>CM034041.1:25895828-27329161 GCA_019705995.1 Raphanus raphanistrum x Raphanus sativus | reverse complement strand
ATAGGTATGTCTCTTCAAACTGAAAATCAAACCATCAATTTAAACAAAATAAAATTCAATGACTAAAACTTAAAACTTGTGTCCATTCTTAAAACGTGACTATAACTTCGACAAAACATTCTCTTAAATAGAGACTCACGTCACCAAGTAACTGCACTTATTAACTTCTTTTGTTTCTTCAGTGAATTGTTTGATTGGTAAATTTGCCGGCGACTTCCTTATTATGTAAATCACATAGAGTCGAGGTAGAGCCCTATTATCAACCAAATTGCTTAGGTATTAGTCCAGAAAATAAAGGAACACCAATTTATAGTTTAAAACTTTGATACTATATTACCTCTGAGGATCCTTCCCGAGTAGTGGAGGCAGGACATATTGTTTTATGAGATCCCTGCAAAAACTACATTAACCAAAAAAAAATTAACGTAGACCACCTTTCATTCTTATCAATACAAATAATTAGGAATCTATCTTATTAAAGGTGAAGTACAAATTCGGTGCGTTTGGATACTTGGATAAGATTATTAAAAAAAATTGGTGTGTTTGGCTATAGGTGTAACAAATGGTTCACGATTATTGCTAACTTAAAAAAAAAAAATCTATAACCAAATCTTACTCACCACCTAATAAATATCTTAGGCAATCTAATAAAAAAAATCTATAACCTTCTCTTTCTCTCGATTCTTTCTTCCCAAGTAAAAGTCATAACATAATTAAATATACTTTCCCTTAATGCCACACTTTTTTCGCTAGATATTTAGAAAATTAACTAATACTTCAATACAAAATATCGATATCCCCTATCCCTTTTGCACGCTAAAACTGTTTAGAAAAATATTCTCATTAACAAAATCTTAGATTGCATAAGTATATCTATCTTATTAAAGCTGAAGTACAATTTCACTGTGTTTGGATACTTGAATAAGAGTTTTAAAAAAAATTGGTGTGTTTGGAAACATGGATTGTAGTCTTTAAAAATAATAATTTTGTTTGGAAACAAAGATAGTAGTATTAAACAGAAAAATTAATGGGCTTAAGTCATTAAGTCCATTATAAAAGAATGTTGTCAATATATATAAGAAAAATACAATACAAAGCCCAATTTGAAATACCAACTCAAATTATGGTTTTTATATTTCATATTAAGTTTTTAAAATATAATATATGTAATTATTTATATGATGATACGTATTAAATACTATTAATTATATGATTACTTATATGATGGTACATACAAAATACGATTAATTATATGATGAAATTATATGATATATAATAATGACTAAGGATGAGTTTTCAGACATCCATACGGGTTTGGTTCTGATTGGTTTGCGTTTCGGGTTTTCGAGGTCAAAGATTTCAGTCCTATTAGGATGTTTCTAAATTTTTGTTTGAGTTTGATTCGGATCTTTGCGGGTTTAGTTTGGGTTTGGATAACCTATTTAAATTATTTTTAAAGTTTTAAATCACTATATATTTTAAATTTCTCAAAATCTATAAATAAAGTAATATATTACCTATAAATTTAAATAACATATGTCAGAATACATAAGCTTAACATATCAATTGGGTTGATTTAAAATTTTGGATACGGAATCAATAATTATTTTAAGTATTTTTGGTGATTTGAGTATACTTTAACTATTTCAGATATTTGTTTTTGACTATCTATATATATTTTCAAGTATTTTAAACCAATTTAAAATTATCATTCTTGATGTTTTATATACGTTAAATATAAAAATATTTAATATATAAGTATATAAATCTATTTTTAGATAAATTCAGGTACACGAATATTTCGGTTCGGATCCGATTCGGTTCTCTAACTAACAAAATTTTGAATAATTCGACTATTTAATCAATTTATGTTCAGGTTTGGTACTATATTTACGGATTGGTATCAGTTCTGTTCCTTGGATTCATTTTATTAAACCCTAATAATTACATGAAAAACAAATATCATCATATTTTTAAAAATATACATCCGCGTAGGTGCAGAGATCAAAGTCTATAATCATTTATTTTAACAATAAGTCAAATAAATATGTTGATTGAAGAGCGAATAAAACAAAACTAGAGAAATACATAGTTTATCAGAGACACTCTATGTGTCGAATTTATTAAAAAAAATTATTAAAATAAATAAATTCAATAATTACAAATAAATAATATATTTTATAAAAGTGAAAAATAATACCCGCGCTTTCGAAGCGCGGGTCAAAATCTAGTTACACTTACTACCGGAGAATGGTTACAATCAAATTCAGTATCAATCTCTGAAGTAGTCAAAATCTTAACCACTTTGTAAGGTATATTCTGGTACAAATAATTATCTTTCTCAATAGCAATTTTGAACATATAGTTTTTCCCAATCAACTCAGACAGAACAGAAGGAAAAATTTCCAGAACTTCATTCTACATTGTTAACCATAAGAATATTAGGATTTCACTTAACCTTAAAGAAAATGCCGTACTAAAACGGTTGAGATAACAAATTTAATATTAGTTGAATACTGACCTTATTAGATTTTTCACCAGTTCTGTTTAGGTAACGGAGCCGTATCAATTGTTGTGCAATTTTGTCAAACACAAGAAACTTGGTGTCGCTAGAATTATCAATAACCACCATTTCAAACTTCAACCTATACACAGAACAACAAATACATTAAGCCAAAATATTCCTGTACTGCCGATGTAAAAAATAGTACTCTGAAATATAAATAATTACCTACGTGGTCGTTTTGGACAATATGTTTTACAGTTGACACAATAGTAATTATTTGAAATAAAGAAATCATTATTTGATCCATCAATAGAGTCTTTAGGCACAGTCAAAGCTTTCTGTGCGCAGATTTTGCAACAAACATAGAACCATCCCTTTTCAGTATCAATGGCAGCAATGGTACACATAACAATACACATCTGAACCTATGCAGTAAAGAAATCTGGTCACCCCCGAGAAGTTCCAAGTAATATGAATTTTAATTAATAAGAGTCAGCAATGTAATTACCTGTTTGGTTGCCAATACCTCAGCAATTGTTTTCATTGGGGTAGCAACAAAAAATTGTTCCTTCTCGAATATATCAGAAAAAGTACAAAGAGGCTTCGAATCCACCATTTTTAAAACCAGATCATCCTTTGGTAATCTGCAATAATAAATACAAAGCAGATAAAATTATAACCACATAATTTAGGCTAATTTAGATAAATGTACACATGTAAGACATTGTTTATAATTCAATAGCTTACAATGAAACAAAATATGTAACCTCTTCCATGCCAGGATTGATGGCGACATCAGAGACTTGGTAGGCATTAGAAACAGTACAATCATCTAGATACATAATAAAAAAATTACAGTTTTTTAAAATGAACTACAGATGATTTCAATTTAATAAGCATAATATATAGTGACAACTTTATAAATATGACACATATACTACCTTTCACAATATGGACCTTCCCAAACCTTAAAATGATCACAGCCTGTTGTACTGAGAGTTGAATAAAGTCGCTAACATCCAAAGCAAATTTACCCCACAAAACAATATTGAGCCGACAATCACTGTAAGTAAGAAAAACATTGGACAATGATTCTCAATACTTTCATATTACTAAGACTGTTAGATTGAGAATAATAATGAAAACTTTACTTTTCATTCCGGAGTACCAAAGAAATTTTTTTAGTGTCCTTTCCATTGACACAAACAATGTCCAAGTCACTAACCTCAACTATCTGTCCGATAACGTCTACAGAAAATCCAGTAAACAAAGGTTTAAAAGTTTAAATAGTAATTAAAAAAATTATTACCATAACAACCAAAAACAAATATGTATACTCACCGATCAAGTAATCTGTGTTAACACCACCATATAAAATATCGCAGAATCGACTGGCTGGAAACCAGTTAGGCGGTCAGGGAGAAATTCACATACACGGACACGGGTAGAGTTTAAAAACTCTATCATGTATGGATGTTTGGTTGTTCGATATGAACCCCCAGCGGTGGTGACTGAGAAATTTATGATCACCTTTGTATAACCCTCTTTCAAGTATGGATCAAACCTTGGTACCAATTTCTCATTAACTGAAGCATGAATTTTATTTCCCTGTCAATTGTACAAACAATAATTTAATTCATTCGAAATTATATAAATAAATGAATCCATCAGCAACACTTACTCTGAAATCGCATAAGACCATCTCAATACTCTTTCCACTAGCTGTTGAATAGTTTTTCCACAAACGAATTATCTTTATCTTTATCTTCCACATGGAATTGTTAGGTTTCAACTCCAAAATAGAGTTGAAAGTAAACATCACAGATTAGGTTTCTCCTTGATATGCTTTGTCCTTTAGTATTTTTATATCTATATTTTTTGGGAATGAAAAGACGGTGTAAATATATAGTGTTATATATGAAAACTTATAATTTTTGTCGACACAAAAAAGAAGTCCAAATATTCCACATATGTTATACAACGGTGTCATTATATAAAGAAATAAAGACTATAGTAAGTCATAATGGGAAATTTAGGTTACTCATATATACATAAAATTTGAAATTTGGTAACCAAGTTTTGCGATTACCAATCCAGACTCCTTCGCAAATTATATTACCTAAAAAGATTAAATTTTTAACCAAGTATTGCCATTACTATTACAATTCCCCTTTGAAAATTATAACAATTTCAGTACATTAGAGAAGTAGAATATATAACACGAAGGTTAAATATTTTTAAGCTGATGAAATATTTCATTTTCCTTTATGTTGGTAAGACAGGGTTTAAAGCAAACCAACGATAACCGGTGATTTTTTAATCTTGGAGCAATAAGGAAGCCAAGAATATCACGTCCCATGGAAATTACACTGACGTTCGATAGAAAAGACACTACTTAAAAAGGTACGTCTCCAATACAAATAGAATTTAGAGTAACCTCTTGAGCGGAATAATAATTAACCCTGTTAAAATATTTCGAATAGGATTAAATAATAGAAGTTGATTAGCGTAGTTGATTGGTAGTAATACTATATAATATTAACAAATTACATAAACAATAAACCAAACAAAAAACGGGCCAGTTCGATCACCAAGACAAATCGATTTCTCTGAACTAAAACTAACCAAATATAACAATATAAGCTATATATATGAAGTACCTGACCAGTTCGATCACCAAGATTATGCATGGCATTTCTTTATTGCAATGATGCATGAGACGAAATGACAACACAATATCAGACAGCCTTTTTAAAGCTGCACGGATCACATCAAATATTTTTTGATTCTTGCACAAATTTATAATCTAAAACAAGCCTATCTATTTGTTTATATAACTTTCTCTTCCATCCTTTCATGCAAACCACCTCAAAACCATATTTGGTAAACGCAGCAAATTAAAGCAAACAAACTCAACATCCCTTACTAAAGAAAGACAATGTCATCCGAGAATTCTATAAACAATTATCCTTCCCAAGAAAGCTTAGGTGACTCGGTCGACGAAAATTCATTGAGGTCAGATCCCGATGTCTATTTCCGTACCGTTAGGCTCGACTATTTTGTGGTGAATCCGATGGAAATGTTGACGAATCACGCCAACTTCAAAGCACTCTGTTTAGAGCATGACAACGCCCAAGCACACTACATTGAAGGCTTCCTCAAATACTTTATGGAAGACCAGAAACGAATTGGTTCGCGCCATCTCCGCCTGTCATCATATGGGGGCAATGATCAAGGTACTTATCTCTATGGTCTTTTACTGCTAGCACGGGGTTACTATCCCCAAGGAAAAAAATACTTGGATAAACTCAAGTGGAAGCTAGAAATAGAAACCTCTGATCATTGCTGGACCATCATCAAGAACTCACTCATCGATATCCCCCACATAATGAAGCATGAGTACTATGTAAATATGATCAACCTTAAGCCACACGGAACATGCAATCCGGATAACATGGTCAAACTATGCGATCATTGTTATTTATTTCAAAAGGGTGAAACAATTTGTCAACTTCGCGAGAAATAAAGAGTAACTGATGGTGAAGAGTTGTGTAATCCTTTTAATCTAGGTCGTAAGATGTTTCATGTTCTATTTCGAATGTTTGTCTTCGTTTGTTTGTTTTAATCAAGTATGTGTAATCGAGCTTTGATCATGTTATGATCAGTTTTAAAAAATGCAACTTAAAACGGGTTTGTAGTACTTCATTTCAGAAAATTCTAAAATACAACCAAAATGTTATATCCAAGACCGATGTATGTCACTTAAGTAAACTAACCATGTAGCAACTAAATGGTAGAAAAAACGATAAACAATAAACCGAACAAAGAAATAATATAAAAGTAGAGGCTCTTCATTAATTAAATGTCAAACAAAAACTCTCAAAATAAGATAAAAATCATAAAAAACCTTAGCATGCAAAATAATCCAATTCTTAAATAAAATAAAACCAAAATCAAAATATTATAAATAGAGTGCCTCCACCATCCAAACTGCCTTCACCTAACTAACTCTAGCCACTTTTATGAATCTTTTCCTTCTTCACTCGGTTGAAACATGGAGCCCGGGTAACAGAGTTTTGATCAACCGCTTCCTCGACGTTAATAACTTGGAGTCCCTTGCGTTTTGCTGGGGTTAGTTCCGGTAGCTGTGAAATCTCCGATGAACCACCCGATAAAATCATAGAACCCTGCAACAACAGTCGATATTAGTAGGTATAAATTAATTAAACCACGAAATCGAACTATAAACAAACTATAAACAAACCTCGGGTGCATCTGAAAGGACAGAGTTTTCTGGAACTTCATTACGAATTACAACCTAAATTGAATTGGTAATGTAATATTAATTGACCACTTCCTAAGAATTACAATGAAAATAATTAAAGCACATTACACATTATCTTTACCTGATTGTTTTGCCCATACTCATAGATCATGTCAGCGTCGGTTATGATTTTCAACACTTTGTAAGTGTCATGCTTGTACACAAAATTCTCCCGCTCAATACTGACCTTGAATAAGTAGGTTTTACCCACCAGATCGTTCAGGGCTAGAGGGAGATCTTGGGGTTCTTCAATCTGTTAAATATATATGTGATATACGAACATATAATAATCAGTGTATTGTATATCATTACTACCTAATCCTTTATAATACTATAGCAATACCTCGTGACAATTCGGACCAGTCAGCTCAATGCACGGCTGATGAAGTAGTTGAATAGCAAGATTGTCAAATAGGAGAAACTTTGCATTCGCGGTATTATCAAGGACAACCAAATGCAATTTGTACCTATACATAGAATAAGATAATATCGTTATGGTTTACCCGGTCACAAAATTTATTCTAAAATTACATATAAAAGAATTAGAACATCAATGGCTATAACCAAACCTTGGAAGAAGCTTTGGATTGTATTCTTTGCATTTCTCGCAGTAGTAAGTAAAACCCAACTTACTTTCATCTTCTTCATCATCAATATCATCATTAGGGACAATCTGCACCTTTTTGGCACAAACCTTACAACCCAAATAATATCATCCCATGTCGGAATCAATGGCAGCAACGGTACAGAGAACTATACACTTCTCGACCTACATAATCAATTTAGAATTCATTATATGATTATAGTAATTCAGAGTAATAATACAATAACACGCAACCATTATACCTGTCTTGATTCAAACATCTCCGCAATGGTTTTTCGAGGTGTGTGCACAAAAAAATCTTCCTTGTCCGAAACCCCATTAACCATAGCTAGAGGCTTAGAATCAACAATGGCTAAAGCAAGATCATCTTTTGGAAGCCTTTACAAATATTTAACACAAACTATTAAATGCGTATTATACAAATTTGAAGACAACATGAATACTATTAAAAAAACTGAATGTAACATAATACACGAAACAAACTTACAATGCTACAAAAGCTTCGACCTCAGGCATGGTCGGATTAAGTGCAACAATCGAAACATTATAAGCATTGCTGATGCTACGATCCTCTGTCAATACCAAAAAAAACAGGATTAGATGCTTTAAGAGGATTTGTGAAGAATATATACGTTTCTGGAAACTAAATATAAAAAATGGCCATGGCCAATTAGAGATTATTTACCCTTCCAAATTTTAATCTTCCCAAACCGCAACACACATATCACTGAACGTTCTCCACGAACTTGAACAGCTTCAGCAACATCCGCAGCAAATTTCCCCCATAAAACCAATGGGAGACGGTCGTCCCTAATGCATACATCAGTGATTAGTATGTAAAAAGTATGAAATTTAACTTAGGTTCTCTCTTTACAAACTACGTTAGTACATGAGGTCTTACTCAGTGTTACGAAGTTTAATGGTAATCTTGTTAGTGTCTTTTCCATTGACGGAAACAATTTCAAGATGTGTCACTTCCACAATTTCGCCTATGACATCTGTAAGATAAAAGATTAAAATATGAGAAGTGATTTAGAAAAGTTTAGACAGAGTTTATGATACTAACCAACCAAGTAGTCTGCATTGAGAGTTCCATCTAGTAGCGACCGGTAATTAACCGGTTGAAAACCACTTAACACTCTTGGTAAGTCCTCACAGTTTCTCACACGGGTTGTTGCTAGGAAACTTATCTTGTACGGATGATTGGTTGATCAATATGAACCACATGAGTGGTTCAAAGAGAAGTTGATGAAATTTTTTGAACCACCTTCGATTAGGAAGTGATCAAACTGGTTCACCAATTCTTTTTTCACAGTTGCATGAATCTTATCACCCTATATAAGAACAATCATTATAAATTTATTCATTGCTTATATATGTATGATGCAAAAGTAAAGTTATTATACATCTTTGTCAAGAATACTTACATTAGCGTCGATGAGTACCATTTCAATGGTCAGACCACCGGCGGCTGAGTACTGCCTCCAAAGACGGATGATCTTAACTCGGATTCTCCACATGGACTTGAAAGGCTTAAAGCTCAGACACTGTGTTCATAGTTATACAATGTAAAATAAATTTAGAACGTTTGTAATTTGATAGAGGATGTGTTTTGAACTCCATGTAGGCAAATCCATTATATACTAACATTGTTTCCAATGACGATGGTGGACCTATTAACTATACAATATCAGTTATGGCATGATAAAGTAATTGCTAATCTCACAATAGGTAAGTTTATTAATTATATACTTGCTATGCAAGTTCTTATATATCACGTCCGTTTTTTACTTCTTCTTCAAGTATTTTACTTCATATGCAAGTATTAATTGAATCTGGACGTTTTGATTCATTTAATGTGTATATGCGTATTATACAATTTCGAACATTCGTCTATTTAAATATGTCAACTAATCAATGCACATGTACGGGATTATTGTGTTGTGTTAAAGAATTGAATGTTACGATTACAGAATTGAATGCAAATTACGTCTCGAGATGACACGTAAGCCAATTGTCTGAGAGACACTGAGGAAACGACACGTAAGCAAGGCACTTTGAGAATGCTTCTCAAATAATATATAGGGGATGTCTGAATGATCACGTAAATTTATTTGGCTCAACAACAACTTTTCATTATTTAAATGTGAATACATGATTATAATCTCATGAAATCTTAAATCTGACATACAACCGACGAAATTTAATAACGCATAAGAACACTGAGTCAAAACTGGGTCGGATCCTATACTACCCAACAGAGCTGTCTTTTTGTACGTGCAACTAGAGCAGTCGAACAGAATCCAAAATTTTAGAGGGTCTATAGTTTTTGTTTTTGTTTTAGTAATAGCTATACATATAAAATCATATATTTTAGAAAATCAGATAACTATCATTTAAATTTAATTTCCATATCTATTAACCAATAAATATAAATTATAAATTTAATTTTGTTAACACAATCAGCAAAAAATGCAATAAATCAGGAAGTAATTAGCATTTATATCAATTATATATTTTGGAAAGTAAAAAATAGATGTTGGTGTTTGTTTTAATATTCAATGTAGGTTTAGAAAGTTAATATTTTAATTTAATTATGTTTAGGGAACTGTTATTAATTAGTGATTATGAATAGGAAGAGAAATATATAATTTTCACTAATATTCCTAAAAAATAGTAAACACAAAAGAAATACTAGTTTAACCTTCCGTCGTGAAAGAAAAAAAAAAGAGTTTCCAACTTCTTGTTTAATGAAATTAAGACTATATTTTTTTTTGTCTAGCCACTATACATATTCTATTGTTCTATTATTTTTTTATAGATTATAGCTTCTGATTACGGATATAAAAAACATAAAAACTGAAAATTCATATCTTCAAAGAAGTGTTTTCATAAACATTTAATTAAAAAACAAAAATATATCTTTCCACCAAACCAAAAAATTGGTCGATGATTTTACATAAAAAAACTAGAAAATAGTGTTATTTAGAATAAAAATTAGATTGGTACAATAATATTTTATCTGGAAAATACATAAATAATTTTAAATTCTTGAAAAAGGTCTTGTTTTTTAATTTGAATAGGGTCTTTATAGAGTTCAAGACGGCCCTGCTACTCAATCTAACTCACCGGTATATTTTTTACCATAGAAAAACGAGTTCCTCCTACGACACGGTCCGAAAGAAACCGTCTCTTAGAACACGTAAATGTTTTAGATCGCCAACGTTCCTTTATAACCAGGAATGCTACATCATACTGTTCCAAAAAAAGCTACATCATATTCAAGGAAGATAAATCCAAACTAAACGGTTACGATACGTACGTTGCATCATAAATTTATTAGATTTTGACATTCACATACATCCAAGACGATTATTAACTTTTTCCAAAATGTTTTCTTAAAGAAAAACACCCTAGTTAATATCATAATATATACTACCAAATATACGACTTTGATAATAAATATTATTAATCATGCACATGTTATACCAGCTACTCGACTCGCCGGGAATCTCTCGGACACGGTTTTCCTAACAAGAGAGTTAATCTCCGGGCCCACTTCCTTCTCTGTTGACTCTGGAATCGTGGTCAACGATCCTGACTTGTCATAAACGACGTAGTATCGATCTTTATCGCCACCGCCTCCGCCATGACCCGCCCTTTTGTAGACCGGCGAAGAAGGAGTGCTTGAGGACAAAGTTTGATGATGTTTTGGTCTGAACACTGATTTCAAGAATCTCTGAAGAGAACGAGAGATCTTGTTTGAAAGTTTCTTGTTTCCGGAGGAGGAACAAGAAGTAACCGGCGGAGGAGGAAGAGGATATTCCGGCGAGAGCGAGTTCAGAAGAGGGATTCGGCGGTCGGGGAGGTGAGACATGGACATAGTTCTGGCGGAGGAAGCAGATATAGCTGATTCGAGTTGGCGTTTGAACGAGTTCAGCTCGAAAGAGTCGTAGAGAGAGCTACCACAGTCCCACACGTGTGAACTCGCCTTCTTGTGCTTCATGTTATTATTCTCTTTCTTCTCTTCTTCCTTTTTGGTGTTTTCTACGTTCTGTCTCGAATCTCTGCCTGCAAAATATGTGAGCTCATAAAACGGCTTACATACATATGGGCTTATTATACAAACACGTATATATTCCATAAATAATACAAGAAAATATAAAAAGTAATGACTGATTTAAGCGATATGATCTATGTTCCCACAATCATTTCGTAATATTATATTTAATGGACAAATGAGGAAAGGGAAATAAAAGTTGAGAAATAGCTAAAAATTTATAAGATTTCGTAAATAAATTTAAAACTACAATTCATAAGATGTGGTAAGAAGACATATTTCTGCGGTTTTCATATTTATGCCCAAAATCGTTATGTGAATATAATACTGCTGGTGCTAGATATATAGCTTTTTTTTTTGATCGAGATATATAGCTTAATGAAGAAAGCAAACAATCAAACATAGAGACACACAATCCCCCATATATATATATACCCTATATATATGAGATTTAGCAATTGTAATACAATATATTCAATAGAGTTTTCTTTTTCCTTTTTTATTGCCTACAATTTTGATATGTGTATATGACTTTGTTCCATGTATGAAATAGTCAAACAAAGATTTTAAAAAAGAGAAGACGAACAGAAGGACAAAAGATCGGCAGCTTACCATTTTCCAACTTTTTTATCATCTCAAGTGATGAGGATGACGATCTTGAGTCACTCTTAGTTTGATCTTGATCTTGTTTTGCTTCATCTGAGTTGTGACTCATATTTGCTTGTTCTTTAGCAATATCTTCATCTGCGGCTTGACCAATCAGGACACACTCTTTCATCTCCTTCATATCATCTTCCACTACTTTAGTTGCTATAATCTCTGACTCTAAGGCTTTTGGTTTGACTTTGATCTCCATCTTTATATCTTTTTCGTGCCAAATTGAAGAAAATATACGCAGATCGATCTAAGCGTTCAGTCTTTTTTTTTTTGAAACACAAGCGTTCAGTCTTTAAGTTTACAATAATAACTATGGAAAATGGAAACCTGTGAATTGTAATATTTGGGTGGGTGTTGCGTATTAATAGGATGTATATATATCATATTATATATGTATGGAGTCAATTATATATATGGAGAGAGAGAGAGAGAGAGAGAGAGAGAGAGAGAGAGAGAGAGAGAGAGAGAGAGAGAGAGAGAGAGAGAGAGAGAGAGAGAGAGAGAGAGAGAGAGAGACCAAAAAGAAAAGTGGGTGCTTAATAGGTGGTGAACAATGAATGATATTATGAGCTTCACGGTCTGTTTAGTGATTGTTAATTAAAGACTAACTCACATGATATGTATATGCTAATTTTCTCAATGTTTGGCATATATTTGGAATTTGTACTCTATTTTTCACAGATTTTTTGTTATCCTAAAAAGCTGTTTACATAAATTACATTTTTTTGTGCAAACGTGATGTGTTTTTTTTTTGCTAAAAGATTTCCTATTAAACACACATGATGTGTTCAGATTCAGATATATTAATGCTGAAAATTTATCAACTGATCGCAATATCGAATGTCAGAAAAAATTAATCCATTTTTATTTTAACTAAGATTAATTGAAAGATAAATTTAAGTATTTGACCCTCAAGCTCGATTAGTTGAATGGATAGTTTAAAAATCAGTAAATGATCACGAAAGTGCGAACGAGATCATACGTGTCCGAGTTTCATGGATTTTTTCACGTGGTTATAATATAATACTAGATTTTGATCCGCACTTTTGAAGCACGGAATATTTTACGATGAAAAATTTCACTACTAATTTAACAAATATTTTGGTAAATTTTAAAGAGTGTGTATTTAAAATATTTTTGCATTTAAATCAGTATTTTAAATTCAACCCGATTGTGATTATACCGGTTAATCCGGAGATCTGACAATTCAATTTATATTTTTAAAATATTCATATTAAAAAATCACTAAAATCCGAGACTAACCGATTGAACTGATGGATGACCGATATGTAATCTAATTGGATTTAAATTGTAATAGCTTCATAATTTGTAATCTTATAATCGAGATTTTAAAGTTCACTATTTTGCAATTTATGATAGTGAACTTTAAAATTATGACGTTTCTACAAAATTTTAAAGAGAAAATGATAGATATAAAATAACTAAGATTAATTATTGTATTATTTGGAAACATTGATAGTAGTATAAAAATATATTGTTTGGAAACATTGATAGTAGTATAAAGAAATAAATATATTGTTTGGAAACATTGATAGTAGTATAAAAAAATAAGTATATTATTTGGAAACATGGATAGTAGTATAAAGAAAGGAACATAAAGTGATTTAATGTATATTTAACTATAAAGTATAAAGATGTATTTAATTTAAAAACTTACAAAATAAATGTTAGATCCAACAGAATGTTTCTGTTTTAATAAGATAGATAATCGACTATGTACTATATCTATCTTATTAAAACAGAAACATTACAACTTCTTCTAGGTGGATTTTAAAGGTGGACCTCTTATATTTAAATTAAACATCATCTCTTATTTATAATACATACCATATACGGTTTCCATATATTATTACATGTGGATTTAATACGTACCATTATTACATGTCGATTTATATACTAAAAATATAATACGTACCATTGCTCTGAAACTAAATCTTACAATTATATTGCAATTATACATAATTTATCTGTTTGTCCATATTACAATTATATATAATATCTATCTTATTAAAACATAAACATTTTAACTTCCTCTAGGTAGATTTTAAAGTTGGACATCACATTATTATTCTTAGCCTAACCTTTCATTTAAGTGTTTCCTTAGAGAGTTTAATATCAAGCACCTATCATTTAACTCCACCGTAATTAATATTATCCTATCATTTAACTCTACCGTAATTATCATTTAACATCACCTCTTTTTATCTATTCTTTTATTTAACATTAACTCCATCAAACTTTCATGTGAATGTAAATCATTTGACTATAATTTAACTCCACCATAAATTATTTACAAAATATCTAAATCATTTGACTATCATTTAACTCCACCGTATATATTATATAATAGTACAAATATAACAACCCCTCTCTTTTATTATAGTCAAATGAATACAACAAATGTCTCCAATATAAATATGACATGAGTATGAGTTCTTAAAAATAAATATATAAATAAATAAAAATAAAAATAAATGTTACACATGTTATTAAAAATATATACAAGTCCAAAATATGTCATTGGACATGCCCAGTTTTAACTATCTTGATCCAATTATCTCCCAAACCAATGTATTGAATTAACCAAATAATTTAACAACATGTTTCAACCCCATCGGTACTTTTTTGAAACCCAATACTAAAGATATCATAATATTATTTTTCTTTATGCTCAAATGATGAATATACACTAAATAGAAACATCAATTTATTCTTTAAAAGTAATCAATTATGGGAAAACCCCTTCACCAAGTTAAAAATAAATTCTTATTTCAATAATAGAAACATCAATTCAAACTTTTAAAAAATCGATTATGAGTTTACTATACCTAAAATTTTGGTGGCAAACAAATATTCACAATCAAATTTATAGATTTGAAATATCGTAAATATGGAAAACCCCTTTCTCCAAGATTAATCTATACTATACCAAAAATCTCGGTGTCATGGGATTTTGTATTTATGTATATCTAACTTAATAGCTAACTTGACGTATTTATGGGATTTCAATAACAGAAATATAATTTATTTTAAATCGATTATGAGTCTACTAGCCTAAAAATAAATTAAAGAAAAGGAAAATAAGATGTAGCTATTTTTTTCTCTCTCTTTCCTGGATAATTGTTGTTACTAATAGACTTATTAATTCTATATGGACATGGACATTTATAATGAAATTTTTCTTTCTTGGGCATAATAGTTATTTTGTCAATAAATATAAAACAAAAAGATTGTATATTTTTATTGCACTTAAATTTCTAAAAAAACACATTGTCATTTTTAATTTATTGGATTTTTTGCATACACATTCAAAATACTATTCCTCTAATTAAAAAATTGAATCTATAATTGTTTTTGGATTAATACAGATTCATTTAAGTTATTTTACTAAATATAAAACATTTACGTATCCGCACGATTAATCTTTCTTGCTATTTTCTTTTTTTTCCCATTAAATTTTCTGTTTATCTATCTTATAATAATTAATAACTATTTTATTAAAATTATAATGGAGACTTTAGTCTTGTTCGTCTAAATCGTATTGGTTAATATTAGATTAGTGTTTCCATCTTATGTCTATATCTATAATACACTATTATGTTAGTCCAAAGCGTATTGGTTACTATTAGATTAGTGGTTCACAATACATCTGTAATACACTGTTATTTTAATCCAAATCGTATTGATTACTATTAGATTAGTGGTTCACAGTACATCTGTAATACACTGTTATTTTAATCCAAATCGTATTGGTTGATATTATATTAATGTTTGCACCATATAATTATATCTCTAATACACCAATAAAAAACTATTAATACAAAAAACAATTTTCATTGTTTTTAAACAATACGTTTTGGACAAACTCGAAATTATAAAAAACTACATTATGTGAAATAAAAAAATTCTAAATTGTATTGACTACTATAGAATATATGTTATGTGCTAAAACAAAAATAAAATCCGCGCAGTCGCGCGGGTCATGATCTAGTTATTTACTTAAATGATCAATACCTTTCTTGGTCAAAAATGATTATACCTTTTTCATATGTTATTACTATACAGCACTAATCTATGAAATTCTAGCTTATCCTTAATAATCATACCTTTCATTGATAACTTTTTAGCTATTTATTTACTTACCCAATATATGTTTGATTTTTATAACATATCGATATATAAAGTTCTAAAAATAAGGAAAACATGTAACAAAAAACGGGTTTAAGAGTATCTGCAATGTATTACTCTATATTTTACTCCAAATTGGTGTAAATCCAAAATGGAGTAGGGTTTACTCCAATGTATTACTTCATTTCTTACTCCATAAAAGAATATTCACAAATGTTTTATTTTTATTTAGTGAATAATTATGAATAGTACCTTTAATTGATAAGAGTTCAACAATTAATCCAAATATTTTATATTTAAAAAATATTTCATAAAAAAATATTTTATTTAAATTAAATATTTACCATTAAAAATAAAATTAGAGTTTTCTTACTATTTTAATTGGTGCAATTTTCATCATATGCAATTTCCTAATTCAAAAAAAATTATGCATTAAAAACACTAAAAATGATTTTTTTGTTTTGTAATTTGAATTACTTACTTGATCTAAATGTTTGTGCATACATCAAGCTCAAGAAGTACATATGTTATCAATCAAAATGTTGATCCACAAGATAAATAAATTCACCTATTCCATTTGAATAATACTTTACATATTCCGGAAATAATTTACCGAATTATTAAATCATTTATTTTTATAATATTATTTTATATGGTTTATTTTTTGTTTTGTTTTTTAGTTTATACATCTTTTATTTAAAGTTATTAAATAACAATTTGTGAAATATTTTATTTTTTTATTGTATTATTTTAAATATTATTTAAGTATAAAATAAAAATATTTAAGACTAAAATTATTATTTCATAAATAAAAACTTCAAAATGGAGTAATAGATGAGATTACTTCTTAAATGGAGTAACCCTAATCATTACTTCATTTTGATGTTAGATAAAAAGTGGAGTTGAAGAAGATTTTACTCTAAAATAAAGTTTAGAATCAAAAATGGAATAGGGTTGGAGATCCCCTAAAAAGTTTTTAAAAGAAAAAAAAAAGGGAGGAGAGGGGGTTAATTCTCACCCATGCACCAAGCAAAACAAAACGAGTTAGGTTCTCGTGTTGACTATTCGTCGCCAATCCTATCACGCAAGGTAGACATATTGAATATATGTAAATAATATACTAGTTCACTAGATGATAACCCGTACCTTGCATAGGATGCGATTATTTTTAAGATATTAAGACGTTAGGTATATTTATTTTGGATATCAGTTTAGTTTTGGGTTGTTTTCGGGTTTTAAGATCCTATGATATAGATACATTCTAAATTCATATTTATTTTTGTTTATTCGGTTAAAATGGTTGAGATTTTTGGGATTTTAGTGATAAACTCGTTTGATTTCATGTTCTTTGAATTTTAGACAATTCTAATATAAACCAATCGTTTCATATTATAAATTATGAAAAAATCATAATAAAATCAAATTTATATAACTGTTGAAGAAAACTAAGATGCCTATAAAACAATTCATTTCATTACAATTTGGTTAATGGTGAAATGAAGATTTTAAAACAATAATATTCTATATTACGCCTGATTTAGAATCTTCACCTCACATTTTGTTATATAAGTACTAACTTTAATGTGCATATTTGTGTGTATGCAAATTTTTTTAAAAGTGTTTCATCGCTATACATATAGCGTTAACTAATATTGAAAGAAATGTTTGTTCATATAACAAATGAAAGTTTTAATTTTTAAATTAAAATTAATTAATATAAAATATACTTAGTCATTACAAAATATTTTTTTTTAAATAATGACAATTAAATTATATACATAAATCGTTGTATAAAAATATATACATAAACAATAACATTAATATATCTACACATTGAACCTGGTGAGTTTAATTCTTACAATGTATTAAACATAAAGCCAATGAATTTTAACAATCAAGCATTATGTTTTAACATTTATTTTTCAATTTGGTCTGCGTAAAACATCTTCACAACCTACAAAATAAATAAAAAACTCGAAACTTAGACATGTTTAAATAAAAAAACGAAATTTATAAAATTTATTCAGGTGAAGAGTAAAGATGCCTACATTGGAGTCGATAAAAACCATTTCAATAGTTAGACCACTACCAGCAGAATATTGCTTCCACAAATAAAGGATCTTAACCATAATCTTCCACATTGACTTGAATAGTTTCAAATCAGACACATAAGTTACCGCAACCATTATAGGAGAATGAGATAAACTTGTTAAGGTTTCGGGTGTAGTGAATAAATAAAATTATGTGGAGCAGTGAGTCTTATATTGGTTTACTAAACCTAATTCAATAAATGTGGTATCTTGGTATAATATCGTATTAAATGAAAAATATTTTTACCTTGCCAATCACTCTTAGATATATAAATTTACATAACAAAAAATATGAAATATATGACATTTAGTATCATCCATTTACCTTGCTAATCACTCATAAAATATAAATATTGTCCAAACGTTAATGCTAGCCGGTCTAATTCGGGATGGGTAGAATTCATTGATATCGGTTTAAAAATCTTAACCATATTATTAAAATTCACGTGTAATAAAATTGTAGTATTTCATTCGCTTTAAAATTTACGTGTACTACGTAAGAATGACTCGTAAAGCATACTTGACAATGAGAGACTATAGTAAGAACTCTTATAGTTTGTATATAATATGTGTTATCGCTTGTGTCAAACTGTTATTATTTGTGAAAACAAATGCTACAATGTCTCGAGACCCGTACTTCGCTAAATGCAGAGACTGTCGGATCAAGAACAGAGTCTGCGGGTTCAACACAACCCACCCGAATCAAGACTTCATCTGTTACTCATCTCAAAGAGAGATAACAACAACGACGTCCCGGTGATATGCCTCATCTTCGCTTTAACATGTATCCTCTTCGCTATCTCCGTAGCGGTAGCCATCTTCCGATCAAGAAGAGCGAGCTTATATTAGTTATTTTTTTATGAAATATTCTTCTTTTCGTAGATATTTGAAACTTGTTAAGCAAGAAAATAAATATTGTTATCTCTACTTAAAAAAATTGTTAATTTTAATTAATAAAAAGGTCCTCAAATAAATCCCACACAAAACGCCAAAAATACCAAAAATACTAAGGTCGAAGATTAATAAAAGGGTTAGATATATACAAAGTTCATAACGTAAACAATTGTTCTCGATCTTCTTCTTCTTCTTCATCTGTATACCATGGAGCCTTTATATCGTTCTGATATACCATCTGAAGATTATGTTATTCAAACATAGACGGTCGTCACAATAATGTCCATGTTATTAAATAAAAAATGTGTTTGAAGATTATGTTATTCTAACAGACCAAACTCATCAATTAACAAAACTGTTCTTGCATGAATTAAAAAGGCAAAGGAACGTGCATGAATTGATAACAAAAACAGATTGTATGAAGTCATTATCTCTTCATTTTATATAGTTGATCATTAACAAAACCTAAGAGAGACCTCGACCAACCAACCTCGCAACTCATCAACTGACCGCAAAACTATATATTTACGTGAAAAAACAGAGAAGATACTGAGAAGAAACTGAGAAGAAACTGAGACGATGCGGAGAAGAAACAGAGGCAATTGCGCGAGGTTTATATATATAACTCATCAACACGATTGTCATGATCTTGCTCATGTCTCTGCGTCATCCCATTACGAGAGGTTTATATATATATGAGCAAAATCATTCCACGTCCTAAGCTCAAGACTTCTAAACCCTTTACATCACATCCCTTTGGATTTTTCTTTACAGAACTAAAGCTTCATGATTTGAACCCGAAGGAGTGCAAGAAGTTGTGCGTAAGTCTCAATAGCATCCTTAACTTCTCCTTTGGCTACACGAACCTTTGCATTCAGACGTAACAGCTTCCCTTGTTCCCACTTCCCTGTCTCGTTAAGCGCTGCATCCACGATAAAACCCGAGCCATAAGCAACCATACTTGAAGATCAGACTCTGCTGCAACCTTCAATGCTTGCATAGCGTATGCTAACGTTGAATCAAGCTTCCTCTCCTCTCCATTCTCTAATGCAAGATGGTATGGCAATGCATAAGGGAACTCAGAAGAACACGTCTCGCTTTGGGTTATGTTCGCTATGAACAATGGTTGTTCCTTTACATCCTCGCGCCTCCTTGTCTTTACACCGTCTCTTCCTCCTCGCTTAGTTACCTTGACAACTAAAATTAAAGCAAGATACGTATGTTTACGTACGCAGAGAAAACGTTCAAATAGTGTTTCAGAGAGACAAAGAGACATGAAATAGAAACAGAGAAATCTCACCGAAAATGCTTCTAAGTGTTTCTGGTTCGTGGTGGTGAGTTTAGTACGATCTATATCCTCTTGTTGAGATGGGGATTGAAACTATATGTTGTTATTGTGGTTGTTTCTTTTCGTTTGACGTCAAAGCTATGAAAAAAAATTCGTTATGTTCCTTTGTTATTTAAGCAAAAAAGGAAAGAAAGTTAAGCATTAAATATTGTGTTTTTTTCAAATCGCTCACAGAGTGACACGTGGAATGGAGCCTTCTCATGTATTCTAGTGAAAACCAGGAAAGCCTTAAAAATGCTTCTCCTTTAATATATAGGGGATATGTACCACATATATATAACTAGTTTTTTTTCCTCATTTATGATGGAGATCCTCAGATCACAATATAATATGATAAATGCACATTGCAAAAGACCCAAAAGATATTAGTGTAGATGGCTATAATAAATTCAGAGGACTCACCGCGTGGCCCTTAACGGTTCCCCACTTTATAAGCAACTTTAAGATACAGTTTGGTTGCAAAACTAATGCACTAGCATAACATAAAGAAATAATGCACTAGCATTCTCATATTCTATTCCATTTGATGCTTTCTTTACTATATTTATGAAATAGAACAGTTTTATTGCCCTCCAAATACAACAATTCTCTTCTTTGACGTGTTCATATACTAATGTACTATGCTATTTCTCATATTCTATTCCATTTGATGCTTGAGAAAAATATTCTATTTTGTTTAGAATAATAGTATATACTAAGTACTAATAATTGTTTCATGTTTGTCAATATTTGTGATTGTAACGAAAGAAAATTAAACATTAATATGATGAACTCTTGAATAAGCATTAGGTATGTTTTGTAATTGTATTATTCATATGAATTTTGATTTATTAGTAATGATCAAAATTAAACATTTACAAAATCAATTTTATCATTTCGTCAACCACATCCATACAAGTGTAGATTCACACAAGTTTCTCTTATGTACTATTTTCAGATGATAATATAATATAGTTTAATATCACAATATATTATATACAATTTAAAAATTTAGTTTTAATTATATTTTAAAAATTAAGAATATATAATATAGTTTACATTTGGATTTAGATTTAGTGATAACGAGTTAGGGCTTAGTATTTAAATTTGAAGCTGAGTTTAATATTTAGGAGTTGTGTGTGGAGTCAAAGTCTAATACTATTTCAGTAATATATAATACACTCTTTATTGAAAAGTCTTCTATTTTATATATTCATTATACTGTCATTCAGTCACTTGATTATGTTTTATATTTGTTTATGCATATAGATAATCACTCTTTCATCCGGTTAGAAAAAAATAGATTAAAGAATATAAGTAAAAATATTTATAACAGTGTAGTAGAAATTAATAAACTTTGAATAATATATATAACTTTTTTTAATAAAAACTTATAAGTAATACATTTATAAGAAAACTAATACATTTTGCATGTATAAACAAAAATTATAAAGAATATTTTTTTTTTTACATTTTTTTTTAACCAGTGCTTGTGGTTTGATGGTGATTAACTTGAAGGTAAAATCTCAATACGGTGAAACCACCAGGGTTCGAGTCCAGCTACTGGGGAATTAATATTTTGGCATAAGAGAAATCATATTTTGAAACATTAACGCATGGTCATAAACTCATTATGTTGGTGAAAATAAAAAAATAAATTATGTCAACTAATTCTAATATAGAACTAAATCAATAATTTCTTTGTATTTAAACGTAAAACCAAACAGAAAACCAAACATTAAAATGTAATCTACTTATTTTAAATTATTATCTTTGAACTTCATATAAATACTATAGGCAATAGGAGTGGCACTTCGGTTATTTTATGGATTCGGTTTCGGTTCGGTTCAGTTTGGTTAATTCGGTTCTAAAAATTTTCCAACGTAAGTAAACCATTACTAGTTTGGTTCGGTTTTAATTCGGTTCGGTTCGGTTGCCTCGGTTTAACTCGGTTCTGTCCGTTTTTTGCCTACCCCTAGATAAAAGTACGAATCAAGCGTGCGAAGCCCAGAGTTTATTTCTTCTCTAAAGGCCCATCCCAGCCTGCCGTATCTTCTGCATACTTCTTGATGATTCCCAGCCGCTCGCCGCCAAGACGTTTGGTTCCAGATCTGAATTGACTCTCAAACGAATTGGGTATGTCACTTTTTTCTTGATGATTTAAGGAGGAGAATTTTGGTATTATATAGTCTTTGCTTACTAAGATGTTTTGCACTCGGTTTTGTTAGGTTTCGAACCACTTTTTCTTGAATTTGGTTTTGAAACTTTGAGATAAGTCCATCTCTTAGAATAGATTGTTAGTATAAGTTTTGTTATAATATAATGTTACATGTCATTGTTATTTTCAGTACTATCAATTAGTACTGCAACAAAAAAAAATTTAGTACTGCAACAAAGTTGTATGTTGACAAACGGATTTTATAAATAGGCATGGTAGTGATCTGATTTCAACGTTATTTTTATTTTTGAACATATAGTTGATATAAACAATAATCCGTTTGTGGATTCACAATAGTGTAGATAAAATATGATAATACATATATATACTGTGTGAAGTGAGTGGTTTAGTATGTAAAATTATTAATCCTTGACTAATATATTGCCCAAAGTTTCTTCAAATACAAAATGGCTCAAATCAACCTACCTTTTAAAGATGGTCAAACTGTTGAAGTAAGATCCTTTGAACATGGATATCGCGGAGCTTGGTTTCGATGCAAGGTAATGTAAAATTGACTCTGTTTCTTTAGGGAATTAATCCCTTAAATATTTCAAATAGGCATAATTAATGTCTCAGCATGTAAAAGTACCAATTGTATCATCAACATGAGCCTATATGTAAAAGGACATGTGCTTCACCATGTGTAGAATCTCTAGGCTTCCTTTAACAGCCCGTATCAGACTCAAGGGGTCTACCAAAAGACCCTCACCTTACTGGCATAACGAAAATCCAGTTTGTTGCATCAATCTTTAGAGTTGGTGTCTCCTAGTTGAGTTCTTGTTGCATCGGGCAGTGCTGTAGTTAGTGGAGGGGTGCTTTTGCCGCCATTATATCAGATTATAAATTCATATTAGTGATTAGGAAGATAAGCCTGCATTAAGTCCATATTAAGAATCACATTATTATTCTTATCATTGTCATATTTGAGGTGATTTCTCATTATCACATTAAAGACCGGCTCATATTGTTGTACAATAAAATTAACAGGTTTGCTTTTTTTTTTTTCTTCAATGGTTAATTAGATAATAAGGATATACATAGTGGCGGGGACATTGTACTACAGCTTGAAGTATCTTGATTACGAGAACGAAGGTGAGTCGTATCTTCCAATGCTTATTTGGTTTTTTTTTTAACTAATATCATGTTCTTGAAAATTTTATACGATTCAGAGATACATGAGCAACAAGTCTTTCAACGGTTTGAAGATGAGGAGAAAGAGTGGATAATGGTTCGACCGGCATACCCATCAGTACATAAAATCGAGGCTAACCCGGTGCCTCTCGTGGGCCCTCATGGTTCCTGGAAAGTCGGAGACTTAGTCGATTGGCATAAAGATGGTTGTTACTGGTCTGGAAAGGTTTTGGCAATCAAGAACAATCATGCACTACAGGTAGATACAAAGCAGTTTGATGCTGTGAAATTGTTTTTTTTTATTGTAGTCTATTCTCTACTTTTGAAACTTGATTTCTTCAGTCAAAATCGATTATCTGTTTTGCAGGTTGAGCTGTATCCTCCACCACGTGGTGAAGGAGAGACTTGCAACGCTTTGAGCAAGGACTTGCGTCAATCATTGGAATGGTCACTTGAAGATGGCTGGACATTGCCTTCTACGGTTAGTTTGTATTCTGATATGTGATTTCGATGTCTTTTTTTTTTCCTTAAATTTGTCAATCATGATCTTTGTTGATTGAGTAAGGAGTTAAGGAAACTTAAGATCTTATGTAGTCTATATGGTCAGTTCAGATTAGGGTATTTGCACATGATTGGTTAAGTTTATTATGATTGTGTTTCTTGTTCTTTTGATATACAATAAAAACTGCATGTTGGTTCTTGAATATGAATACGACTAGTTGGACTTTGGTATCTTCATGTGCTAGCTATATTGCTTATTTTGTTTGGTCACGTGTTTATGTTGTTGTAGGATAGGAGATAAAGGCAATGTGATGGGCTCATGAAACGTAAGAATGAAAGATTGTATATGAACGCTTTCTACTTGTATATGAACGATGACTCTGTTATGAGTATTTTCTAATGGTTGTTTGGTTTTAGCACTCAATTAGCTTTCTTTCACACTTTGTGGAAACTACTATTTAACATTAGAATATTAGATCAAGTAATTTGATCATGTTTGAGAGAGAACCCAAATTTCTAAAATTTATCAATAGTAGTCTCGGGTCGTCAGACATTTAATTGATAAAATCCTAAATGAAAAGTTCAGGGCACAATCCATTAAAACTAACATCCAAAATATTACCTTCACACATAATTAACACGGCTACAACAAGAGCAACACGACAGCCTTAGGTGAAGCATCACTTTTACGACTGAGGAGAGAGTTTTATGGTCTAAGGTGATCAGGAGTTTCCAGAGATACAAGTCGAGGGAGATGAAGAAACAAACTTTTTCCTTTTTTTCCTGGCGTTTACCATCCTTTTCAGCTCATTCCCATGTAACACTACTATGTAGTGACGTTAATATCAACTCTTATTTTCTCTTTTCTTATATCCAATCTTTCATGCTTAAAAACTTCACCTCAAGGTTCACAAGAAGAATACTTTCCTCTTACCAACAATGTAGCCGTTAGTCATAGCAAAAAAAGCGTTGGTCTGTGGATTTTAACCCTTCCAAGAGAGAAATATATTTTTTTTGCATGAATGTTAAATTTTATTCATCAAAAAGTGATTTATTTTGAAAAAATAGAGCTTACTTCTACTCAGTGCCGTGCCAGCCCTTCTAGAGGCCTGAGGCAAGTTTTAAAATTATATTTTATACTCTCTCTCAGAAATAAACATAATGTAGTTTTAAACTATATAAAATATCAAAGAAAACAATAATGAAACTGTCTAAAACAGCAAGGATAATCAAATTTTCAAAAAACAACAGCAAGAATTCATTTTTTATATTTTGTTTATAAACATATCTATATATATATTTACGAAAATAATTTTAAATCCTCTATAAATATTAAAAAATAACTAATACTTGTATAGTAAGAAATAAAAGGCTAAAATAAATATCCGAGCTTTTATGTTTTACAAAAAAATAAAATCTAGCATTTAAAGAAATAATTATAAAATGAAAGTACACAAATATTTGGTAGGAACAAATTTGAGAAACAAAAATAATAAAAATCTTGACAATTTGAATATACAGAAACCTTTTTATATCTTTTTAATTTTATTGACAGAAGCATTTTTGTTGATATCGGCTTGGTTTTGTGCTAAAATATTTTTTGAACAATTACACTAAATTTTTTGGAGATTTGGGGCCCCAAATTCTATAAATTATATGGGGGCCTGAGGCTAATGCCTCTCTCCTAACACTATGTGCACGGCTCTGCTTCTACTTCAAACTACTACAAATTTCCTACACCTCGCTAACGTTAGTAAGACTTTAAGCCCAAAATTCTTTCAAATCCTTTCACTCCTTTAGACTTTATAAGGCTTAGTTTATTTCTGATTGCTTTGTCAGTAAACTTAATCAAAACTTGCATAGGGCAGAGTCTGTTCTCCGTGTCTGCGCTTGTTGCGCTCTCTCCACACCGCGTATAAGACAGTTCTACAACATGTAACCACTTCTCGTAAGCTTCAGCTTCCTCCTGAATCGCCATCGTATTCGCAAAGAGTGTAGTGCGCTTCATTTGCTTTTTGCGTTAGGTTCCCAAGCTTCTCCCTGCCTAGTTCTCTGATCAGTTGCTTTAGATTTTTTAAAGAACTAGTACATAGCAGAGGTGGAATGAAATAGATTCTTAGTCGACTCCCAGTAATCCTTGACCATAAGAAGAAAGTTTGGTAACTTCCCAATGGCATTGACGTGTACTTGAATTGTCTTCTGATTTTCTCCTCAGCTTTCATCACTTGTATCTTGCATCTCATGTTGCACCAAGTGAACAGTGGACCTTGGTATCCCATGTCCATGAGGTGATAATGAAGAATCATCTTCTGAAAGTCCCTCATTCCAGCAGTAGTCTCGCCAAACTCTCAAATTCTGAGTGCTCGCTACCATCCAAAATCTCGTTAAAATATGACCCATAACCATCCATGCTTTGTTTTTAAACATTGGGGAGTTATGATGGTGACAGAGGTCTTCCCATAACTCCTTCCTACCTTCAACCTGGTTACTTGCATACACAAAAGTACAGAAGAACTCCTCTTCCCTTGCATAGCAACTGAACAAGTAATTAGTTGATCTGTTTTGTAGACCCGAGACATTCTAACTGTATCCCTCCAGAGAAACCAAATCCTCCCTCCTTGAATGTGCTCGTAGTTTGTCATAGACGACCAGTCTCTGAGCATAGAGTTTAATAATCTATCTGCCTTTTTCTCTTTCATCCTTGTCTCCAAAATACAACCAAACTTCATATCATTTTTATTAAGCCACTTTTTAACTACGTAATGCTTAACCGGTTAGTTTAAGCTGCACACATTCCAAAAGAAGCTCGACATGTTAAAGATGACGACGAGAAGACCATGTGCTCATAGCCTTCGAATTTGCATCCTGAGGCTTAGCCTTCTTCTCCTTGGATATGCTTGGTTCTTTCTTATCCCCCAACCTCTCTACCTCTGTTGCCTTTTATGCAGCTTGTTGGGTAGTTTTATTTACTTCCCCATCCACTCCTTTATGCTATCTCTCCCTTACAATTGTGGCCGTCATGCCAATATCAGTAGACTGTGTCCTTGTGACAGCACAAATGTCACCTTCTTTATCAAACCGGTTTTATGTTTTTCATATTGGTTTTGTTTCCTATTTTAATGATGGATAATTATCAAACTGTTAGGATAATTATCCAAAGCAATTTACGTTTAGGATCTTTGAGCTTTATATAAGGCATAGCCTCGATGAAGTTTTAATAATAAGAACACTTTTACAATCTCCTAAACTCTCTAATAACTTTCTGCGCAAGTAAGCGAACTATCCTTTGATCTTAGCATCTTCGAGTTGATCCTTCTTCATCCAGTGATCATCTTCTAGATACTTTGAATCCCCTTCCTTTTAACCTGCAAGTAGGGTTACTAGTTTGGGACTTTATCCAGGTATCCTATCTCATTGGTATCAGATACTAAACTCCTCGGGACCATGGATACAAGGGCAACCACAGCTTTGAACGAGATGATGACTAAGCAAATTGATGAACTGCGCTCCTCGCAGACTCAACAAACGGATGAGATCCGCAAGGAACTCGGAGGTAAAATCACCGCACTTGAAGCACTTATCGAAAAATACTTCGCTAATGCTCCTCTACCTCAACGTGATGGGAAACAATCGGAATCAACCTCCGATATCACTGAGGGAACTCCTCAAGTCAAAGACCCACCAGACCGTCTCAACCTAGACAACAGCGCATCCAAACCAACTCCCACCTCCAACAACAACTATACGCCACCCCATCATGCTCTCTCGGCAAGACTGACGAAAATTGGCTTTCCAATGTTCGACGGCTCTGAACTTCGAGAATGGATTTACCGTTGTGAGCAATTCTTCTCCATCGACAGTACTCCGCCAGAACTAAAGGTTCGTCTGGCCTCTCTTCACATGACCGGCAAGGCTCTCCAATGGCATCACTCCTACATGACCAATCAATACAACATCTTTCCACTATGGCCAGATTACGTCGCTGCAGTTTCAGAACGTTTCAGTGAGCTGTTTGACGATCCTCTGTCCGAGTTGGTTAGTTTGAAACAAGGTAGCGACACCATCGATGTGTTCCTGGAAAAATTTTATAGCGCAATGACAAGGCTCACACTTGCTCCTGGTCATGCCTTGAGTATATTTTTGTCAAACATGCACCAGCACTTGGCTCTTCATGTGCGTCAATTCAAGGTTAACACTGTCCCTGAAGCTGCGAAAATTGCCAAACTACACGAGTTATCTTTGATGCACACGCCTTCAAAGTCATCTCGTCCTGGTTTCAACAACTCTCAGAGATCTAACTTCTCCCAACCAAACAGGAACCAAAACAACAATGCACCGACCCCTACAACTACCAATGTCGCAAATCAAACCAATAAACCTATACTCCCCAACGCACCCCAAAAAGGGTCTCGTTTGAAGAGATGCAGGAGCGAAAGAGGAAAGGGTTATGCATGTTTTGTGAGGAACCATTCACACCAGGTCACCAACTCAAACACCGACGTGCGGAGTTCCTATTTATGGATTTAGAAGCCGACACATAGTTTGATGAAGAGATTGCACTAACAGAGCAAATCAGAGAGACAACTATTAGCGATGAGGATAACAAAGTCCCCACTATCTCCGTCCACGCACTCAACGGTGCCCCGACGTTCAATTGTATGCGCTTAGTTGGTCAGTACGAGAAACACAAATTACATATACTGATCGATCCAGGAAGCACACATAATTTTCTTGATATCCAAATCGCCAAGGGATTGGGTTGCTCTTTAACACCGATCAAACCGATGTCAGTTGTTGCAGCAAGTGGTGATTTGATCACTAAATATAAGTGCAGCTCCTTCAAGTGGAAGATGCAAGGCTATGGATTCACGGCAGAAATCAGAACTCTACCTCTAGGATGCAGTGATCTCGTCCTTGGAGTTCAATGGCTACCCACCTTAGGACCAATTCTATGGGACTTCCTGAATCTTCGTATGGAATTTCACTTCAATGGTCTTAAGCATGTTCTCCGGGGAGTATCTCCTAACAATCCAAAAACTATTTCTGGGAGCAGCCTCAACAAACTCCTATTACAGGAACCGCAGATCGCCTTACTTCATTTCAGAGAGGTCGTTGATACTACAGATAAAGCGCAACAACCCCTTGACCCGGAAACTATCTTCTATCATATTGAAGCAAGCGGTACTCAGCCCGACGACACTGGTTCACTTGATCGCCTACTAGAGTCGTATCAGGACGTCTTTGAGGAACCATCTGCACTACCTCCATATCGTGAGGGCTTCAATCACAAAATCCCGCTGGAATCAGGAGCGAACCCGGTCAATCTCAGACCTTATCGATACTCCTCGCTACAAAAGGACTCCATTGATAAGATGATTCAGGACATGCTCACTCAGGGTATCATTCAGTATAGTGCAAGCCCCTACGCCTCTCCAGTGGTACTTGTGAAAAAGAAAGATGGATCGTGGCGGTTATGTGTAGACTACAGAGGTCTTAACAAGCAAACAATCAAGGACAAATACCCCATACCACTCCTGGAAGATCTCCTCGACGAATTGGGAGGTGCAAAATTTTTTTCTAAGCTTGATTTACGTGCAGGCTTTCATCAACTCCGTATGTCTCCTGATGACGTTCACAAGACGGCTTTCAAAACACACTCAGGCCATTATGAGTACCTTGTGATGCCGTTTGGCCTCACTAACGCTCCATGTACGTTTCAAGGACTCATGAATCATGTCTTTGCACCTGTTCTCCGCAAATTTCTTCTAGTTTTCTTCGATGATATCCTAATCTACAGCAAGAATTGGGAAGATCATCTCATCCACTTGGAAACGGTCTTGGCTATACTACGACACCAACAACTATATCTCAAGAAATCAAAGTGTACTTTTGGCGCAACACGAATCGAATACCTTGGTCACTTTATTTTTTCCGAGGGCGTTAGTACTGACCCAGCCAAGATAAAATCGATTGAAGACTGGCCAAACCCGAAGAATCAAAAACAGCTTCGCAGTTTCTTGGGTCTCGCCAACTATTATAGGAGGTTTATACAGGGATACAGTATCATTGCTCGTCCTCTTACTGTTATGCTTCGCAAAGATGGCTTTTCTTGGGAAACAGAGGCCTCGTCTACTTTTGGGTTACTCAAACAAGCTTTAGTCTCTGCTCCAGTCCTTGCACTGCCTGATTTTTCAAAGACCTTTGTCGTTGAAACAGATGCTTCCAACACCGGCATCGGCACAGTTCTTATGCAAGACAACCATCCGGTTTGTTACATTAGCCGAGCATTGGGTCCTCGCCATCAAGGTCTCTCCGTCTACGAGAAGGAACTCCTTGCTGTGGTTCACGCCGTGCAGACTTGGAACCCGTATCTCGCTCATTCCAAGTTTATCATTCGAACAGACCAAAAGAGTTTGAAATTCCTCCTAGAACAAAAGATTACCACTCCGTTCCAACACATGTGGTTATCTAAACTGATGGGATATACTTTTGAGATTCAGTATAAAGAGGGAAAAGAAAACGTTGCCGCAGACGCGTTATCTAGAGTCTCCGGTTCACAACTATTGCATCTTACTCTGTCTCACGTCCACCATGAGTTCTATGACGCTTTGAAGCTCTTATGGGTTACGGACCCCACTCTCAAGCAACTCATCGATGAACTGCAGGATAAACCTTCCTCTCATGCCGCTTACTCTTTTGTCAACGGGGAGCTTCGCCGCAGAGGAAAACTTGTGGTTGGTAACGACCCTGCAGTCAAACTTCATATTTTTAAATGGCTTCATGATTCTGCAATTGGTGGTCATTCAGGTCGTGATGCTACTCTACAGAGAATCAAGTCATTATTCTTTTGGCCAAAGATGAGTTTGGAGGTTCAAAACTATGTGCGAAACTGCCCTGTTTGCCAGCGAAATAAATATGACTTAGCTGCAAAACCTGGCCTCCTCCAACCACTTCCTGTCCCTACTGGTGTTTGGGAATCTGTCAGTCTTGATTTTATAGAAGGCTTACCGCCATCAGCTGGAAAACATTGCATACTTGTTGTCGTCGACAGGTTGAGCAAGAATGCTCATTTTCTCGCATTGTCTCACCCTTATACGGCTATGGACATCGCCAAGATTTACTTGGATCAGGTCTTTCGCTTACATGGAATGCCCAAGGACATTACAAGTGATCGTGATCCTACGTTCCTAAGTGAGGTGTGGAGAGAGATGTTTCGGGTTCATGGTGTCGATTTGAACTTCTCTACAGCCTATCACCCTCAAACCAATGGACAAACCGAAGTTACTAATAAAACCTTGGAAACCTACCTCCGTTGTATGACGTCTGATACACCTTCCACATGGAGCGACTGGTTACCATTAGCAGAATGGTGGTATAACACGACGTACCACACTGCAACACGAAGCTCTCCTTATGAAATTGTTTACGGTCAGCCACCACCAGTTCATTTGCCTTACCTTCCTGGTGAGAGTACTTCTCTTGCAGTAGACAGATCCTTGCAACGCAGAGAAGAGCTCATAGATATGATGAAGTTCCACCTTCTGCGCGCCCAAAATAGGATGAAACAATACGCTGATTCTCATCGTTCTGATCGTGTCTTTCAAATCGGCAACTACGTCTACCTCAAGCTCCAACCTTATCGACAACATTCTCTCAAGGGTCAACATTTACCTCACAAGCTTTCACCACGGTTTTATGGTCCTTATGAGATACAAGATCGAGTGGGCTCGCTTGCCTATAAACTTCGGCTTCCTCCAGGTGCAGCCATCCACAACGTCTTTCATGTTAGTCAACTGAAGCTATGTCCTAACCCACCTGCAACTCAGTCGCCTCTTCCGCAATACCTCAAAGACGTGGGAATTGCCAAGGAACCAGACAAGATCCTTGAAAAGAAAATGGTGAATCGCAGAAACCGAGCTGTCACGAAAGTGTTAGTTCAATGGAAAGGCTACCCACCGGAACAAGCAACTTGGGAGTTTTACCAGGACTTTGCCGCCAAATATCCCGATTTCAATACTTGAGGCCAAGTATTTTCTGAAGGAGAGAGTATTGTGACAGCACAAATGTCACCTTCTTTATCAAACCGGTTTTATGTTTTCATATTGGTTTTGTTTCCTATTTTAATGATGGATAATTATCAAACTGTTAGGATAATTATCCAAAGCAATTTACGTTTAGGATCTTTGAGCTTTATATAAGGCATAGCCTCGATGAAGTTTTAATAATAAGAACACTTTTACAATCTCCTAAACTCTCTAATAACTTTCTGCGCAAGTAAGCGAACTATCCTTTGATCTTAGCATCTTCGAGTTGATCCTTCTTCATCCAGTGATCATCTTCTAGATACTTTGAATCCCTTTCCTTCTAACCTGCAAGTAGGGTTACTAGTTTGGGACTTTATCCAGGTATCCTATCTCAGTCCTTTCTTCCATTATTTGCCCTTCCTCCCATTCATATAAACCGAGGACTGAAAACTCGAAGCAGAGATGTTGATGTCCTCATCTTGATTTATGTGGGATAGACGCCCTGGAGATCTTCCTGCTTTCGCTGGAGAGACCAGAGACCAGTTGCTTGTTTCACCAAGAACCTCATTTACCTTTGTTTCAACTTTCCCATCCTTCTTTTTTTTTGTAGCTCAGTATCAAATTTAGTATTAGCACGATATCATTTATTAGATATTAAACAACCTATGAGACTTTTATGTTGATACTTAACTGAGACTCCATAAATTACTCTTTTAAACGATATTTTTTTAATTATTAATAATACAATTTTGAATCTACTACACTAAAATACACTAAAAGAGAAGTCATGATTTATTTCATGTGTGATTTTTTTTATTTGGACCATTCCTTGAAAATTACTTAGATAAACTTTTGTATACACATTTGAAATATTTTAATTATTCTAAAAATCAAATATATGTTCCTATATTTTCTCTAAGTTACATTTGAAAAAAAATATTTTCATATCTTTTATTTACAATAATAAAATATATACTTCATTTTTCATTAAAACAAACATTTTAAAATATGTAATTACTTTCGTATTTATTTAAAATATAAATGTATTTCGTTTTTCACTTAAACAAACCTTTTAAATATTTAATTAATTTCGTAATTATTTTAAAATATAAATGTATATTTCATTTTTCACTTAAACAAACCTTTTAAATATTTAACTAATTTCGTAATTATTTTAAAATAAATGTATAATTCATTTTTTACTAAAATAAACCTTTTAAGTATCTAATTAATTATGTAATTTTACAAAACTCTGTACTATTTGTATAAATTGTGATATTAATTTAACTAATATTTTTCAATTAAATCTTTGATCTCTAAAATTTAAGATTTGTTAATTCAGAATTTTGTACTACACTGTTGAAAATATGCTATCAATACGAATGACCGGCCTACAATGCTATTTTGAAGATATATTTAGATTATGTTATTAAATATAGTAGCTGGTTTAATTTTATATTTCAATAATAGAAGTATTTGACAGCTTTGTTTTACAAAAAGATAATCAAGCTTATTTTTATATAGATCATATTCATATATTATTTATTAATGTAATTGTTTTTGTTTTTTTTTTATCATGTGCAGTTTTAAAAGTGCAATAGGTATTGTACCAATTAATGTCATTAACAAAAATGACAGATGAATGATTGAAAAATATAATTGATGTGAATATTTTATTTCTCGTGTGTTTATTATCAAATGTAGTTGTAGGTTTAAGTGTTAATTATACAACGTGATGTGAGATGTATGATAGATGAAGAATTGAAAAAAAAAGTTTTAACATTGAAAAATTCATTGTAAATAATCCAAAATTTTCGGGTGAAAAATTCTAAATCACAAATAGACAATATAAGAAACCTCAAAACATAGATAATAAAGAGAAAATTTAGGTTTAAAGGACAAAAACAAACACAATGCATTACAATTTCTGGTTTAATAAATGAAGCTGACGTTTTATAAATTACACTTAATATAGGTTATTCAGTCAAAGATTTAATTCATACAAATGACTCAGATTAACATATATGTATGACCAAAACCTAAAATACAAGTACAATCTTAAGAAAATTAATATCTAAGTTAATATTTAATTGAACAGAATTTTTCTTAAATATCACATTATGTAAGGTTTTAGTTAGGGTTCATGTTTTAATAAGAAGGATATCACTAATAATTTGAAATAATTTAAATTACTGCATGCAAACTATGAAATTGTTGTGTCTGAAAATATTATATCAAACTATTAGCAATATGGTAAATATTAAAATTATATACATCTAATCATGTAAATCAAATATTTATATGTATAAAATGAAATAAATCACCCGCATAAGTTGTATAATTATAGTATATATCCAGATAAAATTCTGGAATTTAAGTAAACACAAGCAAATAAAGTGACTGAAACTGACCCCTTTTCAAGTTTATGCCACCTTTTAATTTTGAGGTCATACTTTTTCTATTTACTTGAGTTCACACAAAAAAAAAGTTCAAAAGACCAAAGATTTATATATGTATAGTATTATTTAGCTACTGAGATGGTGAAATTCCGGTGGCCTACATTGGAGAAAGTTTACCAGAAATAATAAAACTTGCAGCGTCTTGAGCCAAAAAAGATCAGTTGTGATATAGCAGAGAATATTAAACATGGAATAAACAACAAAGTAGAATAACTGAAATTTCAATTTGTGGGCTTTCTAATTGACACACGTCTTAGTTTTTCCACTCAAAAGTGAGACGGTATAATAAAATTTTGATGGTCAAACTCAGAAAGAAACAACCATATATCTAAATACCAAATAGTAAGAAAAAAATAACTAATAATCAACCCAACTAGTTACCAGTTTGTGTACACAAGACAGAAGACACTGCACATTGAAACTATGCACAGGCATTTTTTCTATGGGTAAGTACAAGTGAAAACTAATAGATCAAGTCCATCATTCTCGGAACCAAAGCTGTTCAAGTCTATGCTAGGAAACCTGAAAGTCTCTTGTTTCAGTTTTCATAAGGTAAGTCAGAGCTATTTTACTCAAAGAAAGCTCTGGAGATGGGTCCATCAATGCTCCCGGATCAGGTTTGCAGTGACATATAGGACTGGCTGCAATAAAACTATAAATTAAGTTCATATCAAATACTACAAACAAAACAACAACAGACTTGATAATACCAATCCGAACGGAAATAAAAGACTTGATTCGTGCTATGGCATATGGAACAGAAATAATTATTCCAAATTGTGTCCTTCACTATTCATTTGATTCTGAACCTTCGCCACTGCACAAAATAATGAACAAAGAAGAAAACCCAAGTTTCTTAGATACTTCGAATTTACAAACCTAGGTCTAACATAAGAAAACAACAACAAAAATAGTACACACCAAAAAATATAAATAACAAAGAAAACCTCAGTTACAAAATAGCAAACGACGTATCCGAACATACATAAATAAAAGACAACCCAACAAAAGTACACATACCAACAGAACCTGATTAAAGTGATTGGAATACTGCATCACTTCAATCTCTCAACCACCTCGTGATTGGATACCTCTTCTTGGCTTCTTAACTCGGATCTTCTTCTTTTTGGTTCCACGACTAAATCGAATAGTGATGTTATGATCAAACTGTTCAAAATCAACTAAAGAAAACACTGTGAAAGAACACAAAAGAGACCACTTATATTTACCTAGACAATAGATAAAAAATCAATTCGGCTAATATTCACGTCAGATGTCTATAACAGTTCAAATCAATCGATTACAATAACCTTAGCCTTTCAAATATCTTTGGAAGAAAAACAGATAATGATGATGGATCAGATGTTATATATTATGTTGTCAATATAATTTTTTATTTAATTATATAATAAATTATATAAATGACATTAAGGGTAGCAATGATATTGACCACTCTAAATTTTCCGTCGCGAAAAAATTACTTTGCAAATAATAGTATAGATATATTAAATTATAACAAATCCTATATGTTATTTGATATATCCGTGATATTGATAGTTATATAATGACATTTTAAAGGTCAATGCCATTTATTATTGAGATAATGTTAGATAGATACAAAAAATACATTTAAAAATTTTCGATGAGTTAGCCCTAATAAAAAAGTCTCACATAAAAGAAATCAACTTCTGTTTCAATAGTATAAATTTATTAACGAGATAATATTAGATAGATACAAAAATACATTTAATTTTTTTCTAAGAGTTGGTCCTAATAAACAAATTACACATGAAAGAAGTTATGCTGATTTATATAGGTGTTGTTCATGTCACTAATTAGATATTAGTATCTAATGTTTGTTATAAATTTTAAATCTTTTATTCATTATGATATATGTGTCGATATTACAAAAGCAAATAATAATATCTTTTTTTTGTGTAGAACAAATCAACGATAAACATATTTAGTCTAAATATATTATGTATGACATATTTGTCTTATGTTAACCTGAAAATGGGAAATTAAAACTAGAAATAAATACTCAAAATAACAAAATTCTCTATTAGTGATATTGCAAATTAATGCATTTATTATACAACATTAAAAATTAATATTTTTAAGATTCTACTGAACTAAAATAATAACATACATGTATAAAAAACCTCAGATGCCAAGTTTTTATTAAATAAACTATTGGATTATCCTAACATTAAATATATATATATATTAAAAATAAATAATAATAATAATACAAATTGATTAATTTTGACTAAAACTAAGGTAATATTCAATCATAATAATAATCTAAACCTATAACCAATTGACCTTGCAAAATCAGTAACAAATAACAAACTGTATATTAACAAGATATTTTCTATGAAGAAAAGAGAATAATATTTGAAACCAATGATAAAATAATATGATAAAGTATTATACGGTAAGAAATTTATTTTAATTTTATTTTGACTATAATCCAAGAAATTAAGCTCAAGGATATTTTAATGAAAAATTTCTTTTGTGCAAACTAATGCTACTATATATATGTGTGTGTGTGTATATATAAACAATATAAATAAAAATAGAACACTAAATATTAAGAAAATTCATACAAAATGGGTATCTCCAAAAACATATTAATTGCATTTGTTTTCACTATCTTCTTCATAGTATCTAAGTGTAGTTCATGTCACTAATTAAATATTTCTTACCTACTTTTTAATGTATATTTTAAATCTTATATTCATTATGATATATGTGCTGATATTACATTAGTAATTAATGATATTTTTTTGTGTAGAACAAAACAACCATAAACATATTGTAATCTAAATATATTATGCATGATGTATTTGGCTTATGAAAAACCTCATATGCCAAGTTTTTATTAAATAAACTTTTGGATTCGTCCAAAACTAAATATTTAAAATTTAAAAAAATATTTAAATTATAATATTAAATATATAATATAAATAATTTTTTTGACTTAAACTAAGGAAATAATCTATAACCAATAGACCTTGCAGTAACAAATAACAAAACATATATTGACAAGACATTTTCTATAAAAAAAGAGAAGAACATTTGAAACCAATGATGAAATATTAAAAAGTAAGGAATTTTTATTTAATATTATTTTGACTATAATCCAAGAAATTAAGCTCAATGATATTTTGATAAAATTTCCTTCTTCGTCAATAAAATATTTCTTTTGTGAAAATTTATGTTATTATATATAACAATATAAATCAACATAGAACACTAAAAAAATTAAGAAAAGTTCATACAAAATGGATATCTCCAAAAATATATTGATCGCATTTGTTCTCACTATCTTGTTCATAGTATCTAATGTTCATTGCTACCCAGGTATTTAATTTCACTTTACTATTTCCTTTTATTTATACTCATATATTTATCTTTTTTATAACTGTCAACATTGTAATCATTTTGATTTTAAACAGACTTTGAAGTAAAAAAAGACTAAAAAAAAATGCTACGACAATATTCCGTGTAAACCAAATGACCAAGCATGTGAGAACTTTTGTGCAGCTATGACCATTCAGTTAGTTGGCGATTGTAGTTCTGGAAAATGTTGTTGTAGGTCAAAAAGGCCAAACTAACATTATTAGATATTATAATTTTTGTACTAGTGTCAAGAATACAATAATAAAGATCCAAAACAATTAGCAACTTGAAATTACATGAAAAGAAAATCTTTCCTTAAGGAAAGGAAAAATATTAATTCACCATATAAGATATATAAATTTAAAATATCAAGATTACTAATGAAGCAAGTCTTCATATACTAATGGTAAAATCGATAATTATTTGGATAGCTAGAATATTAAGTTTTGTTAATTTGATATTTTCGGCGGGAAACCTTTTGATTCTCTTGTTTTAATCGACTCAACACAATTGGATTTGATATGTTAGATTTGTAAAAGATAACATTTGAGAGTTTGGTTTTGATGGTAAACTTTTCGTTGAAACACCATTTACTTGTCCTCAAAGAAACTATATATATTTTCTGTGTCCTTCACATCAGAATATTATATTGATTAGACAAACGATATAGTCAGCTTATTTTATTGTTAAAATATATTTTTAATGCACCCATAATTATTTTCATACAACTGATTTTCTTTTACTAATATATCTATCACGTATAATTTTCAAAAAATAAAATATGAAAATGATTTATATAGGTGTTGTTCATGTCATTAATTACATATTATTATCTATTGTTTGTTATAAATTTTAAATCTTTTATTCATTATGATATATGTGTCGATATTACAAAAGCAAATAATAATATCTTTTTTTGTGTAGAACAAATCAACGATAAACATATTGTAGTCTAAATATATTATGTATGACATATTTGTCTTATGTTAACCTGAAAATGGTTATAAGAAATTAAACTAGAAATAAATACTCAAAATAAAATTCTCTATTAGTGATATTGCAAATTAATGCATTTATTATACAACATTAAAAATTAAAATTTCTAAGATTCTACAAAACTAAAATAATAACATACATGTATAAAAAATTTCAGATTCCAAGTTTTTATTAAATAAACTATTGGATTATCCTAACATTAAATATATGTATATTAAAAATAAATAATAATAATACAAATTAATTAATTTTGACTAAAACTAAGGTAATATTCAATCATAATAATAATCTAAACCTATAACCAATTGACCTTGCAAAATCAGTAACAAACAACAAACTGTATATTAACAAGATATTTTCTATAAAGAAAAGAGAATAATATTTGAAACCAATGATAAAATAATATGATAAATTATTATACGGTAAGGAATTTATTTTAATTTTATTTTGACTATAATCCAAGAAATTAAGCTCAAGGATATTTTAATGAAAATTTTCTTTTGTGCAAATTAATGCTACGATATATATGTGTATATATATATTAACGCAAATTAATGCTACGATATATATGTGTATATATGTATTTATATACAATATAAATAAAAGTAGAACACTAAAAATTAATAAATTTCATACAAAATGGGTATCTCCAAAAACATATTAGTTGCATTTGTTTTCACTATCTTCTTCGTAGTATCTAAGTGTAGTTTATGTCACCAATTAAATATTTATTACCTACTTTTTAATGTATATTTTAAATCTTATATTCATTATTAAATATGTGTTGATATTACATTTTAATTAATAATATTTTTTTTTTGTGTAGAACAAAACAACCATAAACATATTTGAATCAAAATATATTATGCATTATGTATTTGGCTTTTGAAAAACCTCATATGCCAAGTTTTTATTAAATAAACTTTTGGATTCGTCTAAATCTAAATATATAATTTTTTTAAAAATATTTAATTTATAACATTAATTATATAATATAAATTATAATTTTTCACTTAAACTAAGGAAATAATCTATAACCAAAAGACCTTGCAAAATCAGTAACAAATAACAAAACATATATTGACAAGATATTTTCTATAGAAAAAGAGAATAACATTTGAAACAAATGATGAAATATTATAAAGTAAGTAATTTATTTTAATATTATTTTGACAATAATCCAAGAAATTATGCTCAAGGATATTTTGATGAAATTTTCCTTCTTCGTCAATGAAATATTCCTTTAATGAAAATTTATGTTAGTATATACATATATAACAATATAAATCAAAATAGAACACTAAAAAAAATTAAGAAAAGTTCATACAAAATGGCTATCTCCAAAAACATATTGATAGCATTTGTTTTCACTATCTTCTTCATGGTATCTAATGTTCATTGCTACCCAGATATTTAATTTCACTTTACTGTTTACTTTTATTTATACTCATATATTTATCTTTTTATAAATGTCAACATTGTAATCATTTTGATTTTAAACAGACTTTAAAATAAAACAAGACTACAAAAAATGCTACGACAATATTCCGTGTAAACCAAATGACCAAGCATGTGAGAACTTTTGTGCAGCTATGACCATTCAGTTAGTTGGCGATTGTAGTTCTGGAAAATGTTGTTGTAGGTCAAAAAGGCCCAACTAACATTATTAGATATTATAATTTTTTTACTAGTGTCAAAAATACTATAATACGATAATTATTTGGATAGCTAGAATATTAAGTTTTGTTAATTTGATATTTTCGGTGGGAAACCTTTGATTCTCTTGTTTTAATCGACTCAACACAATTGGATTTGATATGTTAAATTGTAAAAGATAACATTTGCGAGTTTGGTTTTGATGGTAGACCTTTAGTTGAAACACCATTTACTTGTCCTCAAAGAAACTATATATATTTTCTGTGTACTTCACATCAAAACATTAAATTGATTAGACAAACCATATAGTCAGCTTATTTTATTGTTAAAATATATTTTTACTGCATCCATAATTATTTTCACACAACTAATGTTTTTTGTACTACTACATCTATCGCGTATAATTTTCAAAAATAAAATATGAAAATGATTTATATAGGTGTTGTTCATGTCACTAATTACATATTATTATCTAATGTTTGTTACATATTTTAAATCTTTTAATTCATTATGAAATATGTGTCGATATTACAAAAGCAAATAATAATATCTTTGTTTGTGTAGAACAAATCAACCATAAACATATTGTAGTCTAAATATATTATGTATGACATATTTGTCTTATGTTAACCTGAAAAGGGTTATAATAAATTAAAACTAGAAATAAATTCTCAAAATAAAATTCTCTATTAGTGATATTGCAAATTAATGCATTTATAATACAAAAATTAAAAATTAAAATTTCTAAGATTCTACTGAATTAAAATAATAACATACATGTATAAAAGACCTCAGATGCCAAGTTTTTATCAAATAAACTATTGGATTATCCTAACATTAAATATATGTATATTAAAAATAAATAAATAATAATACAAATTAATTAATTTTGACTAAAACTTAGGTAATATTCAATCATAATAATAATCTAAACCTATAACCAATTGACCTTTCAAAACTAGTACAAATAACAAACTGTATATTAACAAGATATTTTCTATAAAGAAAAGAGAATAATTATGATAAAGTATTGTTTGGTAAGGAATTTATTTTAATTTTATTTTGACTATAATCAAAGAAATTAAACTCAAGGATATTTTAATGAAAAATTTCTTTTGTGCAAATTAATGCTACTATATATATATACAATATAAATAAAAATTGAACACTAAAAATTAAGAAAGTTCATAAAAGATGGGTATCTCCAAAAACATATTAATTGCATTTGTTTTCACTATCTTCTTCATAGTATCTAATGTCACTAGTTAAATATTTAGTACCTACTTTTTAATGTATATTTTAAATCTTATATTCATTATGAAATATGTGTTGATATTACATTAGCAATTAATAATATTATTTTTTGTGTAGAACAAAACAACCATAAACATATTGTAATCTAAATATATTATGCATGATGTATTTGGCTTATGAAAAACCTCATATGCCAAGTTTTTATTAAATAAACTTTGGATTCGTCTATATAATTTTTTTTAAAAATATTTAATTTATAATATTAAATATATAATATAAATTAAATTTTTTGACTTCAACTAAGGAAATAATCTATAACCAATAGACCTTACAAAATCAGTAACAAATAACAAAACATATATTGACAAGATATTTTCTATAAAAAATAGAATAACATTTGAAACCAATGATGCAATATTATAAAGTAAGGAATTCATTTTAATATTATTTTGACTATAATCCAAGAAATTAAGCTCAAGGATATTTTGATGAAATTTTCCTTTTTCGTCAATGATATATTCTTTTAATGAAAATTTATGTTATTATATATATATACATATAACATTATAAATCAAAATAGAACACTAAGAAAAATTAAGAAAAGTTCATACAATATGGTTATCTCCAAAAACATATTGATCGCATTTGTTTTTACTATCTTCTTCATAGTATCTAATGTTCATTGCTACCCAGATATTTAATTTCACTTTACTGTTTAATTTTATTTATACTCATATATTTATCTTTTTATAACTGTCAACATTGTAATCATTTTGATTTTAAACAGAATTTGAAGTAAAACAAGTCTACAAAAAATGCTACGACAGTATTCCGTGTAAACCAATATGTGAGGACTTTTGTGCAGCTATGACCATTCACTTAGTTGGCGATTGTAGTTTTGGAAAATGTTGTTGTAGGTCAAAAATGCCCAACTAACATTATTAGATATTATAATTTTTGTACTAGTGTCAAGAATACTATAATAAAGATCCAAAACAATTAGCAACCTGAAATTACATGAAAAGAAAATCTTTGCTTAAAGGAAATAAAAAAATATTAATTCACCATATAAGATATATAAATTTAAAATATCAAGATTACTTGTGAAGCAAGTCTTCATATACTAATGGTAAATTCGATAATTATTTGGATAGCTAGAATATTAAGTTTTGTTAATTTGATATTTTCGGCGGGAAACCTTTTGATTCTCTTGTTTTAATCGACTCAACACAATTGGATTTGATATGTTAGATTTGTAAAAGATAACATTTGAGAGTTTGGTTTTGATGGTAAACTTTTCGTTGAAACACCATTTACTTGTCCTCAAAGAAACTATATATATTTTCTGTGTCCTTCACATCAGAATATTATATTGATTAGACAAACGATATAGTCAGCTTATTTTATTGTTAAAATATATTTTTAATGCACCCATAATTATTTTCATACAACTGATTTTCTTTTACTAATATATCTATCACGTATAATTTTCAAAAAATAAAATATGAAAATGATTTATATAGGTGTTGTTCATGTCACTAATTACATATTATTATCTAATGTTTGTTATATATTTTAAATCTTTTATTCATTATGAAATATGTGTCGATATTACAAAAGCAAATAATAATATCTTTGTTTTGTGTAGAACAAATCAACCATAAACATATTGTAGTCTAAATATATTACGTATGATATATTTGTCTTATGTTAACCTAAAAATGGTAATAAGAAATTAAAACTAGAAATAAATACTCAAAATAAAATTCTCTATTAGTGATATTGCAAATTAATGCATTTATTATACAACATTAAAAATTAAAATTTCTAAGATTCTACTGAACTAAAATAATAACATATATGTATAAAAAACTTCAGATGCCAAGTTTTTATTAAATAAACTATTGGATTATCCTAACATTAAATATATGTATATTAAAAATAAATAATAATAATACAAATTAATTAATTTTGACTAAAACTAAGGTAATATTCAATCATAATAATAATCTAAACCTATAACCAATTGACCTTGCAAAATCAGTAACAAATAACAAACTGTATATTAACAATATATTTTCTGAAAAGAAAAGAGATTAATATTTGAAACCAATGATAAAATAATATGATAAAGTATTATACGGTAAGGAATTTATTTGAATTTTATTTTGACTATAATCCAAGAAATTATGCTCAAGGATATTTTAATGAAAATTTTCTTTTGTGAAAATTAATGCTACTATATATATGTGTATATATATATACAATATAAATAAAAATAGAACACTAAAAATTAAGAAAGTTCATACAATATGGGTATCTCCAAAAACATATTAATTGCATTTGTTTTCACTATCTTCTTCATAGTATCTAAGTGTAGTTTATGTCACTAATTAAATATTTATTACTTACTTTTTAATGTATATTCTAAATCTTATATTCATTATGAAATATGTGTTGGTATTACATTAGCAATTAATAATATATTTTTTTTTTGTGTAGAACAAAACAACCATAAACATATTGTAATCTAAATATATTATGCATGATGTATTTGGCTTATGAAAAACCTCATATGCCAAGTTTTTATTAAATAAACTTTTGGATTCGTCTATATAATTTTTTAAATAAATATTTAATTTATAATATTAAATATATAATAATTAAAATTTTTGACTTCAACTAAGTAAATAATCTATAACCAATAGACCTTACAAAATCAGTAACAAATAACAAAACATATATTGACAAGATATTTTCTATAAAAAATACAATAACATTTGAAACCAATGATGCAATATTATAAAGTAAGGAATTCATTTTAATATTATTTTGACTATAATCCAAGAAATTAAGCTCAAGGATATTTTGATGAAATTTTCCTTCTTCGTCAATGAAATATTCTTTTTATGAAAATTTATGTTATTATATATATAACAATATAAATCAAAATAGAACATATTTCTGGTTTGATAACTGGCTGGGCAAGGGTCGACTGATTGATATAACTGGAGCAGTGGGCACTACCTATATAGGACTCCCTCGTCGTGCTACAGTTTGTGATGCAGTAAAGCAGAATTCGTGGGCCATTCGTGGGCAGCGTAGTCATCACTATCATGGCTTATATGATACCATTGTGGCAGAGACAGTTCCTGCTCCCCATCGAGGGAGAGATATCATTCTTTGGAAACAGGGAGAAGATGATTACCAGGAAAAGTTCTCGACTACTAAGACTTGGGAGCAGATAAGAGTGAAAAAGGATACAGTGCAATGGAGCAGGGTGGTATGGTTTGCGCAAGGGATTCCTCGGTTTTCTCTTATTACATGGTTAGCAGTCAGGAACAGGCTCGCAACGGGAGACAGGATGCGCGCTTGGGGGATGATTCAAGAGTGTACTCTATGTGGCGAAAGAGATGAGACAAGGGACCATTTGTTTTTTGCGTGCCCGTACTCTTTCACGGTCTGGCATGGATTAGCGAATCGCATCCTAGGTACTCATATTGATCCTGACTGGCAGCTGACTCTAGAGAATCTCCAAGGGCAGAGAGCTGGTACTTTAGACACCATCCTCTTAAAAATGCTCTTCCAGATGACCATCTATCATCTATGGCGAGAGCGGAATGCAAGACGTCACCACGCAAGTTGGATAACAGCAGAGGCCATGCGAGAGAAAATTGATAAGATGATGAGGAACCGTATTTCGTCTTTGAAATACAGAGCTGGACATAAGTATGCAGGGTTGCTGCAGAGATGGTTTTCACACACTTCGTAGGAAGGTTTTTTCCATAGTTATTTTTTCTTAGTTTTCACTTTTTATAGGAAAGTAGCTAAAGCATACATATGATTCTTTTGTAAATGCCAGTTCCCGAAAAGGATGAATAAATTTGAAATTTCATCAAAAAAAAAAATCAAAATAGAACACTAAGAAAAATTAAGAAAATTTCATACAATATGGTTATCTCCAAAAACATATTGATCGCATTTGTTTTTACTACCTTCTTCATAGTATCTAATGTTCATTGCTACCCATGTATTTAATTTCACTTTACTGTTTAATTTTATTTATACTCATATATTTATCTTTTTATAACTGTCAACATTGTAATCATTTTGATTTTAAACAGAATTTGAAGTAAAACAAGTCTACAAAAAATGCTACGACAGTATTCCGTGTAAACCAATATGTGAGGACTTTAGTGCAGCTATGACCATTCACTTAGTTGGCGATTGTAGTTTTGGAAAATGTTGTTGTAGGTCAAAAAAGGCCCAACTAACATTATTAGATATTATAATTTTTGTACTAGTGTCAAGAATACTATAATAAAGATCCAAAACAATTAGCAACCTGAAATTACATGAAAAGAAAATCTTTGCTTAAAGGAAATAAAAAATATTAATTCACCATATAAGATATATAAATTTAAAATATCAAGATTACTAGTGAAGCAAGTCTTCATATACTAATGGTAAATTCGATAATTATTTGGATAGCTAGAATATTAAGTTTTGTTAATTTGATATATTCGGTGGGAAACCATTGATTCTCTTGTTTTAATCGACTCAACACAATTTGATTTGATATGTTAAATTGTAAAAGATAACTGTAACATCCCGAGTTGTGATATACGGAAAGGCTTAAGAGAATTGATTTGGTTACCTATGTCACCAAAGTTGACTTACCTTTTCCGTCACACATCCGTTTAGAACTCCAGAGTTAAGCGTGCTTGAGTTGGAGTAGTAGAAGGATTGGTGACCTATCGGGAAGTGATTCGCTATACCGTGTAAGTGAGGCCAAAGCACGGGAAAAGATTCTGTGGTGATTTCAGGATCAGTAAACAATGATTTCGAGCCTTAGAAAATTAAATACCGACCGTCGGATGGGATGGAGCCCACGGGCCGAGAGAGCGGGCGTGGGTGGCCCATTAGCCGTGGGTGGGTCGGAGCGTTACAATAACATTTGCGAGTTTGGTTTTGATGGTAAACTTTTCGTTGAAACACTATTTATTTGTCCTCAAAGAAACTATATATATTTTCTGTGTACTTCACATCCAAATATTAAATTGATTAGACAAACCATATAGTCAGCTTATTTTATTGATAAAATATATTTTTACTGCACCCATAATTATTTTCGTACAACTAATTTTTTTTTACTAATACATCTATCGCGTATAATTTTCAAAAATAAAATACATGTCACTAATTACATATTATTATCTAATGTTTGTTATATATTTTAAATATTTTATTCATTATAAAATATGTGTCGATATTACAAAAGCAAATAATAATATCTTTGTTTTGTGTAGAACAAATCAACCATAAACATATTGTAGTCTAAATATATTATGTATGATATATTTGTCTTATGTTAACCTAAAAATGGTTATAAGAAATTAAAACTAGAAATAAATACTCAAAATAAAATTCTCTATTAGTGATATTGCAAATTAATGAATTTATTATACAACATTAAAAATTAAAATTTCTAAGATTCTACTGAACTAAAATAATAACATACATGTATAAAAAACTTCAGATGCCAAGTTTTTATTAAATAAGCTATTGGATTATCCTAACATTAAATATATGTATATTAAAAATAAATAATAATAATACAAATTAATTAATTTTGACTAAAACTAAGGTAATATTCAATCAAAATAATAATCTAAACCTATAACCAATTGACCTTGCAAATTCAGTAACAAATAACAAACTGTATATTAACAATATATTTTCTAAAAAGAAAAGAGATTAATATTTGAAACCAATGATAAAATAATATGATAAAGTATTATACGGTAAGGAATTTATTTTAATTTTATTTTGACTATAATCCAAGAAATTATGCTCAAGGATATTTTAATGAAAATTTTATTTTGTGAAAATTAATGCTACTATATATATATATATATATATATACAATATAAATAAAAATAGAACACTAAAAATTAAGAAAGTTCTTACAAAATGGGTATCTCCAAAAACATATTAATTGCATTTGTTTTCACTATCTTCTTCATAGTATCTAAGTGTAGTTTATGTTACTAATTAAATATTTATTACTTACTTTTTAATGTATATTCTAAATCTTATATTCATTATGAAATATGTGTTGGTATTACATTAGCAATTAATAATATTTTTTTTGTGTAGAACAAAACAACCATAAAGGTATTGTAATCTAAATATATTATGCATGATGTATTTGGCTTATGAAAAACCTCATATGCCAAGTTTTTATTAAATAAACTTTTGGATTCGTCTATATAATTTTTTTAAAAAATATTTAATTTATAATATTAAATATATAATATAAATTAAAATTTTTGACTTCAACTAAGGAAATAATCTATAACCAATAGACCTTACAAAATCAGTAACAAATAACAAAACATATATTGATAAGATATGTTCTATAAAAAATAGAATAACATTTGAAACCAATGATGCAATATTATAAAGTAAGGAATTCATTTTAATATTATTTTGACTATAATCCAAGAAATTAAGCTCAAGGATATTTTGATGAAATTTTCCTTCTTCGTCAATGAAATATTCTTTTTATGAAAATTTATGTTATTATATATATAACAATATAAATCAAAATAGAACACTAAGAAAAATTAAGAAAAGTTCATACAATATGGTTATCTCCAAAAACATATTGATCGCATTTGTTTTTACTATCTTCTTCATAGTATCTAATGTTCATTGCTACCCAGGTATTTAATTTCACTTTACTGTTTAATTTTATTTATACTCATATATTTATCTTTTTATAACTGTCAACATTGTAATCATTTTGATTTTAAACAGAACTTGAAGTAAAACAAGTCTACAAAAAATGCTACGACAGTATTCCATGTAAACCAATATGTGAGGACTTTTGTGCAGCTATGACCATTCCCTTAGTTGGCTATTGTAGTTTTGGAACATGTTGTTGTAGGTCAAAAATGCCCAACTAACATTATTAGATATTATAATTTTTGTACTAGTGTCAAGAATACTATAATAAAGATCCAAAACAATTAGCAACCTGAAATTACATGAAAAGAAAATCTTTGCTTAAAGGAAATAAAAAATATTAATTCACCATATAAGATATATAAATTTAAAATATGAAGATTACTAGTGAAGCAAGTCTTCATATACTAATGGTAAATTCGATAATTATTTGGATAGCTAGAATATTAAGTGTTGTTAATTTGATATTTTCGGTGGGAAACCTTTGATTCTCTTGTTTTAATCGACTCAACACAATTGGATTTGATATGTTAAATTGTAAAAGATAACTATAACATCCCGAGTTGTGATATACGGAAAGGCTTGAGAGAATTGATTTGGTTACCTATGTCACCAAAGTTGACTTACATTTTCCGTCACACATCCGTTTAGAACTCCAGAGTTAAGCGTGAGTTGGAGTAGTAGAAGGATGAGTGACCTATCAGGAAGTTATTCGCTATACCGTGTAAGTGAGGCCAAAGCACGGGAAAAGATCCGGTGGTGATATCAGGGTCAGTAAACAATGATTTCGAGCCTTAGAAAATTAAATACCGACCGTCGGATGGGATGGAGCCCATGGGCCGAGAGAGCGGGCGTGGGTGGCCCATTAGCCGTGGGTGGGTCGGAGCGTTACAATAACATTTGCGAGTTTGGTTTTGATGGTAAACTTTTCGTTGAAACACCATTTATTTGTCCTCAAAGAAACTATATATATTTTCTGTGTACTTCACATCCAAATATTAAATTGATTAGACAAACCATATAGTCAGCTTATTTTATTGATAAAGTATATTTTTACTGCACCCATAATTATTTTTCGTACAACTAAATTTTTTTTACTAATACATCTATCGCGTATAATTTCAAAAATAAAATACATGTCACTAATTACATATTATTATCTAATGTTTGTTATATATTTTAAATCTTTTATTCATTATGAAATATGTGTCGATATTACAAAAGCAAATAATAATATCTTTGTTTTGTGTAGAACAAATCAACCATAAACATATTGTAGTCTAAATATATTATGTATGATATATTTGTCTTATGTTAACCTAAAAATGGTTTTAAGAAATTAAAACTAGAAATAGATACTCAAAATAAAATTCTCTATTAGTGATATTGCAAATTAATGCATTTATTATACAACATTAAAAATTAAAATTTCTAAGATTCTACTGAACTAAAATAATAACATACATGTATAAAAAACTTCAGATGCCAAGTTTTTATTAAATAAACTATTGGATTATCCTAACATTAAATATATGTATATTAAAAATAAATAATAATAATACAAATTAATTAATTTTGACTAAAACTAAGGTAATATTCATTCATAATAATAATCTAAACCTATAACCAATTGACCTTGCAAAATCAGTAACAAATAACAAACTGTATATTAACAATATATTTTCTAAAAAGAAAAGAGATTAATATTTGAAACCAATGATAAAATAATATGATAAAGTATTATACGGTAAGGAATTTATTTTAATTTTATTTTGACTATAATCCAAGAAATTATGTTCAAGGATATTTTAATGAAAATTTTATTTTGTGAAAATTAATGCTACTATATATATGTATATATATATATACAATATAAATAAAAATAGAACACTAAAAATTAAGAAAGTTCTTACAAAATGGGTATCTCCAAAAACATATTAATTGCATTTGTTTTCACTATCTTCTTCATATTATCTAAGTGTAGTTTATGTCACTAATTAAATATTTATTACTTACTTTTTAATGCATATTCTAAATCTTATATTCATTATGAAATATGTGTTGGTATTACATTAGCAATAAATAATATATTTTTTTTGTGTAGAACAAAACAACCATAAACGTATTGTAATCTAAATATATTATGCATGATGTATTTGGCTTATGAAAAATCTCATATGCCAAGTTTTTATTAAATAAACTTTTGGATTCGTCTATATAATTTTTTAAAAAAATATTTAATTTATAATATTAAATATATAATATAAATTAAAAATTTTGACTTCAACTAAGGAAATAATCTATAACCAATAGACCTTACAAAATCAGTAACAAATAACAAAACATATATTGATAAGATATTTTCTATAAAAAATAGAATAACATTTGAAACCAATGATGCAATATTATAAAGTAAGGAATTCATTTTAATATTATTTTGACTATAATCCAAGAAATTAAGCTCAAGGATATTTTGATGAAATTTTCCTTCTTCGTCAATGAAATATTCTTTTTATGAAAATTTATGTTATTATATATATAACAATATAAATCAAAATAGAACACTAAGAAAAATTAAGAAAAGTTCATACAATATGGTTATCTCCAAAAACATATTGATCGCATTTGTTTTTACTATCTTCTTCATAGTATCTAATGTTCATTGCTACCCAGGTATTTAATTTCACTTTACTGTTTAATTTTATTTATACTCATATATTTATCTTTTTATAACTGTCAACATTGTAATCATTTTGATTTTAAACAGAACTTGAAGTAAAACAAGTCTACAAAAAATGCTACGACAGTATTCCGTGTAAACCAATATGTGAGGACTTTTGTGCAGCTATGACCATTCACTTAGTTGGCTATTGTAGTTTTGGAAAATGTTGTTGTAGGTCAAAAATGCCCAACTAACATTATTAGATATTATAATTTTTGTACTAGTGTCAAGAATACTATAATAAAGAACCAAAACAATTAGCAACCTGAAATTACATGAAAAAAAAATATTTGCTTAAAGGAAATAAAAAATATTAATTCACCATATAAGATATATAAATTTAAAATATCAAGATTACTAGTGAAGCAAGTCTTCATATACTAATTGTAAATTCGATAATTATTTGGATAGCTAGAATATTAAGTTTTGTTAATTTGATATTTTCGGTGGGAAACCTTTGATTCTCTTGTTTTAATCGACTCAACACAATTGGATTTGATATGTTAAATTGTAAAAGATAACTATAACATCCCGAGTTGTGATATACGGAAAGGCTTAAGAGAATTGATTTGGTTACCTATGTCACCAAAGATGACTTACCTTTTCCGTCACCCATCCGTTTAGAACTCCAGAGTTAAGTGTGCTTGAGTTGGAGGAGTAGAAGGATGGGTGACCTATCGGGAAGTGATTTGCTATTCCGTGTAAGTGAGGCCAAAGCATGGGAAAAGATCCGGTGGTGATTTCAGGGTCAGTAAACAATGATTTCGAGCCTTAGAAAATTAAATACCGACCGTCGGATGGGATGGAGCCCATGGGCCGAGAGAGCGGGCGTGGGTGGCCCATTAGCTGTGGGTGGGTCGGAGCGTTACAATAACATTTGCGAGTTTGGTTTTGATGGTAAACTTTTCGTTGAAACACCATTTATTTGTCCTCAAAGAAACTATATATATTTCCTGTGTACTTCACATCCAAATATTAAATTGATTAGAGAAACCATATAGTCAGCTTATTTTATTGATAAAATATATTTTTACTGCACCCATAATTATTTTTCGTACAACTAATTTTTTTTTACTAATACATCTATCGCGTATAATTTCAAAAATAAAATACATGTCACTAATTACATATTATTATCTAATGTTTGTTATATATTTTAAATCTTTTATTCATTATGAAATATGTGTCGATATTACAAAAGCAAATAATAATATCTTTGTTTTGTGTAGAACAAATCAACCATAAACATATTCTAGTCTAAATATATTATGTATGATATATTTGTCTTATGTTAACCCAAAAATGGTTATAAGAAATTAAAACTAGAAATAAATACTCAAAATAAAATTCTCTATTAGTGATATTGCAAATTAATGCATTTATTATACAACATTAAAAATTAAAATTTCTAAGATTCTACTGAACTAAAATAATAACATACATGTATAAAAAACTTCAGATGCCAAGTTTTTATTAAATAAACTATTGGATTATCCTAACATTAAATATATGTATATTAAAAATAAATAATAATAATAATACAAATTAATTAATTTTGACTAAAACTAAGGTAATATTCAATCAAAATAATAATCTAAACCTATAACCAATTGACCTTGCAAATTCAGTAACAAATAACAAACTGTATATTAACAATATATTTTCTAAAAAGAAAAGAGATTAATATTTGAAACCAATGATAAAATAATATGATAAAGTATTATACGGTAAGGAATTTATTTTAATTTTATTTTGACTATAATCCAAGAAATTATGCTCAAGGATATTTTAATGAAAATTTTATTTTGTGAAAATTAATGCTACTATATATATATATATACAATATAAATAAAAATAGAACACTAAAAATTAAGAAAGTTCTTACAAAATGGGTATCTCCAAAAACATATTAATTGCATTTGTTTTCACTATCTTCTTCATAGTATCTAAGTGTAGTTTATGTTACTAATTAAATATTTATTACTTACTTTTTAATGTATATTCTAAATCTTATATTCATTATGAAATATGTGTTGGTATTACATTAGCAATTAATAATATTTTTTTTGTGTAGAACAAAACAACCATAAAGGTATTGTAATCTAAATATATTATGCATGATGTATTTGGCTTATGAAAAACCTCATATGCCAAGTTTTTATTAAATAAACTTTTGGATTCGTCTATATAATTTTTTAAAAAAATATTTAATTTATAATCTTAAATATATAATATAAATTAATTTTTTTGACTTCAACTAAGGAAATAATCTATAACCAATAGACCTTACAAAATCAGTAACAAATAACAAAACATATATTGATAAGATATGTTCTATAAAAAATAGAATAACATTTGAAACCAATGATGCAATATTATAAAGTAAGGAATTCATTTTAATATTATTTTGACTATAATCCAAGAAATTAAGCTCAAGGATATTTTGATGAAATTTTCCTTCTTCGTCAATGAAATATTCTTTTTATGAAAATTTATGTTATTATATATATAACAATATAAATCAAAATAGAACACTAAGAAAAATTAAGAAAAGTTCATACAATATGGTTATCTCCAAAAACATATTGATCGCATTTGTTTTTACTATCTTCTTCATAGTATCTAATGTTCATTGCTACCCAGGTATTTAATTTCACTTTACTGTTTAATTTTATTTATACTCATATATTTATCTTTTTATAACTGTCAACATTGTAATCATTTTGATTTTAAACAGAACTTGAAGTAAAACAAGTCTACAAAAAATGCTACGACAGTATTCCATGTAAACCAATATGTGAGGACTTTTGTGCAGCCATGACCATTCCCTTAGTTGGCTATTGTAGTTTTGGAACATGTTGTTGTAGGTCAAAAATGCCCAACTAACATTATTAGATATTATAATTTTTGTACTAGTGTCAAGAATACTATAATAAAGATCCAAAACAATTAGCAACCTGAAATTACATGAAAAGAAAATCTTTGCTTAAAGGAAATAAAAAATATTAATTCACCATATAAGATATATAAATTAAAAATATTAAGATTACTAGTGAAGCAAGTCTTCATATACTAATGGTAAATTCGATAATTATTTGGATAGCTAGAATATTAAGTGTTGTTAATTTGATATTTTCGGTGGGAAACCTTTGATTCTCTTGTTTTAATCGACTCAACACAATTGGATTTGATATGTTAAATTGTAAAAGATAACTATAACATCCCGAGTTGTGATATACGGAAAGGCTTAAGAGAATTGATTTGGTTACCTATGTCACCAAAGTTGAGTTACATTTTCCGTCACACATCCGTTTAGAACTCCAGTGTTAAGCGTGAGTTGGAGTAGTAGAAGGATGAGTGACCTATCAGGAAGTTATTCGCTATACCGTGTAAGTGAGGCCAAAGCACGGGAAAAGATCCGGTGGTGATTTCAGGGTCAGTAAACAATGATTTCGAGCCTTAGAAAATTAAATACCGACCGTCGGATGGGATGGAGCCCATGGGCCGAGAGAGCGGGCGTGGGTGTCCCATTAGCTGTGGGTGGGTCGGAGCGTTACAATAACATTTGCGAGTTTGGTTTTGATGGTAAACTTTTCGTTGAAACACCATTTATTTGTCCTCAAAGAAACTATATATATTTCCTGTGTACTTCACATCCAAATATTAAATTGATTAGACAAACCATATAGTCAGCTTATTTTATTGATAAAATATATTTTTACTGCACCCATAATTATTTTTCGTACAACTAATTTTTTTTTACTAATACATCTATCGCGTATAATTTCAAAAATAAAATACATGTCACTAATTACATATTATTATCTAATGTTTGTTATATATTTTAAATCTTTTATTCATTATGAAATATGTGTCGATATTACAAAAGCAAATAATAATATCTTTGTTTTGTGTAGAACAAATCAACCATAAACATATTGTAGTCTAAATATATTATGTATGATATATTTGTCTTATGTTAACCCAAAAATGGTTATAAGAAATTAAAACTAGAAATAGATACTCAAAATAAAATTCTCTATTAGTGATATTGCAAATTAATGCATTTATTATACAACATTAAAAATTAAAATTTCTAAGATTCTACTGAACTAAAATAATAACATACATGTATAAAAAACTTCAGATGCCAAGTTTTTATTAAATAAACTATTGGATTATCCTAACATTAAATATATGTATATTAAAAATAAATAATAATAATACAAATTAATTAATTTTGACTAAAACTAAGGTAATATTCAATCAAAATAATAATCTAAACCTATAACCAATTGACCTTGCAAATTCAGTAACAAATAACAAACTGTATATTAACAATATATTTTCTAAAAAGAAAAGAGATTAATATTTGAAACCAATGATAAAATAATATGATAAAGTATTATACGGTAAGGAATTTATTTTAATTTTATTTTGACTATAATCCAAGAAATTATGCTCAAGGATATTTTAATGAAAATTTTATTTTGTGAAAATTAATGCTACTATATATATATATATACAATATAAATAAAAATAGAACACTAAAAATTAAGAAAGTTCTTACAAAATGGGTATCTCCAAAAACATATTAATTGCATTTGTTTTCACTATCTTCTTCATAGTATCTAAGTGTAGTTTATGTTACTAATTAAATATTTATTACTTACTTTTTAATGTATATTCTAAATCTTATATTCATTATGAAATATGTGTTGGTATTACATTAGCAATTAATAATATTTTTTTTGTGTAGAACAAAACAACCATAAAGGTATTGTAATCTAAATATATTATGCATGATGTATTTGGCTTATGAAAAACCTCATATGCCAAGTTTTTATTAAATAAACTTTTGGATTCGTCTATATAATTTTTTTAAAAAATATTTAATTTATAATATTAAATATATAATATAAATTAAATTTTTTGACTTCAACTAAGGAAATAATCTATAACCAATAGACCTTACAAAATCAGTAACAAATAACAAAACATATATTGATAAGATATGTTCTATAAAAAATAGAATAACATTTGAAACCAATGATGCAATATTATAAAGTAAGGAATTCATTTTAATATTATTTTGACTATAATCCAAGAAATTAAGATCAAGGATATTTTGATGAAATTTTCCTTCTTCGTCAATGAAATATTCTTTTTATGAAAATTTATGTTATTATATATATATTAATATAAATCAAAATAGAACACTAAGAAAAATTAAGAAAAGTTCATACAATATGGTTATCTCCAAAAACATATTGATCGCATTTGTTTTTACTATCTTCTTCATAGTATCTAATGTTCATTGCTACCCAGGTATTTAATTTCACTTTACTGTTTAATTTTATTTATACTCATATATTTATCTTTTTATAACTGTCAACATTGTAATCATTTTGATTTTAAACAGAACTTGAAGTAAAACAAGTCTACAAAAAATGCTACGACAGTATTCCATGTAAACCAATATGTGAGGACTTTTGTGCAGCCATGACCATTCCCTTAGTTGGCTATTGTAGTTTTGGAACATGTTGTTGTAGGTCAAAAATGCCCAACTAACATTATTAGATATTATAATTTTTGTACTAGTGTCAAGAATACTATAATAAAGATCCAAAACAATTAGCAACCTGAAATTACATGAAAAGAAAATCTTTGCTTAAAGGAAATAAAAAATATTAATTCACCATATAAGATATATAAATTAAAAATATTAAGATTACTAGTGAAGCAAGTCTTCATATACTAATGGTAAATTCGATAATTATTTGGATAGCTAGAATATTAAGTGTTGTTAATTTGATATTTTCGGTGGGAAACCTTTGATTCTCTTGTTTTAATCGACTCAACACAATTGGATTTGATATGTTAAATTGTAAAAGATAACTATAACATCCCGAGTTGTGATATACGGAAAGGCTTAAGAGAATTGATTTGGTTACCTATGTCACCAAAGTTGAGTTACATTTTCCGTCACACATCCGTTTAGAACTCCAGTGTTAAGCGTGAGTTGGAGTAGTAGAAGGATGAGTGACCTATCAGGAAGTTATTCGCTATACCGTGTAAGTGAGGCCAAAGCACGGGAAAAGATCCAGTGGTGATTTCAGGGTCAGTAAACAATGATTTCGAGCCTTAGAAAATTAAATACCGACCGTCGGATGGGATGGAGCCCATGGGCCGAGAGAGCGGGCGTGGGTGTCCCATTAGCTGTGGGTGGGTCGGAGCGTTACAATAACATTTGCGAGTTTGGTTTTGATGGTAAACTTTTCGTTGAAACACCATTTATTTGTCCTCAAAGAAACTATATATATTTCCTGTGTACTTCACATCCAAATATTAAATTGATTAGACAAACCATATAGTCAGCTTATTTTATTGATAAAATATCTTTTTACTGCACCCATAATTATTTTTCGTACAACTAATTTTTTTACTAATACATCTATCGCGTATAATTTCAAAAATAAAATACATGTCACTAATTACATATTATTATCTAATGTTTGTTATATATTTTAAATCTTTTATTCATTATGAAATATGTGTCGATATTACAAAAGCAAATAATAATATCTTTGTTTTGTGTAGAACAAATCAACCATAAACATATTGTAGTCTAAATATATTATGTATGATATATTTGTCTTATGTTAACCCAAAAATGGTTATAAGAAATTAAAACTAGAAATAAATACTCAAAATAAAATTCTCTATTAGTGATATTGCAAATTAATGCATTTATTATACAACATTAAAAATTAAAATTTCTAAGATTCTACTGAACTAAAATAATAACATACATGTATAAAAAACTTCAGATGCCAAGTTTTTATTAAATAAACTATTGGATTATCCTAACATTAAATATATGTATATTAAAAATAAATAATAATAATACAAATTAATTAATTTTGACTAAAACTAAGGTAATATTCAATCATAATAATAATCTAAACCTATAACCAATTGACCTTGCAAAATCAGTAACAAATAACAAACTGTATATTAACAATATATTTTCTAAAAAGAAAAGAGATTAATATTTGAAACCAATGATAAAATAATATGATAAAGTATTATACGGTAAGGAATTTATTTTAATTTTATTTTGACTATAATCCAAGAAATTATGTTCAAGGATATTTTAATGAAAATTTTATTTTGTGAAAATTAATGCTACTATATATATGTATATATATATATATATAAAATATAAATAAAAATAGAACACTAAAAATTAAGAAAGTTCTTACAAAATGGGTATCTCCAAAAACATATTAATTGCATTTGTTTTCACTATCTTCTTCATATTATCTAAGTGTAGTTTATGTCACTAATTAAATATTTATTACTTACTTTTTAATGCATATTCTAAATCTTATATTCATTATGAAATAGGTGTTGGTATTACATTAGCAATAAATAATATATTTTTTTGTGTAGAACAAAACAACCATAAACGTATTGTAATCTAAATATATTATGCATGATGTATTTGGCTTATGAAAAATCTCATATGCCAAGTTTTTATTAAATAAACTTTTGGATTCGTCTATATAATTTTTTTTAAAAAATATTTAATTTATAATATTAAATATATAATATAAATTAAAAATTTTGACTTCAACTAAGGAAATAATCTATAACCAATAGACCTTACAAAATCAGTAACAAATAACAAAACATATATTGATAAGATATTTTCTATAAAAATAGAATAACATTTGAAACCAATGATGCAATATTATAAAGTAAGGAATTCATTTTAATATTATTTTGACTATAATCCAAGAAATTAAGCTCAAGGATATTTTGATGAAATTTTCCTTCTTCGTCAATGAAATATTATTTTTATGAAATTTATGTTATTATATATATAACAATATAAATCAAAATAGAACACTAAGAAAAATTAAGAAAAGTTCATACAATATGGTTATCTCCAAAAACATATTGATCGCATTTGTTTTTACTATCTTCTTCATAGTATCTAATGTTCATTGCTACCGAGGTATTTAATTTCACTTTACTGTTTAATTTTATTTATACTCATATATTTATCTTTTTATAACTGTCAACATTGTAATCATTTTGATTTTAAACAGAACTTGAAGTAAAACAAGTCTACAAAAAATGCTACGACAGTATTCCGTGTAAACCAATATGTGAGGACTTTTGTGCAGCTATGACCATTCACTTAGTTGGCTATTGTAGTTTTGGAAAATGTTGTTGTAGGTCAAAAATGCCCAACTAACATTATTAGATATTATAATTTTTGTACTAGTGTCAAGAATACTATAATAAAGAACCAAAACAATTAGCAACCTGAAATTACATGAAAAGCAAATCTTTGCTTAAAGGAAATAAAAAATATTAATTCACCATATAAGATATATAAATTTAAAATATCAAGATTACTAGTGAAGCAAGTCTTCATATACTAATGGTAAATTCGATAATTATTTGGATAGCTAGAATATTAAGTTTTGTTAATTTGATATTTTCGGTGGGAAACCTTTGATTCTCTTGTTTTAATCGACTCAACACAATTGGATTTGATATTTTAAATTGTAAAAGATAACTATAACATCCCGAGTTGTGATATACGGAAAGGCTTAAGAGAATTGATTTGGTTACCTATGTCACCAAAGTTGACTTACCTTTTCCGTCACACATCCGTTTAGAACTCCAGAGTTAAGCGTGCTTGAGTTGGAGTAGTAGAAGGATGGGTGACCTATCGGGAAGTGATTCACTATACCGTGTAAGTGAAGCCAAAGCACGGGAAAAGATCCGGTGGTGATTTCAGGGTCAGTAAACAATGATTTCGAGCCTTAGAAAATTAAATACGGACTGTCGGATGGAATGGAGCCCACGGGCCGAGAGAGCGGGCGTGGGTGGCCCATTAGCCGTGGGTGGGTCGGAGCGTTACAATAACATTTGCGAGTTTGGTTTTGATGGTAAACTTTTCGTTGAAACACCATTTATTTGTCCTCAAAGAAACTATATATATTTTCTGTGTACTTCACATCCAAATATTAAATTGATTAGACAAACCATATAGTCAGCTTATTTTATTGATAAAATATATTTTTACTGCACCCATAATTATTTTTGTACAACTAATTTTTTTTTTACTAATACATCTATCGCGTATAATTTTCAAAAATAAAATACATGTCACTAGTTACATATTATTATCTAATGTTTGTTATATATTTTAAATCTTTTATTCATTATGAAATATGTGTCGATATTACAAAAGCAAATAATAATATCTTTGTTTTGTGTAGAACAAATCAACCATAAACATATTGTAGTCTAAATATATTACGTATGATATATTTGTCTTATGTTAACCTAAAAATGGTAATAAGAAATTAAAACTAGAAATAAATACTCAAAATAAAATTCTCTATTAGTGATATTGCAAATTAATGCATTTATTATACAACATTAAAAATTAAAATTTCTAAGATTCTACTGAACTAAAATAATAACATACATGTATAAAAAACTTCAGATGCCAAGTTTTTATTAAATAAACTATTGGATTATCCTAACATTAAATATATGTATATTAAAAATAAATAATAATAATAATACAAATTAATTAATTTTTACTAAAACTAAGGTAATATTCCATCATAATAATAATCTAAACCTATAACCAATTGACCTTGCAAAATCAGTAACAAATAACAAACTGTATATTAACAATATATTTTCTAAAAAGAAAAGAGATTAATATTTGAAACCAATGATAAAATAATATGATAAAGTATTATACAGTAAGGAATTTATTTTAATTTTATTTTGACTATAATCCAAGAAATTATGCTCAAGGATATTTTAATGAAAATTTTCGTTTGTGAAAATTAATGCTACTATATATATGTGTATATATATATATATATACAATATAAATAAAAATAGAACACTAAAAATTAAGAAAGTTCATACAAAATGGGTATCTCCAAAAACATATTAATTGCATTTGTTTTCACTATTTTCTTCGTAGTATCTAAGTGTAGTTTATGTCACTAATTAAATATTTATTACTTACTTTTTAATGTATATTCTAAATCTTATATTCATTATGAAATATGTGTTGGTATTACATTAGCAATTAATAATATATTTTTTTGTGTAGAACAAAACAACCATAAACGTATTGTAATCTAAATATATTATGCATGATGTATTTGGCTTATGAAAAATCTCATATGCCAAGTTTTTATTAAATAAACTTTTGGATTCGTCTATATAATTTTTTTAAAAAAATATTTAATTTATAATATTAAATATATAATATAAATTAAAAATTTTGACTTCAACTAAGGAAATAATCTATAACCAATAGACCTTACAAAATCAGTAACAAATAACAAAACATATATTGATAAGATATTTTCTATAAAAAATAGAATAACATTTGAAACCAATGATGCAATATTATAAAGTAAGGAATTCATTTTAATATTATTTTGACTATAATCCAAGAAATTAAGCTCAAGGATATTTTGATGAAATTTTCCTTCTTCGTCAATGAAATATTATTTTTATGAAATTTATGTTATTATATATATAACAATATAAATCAAAATAGAACACTAAGAAAAATTAAGAAAAGTTCATACAATATGGTTATCTCCAAAAACATATTGATCGCATTTGTTTTTACTATCTTCTTCATAGTATCTAATGTTCATTGCTACCGAGGTATTTAATTTCACTTTACTGTTTAATTTTATTTATACTCATATATTTATCTTTTTATAACTGTCAACATTGTAATCATTTTGATTTTAAACAGAACTTGAAGTAAAACAAGTCTACAAAAAATGCTACGACAGTATTCCGTGTAAACCAATATGTGAGGACTTTTGTGCAGCTATGACCATTCACTTAGTTGGCTATTGTAGTTTTGGAAAATGTTGTTGTAGGTCAAAAAGGCCCAACTAACATTATTAGATATTATAATTTTTGTACTAGTGTCAAGAATACTATAATAAAGAACCAAAACAATTAGCAACCTGAAATTACATGAAAAGCAAATCTTTGCTTAAAGGAAATAAAAAATATTAATTCACCATATAAGATATATAAATTTAAAATATCAAGATTACTAGTGAAGCAAGTCTTCATATACTAATGGTAAATTCGATAATTATTTGGATAGCTAGAATATTAAGTTTTGTTAATTTGATATTTTCGGTGGGAAACCTTTGATTCTCTTGTTTTAATCGACTCAACACAATTGGATTTGATATTTTAAATTGTAAAAGATAACTATAACATCCCGAGTTGTGATATACGGAAAGGCTTAAGAGAATTGATTTGGTTACCTATGTCACCAAAATTGACTTACCTTTTCCGTCACACATCCGTTTAGAACTCCAGAGTTAAGCGTGCTTGAGTTGGAGTAGTAGAAGGATGGGTGACCTATCGGGAAGTGATTCACTATACCGTGTAAGTGAAGCCAAAGCACGGGAAAAGATCCGGTGGTGATTTCAGGGTCAGTAAACAATGATTTCGAGCCTTAGAAAATTAAATACGGACTGTCGGATGGAATGGAGCCCACGGGCCGAGAGAGCGGGCGTGGGTGGCCCATTAGCCGTGGGTGGGTCGGAGCGTTACAATAACATTTGCGAGTTTGGTTTTGATGGTAAACTTTTCGTTGAAACACCATTTATTTGTCCTCAAAGAAACTATATATATTTTCTGTGTACTTCACATCCAAATATTAAATTGATTAGACAAACCATATAGTCAGCTTATTTTATTGATAAAATATATTTTTACTGCACCCATAATTATTTTTGTACAACTAATTTTTTTTTTACTAATACATCTATCGCGTATAATTTTCAAAAATAAAATACATGTCACTAGTTACATATTATTATCTAATGTTTGTTATATATTTTAAATCTTTTATTCATTATGAAATATGTGTCGATATTACAAAAGCAAATAATAATATCTTTGTTTTGTGTAGAACAAATCAACCATAAACATATTGTAGTCTAAATATATTACGTATGATATATTTGTCTTATGTTAACCTAAAAATGGTAATAAGAAATTAAAACTAGAAATAAATACTCAAAATAAAATTCTCTATTAGTGATATTGCAAATTAATGCATTTATTATACAACATTAAAAATTAAAATTTCTAAGATTCTACTGAACTAAAATAATAACATACATGTATAAAAAACTTCAGATGCCAAGTTTTTATTAAATAAACTATTGGATTATCCTAACATTAAATATATGTATATTAAAAATAAATAATAATAATAATACAAATTAATTAATTTTTACTAAAACTAAGGTAATATTCCATCATAATAATAATCTAAACCTATAACCAATTGACCTTGCAAAATCAGTAACAAATAACAAACTGTATATTAACAATATATTTTCTAAAAAGAAAAGAGATTAATATTTGAAACCAATGATAAAATAATATGATAAAGTATTATACAGTAAGGAATTTATTTTAATTTTATTTTGACTATAATCCAAGAAATTATGCTCAAGGATATTTTAATGAAAATTTTCGTTTGTGAAAATTAATGCTACTATATATATGTGTATATATATATATATATATATATACAATATAAATAAAAATAGAACACTAAAAATTAAGAAAGTTCATACAAAATGGGTATCTCCAAAAACATATTAATTGCATTTGTTTTCACTATTTTCTTCGTAGTATCTAAGTGTAGTTTATGTCACTAATTAAATATTTATTACTTACTTTTTAATGTATATTCTAAATCTTATATTCATTATGAAATATGTGTTGGTATTACATTAGCAATTAATAATATATTTTTTTGTGTAGAACAAAACAACCATAAACGTATTGTAATCTAAATATATTATGCATGATGTATTTGGCTTATGAAAAATCTCATATGCCAAGTTTTTATTAAATAAACTTTTGGATTCGTCTATATAATTTTTTTAAAAAAATATTTAATTTATAATATTAAATATATAATATAAATTAAAAATTTTGACTTCAACTAAGGAAATAATCTATAACCAATAGACCTTACAAAATCAGTAACAAATAACAAAACATATATTGATAAGATATTTTCTATAAAAAATAGAATAACATTTGAAACCAATGATGCAATATTATAAAGTAAGGAATTCATTTTAATATTATTTTGACTATAATCCAAGAAATTAAGCTCAAGGATATTTTGATGAAATTTTCCTTCTTCGTCAATGAAATATTATTTTTATGAAATTTATGTTATTATATATATAACAATATAAATCAAAATAGAACACTAAGAAAAATTAAGAAAAGTTCATACAATATGGTTATCTCCAAAAACATATTGATCGCATTTGTTTTTACTATCTTCTTCATAGTATCTAATGTTCATTGCTACCGAGGTATTTAATTTCACTTTACTGTTTAATTTTATTTATACTCATATATTTATCTTTTTATAACTGTCAACATTGTAATCATTTTGATTTTAAACAGAACTTGAAGTAAAACAAGTCTACAAAAAATGCTACGACAGTATTCCGTGTAAACCAATATGTGAGGACTTTTGTGCAGCTATGACCATTCACTTAGTTGGCTATTGTAGTTTTGGAAAATGTTGTTGTAGGTCAAAAAGGCCCAACTAACATTATTAGATATTATAATTTTTGTACTAGTGTCAAGAATACTATAATAAAGAACCAAAACAATTAGCAACCTGAAATTACATGAAAAGCAAATCTTTGCTTAAAGGAAATAAAAAATATTAATTCACCATATAAGATATATAAATTTAAAATATCAAGATTACTAGTGAAGCAAGTCTTCATATACTAATGGTAAATTCGATAATTATTTGGATAGCTAGAATATTAAGTTTTGTTAATTTGATATTTTCGGTGGGAAACCTTTGATTCTCTTGTTTTAATCGACTCAACACAATTGGATTTGATATTTTAAATTGTAAAAGATAACTATAACATCCCGAGTTGTGATATACGGAAAGGCTTAAGAGAATTGATTTGGTTACCTATGTCACCAAAGTTGACTTACCTTTTCCGTCACACATCCGTTTAGAACTCCAGAGTTAAGCGTGCTTGAGTTGGAGTAGTAGAAGGATGGGTGACCTATCGGGAAGTGATTCACTATACCGTGTAAGTGAAGCCAAAGCACGGGAAAAGATCCGGTGGTGATTTCAGGGTCAGTAAACAATGATTTCGAGCCTTAGAAAATTAAATACGGACTGTCGGATGGAATGGAGCCCACGGGCCGAGAGAGCGGGCGTGGGTGGCCCATTAGCCGTGGGTGGGTCGGAGCGTTACAATAACATTTGCGAGTTTGGTTTTGATGGTAAACTTTTCGTTGAAACACCATTTATTTGTCCTCAAAGAAACTATATATATTTTCTGTGTACTTCACATCCAAATATTAAATTGATTAGACAAACCATATAGTCAGCTTATTTTATTGATAAAATATATTTTTACTGCACCCATAATTATTTTTGTACAACTAATTTTTTTTTTACTAATACATCTATCGCGTATAATTTTCAAAAATAAAATACATGTCACTAGTTACATATTATTATCTAATGTTTGTTATATATTTTAAATCTTTTATTCATTATGAAATATGTGTCGATATTACAAAAGCAAATAATAATATCTTTGTTTTGTGTAGAACAAATCAACCATAAACATATTGTAGTCTAAATATATTACGTATGATATATTTGTCTTATGTTAACCTAAAAATGGTAATAAGAAATTAAAACTAGAAATAAATACTCAAAATAAAATTCTCTATTAGTGATATTGCAAATTAATGCATTTATTATACAACATTAAAAATTAAAATTTCTAAGATTCTACTGAACTAAAATAATAACATACATGTATAAAAAACTTCAGATGCCAAGTTTTTATTAAATAAACTATTGGATTATCCTAACATTAAATATATGTATATTAAAAATAAATAATAATAATAATACAAATTAATTAATTTTTACTAAAACTAAGGTAATATTCCATCATAATAATAATCTAAACCTATAACCAATTGACCTTGCAAAATCAGTAACAAATAACAAACTGTATATTAACAATATATTTTCTAAAAAGAAAAGAGATTAATATTTGAAACCAATGATAAAATAATATGATAAAGTATTATACAGTAAGGAATTTATTTTAATTTTATTTTGACTATAATCCAAGAAATTATGCTCAAGGATATTTTAATGAAAATTTTCGTTTGTGAAAATTAATGCTACTATATATATGTGTATATATATATATATATACAATATAAATAAAAATAGAACACTAAAAATTAAGAAAGTTCATACAAAATGGGTATCTCCAAAAACATATTAATTGCATTTGTTTTCACTATTTTCTTCGTAGTATCTAAGTGTAGTTTATGTCACTAATTAAATATTTATTACTTACTTTTTAATGTATATTCTAAATCTTATATTCATTATGAAATATGTGTTGGTATTACATTAGCAATTAATAATATTTTTTTTTGTGTAGAACAAAACAACCATAAACGTATTGTAATCTAAATATATTATGCATGATGTATTTGGCTTATGAAAAACCTCATATGCCAAGTTTTTATTAAATAAACTTTTGGATTCGTCTATATAATTTTTTAAAAAAATATTTAATTTATAATATTAAATATATAATATAAATTAAAATTTTTGACTTCAACTAAGGAAATAATCTATAACCAATAGACCTTACAAAATCAGTAACAAATAACAAAACATATATTGACAAGATATTTTCTATAAAAAAATAGAATAACATTTGAAACCAATGATGCAATATTATAAAGTAAGGAATTCATTTTAATATTATTTTGACTATAATCCAAGAAATTAAGCTCAAGGATATTTTGATGAAATTTTCCTTCTTCGTCAATGAAATATTCTTTTTATGAAAATTTATGTTATTATATATATAACAATATAAATCAAAATAGAACATATTTCTGGTTTGATAACTGGCTGGGCAAGGGTCGACTGATTGATATAACTGGAGCAGTGGGCACTACCTATATAGGACTCCCTCGTCATGCTACAGTTTGTGATGCAGTAAAGCAGAATTCGTGGGCCATTCGTGGGCAGCGTAGTCATCACTATCATGATTCATGGCTTATATGATACCATTGTGGCAGAGACAGTTCCTGCTCCCCATCGAGGGAGAGATATCATTCTTTGGAAACAGGGAGAAGATGATTACCAGGAAAAGTTCTCGACTACTAAGACTTGGGAGCAGATAAGAGTGAAAAAGGATACAGTGCAATGGAGCAGGGTGGTATGGTTTGCGCAAGGGATTCCTCGGTTTTCTCTTATTACATGGTTAGCAGTCAGGAACAGGCTCGCAACGGGAGACAGGATGCGCGCTTGGGGGATGATTCAAGAGTGTACTCTATGTGGCGAAAGAGATGAGACAAGGGACCATTTGTTTTTTGCGTGCCCGTACTCTTTCACGGTCTGGCATGGATTAGCGAATCGCATCCTAGGTACTCATATTGATCCTGACTGGCAGCTGACTCTAGAGAATCTCCAAGGGCAGAGAGCTGGTACTTTAGACACCATCCTCTTAAAAATGCTCTTCCAGATGACCATCTATCATCTATGGCGAGAGCGGAATGCAAGACGTCACCACGCAAGTTGGATAACAGCAGAGGCCATGCGAGAGAAAATTGATAAGATGATGAGGAACCGTATTTCGTCTTTGAAATACAGAGCTGGACATAAGTATGCAGGGTTGCTGCAGAGATGGTTTTCACACACTTCGTAGGAAGGTTTTTTCCATAGTTATTTTTTCTTAGTTTTCACTTTTTATAGGAAAGTAGCTAAAGCATACATATGATTCTTTTGTAAATGCCAGTTCCCGAAAAGGATGAATAAATTTGAAATTTCATCAAAAAAAAAAAATCAAAATAGAACACTAAGAAAAATTAAGAAAATTTCATACAATATGGTTATCTCCAAAAACATATTGATCGCATTTGTTTTTACTACCTTCTTCATAGTATCTAATGTTCATTGCTACCCATGTATTTAATTTCACTTTACTGTTTAATTTTATTTATACTCATATATTTATCTTTTTATAACTGTCAATATTGTAATCATTTTGATTTTAAACAGAATTTGAAGTAAAACAAGTCTACAAAAAATGCTACGACAGTATTCCGTGTAAACCAATATGTGAGGACTTTTGTGCAGCTATGACCATTCACTTAGTTGGCGATTGTAGTTTTGGAAAATGTTGTTGTAGGTCAAAAAAGGCCCAACTAACATTATTAGATATTATAATTTTTGTACTAGTGTCAAGAATACTATAATAAAGATCCAAAACAATTAGCAACCTGAAATTACATGAAAAGAAAATCTTTGCTTAAAGGAAATAAAAAATATTAATTCACCATATAAGATATATAAATTTAAAATATCAAGATTACTAGTGAAGCAAGTCTTCATATACTAATGGTAAATTCGATAATTATTTGGATAGCTAGAATATTAAGTTTTGTTAATTTGATATATTCGGTGGGAAACCATTGATTCTCTTGTTTTAATCGACTCAACACAATTTGATTTGATATGTTAAATTGTAAAAGATAACTGTAACATTCCGAGTTGTGATATACGGAAAGGCTTAAGAGAATTGATTTGGTTACCTATGTCACCAAAGTTGACTTACCTTTTCCGTCACACATCCGTTTAGAACTCCAGAGTTAAGCGTGCTTGAGTTGGAGTAGTAGAAGGATGGGTGACCTATCGGGAAGTGATTCGCTATACCGTGTAAGTGAGGCCAAAGCACGGGAAAAGATCCTGTGGTGATTTCAGGATCAGTAAACAATGATTTCGAGCCTTAGAAAATTAAATAACGACCGTCGGATGGGATGGAGCCCACGGGCCGAGAGAGCGGGCGTGGGTGGCCCATTAGCCGTGGGTGGGTCGGGGCGTTAAAATAACATTTGCGAGTTTGGTTTTGATGGTAAACTTTTCGTTGAAACACTATTTATTTGTCCTCAAAGAAACTATATATATTTTCTGTGTACTTCACATCCAAATATTAAATTGATTAGACAAACCATATAGTCAGCTTATTTTATTGATAAAATATATTTTTACTGCACCCATAATTATTTTCGTACAACTAAATTTTTTTTACTAATACATCTATCGCGTATAATTTTCAAAAATAAAATACATGTCACTAATTACATATTATTATCTAATGTTTGTTATATATTTTAAATATTTTATTCATTATAAAATATGTGTCGATATTACAAAAGCAAATAATAATATCTTTGTTTTGTGTAGAACAAATCAACCATAAACATATTGTAGTCTAAATATATTATGTATGATATATTTGTCTTATGTTAACCTAAAAATGGTTATAAGAAATTAAAACTAGAAATAAATACTCAAAATAAAATTATCTATTAGTGATATTGCAAATTAATGAATTTATTATACAACATTAAAAATTAAAATTTCTAAGATTCTACTGAACTAAAATAATAACATACATGTATAAAAAACTTCAGATGCCAAGTTTTTATTAAATAAACTATTGGATTATCCTAACATTAAATATATGTATATTAAAAATAAATAATAATAATACAAATTAATTAATTTTGACTAAAAAATAAATGACTTTTGATAATACAAAATAATTAATTTTTTTGTTATCTCCGCATTCCGTTGAGAAAGTTCTATAAAAAAGGTTATATAATAGTAATATATATATTAATTATATATAAATATATAATAAATATTATTTATATAATAAAAAAGAAATTATAATATATATAATAAAATATAGAAAATGAAAATATATATATAATTAAAGTATTATAAAGAATAATCTAAAAAAAAAAAAAAAAAGTTTTTTAAGAATAAAGTGGAGAAAGTTTTTTTTAACCATAAAAAAAATCATTAAAAAAGCATGAGCTGTTATTAAAACATTATAAAGTTGATGATTCCAACTAAGGTAATATTCAATCAAAATAATAATCTAAACCTATAACCAATTGACCTTGCAAATTCAGTAACAAATAACAAACTGTATATTAACAATATATTTTCTAAAAAGAAAAGAGATTAATATTTGAAACCAATGATAAAATAATATGATAAAGTATTATACGGTAAGGAATTTATTTTAATTTTATTTTGACTATAATCCAAGAAATTATGCTCAAGGATATTTTAATGAAAATTTTATTTTGTGAAAATTAATGCTACTATATATATATATATATATATATATACAATATAAATAAAAATAGAACACTAAAAATTAAGAAAGTTCTTACAAAATGGGTATCTCCAAAAACATATTAATTGCATTTGTTTTCACTATCTTCTTCATAGTATCTAAGTGTAGTTTATGTTACTAATTAAATATTTATTACTTACTTTTTAATGTATATTCTAAATCTTATATTCATTATGAAATATGTGTTGGTATTACATTAGCAATTAATAATATTTTTTTTGTGTATAACAAAACAACCATAAAGGTATTGTAATCTAAATATATTATGCATGATGTATTTGGCTTATGAAAAACCTCATATGCCAAGTTTTTATTAAATAAACTTTTGGATTCGTCTATATAATTTTTTTAAAAAATATTTAATTTATAATATTAAATATATAATATAAATTAAAATTTTTGACTTCAACTAAGGAAATAATCTATAACCAATAGACCTTACAAAATCAGTAACAAATAACAAAACATATATTGATAAGATATGTTCTATAAAAAATAGAATAACTTTTGAAACCAATGATGCAATATTATAAAGTAAGGAATTCATTTTAATATTATTTTGACTATAATCCAAGAAATTAAGCTCAAGGATATTTTGATGAAATTTTCCTTCTTCGTCAATGAAATATTCTTTTTATGAAAATTTATGTTATTATATATATAACAATATAAATCAAAATAGAACACTAAGAAAAATTAAGAAAAGTTCATACAATATGGTTATCTCCAAAAACATATTGATCGCATTTGTTTTTACTATCTTCTTCATAGTATCTAATGTTCATTGCTACCCAGGTATTTAATTTCACTTTACTGTTTAATTTTATTTATACTCATATATTTATCTTTTTATAACTGTCAACATTGTAATCATTTTGATTTTAAACAGAACTTGAAGTAAAACAAGTCTACAAAAAATGCTACGACAGTATTCCATGTAAACCAATATGTGAGGACTTTTGTGCAGCTATGACCATTCCCTTAGTTGGCTATTGTAGTTTTGGAACATGTTGTTGTAGGTCAAAAATGCCCAACTAACATTATTAGATATTATAATTTTTGTACTAGTGTCAAGAATACTATAATAAATATCCAAAACAATTAGCAACCTGAAATTACATGAAAAGAAACTCTTTGCTTAAAGGAAATAAAAAATATTAATTCACCATATAAGATATATAAATTTAAAATATGAAGATTACTAGTGAAGCAAGTCTTCATATACTAATGGTAAATTCGATAATTATTTGGATAGCTAGAATATTAAGTGTTGTTAATTTGATATTTTCGGTGGGAAACCTTTGATTCTCTTGTTTTAATCGACTCAACACAATTGGATTTGATATGTTAAATTGTAAAAGATAACTATAACATCCCGAGTTGTGATATACGGAAAGGCTTGAGAGAATTGATTTGGTTACCTATGTCACCAAAGTTGACTTACATTTTCCGTCACACATCCGTTTAGAACTCCAGAGTTAAGCGTGAGTTGGAGTAGTAGAAGGATGAGTGACCTATCAGGAAGTTATTCGCTATACCGTGTAAGTGAGGCCAAAGCACGGGAAAAGATCCGGTGGTGATATCAGGGTCAGTAAACAATGATTTCGAGCCTTAGAAAATTAAATACCGACCGTCGGATGGGATGGAGCCCATGGGCCGAGAGAGCGGGCGTGGGTGGCCCATTAGCCGTGGGTGGGTCGGAGCGTTACAATAACATTTGCGAGTTTGGTTTTGATGGTAAACTTTTCGTTGAAACACCATTTATTTGTCCTCAAAGAAACTATATATATTTTCTGTGTACTTCACATCCAAATATTAAATTGATTAGACAAACCATATAGTCAGCTTATTTTATTGATAAAGTATATTTTTACTGCACCCATAATTATTTTTCGTACAACTAAATTTTTTTTACTAATACATCTATCGCGTATAATTTCAAAAATAAAATACATGTCACTAATTACATATTATTATCTAATGTTTGTTATATATTTTTAATCTTTTATTCATTATGAAATATGTGTCGATATTACAAAAGCAAATAATAATATCTTTGTTTTGTGTAGAACAAATCAACCATAAACATATTGTAGTCTAAATATATTATGTATGATATATTTGTCTTATGTTAACCTAAAAATGGTTTTAAGAAATTAAAACTAGAAATAAATACTCAAAATAAAATTCTCTATTAGTGATATTGCAAATTAATGCATTTATTATACAACATTAAAAATTAAAATTTCTAAGATTCTACTGAACTATGCCAATTTTTTATTAAATAAACTATTGGATTATCCTAACATTAAATATATGTATATTAAAAATAAATAATAATAATACAAATTAATTAAGTTTGACTAAAACTAAGGTAATATTCATTCATAATAATAATCTAAACCTATAACCAATTGACCTTGCAAAATCAGTAACAAATAACAAACTGTATATTAACAATATATTTTCTAAAAAGAAAAGAGATTAATATTTGAAACCAATGATAAAATAATATGATAAAGTATTATACGGTAAGGAATTTATTTTAATTTTATTTTGACTATAATCCAAGAAATTATGTTCAAGGATATTTTAATGAAAATTTTATTTTGTGAAAATTAATGCTACTATATATATGTATATATATATATATATATATATATATATATATATACAATATAAATAAAAATAGAACACTAAAAATTAAGAAAGTTCTTACAAAATGGGTATCTCCAAAAACATATTAATTGCATTTGTTTTCACTATCTTCTTCATATTATCTAAGTGCAGTTTATGTCACTAATTAAATATTTATTACTTACTTTTTAATGCATATTCTAAATCTTATATTCATTATGAAATATGTGTTGGTATTACATTAGCAATAAATAATATATTTTTTTTGTGTAGAACAAAACAACCATAAACGTATTGTAATCTAAATATATTATGCATGATGTATTTGGCTTATGAAAAATCTCATATGCCAAGTTTTTATTAAATAAACTTTTGGATTCGTCTATATAATTTTTTTAAAAAATATTTAATTTATAATATTAAATATATAATATAAATTAAAAATTTTGACTTCAACTAAGGAAATAATCTATAACCAATAGACCTTACAAAATCAGTAACAAATAACAAAACATATATTGATAAGATATTTTCTATAAAAAATAGAATAACATTTGAAACCAATGATGCAATATTATAAAGTAAGGAATTCATTTTAATATTATTTTGACTATAATCCAAGAAATTAAGCTCAAGGATATTTTGATGAAATTTTCCTTCTTCGTCAATGAAATATTCTTTTTATGAAAATTTATGTTATTATATATATAACAATATAAATAAAAATAGAACACTAAGAAAAATTAAGAAAAGTTCATACAATATGGTTATCTCCAAAAACATATTGATCGCATTTGTTTTTACTATCTTCTTCATAGTATCTAATGTTCATTGCTACCCAGGTATTTAATTTCACTTTACTGTTTAATTTTATTTATACTCATATATTTATCTTTTTATAACTGTCAACATTGTAATCATTTTGATTTTAAACAGAACTTGAAGTAAAACAAGTCTACAAAAAATGCTACGACAGTATTCCGTGTAAACCAATATGTGAGGACTTTTGTGCAGCTATGACCATTCACTTAGTTGGCTATTGTAGTTTTGGAAAATGTTGTTGTAGGTCAAAAATGCCCAACTAACATTATTAGATATTATTATTTTTGTACTAGTGTCAAGAATACTATAATAAAGAACCAAAACAATTAGCAACCTGAAATTACATGAAAAGAAAATATTTGCTTAAAGGAAATAAAAAATATTAATTCACCATATAAGATATATAAATTTAAAATATCAAGATTACTAGTGAAGCAAGTCTTCATATACTAATTGTAAATTCGATAATTATTTGGATAGCTAGAATATTAAGTTTTGTTAATTTGATATTTTCGGTGGGAAACCTTTGATTCTCTTGTTTTAATCGACTCAACACAATTGGATTTGATATGTTAAATTGTAAAAGATAACTATAACATCCCGAGTTGTGATATACGGAAAGGCTTAAGAGAATTGATTTGGTTACCTATGTCACCAAAGATGACTTACCTTTTCCGTCACCCATCCGTTTAGAACTCCAGAGTTAAGTGTGCTTGAGTTGGAGGAGTAGAAGGATGGGTGACCTATCGGGAAGTGATTTGCTATTCCGTGTAAGTGAGGCCAAAGCATGGGAAAAGATCCGGTGGTGATTTCAGGGTCAGTAAACAATGATTTCGAGCCTTAGAAAATTAAATACCGACCGTCGGATGGGATGGAGCCCACGGGCCGAGAGAGCGGGCGTGGGTGGCCCATTAGCCGTGGGTGGGTCGGAGCGTTACAATAACATTTGCGAGTTTGGTTTTGATGGTAAACTTTTCGTTGAAACACCATTTATTTGTCCTCAAAGAAACTATATATATTTTCTGTGTACTTCACATCCAAATATTAAATTGATTAGACAAACCATATAGTCAGCTTATTTTATTGATAAAATATATTTTTACTGCACCCATAATTATTTTCGTACAACTAATTTTTTTTACTAATACATCTATCGCGTATAATTTTAAAAAATAAAATACATGTCACTAATTACATATTATTATCTAATGTTTGTTATATATTTTAAATCTTTTATTCATTATGAAATATGTGTCGATATTACAAAAGCAAATAATAATATCTTTGTTTTGTGTAGAACAAATCAACCATAAACATATTGTAGTCTAAATATATTATGTATGATATATTTGTCTTATGTTAACCTAAAAATGGTTATAAGAAATTAAAACTAGAAATAAATACTCAAAATAAAATTCTCTATTAGTGATATTGCAAATTAATGCATTTATTATACAACATTAAAAATTAAAATTTCTAAGATTCTACTGAACTAAAATAATAACATACATGTATAAAAAACTTCAGATGCCAAGTTTTTATTAAATAAACTATTGGATTATCCTAACATTAAATATATGTATATTAAAAATAAATAATAATAATACAAATTAATTAATTTTGACTAAAACTAAGGTAATATTCAATCAAAATAATAATCTAAACCTATAACCAATTGACCTTGCAAATTCAGTAACAAATAACAAACTGTATATTAACAATATATTTTCTAAAAAGAAAAGAGATTAATATTTGAAACCAATGATAAAATAATATGATAAAGTATTATACGGTAAGGAATTTATTTTAATTTTATTTTGACTATAATCCAAGAAATTATGCTCAAGGATATTTTAATGAAAATTTTATTTTGTGAAAATTAATGCTACTATATATATATATATACAATATAAATAAAAATAGAACACTAAAAATTAAGAAAGTTCTTACAAAATGGGTATCTCCAAAAACATATTAATTGCATTTGTTTTCACTATCTTCTTCATAGTATCTAAGTGTAGTTTATGTTACTAATTAAATATTTATTACTTACTTTTTAATGTATATTCTAAATCTTATATTCATTATGAAATATGTGTTGGTATTACATTAGCAATTAATAATATTTTTTTTTGTATAGAACAAAACAACCATAAAGGTATTGTAATCTAAATATATTATGCATGATGTATTTGGCTTATGAAAAACCTCATAGCCAAGTTTTTATTAAATAAACTTTTGGATTCGTCTATATATTTTTTTTAAAAAATATTTAATTTATAATATTAAATATATAATATAAATTAAAATTTTTGACTTCAACTAAGGAAATAATCTATAACCAATAGATCTTACAAAATCAGTAACAAATAACAAAACATATATTGATAAGATATGTTCTATAAAAAATAGAATAACATTTGAAACCAATGATGCAATATTATAAAGTAAGGAATTCATTTTAATATTATTTTGACTATAATCCAAGAAATTAAGCTCAAGGATATTTTGATGAAATTTTCCTTCTTCGTCAATGAAATATTCTTTTTATGAAAATTTATGTTATTATATATATAACAATATAAATCAAAATAGAACACTAAGAAAAATTAAGAAAAGTTCATACAATATGGTTATCTCCAAAAACATATTGATCGCATTTGTTTTTACTATCTTCTTCATAGTATCTAATGTTCATTGCTACCCAGGTATTTAATTTCACTTTACTGTTTAATTTTATTTATACTCATATATTTATCTTTTTATAACTGTCAACATTGTAATCATTTTGATTTTAAACAGAACTTGAAGTAAAACAAGTCTACAAAAAATGCTACGACAGTATTCCATGTAAACCAATATGTGAGGACTTTTGTGCAGCCATGACCATTCCCTTAGTTGGCTATTGTAGTTTTGGAACATGTTGTTGTAGGTCAAAAATGCCCAACTAACATTATTAGATATTATAATTTTTGTACTAGTGTCAAGAATACTATAATAAAGATCCAAAACAATTAGCAACCTGAAATTACATGAAAAGAAAATCTTTGCTTAAAGGAAATAAAAAATATTAATTCACCATATAAGATATATAAATTAAAAATATTAAGATTACTAGTGAAGCAAGTCTTCATATACTAATGGTAAATTCGATAATTATTTGGATAGCTAGAATATTAAGTGTTGTTAATTTGATATTTTCGGTGGGAAACCTTTGATTCTCTTGTTTTAATCGACTCAACACAATTGGATTTGATATGTTAAATTGTAAAAGATAACTATAACATCCCGAGTTGTGATATACGGAAAGGCTTAAGAGAATTGATTTGGTTACCTATGTCACCAAAGTTGAGTTACATTTTCCGTCACACATCCGTTTAGAACTCCAGTGTTAAGCGTGAGTTGGAGTAGTAGAAGGATGAGTGACCTATAAGGAAGTTATTCGCTATACCGTGTAAGTGAGGCCAAAGCACGGGAAAAGATCCGGTGGTGATTTCAGGGTCAGTAAACAATGATTTCGAGCCTTAGAAAATTAAATACCGACCGTCGGATGGGATGGAGCCCATGGGCCGAGAGAGCGGGCGTGGGTGGCCCATTAGCTGTGGGTGGGTCGGAGCGTTACAATAACATTTGCGAGTTTGGTTTTGATGGTAAACTTTTCGTTGAAACACCATTTATTTGTCCTCAAAGAAACTATATATATTTCCTGTGTACTTCACATCCAAATATTAAATTGATTAGACAAACCATATAGTCAGCTTATTTTATTGATAAAATATATTTTTACTGCACCCATAATTATTTTTCGTACAACTAATTTTTTTTTACTAATACATCTATCGCGTATAATTTCAAAAATAAAATACATGTCACTAATTACATATTATTATCTAATGTTTGTTATATATTTTAAATCTTTTATTCATTATGAAATATGTGTCGATATTACAAAAGCAAATAATAATATCTTTGTTTTGTGTAGAACAAATCAACCATAAACATATTGTAGTCTAAATATATTATGTATGATATATTTGTCTTATGTTAACCCAAAAATGGTTATAAGAAATTAAAACTAGAAATAAATACTCAAAATAAAATTCTCTATTAGTGATATTGCAAATTAATGCATTTATTATACAACATTAAAAATTAAAATTTCTAAGATTCTACTGAACTAAAATAATAACATACATGTATAAAAAACTTCAGATGCCAAGTTTTTATTAAATAAACTATTGGATTATCCTAACATTAAATATATGTATATTAAAAATAAATAATAATAATACAAATTAATTAATTTTGACTAAAACTAAGGTAATATTCAATCAAAATAATAATCTAAACCTATAACCAATTGACCTTGCAAATTCAGTAACAAATAACAAACTGTATATTAACAATATATTTTCTAAAAAGAAAAGAGATTAATATTTGAAACCAATGATAAAATAATATGATAAAGTATTATACGGTAAGGAATTTATTTTAATTTTATTTTGACTATAATCCAAGAAATTATGCTCAAGGATATTTTAATGAAAATTTTATTTTGTGAAAATTAATGCTACTATATATATATATACAATATAAATAAAAATAGAACACTAAAAATTAAGAAAGTTCTTACAAAATGGGTATCTCCAAAAACATATTAATTGCATTTGTTTTCACTATCTTCTTCATAGTATCTAAGTGTAGTTTATGTTACTAATTAAATATTTATTACTTACTTTTTAATGTATATTCTAAATCTTATATTCATTATGAAATATGTGTTGGTATTACATTAGCAATTAATAATATTTTTTTTTGTGTAGAACAAAACAACCATAAAGGTATTGTAATCTAAATATATTATGCATGATGTATTTGGCTTATGAAAAACCTCATATGCCAAGTTTTTATTAAATAAACTTTTGGATTCGTCTATATAATTTTTTTAAAAAATATTTAATTTATAATATTAAATATATAATATAAATTAAAATTTTTGACTTCAACTAAGGAAATAATCTATAACCAATAGACCTTACAAAATCAGTAACAAATAACAAAACATATATTGATAAGATATGTTCTATAAAAAATAGAATAACATTTGAAACCAATGATGCAATATTATAAAGTAAGGAATTCATTTTAATATTATTTTGACTATAATCCAAGAAATTAAGCTCAAGGATATTTTGATGAAATTTTCCTTCTTCGTCAATGAAATATTCTTTTTATGAAAATTTATGTTATTATATATATAACAATATAAATCAAAATAGAACACTAAGAAAAATTAAGAAAAGTTCATACAATATGGTTATCTACAAAAACATATTGATCGCATTTGTTTTTACTATCTTGTTCATAGTATCTAATGTTCATTGCTACCCAGGTATTTAATTTCACTTTACTGTTTAATTTTATTTATACTCATATATTTATCTTTTTATAACTGTCAACATTGTAATCATTTTAATTTTAAACAGAACTTGAAGTAAAACAAGTCTACAAAAAATGCTACGACAGTATTCCATGTAAACCAATATGTGAGGACTTTTGTGCAGCCATGACCATTCCCTTAGTTGGCTATTGTAGTTTTGGAACATGTTGTTGTAGGTCAAAAATGCCCAACTAACATTATTAGATATTATAATTTTTGTACTAGTGTCAAGAATACTATAATAAAGATCCAAAACAATTAGCAACCTGAAATTACATGAAAAGAAAATCTTTGCTTAAAGGAAATAAAAAATATTAATTCACCATATAAGATATATAAATTAAAAATATTAAGATTACTAGTGAAGCAAGTCTTCATATACTAATGGTAAATTCGATAATTATTTGGATAGCTAGAATATTAAGTGTTGTTAATTTGATATTTTCGGTGGGAAACCTTTGATTCTCTTGTTTTAATCGACTCAACACAATTGGATTTGATATGTTAAATTGTAAAAGATAACTATAACATCCCGAGTTGTGATATACGGAAAGGCTTAAGAGAATTGATTTGGTTACCTATGTCACCAAAGTTGAGTTACATTTTCCGTCACACATCCGTTTAGAACTCCAGTGTTAAGCGTGAGTTGGAGTAGTAGAAGGATGAGTGACCTATCAGGAAGTTATTCGCTATACCGTGTAAGTGAGGCCAAAGCACGGGAAAAGATCCGGTGGTGATTTCAGGGTCAGTAAACAATGATTTCGAGCCTTAGAAAATTAAATACCGACCGTCGGATGGGATGGAGCCCATGGGCCGAGAGAGCGGGCGTGGGTGGCCCATTAGCTGTGGGTGGGTCGGAGCGTTACAATAACATTTGCGAGTTTGGTTTTGATGGTAAACTTTTCGTTGAAACACCATTTATTTGTCCTCAAAGAAACTATATATATTTCCTGTGTACTTCACATCCAAATATTAAATTGATTAGACAAACCATATAGTCAGCTTATTTTATTGATAAAATATATTTTTACTGCACCCATAATTATTTTTCGTACAACTAATTTTTTTTTACTAATACATCTATTGCGTATAATTTCAAATTGTCACTAATTACATATTATTATCTAATGTTTGTTATATATTTTAAATCTTTTATTCATTATGAAATATGTGTCGATATTACAAAAGCAAATAATAATATCTTTGTTTTGTGTAGAACAAATCAACCATAAACATATTGTAGTCTAAATATATTATGTATGATATATTTGTCTTATGTTAACCCAAAAATGGTTATAAGAAATTAAAACTAGAAATAAATACTCAAAATAAAATTCTCTATTAGTGATATTGAAAATTAATGCATTTATTATACAACATTAAAAATTAAAATTTCTAAGATTCTACTGAACTAAAATAATAACATACATGTATAAAAAACTTCAGATGCCAAGTTTTTATTAAATAAACTATTGGATTATCCTAACATTAAATATATGTATATTAAAAATAAATAATAATAATACAAATTAATTAATTTTGACTAAAACTAAGGTAATATTCAATCATAATAATAATCTAAACCTATAACCAATTGACCTTGCAAAATCAGTAACAAATAAAAAACTGTATATTAACAATATATTTTCTAAAAAGAAAAGAGATTAATATTTGAAACCAATGATAAAATAATATGATAAAGTATTATACGGTAAGGAATTTATTTTAATTTTATTTTGACTATAATCCAAGAAATTATGTTCAAGGATATTTTAATGAAAATTTTATTTTGTGAAAATTAATGCTACTATATATATGTATATATATATATATACAATATAAATAAAAATAGAACACTAAAAATTAAGAAAGTTCTTACAAAATGGGTATCTCCAAAAACATATTAATTGCATTTGTTTTCACTATCTTCTTCATATTATCTAAGTGTAGTTTATGTCACTAATTAAATATTTATTACTTACTTTTTAATGCATATTCTAAATCTTATATTCATTATGAAATAGGTGTTGGTATTACATTAGCAATAAATAATATATTTTTTTGTGTAGAACAAAACAACCATAAACGTATTGTAATCTAAATATATTATGCATGATGTATTTGGCTTATGAAAAATCTCATATGCCAAGTTTTTATTAAATAAACTTTTGGATTCGTCTATATAATTTTTTAAAAAAATATTTAATTTATAATATTAAATATATAATATAAATTAAAATTTTTGACTTCAACTAAGGAAATAATCTATAACCAATAGACCTTACAAAATCAGTAACAAATAACAAAACATATATTGATAAGATATTTTCTATAAAAAATAGAATAACATTTGAAACCAATGATGCAATATTATAAAGTAAGGAATTCATTTTAATATTATTTTGACTATAATCCAAGAAATTAAGCTCAAGGATATTTTGATGAAATTTTCCTTCTTCGTCAATGAAATATTATTTTTATGAAAATTTATGTTATTATATATATAACAATATAAATCAAAATAGAACACTAAGAAAAATTAAGAAAAGTTCATACAATATGGTTATCTCCAAAAACATATTGATCGCATTTGTTTTTACTATCTTCTTCATAGTATCTAATGTTCATTGCTACCCAGGTATTTAATTTCACTTTACTGTTTAATTTTATTTATACTCATATATTTATCTTTTTATAACTGTCAACATTGTAATCATTTTGATTTTAAACAGAACTTGAAGTAAAACAAGTCTACAAAAAATGCTACGACAGTATTCCGTGTAAACCAATATGTGAGGACTTTTGTGCAGCTATGACCATTCACTTAGTTGGCTATTGTAGTTTTGGAAAATGTTGTTGTAGGTCAAAAATGCCCAACTAACATTATTAGATATTATAATTTTTGTACTAGTGTCAAGAATACTATAATAAAGAACCAAAACAATTAGCAACCTGAAATTACATGAAAAGCAAATCTTTTCTTAAAGGAAATAAAAAATATTAATTCACCATATAAGATATATAAATTTAAAATATCAAGATTACTAGTGAAGCAAGTCTTCATATACTAATGGTAAATTCGATAATTATTTGGATAGCTAGAATATTAAGTTTTGTTAATTTGATATTTTCGGTGGGAAACCTTTTATTCTCTTGTTTTAATCGACTCAACACAATTGGATTTGATATTTTAAATTGTAAAAGATAACTATAACATCCCGAGTTGTGATATACGGAAAGGCTTAAGAGAATTGATTTGGTTACCTATGTCACCAAAGTTGACTTACCTTTTCCGTCACACATCCGTTTAGAACTCCAGAGTTAAGCGTGCTTGAGTTGGAGTAGTAGAAGGATGGGTGACCTATCGGGAAGTGATTCACTATACCGTGTAAGTGAAGCCAAAGCACGGGAAAAGATCCGGTGGTGATTTCAGGGTCAGTAAACAATGATTTCTAGCCTTAGAAAATTAAATACCGACCGTCGGATGGAATGGAGCCCACGGGCCGAGAGAGCGGGCGTGGGTGGCCCATTAGCCGTGGGTGGGTCGGAGCGTTACAATAACATTTGCGAGTTTGGTTTTGATGGTAAACTTTTCGTTGAAACACCATTTATTTGTCCTCAAAGAAACTATATATATTTTCTGTGTACTTCACATCCAAATATTAAATTGATTAGACAAACCATATAGTCAGCTTATTTTATTGATAGAATATATTTTTACTGCACCCATAATTATTTTTGTACAACTAATTTTTTTTTTACTAATACATCTATCGCGTATAATTTTCAAAAATAAAATACATGTCACTAGTTACATATTATTATCTAATGTTTGTTATATATTTTAAATCTTTTATTAATTATGAAATATGTGTCGATATTACAAAAGCAAATAATAATATCTTTGTTTTGTGTAGAACAAATCAACCATAAACATATTGTAGTCTAAATATATTACGTATGATATATTTGTCTTATGTTAACCTAAAAATGGTAATAAGAAATTAAAACTAGAAATAAATACTCAAAATAAAATTCTCTATTAGTGATATTGCAAATTAATGCATTTATTATACAACATTAAAAATTAAAATTTCTAAGATTCTACTGAACTAAAATAATAACTTACATGTATAAAAAACTTCAGATGCCAAGTTTTTATTAAATAAACTATTGGATTATCCTAACATTAAATATATGTATATTAAAAATAAATAATAATAATAATACAAATTAATTAATTTTTACTAAAACTAAGGTAATATTCCATCATAATAATAATCTAAACCTATAACCAATTGACCTTGCAAAATCAGTAACAAATAACAAACTGTATATTAACAATATATTTTCTAAAAAGAAAAGAGATTAATATTTGAAACCAATGATAAAATAATATGATAAAGTATTATACAGTAAGGAATTTATTTGAATTTTATTTTGACTATAATCCAAGAAATTATGCTCAAGGATATTTTAATGAAAATTTTCTTTTGTGAAAATTAATGCTACTATATATATGTGTATATATATATACAATATAAATAAAAATAGAACACTAAAAATTAAGAAAGTTCATACAAAATGGGTATCTCCAAAAACATATTAATTGCATTTGTTTTCACTATTTTCTTCGTAGTATCTAAGTGTAGTTTATGTCACTAATTAAATATTTATTACTTACTTTTTAATGTATATTCTAAATCTTATATTCATTATGAAATATGTGTTGGTATTACATTAGCAATTAATAATATTTTTTTTTGTGTAGAACAAAACAACCATAAACGTATTGTAATCTAAATATATTATGCATGATGTATTTGGCTTATGAAAAACCTCATATGCCAAGTTTTTATTAAATAAACTTTTGGATTCGTCTATATAATTTTTTAAAAAAATATTTAATTTATAATATTAAATATATAATATAAATTAAAATTTTTGACTTCAACTAAGGAAATAATCTATAACCAATAGACCTTACAAAATCAGTAACAAATAACAAAACATATATTGACAAGATATTTTCTATAAAAAAATAGAATAACATTTGAAACCAATGATGCAATATTATAAAGTAAGGAATTCATTTTAATATTATTTTGACTATAATCCAAGAAATTAAGCTCAAGGATATTTTGATGAAATTTTCCTTCTTCGTCAATGAAATATTCTTTTTATGAAAATTTATGTTATTATATATATAACAATATAAATCAAAATAGAACATATTTCTGGTTTGATAACTGGCTGGGCAAGGGTCGACTGATTGATATAACTGGAGCAGTGGGCACTACCTATATAGGACTCCCTCGTCATGCTACAGTTTGTGATGCAGTAAAGCAGAATTCGTGGGCCATTCGTGGGCAGCGTAGTCATCACTATCATGATTCATGGCTTATATGATACCATTGTGGCAGAGACAGTTCCTGCTCCCCATCGAGGGAGAGATATCATTCTTTGGAAACAGGGAGAAGATGATTACCAGGAAAAGTTCTCGACTACTAAGACTTGGGAGCAGATAAGAGTGAAAAAGGATACAGTGCAATGGAGCAGGGTGGTATGGTTTGCGCAAGGGATTCCTCGGTTTTCTCTTATTACATGGTTAGCAGTCAGGAACAGGCTCGCAACGGGAGACAGGATGCGCGCTTGGGGGATGATTCAAGAGTGTACTCTATGTGGCGAAAGAGATGAGACAAGGGACCATTTGTTTTTTGCGTGCCCGTACTCTTTCACGGTCTGGCATGGATTAGCGAATCGCATCCTAGGTACTCATATTGATCCTGACTGGCAGCTGACTCTAGAGAATCTCCAAGGGCAGAGAGCTGGTACTTTAGACACCATCCTCTTAAAAATGCTCTTCCAGATGACCATCTATCATCTATGGCGAGAGCGGAATGCAAGACGTCACCACGCAAGTTGGATAACAGCAGAGGCCATGCGAGAGAAAATTGATAAGATGATGAGGAACCGTATTTCGTCTTTGAAATACAGAGCTGGACATAAGTATGCAGGGTTGCTGCAGAGATGGTTTTCACACACTTCGTAGGAAGGTTTTTTCCATAGTTATTTTTTCTTAGTTTTCACTTTTTATAGGAAAGTAGCTAAACAATACATATGATTCTTTTGTAAATGCCAGTTCCCGAAAAGGATGAATAAATTTGAAATTTCATCAAAAAAAAAAAATCAAAATAGAACACTAAGAAAAATTAAGAAAATTTCATACAATATGGTTATCTCCAAAAACATATTGATCGCATTTGTTTTTACTACCTTCTTCATAGTATCTAATGTTCATTGCTATCCATGTATTTAATTTCACTTTACTGTTTAATTTTATTTATACTCATATATTTATCTTTTTATAACTGTCAACATTGTAATCATTTTGATTTTAAACAGAATTTGAAGTAAAACAAGTCTACAAAAAATGCTACGACAGTATTCCGTGTAAACCAATATGTGAGGACTTTTGTGCAGCTATGACCATTCACTTAGTTGGCGATTGTAGTTTTGGAAAATGTTGTTGTAGGTCAAAAAAGGCCCAACTAACATTATTAGATATTATAATTTTTGTACTAGTGTCAAGAATACTATAATAAAGATCCAAAACAATTAGCAACCTGAAATTACATGAAAAGAAAATATTTGCTTAAAGGAAATAAAAAATATTAATTCACCATATAAGATATATAAATTTAAAATATCAAGATAACTAGTGAAGCAAGTCTTCATATACTAATGGTAAATTCGATAATTATTTGGATAGCTAGAATATTAAGTTTTGTTAATTTGATATATTCGGTGGGAAACCATTGATTCTCTTGTTTTAATCGACTCAACACAATTTGATTTGATATGTTAAATTGTAAAAGATAACTGTAACATCCCGAGTTGTGATATACGGAAAGGCTTAAGAGAATTGATTTGGTTACCTATGTCACCAAAGTTGACTTACCTTTTCCGTCACACATCCGTTTAGAACTCCAGAGTTAAGCGTGCTTGAGTTGGAGTAGTAGAAGGATGGGTGACCTATCGGGAAGTGATTCGCTATACCGTGTAAGTGAGGCCAAAGCACGGGAAAAGATCCTGTGGTGATTTCAGGATCAGTAAACAATGATTTCGAGCCTTAGAAAATTAAATACCGACCGTCGGATGGGATGGAGCCCACGGGCCGAGAGAGCGGGCGTGGGTGGCCCATTAGCCGTGGGTGGGTCGGGGCGTTACAATAACATTTGCGAGTTTGGTTTTGATGGTAAACTTTTCGTTGAAACACTATTTATTTGTCCTCAAAGAAACTATATATATTTTCTGTGTACTTCACATCCAAATATTAAATTGATTAGACAAACCATATAGTCAGCTTATTTTATTGATAAAATATATTTTTACTGCACCCATAATTATTTTCGTACAACTAATTTTTTTTTACTAATACATCTATCGCGTATAATTTTCAAAAATAAAATACATGTCACTAATTACATATTATTATCTAATGTTTGTTATATATTTTAAATATTTTATTCATTATAAAATATGTGTCGATATTACAAAAGCAAATAATAATATCTTTGTTTTGTGTAGAACAAATCAACCATAAACATATTGTAGTCTAAATATATTATGTATGATATATTTGTCTTATGTTAACCTAAAAATGGTTATAAGAAATTAAAACTAGAAATAAATACTCAAAATAAAATTCTCTATTAGTGATATTGCAAATTAATGAATTTATTATACAACATTAAAAATTAAAATTTCTAAGATTCTACTGAACTAAAATAATAACATACATGTATAAAAAACTTCAGATGCCAAGTTTTTATTAAATAAGCTATTGGATTATCCTAACATTAAATATATGTATATTAAAAATAAATAATAATAATACAAATTAATTAATTTTGACTAAAACTAAGGTAATATTCAATCAAAATAATAATCTAAACCTATAACCAATTGACCTTGCAAATTCAGTAACAAATAACAAACTGTATATTAACAATATATTTTCTAAAAAGAAAAGAGATTAATATTTGAAACCAATGATAAAATAATATGATAAAGTATTATACGGTAAGGAATTTATTTTAATTTTATTTTGACTATAATCCAAGAAATTATGCTCAAGGATATTTTAATGAAAATTTTGTTTTGTGAAAATTAATGCTACTATATATATATATATATATACACAATATAAATAAAAATAGAACACTAAAAATTAAGAAAGTTCTTACAAAATGGGTATCTCCAAAAACATATTAATTGCATTTGTTTTCACTATCTTCTTCATAGTATCTAAGTGTAGTTTATGTTACTAATTAAATATTTATTACTTACTTTTTAATGTATATTCTAAATCTTATATTCATTATGAAATATGTGTTGGTATTACATTAGCAATTAATAATATTTTTTTTGTGTAGAACAAAACAACCATAAAGGTATTGTAATCTAAATATATTATGCATGATGTATTTGGCTTATGAAAAACCTCATATGCCAAGTTTTTATTAAATAAACTTTTGGATTCGTCTATATAATTTTTTTTAAAAATATTTAATTTATAATATTAAATATATAATATAAATTAAAATTTTTGACTTCAACTAAGGAAATAATCTATAACCAATAGACCTTACAAAATCAGTAACAAATAACAAAACATATATTGATAAGATATGTTCATTTTAATATTATTTTGACTATAATCCAAGAAATTAAGCTCAAGGATATTTTGATGAAATTTTCCTTCTTCGTCAATGAAATATTCTTTTTATGAAAATTTATGTTATTATATATATAACAATATAAATCAAAATAGAACACTAAGAAAAATTAAGAAAAGTTCATACAATATGGTTATCTCCAAAAACATATTGATCGCATTTGTTTTTACTATCTTCTTCATAGTATCTAATGTTCATTGCTACCCAGGTATTTAATTTCACTTTACTGTTTAATTTTATTTATACTCATATATTTATCTTTTTATAACTGTCAACATTGTAATCATTTTGATTTTAAACAGAACTTGAAGTAAAACAAGTCTACAAAAAATGCTACGACAGTATTCCATGTAAACCAATAGTGAGGACTTTTGTGCAGCTATGACCATTCCCTTAGTTGGCTATTGTAGTTTTGGAACATGTTGTTGTAGGTCAAAAATGCCCAACTAACATTATTAGATATTATAATTTTTGTACTAGTGTCAAGAATACTATAATAAAGATCCAAAACAATTAGCAACCTGAAATTACATGAAAATAAACTCTTTGCTTAAAGGAAATAAAAAATATTAATTCACCATATAAGATATATAAATTTAAAATATTAAGATTACTAGTGAAGCAAGTCTTCATATACTAATGGTAAATTCGATAATTATTTGGATAGCTAGAATATTAAGTGTTGTTAATTTGATATTTTCGGTGGGAAACCTTTGATTCTCTTGTTTTAATCGACTCAACACAATTGGATTTGATATGTTAAATTGTAAAAGATAACTATAACATCCCGAGTTGTGATATACGGAAAGGCTTGAGAGAATTGATTTGGTTACCTATGTCACCAAAGTTGACTTACATTTTCCGTCACACATCCGTTTAGAACTCCAGAGTTAAGCGTGAGTTGGAGTAGTAGAAGGATGAGTGACCTATCAGGAAGTTATTCGCTATACCGTGTAAGTGAGGCCAAAGCACGGGAAAAGATCCGGTGGTGATATCAGGGTCAGTAAACAATGATTTCGAGCCTTAGAAAATTAAATACCGACCGTCGGATGGGATGGAGCCCATGGGCCGAGAGAGCGGGCGTGGGTGGCCCATTAGCCGTGGGTGGGTCGGAGCGTTACAATAACATTTGCGAGTTTGGTTTTGATGGTAAACTTTTCGTTGAAACACCATTTATTTGTCCTCAAAGAAACTATATATATTTTCTGTGTACTTCACATCCAAATATTAAATTGATTAGACAAACCATATAGTCAGCTTATTTTATTGATAAAGTATATTTTTTCTGCACCCATAATTATTTTTCGTACAACTAAATTTTTTTTACTAATACATCTATCGCGTATAATTTCAAAAATAAAATACATGTCACTAATTACATATTATTATCTAATGTTTGTTATATATTTTAAATCTTTTATTCATTATGAAATATGTGTCGATATTACAAAAGCAAATAATAATATCTTTTTTTGTGTAGAACAAATCAACCATAAACATATTGTAGTCTAAATATATTATGTATGATATATTTGTCTTATGTTAACCTAAAAATGGTTTTAAGAAATTAAAACTAGAAATAAATACTCAAAATAAAATTCTCTATTAGTGATATTGCAAATTAATGCATTTATTATACAACATTAAAAATTAAAATTTCTAAGATTCTACTGAACTATGCCAATTTTTTATTAAATAAACTATTGGATTATCCTAACATTAAATATATGTATATTAAAAATAAATAATAATAATACAAATTAATTAATTTTGACTAAAACTAAGGTAATATTCATTCATAATAATAATCTAAACCTCTAACCAATTGACCTTGCAAAATCAGTAACAAATAACAAACTGTATATTAACAATATATTTTCTAAAAAGAAAAGAGATTAATATTTGAAACCAATGATAAAATAATATGATAAAGTATTATACGGTAAGGAATTTATTTTAATTTTATTTTGACTATAATCCAAGAAATTATGTTCAAGGATATTTTAATGAAAATTTTATTTTGTGAAAATTAATGCTACTATATATATGTATATATATATATATATATATATACAATATAAATAAAAATATAACACTAAAAATTAAGAAAGTTCTTACAAAATGGGTATCTCCAAAAACATATTAATTGCATTTGTTTTCACTATCTTCTTCATATTATCTAAGTGTAGTTTATGTCACTAATTAAATATTTATTACTTACTTTTTAATGCATATTCTAAATCTTATATTCATTATGAAATATGTGTTGGTATTACATTAGCAATAAATAATATATTTTTTTTGTGTAGAACAAAACAACCATAAACGTATTGTAATCTAAATATATTATGCATGATGTATTTGGCTTATGAAAAATCTCATATGCCAAGTTTTTATTAAATAAACTTTTGGATTCGTCTATATAATTTTTTTTTAAAATATTTAATTTATAATATTAAATATATAATATAAATTAAAAATTTTGACTTCAACTAAGGAAATAATCTATAACCAATAGACCTTACAAAATCAGTAACAAATAACAAAACATATATTGATAAGATATTTTCTATAAAAAATAGAATAACATTTGAAACCAATGATGCAATATTATAAAGTAAGGAATTCATTTTAATATTATTTTGACTATAATCCAAGAAATTAAGCTCAAGGATATTTTGATGAAATTTTCCTTCTTCGTCAATGAAATATTCTTTTTATGAAAATTTATGTTATTATATATATAACAATATAAATCAAAATAGAACACTAAGAAAAATTAAGAAAAGTTCATACAATATGGTTATCTCCAAAAACATATTGATCGCATTTGTTTTTACTATCTTCTTCATAGTATCTAATGTTCATTGCTACCCAGGTATTTAATTTCACTTTACTATTTAATTTTATTTATACTCATATATTTATCTTTTTATAACTGTCAACATTGTAATCATTTTGATTTTAAACAGAACTTGAAGTAAAACAAGTCTACAAAAAATGCTACGACAGTATTCCGTGTAAACCAATATGTGAGGACTTTTGTGCAGCTATGACCATTCACTTAGTTGGCTATTGTAGTTTTGGAAAATGTTGTTGTAGGTCAAAAATGCCCAACTAACATTATTAGATATTATAATTTTTGTACTAGTGTCAAGAATACTATAATAAAGAACCAAAACAATTAGCAACCTGAAATTACATGAAAAGAAAATATTTGCTTAAAGGAAATAAAAAATATTAATTCACCATATAAGATATATAAATTTAAAATATCAAGATTACTAGTGAAGCAAGTCTTCATATACTAATTGTAAATTCGAAAATTATTTGGATAGCTAGAATATTAAGTTTTGTTAATTTGATATTTTCGGTGGGAAACCTTTGATTCTCTTGTTTTAATCGACTCAACACAATTGGATTTGATATGTTAAATTGTAAAAGATAACTATAACATCCCGAGTTGTGATATACGGAAAGGCTTAAGAGAATTGATTTGGTTACCTATGTCACCAAAGATGACTTACCTTTTCCGTCACCCATCCGTTTAGAACTCCAGAGTTAAGTGTGCTTGAGTTGGAGGAGTAGAAGGATGGGTGACCTATCGGGAAGTGATTTGCTATTCCGTGTAAGTGAGGCCAAAGCATGGGAAAAGATCCGGTGGTGATTTCAGGGTCAGTAAACAATGATTTCGAGCCTTAGAAAATTAAATACCGACCGTCGGATGGGATGGAGCCCACGGGCCGAGAGAGCGGGCGTGGGTGGCCCATTAGCCGTGGGTGGGTCGGAGCGTTACAATAACATTTTCGAGTTTGGTTTTGATGGTAAACTTTTCGTTGAAACACCATTTATTTGTCCTCAAAGAAACTATATATATTTTATGTGTACTTCACATCCAAATATTAAATTGATTAGACAAACCATATAGTCAGCTTATTTTATTGATAAAATATATTTTTACTGCACCCATAATTATTTTCGTACAACTAATTTTTTTTACTAATACATCTATCGCGTATAATTTTAAAAAATAAAATACATGTCACTAATTACATATTATTATCTAATGTTTGTTATATATTTTAAATCTTTTATTCATTATGAAATATGTGTCGATATTACAAAAGCAAATAATAATATCTTTGTTTTGTGTAGAACAAATCAACCATAAACATATTGTAGTCTAAATATATTATGTATGATATATTTGTCTTATGTTAACCTAAAAATGGTTATAAGAAATTAAAACTAGAAATAAATACTCAAAATAAAATTCTCTATTAGTGATATTGCAAATTAATGCATTTATTATACAACATTAAAAATTAAAATTTCTAAGATTCTACTGAACTAAAATAATAACATACATGTATAAAAAACTTCAGATGCCAAGTTTTTATTAAATAAACTATTGGATTATCCTAACATTAAATATATGTATATTAAAAATAAATAATAATAATACAAATTAATTAATTTTGACTAAAACTAAGGTAATATTCAATCAAAATAATAATCTAAACCTATAACCAATTGACCTTGCAAATTCAGTAACAAATAACAAACTGTATATTAACAATATATTTTCTAAAAAGAAAAGAGATTAATATTTGAAACCAATGATAAAATAATATGATAAAGTATTATACGGTAAGGAATTTATTTTAATTTTATTTTGACTATAATCCAAGAAATTATGCTCAAGGATATTTTAATGAAAATTTTATTTTGTGAAAATTAATGCTACTATATATATATATATACAATATAAATAAAAATAGAACACTAAAAATTAAGAAAGTTCTTACAAAATGGGTATCTCCAAAAACATATTAAAAAACATATTGATCGCATTTGTTTTTACTATCTTCTTCATAGTATCTAATGTTCATTGCTACCCATGTATTTAATTTCACTTTACTGTTTAATTTTATTTATACTCATATATTTATCTTTTTATAACTGTCAACATTGTAATCATTTTGATTTTAAACAGAACTTGAAGTAAAACAAGTCTACAAAAAATGCTACGACAGTATTCCATGTAAACCAATATGTGAGGACTTTTGTGCAGCCATGACCATTCCCTTAGTTGGCTATTGTAGTTTTGGAACATGTTGTTGTAGGTCAAAAATGCCCAACTAACATTATTAGATATTATCATTTTTGTACTAGTGTCAAGAATACTATAATAAAGATCCAAAACAATTAGCAACCTGAAATTACATGAAAAGAAAATCTTTGCTTAAAGGAAATAAAAAATATTAATTCACCATATAAGATATATAAATTAAAAATATTAAGATTACTAGTGAAGCAAGTCTTCATATACTAATGGTAAATTCGATAATTATTTGGATAGCTAGAATATTAAGTGTTGTTAATTTGATATTTTCGGTGGGAAACCTTTGATTCTCTTGTTTTAATCGACTCAACACAATTGGATTTGATATGTTAAATTGTAAAAGATAACTATAACATCCCGAGTTGTGATATACGGAAAGGCTTAAGAGAATTGATTTGGTTACCTATGTCACCAAAGTTGAGTTACATTTTCCGTCACACATCCGTTTAGAACTCCAGTGTTAAGCGTGAGTTGGAGTAGTAGAAAGATGGGTGACCTATCAGGAAGTTATTCGCTATACCGTGTAAGTGAAGCCAAAGCACGGGAAAAGATCCGGTGGTGATTTCAGGGTCAGTAAACAATGATTTCGAGCCTTAGAAAATTAAATACCGACCGTCGGATGGAATGGAGCCCACGGGCCGAGAGAGCGGGCGTGGGTGGCCCATTAGCCGTGGGTGGGTCGGAGCGTTACAATAACATTTGCGAGTTTGGTTTTGATGGTAAACTTTTCGTTGAAACACTATTTATTTGTCCTCAAAGAAACTATATATATTTTCTGTGTACTTCACATCCAAATATTAAATTGATTAGACAAACCATATAGTCAGCTTATTTTATTGATAAAATATATTTTTACTGCACCCAAAATTATTTTTGTACAACTAATTTTTTTTTTACTAATACATCTATCGCGTATAATTTTCAAAAATAAAATACATGTCACTAGTTACATATTATTATCTAATGTTTGTTATATATTTTAAATCTTTTATTCATTATGAAATATGTGTCGATATTACAAAAGCAAATAATAATATCTTTGTTTTGTGTAGAACAAATCAACCATAAACATATTGTAGTCTAAATATATTATGTATGATATATTTGTCTTATGTTAACCTAAAAATGGTTATAAGAAATAAAAACTAGAAATAAATACTCAAAATAAAATTCTCTATTAGTGATATTGCAAATTAATGAATTTATTATACAGCATTAAAAATTAAAATTTCTAAGATTCTACTGAACTAAAATAATAACATACATGTATAAAAAACTTCAGATGCCAAGTTTTTATTAAATAAACTATTGGATTATCCTAACATTAAATATATGTATATTAAAAATAAATAATAATAATAATACAAATTAATTAATTTTTACTAAAACTAAGGTAATATTCCATCATAATAATAATCTAAACCTATAACCAATTGACCTTGCAAAATCAGTAACAAATAACAAACTGTATATTAACAATATATTTTCTAAAAAGAAAAGAGATTAATATTTGAAACCAATGATAAAATAATATGATAAGGTATTATACAGTAAGGAATTTATTTTAATTTTATTTTGACTATAATCCAAGAAATTATGCTCAAGGATATTTTAATGAAAATTTTCGTTTGTGAAAATTAATGCTACTATATATATGTGTATATATATATATATACAATATAAATAAAAATAGAACACTAAAAATTAAGAAAGTTCATACAAAATGGGTATCTCCAAAAACATATTAATTGCATTTGTTTTCACTATTTTCTTCGTAGTATCTAAGTGTATTTTATGTCACTAATTAAATATTTATTACTTACTTTTTAATGTATATTCTAAATCTTATATTCATTATGAAATATGTGTTGGTATTACATTAGCAATTAATAATATTTTTTTTTGTGTAGAACAAAACAACCATAAAGGTATTGTAATCTAAATATATTATGCATGATGTATTTGGCTTATGAAAAACCTCATATGCCAAGTTTTTATTAAATAAACTTTTGGATTCGTCTATATAATTTTTTTAAAAAATATTTAATTTATAATATTAAATATATAATATAAATTAAAATTTCTGACTTCAACTAAGGAAATAATCTATAACCAATAGACCTTAGAAAATCAGTAACAAATAACAAAACATATATTGATAAGATATGTTCTATAAAAAATAGAATAACATTTGAAACCAATGATGCAATATTATAAAGTAAGGAATTCATTTTAATATTATTTTGACTATAATCCAAGAAATTAAGCTCAAGGATATTTTGATGAAATTTTCCTTCTTCGTCAATGAAATATTCTTTTTATGAAAATTTATGTTATTATATATATAACAATATAAATCAAAATAGAACACTAAGAAAAATTAAGAAAAGTTCATACAATATGGTTATCTCCAAAAACATATTGATCGCATTTGTTTTTACTATGTTCTTCATAGTATCTAATGTTCATTGCTACCCAGGTATTTAATTTCACTTTACTGTTTAATTTTATTTATACTCATATATTTATCTTTTTATAACTGTCAACATTGTAATCATTTTGATTTTAAACAGAACTTGAAGTAAAACAAGTCTACAAAAAATGCTACGACAGTATTCCATGTAAACCAATATGTGAGGACTTTTGTGCAGCTATGACCATTCCCTTAGTTGGCTATTGTAGTTTTGGAACATGTTGTTGTCGGTCAAAAATGCCCAACTAACATTATTAGATATTATAATTTTTGTACTAGTGTCAAGAATACTATAATAAAGATCCAAAACAATTAGCAACCTGAAATTACATGAAAAGAAAATATTTGCTTAAAGGAAATAAAAAATATTAATTCACCATATAAGATATATAAATTTAAAATATTAAGATTACTAGTGAAGCAAGTCTTCATATACTAATGGTAAATTCGATAATTATTTGGATAGCTAGAATATTAAGTGTTGTTAATTTGATATTTTCGGTGGGAAACGTTTGATTCTCTTGTTTTAATCGACTCAGCACAATTGGATTTGATATGTTAAATTGTAAAAGATAACTATAACATCCCGAGTTGTGATATAAGGAAAGGCTTAAGAGAATTGATTTGGTTACCTATGTCACCAAAGTTGACTTACATTTTCCGTCACACATCCGTTTAGAACTCCAGAGTTAAGCGTGAGTTGGAGTAGTAGAAGGATGAGTGACCTATCAGGAAGTTATTCGCTATACCGTGTAAGTGAGGCCAAAGCACGGGAAAAGATCCGGTGGTGATTTCAGGGTCAGTAAACAATGATTTAGAGCCTTAGAAAATTAAATACCGACCGTCAGATGGGATGGAGCCCATGGGCCGAGAGAGCGGGCGTGGGTGGCCCATTAGCCGTGGGTGGGTCGGAGCGTTACAATAACATTTGCGAGTTTGGTTTTGATGGTAAACTTTTCGTTGAAACACCATTTATTTGTCCTCAAAGAAACTATATATATTTTCTGTGTACTTCACATCCAAATATTAAATTGATTAGACAAACCATATAGTCAGCTTATTTTATTGATAAAATATATTTTTACTGCACCCATAATTATTTTTCGTACAACTAAATTTTTTTTACTAATACATCTATCGCGTATAATTTCAAAAATAAAATACATGTCACTAATTACATATTATTATCTAATGTTTGTTATATATTTTAAATCTTTTATTCATTATGAAATATGTGTCGATATTACAAAAGCAAATAATAATATCTTTGTTTTGTGTAGAACAAATCAACCATAAACATATTGTAGTCTAAATATATTATGTATGATATATTTGTCTTATGTTAACCTAAAAATGGTTATAAGAAATTAAAACTAGAAATAAATACTCAAAATAAAATTCTCTATTAGTGATATTGCAAATTAATGCATTTATTATACAACATTAAAAATTAAAATTTCTAAGATTCTACTGAACTAAAATAATAACATACATGTATAAAAAACTTCAGATGCCAAGTTTTTATTAAATAAACTATTGGATTATCCTAACATTAAATATATGTATATTAAAAATAAATAATAATAATACAAATTAATTAATTTTGACTAAAACTAAGGTAATATTCAATCATAATAATAATCTAAACCTATAACCAATTGACCTTGCAAAATCAGTAACAAATAACAAACTGTATATTAACAATATATTTTCTAAAAAGAAAAGAGATTAATATTTGAAACCAATGATAAAATAATATGATAAAGTATTATACGGTAAGGAATTTATTTTAATTTTATTTTGACTATAATCCAAGAAATTATGTTCAAGGATATTTTAATGAAAATTTTATTTTGTGAAAATTAATGCTACTATATATATGTATATATATATATATATATATATATATATATATACAATATAAATAAAAATAGAACACTAAAAATTAAGAAAGTTCTTACAAAATGGGTATCTCCAAAAACATATTAATTGCATTTGTTTTCACTATCTTCTTCATATTATCTAAGTGTAGTTTATGTCACTAATTAAATATTTATTACTTACTTTTTAATGCATATTCTAAATCTTATATTCATTATGAAATATGTGTTGGTATTACATTAGCAATAAATAATATATTTTTTTTTGTGTAGAACAAAACAACCATAAACGTATTGTAATATAAATATATTATGCATGATGTATTTGGCTTATGAAAAATCTCATATGCCAAGTTTTTATTAAATAAACTTTTGGATTCGTCTATATAATTTTTTTAAAAAATATTTAATTTATAATATTAAATATATAATATAAATTAAAAATTTTGACTTCAACTAAGGAAATAATCTATAACCAATAGACCTTACAAAATCAGTAACAAATAACAAAACATATATTGATAAGATATTTTCTATAAAAAATAGAATAACATTTGAAACCAATGATACAATATTACAAAGTAAGGAATTCATTTTAATATTATTTTGACTATAATCCAAGAAATTAAGCTCAAGGATATTTTGATGAAATTTTCCTTCTTCGTCACTGAAATATTCTTTTTATGAAAATTTATGTTATTATATATATAACAATATAAATCAAAATAGAACACTAAGAAAAATTAAGAAAAGTTCAAACAATATGGTTATCTCCAAAAACATATTGATCGCATTTGTTTTTACTATCTTCTTCATAGTATCTAATGTTCATTGCTACCCAGGTATTTACTTTCACTTTACTGTTTAATTTTATTTATACTCATATATTTATCTTTTTATAACTGTCAACATTGTAATCATTTTGATTTTAAACAGAACTTGAAGTAAAACAAGTCTACAAAAAATGCTACGACAGTATTCCGTGTAAACCAATATGTGAGGACTTTTGTGCAGCTATGACCATTCACTTAGTTGGCTATTGTAGTTTTGGAAAATGTTGTTGTAGGTCAAAAATGCCTAACTAACATTATTAGATATTATAATTTTTGTACTAGTGTCAAGAATACTATAATAAAGAACCAAAACAATTAGCAACCTGAAATTACATGAAAAGAAAATATTTGCTTAAAGGAAATAAAAAATATTAATTCACCATATAAGATATATAAATTTAAAATATCAAGATTACTAGTGAAGCAAGTCGTCATATACTAATGGTAAATTCGATAATTATTTGGATAGCTAGAATATTAAGTTTTGTTAATTTGATATTTTCGGTGGGAAACCTTTGATTCTCTTGTTTTAATCGACTCAACACAATTGGATTTGATATGTTAAATTGTAAAAGATAACTATAACATCCCGAGTTGTGATATACGGAAAGGCTTAAGAGAATTGATTTGGTTACCTATGTCACCAAAGATGACTTACCTTTTCCGTCACACATCCGTTTAGAACTCCAGAGTTAAGTGTGCTTGAGTTGGAGGAGTAGAAGGATGGGTGACCTATCGGGAAGTGATTCGCTATACCGTGTAAGTGAGGCCAAAGCATGGGAAAAGATCCGGTGGTGATTTCAGGGTCAGTAAACAATGATTTCGAGCCTTAGAAAATTAAATACCGACCGTCGGATGGGATGGAGCCCACGGGCCGAGAGAGCGGGCGTGGGTGGCCCATTAGCCGTGGGTGGGTCGGAGCGTTACAATAACATTTGCGAGTTTGGTTTTGATGGTAAACTTTTCGTTGAAACACCATTTATTTGTCCTCAAAGAAACTATATATATTTTCTGTGTACTTCACATCCAAATATTAAATTGATTAGACAAACCATATAGTCAGCTTATTTTATTGATAAAATATATTTTTACTGCACCCATAATTATTTTCGTACAACTAATTTTTTTTTACTAATACATCTATCGCGTATAATTTTCAAAAATAAAATACATGTCACTAATTACATATTATTATCTAATGTTTGTTATATATTTTAAATCTTTTATTCATTATGAAATATGTGTCGATATTACAAAAGCAAATAATAATATCTTTGTTTTGTGTAGAACAAATCAACCATAAACATATTGTAGTCTAAATATATTATGTATGATATATTTGTCTTATGTTAACCTAAAAATGGTTATAAGAAATTAAAACTAGAAATAAATACTCAAAATAAAATTCTCTATTAGTGATATTGCAAATTAATGCATTTATTATACAACATTAAAAATTAAAATTTCTAAGATTCTACTGAACTAAAATAATAACATACATGTATAAAAAACTTCAGATGCCAAGTTTTTATTAAATAAACTATTGGATTATCCTAACATTAAATATATGTATATTAAAAATAAATAATAATAATAATACAAATTAATTAATTTTGACTAAAACTAAGGTAATATTCCATCATAATAATAATCTAAACCTATAACCAATTGACCTTGCAAAATCGGTAACAAATAACAAACTGTATATTAACAATATATTTTCTAAAAAGAAAAGAGATTAATATTTGAAACCAATGATAAAATAATATGATAAAGTATTATACAGTAAGGAATTTATTTTAATTTTATTTTGACTATAATCCAAGAAATTATGCTCAAGGATATTTTAATGAAAATTTTCTTTTGTGAAAATTAATGCTACTATATATATGTGTATATATATATATATATACAATATAAATAAAAATAGAACACTAAAAATTAAGAAAGTTCATACAAAATGGGTATCTCCAAAAACATATTAATTGCATTTGTTTTCACTATCTTCTTCGTAGTATCTAAGTGTAGTTTATGTCACTAATTAAATATTTATTACTTACTTTTTAATGTATATTCTAAATCTTATATTCATTATGAAATATGTGTTGGTATTACATTAGCAATTAATAATATTTTTTTTTTGTGTAGAACAAAACAACCATAAACGTATTGTAATCTAAATATATTATGCATGATGTATTTGGCTTATGAAAAACCTCATATGCCAAGTTTTTATTAAATAAACTTTTGGATTCGTCTATATAATTTTTTAAAAAAATATTTAATTTATAATATTAAATATATAATATAAATTAAATTTTTTGACTTCAACTAAGGAAATAATCTATAACCAATAGACCTTACAAAATCAGTAACAAATAACAAAACATATATTGACAAGATATTTTCTATAAAAAAATAGAATAACATTTGAAACCAATGATGCAATATTATAAAGTAAGAAATTCATTTTAATATTATTTTGACTATAATCCAAGAAATTAAGCTCAAGGATATTTTGATGAAATTTTCCTTCTTCGTCAATGAAATATTCTTTTTATGAAAATTTATGTTATTATATATATAACAATATAAATCAAAATAGAACACTAAGAAAAATTAAGAAAAGTTCATACAATATGGTTATCTCCAAAAACATATTGATCGCATTTGTTTTTACTATCTTCTTCATAGTATCTAATGTTCATTGCTACCCAAGTATTTAGTTTCACTTTACTGTTTAATTTTCTTTATACTCATATATTTATCTTTTTATAACTGTCAACATTGTAATCATTTTGATTTTAAACAGAATTTGAAGTAAAACAAGTCTACAAAAAATGCTACGATAGTATTCCATGTAAACCAATATGTGAGGACTTTTGTGCAGCTATGACCATTCACTTAGTTGGCTATTGTAGTTTTGGAAAATGTTGTTGTAGGTCAAAAAGGCCCAACTAACATTATTAGATATTATAATTTTTGTACTAGTGTCAAGAATACTATAATAAAGATCCAAAACAATTAGCAACCTGAAATTACATGAAAAGAAAATCTTTGCTTAAAGGAAATAAAAAATATTAATTCACCCAGGTATTTAATTTCACTTTACTGTTTAATTTTATTTATACTCATATATGTATCTTTTTATAACGGTCAACATTGTAATCATTTTGATTTTAAACAGAATTTGAAGTAAAACAAGTCTACAAAGAATGCTACGACAGTATTCCGTAAATAGTATCTAATGTTCATTGCTACCCAGATATTTAATTTCACTTTACTGTTTAATTTTCTTTATACTCATATATTTATCTTTTTATAGCTGTCAACATTGTAATCATTTTGATTTTAAACAGAATTTGAAGTAAAACAAGTCTACAAAAAATGCTACGACAGTATTCCGTGTAAACCAATATGTGAGGACTTTTGTGCAGCTATGACCATTCACTTAGTTGGCTATTGTAGTTTTGGAAAATGTTGTTGTAGGTCAAAAAGGCCCAACTAACATTATTAGATATTATAATTTTTGTACTAGTGTCAAGAATACTATAATAAAGATCCAAAACAATTAGCAACCTGAAATTACATGAAAAGAAAATCTTTGCTTAAAGGAAATAAAAATATTAATTCACCATATAAGATATATAAATTTAAAATATCAAGATTACTAGTGAAGCAAGTCTTCATATACTAATGGTAAATTCGATAATTATTTGGATAGCTAGAATATTAAGTTTTGTTAATTTGATATTTTCGGTGGGAAACCTTTGATTCTCTTGTTTTAATAGACTCAACACAATTGGATTTGATATGTTAAATTGTAAAAGATAACATTTGCGAAATTGGTTTTGATGGTAAAATTTTCGTTGAAACACCATTTACTTGTCCTCAAAGAAACTATATATATTTTCTGTGTACTTCACATCAAAATATTAAATTGATTAGACAAACCATATAGTCAGCTTATTTTATTGTTAAAATATATTTTTACTGCACCCATAATTATTTTCATACAACTAAATTTTATTTACTAATACATCTATTTCGTATAATTTTCAAAAATAAAATATGAAAAATGATTTATATAGGTGTTGTTCATGTCACTAATTACATATTATTATCTAATGTTTGTTATATATTTTAAATCTTTTATTCATTATGAAATATGTGTCGATATTACAAAAGAAAATAATAATATCTTTGATTGTGTAGAACAGATCAACCATAAACATATTGTAGTCTAAATATATTATGTATGACATATTTGTCTTATGTTAACCTAAAATGGTTATAAGTAAGTAAAACTAGAAATAAATACTCAAAATAAAATTCTCTATTAGTGATATTGCAAATTAATGCATTTATTATACAACATTAAAAATTAAAATTTCTAAGATTCTACTGAACTAAAATAATAACATACATGTATAAAAAAGAGAAATTGTCTAAACTACCACTTTCCTACTACCACTTTTCATTTTTACCTTAACCAACTTTACCTTTAAAATTTTAATAGACAAAATACCATTGTACCCCTGAATAACTAAATCTAAATTACTCTCTTTCTTCCCCAATTCCAGATCCGAGCGGAGCGGACGAATTGTCCGGCGGATTTAACGGCTCTGGCGAGTGCTCCGGCGGATTTTACGGCGCTGACGAGTTCTCCGACGAAGAAGCTCGGGAGGAAAAAGACGATCTCTCACTTTCTCCTCCATTGACGGTGGTGACGAGCCTTGATTCGCTTTTGGAGAAGCTCAAAGTGGAGGGGCCTTACCTTCCACCAAGCATCAGGAGAGATCCAGAGACAGCCTTTTGTAATAGGTCAGTTCAGCTTTTTTACTTGGCTGAATAGTGTTGATCTGAGATTCTGTGGCTTGATTTTTGATTGGTTAGGTGTTGCTGGAGGCGCAGCATTGGGAAAGACTACTGTCTGTTGCAGTAATCTTCTTACTGACTTAAGCTTAGTGTCTTTCCTGTGTCGGCTCAGGACTCAGGAGGAATGTGTTAGAGATCACTAAGTTTTCTTTTGAAATAACCTTTTGTTTTATTTAATCTATGTGAAGGGATCACACAAAGGACGGTGGAGAGATGGGCAAGAAAGCAAAATGGTTCTCTAGCGTCAAGAAAGCATTCAGCCCAGATTCAAAGGTAATGAAAACTTTGTGCTAATTCATATTTTATATTATTGTGTTTCTTGACATTTCTGTTGTTTGATGTTTTTTCAGAAGTCGAAGCACAGATCACCCGAGAGCCCAAATGGTGTGATCTCTATCCTTCCTCCCCTGTTGGATAATGCCAGACATTCTCCTCCTCCACCTCCACTTGAGGTGAGAGTAGCTGAAGTGGTTGTTGAACGAAACATCAAGCTTTCCCCTCCTTCTACAGATGCTGTGAATGCTACGACCACGGATGTTCCTCTAGTCCCATCTTCATCATCTTCTGCTCCTCCTGAGGTGGTTCGTCCTCGTGCTGCACCTACTCGGTTTGCTGGAAAGTCAAACGAAGAAGCGGCTGCTATCTTGATTCAGACTATATTCAGAGACTATTTGGTATGTTCTTTGGTTCTTGGATCTTTCAGTTGTTTTACTGTTCTGTTTTTTTTTGTGGTGTGTAACTTTGTCTTGCTTGGTACAGGCAAAAAGAGCAATACGGGCGATGAGGGGTTTGGTCAGGCTTAAGTCATTGATGGAAGGATCTGTTGTTAAACGTCAAGCAGCAAACACTTTGAAATGTATGCAGACACTCTCTCGTGTACAGTCTCAAATCCAAGAAAGGAGAATCAGGATGTCCAAAGAGAATCAGGATGTCAGTCTCAAATATTTATAAATAAATGTATAAACTCTTATAAATAGCTTAAAGTTTTGTAAATAGTTTTATGAACCCTTTTAAATAGTTTTACAAACCTTTATAAATAGTTATATAAATATTTATATGGTTTTATAGACCTTTGTAATTTTTTATAAACTCTATATAAACTCTTCAAAACCCATTAAAACCTTTTATTAACCCTTAAAAATCTTATATTATTTTTTTATAAATTCATTTAAACCCTTTATAAACTTTATAAACTTTTATAAATAGATTTATAAACTCTTATAAATAGATTTATAAACTCTTATAAATGATTTATAAATTCTTATATATTATTTTATAAACCCTTATAAATAGTTTTATAAATATTTTGAAGTGTTTTTATAAACTTTACAGATGACTTTATAAAAATTTATAAATAATGGTTCATAATTTTGTATAAACTATAATAAATGGTTTATATACAAAACTGTTTTTGTATATTCATATGATTGGTTTTATAAATCTGTATAAACACACATAAATAATTTTATTAATCATTATAGATACTTCCTTCTTGCAAACACAATTAATCCATCCAAGAATACATAAATAGATTGAAAGACAGATCATACCAAATGATGTATTTTTATGAATGATTTATGGACTTTATAGAGGCATGAAGAAACAAATTGTTTACATACCTTTTATAAAAGGTTTATAGACCCTTTATAAATGATTAATAAGCCGTTGTAAATAGTTTCTAAACTTTCTAAAAACTTTTATGAACTTTATAAATGTTTTATAAACTCTTATAAATTATTTATATAACTTTATAAAATATTTTACAAACCTTATAAATTGTCTTATAAGCATTTCTCAATGGTTATGAACTCTTATAAATGATTTAAAGACCTTCTAACTGATTTCTTTTATAAAACATTTAGAAACTGTTTATAGACTTTATATAAGCCTTTATAAATTGTTTATATACTCTTACAAATAATTTATAAACATTTATAAATGATTTACAAACTTTATAAACTATTTTTTATAAACTTTACAAAAGATTCATAGACTGTTATTAACTCTTATTGATTATTTATATATTCTTGTAAACCCTTATAATTATTTTACAAACTCTTATAAATTATTTTATAAGCCTTTATAAATGGTTATAGATTCTTATGAATGATTTAAGGATTTTCAAATTGATTTGTAAACGTATATAAACCTTATAAATTGTTTATTAACTTTAACATTTTCATAAGCATTTATAAATTGTTTATTAACATATAAATGGTGATAATGTACTACTTTTTCATATATTAAGCTTCTTTTGTACTTGTTTAGTCACTATCAGTTTCTAATAACTAGTGTTTACATGTTTGTGAGTATTAAGTGGAGAAAGGCAGAAGAAAGTGACCTGGGAAAAAGTTGTGCCAATCCACCTAAAACATTCCTCTGGTGAGGCCTTATTATAATCATCTTCATTATTTAAAACGAAAATGTTTACAACTGACATTAAAACAAGAGAAGATATTAAAAAAGAACACTACAGATATTTAAATCATTTATAAGAGTTCATCTTCTCACTTATAAATAATTTATAAATTAATTTATAAACACTTATAAATAAATGTATAAACTCTTATAAATAAATGTATAAACTCTTATAAATAGCTTATATGTTCTTGTAATAGTTTTACAAACCTTTATAAATAGTAATATAAATACTTATATGCGTTTTATAAAATTTATAGATTTATACAAGGTTGACACAAGGTTTTATAAGCTCTTATAAATTTATAATATTTTATAAATGGTTTTATAAGCCTTTATAAATAGTTATATAAATATTTATATATATATATATATATAAACTATTGATAAAGGTTTATAAATGATTCTAAATCTTCATAAATGGTTTATAAAAATTTATAAACATTTATAAATTATTTATAATCCTTATAAAGCTTTATAAACTGATTTTATAAACTCTTATAAATAAACTATACTTTAATAATATATTAAGAAACGAGAAGCCAGTCACGATCAAGCTCGTGAGCGTGGTTTAGAGCTGAGATGAAATCCGGGAGGAGAAGATTGTGTGGATATATATTAGGACAGATACGTCGGATACATAAGCTTAAGAGAGCTTCGAGCGTATACAAAGCTTATCCATAAACCAGCGTTACAGAAACCAAACAGCAGACTAGTTTGGAGAGATATTAATACGTAACGTTGTTGGGCAGATTTCTGATGACGTTGCTCTTCATTCCCAGCTTAACACGCATCCTAGCTCCTCTTTTGTTCATCTCTCTCATCACCTTCATCCTCACTATATCCTCCTTCGACTGCACCGTTGCCAAACCCATGCTCTTTGTACCTGCGTTGTTTAACCATCCATTCAACAAATCAGATTCTAAAGAAAAGAGAGTAGAAAGAGAGTATCATCTCTGATGGGTCTCAAAAACAAACCTCATGGCTAAAGAGTTGACAATGCGTTTCTGAGAAGACGGTGGTGGCTTCTGTTTGTAGTAACGCATGAACTCTCGAGACCCAAGAGTCCTGGACGTTACTTTGTTCTCCCCTCTCTTGGTGATCACAAGCTCAGACCCACCAAATAGCTCTACCGTATTAGCTGATTCACCAGCTACAACCATCTGGTTTTCGCCTTCATTGGCGTAACTATACAAAAACACACACATTCAATATAAACAACAGTTTCTATGATAAACAAGATACTAAAACAGAGGAAGAAGAATAGAGAGAGAGAGACCTGCTGCTGTAGTCATAGAACTCTTCTAGCTCTGCATCTTCTTCGTCACCACCATCACCGTAATGCACTTTGCAGTGACTCTTGGCTTCCATATGCTTTCGAACAGCTTCCAAACTGCTGAAAGGATGGCACAGTTCACTGCAGTACAGACAAATGAAGTCCCTCTTGACCTGTAAGAGAGACAAAAAATCTTTAACTGTCTGAACATGATGACTAAAGTGTTGAGACAAAACTACATACCTTTAAACCAACATAGGTTAGAAACCCTTTAGGATCTTTCAAGTACTCGATGTTAGGAATGAAGAACCCATGGAACTTATGCATATGAACCATACACTTCTCAATCGTCTTATGCTTCTTATCACACATCAAACAGCAACTCGGATCCAACTCAAACTGAAGACAACGCATATTTCTCTAGACGCAAAATTCCATCTCAATAAAACGCAAACAGTGAACAAGACTCTAGAGACCTTGCTTTTATCTCTCTTGTACACTGGAAAGGAAGGTAACAAGACAGTATTCAAGATGTATCTACTATCCATTAACCTACTACTTATAAGTTATATCATATAGAGTTTTTACACAAACGCAACAATGTCAGGCAAAATATGCCATAAGCACCACCTCACACAAAAGTCTCACACTTGACATATCCTCTCTTCTCCCCTCATGATACCTTCTCTTTGTTCTGGTTACAAGTTGCATTTCACTCAGCAGCAGCAGCAGCCTGTTCAACGCATATCATTCAGCTTCCCCCCATTGTTTTCAAACAATCCCTATTCTATCTTTCTCTAAAATATCAACTATGTAGTAGACATATGATGCATACAGAGCTGAATGTTATATTAGTTAAACCTGGTTAAGAGGATTATCATGAGACTTCTTCCACATCTTCCAAATCAAGTCCTTGTACTGAGTTTGCGTAAGACCTGGCTTCTCCTCTTTCAGCCTTGGCATCTCAGCTTCTTCATAAGCCTATATCAATACACATCAATCCAATCAATTCTCCTACAATTAAACATCAAACACTAGTAAGTGTAAACCTTAAAGGAACCCTTGAGCCTCTTCTCTGGGTGGCGATCGACGGGGAGGCTATCCCCAACGCTCATCTTTGCTAGCGCCTCGTCAACGGTCCTCGCATCGATGACCAAATCATCCCTGAGAAAGTTGAACAGGAGAAGGATTCAACATCTGATCTCCGGCGTGTGAGAGAGAGGCGGCGGACCTACGGCTGATCTCCGGTGGGAGAAATCAACAGAAATACAGAATCCCGAGAGAGAGTGCGAGGATAAGAATGAAGATCGAAGAGATAGGCCAAAGGGTGATTTGGTAATTTGGCTATTAATGAGAAGGGCATTTATAAAAATGTCCTCCTTCTAAGTGTAAATATGAATTGTGGTACTACACAAAGTGTATTTATGAAATTTCCCCTATAAAAAACCTCAGATGCCAAGTTTTTATTAAATAAACTATTGGATTATCCTAACATTAAATATATGTATATTAAAAATAAATAATAATAATAATACAAATTAATAAATTTTGACTAAAACTTAGGTAATATTCAATCATAATAATAATCTAAATCTATAACCAATTGACCTTGCAAAATCAGTAAAAATAACAAACTGTATATTAACAAGATATCTATTACTATAAAGTATGGTGTATCCCTCCTGTTGCGACAGCTAGGACGCCACATCATCAATTCGATCATTCTGGTCGCGACACGTGTCCATTAACTAAAAAACATCGTTTCATTTAACTAACTTTTATTGTTACGGGTTTTACAATGTGTTTGGGCTTTAGGATGAGACCACCCGGCCAGCCCGATAGAGTCGACCCTAATCTTCTCTTTACGCCGTCTTAAAAAAAAATATAGAGTTCATCTCCTCTTTTTGTTCGATTGCGACGTCTGATCTTCATCACTGAAACGCTTCCAGTTAATTCAATCAATCAGATGTAGTCTTGAATGTGAGGCGGTGTACTGCGAGTATAAAAGGTTAGCCTTCTTTCTCTGAAAACCATCTTCTGAATCAATCAAGCAGTAAGCTTACTTTCTCAGAAATGACTAACTCATCCATCTTCCTTTTCTGATTTGAAAACCAGGTGCTGCTGCCCACTGATTGAGATGCCGAATTTGATGACAAAGAATGGAACTTGGATTGAGATTTATAGATTTTCTCAAATAATTGCAAAGAATCACTTTCAGAAAGCGACCACACTACTCTGTCTCCTCCAGGATATCCTCACCAGTTCATCATAAGTTTCTTCTATGAACTTTCCAGATTTTTTAAGGTCGGTTGTGGATTATTTGAGAAGATTTTACTTTCTTGATTTTGAATTTGTTTTCTTAAAAGATTTGTGGATTTTGCTTTTTTACATTTGTTTCAGTCGACCCTCATGTCTGCCACCGTCAATGGTTCACATGCTCGCGACTTTACGACACCGGTTCAAGACTGGTTCGAAAAATTCTTAAAATGCACTATACCAATGATTTGTCTGTTGATCAGATCAAACGATGAGAAGAGGAAACCATCAGTTGCTCCTCCTTCCGGGTTAGGAATACAATGAAGTTGACTAAAGAGATAGAAAAAGAAGCTGGAAATTGGTTCATAAAGTTTATAGAAAAAGCTTTGGAGAAGGGGATGAAGAAGTGTAAAGGCACGGGTGATGCAGATGTTAACAAGTTCCATTGTCTCTGATTTTCTAAGTTGTAAACTAGGTGAAAGCAGAACAGACTGCTGATAGCACGAGATATAGGTACATCCAAAAGCATCATAGGTCACTAAAAAGCTCAGAATCAAAATGAAGAATTTAAACATGATTCTTTTATATTGTTCTCACTTCTATTTCAAAAGCTTTTTTTTTTGAACAACTTCAAAGGCTTCTTAGTTTCCACTTCTTATCGATAAATTTATTCATGGAATCTATTGCTGTTAATTAAGCTTATAATAAAGTGGCTGTTCTCAAATGTCATAGATAAAAGATGGTCATATCAGTAAGAAAAAAAAAGAAAAAGACAAACAAAAAAATGTTTTACAAATTACACAGGCAGCTTCTTGTAAATGTAATGAAGGTCAATTTTATCATCATCATAAGTGTTCATGTTTTATCAAACTTAGTCGAGAAATAAGCATAAGTCCAGCTGTTAAGAGTGAGTTGTCTGATTTGGTTTACAGTCAAGTTGGTCCCTTGATGGCAGTAACAACAAGCTTACATGAGAGTTAAAAATCAATTCAAGAACTGTCGATATGCACTATAACTCTTGACTTGAGAGTTAAAAAATCTTAAAATGCACTATACCACTGACTTTTTCATTTTGTCATAAAACTTAGCTTTGAAAAATCAATTTAAAAATGATGAAACAACAATCAATGATTAATACATAATCAGAAAATTCTAAGAGAAATGAAAACTAACAAGATATAACAAATATAATAACAAAATTATTGAATTGTGCAAAATTTTTGAAGTTGAATAACATAACATCAAACAATTTTAACCGTCAGAGATGAACATAATAAGAGAAATTGAAAATAACGATTTAAAAATAACATTTAGTAAATGTTTTAATATAAACATAAACTTTACTAAATATCTAATGTTTCATAGTTTTTGTAATTTAAAAAAACTGTGTGTCTTATTGGCATAGTTAAACTAAAAGAAACTCCGACAGGAATTAAATAATTATTTTAAAAATTTTACTACAATTCGATAAGTTGATAATTTCTAAAATAAACTTTAAAATACATAGCTAAGATTGTTGCAAAACAATTATGAACCTTAATTGTATTTTCAGTTAAAATTAAATTAGAATTTCAAATTTGTATTGTTAGTTTATTCATTCGCCCGCCCGCCCTACGGGCTTACCCTAGTCTATTTATATAAAGAAACATTTTCTTCTCTCCTGGGCGTCCACATAGGAATCCAGCGTGGAAACTCGACTCACACAGTTTCGACACGTGTCCCGTATGGCTTAAACTCAGCGTTTCATTTAAGTGTGATTCGTAATGGGCTTTTCGGTGATTTAGACATTGGACTCTAGGTTTGGTCATTCTTTTCAGCCCGTGAACATGTGATTCCCACTTTAACCCCTAACCGCTGGATCAAGCTTTGCCCCGCGTCTCTCCCTTTCCTTCGACTGCGACACCTGAGTTCCCTTCACCTGTATGAAACGGGCGGAGGTGTAACTTCGTGTTTATTCCAATCGATTCAGACACCCACTACACGGTATTCAATGCACCGTTGGTGTCACGGAGGCGGTGTGAAGTCCGTATAAATATGTGAGTACTTCTCATTTCGAACTCATTCTCTACTTCTATCTCTTGCAATATACTGATTTGTGTTGTTATGGCTATTTCTAAAGTTTTCATCTCCGACTTGAAGTACCGCAGTTGCTCCTCCGTAACGCTCGGCTGCTGGTCGACGTGAATGTAAAGTTCGTTTCTTTGTTTTTTTTTCAGGTAATCATTCCGGTAGATTTCTCATTGTTTATTGATACTAAGATATATCTAATCTGTTTCTTATTTTTTATACTCTTCTCGATTCCTTAAGAGATGATTGATTGTTTTAACTACAAAAATTATTGCTGCAAATCTGCAGTGATGTGTCTGGCTCTTGAAGGGTCAAGGATCTTGAAGGAGAAGACGTTTTAAAGTCAGAGTTTTGCGCAGATATTTTTGACAATGTCCGGCTTGGTTATCACATCGATGAAGAGCATCCTGTTAAGGCTAAGAACGGGGTAAATAACAATCATCAAACTCTTCTTTTAGAGTGTTATGCTGACAGGTGTTATGTCTTTGGAGACATGATCTGTCTGACTCTTAGGTTTGTTCATGTCTTAGCTTTAGATTTGTTCAGATGTTATAGCTCTGGGTTCCTTTTAGAAAGTTTGAATTTTTGCTTGAAATTGAAAATTTGGTGATGATTCTGCACACCTCATGTGTCTTCTTATCAGATGAGTCCTTTTAACAGCCTTATAAATCTTGTTTGGGGTCTTTCGATAAATTGAGTATTTGTCATTAGCTGGTAATCGCTAAATTAGTTTATCTTTCACGATCCAACTCATACTTATTTGTTTTATATTAAACAGCGTTGAAAAAGTGATCTTTGTTCTCTCTCAGGTCTAACCTGTATGAACAAAGAGGGTGGGATTGGATATAGTCAGCCATGTACGATGCAACATGTGAACTTCTATAAGATATCCTTTCTACTTTTTTCTGTTTTGATCTGAAAACAGAAAAAAAAAATTACTCTGGAGTAGTAATTTCTAAATATTGTCTTTTTTTTTTTGGTGTGTCAGGTTCTGTTCTGTGGGTGAGAAGAATGGGATCGATACACATCGTCGTTTTATGTGCTTCACTACGTGAGCGAAGTAAGGTGGATCAGTGATGAATTACCCGGTCTACTTCTGTCTCCATTTAATAGTATATTTTGAGACACTGCAAATAGTCTCTATTTAATAGCTCCATTTACTAGCATCACCTCCATACCTTATCAAAATCGAGAGAGTGACTTATCTACATGGGAGGTATTAGAAGTACACCATCATCATGTAACAACATATATCCTAAATTTCACTTTCTGTACTGCAATAATTTTTTTACTCTCCCTTTTCTCAGGCTATCGTGGTGCTAACTTATCTGGATACTTATAAGGAGAGTTCGCCAGCTAAGTGGCAGGAGAAAATGTGTTCGGCAAATATGTACTACTTAGAAGAGTACCTAAATGATATCAACTATTAAAAACTCTCTAGACCGATAGCTTTAACTCATGAGATTGGCCAGTTTTGAGCCGAATGTAATTAATAACATATGAGTGTCGTCTTTTAACTTTTACAGATCATAGAGGAAATAGACTTTTTAGTAAATCCCCAAATGGTCAGAACTCAGAAGAAAGAAGGAAGATCCTTTTATTGATGCTGAATGCTGCAACATTTTTATCTTTCTTAATTTTTCTTTGATTACTAATCAACTAAGAATAGAATATTATGAAGATGGCATTAGACCAACACATGGTGAAAGGAAACAAAATAAAAGAAACTTAGGGATATGCTTTTTTGGCAAAAATAGTAATCAAAGTATTTATTTTACAGAGAGAAATCTCTCAAAGTTTTTCTTAAATGATATAAAACTAATAAACTTAATTACCAGATATTAAGTATGAATCATGGGCTAAAAGACATAAATCGGAATATAGAAGTTGACTTCATAAAAAAAACTAATTTTCCATTGGAATAGATATAAGTTGAAGAAACTTCATTAACCTTCTTTTCTTATGACATCTCTGCTTTTAAATTCTCCAAAGAATGTATGTGTTGCAAAAAAAAAGATTCTCCAAAGAATTTCATATTTCCTTGGGCTTTGGCCTTTACAAACTCAAAAAAGATTGTTTAATGTTTTAGTATCAAGACCTGCAGATTATGATGGGCCTATCTTTGTTATGACCATAATTTTGGTAAGATATATATGCATGTGTTCCTTAATAATCCCATAGAAGTCTCTACCCAGAATCACAGCATACAAAATGCTCTAATGTATTATAACTACAACTGGAATACACCGCAATCTACAGCTACAAAATACAGAGACTTAACTTCTAATGCTGATAAATGATAAACTTAGAAAATTTTATGGGGGGAATTAGTTTCAAGTAGAAATATATATGTCAGAAGCAAATTTCTCTTACATTTTAAAGGTGGTTTCATGGATTCTTATTTGATAAAGTAAAGTGAGTTGAAAGTGAAATGAGATAAAGGTGAAAATTATATTCTGCCAAATGGTTTAAGCAAAGTAAAATTTGGATTTTTTGTCTCGCTTCTTAAGTAGGTCTTTCTTAATCAACTTAGAAATTCTTACACTGCATCACTCTATCTTCCTATAAAACCAAGTTAATAAACAGCTCTTCCACCTCCACGAATGTTCCTTCCATCCTGAACCAAGCATACGTAAATATCACCATCCTCTTAGCTTCTAACATTAGTTTCAACACGGTTGCCACTGTTGTCATACTGAATATACTAATGCCGAAAATAGACATGGGCATATAAAAACCAAAACGAAGCAGAATCGGAAAATCTAATCCAGACCGAAAATAGATTCTATGTCATGTTGTTGAAATCTTATAAGAGATTATATTCCAATTTATTTGGTTGTAAATATTTTTCTAACCTATATAAACAAAATTTTAAAAACTAAAATGACTAAAAAAAATTTTCTTTTACAACAATATTTGACAAATAAAAAACATACAGAAATGTGCAAAATAAAGATATAGTTTACGCCATATAAATAGATTTAAAATCTCGGTAAACCATGTAAAAGTTTCAGTATTTCGGTAATGAAAATACAAATAGGACCAATTTCTACCATTGGGTCTTCCAAATCTTGACAACAAAAACATCTTGGTAGCTGATCTCAAATGGAACATATAAACAATTATGAATTTCTTTCCCCATCTGAAATCCTATGTTTAAGAATTAAGATCAAGTAAGAAATGGTCTAGAGATGCTCATATTTGTTCATAACAAACAATAAAGCTTATTTTACCAAGACCAAGTATCATCCGACAATAAATTTAAGAAATAAGATCGATGTACACCAGGAACAACATTCCCAACCTAAAAACACCATTTCTAATCCAATTGGATGGTTAATGTTTTAATTGCCAGTTTATCATCAAGGTTGAGATTATGCAGAGTCTTTACGGCTTCCAAGAACCTCAAAAAGAGTCATATATATTAGTTGTTAGATACAAATTATTCAACTGAGAATGATATAGCAACTCAGTCATAGTGATGCCATAGAAGTAAAAAATCTAAAAAAAATTACTTACAAACAAACTAAGGAACGACTTAAATTAGTAAAATAGTATATCTCATACATAATTTCTGTAAAGGTAAACCTAAATACGAACCACAAAATTATAAAAAATATAATAACCTAAATCATAAATAAAGTATATCCCGCCCGTAGGGCGGGCCGACCCTAGTTTTCTATAAAGAAAAGAGAATAATATTTGAAACCAATGATAAAATAATATGATAAAGTATTATACGGTAAGGAATTTATTTTAATTTTATTTTTAATATAATCTAAGATATTAAGCTCAAGGATATTTTAATGAAAATTTTCTTTTGTGAAAATTAATGCTACTATATATATGTGTGTATATATATATATATATATACAATATAAATAAAAATAGAACACTAAAAATTAAGAAATTTCATACAAAATGGGTATCTCCAAAAACATATTAATTTCATTTGTTTTCTTTATCTTCTTCATAGTATCTAAGTGTAGTTTATGTCACTAATTAAATATTTATTACTTACTTTTAATGTATATTTTAAATCTTATATTAATTATGAAATATGTGTTGATATTATATTAGCAATTAATAATATTTTTTGTGTAGAACAAAACAACCATAAACATATTGTAATCTATATATATTATGCATGATGTATTTGGCTTATGAAAAACCCCATACGCCAAGTTTTTATTAAATAAACTTGGATTCGTCTAAAACTAAATATATAAATTTTTAAAAAATATTTAATTTATAATATTAAACATATAATATAAATTAAAATTTTTGACTTAAACTAAGGAAATAATCTATAACTAATAGAATTTTCAGAATCAGTAACAAATAACAAAACATATATTGACAAGATATTTTCTATAAAAAAGAGAATAAAATTTGTAACCAATGATGAAATATTATAAAGTAAGGAATTTATTTTAATATTATTTTGACTATAATCCAAGAAATTATGCTCAAGGATATTTTGATGAAATTTTCCTTCTTCGTCAATGAAATATTCCTTTTATGAAAATTTATGTTATTATATATATATATAAATCAAAATAGAACACTAAAAAATTAAGAAAAGTTCATACAAAATGACTATCTCCAAAAACATATTGATCGCATTTGTTTTCAATATCTTCTTCATAGTATTTAATGTTCATTGCTACCCAGATATTTAATTTCACTTTACTGTTTACTTTTATTTATACTCATATATTTATCTTTTTATAACTGTCAACATTGTAATCATTTTGATTTTAAATAGACTTTGAAGTAAAACAAGACTACAAAAAATTCTACGACAATATTCCGTGTAAACTAAATGACCAAGCATGTGAGAAATTTTGTGCATCTATGACCATTCAATTAATTGGTGATTGTAGTTCTGGAAAATGTTATTGTAGGTCAAAAAGGCCAAACTAACATTATTAGATATTATAATTTTTGTACTTCTGTTTTAATAGTATAGATGTTATCAAAACAGGTTAACATAGTGAACTATATAATACATGTTTACAATTTAAATATCTTAAAATTTTTGTATATACAACAAAAATATATTATCTAAATGAATAAACTTAAAATTTTCTAAAGGTAATCCAGAACTTTTAAGTGCAGATAATAATTTAGTATAAATTAAATAAAAGGTAATTTTTAAATATTTGGTTTCATGCATATATTGATTTGTTTAATAATCAAATGCAAACTCAACAAAATATAAAAATAATAAAAGCTATAAATACATTTGTGACTGTTTGAAACAATTAATCTTACGACATTTAAATTATAAAATTATTATACTTGATTTAGCTATATAAAATTTAAATGATTAACGTGAAAGTATATACTTAATAACGATGTAAAACAAATATACATTTATATGAATGAAATCGCATATCTGCACAATTGCACGGTTCAAAATCTAGTTATTATATCTATTAAAACAAAAACTATTCTCACACGTTATGGGTCATGATCAAGTTAAATATTTACATTTGTACTTTTAATTGGTTTAAATATTTATTTGGATTCCAATAAAATTTCAAGCAATTATATTTTCACATTTTTTGTTAAAGAAAATTTTTATTTATGTTTTAACTTTTAGATGAAATGCATTAATTGAAACTAAAACATCAATCTTTCAAATACAACAATAGAATTGAGAACATCAGCAATTGCAGGAAAAAAAAACAATAAATATTTGCCTTTCTTTACATTGTTTTGATGTATTTTTATTTTTCTGTTTTCAACAAAAATTCCACCATTCATATTTTCTACATTTAATTTTATTTTTTGAAATTTAGAAAAAAATACATTGATTAAAATCTGAACCGTTAGTTTTTCAAATATAAACCAAAAATCCACAACATCATTTTTTTGTCGCTGGTTTGTAATCACATAACCTTCATATTAATTAATCCAAAAGCATCACGCTTCAGAGTGAGTTAAAAACGATCGTCATTCTCTTTTATTTCAGTAGGAGTCACCGAGATAAGACAACTCTCTATTTTGCTCTATTAACAGAGTTAAAGAGATTACTGTTCAATAGAACTTCATGTTGCCTATCGAAGTAATCATAGTTTGCATCAAGAACTTCATCACCATCACCATCGAATGAAGAACCATCAATGATTGAAGCCAGTAAGACCCGTCGCCACCATTCATAGTAGATTTGTCAATTACCTTTTTTAAACAGTTCAACTGAACCGAAAATTTTATCTTTCCAAACCAATTGGAAGAATCATACAAAAGAACAATAAAAAACTTTGTCATATTCAAAATAAATTAGCAATAAAACAGCGACTAGAAACAAAACATATCAAAGGAAAAAAAGCAAATCGAATTAAACAAGTCGATGTCTTAAGCGTGATTTTGGACAAGATCATTTTTTAAAATACGGAAAACTATAAGATCTATCCTTTATGGAATCATCGGAAACATCATCCACAGGACCACAACTACAAAACGTTTTTTTTTGTCAAACCAACTTATAATTAGAACCATAAAGATGAGTTAACTCCATAGGAGGAGATACATAAGCAGAAGACAAGGCTGATTTGGCTAATCCATCAGCAACAACATTCTCAAGTCCTGGGATAAATTTAAACAAGAAAAATGTAAAAATTAACAATTTCCAACTAAAAATCAACCATTACTGAATAGAAACCCTCACCCAAAAAGAAAAAAAAAACAGGTACACAAAAAAGTGCGTCTATGTATTTATCCATATATACTATATGATAAGTATCGATCTAATCAACAACTTCACTACTAAACAACTTGAACTTATTAGCATCAAGAACAAGTTTCCTAACAGAGGAGAAAGCTCCCATGAGCCCCGCACAAGTGAACACAACCATTATCGTCATGTTTATCCAGTACGTGAAGCTCCGTTTCGTAGGCTTATATGTCATGTTGTATAGGAGCATTGGCAGCACGAAATCAAGTGGGATAAACCCAAACGCTCCTACCACCGCATTTATATCCCCAAAGAAGGGTAGCATCGCAGCCATGAACCCACAGAACGCCATATATAGTGTTCTTAGTATCAAACGTGGCACCAGGTTGCGTCTTGAGAACATCCCTTGTGTTGTATCCGCCGAGTTCTTCTCTATTATCTCATACGCAACTTGTGAATACACCTACCAAAAAACCCCTTTAAATGTTAGCCACTCGTCTCGCTGCCAATATGAATCTTGTAAATGTCTGATCTATTGAAAGATAACTTGGACAGCAAGATGTGTTTTCTTGCTATCCAAGTAACGACCACTTCTCTATTTTAAAACTTACGAGGCCAATGGCGAAGAGCTGAAGAAGAATAAAGATGACCGCTAGGCCAATGACGACGATAGGAGCCAGAGTCGGTCCTTCGTCAGGCATTAGGTTCTTGAGAATATTGGAGCTCGAGTTACTACCAAATACCCAATATCCAGAAACTGCAGCCGAGTAGAACGTGAAGAAGATCACACTATAGCACAATATTAATCCTTTCAGCATCTTTCCTGTAGCTGGTGGAGCAAGAGTTGCCTGCATTTATATATATTAAGTATCACATAAATCTCAAGCTCATAACATATTGATGTTGTAATTGAGATATTACACCTGTATTTCTGGTAGAATTCCATTTCCGAAAATAGCAGCAATGATTGAAATCGATGTGAAGGCACTAAAAACTCTCCCTGAGTCCGAGGGCTCGAGTGAATACTCACGTTTAGGAGCGTGTTTAGACAAGCCTTCATAACCAAAAACAAAGCTATTAGTCTCGAACTTTACCATTAGTTGTCGTTTTTTCTGCTAATGTAATAATAATCATCACGGTACCTAGGTTGATACAAGCCCCAACGACGAGGAAAGTATAGCCTAAGCTGAGAAGGAGAGACGCACAGTTAATGTGTCTAAGAGAATGAAAACTTGGGAGCTGTGACAGGACAATCATTACGGCTGTGACCATAGCAATGAACTCGTAGAGCTTCAAGTTTCCTTGTGGGAAAATACTCGAGTACATTATCTGTGTTAAAAGAAAACAGATGAAATAAAAACATCTGATCCATACATATCTTAGTGCCTTGTTTAGCAAGTAACTAAAGGTTTTTTGGGTTTCTTACATCAAGACATTGGCCTGCGAGTAGAATGGCGCCAATACCGATTCCAGTGTTGATAGCCGTTTGAATGAATATCACTACATAAAACATCCATCCTGATCCTGCAATCACATTACAATAACCGGTCCAAATTTTAAAATAGACCGGTATAGCATAACCAGTCAGTTACTCCTATAAAACTTTAAAATATTCTGGTCAACTTTAAGAATATCTATATTTATAATCCAAAACTAATGTATTGATTCACCTAATAACCACCTATGTTGACCATTAAACCGAGCCCAACTAGATTTTTCTCGGAGACTCAAACCAAAAGTTTTTGGTTCCAATTGGTTAAGAATTCTCTGAACCGAAGAACTGGGTAAACCAAACTTTCTGCAATCTAACCGATCTATACAAGCTAAAGAAATTAAATTCTACACGAAACCGGAAACCGGTTATTAGAATTCGGTACCTTCAATACAACCAAAACCAAAAGCACGTGTGCGATCAGGAAATCTAACGGACAAATAAAAGGTCAAAGTATCTACACTGAAACTTGATCCAACGTATACGGAATTACCCAAAATAAGGAAAAAAAAATATTGCAAAAGATTTAATTATGAGAAAATATGATTTTGTCGTTGTACCGAGAACATCGGCGGCGAGTTCCCGGAATCGGATATGACGGCGGCCGGATTTTTCACAGTGATCGAGAACCTTGGACATGAGGTAGTAAGCGTAGAAAGTGACGAGTCCCATCGTCGTCAAGCACACAAACCCTAACCACCATCCCAGTCCCCTGAACGCGTACGGTAACGTCAGTATCGTGGGTCCCACGATCGCCGTCGTGAGATGAAATCCGGCGTGCCACCACTCGCCTGAAATTCTCCGGCATCAAAATTTTAATCAATTCGTGGAGAAAGCTTTCGGAAGGGATCGAATTACCTTTTGACTGGAGGACAAAGAGAGCTCCGGCGTCGGAATCGAGCCGAGAAGAAGGAAACATGTCGGATCTTGGAGGATCCGCCATTGAGGTAGAATGATACGGAATTAAAAGAGAGTGATTCTTGGGGGCTGGTGATGATGATGATGATGATGATGAGAAATAGCGTTGAGGTGGTGATGCATGTTAGCTAGTAATAGTTCATAGTTAGTTGTTAACATGTTAATATTTATATATCGGTGGTTCTTTAAATAAACAAAGCAACAACCTGTCCGAGTGGGAAAAGAAGTCATTATATGCATTTCACCATTTATTCGGGATGAGTATTTTCCGTGTCAATTTATCTTTCTTTTTTACTTATTTTTTTTTTATTTTTAAGATTCCTTTAACCTGTATTTGTTTTCTTTTACTTAAGAAAGAAATAAAGTAATAATCTAGATTCGTTTTTTTCAAATTTGGTTATGAGTGGAAGTCCTTTGGTTTAATAGTAAAAATTTTAGAAAGTTATGCTATATATCTGAAGTTCAATTCTTTTGAGACTATAACTTTTTTTTTACAGATTAATTGATACAAAACTTATCTGAAGTTATAGAGTGCCGATCTCAGGCATTATTAGTTGAATGAAAACATTTGGTGAAAACACACAAAAATAGCAAAATCTTTGTCTTTTGCTTGTAGACGACTATATATATGTAGGTACTCAACCATATATGTAGTAGTAAATATATCTAACTTTGGTGTACTGTTTTTGTTCTCCATAAAGAGTGAAACTTCCAACCATCAATAATTGCTTCTGAAAATGATAACGTGCAAGATAAATAATAAGTTGATTCAATTGAGGTGGTAAACAACAACATATACTTACTGTGGACAAAACAGAACATAACCGTTCACTACACCGCCAACAATTCCTATCAATGGATGTGATCATCAACTTAATTGATATATTTCTTCTACCATGAGCAACAAATCATCATTTACATAGATGACAACTTTCAGCTAGCTTCAGCGATGCTCCAACTTTGGTTTGCCAGATCTTTACCCACAATATTTTTTTCAGCTCTCTAATCAGGGAATTTTTAATGGTGGGCTGACTTTTTATTTTATTAATTTATCTTATTAAAACAGAAACATTCTGTTGGACCTAACATTTATTTTGTAAGTTTTTAAATTAAATACATATTTATACTTTATAGTTAAACATACATTAAGTCACTAATGTTCCTTTCTTTATACTACTATCCATATTTCCAAACAATATACTTATTTCTTTATACTACTATTAATGTTTCCAAACAATATATTTTTTATACTACTATTATTGTTTCCAAATAATACAATAATTAATCTTAGTTATTTTATAACTATCATTTTCTCTTTAAAATTTTGTAGAAACGTCATAATTTCATAAATTGCAAAATAGTGAACTTTAAAATTTTGATTATAAGATTACAAATTATGAAACTATTACAATTTAAATCCAATTAGATTACATATCGGTCATCCATCAGTTCAATCGGTTAGTCTCGGGTTTTAGTGATTTTTTAATATGAATATTTTAAAAACATAAATTGAATTGTCAGATCTCCAGATTAACCGGTATAATCACAATCGGGTTGAATTTAAAAATACTGATTTAAATGCAAAATATTTTAAATACACACTCTTTAAAAATAACCAAAATATTTGTTAAATTATTAGTGAAATTTTTCATCGTAAAATATTCCGCGCTTCAAAAGCGCGGGTCAAAATCTAGTAATATGATTAATCCTAGTACATATGGTTTAGAATAATAGATGTATGAAATGATAAAATATTCATCACTTTTTATTATTTTATTCATATTAACTATATAAAAAATTACAAATGGAGATATATTTTATAGGATGGATATATTAGTTTAATATAACATTTGTTCGTCCAAGTACATATAATTGAGAATATAGATCCACCAAGTAGTAACATGGTTCTACCAAATATATATCATTTATTGTGAATAGTGAAAAGATCTTTAATTCATATAATACCAAGTTACAAAAAGATAATATTGCACTAAAATCACCTAGCTGGTTGATTCTTAGCGTCTGATTACAGCGGTTATAACTATGGCTGCAGAATTTTTTTTTTTTGATGAAATTTCAACTTATTGATCATGGAAAAAAATATTATTTACATACTCCTGTAGCTTGTAAAAAGAATAGCTGTAAAGATGAGATCTAAAAACTAAAGTGTGATTTCAAACCATCTGCTAAGTAATCCCGCCAGCTTGTGACATGGTTTGTACGTGAGTGATACAATTCTATTCCTCACTGTCTTGTCTATGAGTCTGCGAAGTTGATCAGTAGAGCTCCTAGTTTGTTGATGACACCTTGTATTTCTCTCCCTCCATATGTGGTACACTTCCGTTTGGAACAATATCTTTGCAAGAATGGTGTCAAGGCTCTTACCCTCCATTCGCTGCAGCCTGTTTTACAAGTCCATTGCCAGTCCGGGTTGATATTCCTTCCCACAAACTTTCGTGCCAAAGACTCCCATATCGTGTAGGAGTATGGACAAGCGAAGAAGAGATGCTCTCTTGTTTCATCTCTCTCCCCACAAAGCTCACAGCCCTGAACAATTCCCCAATCCCTCATCCTATCTCCAGTAGACAACCTGTTCTTGACGGCTAGCCAGGTTATGAAACAAAACCGTGGAACCCCTTGTGTAAACCAGACCACTCTGCTCCATTCCACTTTACTTTTCTTGACTCTAATCTGGTCCCAAGTCCTCGCAGCTGAAAAAATAGGTTTGTAATCATCATCTCCATGTTTCCACATTATAACATCTCGTCCTTTTTCAGGAGCTGGAGGCTCAATAGCGGAAATGCAATCATAAAGATCGTGAAACCGACGACTTCTCCTCCCCCTGATATTCCACTCACTTCCTTGCACTGCTTCACTGACCTTGGCCTGTCGCCTAACACCCAGATAAGTAGTCCCTGCCGCGCCTGTGATATTTATAATTTTCCCTTTACCCAGCCAATCATCAAACCAGAAATGACATGTCTTCCCATTTTAACGTCAAACCGCAGAAACTGATATGCCAAATCCCTCAGCTTTAAAAGCTTTCTCATATCCAAGATCCCTGCAATGCATCCCTTACGTCCCAAAAAGAGTTATATTTGAGCAGATAGTGATTTACCCAACTGGCCCATAGAGAGGACGGTTGTGTGTATAACCTCCATATGAGCTTTAGAGCAAAAGCTTTGGCAGTGTCTCTGAATTTCCTCACTCCCAATCCACCTTCATCCTTCGGGGAACAGAGATCTTCCCAACTGACCTTAGCCTTATGAGTTTGGGTAGGGGAGCCAGACCATAGAAATGCACAACACATGCTTTCAATGGTGTCATAACACTTAGCTGGTAGGATAAAAGCGGAGCTCCAGAAGTTTACCATGCTAGTAATGACTGATTGAATCAATTGCAACCTTCCTGCAAATGACAGTGACCTATTGGACCAGCATAGCATTCTAGCACGAATCTTGTCAATAAGTGGCTCATAGTCATGGCTTGTAAGAGTCTTTGTGGTGAGAGGCATGCCTAAATACCGAATAGGCAGTGTTCCCACTCGAATACTTAAAGATGATGCAGTGACTAGCAGATCACTTATATTCCTTCCTGTTGCAAATATAGAAGACTTGGCAGCATTGATATGTAATCCAGACATGGCTGCAAAACGCCTCATAACTTCCATGATCCCCAATAGTGAGTTTGACGTACCATTAGAGAAGACAAGGATGTCGTCGGCAAAGCTCAAATGGGTAAGCTTGATGCCTTGACACTGAGGATGATAAGCAAATTCTCCTGCTTCTACAGCTTTGTTTAGGAGCTTTGATAAGACGTTGTTGAGGATAACATACAGATAAGGGGAAAGAGAGCACCCTTGACGTATACCTCTAGTACTGGTAAAAAATCCCTCCAAGCTTCCATTCACTGGTACTGTAAAAGAGGCAGTTGAGATACATAACCTGATCCAGTGTATGAACTGAGCCGGCAATCCCATGGCTTGCAAAACTGATGTGATGAATGACCATTTGACTGTATCAAACGCTTTGGCAATATCAAACTTGATGGTACACTTCTCCTTGTTCGTACTCTTATGATAACCAGTAACCAGCTCAGAGGCAAGTAGAACATTTTCCAAGAGTAACCGATCAGTTATGAAAGCACACTGATTTGCTTCTACTGCTTCAGGAAAAATTATCTTTAATCTGTTGGCTAAGACTTTAGATATCACCTTGTAGAGGAAGTTGCAACAAGCGATTGGCCGATAATCTTTCATAGTCTGCGCAGTTGTAGTTTTAGGTATCAGGGTGAGGATAGCAGCATTCACTCCAGTAGGCATGAATCCAAAAATAAAGAAGGACTGTATTGCCACAATGAAGTCCCTTCCTATGATTGGCCATGCAGTTATAAAAAATTCCTTAGTGAAGCCGTCTGGCCCCAAAACTTTATCATTAGGTAGGGACCGAAGCGCTTGTTGTATCTCTGCTGCAGTAACCGGGCGCACCAACTCAGCTGTATCATCCCCTGAACATCTGTAAGTTAGCAAATCCTGCAGAGCTTCCAGATATATATCCTCAGTAGTCGGATCCTGTCCTTGTAGGAATGTCTGAAAATGCGCCACAGCCTCTCTTTTGATGTCAGGAAGGGAGGTAAGAACTTCTCCTTGTTCTGTGGTCAAACTTCTAATCGTGTTTTTAGCTATCCTTGTCTGCACCATGTTGTGAAAAAATCTTGTATTCTGATCTCCTGCAGAAAGCCATCGAACACCTGACTTTTGCCTATAGAATTTTTCCTCTATACGAGCTAAAGCATTCCATCTCACTGCTGCCTCCGCCGCCCTTGTGATATTTTCCGGCGTTGGATCTAGGAGTACTCTGCTTTGACATTCACACAACTCATCATACGCTTGTTTCGTACGTGCTGGCAGGTCTCCATAGTGTGTTTTATTTAGCTCACGGAGAGGCTGTTTGAGGAGCTTCAGTTTCCGGTGAAAGCGAGAGAGCAGTTCTTGATGGATAAAGAATTTCAGTCGTGTCCCATACTCTCTTTACTGTAGGCAAAAAATCCTTATGCTCAGCCAGATAGTTGAAAAAACGAAACGGCTTCCTAGCATCATTAGTGATTCCTGCCGTTCGAATCAAGCACCGTGCATGATCTGATATTCCTCCTGCTTCGAAATGCGCCGAGGACAGAGGATATCTACTCAACCAACTTTGATTAACCAGTGCTCTATCCAATTTTTTCCCTATAGGATCCTCCACCCTGTTGTTCCACCATGTAAACAAAGCACCTGTATAGGGCAGGTCCATTACTGAGCAATCAGTCACTGCTTCCTGAAAGTGTCTCATGCCTGTTTGGTCTCTTCGATAATCCAACGCCCTGGAGTGCTCACTTGATGCTAAGGTTTCATTGAAGTCACCGATCAATATCCAAGGATGATTTAAATGTTCATAAGCTGCTCTTGTACCTCGCAATTCTTCCCACAAATGAGTTATATCCGCTACTGTATTGAACGCATATACGGCAGAGCAGATAAACTGTTCTCCAGTGCTCGGTACCTGAATTGCACAAGTGATTACCTGTGCACTCATATGCAGTTTCGTAACTACCATCTGATCAGTCCAGCAAACCCAGATTCTGCCCAAAGGATGATAACTGTAGTTTGTAAGAGAGTTCCAACCAGGCATAGCAGCATTCATGCACATCTCATGACTTGACTCATGTACTCTCGTCTCCACTAAACAACCAAAAGAAGGCTTCTCCGCTTGTAACCATGTTCTGAGGGTTCTATGCTTGCGTGGTAAGTTGAAACCACGCATGTTCCATGCAAAAAAAAGACGTCATTGCTTCCTATTGGAAGCTTTTTTTGATGTCCCTTGCTTACCACCAAATATCAGGTCTTTAGTGCGAACAATTTTCCCTCGTACCTGCTTCTTAACCGCAGCTGGTTTCCTGCCCCGTGTTGATGTCTGTACGCCCTGACCAGACACCCCTTCCGTTTTATTCTCAAGAATCTCACCCTTCTCAACCTCTTTTCCATTGCCCTCCAAATTCTCTTCCTCCTCTTCATCTATACCCTGTAAAGGGCTGAACCGCGAATGAGATATCTGAACGTCCCCTTTTGTTATTGTATCACTGCCTGATTTCAATCCTCTTCCATTTTCCCATTCATCAACCTCAGCACTGTGAAAGACTTCAGTAGTTGGCTTTATGAGCTTAATACCTTCTAACGCAGACATGTTGTTGTTAGAACCGGAGTTAGGATTTCCAGATCATGTATTAAATTCTCCAAAACATTGCCTTCCTTTACCATTTCTTTTCCCACTACTACTATCTGACTGCCCTCTGTTTCTCCACCCTTATCTCCTATCTTTTCTTCCCCACTGAGGCATATCAGCGAACTCAGAAACTGAGTTCTCCTCCGTCTTCTTCTGTAAAATTTTGATTTCCTTGCTTACACAGTCTTGCCCTTTAAGGGGGGGGGGGGGGGGGGGGGGGGGGGCGGGGGAAGCCAAAGAAAATTAACTTCAACTTCCTGGTCGGCACCAGCGTTATCTTTAAAAGAAATTTTCTCCACCAATGGTTGATGCAAGTTAACCTCCACTAGTGCTCGTGCTACATCCAGCCTCACACACTTCTCCGTACTCGGGTGAAGCTTCACAAAGTGACCCACTGCCTTAGACAAACACTTCAAACCCTTGTGGGAATAAAGGTTGTTTGGAACTCCCTTAAGATCTACCCACAATGGCATAGCCGAAAGATCTGGTGGGTGCATAGCAGACTCTGGAGACCAGACATTCACTACCAAGAGAACATCCGCAATATGCCAATACTTCCTTTGTATCACCATGTTCTTCATCTGACTGTTTTCAATATGAAATAGAACTGTGTTCTTTTCGATGAACTGAACATCAATATCCGAGCCCGCCTTTGGAGTAGACCATATGCGATTGACTGTTGCGTGAATCGGACTTACATGGGGTACATCTCCAATGAAATAGCCCACCACATAGCTTTTCCACAATAGCTCTGCTTCATCGAAGATCTCCTCAGGTATCTGCGGAAATTTTTAAGTGCTAAAGGTTGCAATTTTTAGTGTTATTAAACGACTGTGTTAATAAATTTATGTATTTGTAAAATAATTATAATTAGTTAACTACCAAAGGTAGCAGCGGTTAAATAATAAATTAATATTGTATATAATTATAAAAGTATTTAAAATCATATTACTATAACAAGTATAAGAATATATTTATAAATTAATATTATTAAATGTATTTCATTTGTGTATTTCTATATATGTATATATATTAATATATTAAAAATTATACAAATATTTTTAGTTTTAAAGTTTACAATATAAATTAAAATATAATATATATATATATATACTTTTTTGACAAACATAATATATATACTAATATTAGTATTTATATATACTTTGGTGTATATATATTATTTTAATATTAACAAATTAATTATATATTTTATTTTTATATTTTATATTTATATAATTTTTAATTTGTTTTTATTTATCCTCATGTAAATGTCCGTAATAGCAAACATTTATTGAAAAAAAGATTTGGAAATGGTAGTGTACAGTGTCTTTTGTGATTGTTGTAAAACACAGTGGTAACGGTAAAACAAAAACCAGTAAACTTCTTAGTATCAAAAAGACAAGAAAAATATAATAACAAATGATTGAGATGAACAGCAATTAGAAGTATGATCTCACATTAACATCAAAGTTTGATCACAACGACGTCTGACTTTTCTTTTTTAAATATATATATAGTTTCAAACTATGAGTATGAACACACTCACAAAAAGAGGCTATACGTATGAAAATTTGAAAAGTTGCAGTTTGATTGGTTCTTGGCTTGTCGCATAGTGGACGCAAACAAACACGTTTTTTGTTGAAGTTTCCATCAGTCACCTAAAATATTTGGACTTGCACAGTGGTCTTATAGTGTGATATATGGTGTACAGAGCTCGAAATGAATTCGATGCCGTGTATGCAGGCCAGTTGCAAGCAGCAGTCCGCGCTGCGAGCTGATTTTTGGAGTATGGCTCCAAGGCTCATCAAGCGGTAAGTATGCATGATATTCTTTTCTCACCAAGAGCAACAATTATCTAATAATAATGGAGCATCTAACAGATAGTGAAGACGAATAATACTATCACACCAACAACATTAATCATTCGTTCTGTACAATCCCACCCTCCAAAAGTAAAATATCAAATTCATTTCTGTGAAGCCCTTTATCTATTCTATTAATTCTTCAGCATGTCCAATTGATAGTAAGTTATGTCCAATTTAAAATTTTAATAATATATACATTTTAAATATAACTATATTGATATATATATTGATATTGTGGATATAACCACCTTTAACTTCCCCCAATAATCGATTTTTCTACTTTTGTAACTGCTTCCATATATTTTATTTAATCAAACAAAAGCTAAAATTAAATAAACATGCAAATGGTGCAAGATACGAACATTCCAAGAATCATTTTTTTTCTCTTCGATTTGTTACTTAACAAAAACGACCATATATAATTTTTGAAATCTTGAAGACTTTTTTTTTAGTAATAGTTTTTCTTTTTAAAAGCTTTTACACAAATATAATAAGAAAACACAAATATGCTTACAAAAAACACAAATATAATTATAAATAAAGACACAAATATAAAATTAAATTAAATTTCTATAAAATATATTATAAAACAGAATATACCCGCCCTCTCAGAAACAAAAAATATACCAGACATTTTAAGTGCGGATATATTTTTTCTTTTACATTTAAAAAAAAAATATATTTATATTTGTGTTTTTAGTTGTATTTGTGTTTTTCTTTGCATAATATTTCTCTTAAAAAATTAATAAGAGATTTTAATAATTGTGTTAAAATAGTTGGACCACACTTATATCAATAGGTCATGTTCTTATATTAATAGTATTGACTAGATTTTGATCCGTTTTTAAAGGGCGGGTATATTTTCTGTCTTATATTTTTATAAATTTAAAATTTGTGTTTTCATTATATAATATTTTTAAAAATTATTAATAAAAGATTTTAATAATTGTATTAAAATAGTTGGATCGCATATATATCAATAGGTCATGTTCCTGTTTTTTATCAAGACGGGTATATTTTAAATTGAACTCAACTAATATCAATTGGACATGTTCCAAATTTAATAGTATTGATTAAAACATCTTATTAATCATTAAAAGAAATACTATACAATAAAAACATAAATATAACTAAAATACATATATTAAAATTATTTTTTTTAAATGTAAAACAAAACATATACCCGCCCTTTTAAGGGCGGGTCAAAATCTAGTTCCCATTAAATCCCACCACCAAACAAACTTTGCCCACAAAGAAAAAAAGAACAATTTGACTTACAAAAACTACAGCAACAAACACAGGGCCAACGAATATTAATGCAAAAGGAATTACACAAACACACCAAAAATATCCTCTCGACCAGAAGTTTTCCGAAAGTTCAACTTCTTGTTTGACCAGAACCTAAGAACCACATATACATTGTTTGAATTCATGTAAGGTGGGGAAAGAAATGCAACGTACCGTACGGTCTCCGATGATGACACGAGCTCTTAGGCTCGCTGCGACTGTCTTTGTCCTCGAGCCACAACAGTCTTAGACAAAATCTCTTCAAGATATTCACAGCGACCTCTATGGTGGTCTATCCACACACATAATTGCCTTATAGCTTCTCTTTTCTCTTCTCCAAGTCCCATCAAAGTCTCCTTCATCGTCTCCTTCTCCTTTTCATCTTCTCGTACCTTTTCTCCAAGCTTCTTTATCTCCTCTTCTTTCCTCTCCATCTCTTTCTTTATCTTCTCCTTCTCGTGATTCCTCTCTATCACCCAATTTGTAGCAGTCCACAGTAATTTAGATGCCTCCATTACCGTCTTCTCGTACTTTCCTTGCTTCTCCGTGATTTTTTCCGACACTGATTGAAACCCATCAAGTGTTGCGTTCACTTTCTCAGCTATCGCTTTTATCATACCTCGATATGTCTCATGAGTCACCGTGAGGCTTTTCTCAAGCAATGCTTGTTCCTCTATGTGCTTAGCTTCTTCTCTTCTGAAAGTTTCCTCTTTCTCTGTTAACATCTGTTCGGTTACCCTCAGTTTCTGGTTCGATAAACGAAGCTTAACCTCGATGTTACTGATTTTCTCCACGAGAGCTTCTATCTCTTCTCCTTTCATTTCCAGCTCGTTACGTAAACTCTCCATCGTTTCTTCATGACCTGCGATTGCAGAATCTCTGGATGTTACTTCATTGCCTGTCTCCTCCAACAATTTTTGGGCTTCTTTGTGATCTTCTGCTAGCTTATTAAGTGACTCCTCCCGTTCTTTTAACAGTTGGTTGATCTCTTTGTGTTCCTCTCCCAGCATATTGTAAGCAGTTTCTTGCTCTACCAATGCTCTTTTGACTTCAGTGATCTGATTAGACAATTCTGATTTCTCTTGCTTCTCTCTATCAAGCTCTGCTTCGGTTTCACTCTTCTTCACCTGCAGTGAATCAAGTTCGTGCTGCAGATTGTTTATCTGTTCCGTTAAGGCCACTGTTTCAGCCGATGATTCGTTAATCTTATCGCGCATTTGAACCATCTCTTCTGTTTTAGTTCTTAGCTCCTCATCAAGCTCACTTCTCTGTTTCCGTAGAGTCTCTATCTCAACTTCAAGACCCTTGATCTTCTCAGCTAAACCATTTCTCTCTTCTAGAATATTATCGTTATCTTTGACCTTGCTTATGATCTCCTCTTTTAGATTTGTAATCTGACTCATATATTCAGAGCTCTCCTTGGACTTCCTTTCAAGTTGAATCTCAAGTTCTGCTTTCTGGCTTTCAAGTGACGCTACTTTCTGGCCCAGACCATTGATCTCATCGATCAAACCCTTAATCTGAATTGAAGCTTCATCGCCTTTGCTCTCCATTAGTTTCTCTAACTCTTCTTTTTGAAGAGACACTGAATCTAGTGCTACTCTTAGGCCATCGATCTCAGCTGTCAAACTCTCGATTGTGGACGATGATTGCTTCTCGTTATCCTCAAGTTTTTGGGTTAAAGCAGAGAGTTCAGTTCCTCTCTCGTCCATTGTCTTCTCAAGTTCCGAGATTCTAGCAACCATTTCTCTGTTTTGCGCTTCCAGTTGCTCAATTTCAGTGGTCTTGCCTGCAATCTCTGTCTCAAGATCTACTGTACGAGCACGAACTGACTGTAGCTCCAGCTCAAGGGTCGCTACTGTTGCTTCTAGCTCTTTAGTTTGCACCTGTGATTTGCTTTCCTTCTCTGTCAGATGTAAAAGTTCAGCTTCTTTCTCAGCAAGCTGCTCTTTCAGTTTGCTTGACTCAACTGTGAGTTCCTGTAACGTGACCTGTACCCTTTCGAGCTCCTCTGAAGTATCTGAGATTTTAGTCGACAGGGTTTTGTTTTCTTCCTCTGCAATCCTCAGACTTTCACTCAGGTCAGAAACCCTTTGTTCAGATGACTTCAGTTGCGCTTCTAAATCTCTTAGTTGAGTGGATGATTCTCTCTGATGAGTCTCATGGATATCCCTCAAACTGAAAAGTTCCTTGTCTTTCTCACTGTGGCTCTCTTTTAACTGTCCAGACTCAGACATGAGTTCTTGTATGGTGTTCTCCGCCTGCTTGATCTCATTCGACATTTCTGAAATTCGTTGAGATAACATTTTCTTCTCCTCCTCAGCACTGTTCAGGCTCTGGTTCAAATCGTTAACTCGTTGCTCTGCTGATTCCACCAGTGCTTCTAATTCTTTCACTCGACTTGATGAATCTCTCTTATGTGCCTCGTGTACCTCCACCAAACTAGAAAGCTCACTTTCTTTTTGTATGTGTATACTTTTCGACTCTGCCAATTCAGCCATTAGTTCTTGTACCTTGTTCTGCGTCTGTTTGAGCTCGTCTGAAGTTTCCAAGATCTTCGAGGACATGGACTTGCTTTCTTCCTCTGAAACATTCAGACTCGCACTCAACTCTGAGACCCGCTGTTCTGATGATTTCAGTTGAGCTTCTAACTCACTCGTGCGAGTAGATGATTCTCTCTGGTGAGTTTCATGGATGTCCCTTAAACCCGAGAATTCTCTTTCTTTCACACTGTGGCTCTCTTTCAACTGTTCAGACTCAGACACAAGTTCTTGTATGGTGTTCTGCGCCTCTTGAATCTCTTTGGAGATTTCTGATATTTTCTGAGATAACAGCTTTTTCTCTTCCTCTGCATTGTTCAAGCTTTGGCTCAAATCTGCAACCAATTTCTCTGATGCTTCCACTTGCGCTTCTAATTGTTTTACATGACTCGCTGATTCTCTAAGCTGGGTCTCATGTAACTCCGCCAAACTAGAATGCTGACTCTCCTTTTCCTTGTACCTTTCTTTTATCTCTTCCAATTCAGCGATTAGTTCTTCAATGGTGTTCTGTGCCTGTTCGAGCTTGTCTGTAGTTTCCAAAATTTTCGATGATATAGCTTTGTTCTCCTCCTCTGCAGCCTCCAGGCTCACACTCATCTCTGAGACACGCTGTTCCGATGATTCTAGTTGAGCTTCTAATTCACTTACTCGGGTGGTTGATTCTCTTTGATGAGTCTCATGGATGTCCCTTAAACCAGAAAGTTCCCTCTCTTTCTCACCGTGGCTCTCTTTCAACTGTCCAGACTCAGACTTGAGTTCATGTATGGTGTTTTGTGCCTCTGTAATCTCGGTAGAAATATCTGAGATTTTCTGAGAGAGCAGTTTTTTCTCTTCCTCTGCATTGTACAAACTCTGCTTCATATCTGCAACCTGTTGCTCTGCTGATCCCACCAGCGCTTCTAACTCTTTCACTCGACTTGTTGAATCTCTCTGATGCGCTTCGTGTATCTCCACCAAACTAGAAAGCTCGCTCTCTTTCTCTTTGTGTCGGTCTTTCAACTCCCCCAGTTCAGCCATGAGTTCATGTATAGTCTTTTGCGCCTGTTCAAGCTTGTCCAGAGTTTCAGCATTTTCCGAGGAGATAGCTTTGTTTTCGTCTTCTGTAGCCTTCAGACTCGCACTTAAATCTGAGACCCGCTTGTCTGAGGATTCCAGTTGAGCTTCTAATTCACTGGTTCGGGTGAATGATTCTCTCTGATGAGTCTCATGGATGTCCTTCAAACCGAAAATTTCTCTCTCTTTCACACTGTGGCTCTGTTTCAGCTGTTCAGACTCAGACATGAGTTCTTGTATGGTGTTCTGCGCCTTTGAGATTCTCTGGGAGAGCAGTTTCTTCTCTTCCTCTGCATTATTCAGGTTTTGGGTTAAATCTGCAATCAACTTCTCTGATGATTCTACTCGTGCTTCTAATTCTCTGACTTGACTGGATGATTCTTTCTCATGGGTCTCATGTAACTCCACCAAACTAGAGTGCTCACTCTCCTTTTCCTTGTATTTTTCTTTCACCTCTCCCAATTCGGAAGTGAGTTCTTGTATGGTTTTCTGTGCCTGTTGGATCTCACCGGAAAGCTCTGTAACTTTCAAGGATAGAGATTTGTTCTCTTCCTCTGCACTACTCATTCCGCGGGTCAGATCAGAAACTCGCTGTTCTGCTGCTTCTAGCTGCTGCTTGAAATCAGTAGCTTCATCTTTAAGTTGGTCACTCGTTGTTTTCCAGTCTTCTGCAATTTTTTCAGCTTCTTGAAATCTTTTGATACCAATGTCTATCTCAGTTTGCAGTTGATCTCTTTCTTTTTTCATATCTTCTAGCTTCTGGTTCAGATCAGTTTCTGTTATGCCAGCAACTTCCAGTTTCTGACGTAGTTCTCGGCTATCACTCAAAGCTGTTGTCTTTTCGCCCTCTAACTTCTCAGTTTCAAGTTTCAGATTGCTGATGATCTCTTCTGATTCTTTTAACTTCACCAAAGCTGCTTCAAGCTCAGAATCTACTGCTTCTTTTTCTTCAACGCTCGCTGTCAACTTATTTCTCAGATTAGCAGTTTCCTGATTCGCAGTTTCGATTTGTTGCTTCAAGCCATCTGTCTCTACTTTTCCATTTTTCTTGGTCTCCTTCTTCGAAGAATGGTCAGAATCCGAGTCTGAGCTTGATGAAGAAGAGTTTTCTCCTTTCTCGTGGACCTTCTTCCTAATCACTCCCGTTAGATCATCGTACTGGTGATATAGTGACTGGTACTCCTTGTAGAATTCATTCACTAACTCGGAAACCTCTTGTCGTTTAGATTTATCTTCATCGATGTCTCCACTCTCAACCATTCCCAAGATTTTCTTCACCTTTTCATCTATTTCTGTACCAGATGATAAAAATACTTTTCACGTAAGTATTTATCAAACCAAGAGCTACGGATTTCATTGGACATGTGAAACAAAACATAGTATTGTAGGAAAATTACCAGATTTGGTTCCTTTAAGCATTTCACCTTTCTCATGATCAAAATGAGGCTCAAAGAAAGACTTCAAGGTCTCTCTAAACAGATGCTTTCTCATGTCTCTTTATTCGTCTCTCCAACTACTTGTTCAACTTAACAACAAGAGGTTTTGGGAACCCAATATTCATTCATCTGTGAAAAATACACAGAGAAACATATCAGAAGAAACGTTAAGATTAGCAGAACATTCATAATATAATAAGATTAGTTAAATGCCATTATGTAATAAGAAAAGAGGTAACATCCTTTTCACATCCATTCCCGTAAATATATAGTATAATACTACAAGCACATTACTAAACTAATAATAAATTTGGCTGCATAGGTTCGCATCTTGGTTTCAGCAGAGAGAGGATATAATAATAAAGAACTCTGACAAGGTATGCAGGCAATAATATAACTTGTGGGTCCCGCAAAGAATATCGGTAGATCACCATGGACCCGAACCTTGAATCATTCAGTATTTCTTACTAGTTCTGAGACTTCATACCAAGTGATAAGGCTTACTTATACAGAACAGAAGATGTATAAAACGTAAATTATAATGAGAATACGGATTAACGCTAATCCCTTTACAGTGCCGGGTCTAAGTTGGTAACTCATGGTATAGGGTGAGACAAGAAATATCATGTGGAGCCACCTCAGCAAATTTGGAAAAGCACAAACGTCTAGAACGAACGATAAAAGACAGCTATCATAGCTCAGAAAATATGAGTTGTTACTTTTTGTTCTTATGTTACCCCTTTTAACAAACTACATAAATAATACAGTTTCAAATAAACCAATCTCGATCCGATCTTAAATAAGCATATATTATATTTTAGAAAAAGGAATTTACTGCTAGCAAAACGGTAAAAATAGGGAGGGGTATCTAGTTTCTCTTACCCCTTTTTCCCTTAGAGCTCCCGGGAAGATCCAGAGAAAATCAACTTAACGGATTTAGCCTGTATGGATAAGAGAAAAGATCAATGTATAATTCTGAGTAATAAATTTGTGGAAGCTTAGTGACAAATCCAAAGCAGTTAGTAATCAAAAGATGAATTGATAGCAAAATCTAATGTATCAATTTCCTATGGAAAGAGAGCGGCAAAAACAAGCAAATGTGAAAAGGGACATTGATTTACCTTATAAACTCTATCTCGCTTGTTTACCCGAAACTGCGAGAGATCAGCGATAACCTCGGTATGATTTGATTAACTGCAGATGTGAAATTTATCAAAATCTGAAATAATCTTGAGAAAAAAAAAGAAGAAGCAAAGGAACTAAATCAAATGAGTAAAGAAAATCATCATCGGCAAAGAAAAAGAAAGTGATTATGTTGATGATCAGTTCATCATCAAACACTAGCGTAAACTAAATCGAAGAATCAAGCGAGCGACCTAAGTACTTGCTCATATCAACAATTATCTAAACCACGCGGAAGCTACCAAAAATCATCGAGAATTGAAGTTGTACCTGGAGACGGAACTGTGCTGGGGAGAATCGAGATCAAGGAAACAAAAGAGAGGAGGAGGAGCTCTCTATCTCTCTCTCTATCTCTGTGCGTTTCAACGATGGCAAAGATTACGAAATTGAAAATCGATGCGAGGGAGGGAGAGAGATTGAAGAAGAAGAATAAAGTGATTTGTTTTGGACTTATGTGGGAGAACAGTTATGAGCACATAAACTTTTTGTTTTTTCAATTTTTGAGAAGACGAATGAGAGAATCTTTTTTTCTTCTTTCTTTTTGGGAAAATTTGCCTTCCACAAACGCTCCTTTCTTTTTCGGATTATTACGCTTCTGCCACTGTCGCCATTTCTTTGCTTCTCGTCATGGCGGTCAAAATATTATTTGACTGTTGTACATTTCATTTACGCTTCTGCCACATCCCGCCTTTTCTTTGACAATCAAAGACGCCCTCATTTACTATTTAACACGCTCTTTATTTTCTGAATACGCAAGTTATGTATATTTAAATTATTTGATTGGACTACAATAAACTTATATCTTGAATTTGCCATGTCAGTCAACAATTTCCTATAACCTATTTGTATGTTAAATTGAATCACATTTGACTTCTTAGTGCAAGTCATCAAAGCCATGTCGTATTTTACAACCAATCAAATTATAACATCCTCCCATATATTAAATGAAAAATCACTTTAGTAATTTTTGGTAAGGTGTCACTCATAAGTAAAATTTCAAGAAATTGTTAATTTGATTGGTCGACTGTTTTTAATTTTTATTTATTTAAATTAGATCTAAAAATTTAAGGTAAATCTAAACTCATTTAACATCATTTGCCATATAGTCTAAAGAATATTACAAATAACAATTTATGGCAACTAATTCTCTAAATTATAGAAAGATTAATAATGTTTTATTTATTACTTTAAATATTTATAAACTATAAAATATAATGAACGAATTTTTATATAAGACAATTATAATAGTTTTATACTCTACTTGATAAATTGTATTCAAATATAATTATATAATAACTATTTTAAATACTACAAAAATCCAAACATGTTTGTTAATATTATTTTTAAATTATTTATCGTTGTTTACAAAATAAATTTATCAGAATTTTAAAATAATTTATAAAATGTTATAAATTATTTATAAAAATAGAAATCATATTATATATTGATTGAGAAGTCACATAAGTAATTTTTTATTACGTGTTGATCCTAAATGAACTCTTCCAATTGTTATAATTTGATTGACCGATGATTTTTAATTTTATTTATTATAATTATATCTAAGAGGAAAGGATAATTCAATTACCACTTTCTAAATAATCTACATAATATTAGAAACAATTATTTACGAATTGTTGAAACTATGAAAGAGTAATAATTTGATCAAATTTTTTATATATTTATAAATTACATAAAATAATAAACAAAAATGTTTATTTGAATTGATATAATGATTTTATATAACTATTAATGTCTAATAAATTCCATGCATGCTTTATAAATCATTTATAAAATTATAAATATATTTATAAAATTATTTATATTGGCTTGTCAGATGTTTTAAATTATTATAAGAGGTTCTAAGTCATTTATAGAAGCTTTGAGAAAAATTCTTATAATTTGAGCGAAATTCTTATATTTTCATTTCTCAATGATTTTTTTTTTATTTTCATTTATTTTAATCAAATATAAAAAAAATCTTAGAACCGATTAATGTTAGTTTCCAAACTATTTATATATTATTATGCATAATCATTTAGAGTATTCAATAGTAGCAATTATGGAAATTATATATAGTACTTCATCATTTCTTTTTTGCAATAATAGTCTATTTATAAGTTATATGAAGTATGTTGTTAAAAATGGTTAATAAAATAAATAAACTAGCTTAATTTTCTATTATAAACATTTGTAAAAAGATTTACTTTCCTATATAAGTCATAATATACATATATAAAACATATAACTCTAATAAAATAATTGTAATAACTATTAATGCATCATATTGCGAGTTTATAAATTATTTAAAAACATAAATTGTATGGTAAGTCGTTTAAAATAACGGGGAATTTTCAAAAATACCACTTTGAAAGTACCATTATTCATCTTTACCACCACTAAAGACACACTTGCAAAAATACCTTATTTATAAAAATGTTAAAGACTCTTATATCATTGTTTTTATATACTTTTCAAAATTCTAACCTCAAATTCTAAATCCTAAACCCCCAACTCTAAACCCTAAACCCTAAATACTCAACTCTACACCCTAAACTCTATACCTTAAATTCAATACCCTAAACCCTAAAACATCAACTATAAACCCTAAATCCTCAACTCTAAGCCCTAAACTATATACCCTAAACCCTAAAACATCAAATCTAAACCCTAGATCCTAAACCTTCAAATCTAAACATTCATTAAAAATAGTGGTAAAACTGGTTAGCGTAAACATGAAAAGTGCTATTATGTAAATTGTATTCTAGACAATTTCTCTATAATAATATTAATAAATTTATTTATTTTTTGGAATATAAAATCGAAAAAACCAGAACATTATATTAAAAGTTTTACAATGTGTGAAACAAAGTTCTAACAATTTTTATAAAAATAGAAACTTTTTATTTTGATATAATAAATCCATTGAATCTCACATTGATATATGTCAAATTAAATTACATCACATTATTAAAAATTAGATATGATTTTCTGATATATATTTAACTAAAATAGGTTTGTATTAAAGTAATTTTATAAAAATGAAAATAATACTTTTAAAAGATATCTAAAATATAATTACTTTTAATGAAAATCTTGGTCAAATGAATCAGTGTTTGATAAGATAGTGTGTTCATTGGAGATAATTTAAGAATAAATTTTGTTGTTAACCAATTGTGAGTTTTATGTTAAACATTTAATATAAAATGTGTGAAAAAGTGATATGTGATTTGACAAAATTATGGATTTTTTTTTAATTTTGCAATAATTTATACTTGCATCTATGTAAAACAAAGTGGTTAAACAAAATAAAATAGAATGTTATGAAATAATCTTTTGTTCATCAGTCTTCGGATTTATATTAATGTATGTATACTTTTTATACAATGTTTATACCCGCAAATTTGCGGACAACCACCTAATTTCTTTTAAATGCTAGCCAAAAATTAGACATATTATAGCCCAAAATTATAATAACTGAAAACAAAATCTATTTAGATTTTTAAAAAGTCTGTTTAGATTTAAAGAAAATCTATCTAGATTTAAAGAAAATCTCTTTAGATTTAAAGAAAATCTCTTTAGGTTTAAAGAAAATCTATTTAGGTTATATGAAATTTGAGAATAATGAAAATCAGGGAAGAATTCAAAAAGATGCTAAGACTGGGACGTAAATAATATAAAAACTAATATCATAGTTTTGTATAAAGGTAAAATATATTAATTATATGTATGTATTTTAAATGATTCTGGTAAACTTTTAATTAATTTCATTTATTTAAATAAATTAAATTGATAATATCAACATATTTTTTATCATATCCTTCTTTAGTTCAAATCCTTCTTTAGTTCAAATTTATAATTAGATAGATCTTCTTGTCTAAATAAAAGCTTATCATTTATCCTTCATTTTTTTGTCAACAAGCTTATCTTTCATCCATACTATAAAACAGTATCACGATAACAAATCTTTCAACATCTTTTGTAATAGTATATCCTAAAACTTAAAATAATGGCGAAAATAGCAATAAAGTTCGCTTTTGTTCTATTCATAGTTCTTATGTCCGGTAAATTAATATTTTATATGTATGAACAAAAATAAAAGAAGAAATGTAGAGAAAATTACATCTGATATGCTTCAATCTACATAATTTTCATTATATAGTCATTGTTACATTATATAATATTGATAGTTCAATAACACCTTTCGGGCTTGTATTTTGTAGCGATGACAATGGCTACAACACAAAATGTAGAAGCAGAACATCAATTACCTAAAGAAGCTCATCAATTTAAGTTGCAACATAAAACTTCGCAGCACGCTGAACAACCACAAGGTCTTCGTAATTGTAAGAAAAAGTGTATAAAATGTAATGTCACTGAATTTAGCATTAATTGTTTTTGTGTGTGCTAATATTTATCATCACCATATAATCGAATAAATAAAATTTCTGTAGTAAATGCGGATATCCTCCTACTATATATTAAATGAGAAGTCATTTTAGTGATTTCTGGTGACGTGTCGCTCATAAGTGAGTTTCAAGAAATTTTTATAATTTGATTGGTTGATTTTTTTTAATTTTTTTTTATTTAAATTAGATCTAAAAATTTAAGGTAAGTCTAAAATCATTTAACATCACTTGCCATATAGTATAAAGAATATTAAAAATAACAATTTATGGCAACTAATTCTCAAAATTATAGAAAGATTAATAATGTTTTATTTATTACTTTTAATATTTATAAACTATAAAATATAATGAACGAATTCTTTATAAGATAATTATAATAGTTTTATACTCTACTTGATTAATTGTATTAAAATATAATTATATAATAACTATTTTAAATATTTCAAAATCCAAACATGTTTATTAATATTATTTTAAATTATTTATCATTGTTTACAGAATAAATTTATCAGAATTTTAAAAAATTTATAAAATGTTATCAATTATTTATAAAAATATAAATCCTACTATATATTGATTGAGAAGTCGCATAAGTGATTTTTTATTACATGTCGATCATAAATGAACTCTTCAAATTGTTATAATTTGATTGACCGATGATTTTTAATTTTATTTATTATAATTATATCTAAAAGGAAAGAATAATTCAATTATCACTTTCCAAATAATCTACATAATATTAGAAACAACTATTTATGGTAACTAATTGTTGAAACTATTAAAGAATAATAATGTGATCAGTTTTTTTATATATTTATAAATTACATAAAATAATAAACAAAAATGTTTATTTGAATTGATATAATGATTTTATATTCGTATAGAAAGCCTTATATTTGTATATAAAGTATCATAATAATTATTAATGTATAATAAATTCCATGCATGCTTTATAAATCATTTATAAAATTATAAATATATTTATAAAATTATTTATATTGGGTTATCAGATGTTTTAAATTATTATAAGAGGTTCTGAGTCATTTATAGAAGCTTTAAGAAAAATTCTTATAATTTGAGCAAAATTCTTATGATTTCATTTGTCAATGATTTTTTTAATTTTCATTTATTTTAATCAAATCTAAAAAAGACAATCCTAGAACCAATTAATGTTAGTTTCCAAACTATTTATATATTCTTATACATAACCATTTATAGTATTCAATAGTAGCAATTATGGAAATTCTATATAGTACTTCATCATTTCTTTTTTGCAATAATAGTCTATTTATAAATTATATGAAGTATGTTGTTAAAAAGTGGTTAATAAAATAAATATACTAGCTTTATTTTCTGTTGTATATAGTTGTAAAAAGATTTAATTTCCTATATAAGTCATAATATACATATATAAAACATATAATTCTAATAAAATAATTGTAATAACTATTAATGCATGATATTTCGAGTTTATAAATTATTTAAAAACATAAATTGTATGGTAAGTCGTTTAAAATAATATTAATAAATTAATTTATTTCTTGGAATATAAAATCGAAAAAACCAGAACATTATATTAAATTTTTTACAATGTATGAAACAAAGTTCTAACAATTTTTATACAAATAGAAACTTTTTATTTTGATGTAATAAATCCATTGAGCCTCACATTGATATATGTCAAAATAATTACATCACATTATTAAAAATTAGATATGATTTTTCTGATATATATTTAATTAAAATAGGTTTGTATTAAAGTAATTTTATAAAAAATTAAAATAATACTTTTAAAAGATATCTAAAATATAATTATTTTTAATGAAAATCTTGGTCAAATGAATCTGTGTTTGATAAGATAGTGTGTCCATTAGAGATGATTTAAGAATAAATTTGTTTGTTAATCAATTGTGAGATTTATGTTAAACATTTAATATAAAATATGTGAGAAAAAGTGATATGTGATTTGACAAAATTATGGAAATTTTGTAATTTTGCAATAGTTTATACTTTGCATCTATGTAAAACAAAGTGGTTAAACAAAATAAAATAGAATGTTATGAAATAATTTTTTGTCCATCAGTCTTCGGATTTATACTAATGTATGTATACTTTTTTATACAATGTTTATACCCGCAAATTTGCGGGCAATCACTTAGTTTTAACTTAAATTAATTTTCAATTAATACTATAGATATATTCTACAAAATTATTTATATTACCATTAATAATTGGTGATTAAAGACTACCACATATACTAATTTAAAGAAATTGTTTGACAGTTTTTTGGAATTTGCCATAAATACCACTTTCATGATACCATTTTTCAAATTTATACTAATCACTTTTACCCTTATTTTTAAAGAGAGAAAAAAACATTTATAGTTCTAATGTTATAAAACTAATATAGACTTAAGATTTATAATTACAAAGTGGAATATGAATTAGTGTTTAGGGTTTGAAATTAAAGGTTTAAGATTTAGAGTTAAGGGTTTAGGGTTTAAAGTTGAAAGTTTAGGATTTAGATTTTAAGGTTTAGAATTTAGAATTTAGGATTTAGGATTTAGGATTTAGAACAAGAATATACAATTACTATTTATTTAAATAATTATTTATTATATATATAGAACAAAGATATAAGAGTTTTTCTCCTTTTAATGAAAAGTGTATTTTTAAAAATATTTCATTAGGATGGTAAATCTGAATAATGATATCATGAAAGTGGTAAAAGTGAAATTTTCCGGGTTTTTTTTTCAGTCGAGGGATTTAGGAATTAGGACCTAAACCTAGACTAGTTTTCTTAAGCTGTGGAAAAGTTAATAACTTAAAACATTTGTCTTTTACAAGATATTTGAATATTTTTCTCTATTTAAAATTTTATGAATGGTTGAAATCGCAGTAGGAAATGGCTCGAACTTTGTCCCATTCTGTATGTTAAACTTTTTTTAACTAAACTTCTTTATGTTAAACTTAACATAACTTTATCATTTAAAACGTGTAGATATCTGCTTCTAACAAAATAATGTTTAGTGTATGAAGGTCAAGCATAACAAATGAAAAGATTTATTAAGTCGTAATATGTTTGTTTACAAACAAAAAAAATTACATCAATGAAAAATATTGAAATCTTTCAATATAATATATACAATGTTTTTTATAGAGTTATAATATATACAATTGTAGAGATCCAAACAAAGAATACAATAAAAGAGAAATGAAGTTTATGCTTGAAGAGCAACCTTACAAATGGATGTTTTGAGATCATCATATCGGCAACGCTGATAATCAACCAAGACACATAGTTGTCTTATGGCTTCTCTCTTCTCTTCTCCCAAACACATCAACTCCACATCTCTCTCCTTCACATTAGTCTCAAGCTTTTTGATTCTTCTCATAGCCTTTTCTACACTCATCTTCCCTGTTCCTTCCTTTCCAAGCTTCCCCTCTAGTTTCGATAGCTTCTCCTTTAACAGAGTTTCTTGTGCTTCACTGCACTCTAGCTTTGCTTCCAGAGTTTCCACCTCATGCTTCATCTTGCTGTTCTTCTCATGCACCCACTTTCTAGCTGAATCAATCTCTTTAGCTAGTCTGGTGACTTTGGTCGTTAAATCATCGCCTTCTTCAAGCTTCTTTACTACCATCTCTGGTCCAGCAAGCCCTTTCTCCACTATATCTTTGATTTTCTTGAATTGGTTTTCAGAGAGAGTGAGATCTCCTCTGTTTCCTTGTGTTTGTGTGTTCATGTACTCGTTCTTGCTCTCCAAGTGTATTTGTTCGGCTACATGGATCCTCCTGTACAGTATCCGGATACGATCTTCCATTTTCATTTGGAAATCTTCAGATAATTCCTCCATTTTCTTCTCGAGAATATTGGTATTCAGTTTAGAACCAACTGACCAACGTTTCATCAGCTTCTGTTCCTCTGAGAACTTGTCAATGGCCTCTTTCTGTTCTTTAACAACTTTCTTTTGGTCCTTGATCTCCATTGATAGCCGGCGAATGATATCTTCTTGTTTCTTACTCTTATCTTCAATTTCATCAATGTTTTTCATCTGTCTCTCCTTTTGTAGTGAATCAAGATCGGCGATTCTTGTATGCAGCTTGTGATTCTCTTCCTTAAGACGGTCAATCTCACAAGTCTTAACCTTCATCTCCTCTCTTTCTCCCTCCAAACGCTTCAGTTGCATATGTATCTCCGAAGCCTCATCGTTTTTTTTCTTCAGCTGCGATGCTAACTCATTCTTCTGGTTACGCAACAATGCAACTTCACCTTTTGTCATCAAGCCCTTGAAATGGTCCCTGTCCTCGTTTCTCTTGCCTATGACATTACCCGCCTGTTCCACTTCCTGTTTCAGACAGCTCACCTGTCTCTTCAAATCTTCATTTGTTAACTCTGTCTCTTGCATCTTTCTGAGCATCGCCGCATAATCTGAGCTCAATGTTTCACTAGCATTACCTCCGCTGATATCTATTTCCTCTGAAGAAAAGTAATCCAAATCCGAACTAGACCTAGATGAAGAAGCAGCAGCAGCAGCCGGTTTTCCTTTTCTTCCACCACTCTCCAAATCATGGAACACAGAGTAAAGCAACTGACACTGGTCTTGAAGATCGTTGACAATCACAACCAGCTCCTTCTTTGTACCCTTTGGGATCTTGTTTTTGTTTTGGATATACTTTAAGAGTGTAGAAGCCTTCTTTTCCACTTCTGCAGATGTAGATCAACATAAAGATATTTAATTTGAAGACATTACCTCACAATATTATTAAGCCAATGAGCATTCTAAGCAGTTGTTATTTACCTGCTTTAGCCTCTTCCATTTGAAACATTTTTTTCTTTTTCTTCTTGTGATTTAAATTTGCAAGAGATGAATCACAGAAAGAGAAGCAGCAAAGTCTAAAAGAAACCCTGACAAAAGGCAAAGAAACAAATTCAGATTGTTTGCAGACAAATAAAGTAACATAGTAGCAATCTTTTAACTTGACATGCAAGTAAACAGAAAACAACAATATGATCCTTAGATCAACGCTTTGAAAACAAATTCTAGTAGTGATAAAAAAAAAGAAAACAAATTCTAGTACTCCCGATCAGTTCCTTGTACTTTTCCAATTAGTTTATCTAACACATATAGTTAGATATTATTTATGAAAAAAGAATTAGGAAACATCCTATGCATCTTCTTTGTGCATCACGAATCATCAGGATTCCAAAGTAAAGATATACATTACGAAGGCAGACCTAAATATTAGTAGAAATAAATAAATAGTAGAAGAAGGGGCTTTGTGGTATCGGAATTTTTGTTTTTGTTGTTTTAAAGAGGATGAAAATGAAACGAACGTTGTGGTTGTCATGAAAGTGAAGGGAAGGTAACGATTAATAAACATTGCATGTCGATTTCGTTCCCAAAGGTGAAAGCATACAACTGTGGGTTCCACCACAGTCCACCATTTTCTCCTTATATTTTCTGCAGCAAATCCAAGCAACAATTTTTAAAAAATTTACCTTAAGTTTTGGAGTTTTTACAGGATCTCGAATATTGTTTCTCTGTCCGTCCGGCAGAGAAAACTGAAACAAATGACGATCTGACTATTGGAAGATAAAAGAAGAGTTTTGTAGCGAAATGGGATGGGAGTCGCATATAAAACGAGAGGTACTTTTTATAAAACAAGCCATAATTAAAAATTAAGAGGGTTTTTCTAATTTTTGGCGAGAGAGAGAGAGCGAATTCAATATTTGGCACTACTTGTTAACTTAAAATGCCATTGAGTTTCGCTTTAATTACGAAAACAACTAAAAGCCCCCACATTCTCTTTGGGCCAAAGGGACCGTCAGTGGTTCCGTATCCACTCATCCAGATGATAGATGATGTTGTTAATCATCCCACGTGGCATGTATGGCTTGATGTAAATAGCCATGCAAGAGTGTTGGAATGTTTGTCATGAGGATTTTAGAAGACTTGTTTCCCGGAGGGATGATCATGGAAAAAATGTTGTCTTCCAAAACGATGTTTTCTCTTCCGTTGGTTTCTCTGTGAATGGGTGAGGAAACATGTTTGGCGAATATGTTCAGGTTCTTCTCTAGAAAAGCATCAGCCCGCTGATTCACTATCCTGTTTCTTAACATCTACACACACATAAAAGCAGAAGTAAAACCACAATCATAACAAAATTCATCATATCATGTTATGTGTCAGTGATTGATGGTTCTGAAATTCAAATTCATCATATAATGTTTTCACTGGTACAATCCAAACACATAATAATGATGTTTCACTATACTGTCACTATACTCGATAAAAACGATGGTAATGATGCGAAACGCCACAAATACAATCCAAAAGAGATGTGGTGGGGGCAAAATTTTAAAAATAAGTGACATGTAAAAATTCACACAAACCGAGTAAAAAATATATTGAAATCATCTCAACGTAGAAGGGAAAACGAAGAACACATCTTTCTCACTGTCTCATTCTTTACAGAATTTCCTTTTTGTTTTCACAAAAAAATATTTTTTTCTTTGATTTCTATAATAATCCTCTTCTGTTTTGTTTTTCACAAAAATTATCTAATGTTTATTTTTGTATACACAAGGTTTAATAGTAAAACAAATGTTGTAAAGAAGCTTTAGGGGTGGGTGTAGGAAATTTCATATTGCTCTGTTCCGGTTCTGGAATTAACTACTGCTTCTGCTTCATTTAGCTGACGTCGTCTTCCACCGGAACTTTTCTTTGTACTGTTTGTGCTGTTCTTACAACGACCGCACAACAAAGTTGACCTTCTCTATAAGCGCATTCCCAAGCTTTACAGTTTCCTCTTATCACTTGATTGATATTCGATCAAGTATGTGTTCGTGTCTTCTCTCTATGTTTCACTATTCCACAAACCCAAAATATCGGAAACAAAAACCGGAACAGACCCCTGATTGTCCCATATTTTCTAAACCGGATTCACGCAAACCAAAAGGTCTAATACCAAAAAAGAACAAAAACAGTAACATAATGTTTTTTTTTTGCTAACACAATAAAAGATTACTGCTAAATCATAAAGATGAGTGGCGATGTATATAGAACTAAGAAAGAATACAAAACAACAACTCACAGTTTTGATATAAGTCAGAAGCAACTTTAGTTAATCGTAATCCTCCTCAGAAGTAGCAAGCTTCTGCTTCTTCCATTTGTAAGCTGCTTCAAGAATCTTGAGATTCGTTGTCTGTGATTCTTCTGGATATAGATAGTCAATGTACTCTTCATACCTGCCGATGACAAAAAAAAAATCATTAAGCTTTAGCATCCCAATATCACATACGAGTATCACATTCTCGGGAAGTAAAACGTACTCTGTAGAGCCATCTTCTCTTGTGATCGGCTTTCTCTTCTTGAGCTTCTTCGGGAGCTTAGATCGTACGACACTCACGTCCCCGAGATTACCAAAGTTTGTCTCCATGTTAAGCCAATCCTCCAAGAGTGTAGCTCTTTCTTCTTTCAGCTCTGGTGCAGAATCTTTGAAGTAGCTGTTGGCTCTGTCGAAAATCGCTGAGTAGAAGCAAGAAAACAGAGATCAAACAGTTAAAACATGTCACAAGGAATCGTCAAATCTCATACCAACAACATGTAATCTGAAGTTACCTCTGGCGCGTCTGATGCACTCTTTCTTGCCTTCAGTAGCAGCTGTTTGTTCTTGCTCTTCCTCTTCCTCTTCCTCGTCTTCTTCTTGTTCTGCAGCAGAAGCTTCAAACTTTGCAAAACTAACCCACACCTTGTAATGCTTTGTGCGGTCCAATAGTCGCTCATATAAAGCTCGTGTCCTCTCTAATTCTCCTTCTGCTATCTCAAAATCTATGTATGCCTACCACAAAAACAAATACACAGAGAATTTAATTATTCAATCGATTCAGAAGTTTGAGGATTCTCGATTCTTTGAATGTAATTAGACAGAAAAAGTACCTTCCATAGCAGCTCGGGCATGTCAAGAGCTGGCTGAGATATCGCTAGCTCAAAGATAGCTCTAGCTCGTTCAGTCTCAGCAAGAGACCTCTCCAGCTCAGCATACTTGCTCCAAGCATAGCAATTCTCAGGAGACCACTCAAGGTACCGTTCATAAAGCTTTCTACACCTATCCATGTTTCCCAGCTGGAGTTCAATCTCGATGTATTTCTTGAAAATCTGTTTGTCGAGGAAGAAAAAAAAAGTCCATCAAACGTAGGTAAACCATGCATGTGGTTAATTGAAAACATATAATGTTCAAACAAATTCCAGGATTACCTTATCTTTTGGAGCTTTTCCAATAGCGTTTCCTAATATCTGCCGAGCACCGGCCAGATTCAATTGCCGGATTTCAAACTGTGCAGCAAGCAACCATATTTTGGCAAAGGAAAATTTGGAGTGGGGGATGAGCTTGAGGCATTCTCTGTAAATGTTTAGTAAGACGAACACAAAAAAGTTAGTCTAAACCGCCTCAGTGAATCGTAAATGAATGTAACTTCACCAGTTTCAGAATACGAAGGCATTGGTGTACCTGTAAACATCTCGTGTACGCTCCACATCTTCAGTTTCAATCTCTTCATACAATGCATAATTAATCCTACACCAATTAGTTACATCAGTGTCAGTGTTTCAGTATATTGCAGAACCAAATATGCTAACAAAAGACAGATAAACAACAATAGCTTTCCACAGAATGCAAGAATATGTTTCAATAAATTTATCAGAGGCCTGAATGTGCTAGATGCTCGGCAAAGATGATCAACTTAATACCTAATATCTGCCTAAGTCCTAATACAAGCAAACCCAAACAGTCCAGTTAAAAGGAAACTAAACTTAGCCCTCTTATGCAAACCATGTACCCAACCAAATCCTCTTAATCAAAGACAAACAACAATAGAATTCCACAAAAACGCAAGTTTCAATAGGTTTAGGGACTATGATGTTCTAAAACCTCGACCTAAACTTAATTTTCTTATGCAAACCATGATCAAACTCGAAGCAGCTCAATTAAATAAAACTAAACTTAACCTTCGTATGCAAAGCAGTACCAACATAATAAGCCAATGATTACCAAAATAAACTCACCAGAGATAGATGTATCTTTGCCAGTATCGTTTCTCTTGGGCAGGTGGAATATTAGCAATAGCCCTCTCATAGATTTCTCTGATCCTATCCTTGTTCCCCACAGTCTCTTCAAGCCTAACGTAATCAAACCAGGAATCATAGTTCAAAGGGTTCTTCCTCACTTCATCTTCATACTGAAACCTCCTCTTGCCAACAATGGCGTCCTCAATCCCTTCCTTATCACCATACTGCTTCTCAAAAGCCACAAACTTTTTATACAAATCCTCAGCTCTCCCTTTAGGGATATGATCAAGCGCAAACTTGTAGATAAACCTAGCACGCTCCACCTCCTTGCACCGCTCTTCGAACTCAGCAAACGCCACAAACAGCGTCTCCGCTTCCTCGTCGTCCGCGAGCCTCTCCGTGGCGCGTTCGTACACGTGCCTCGCGCGTGCCACTTCACCTCCCTTCATCTCGAACTTGGCGAATCGTATATAAGCAGACACCTTCGGATGGCAAAGCACGAACCTCTCGTAGATCGATCTAGCGCGTTCGATCTCGTTATACCTAAGCTCGAATTTGATAAAAGAGAGCCAGCCTTGCTGGTCAGGCGACCACTGCATCCACCGCTCGAATATCTGCCTAGCTCCGGCGATGTTGCCGAGTATCTCCTCCATGTGGATGTACTTGTACCAGAGCTGGTCCACGCGCGGGAGGAGCGTGACGGCTCGGTCCCACACGTTCCTGGCGCTGTTCACGAACTTGTTCTTCATCTCGAACTCCGCGTACTTCAGCCACAGCGTGTGGTTCCGGTAATCGCCCTCGATGGCGCGTTCCCACACGCTCCGAGCCCGCGCGTAGTCCTTCTGGGACTCCTCCCACTGGGCGTACTTCATCCAGACCTGGATGTTCCATCTCGCGCGGCGGATCTTGTCCTCGAACTCCTTGCGGCGACGGAGGCGGTAGTCGGAGAGCTCGGTGGAGTCGGTGATTTTCTGCTTGGGAGGACGGATCTCTGCCTCTTGCCTCTCGCGTGCTTCCCTTAGAATCTGCTCCGCGGTGATTTGAACTGGAGCGGGAGTCTTGTTCTTGACCCGAGTCGGGCGTGGGAGCTTGACTTCGGTGTCCTTACGGGTCATGTACCCTAAGGTACGATCCGAATCCTTGCCGGACGCCATCGCCTCTTTAGATTTGGGGAAAAGTTGGAAGATGAGACTGCGTATGATTGATTATATATTCGGGTTGTTAATGGGCCACTGTATGTATCCTAATATTGGCCCAATATATATTACCAAACCTAATTCAGAGAGTAGTTTTGACAAAAAAAATATAGCTTTTCATTTTCATCTATAGTGTTAACTATTCTCTAGTGTTTATTTTTTTTGATAATTTTTTCATTGGACATCTCTTATTTGGGCTTATTGCAAAAGTGACTCAAAACTTGAATTCAAACAGAAAACTAACCTTTTCTTTTGACTCATTTTTTTTTTGAGTTTTTAACCCCACATCTGCATTTTATCTACGAAAATGCCATTAACCCTTTTTTTTTTTTTTTTTTCGAAAATGGCTTCTTTACTGTCTCAACCTCATTTTCTTCAAGTATTTACAATATTGCCACTGCCATGAATAGTGGGAACAACCTTGTACGAACTGTTTGGAGCTTTTAATGCCCTTTAATGCACGTAAATCTCTTTACACTCTCTCTGTTTCAATTGTTATGAACTAAAAACAACATTTCTTTCACTTTCTCTCCATATTCATCCAAAAAACTGAAGCTTTTGATTCAAAATTGTTTGGAGCCATATTTCTTTCGTTTTGACTTACGGTTGCTTTCGTTTGAGGTTCTGGGTGGTTGGAGAAGACCCTGTGTGCAAACAAAGTCATCTCACCTAGTTGAAGGTACGAATTTGAATTTTTTTCAAAATCTGTTCGCGTAGAAGACTTACAAGTAAGTCATCTGTATGTAGAAGACTTACTGATGAGTCTTCTGGTCAAACGGACGACTTAAACTAAGTCGTCCAGCTTTGTTTGGTGAAAAAAAAACAGTCCAGACGACTTATATATAAGTCGTCTACGAGAAACAGGCTAGTTTTGCATTTGACCGAATCGTGTCAGATCTTTGACTATTTCTGGACGACTTATAATTCAGTCGTCTCTCGGAAAGTTAAAATTTCAATATTTTATTAAACTAGACGACTTACGTGTAAGTCGTCTTAGGTTAGTTTTGTAGTTGAAAAATAAAACTTCATAATTTAATTTTTACCAGACGACATAATATAAAGTCGTCCCGTCAGAAGACTTAATTTAAAGTCGTCCGGGGAAAGCAAAGTCGTCCAGAATTTTTCCCAATTAAGTCGTCCAAACCTTGCTTATCCCGGACGACCTTAAATTAAGTCGTCTAGCTGGACGACTTTTAGTTAAGTCGTCTGGAGAAAGTTAAATTTCAAGTTTTATTTTTCAATTACAAAACTAACCTGGGACGACTTACGTGTAAGTCGTCTAGTTTGAATAAAATATTGAAATTTTTACTTTCCAGAGACGACTGATTTATAAGTCGTCCAGAAATAGTCAAAGATCTGACACGATTCGGTCAAATGCAAAACTAGCCCGTTTTTCGTAGACGACTTATATATAAGTCGTCTGAATTTTTTTTTTTAACAAACAAAGCCGGACGACTTAGAATTAAGTCGTCCCTTTTAATTTTCAATTGCAAAAGTGACCTCTTTAGACGACTTACCTTTAAGTCTTCTGGACGACTTAAATCTAAGTCGTCTGCGATAATGTTTGTTGAACTTCTTCATTTTCTCTATGTTTACTAATGTGTTTTATTTTGAATATTTGCAGATGATTTTTAAGTTACATGCAGTGTATGGAGAATGGTTGTTGAGAGATTTCCGTTGGGATTTTGTGGTTGATGATCTCAAAGGAGCAAGATTGTTTTTATTGAATGAAGATTCAACACATGCTGAACTTGTTGCAATGGCTCAAGAAGATTATAACCTGGACATGAGATCAGTGACTGTGGAGATTAGCTACTCATTACCAGCAGAAATGATGATGACTCCAAGCAGTCCTCCCATTCATGTTACAAGTGATAGACAAGTTCGAAACTTGCTCGAGATACTCAAAACGCATAGAGTATGTCTTTGTGTATCAAGCCGCAGCAAGGTGGAAACGGTTTCAGAGAAAAGAGAAGAAGCTGGAGAAAAGAGAAGAAGCAAGGTATTAGACTACCTTCTACTATCCCTTCAAGTGTATTTTTTTAGACGACCTTTTACGAAGTCGTCCAGTGTATTTAAGTCGTCCAGTGTATTTAAGTCGTCCAGTGTTTAGACTACCTTCTACTATCCCTTCAAGTGTATTTTTTTTTAGACGACCTTTTACGAAGTCGTCCAGTGTATTTTATTTTTAGACTACCTTATTTTTTTTAGACGACCTTATTTGTAAGTCGTCCAGTGTATTTTATTTTTAGACTACCTTATTTTTTTTAGACGACCTTATTTGTAAGTCGTCCAGCTGGAAAACCTTCCAGACGACTTATTTGTAAGTCGTCCAGCTGGAAAACCTTCCAGACGACTTATTTGTAAGTCGTCCAGCTGGAAAACCTTCCAGACGACTTATTTGTAAGTCGTCCAGCTGGAAAACCTTCCAGACGACTTATTTGTAAGTTAGAAAATCTATACAAGTTAGAAAATCAAATAAATCATACATGCCCACAAACATACAAATAGATTTGTGTAAACAAATAGTTCAAATATACAAATAGATTTGTGTATACAAATAGTTCAAATATACAAATTGATTTGTGTATCTATACAAGTTAAAAAATCTATACAAGTTAAAAAATCTATACAAGTTAAAAAATCTATACAAATTGATTTGTGTATCTAATCATACATGCCTACAAACATACCACCATCCTCATTATCTTTCAGATGCTGATCAACAAGCTCCGTCCATATAGCCAAAGCCATAGTATCCCTCATAGTCTTCGCATTGGACCTAGCAAAGTCTTTAGGGCTAAAGGGGACCCCAAGAGCATGACATTCAATGTACTTTGCAGCGTACACGCCACAATCACCATTGTTGGCCGTGGGTACATCTTTGAGGAGTCTCTCATAAGTGTATCGCTCCAACCCATGCATCTGGTCTCCGCACTCCACAATCAGATAAGGGACCATCTCGAGAAAAGGCTCCATTATCTCATCCCATCTTTCTGGTATGGTAGTTGAAGGTATGCTGTCCCAGACGACTATGTGCCTCTTAGGGATCGATATCCAAATAGCCACCCAATGTTTGTTGTCCAAGTTCAGTGGCGCATAGATATCATCAATGTCCTCCCCCCACTTCTTGTTTGATTGGCAAAATGAAGGCATTGATCCGTCATACAAACTCGCCGCCCCACTAGGTAGCATTTTTCCTAAACCATTGTGATCAGACGACGATGTTTTGAAGACCAGATACTGTTCTCTCCAAGACTGGGTAAAGTTGTGATCCAGGAAGCACATTCGCTCGCTCCGGAAACATTGTGGGTTCTCCTTATACCTCTCCCTCAGCACATTCATCCAAGCATCTATATGCTGCATATAAAATAATACAAGTTAGAACCTTCCAGACGACTTACAAATAAGTCGTCTGGAAGGTTTTCCAGCTGGACGACTTACAAATAAGTCGTCTGGAAGGTTTTCCAGCTCGAAAACCTTCCAGACGACTTATTTGTAAGTCGTCCAGCTGGAAAACCTTCCAGACGACTTATATATTTACAAATCTATACAAAGACAAGTTACCAGACGACTTATTTGTAAGTCTTCTGGAAGGTTTTCCAGCTGGACGACTTACAAATAAGTCGTCCAGCTGGAAAACCTTCCAGACGACTTATATATTTACAAATCTATACAAAGACAAGTTACCAGACGACTTAAAGATAAGCAGAAGACTTACTACGTCTTCCAGCCATGCTTTGGATGTCCGGAGTTTTTGATACCACCAAGTTGGTGATGTACGTGGTTTGTCCTCTTCCTTAGTGAAATAATCACTGCAAACAAAAAAGCAATCAGTTTTGGTAGACTAAATCAAGCTATTATGGGTAAAGCAATCACTTACGGATCAGTTTTCAACCAATCAGCGAGCTCCTTCATCTTAGGTCTGTTTAGTGTGGGAAATGGATTATACTTTCCCACTCTAAGGAGTTTCCTTCTCTCTGCCGTATAAGGAGATATCTGCGTGGGAGCAGGTTTCTTCGTTCGTTCACTCCTTGCACGCACAGAAGCAGTGGGAGCTGTTTGGTCCAATACAACCAGGCTCGGTTCTGAAGCTGAAGCTGGATCGGTGGAAGCGAAGCTCGGTTGTTGATCGTTGGAAGCGAAGCTCGGTTGGTCAGTGGAAGTGAGAGGAACAATCTCTTTGGAGGTGACACCATCTGCTTTATCCTCCGGCAAGATCTTATATACCGAGATCGCCTCATCTGCTGTATCCTCCGGCAACAATCTCTGCAATAAAAGAGAACAAGTTAACCCTGGACGACTTAAATAAAAGTTGGGAGAGGATTTGGTTCCTGCTGGAGTTCAGACGACTTATTTGTAAGTCTTCTGGAAGGTTTTCCAGCTGGACGACTTACAAATAAGTCGTCTGGAAGGTTTTCCAGCTGGAAAACCTTCCAGACGACTTATTTGTAAGTCGTCCAGCTGGAAAACCTTCCAGACGACTTATATATTTACAAATCTATACAAAGACCAGACGACTTAAAGATTTGATATTAACCTCTTTGGGCAGAGGAGAAGGCTGTTTCTTTTGTGGAGAAGGCTTTTTCGTTTGAGGAGCAGGCTGTTTCGTCTGAGGAGCAGGCTGTTTAGTTTGAGGAGCAGGCTGTTTCGTTTGAGGAGCAGGCTGTTTAGTTTGAGGAGCAGGCTGTTTAGTTTGAGGAGCAGGCTGTTTCGCCTTTTGAGGAGTAGGCTTTGCCTTTTGAGGAGCAGGCTGTCTGGTGGGAGGAGTAGGATGATTGGTTTGAAGTGGAGGCTGATCCTTTTGAGGAGTAGTCTGTTTGTTACTAGCCCCGGTTTCTGGGGCTTGTGGGGTAGGGTGTTTTTTACTAACCCCGGTTTCTGGGGCTTGAGGGGTAGCCTGATTGGTGACACCAACCTTCTTCTCCACAGCTTCCAATCTATCGGAGATCTTCCTAATCTCCCTGATGCACTTCTTAAACCCCTCTTTCATCATGTCACCTAAGTCCTTGAACATGTTTTCTAACTCCTCTCTGGTCACCCAACTAGCCTCTTCTCTAGCCTCTTCTGTAGCCTCTTCTGTAGCCTCTGTAGGAGCCTCTTCTCTAGCCTCTTTAGGAGCCTCTTTAGGAGCCTCTTTACGAGCTTTCTTCCGAGGTCTCTGATTGTCTTCCTCCACCTCCTCCACAACCATCTCTTTGGCTCTTTTCGATGGAGTCACAAACTTGGGTTTTGTACCAGTGACTTCCCAGCAATCCATGGTCCACTTCCACGGTCTCCGATCATACATCACTTTAATGATGTTCTCCGCGGGCACGTCATCAACCTCAGAGTCCCATTTTGGCCACATTTCACTAATGTCCTTCTCAACAAAGTTGATCACGCGGGTCTGCAGTAAATAGAAGAAGAATCGAGTTAGATATTTGAAACAAAATACTAAATAGACGACTTAATTATAAGTCGTCAACTAAGTCGTCCAGCTGGACGACCTTCCAGACGACTTATTATAAGTCGTCTACTAAGTCGTCCAGCTGGACGACCTTCCAGACGACTTATAATAAGTCGTCTACTAAGTCGTCCAGCTGGAAGACCTTCCAGACGACTTATAATAAGTCGTCTACTAAGTCGTCCAGCTGGAAGACCTTCCAGACGACTTATAATAAGTCGTCTACTAAGTCGTCCAGCTGGAAGACCTTCCAGACGACTTATAATAAGTCGTCTACTAAGTCGTCCAGCTGGAAGACCTTCCAGACGACTTATAATAAGTCGTCTACTAAGTCGTCCAGCTGGAAGACCTTCCGGACGACTTAATTAAGTGAAGATGGAAAGGTACCTGACTCAAGATAGCAGCTTTCATGAATCTGCGGCCTCTGCTGCCGTCGTAAGCCAGAATCGGTGGAGACGGACTGTTTGCTCTGGGTAGACCAATACTAGCACCCAATCCCGGAATAGCTTCGTACGCCCAGACCTGAAGAACTTGTATAAAGCCATCCACGGTGTAACAGCCAGTAATATCTTTGTTCCACAAAGAGTCCATCAGCACCTTAAACGCGACTCTCCCCCATGGATAATTCTCAAACCTTTCTAAATCCATCACTAGCCTTGCGAGAGTAGCTCGTGTAGCGCTTGAGAACTTTTTCCCTTCAATGAATCCAGTGAAGATGGAAAGGTACGCGAGTCGCTTGCGATCTTCCCTGGACCAATCCCCGCATCTCTTCAGTGCTGCTATTATCTGATCAGTACTTGGCCCAGCTTCCCGATGAACTCCCATCATCTCCCAGAAAGAAACCATCTGTGGGGTAACTTCACATTCTGGTGTCTCAAGGTCCTCGATGTAGTCGCAGTTTAGACCAGTGATGTTTTCAAACTCTAACAGTGAAAACCTCGCAGGTTCTGGACCAACGAGACACCACATCTCGTACTTCTTCTTAATGTCCAGCTTTAAACCGAGCAAGTGGTGAACCAGCCTTGAAGCCCAACCAAATCCCTGCTCCTTGAACTTGATGAAAACTCCCAATCTCGACTCCTTGAGCTCTTCAAATTCAGCATCAGTGAGAGCTTCCCTAAGAGCAGTATGCAACTTCGTGTTATCCGTATGATACGAAATGCTATTGTGGGGTTCTGGCTCTTCCCCTAATGTGTATAACCTACGGGGGAGTTCTGGAATATCCATCCTTTTTGTCTGCAAAATAATCAAAGACAACAATAGAAGTCAGAACACAAGCTAAATCAATCACGCCTTAATTGTTACTCCAGACGACTTAGTAGACGACTTAAATATAAGTCGTCTAGAAAGTCGTCCAACTGGACGACTTAGTTGACGACTTATATTTAAGTCGTCTGGAAAGTCTTCCAAATGGACGTACTAAGTCGTCCAGGTTGAAGACTTTCCAGACGACTTACTTACAAGTCTTCCAGTAGAAAAATTTCAAGCGGACCTGATTAGTCGCAGAAGGAGTTCGAGTACTCGTCATTGTGGTTATAGATCTGAAAAAATAAACGTGAAACGGTGAGAATGAGTAAATTGAAAGAGACAACGTTTTATGTTCATCTTTTCCACGAGTTTGATGACTTACCGGCGTTAGGGTTTACAGAGAAACGGCGCTACGGTTTACAGAGAAGAAGCGGCGGCGCTAGGGTTTAGAAGAAGCGGCGGCGCTAGGGTTTAGAAGAAACGGCGGTGCTAGCTAGTGTTTAGAGTAAGCGGCGGTGAGAACGTTGGTGAGCACGGTGGCGAGGGCGACGGTTTGTTCGGAAATAGTGGAAGCGGGGGCGCTAGGGTTTAGAGGAATCGGCGGCGCTAGGGTTAGAAGAAGCTGCGGCGACAACGGTGAGAATGAAGTGAGATAGATAGCCGACGTTGAGAACGATGGTTGTTCGGAAATAGTGGGAATTCGAATCGCCTTTGATATCGCCGGTGAGAGAGAACTGTTAGGGTTTCTGTTCGCGGAAAATGAAAAAAAAAAAAAAAAAATCACCTTATATATTGGGTAAATAATCCGGTTAGCTTTAAAAGTACATTGGTAAACTTTAAGGTTTGGTCCGGTTTAGACGACTTATTCTGGCTGATAATGTACATCAGACGACCTAATATTTAGTCGTCTGGGAACAGAAGACTAAATATTAAGTCGTCCAATACCCTAAAATGAACCCCTAAACTAAAATGACTAAATTAACTTACTAACCACGTTATAAAATCAAATTATACTTCAATAGTGTTTACTATACACAGAAACGAACACGCCTAGGTAATTTTAAAAATTTTCAAAAACGGTTTTAATGCTTTCCAAAATCTAACCCTAAGAACACATACAATACTACAACATATGTTGATGAAACATAAACTAAAGAATATCATGACTCACTACTTTCACTCATCTGGGCTGAAAACAATTGAAATTTGTTATATATTAATTTATATCTCTTAAGACATATGTTAATTACATAATTCCAATTTTTCACTTATCAAAATATTTTTTACAAAATTTTTAAATTATGTTTAAGAATAACTGTCCAGACGACTTAACTTAAAGTCGTCTGGACGACTTATTTTCAAGTCGTCTGTTTACAGACGACTTGCGAGGGGTAGAAACGTAAAAAAAAATCCGTTTTTTTGTTTGTTCACAAGGAGATAGTTGTAATTTCAATAGCCTTTTAAGTTACTTTTGCCTTTGACCCAAGTTGGGGTACTCTTTTGGGTTTGACTCCAAGTTTTGAGTCACAATTGGTAATTCTCCCTCTCTTATTTTATTAAAAGTAAATAGTATATGAGAATTAGTAAGAGTACCACAGAATATTTTTACCTCATTAAAAATATATAAGATTATTACTCTAGAAAAGACAAAAAGGCTCAACACATCAGAGCAATGGTATAACTTGGTTTCTAATTTTATCTAATTATATTTTTAATATAATATTTAAAATTTAAAATTCAAAATTTTAATTAAAGAGAGAAAATGTAAAGGGTAAAATAGGAAATTTCTTATTCTATTAAAAGTAAATAGAATGTAAAAATTCGTAAGAATATAACAAAATACTTTTTTACCTTATTAAAAGTATACTAGGTGTTTGCCCACAATTTTGCGGGAAGTAATATTATAGGAAGAAATATATATTATGTTTATAATATTACAATCACTGAAAAATAATGAAATATATTAAAATTTGAATTTTTAACATTGAATTATTTGATTATCAAAAATTTCAACATATATTTTTAGAAGATCTTAGATAGTTCAACAATATAAATATAAGTTATTAAAAATATTTCTATAAAAGCCATATTATAATATTTCTCTTACTCTACCTTTCATAAAGGAAAAAGATTTTTTTTGTAGTTCCAAGATGATGATCCAAAGTTTCTATAGTTCCAACATGCTTTGTTTTACTTTTAGTTTCTATTTGTTTGATTATTGTGAATTTAGCTAAAAAATCGAATTTAGCTAAAAAAATCGTGTTTTTATTTTTGTGATTCGGGATAAATTGGTGATAGATGATGGATTAACTAGTGTAATTTCATATGCCTTAACGATGATAGTTCATTCAATGATGAGGACTCGTCCGGTCTCGCCTACCCATTTAAACGACAGACCCAGCTCCGATGTAAGTGATGTTGAGTCCCTCGTTTGTTTTAATGAGCTTGATGTTAGAATTTGCATTGACTATGGTCATTTGGTTCTTCAGTGTGATAATTGCGTGGAGAAGGAGACAAGAAACAGTTTGGATGATTTGTTGTCTGAGTTTACTTATAAAGGTGTGAACAGGAAGACATTGAATGGGTTTGGAAGTAATCTTATTACTTCAAGGAACACCGTAAAGGAACAAGCTTTAGATGATAATGATAGTGTTTTCGAATCTCACGATAGACATGAGTGTAGTGAATTTCTGAGTCACGTAAGAAGAGTTTCTCCCTACTTCCAGCACAAACAAGGGTGTCATTCTGATAGTGTTTCTTCTAAAACTCAAAGTACTAGGATAGGATGCAGCAAAGCTAAAGTCAAAAGAGTTTCTCCCTACTTCCAAGCATCAACTAGTTCACAGTGTGATTCTGATAATATTATTGCTTCTCAAAGTGGAATAAAACCTAGGAAAAAATGCAGCAAAGCTCAACCTAAAGTCCGAAAAATTTCTCCATACGTCCAGGGGTCAACTGTTCAAAAACAGCCAAGAGATATGCATCAATACTTTAAGGTGGTGAAAGTTTCAAGATATTTCCATGGCCCGTCTGCCCAAGTTAATGAATCACAAAAGGAGATATCAAGAAGGGTGAGGAAAACTCCTCTTGTGAGCCCTTCGCTGTCTCAGTCTCAGAAGAATGATGAGGCATACCTGCAGAAAACGCCTGATAACACATGGGTGCCTCCACGATCTCCATGTAATCTACTTCAAGAAGATCACTGGCATGATCCATGGCGGGTGCTGGTCACTGCTTGCTCTTGTAAGAAGAAAAGGCTTACTTGTTGGTCAGTTGATTTTTCTAAACGTGATTTGCAGACACGGGGCGTGATACCAGACCTGTTTGCACTGTGTCCTAATGCAAAGACTGCTACAAAAGTCGGAGAGAAAGAGATAGAGACTCTGATAAAACCTCTTGGACTACAGAAGAAGAGAGCCAAAATGATACAACGGTTTTCTCTCGAGTATCTTCAAGCGAGCTGGACTCATGTCACTCAACTTCATGGCGTTGGAAAGTAAGTCAATTAATACTCAAAATCTGAAAGAATTATTTCTGCTAAGAGTTTTGTTAATTAGGGAATTATTCATTCATAGGTATGCAGCGGATGCGTATGCCATATTCTGTAATGGGAAGTGGAGTTGTGTGAGACCTGATGATCATATGCTAAACTATTACTGGGAATTCCTCAGGATTCGGTATGGGTTATGAGTGGGAGGATGGATGTATGTACTGTGCCGATAATATTTTTCTTTTGCTCTGTTTTTTTATGTCACAAATGTTGAAAATTTGTAAATGATAGAGATCTTGTCTTCATGTTTGTTTAATCTTATATTGTAATGTGTCTAGTATCATATGTGAGTTCTTTATGTGTTTTTTATTGTCAATGTGACCCGGGTCCATTGTTCAAGCAAGAGGCGTTTACTTTGTAGTTCTATTGGAAAGAAATTTCTATTCTACCTGTTCAGTGGCATGCTCTATGTCTTGGATTGTTTGCAGCTATAATAGCTCTTTTTTGGTGCCGCTTAGTGAATAACAAGTAAGAGATTTTCAAGATTCTGGTTGCAGATTAGACCCACTTGTGTTGTTGTTTAATAGATATGGGAACTTGTTTAGGAATGGATTTGGAAGTTGTAGGTGATAATGAACAGGCTTAAAAGCTCTGAGGATTCTAGTTTCACAGGCGAACCATTTTCTATATATTTATTATTTTTTTTAAAAACTAAGTGATGACAGTATGTTTCGGTTGCTTTTGAATTTACTTTAGATATGAATCTTCAAATTCAAATAGATTTAGTTTTCAAACATACATCGGAAAATACATCATAGCGTAAAATGAAGTGTAAACCGTAGTGTATAAAGTAACATACATCAAAGTGTAAACCATAGGGTTTAATCCATACTAGATTTTGATCCGCCCGCCCGTGCAGATGTATATTTCAAAAATATATTGCTATTTATTTTTCATGTCAATATCAAAACTGGATAAAAAATTCAAATCTGAAGAACTAGGGCTGGGCAACCGGTGGACCAATCAGGTTTCGGTTCGGTTGCAATCGGGTGTCGGGTTTTCGGTTCTAGAGAAAACAACCCCATTCGGGGATTTTATAAATTCGGGTCGAATTCGGTTCGGTTATAGTCGGTTTCGGTTTGGTTTTAACATCACCAAAAAGTTAGAATTAAAACCATTGTGCAATCGGATTTCGGTTCTTGATCGGTTTTTAATGATTAAACCACTTTATATTAGTTGGTTGAAAGTGAAATAGTTGGTATTCTTCGACTGACATTACAATGATGCATATAAAACGTGAAAGCAACTTCTCAACTCTTTGTAAATTATAAAAAACATACAGCCACTGAACAAGAAACATAAAACATTTCGCAAGCATCTGTAAAATATGAAAGCAACTTAAACACACAAATATGAAAGCAACTTCAGAACTTTATTAAGATAGTAGAAGTGATACAAATATCACTACAATTGAAATGAAAAAAACAGATAGAAAGCACCATTATTCAAAGAAGAAAAACCAAACAGAAAGCAACATAGATTAATGAAAAAAAAAACCAAGTCTTTCAAGCTTCAATCTCCACTCGATGTTCTTTAGAATCCAGACTTCAAGCATCAATATGGTGAGCTTCAAACTCTGATAAAAGACAAAAAAAATTCAGTTAAATGTTGAATATACAGAATCAAACGAGTACAAAAGATAGGCAAATGATTCATACCTTTTTCAAGCTTATCAAACTCTTCCACATCAGCTAGGATTTGCTCATTTGTGATGATGGTTTCCTTAAGCTTGATGTCCGCATGGAGCCATTGCTCAGTACACATAAGAACCTCTATCATGTAGTGAGTCAAGCAGCTTCGATAAGGCTCTAATATCCTCCCACTTGTGCTGAAAGCACTCTCTGACGCAACTGATGAAACCTGCATAGCCAACAGATCTCTCGCCATCTCTGCAAGGACAGGATACTTCATCTTATGCACCCTCCACCACGACAAAATGTCAAACTCCATTCCTGGTAAGAGCTTTGGGTTCTCAACCGCCTCCTTCAAGTAAACTTCAAGCTCATCCCTAGTATCTTCACCTTTTTCTGCCACAAGTTCCTTGTACACAGCATCCATCCGTTCATACCCGAAATCCTCAACCACCAATTCCATTCTGTCCACTCCTTGTTCCTGAGAGTCTGGAGCAGAGACGCTAGAGGCTTCAGGTGGTGGCGATGCTTGTACAGAAGATGCTTTGAAACGCATGCTGTACTCCTTGAACATGGACGTGAGAAGATCAGTCAAAGACTTTGCCATTTCCTTAGCCTCAAAGCTATCTTTCCCGTACAGCTTCTCAAAACAGAGCTTCGCGAAATGCATCTTCTGTGTAGGGTCGAAGATGGTTGCTAAGATCAGCATTTTGTTGATACCCTTGATGCCATCCCAATACTTTAAAAACTTCTGCAACATTTCTGTTGCCTTCAACTTCAGCTCAGGGTCTGCACTACTAGCTAAACCAGTGAGATTTCTCTCTATTGTCACTATCTCACCATAACATTTGAAAGCATTAACCTTAGATGAGGCAGAGACAACAAGGGTGCTATTGTAGAATATCACTAGAAACCTAATAAGCTTTTCCACAGCTTTCCAGTTCCAAGAATCAGGTGGTCCACACCGCTTAGCACCATTTTCGACCTCTAGAAAATAGTCATTGTATAACCTATCTTCTGCTTCCATTCTATCAAATGCTACCTTAAACTGTAGTGCTCTAGATAGCATAAGGAAGGTAGAGTTCCACCTAGTCTTTACATCAAGGGGCAAGCTACCACGAGTCATCTTACCATTTGTGACTCTCTGATCAAAGGCATTTAACCTAGGGGTTGAGGACCTAACGTACTGAACAGCATTCCTGATAGCTAACACATCCTCACCTAATTCACTTAAACCCTCCTTAGCTATCAAGTTTATTATATAAGCCGCACACCTCATATGTAAAAAATTGCCGTCTAAAACAAATGCATCAAGGGAAACCGACCTAAAGCCCTCATGAAACCTCTTAATAGCAGAAGTATTCGCGGTTGCATTGTCTACGGTGATGCAGAACAGCCTCTCAAGACCCCAGTCAGCTAAACACTCTAAAAGAACATTAGAGATTGTATGACCTTTGTGATCCATGACATACTTGAAGCCAATGATTAACTTCTTCAGCTGCCACTGATCATCAATGAAATGTGCAGTGATAACCATATAACTTGCACCTGCAAGACAAGAAAAGAATTGTATAAGCCTGTGTCATTAGTATGTTAAAAGAATTGTATTTTTTTTTAAATAAAAAACAGTGTACCTGTCACTTGAGATACCCATATGTCTGTGGTGAGTAACACTCTCTGTTTACTCGTGATGAGAGAGTTCTTCAGTGCTGCTTTCTTTTTCACAAACATCTCCACAATGTTCCTTGTCAAAGTCCTTCTTGAGTGGGGCTTGTAAAGCAAAACCTTGCAAAATAAGACATTAAAAGAGTAAGTAAGTTTGATGATTTAAAAAAAAAATAGTTAAAGGCAACGTTATGATTCATAACTTATGAAGAGTAAGTAAGGATGATTTAAAAAAAATTATACCTTATCACAGAAGTGCTTAAAAGCAGTACTTTCAATGAATGAAAGTGGCAATTCTGCTAACACCACCAGCTCGTTGCAAGCTTCTTTGAAAACCGATTCAGTCAGTTTGGATACCTTCAGGTTGCCTCCATTGCCAATCTTCTGTTGATTCTTTGTCTGAGAAGTTAACCATGCTATGTGTTCTTTGCAAATTTGCAGATGCTGCTTCAAGTTAGAAGTTCCTGACTTGGAGGCACATGAAAAGATCTTCTGGCAATGGTGACAGACACACTTGTTTCGGTTCTCTTTGTTTCGGGTGAAATGCTCCCACACAGTAGACCTAGGCACAACCATCTTCTTCACCTTCTGCGCCTGAGATGATTCTCCAGATGTTGCATTTGCAGCCGCAAATGTCTCTTGGTACTCATGCTCTTCAGATTGCATTTGAACATCAGTTGCTTGGTTATGAAACGATGAGGATGTCATCTGCAAGAGAAAAAAATAGTATTAGCTTTAGAATTATTTAACTACCAATACAATAGAGCATACGAGTTCTATCAACATCAAACTACCATTGCAATATATACTAGATTGAAAACGAAGATTGTTTTTTATTTAACCGTTCAGACCTCTCTCACTTTGATACTAGAGACCAACTAAGAGCTATGACCAAATCCGAGTGAGAGAGGTCTCAACAAAACTACCATTGCAATATATGATACTAGAGACCAACTAAGAGCTAAACCGTTTAGCTTTTGAAGTAAAACCACTTGTCTTTTGAACATAGTTTAAGAACAAAACAACTAACATCATTGATCCGTAGATAGTTCAACACTTGAATAAAAAAACAATCGGACCGAAAAACTTCAAGTTACAGAACAGAAAAACTAAGATCATTGATCCGTTTTTTAAACCAACACAAGAACAGCTGAATTCTTTTGAGTTTTGAGACTAAGAAAGAATAAAAAGCTAAATGGATTGATCACCAATAAAAAAGAACAAGACATAAGCGGACCGATTCCTATCAACTATTGAGAATAAAAATTAGTACCTCCGATTGATTACTTTCTGTCTAAAGAAGTGGAATGACTTCTAAACTATAAGGAATGCAAAGATATATATAGGATTAGGAGCTGAGAAAAGGGTTTCCGAGTTTGAATCGACGAAAGAATCATTGAGGATATTTGAATTTCGGGTAATGGAAAGGATTTCGGATTGCATGATACGGAAGTTGAGATTTTGGAAGGTTTGGTTGAGATTAGTGGTGAGAAAATCGTGGTGAATATACTCATTGATTCGAAATCGAAAGAAAGAAAGAAGAGGGGTTAGGGTTTTGGTCGGGTATCGGTGGTAATGATTCGGTTGTCGGGTTTTAACCCGATCCGACCCGACATCCATTATAACCCAAAATCACGAACCGAACGGTATATTAACAAAATCCGAAACCGAATCGAACCGCTTTAATCGGACCGGATACTGATCGGTTGTTCGGTTTACGGATATATTGCCCAGGCCTATGAAGAACCGATCATGATCCGAAAGAATAATACCAAACTTGAACCAATATTAATTAAATATCCAAATTATTCAAAATTTTGATATTTAGACAACCGAAATCATAATCAATTCTAACTGAAGTATTTTGGATATCAAAATGTATCCGAAAAAGATTTATTATATTAATAATTTTTAGTTTTAATGTAAAAACATCCAGAATATATATGATACTTTTAGGTTGGTTTAAATACTTAAAAATATATAAAAATAGTCAAATATAAATATCTAACATAGTGAAAGTATATTCAAAACAGCAAAAATATTTATAATAATTATTGATTTTTGATAAAAAAAATTTAACCAAACTACTTTATATGTTAAGTCTAGGTATTATGATACATATTACTCAGATTTATATACAATATATTATTTTATTTATAGATTTTAAGAAATTCAAAATATATAATGATTTTTAAAAAATAATTTAAATGGGTTATCCGAACCTGAGTTGAACCGCAAAGATCCGAATATAATTCGAACTAAAATGTAAAAATATCTGAATAGGGCTGAAATCTTTGACCCCGGAAACCCAAACAGATCCGAAACAAACCCGAATGGATACCTGAACGCCCAGCCTTAATCATAATTCGAACTGAAATTTAGAAATATATGAATGAGGCTGAAATCTTTGACCCTGAAGACCTGAAACCCAAACAGATCCAAGACGAACCGGAATGGATATCTGAATGCCCAACCCTAGTCACTATTATGTATTATATATATATATATATATATATATATATATCATCATTAATTAATTGTATTGATCCATCATATAAATAATCATATAATTAATAGTATGTGATATGTACCATTTTATAAATAATCATATATATTATATTCTTAAAGTTTAATGTGAAATATAAAAATCATAATTTAAGTTGGTGTATCAAATTAATAATTTTGTTGTATTTTTCTTATATATACTAAAACATTTTTAATAATGGTTAGTGAAAAAATATTTTAGTAAAAATAAAATTTTGAATATATCCATATTTTAAATCAATTTTTGATATAAATCAAAAATTATTATCTTGATTTGAAATATGTATATAAAAATTAAATTTTATTTTATGATTATTTTAGACAAAACAATATTTTTAGATAATTAGATTAGTCCATTTTGTACATTTTAAAACTGATATAGTGGATTTCCAATTTTTGTTAATAACATAAGCCATTACTTTTTTCTTCTTGACATACTTTTATCCATGTTTAAAAATTTGAATTTTTTGCATTAGTTTTCTATGAATTATTATTAATTTTATGATTTTTTTTTTGAAATTGAACTCTTGAAATTTGTATATTTGACTAAAATAAATAAGGTAATAATAATGTTACTAAAAATTGTTTTATATAATATACTATTTATATTTCAGTTTGTGTTTTTATTTTCACGGTAAAGAATCGTAAATAAAAAGATTTAAATATAGTGACAAAATTGTAAATAAAAACAAATATAGAAAGAAGATTGTTTAATTTATTGTAAAAAATGGTTAAATATTTAAATAAAAAAATATTAAATATGTTATTCATGTTTATAAACAGTTCTCATTTGTTATTAATTTATTGAAAAATACAATGACTAAATGTGTAAATAAAAGAAAGTCTACATCTCTACTATCTATATTTCCAAACATATCTCATTTATTCTATTATCTTTGTTTCCAAACAATCCAATTGTGTACTTCAACTTTAATAATATGGATTGTTATTAATTTATTGAAAATACAATGACTAAATGTGTAAATAAAAGAAAGTCTACATCTCTACTATCTATATTTCCAAACATATCTCATTTATTCTATTATCTTTGTTTCCAAACAATCCAATTGTGTACTTCAACTTTAATAATATAGACTAGATTTTGACCCGCCCTTAAAAAGGGCGGGTATATTTTTTGTTGGAAAATTATTTTACGTAATAAAAATTATGATTTTTGATAAATTATATATTTTAAATTTTTTATGAAATTTATCTTAATTTTATTTATATGACTTATTTTTATTATTTTCAATATGACTAAATTTTAGAAGACTCTAAATAATTCTAACATGTAATATGATTTTATTTATTTAAACCGAAGTTAAACTTATTTTACACTGATTTTTTTTTAATTTAAATAAAATATTTTATATCTTCAACACTCTTGTATTGAAAATTTCATTTGTGCGTTTGATTTTCTATAATTTTATTAAATTTAGTTTACGTGATTTAGTTTTTATTTTAAATGAAACTATTTTTTAAGGAGTTGAGATAATTCAGACCTGTAATATGATTTTGTTGATTTAATCATTTATGATTTTTGATAAATTATATATTTTAACGTTTTATGAAATTTATCTTAAATTTACTTATATGACTTGTTTTTGTTATTTTCAATATGACTAAATTTTAGAAGACTCTAAATAATTCTAACCCGTAATATGATTTTATTTATTTAAACTGAAGTTAAACTTATTTTACACTGATTTTTTAATTTAAATAAAATATTTTATATATTCAACACTCTTGTATTGAAAAATTCATTTGTGTGTTTCAAAGCATTTTCTATAATTTTATTAAATTAAATTTATGTGATTTAGTTTTTATTTTAAATGAAATTATTTTTTAAGGAGTTGAGATAATTTAGACCCGTATTATGATTTTGTTGATTTAATCATTTGTTATTTCAACTTGATTTATTTTGAGGTTTCATTTAATAAATGCTTTCAAATAATTAATAATGTGAAAGATTTTTTGGAAAGGTATGGTGCAAACATTTAGGAAACAAAATTTTCAAAAAGGCTAAGAATTGAATTATATTAAATACCATTTAATTTAATTGCAAAATAATGACTTTTGATTGGTTGCAAATGATGGTGAAAAAAGTATAGACAATTTTTGTAATTACTTAGAAATTTCAGGAACAGATTCATAAACAGTCATCTGCTTTAATAATATAGATGTCTCGCCTTCTGCTCATCCACACAACAACAAGCTGAGGTATGGTGGTGAAGACAAAATTGCACAAGCTTTCTCTGATTTTTGTCTCTTCGTTCTAACTTTCTCTCTGATTTTCTTATTTCTCCCTCTGGTTTTGTAGTCGGCCAAATAGAGAGAAGAAGGTATATATAAACCATAGAATTGTTAATGGTTCAATTGCTTCTACACCTGAAGGTCTAGGATTCAAACCCCAGAAAATACCAAATTATGCAGATTATGGAGAAACATGTTATAGGAGATCTTCAGCTTGGTGCAGGGTGTGTACCATCGAACATGGATCTCATAGGATGGTTAGAGTGGTGCAGTCAAGCGTGTATTCTCACAGGATGGTATGGTAGGATTGTTGGCTGTAGAATCGTCTTTGTAATATTCTCATCATTGTAATAGCATAATTAATCAATAATAATTGATTCAGACGTTCAAAAAAAACCATAGAATATATATGGAATTTTTCCCTTTTATATATATTTAGGGAGAATTGGAAAAAAAGACATTTTAATTTTTTGTTTGTCACTTTAAAACTTTTTATACTTTTGGCAATTTTGAACATATTTTACCCTTGGTTCATGAGAAAAATAGTAAACTTAAATTAAAAATGTACAAAAATATGAAAACTATTGACAACATAAATATGACAATTTATATGTTTAATTTTTTTAAAAAAAAAATTTGGAACCATATTTTTTTTTAGTTTCTAACCCATGTTAGAATACACATTGATGGAAGAACCCTTCGATTTTGACCTTACCCGATGAAACAACTCAAGCCCCAAAACTTCAATTGTGATGTTCCTTCGGTGTGATCGAAGAGGAAGATGACAAACACGAGGGTAGATAGTAGGAGAGATGAAGAGAGCGTTGGAGAGGAGAAGGATCGAGCAGGATTGGTGAAACTACTCGAGGAAGAACTCTTCAATCGCCATGGAAGACCTCGGCGGAGAAGAAAGGTGAAAAGTAGAAAGGAGATTAGGGTATCGGGTAAATCGATGCCCCTTTGGTTTATTTTTTTTTTTAACTTTTCACTATTTTTACTTTTTAAATTTATTAGAAAATCTAAATGCATTTTAAATTAATAACGAAAATCTAAATAATATATTATAATTCTACTTAATCGATAATTAAAGGGCATTATGGTATTTACAGGTTTTCAAAATCCTATTTTCCTAAAACATCTAACTAAAATCCTAATGTGACAAATGAGAGAAAAAAGTGGATCTATTTCCCAATTTTCTCTAAAAATAACTAGGAACATTGTTTTTTTAGCCCAGAAAACAATAACTATGTCCTCTTAGTCTAATTTTTCTTACTTTATGTCCTATTAGGCTATTTTTTTTTAAATGGCAATAATACCCTTAAATTTCAATTAAAATTTTGAAATTACAATTAAAAAAACTAATTTTGAATATTAAAATATATTTTTTTAATAAAAAGTTAAAAAAATAAAATTCAAAATCTCAATTAACTTTTTAGCCCAGAAAAACGAATTTCCTTTTTTTAAAGATTTTTTTTTCGAATTTTTTTTTACTAAAAGTTTTTTTTTTAAAAAAGATTTTCTTTACTAAATTTTTTTTTTTTAAAATGAAAAATCTCAACTATTTTTTTTAACCCAAAAACGAATTTCCTTTTTTAAGATTTTTTTTAAAAAGATTTATTTTACTAAAGATTTTTTTTTAAAGATTTTTTAAAAACTAAAAATCCCAATTATTTTTTTGCCCAAACAAATTCCTTTTTAAAAATATTTTCTTTTTTTAAAAGTTTTTTTTTACTGAAAGATTTTTTTATCTATTCTTTAAAACAATTTTTATTAAAAAATAAGGAAACAAAATATTCTCAAATATTCTCTTCTAATATTATCATTATCCGTAGAATATGTATTCTAAAATAAGTAGAATACAATAAACATGTTAGAGATCGATTTCTACTAGTTTTAGATTTATAGTAATATGTAGATTCTGATTTCTACCGGTTTTAGATTTATAGTAATTTGTAGATTTCGATTTCTACAGATTTTAGAACTATAGGTTAAGCTTAGAATGTGTTTTGTAAATATTTTTAGATTATTATTATTTAAGTAGAACATATATTTTAAATATAGTAGATACAATGAAAAAATAGAATACATTTTCTACTATGTAGAATGTCAATTCTACCTTTTTTTAGAACAAAATATGAATTTATGATTTAAACATTTTTTGAACTTAAAAATATATCTATAAGTTGATATAAGTATTTCATCAGTATTTACTATTTTTAATTTTTTTTTGTTTGTTAAACTATTTATTTGATTTATTTTAGAAAATACTAAAAAGTATTAGAGAAAAACATGGTACAAAAGAAAAATTATACTTATGGGACATGGTTGTTATTTTTTTTTGCCTAAAAACACTTAAGCCATTTTTATGTTGCCCGGGAAGTTTTTTTTTTTTTTTACTCATTCGCGGGAAGTTTAAAAAAAAATATTTTCTTCTATTGCTCTCGATTGCTCTTGATCAAAGTCAAAATTTTATTCCTCTTCTTCTGGATTTCGAAGACGATTTCAGGGTTTGTCTACAGTTTTGACCCTTCCCCTTTCTTGGTTGCAAAATCCAAAGGAGTGGGACCACGATTCCGATCTCAGTGGCGGAGATGAGGTGGCTGGTGACGGACGGTGCGGCGGAGATAGCGAATCTGTTTGCGTTATCAGGCCGATTTTGGCGGCGGAGACAGTGGATCTGTTTGAGTTCTCGGTGCGTCAGCGGTTACAATCGGTTCCCTCACTGTTTAGCTGATGATTTCGATTATCCTGGTGGGTTTGGCTCTCCGGATTATGTTAACCGACAGCAAGAGGAGATAGCGAGGATGAAACTGGCTCAATGGCATTGATTAGCCTCCTTTTGCGTAATTTTCTTACGATGACCCTGAGATTAAGGCTATAATCGATGAAGCTGATGATGAGATGAGATTTATAATTGCTAACAGATTGAAAGCTCCGAGGGTAAAGCTTCCTCCTTTGAGCCTTTTTTGGTTTATTTTGTACTTTTTATCACAAGTGTGTTGAATTTTTTTGATTTACAGAGCCCCTTAGCTCTTTGATTTCACTGAAGAAAAAGGAAGAGCGAGCTAAGAATAATTATTTGAAAGTTTGATGTGGAATTGTGTTGGATAGGTGGTAGTTCTTGTCTAAAGTTTCTATCTTTCTGTGTTGGTTATAATGAAGAAACTGAGTTAGTTCAAGTGAATATCTTGAAATCTAGTGCTTGTTAACTGATGAAGTTGTTGAGTATTCTTCTTATAATAGTGAAACGAGTCTGGAGAAGAGTTTTTTTTTGGTTATTTATGAACATCTTGAGTTCTAGTGTTTAAGTGACCATTTGGCCAAGTCTTTTAGTTATAGAATATTAACTAATGAAGTGTCTGTTTCTGGGAACAGGTTTGGCTGAGCATAAAGATTCGTATGGAGGTGATCTTTGCTTTTGGGCTATCATTATCTTTTAAGAGCATTTGTAATTTTATGTATCAACTCAACGAAGTCTGATATTTGTTATTTTGGTGTAGATATTATGATGATAAAGCTGTTGAGGCTGAAGAGGGCTTTTGGAATTGTCCTTGTGTTCCAATGAGAGAGAGTTAAGAAGTAGCTCCATGTGCCTGCACAAGGATTTTTCGTTGTGTCTCTGTTGCTGTCAGCCTGGGTATAACCTTCGTGCCATCTCTATATGTGTCTTCTTTTTCAGTTTTTTCTTGTCTATAACTGGTCCTCAGTTAGTCACGTAATAGTTTGCAATGACTTACCCGTGCTTGAAACATTGATGTGCAGGATATGCACAGACTGCCATCTTCCGGGAACAATTTGTATGTGGGCAGATTGCATCGCATGTGCTGAAGGTTGTGCAAGTGTAGTTAGTGAATGTAGTGGTTGCCTTGGAGATGCAGGGGAAGCTAGATTGCCATTAATTTTCATTATGGCATTAGTAGTTTTTTTATGTTGAAGCACTTCTGGTTTCTAATAAACAAGATTGTGGTTAAAAATGGTCAATGAAAATATATTTTAATTATTTATTTACTGGTAATAATTAGTCATAAGATCCAAAGATAACACAAGAGTAATATCGTAAAAAGAAAATCTAACACTAATAATAAATCTAACAAAAAAAATATTTTTTATTTTGTATTCTAAACCCTAAACATGCCCTAAACCCTAAATTTATCTTTTAACTCCAAACTCTGTTTTAAACATTAAAATCATTGTTTACATAAAAATATAAATAAAAACACACACAACTTGTAATTTTAAAACTTTAAAATTTTGTAACTTTATAATTTATTGTTTAAACCTTAATTATTAGATTTAACTCCAAAACACTAAGTATTTTTTAAACACTAAGTCTCAACTGTCTTTTGCTTTGAGTTTATGTTTTCATGTATTGACATTTGTGTGTTTGAAAATTTTAATGGTAAATTACATGCTGGTTTATTACAAATATGCCCTAACCCTAACTACATATCTCAAACCATATATGTTAAATTCCGTTTTATACACGAATCTTCTACTTTAAATACTTTAATCTAAACACTCAAATTATATATCATACAGAAAATTAAACTAGACATTATAATACAAACCCTATTTTTACTCCAAACCCTACTTATAACTCCAAACCCTATATCATATTTCAATTTATATACAACATGTATTAAGCCATAACATTTAATCAATCACACAAAATGTCAAATTTTTGATACAAATTTTAGATTTAAAATTTTAAATTTAAAATTATAATATCAAAATTATTAAAAGTTTTAGATAGTTTTTATAATAACTACAAATAAATAAAAGGATAATTTGTATTGTTTATTTTGAGCCATTGATGAGTTTAGATCAAAGGCTCAAAATAACTATTCTATCAATCCTCGCCCTTTGTTTCTATTGGTTAGGCGTGGATCACCTGTTGAACCGTTAGATGGCAGCTTGAGATTAATTGTTATTTTTAATTACCGTGAACAGATCTCGTCTCAAACACGAGAGAGAGAGAGAGAGAGAGAGAGAGAGAGAGAGAGAGAGAGAGAGAGAGAGGAGATGGAGTTCGATGGTTAAGAAAGGAGGAGACGGCGACGGTCGGTCACCACCACCGCTCGTCATAACCACCTCCGATTGAACCTTGTCACCTCCTCCTCTATCAAACCCCTCTGAATCTCTAACCCTTGTCACCACCACCATCGCTACTCAGATCCATCTTGCCCGGAGTCGCTACCACCACCGCTCGTCATAACCACCACTGGTCACATCTCTGTCTCTCACATCGATTTGGAGTACTGTCTCATGTAGGGATGTTGGTTCATGAACGGTTCGAGGATAGAAGAATGTTACTATGTTTCTGCTAGCTTCTCAGACGTAAGGTCGCTGCTCTGCATCATTTTATTGGTTGATAGTTGCAGAGATATATTTGCTTCTTTCGGTTATATGGTTTGATTTGAATTTAAAGTTAATTTCGTTAGTTATGTGTGTTGCAGAATTTCAAGAGGGATGAGTATGCCAAAACTATCTCCTAAGAGGGATGAACACGTCAATCTCAATATGGGACTTGAGGAAGCATAAACTAATAATTAAGTAAGTATTCAGTTCTTTAACGTGATATATGTGGGCTCTCTATTCTTGCTACAGAAACCTTGATCTGGCTATTATCAATCAACAGATTTGCAGAGCTGAGATGGAGATGGTGGCTGCGGAGGAGGCTGAGATGGAGTTGGTGGCAGCGGAGGAGGCTGAGCGGAGGAGGCGGTGCCAAAGTAGTCAGGGTTATTTTTTGTGTATTTTTCGATTTAGTAAACCAATGTCGTAAACCGGTTTACTTTATAAACCAAAATCGGTTGTAAACCAAAGTCAAATATAAACCAAGTTATTTGTAAACCGGTCTCAACTGTAAACATAAATTTTAATTAATAAATATAATTCAATTTTAATTTTAAATTTGGTTTAATTTTTATTTATCTTATAATTCAATTTTAATTTAACTAATAATCAAATAATTAAAAATAATAATTTTAAAATATAAAAGAGATATACTAGCATTATATAATTGTCACTATAAAATATTTTCAACATTAAAAAAACGCCATGAAAAAAAAATCATGGCACGAGTACAATGCTGTAAAAACATTAATTTATAGCTCACGTATTTGACAAAAAAAATAGCTCACGTATAACGCTATAATATCAAAACTAGATTTTGAACCGCGCGGATGTTTGTTTTAGTTTTATATAAATATATATTTATTTTATATTTTAGAGATATATATTTTTTAACATTAATCATACATCTAAAATTTTATATAACTATTTCAAATACAATAATTTTGTAGTTTACATGTTATGATTAATCAATTGTTTAAAATAGTCACATATATTTATCGTTTCTTCTTACATACTTATCTTATTGTATTTTCATTTAGTTATAGAACTAGATTTTGATCCGAACGCCCGTGCGAATGTATATTTCAAAAATATATTGTTATTCATTTTCCATGTCAATATCAAAACTGGATAAAAAATTCAAATCTGAAGAACCGAACCGATGACGATCCGAAAGAGTAATACCAAACCTGAATCAAAATTGATTAAATATCCAAATTATTCAAAATTTTGATATTTAGACAACCGAGACCATAACCAATTCAAGCCGAAGTATTTTAGATATCAAAATGTATCCAAAAAAGATTTATATACTTATATATTAATTATTTTTAGTTTTAATGTATATAAAAACATCCAGAATATTTATGATACTTTTAGGTTGGTTTAAATACTTGAAAATATATAAAAATAGTCAAATATAAATATCTAACATAGTGGAAATACACTTAAAATACCAAAAATATTTAAATAATTATTGATTTTTGAACCAAAATTTAAACTAAACCAATTTATATATTAAGCTTAGGTATTCTAACATATGTTATTCAGATTTATATACAATATATTATTTTATTATAGATTTTTAGAAATTAAAAATATATAATGAATTTTTAAAAATAATTTAAATGAATTATCTGAACCCGAACTGAACCCACAAAGATCTGAATATAATTTGAAATGAAATTTAGAAATATTTAAATGGGGCTGAAATCTTTGACCTCGGAAACCCAAAACCCAAACAGATCCGAAATGAACCCGAATGGATACCTGAATGCACAGTCATAGTCATAATTCAAACTGAAATTTAGAAATATATGAATAGGTTGAAATCTTTGACTCCGGAAACCTAAAATCCAAACAGATCCAAAACGAACCGGAATGAATACCTAAACGCACAGCCCTAATCACTATTATGTATCATATATTGTCATCATGTAATTAATTGTATTGGTCCATCATATAAATGTAACATCTTATAAATAATCATATATATTATATTCTTAAAGTTTAAAGTGAAATATAAAAACCATAATTTAAGTTGGTATATGAAATTAATCTTTATGTTGTATTTTTCTAATATATATTGAAAATATTTTTTAATAATGGTTATTGGAAAATATTTTAGTAAAAATAAAATTTTGAATATATGCATATTTTAAATCAATTTTGATATAAATCAAATTTAAATTATTATTTTGATTTGAAATATGTATACAAAATTTAAATTTTATTTTATGATTATTGTAGACAAAACAATGTTTTTAGATAATTAGACTAGCCTATTTTGTATATTTTAAAACTGATATAATCGATTTCCAATTTTTATTAATAACATAAGCTATTACTTTTTTCTTCTTGACATACATTTATCCATGTTTTAAAATTTAATTTTTTGCATTAGTTTTCTATGAATTATTATTAATTTTATAATTTTTTTTTTTTGAAAATTGAACTCTTGAATTTTTTATATTTGACTAAACTAAATAAGGGAATAATACTGTTTTTAAAAATTGTTTTATGTAATATGATATTTATATTTCAGTTTGTGTTTTTATTTTCACCATAAAGAATTGTAAATATAGTGACAAAATTGTAAATAAATAAAAATATAGAAAGAATGTTGTTTAATTTATTGTAAAAACAATGGTCAAAAGTTTAAATAAAAGAAGTATTAAATATGTTTTTATGTTTCTAAATAATTTTTATTTGTTAGTAATTTATTAAAAATGTGTAAATAAAAGAAAGTACACATCTCTATTATCCATGTTTTCAAATATATTTCATTTATTCTACTATCCTTATTTCCAAACGATCCAACTGTGTACTTCAACTTTAATAATATAGATGCAAGTCTAGGAAATATTATATATTTTTACTTCTATTTTAATAAAGTAGATGAAATTTAAAATGATGGCAGAAGACACTATGAAAGAATTAATGGTGATCTAAAATTTAGGAATTAGTTCACATATGGAAATCAAATTTTAATTTAGTAAATATATGTAGATATTTGATTTTCAATTGGTTATCTATATACCATCAATATATTGTTTACATATTTGATTGTGATTAACTTATTTAGCATGTATACCAGCAATATATTGTTTATATGATGACCTCCTTCTAAAATATTTTATATTTCAAAATTTTCATGTAGGTAAGAAAAAGGTGACCCCAAAAACTCATAGATTTCTTTTACCCGAAAAAACAATAACTCATGGATTTCGAGAAAAAAAAAACGATAATGATTATGATCTGCACCATGTAGGTGTAATATGCCCGAAACAATATTATATTATTCGAAACCAATCCCACGAATTTATGGTGTAACAGAAAAGAAAGGTATTAATTAGCGTAGGTTTCGGTAAGAAATGAATGGGTTAAGTAAAATGTAAAAGTACTGTGTTTAAGACCAGTGACATATGATTATAATTATTGAGAAAACTTATGGTTAAAATTTATTTGTACTTTAGTGTTAATAGTTTAGATAAATTAACATATGCATTAAACAATATATTCAAAACTATTTTATATTAAATATATTCTTATTTTGACCCGTGGACCTTCAAAACTGAATTTCCTATTAGTAATATTGTTTATGTTTATTCATTTTAAATAATATATTATTATATATGCAAAGTCTAAGATATATCTGTTTTTATACATGTATTATATAGTCTGTGAATGTTAAGTTATTATGTCATTATATTATATTTTTAGCATAAATATTTATATCTATGAAAATTAAATTTTTAAATTTATCAACTTAATATAACTTTATCATATTTAGTTCAATATAATAATTTTACTTTAACATGAATTATTATTATAAAATAGACAAAACGATAAATTTTTATTTTTTTCATTTTATAATGATAACTGAATATATATTAATGTACAATAACAGTTCATTGCTAATTACGAAATCAATTGAAATATTTACATAAAAGTTTTTACAATTAAGATATTGTTAAAATATTTTCAAAATATTTGTTAAAATAAATATTTATATTTAAAATGAAAAGATATCATAACTAAAATATCTTATATTATTAGATTTAATGAAATACATGTTAATTTTATACATGTATTATATAGTTTGCTAATGTTAACCCGTTTTAGCAATGTTTTATATTTTGAACATAAATACTTAAGAAAATAAAACATAAAATTTTAACAATTTAATATAATTTATCACATTAAAGACGATATAATAATTTTCTCTTACAATGATTTGTTATGATTATACAATAGATAAAATAAGATTGAATTTATATTTTTAATTTTATAAAGTATATTAATGTATAATAATATTTCATAACCAATTTCGAAATTAGTGAAAATATTTACATATTTGAAAACTAAAATCTTGTTAGAATCTGTTAAAAAGATTTGTTAGAATTTTTTTAAAATATATTTATATTTAAAATGAAAATATATCAAAATATATTATGATTAAAGTAGTCAAAAAATTCTATATATTATTAATCTTAGAAATATATTTAAAATTAAAGGATGGTCTAAATTAAAAAATCACACATGAAATAAGTCATGACTTTTATTTTAATATAAAAAAGATTTAGCACACGAAAATGTGATATAATATGGGGATTTACTATAGATGCGGCTGTTATAGCGTTTGTGTTTTTGCTACGAAAATGGTACGATAGCTTTTTTTGGCGCTGTTGATGCCGATATTTCTTGTAGTGCCAATAGAATAATTGTAGTGCCAATAGAATAATAGTGGAAAGGTGTAGGTTTGGGCATAAAAACCAGAACCAAATTAAAATATCTGAAACAGAACTGGACATACACCACCAAGTACCCAAATGGTTCCTAGATTTATATATCTAAAATATTCAAACCGAACCAGAAATGGAACGAGTAACCAAACATACGCAAAATATTGATTTTATATACATGTAATGTAACTAAATATATATATATATATATATGTTTATAATTCAAAATCTACTGAAAGTATCTTACAAAATTTGAAAAATTAAATTATTATAGGATATTCGAACGATCTGAAAGTATCCTGATATTTTAATCCAAAATATTTAAAAGTAACCAAAAATATCCAATTTTTTTATCTAAAGCCATCCTAATTATTTGATATTTTATGTACTTTTATTAATATTATTAATATACCTACTTTTGTCATGATTTTTAGTTGATAAGGGCCCAATAATTTTTTGATTGTCGATTGGTTTTGGAAAAACAGTTTGGTTTCTAGTTAGGATTATTCTCTAATTTATTTATTTGTTTTAGCAAAGTAAAAAAAGCTAATGGCATAGTTTTATAATTATTTTGAAAAAGTAAAAGCAGAATTTTATGAAGGATTATGCTTTAATAGTATAGATAATACTAACTAGATAATACTAACTAGATATTGACCCGTGCGACCGCACGGGTATTAATTTTCTATTTTAGTTTTTATTTATTTATACTAAATGATGTATTTGTAATACTTGATCATTTTATATTGACTACGTTACGGATGTGTATTTGGATACCCACTGATTCGGTTAAAATCTATTTGGGTTTGAGATTCCCGAGTTAAAGATTTCAGCAACATTCAAATATTTATAAATTTTGGTTTCGGTTTGATTCGAATATTTGCGGGTTCGGTTCGAATATGGATAACCCGTTTGAATTATTTTAAAATTTTAAAATTTATATATACTTTAAATTTCTCAAAACATATAAATTTAAGTAATGTAAGCCAAAATATATAAATTAAAAATTAAAAACAGGTTAAACTTCAATATTTGGATGAAGAATAAATATATATTTTAAATATTTTTGGTGTTTGATTATTGTTTATCTACTTTATATGTTTACTTTTAACTATTTTTTATATTTTCAAATAGTTTAGACAACTTTAAGTTGATAAAAAGGACAACTTTAAGTTGACAAAAAAAACTTTAAAATATTATTAATTGTTGAAGAATAAAAAAAAATACATTAATCTAACTAAAAAGACAAACATCAAAATAGGAAAGAAAAAAATATATTAATCTAACTGAAAAAGACAAACATTAAAATAGGAAAGAAAAAGAAACACGTTAATATAACTGAAAAGACAATCACTAAAATAGGAAATTCAATTTAATTCTCAGTGGTATGCAATTGTAAATAACATTGAAAACTAAGGGTTAATCCATATGTGTACTTCTGTTTTAATAAAGTAGATTGAATGTGTTTACCAAATATAATGAATTGTTAGATGCTACATCGTATTCGTTGTACATCCTTCCTGTATCTTATTAATAGTTTACATCTAATGAATTTTTAGATGCTACATAAGGTTTATTGCCCATCCTTGTTAATAGTTTACATCTAATATAAATATCATTAGACTCTGACATTTGTTTTAAAAGCACATAACATTTTTCTAAACAAATCTAAATTACAAAATCAGTATGTTTTAACAATTTTTGATAAGTAATGTTTAAACCAGTTATGTTAATGTATTTGAAAACTATGTAATCATATTATTTGTATTTGTATCAAATATGAAAATTATATAAGATATTAATTAATTCATTATAAAATTTCGATGAAATTTATGTAACTCAATTTATTGATCATGTAACATATACTTATTTTGTAAATTTAAAACCATAAAAGTTATTTGATGTAATTTTATTGAATATAGTATTTTATTTGTATAAAACTTATTTGATATCAATTTAGCTAAGATTCATCTCGCATATATAATTATATGTTTTTAAAAATAAAAGTTTCTAAGAATAAGCATCTAATATGAAAGCTTTATTAAATATTTTTACAGGTTTATTACGAATGTTTAAATGAATGCAATTTTTTATTTATGAAAATATAAATAAGATAATCCATTGAAAAAAGAGAAGATGTATAATCCATTAATCTAAATAATTTCATATTAAGTGAAATTATGTTAGAGTATCTAAACCCGCAAGAAGTAGTTATACTTATTTTTGAATTTTTTTATAAAATAACTGAGTTTTAATCAATTATTTATCAAATGTTCGAAAATTCCCGAAATTTATTGATTTGCTATTGTATTTGGTTGGAGCTAGTTATTAGAGCCGTATAGAATAATAGCTAGGTATAATATTAACTCTGGGCAGTTTCTTCAAATACAAAATGGCTCAAACCAACCTACCTTTCAAAGATGGTCAAACTGTTAAAGTAAGATCCTTGGAACATGGATATAGCGGAGCTTGGTTTCGATGCAAGGAAATGTAAATTGACTCTGTTTCTTTTGGGATTTAATCCTTCAAATATTTCAAATATACATATATAATGCCTCAGCATTTAAAAGTACCAGTTGTATCATCAACACTCCATTTCATAGAATTCACTTTGGTTAAGGGCTGAAGTGGATGAGTGAGCCTATATATAGAAGGACATGTGCTTCACCAAGTGTAGAATCTCTAGGCTTCCTTTAAGAGCTTGTATGAGAATCTAAGGGGTATACCAAAAGAACCTAACCTTACTGGCATAAGGAAAATCCAGTTTGTTGCATCAGGTGGTACTGTAGTTGGTGGAGGGGCTGCTTTAGTCGCCATTATATCAGATTATAAATTCATACTTGTGATTAGGAAGATAAACCTGCATTAAGTCCAAATTAAGAATTACGCTATTATTCTTATCATTGTCATATTTGAGGTGGTTTCTCATTATAAGATTATAAAAGGCTTATATTGTTGTTTTGTTGTACAATAATGTTAAGTTGTTAACAGGTTTGTGTATTTTTTTCTTCAATGGTTAATTAGATAATAAGGATATACATAGTGGAGGGGAAATTGTACTACAGCTTGAAATATCTTGATTACGACAATGAAGGTGAGTTTTACATCTTCCCAGGGGCGTACCCACGCAGGGACCACCTGTGGCACGTGCCCCATACTCCTTGCTAATAATTATTATGTAACTATAATACAGAAAGAGGTACTTGGCTGGTTTGGTCATGAGCGATATATGTGCTCCACCCAGTCTAAGTTCGAACCCACTAACTGCACTTTTTTACTTTCAATTTTTCTACAAACTTTTAATTATTATTCCATCAAATATTTTCTTTTGATTTCAATACCGTAACTATTTTTAATAACTGTTTTATTTTCTGTTTTCAATAGAAAAATTCTATTTTTATCACAAATTTGATATCACTTTTCAAATTTATATTTAAAATGATTATTTTTAAAAAATATTTTAAATTTGTGATAAAAATGGATAACTAACTCTCTTAAAACTATTTATAAAAATTTATAAATCTAACTTTATCTTTTAAATATTAAACCCTAAACAATAATCTACAAAACTCAAATATTAAGGTATTTTTATTTATTTTACAAAGAAAGTCGGTATCCAATTTACAGTATTTCAATCACTTTTTAATATTACTTTTTTCAAAATAAAAAAATTATAATATATTAATATTTAACTTTAACAATAATTTTATTAGGTTTATTTTTCAATAGTTAGAAAAACATAAAAATTAAAAATAATATTTTTATAATAAAATTACTATGTGCATTATATAATTTTATGATATTAGTTGTGATTAAAAAGTTCTGATTTATATATTCTGCCCCACACTAAATGATTTTCTGGATCCCTCCCTGCATCTTCCAATGCTTATTTATTTTTGTTATAACTAACATAATGTTCTTGAAAATTTTATACGCTTCAGAGATATATGAGCAACAAGTCTTTCAACCGTTTGAAGATGAGGAGAAAGAGTGGATATTGGTTCGACCCACATACCCATCAGTACATAAAATCAGGGCTGACCTGGTACCTCTTGTGGGCGCTCATGGTTCCTGGAAAGTGGGAGACTTAGTTGATTGGCATAAAGATGGTTGTTACTGGTCTGGAAACGGTTTTGGCAATCAAAAACAATGATGCATTTGAGGTGGATACAAAGCAGTTTGATATTGTGAAATTGTTTGTTATAGTTATTTAGTCCATTCTCTACTGCTTGTCCTTAGGTAGGAGCTTGAAAGTGAATATGATTTTTGAAGCTTGATTTCTTCAGTAAAAATCGATTATCTATTTTGCAGGTTGAACTGTATCCTTCTCCACCGGGTGAAGGAGAGACTTGCAACGCTTTGAGCAAGGACTTGCGTCGATCATTGGAATGGTCACTCGAAGATGGCTGGACATTGCCTTCTACGGTTAGTTTGTATTCTGATATGTGATTTCGATGTCTTTTTTGTTCAGATTTATCCATGATCTTTGTTGATTCTGTAAGGAGTTAAGGACTAACTTAAGATCTTATGTAGTCTTTATGGTATTTGCACATGATTGGTTTAGTTTATTATGATTGTGTTTCTTGTTCTTTTAATAGACAACTAGGTAGGACCTGCGCTTTGCGCAGGGTGAGATTGGTTTCTAAAATTTTAATTTAATTTTAACATATGTTCTAAATTTGTAAACATAGTTTATGGATCGGTTATGTAATAACATTCTCAACATATTTTTGTTCCTAATTATTAACTACAGATGATAGACATTTATTTTTAACTACGGATGATAGACATATATTTTTAATTTTCATCTATCTCTTCATTCGAAAGGTACGTAGCGACCTTTTGTATACATTACACTACTTGAGTGATTTTTGTTCGTTAATGAAATAATAAACCAAACTTTCATTCCGGTTTGGTCTTCTGGCCAGTGTCTTTGTTTTATTTAATTTTGGTTTGTGTAGATCTATCTGAGGGAGCTTTGAACAAATCAGTAACAAAAAAATCAAATACAAATCCCAAGACAATCTGAAGCACTGACTGGAATCAATCAAATCTTTGATAAGTAACATTAGGTTACGTGTATTTTTGTATTGAAAATAGTTAAACTATAAATAGACTACCATCGAAAATAGTTACATGATACGATTCTATAGGTTCTATAGTATAAAGAGAGGAACATTATGCATAACTGAGATCATGATATTGAGTTTTAGGTTAATTGACAAATATGATTAAATAATATGATTTTGTGGTTCTATAGTATATCATTTATTAGGTTCGTGAATGTAAAATATTATACCATAAAAAGATAACCAAATATCTATATTATTAAAACTGAATTACATTTCAGTTTTGTTTAGAAACATAGATAGTAATATTAAAAAAAATAACTATGTTTGGAAATAGGTATAGCATTCGGTCGTTTTTTGCTTCCTTCGCTAATGTCATTTTTCGTAATTTCAGTATCACACGGCTTTAACCAAAATCAAAATCAATAAAATATACATTATCAGTTAACTTACCATGTTTATATGCTAACAACCTATTTGTTTAACTAAACAATTAAAAAAACATCGTGTACAGAAAGTCATTTTAGATATGGAAACAATTAAAATTTGACTTAAGCGTATATCTCAAAAAAATATTATTAAATTTGAATCAAAAGTGGATAAATATCCAAACAAATTTATCATTCTGGTATCTAAATAACCAGAACCAAACATGATCTGATCGAAATATTTCGGATATTCGAATGTATTTGAATCATATATACTTGAATATGTTATTTATTTTTATAGTTAATATCCAAGATATAAGCTATCTTAAAGTTGACTAAAATATTTGAAATATAAAAAAACACCAAAAATACTTAAAATATATATTTCTTCTTCATCCAAATATTCAAGTTAAACATATTTTTAATTTAGGTAATTTGGCTTACATTACTCAAATTTACATGTTATAGTATTTTTATTTTTAGATTTAAAGAAATTTAAAGTATATAAATTTAAAAAATTTAAAAATAGTTTAAACGGGTTATCCGGACCCGCAAAGATCTGAATTAAACCGGAATCAAAATTTATAAATAGCCGAATAGAGCTAGAATCTTTAAACTCAAAAATCTCAAACCCGAATAAATTTTAACGAAATTCGAATGGGTACCCAAATACCCACCCCTAGCTTAGTCAATATAAAATGATCAAATATTACAAATATATAATTAAGTATAAATAAATGAAAACTAAAACTGAAAATTAATACATGTGCGGTCCTACGGATCAAGATCTAGTAAATGTTAAATGTGGGTCTTCTATGTGAGGGGCATATTGTGTAGACAGGCTTCAAATCGCCAACAAATTAAATCTAAACCTGCCATTTATTTAAGTACTGGATCTCAAAAAAAGTTAGAGACAAAAGAATAGAGAGAAGATGATATCATTGAAGCACTTCCATCATTTATATTTATATAAGTTTCAAATTATTTCTTTATTAAATGAGATCAATATATCAAATATACGCTCGATGATACTGATTGACAAATTGCAAGTTAAGATTTCTTCAAATGTTTTTGTTTTCGGAAGTTGATAAATACGGCTGAATACTGTTTTAGGTTAATATTAAACATTTGAATCAAGGATTTCATTTGTGATGTAAAGATTAAGAAGGTAGTATAAATAACGGCAATCGGCACTAATTTTATCTCCACATAAAATTTTGTGATTGCAATCAAAACTTTCCATATACAATACAATATTGACCTAAACAATAATCTAAATTTGCGTGGAGATCAATATATTGATAAAAATATCACTCACTTATATTCTAAATCATAAATGCATTAAATTAAAGATCATAACTTGCAAATCACGATTATGAATTGATACCATAAAGTGTATCTTTTACATTTAAATATATAGAAATTTGATTTCAAATAAATTAGTTTATCTGTGAAAAAATTTCAACTTAAATTGTTCTTATATTTTTAATGTTGGAAATTAATATTCTATTTTCTGTAATTTAATTTTTTTGCATTGTAAAATAAAAATCACTATAAGAAAATACATATACAAAAACTACAAAAGAGATTTTGCAGGTACAAAAAATATTATAACAGGGGTTTACTTCTTTTTTTTTGAACTAATAATAATGATGAACTAACGTAACTAATCGATTATTTCATTAGTTTATACCAGTACATATAAAATCCAGAAGACGAACCTTCAATGGTTGTTAAATATGTCCCAAAACTATGGAGTTTATTACTCTTTCAATATTTCTTACCTTCTTTTGTTTCCGAAATTATACCTGCGAAATCTCTTTTGTAGTTTTTATAATATTTATAAACTAATCGATTATTTCATTTCAATGAAATATTTAGCAACAAAATAAAACAAACTAAATAATGGACAATAAATAACTAAAAATAACGCTTTCAATAGTTTAGTCCTGGCAAAATAATTTAAACGGTACATAGTTCATCAATTAGAATCTTAAGATCAAATGCTAAAAACAACAATGGTACAAATCAAAATATGAACGATACGTTGCAAAGGCTTTATTATTCAGAAACTGAAAACCAAAATAAAATTCGAATTAATATGCAACTCACATGAAAAGGCTCTTCTTGGTATCCTGAAAAACAAATCCTGTCAATGTAGTTTGTGTAAGCAAACATAGAAGTAAAATAATTAACAGATGAAAATGTTCATATATGCTTACTTGTTTTTGAAGGCTTCTATTTCTAGGAGTTCAGGGTCAAACAAAATGTGAAAACATGAAGCTCCTCGTCTATTTGAAGTCACATGCATATATATATTTGAATCAAAAAGAGAAATCAAATCCTTTTTATCCTTGTTTCAGAAAAGGATCAAACTAAGAAACCAAAACCTTTTTAAATGTCGCATTTTGTCCTCCTGCAAAAATTTACCATATGAAAGTGTTAGTTGTTTGGTTAGACAGGGCTAAGTTGATATAGAACATATTGCAATAAACTAAAAAAAAACTTATTTTTGCATCCATGAAAAAATATTATAAAAGTTTCTACACCTTTAGCCTAGTATTGCTTCCAAAAACTTTTTACATCTCTTTTTCACCTTTGAAATGTTTCAACTCTGATATTGAGTGCATAGAACTCATTTTTTGTTAGATTGCATACCGGTTCAAACTTGGTTGGTAATGATGCTGAGTAAATGAGTTTAGAAGGTCATATATAGTCAGGCAACTTAGGGTTTAGGCACACAAGAATTACCAGAAACAAATATTGAGTAATTTACCCAAAATTTACGCTATTACTATATTTAACTACACGCATTATCGCCTTCCAAAATTTGGTTAGTACTATATTTTCGAACCTAATATAGGAAACAATATTCAATACGATATTTGACCAAATATTAAGTGTATAGTATAAACTTAAAATGATAACCATTTCTGTAGAGGATTTGGCATAAATTACGGTTATATTAAATAACATACTAAATTAGTTTAAAATTTATTGCAGTTTTCATATATTAAATACGGTTATAATAAAATGGCTTCTGATACATTATATGACTTCTGATACATTATAAAAAATGTTTAGTTTACTTTTAATAAAATGGCTTCTGATACATCTTGCATTGAAAAAAAAAACAAATATTAGATTTTACAACATTATACTACATAATTGCGTAATACATTATATGGCAATGATCTATGGTAACCTTATATATGGTAATATATTTTGATAGAAAAGGAAATCATGGAATGAGTTAATGGGAAATAGAATTAAGAAAAATTGTAATGATCTTTGACTTTCCTTAAACATGAAATGATGAAATCAGACATATCTTTGACTTTCCTTTTTACACGAAATCGTCCAATTATTCATTTTGAACTATAATGTATATGAGGAAATTCGAGTGGTACCACAATGGCATTTCTTTATAATTTCTCTAGTGAATCAAGGGTGATTTTATATATGGGCTGAGAGTAAATATGGTGCTGACACGTCAGCATGGCATTCATGTAAATAACTTACACATTTAAGGTTACTCTTTAAAAATGCTTCTTGATTAATAAGAAGGGGATAAAAACTTTGCTGGTTCTTGAATATGATGAATACGACTAGTTGGACTTTGGTATCCTCATGTGCTATATTGGTTATTTTGTTTGGTCACGTGTTTATGTTGTTGTAGGATAGGAGATAAAGGCAATGTGATGGGCTCGTGAAACGGAAGAATGAAAGTTGCGCTTTCGACTTGTATATGAACGATGATTCTATTATGAGTATTCTCTAATGGTTGTTTGGTTTTAGCACTCAATTGCTTTCTTTCACACTTTGTGGAAACCACTATTTAATATTAGAATGTTAGATCATGTAACTAGATCATGTTTGAGAGAGAACCCCAATTTCTTAAATTTATCAATAGTAGTCTTTGGTTATCAAAATTATGAATGATAAAATCTTAAATGACGAGTTTGATACACAATCCATTAAAACTAAGGCCCAAATAAAATGTTAGCTTCGCACATCATTAACACACTAACAACAAGAGCAACACGACAACTTTAGCTGTAGTATCACTTTCACGACTGAAGAAAAGATTTTTATGGTCTAAGGTATCAGAGTTTCCAGAGATACAACAATTTCTAAGAGCAGCTTGATCAATGATTTCTCATGAGATTTCTCATGATGTCAGTGTTCGAAAATTCCCGGAAATTATTGATTTGCTATTGTATTTGGTTGGAGCTAGTTATTAGAGTCCAATAGAATAATAGTGGAAAGGTGTAGGTTTGGACAAAAAAACTAGAACCAAATTGAAATATCTGAAACAGAACCGGACATAAACCATCAAGTACCCAAATGGTTCCTAGATTTATGTATCTAAAATACCCAAACCAAACCGGAAATCGAACGGGTATCCGAATATAAAAAAATATTAATTTTATATACATATAATATAACTAAATATATATATTTATAATTTAAAATATACTGAAAGTATCTTACAAAATTTGAAAAATTAAATTATTATAGGATATTCGAACTATCTTAAAGTATCCTGATATTTTAATCCAAAATATTTAAAAGTAACCAAAAATATCTATTTTTTTTTTAAATCTAAATCATCTTAATTATTTGATATTTTATGTAAACTCGATATGTAACCTAAATTATCCGAACTACCTGAAATAACCGAACTGGATTTATTTCAAGGTATTCTGCGATTTCTAGCTTTATTATCCGAACCAAACCTCTGAACTGAAAATAGTCGAGAAGTAAATAGATTCTCTAGCCCCCTATCCGAAATACCTGATACCAGAAAGAAATATCCGAATCAAACGGAACTGATATCCGAGATGTGAAGACATTTAAAAATGTAAAAAAAAAAAAAAAAAAAAATTGAAAGCTAACATTAGAAGAAAAAAATCATTTGTCACACGAGGAAGAAATAAAAGAGGGGGCGCGGGAAAAAAATAAGAAGACGGTTGCGATTTTTGTTCGCGAGCTCTAGAAAGGCGACGATAGGGTTCACAGCGACGATTCCAGCGACGATTCCAGCGACGATAGGGTTTCCATCAGATTCGATCGATGGGCTTCTGTTTTCCAGAGACATTGGAGAAGGAACATGCGGTACTTCGATTCGATTGCTTATCTCGTTTTCATCCCTACGAACTTAAGTTAACTTAAGTTTTATCTATGATGAGAGGTGTGTATGGTGTTTTATGTAGCCCTAGGACTGTGCTTCGTCTTCGATTGTGATTAAGTTTTTGTGTTTTAGAGTTCTCGTTAACGTTTTTTTGAATTTGATCAATCGGTTTCCACTTTCCAGATGCAGACGCTGAAAAAATCAGTGGCTCTAGTACTCGCTTTAGAGGAAAAACTGCAGAGTGCTTTCAATGAGAATGCTAAGCTCAAGCTGATGCAAAAGGAGGATGAAAAGCTTTCGATCCAGACTCTGGGTGATCAACTTACAGAGTCTCTGCAGCATTTAGTTTCTCAGGTTCAAGAAGGTATACAGTAGATGCACATTGATTGCTACTTATGGTCTACGGTTGCTTTATCTATTTCCTGAGTTGCCTCTTGATACTGCTGCATCAGAAAACAGTGGTGTTAGCCAGCTTGTGCCTCCCCAGATTTTGAGCAAGGATGGCAAGCCATACATCATGAATTGCGAGACCAAGGTCTTCCCTCCTGAGGAGATCACTGACAAGGTCCTGACCACGGTGAAAGAAGCTAGGCGTGTATGTATGTCAAAACCCTTTTTTGAAGGTTCCTCTAGTGATGACACCAATATGGCAAGTATCTAAAATTTTTTCTTCTCTAAAACCTTTGATGCTGTCCATTGTTTCTTTGAGATTTTAGAGAAACTGAAGAGTGGTTTTTTTTTTGTAGGATGAGGATAAGAAGGATCCCGCTACGTACACAGCCGAAGAAGACGAATCTGACGAGGATATCAATAAGGCTTTGTACGAGGGAGGTGATCCTGATGGGATTATGATGGATTGTCCAGACATTGCTCCCCTTCTACAAAAGCTTCCCGAAGGTTTTGAGTACCCTTTCTTGACCAATGAAATAGCACGCGACCTCCTTGATGAAATGAGGTATAAGATGGTGATGGAAGCTTTACCTCCAAAAAGCCACTTAATGCTCTTTCAGTGTCTAAGCAACATGTTCATCTACTGGAGAAAGAAGTCTGTTCATCTTAAGCAGTATCTAACTTCAAGGTCACGTAGAAAAAGAGTACTTGTCGCTGCTGGTATAGTTCGAAACCAGTTAGACCATCTTCTTTGCTGGGCGTATTCATCAAGCGACTCGGTGAGCGCTTCTCTTGTTATACATGGCGTGGAAAAAGACTACTTCCCTCTGTGCCCCATGTACCTGTGCGAGAATGTAGATCCAACCCAACTTAAAACTCACGTGATTGAAGAGAAAAAGCACCGTTGCTATGGCAGTAATGTCCACTCCGCACTACTTTACATAATGAAGTATGGGATACCAAAGGAAAAGGAAGCTAGTAAGGATTTCAACTGTATGTTGGCAAGGGGAGTAGGTGTGGAGGAAAAGAAGTACTACATTAGTGGAGTTTTCAAGTATCCCACTTTAGAGGCAGCTCTCATGCGTCTTAAAACTCATCCTGTTTGTGCCACACTAGCCATGTTCACCGGTTGCACTGATAAAGGTATCTATCGTGGTCCTTTGAAGGAGGGTTCTGAATACATGGGGGATCACGAAGTGCTTATGGTCTGCCTTGAAAAGATGCGAGGAGAAATGGTTGTGAAATGCAAGAGCAGCTATGGGAAGAAGTGTTGTAACAGAGGATACATCTATGTGTCTGTTGAAGTTATGATGATATTAGCTGGAGCTCGTAGGAAACGAGGAGATAATCTGGGTGATATATGTCACATAAGACCTCAATATCTTTTGAGCGAATTTTACTCGGTTGACATGGAGATGGGTTCAGATGAAAACAGAGAAAAAAACCGTCAGTATTTAGTCAAAGATGATAAGAAAGATCAACTTCCTCCAGATCAAAACTCAGCCGAAAAGAAAAAATCAGCCACAAAGAAAAAATCAGCTTCGCCAGTTATTTGGGTTTGACTTCGATATTGATGTCACTAATATCTCTTAGATATGATTGCACTGGTATCTTTTAGAAAATTTATTTACTACCTTTGCTTCTGCGTTGACAGAGCTCAGAGAAGTCTTCAGCCCTAGGAAATGACTTTTTACCCCGTGGATCTGGTAATAAGAGCTTATCTGGTAAGGCCAAAGTTCCTTTCCATGTTCCGACTATAAAGAAGCCACAAGAAGAGTTTAACATTTTGGTTAACAACTCCAATCAACCGTTTGAGCATGTTTGGTTGGAGAGGAGCGAGGACAATCAGCGGGTTATGCATCCATTGGTTAGTCCTTTTCTTTTCTTTTTTTTTGAAAGAATTTGACTTTTGAGTGATTGCTTGAGGAGTCTTGTTTTGTTTCACAATTGACTTAAGCAACACCAGTTTCATGAATGAGAGAAATCCTTTTAATCTAGTGAAGCAATCGTTTTCATTGAAAGAGTTAGACTAGATGTCTACGCTGTCAGCATTTTGTTATATGTTTGTTATATACTATGCAGGAGAAACTTTCAGTGATTGACTTCGTTGGTAATATTGTAAGCGAGATGGAGCCTGTTAAGCCCCTCCCTTTGGAAGAGACTCCATTCAAGCTCGTTCAAGATGTGAAAGATCTGAAAGATTTAGTTGCCAAATTGCGTACGGTTGAAGAGTTTGCGGTAATTTCTTTACTTGTTCTTTATTAGTGCGTTGCTTGACTATAAAGTCTGTTAGAGTTGTTAAGAAATTTGATAGTTACACTGAACTACCGGCGTTATAGTTATTTCAGCATTTTGGTTTGGAGAATAAAATTTCTGTTATTTTGTTACCCAGAACGACTCAGGTTGTGAGTTACCAAGGCTGATGCCTCTCTACTCTTCTCTTAGAGTTGTTTTTTTTTTTTGCTCTGTTTAGGTGGATCTGGAGCATAATCAGTACCGATCTTTTCAAGGATTGACATGCTTAATGCAAATTTCCACCAGAACGGAGGATTATATAGTTGATACATTCAAGCTTCGTGTACATATTGGTCCTTACCTAAGGGAGATTTTCAAAGACCCTAAGAAGAGAAAGGTTTTTACCTGTGATGCATTAATTTTCTTTGTAGAAGGTTTAAAATATTTTCCTGCACTCTGAAATCTGTTTATTTAATTAGGTGATGCACGGAGCAGACCGAGATATTGTTTGGCTTCAAAGGGACTTCGGGATATATGTCTGCAATCTCTTTGACACAAGACAGGTTTGTTTTATTTTCACCAATGACTTCTTCCTGTGATGTTTCCTATCACACTAAACATAGGAGGTCCATTTTCCGTAATGTACACCTTTTACTATATTGAAGACGAATGCTGGCATCTGAATTGAGTATCCCGCTTCCTCCTTTCTTTTCTCTTGGTCTGGAAATGGAGAATTTGAACCTTTCTTCCTTACAAAGTACACAGAACCAAGTTATTTGGAAGATATGTTTTAGTTAATTACACTATCTAGGGGACAACTAGGAAGAATTTGCGCAACGCTAAATTTTTATATTCTTTTACACCCTCCTGACTTTTACTAGCTTATGGTATGTGTTTTCCAAGACGCACAAGTCAATAGGTAAATGAAAAAAATGCTTGTGGTGATTAAGAAGCTAAAAAAATTTCATCGACTTTAGATAGCTTTTACCTCTTAAAAGTAGGGTGGTTTTGTCTTACTTATTCGCTTTTTTCAGGCGTCAAGGGTGCTAAATTTGGAGAGAAACAGCCTGGAGTTTCTTTTGCAGCATTTTTGTGGTGTTACAGCAAATAAAGAGTGCGTCATGAGGCCAATCTGTTTTCTTTTTTCAGTTTTCACTCTCATCTTGTCACTTCTCTATCAACTTCTTTGTTCATTGCTGCAGATACCAAAATGCAGACTGGAGAATTCGACCCCTTCCAAAGGAAATGACAAGGTGAGTTCTTTTCTGTCCTGAGTCTTGTCACTACTGTTCTGGTATTAGTTTATTTGTGCTCACCTTTTCTTGGAATTCCGTGCAGATATGCAAGAGAAGATACCCACTATCTTTTGTACATATATGACGTAATGAGACTAGAACTGCAAAGAGTGGCAAAGGGTGACCAGCATACAGACTCTCCCCTGCTTGAGGTAGTCATCGTTAAACTACGCTAACAAGTCTTAATATCCATCTGCATTTTGGTTTTTACCCGATCAATATACTATCTCTCTGTTAGATTCCCACACTGGCCAAGTAGGAAGTACATTAAAATCTTGATGTCATAGCATTGTTTGTGGAAAATTATTTGTGGCCAAATGCGTTGGGTTTATATGGGTGGGTTATGTTGTCTTGTACGGTTTTCAGTGATCTTAATGCATATTAGCTGCCTAGTCTAAGTGATTCTCTAGTTTTGCAACATTCTTATGCTTTACTAACTCTGGGAGGGATTCATCTGTACATCATAATTGGTGGGTTTTATTGTATCGCGAGCTAGTTAAATTTCAGTGTTTTTATTGTATGTTAGCTGCCGTACCTAGGTGATTTCCTAAGTTTGCTACACTTTTATACTTCTGTAAGAGTAGATCTGGGAGGCATTCTTCATGCATTTAATTGTTTTCTGGCTGAATTGTCTTTAGTATCACTAGCAAAAAAAGTTCATCAACCACATGTTTTGGGAAATCATATTGTTTATCGGCATTCACATTTTTCTAGAATTGGTGATTTGATATCTTTGCTTGTCTATAGTTATTATAGTCCAGTAGATGTATAGCTCAGGACGAATATGCTCTTTCTTCCTCAAAGTTCTGACCATTTGACTTACTGTTTCTTATAGGTCTACAAGCGCAGTTACGATTTGTGCGCACAACTATATGAAAAAGAGCTTTTGACTGAGAATTCATACCTTCACATATACGGGTTTGTTGCTTATCCTTCAAAGAATCATTATAATTTAGTAGTTTCTTTTTGTCTCAGCAGACAGGGTTTATGTGTTTCGTGCAAACCTGTTGAGCATTTATTTTGTCGCGAGTATTTTATGAATTGACTTCTCTTAAGCAAAGTTACATAAACACCGATGTTGTTTCTATTACCCTGGTATTTTGTCAGGCTTCAGGCAGCGGGCTTCAGGGCAGCTCAACTTGCCATTGTTGCGGTAATATATTATGCATCCTTATTCTGCTCTTGATTATACTAAATTGAGCTCATTTCAGATTTTCTGTTTTGTAGGGACTTTGTGAATGGCGTGATTACGTTGCACGTGCGGAGGACGAGAGTACTGGTTATGTTTTGCCAAACAAACTTCTTCTTGAAATAGGTATATAGCCTAGGTTTCGAATTTTCACTGAGTTGATTGTTCTCGTAGTTACTAACTTGGTCTAATGATTGCTATCATAACAGCCAAGGAGATGCCTGTTAGTGTTGCTAAATTGCGTCGGTTGTTGAAGTCAAAGCATCCTTACATCGAGCGTAACGTTGACTCTGTTGTCAGCCTCATCAAGCATTCGATGCAAAATTGTGCAGCATTTGAGTCTGCTGCTCTATCTTTAAAAGATGCGTCTCCTGGAACTGTAAGACTTTCTGTAAATCTGTTTCTGTTTATATATAATTATAAGTGTGAGTTTTCAGTTTGAGGTGTATAAGCTAATTGACAGCCGATTAGGGTATTTTAAATCCTCTGCTACTCAACGTCCAAATAATAAAGAGTTTAATTTCAAGGGCTAATTGTGATTACCAAATTCCTAGTACTGAAACCTCACCGAATAGATCGATATACTGCCTATTGCTGTAATGTTTTACTGTATCCTCCATACCTGTTTGAAGATGTACTTCTCCTTTGTAGGTAATGGATACGAATATTGAACCTCTTAGTGAGAGGAAAGACATGTATATTCGCACAGAAGACGTAGCTGCCCCGAATCTGAAGGAAAATTCTTTGCAAGTTGAAAATAATATCTCTGGCCTGGTCACGGTCGCAGCAGATGTTAGTGAACGGAAGGGTTTAGGGACAGGCTTGTTTGGTTCAGCTAAGGTAACAACTAGTTATTTCTTTTGTCGGTACTCTTTTGTAATCCATGCCGTAGTCACAAAGACCTTTCTGTTATTTATTAGGTTCCTGCAGCTGTTCTGATCTCTAAGAAACCAAGCAGTGGTTTAGGAGCATTACTGGGAAGTTCAGCCTCGAAAAAGAAATTTCGAACGGATAAGAACGTAAGTTTGTTTAACTGAGAACTCTAGAGTTGGTTTCAAATGCAGAATGATTGATAAAAAATGTTCTCAGGTGAATGAAGAGGGGAAGCTTGAACAGATACGATCATCTGTAAACCTGCAATTCCATTCTTTTACGGACAAAAGTTCCGACTCAAAGTCGGCTCCTGAAGAGTTGTCGACTACTCTGCCAGCCTCTATTTCCAAGCAACATGGTGTGACTGTGTCTAAAGATGATTCAGAAGAAGCTTCAGAAATTGTTGGTACTTCTGATAGAGTTTCAGATGCCGAAGTATCTTGTTTTGAGACAGAGAATGTTATTTGGGTTTGACTTCGATATTGATGTCACTAATATCTCTTAGATATGATTGCACTGGTATCTTTTAGAAAATTTATTTACTACCTTTGCTTCTGCGTTGACAGAGCTCAGAGAACTCTTCAGCCCTAGGAAATGACTTTTTACCCCGTGGATCTGGTAATCACACTTATTGCCTAGTTTTTATATTTGAAATCGCTTCACCTTCTTCTATGTTCCCATGTTTTTTTGCTTACCTTGATGACCTCTGTAGCTGCTGTGAGGAAGGAGATTCAAGATGAGACTGACAGGGAGACCGGATGCAGCAAGGCCATTTCTAGTGTTCCCATTCACGTTAGCATATACTCTCCCAATGGTTAGGATACAACTTTCTAATTTTTTTATCTTGGAGTGAGAATCATTTCTAGTGTTCCCATTCACGTTAGCATATACTCTGTTATGTGTGCAGTTGTCAACTTGACACTGATTGATCTTCCAGAGCTTACAAAAGTTGCTGTTGGTAAGTCACATTTACTGGAACAACAGAGCAATGAGTTTATTTTGTCTAGCGATGCAGCACATAACAATCTATACTTTATTCTTTACCAATGATAGTTTAGCAATGATACGACACACTTCTTTTGGTTGATGTTGATGTAGAGGGTCAAGCTGAAAGTATAGTGAACGACATTGAAAACGTGGTCAGGTCCTACATTGAAAAGGTAATAAGAAAATCCTTTAGTGTTGGGGTTGTTGGGTGATGCTTTAACTATGCTCACTACCTACATTCTTTACAGCCTAACGAAATCATTTTGGCAATTTCACCTGCGAACAAAGATCTTGATACCTCAGATGCAAATATAATTTCCCGTGAAGTTGATCCATCTGGTAACCATTTTGAAAACCATTCATTTGCCACCAAAGATACCCGACTCTTTATGATGTTACCTTATGTTTCTTATACTCTTTCTGACCTTTTTACAGGGGAGAGAACATTTGGTGTCTTGACAACGATTGATCTTATGGACAACAGGACCAATGCAGTGGAAGTAAGTTTCCTTACCAAATAGTTAAATAAAACCTGTCGTATAATATTTTCTAAATAGACTTTTAATAATATGATGTTTAAGGAGCTACATCATTCTAATTTTTGTAGTAGCATACTGATGCTACTACATATGTTTACTCATTAATGTTTATTGTGTTCAGTCATTGCTACTTACCAAATGATGTTTTTTTCTTTCTGTTGCTCAGATTCTGGAAGAGAGATCTTTTAAACTCAAAGATCCAGTTTGATTTTGTAAGAAGATGATACATCTGTTACTATGATTTTCTGTTTCCGTTGATGTTACATCCAGTTCAATAACTTGGTTTTATCCAACCAGTAAACCAATCGAGTGTGATCGTTGTTGATCCACCTCCTGTATGTAGTACGTGATTCCCTTTTGGGAAAAATATTATATTTTTGCAAGTGATTGTCACACTATATGCATCCCTCTTTGGTTTGATCGTTACAAAGCTCATGTTGAACTTACAGTTTCTCATCGTATAAAAAATTAAGGATCAACTAAATTTTGACCCGCCCTTCAAAGAACGGTATATTTTTTGTTTAATTCTTTTTTTTTTAAAAATTATTTATTTGTATTTAATTTATTTTATAATTATATTTGTGTTTGTTACTAATTTAATTTGATATAATAGTCTTTTAAATAAATAAAATATATAAATGGATCCAATATGTCACATTTATTGGGTTTTTAACCAAAGATTTAAACATAAGTAATTTTATGTTAAATTTAGATACTTGTTCATGTATTACAAAATTTATATGTGATTTGTTCTTTTTTTATTTTTAATTTGAAATTTATATATTTTAGTTTATAGAATTTTATATGATTTAAACGGATAGTCAAACCCAAACTAAAACCGATAAAATATGAATTGAAACAAAAATTTGAATTCTGAATAGACTTAAACCAAAATCTCATCATATAATTAAACTTCTTAATTTATTAATAATAAATATTACAATATCAACAACTTAAAATATTTGTGTTCAAATATTAATAACATAAACAATTTTTTGACCCACACTTGAAAGCACCACATATTTTATGATGTAAAATTTCATTAATAATTTTACAAAAATTATGTAAATTCGTGAAGATTTTGTCTATTTTGAAACAGGAAAATTCGGATATGTTTTCAAATCTATAGATCTAGTGATTCAATATGTAATCCGGTTTGGATTTCAAGAGATATTCATCAACTAAAATTTTGATAAAACCCACAAAAATCGTTAAAACCAGAGGGTGCATGTTGAACCTATAGGTGAATGATATAATTCAATTTTATTTAAATTGTTATTTTTTATAAATTTAAAATTCAATTTCAATGTTTTAATTAGATATTTAGATAATTATTAATTGATAAAAGTCATGTCCAACATAAGTATTTTTATCTCCTATTGGTATAAGTGAACATATGAACATGGCCTATTGACCTATACCAAACATAACAAAACTTATACCCGCGGATCTTAAAACATGAACATGACCTATTGATATAGGTGTGGTCCAACTATTTAATAAAATAGATTAAAAACTATTAACTATTTAGAAGAAATATTATACAAAAAAACACAGATACGATTAAAACACACAAATATAAATTTTTTTTTTAAATATAAAACAAAAAATATACCCGCCCTTTTAAGAGCGGATCAGAATCTAGTTGTATTTGAATTATATAGCGTAACTCTAATTTGTTGTAGAAAATGTTTAAATTATATTTTATGTGAAATGAAATATAAATAATTTAAACTTCAAAAAATTTCTAAATTTTTAAAAATTACTTTTTAATACTGATATATTTATAAACTATATTATTAAATTAGAAGATGACCTATTAATAGTCCAGCTATTTTATAAAATTATCAAAACTTTTTACTAATCAGTTAAGAAAAATATTCTACACAAATATGATTAAAAAGAGACAAATATAAAAACTGAATTTCTAGAAAATGTAAAACAAAAAATATACTCACTCTTTGAAATGTTGATCAGAATCTAAATTGTATTATATTATCTTAATTAAACCATAGTTCATTTCCATTAATTTTTATAGTGGACATAATATTTATTAATGTAAAGTATCAATATTATTGTTTCCAAATGATATAATTTTTATTTATTGAACTACGTAAGGTTGTCCACAGTTTGTAATAAGTAGTGAACCACTAATATTTTGGAATTAAAGGGTGACTTTACAAAATATGCATACATCTTAGAAGCATTACAAAATTATTTTATGAATAATAATAATTACTAGAACTGAATTTATTCTGATGGATCCCAAAAGAAAAAAATAATCGCATATTACGTAACATATAGGTGAAAGTTACAGATTTAGGAAACCAACGTGGAAGTTACAATTTTTTTAATAAAGGTAATTACATAATATATCTAGATAATTATTTAGATGCATTATATTTTATGTTGGACACAACCTTTAATTAATTGGACATGTTGAAGAATTAATAGAATAGATATGTTCTACTTAACTAAAGAGGTGAATAACAATATGTTTGTAAAAATAATAAACCGCAGGGATTAGGGGTGTTTGGCAACTTGTCTAAGCTTAACTCTCTAGCTCCAAGTTGATGCAAACGCTGCGAACTCAGGGACTTTACACAACTGATTTATTTATTTCTATATATATTTATTTAAATTTACTAAAAATTTGAGAAGTGGACCCGATATTTATTATGAACTCGACACTAAAACATCTTTTGATCAGTCAAGAAATGATTACAAGGAGAAAAACAACGAGATAATAAGGAATTGATCAACTCGGCAGCAGCAGGCAATGGATAAAAGACGTTAATTTGCATAGGTTTGTGAATGTCCCTTCCCTGCTTTTAGCCTTCTCCTTTTAGAACCGACTTATTTCATTTTTCTCTTCAGTCGGTGTATTCCTCTGACCGATTTTTTTGCTAAATTGTAAATATCATATAAATAAAAGTAAACTTTTACAAGCAAAATCATAGAAGATTGTGAGCCATTTTGGCAAAAAAGAATTAAAAACAAGATGGAACACCGAAAAACCTAAAAGAGATAGCTAAACAACTCTTAAGTCATCCACATAGCGCCATTAGAGGCATGAAGATTTTCCTGTGTCTCCTGGAAGAGATTATGTTTCTAATCTCCCTGTCAATACCATGAAACACCACTGATGAAAGCATCGAAATCTGATTGTGAATGAAGTTATTTCTCTGTTTTCAGACATGATATATAACTGATTACGTAACGATCTTCCCGAGCAGAGATAACTTTGAAGAGGATGAGGATCGGATCCATGACAGAAGCTCGGACCAGTCCGTGAACAGAGACGTTGGTGGTTAGCACCTGATGAACACCTCCTTCCATATGTTGACACTAAACTCGCAAGAAAGCAGGAGGTGGTTTCGTGTTTCAATGGCGTTAGAGCAGAGGCCTCATGTAGGTGAGAGTGGCATTCCCCACGCTGCAAGACGAGACCTTGTTGGTAGGCGATCATAGTTGGCTATCCACATAGTAAACGCAAGCTTCGGTACATGGCCCTTTAACCATACAACATCAAACCAGTCTTTTGTCTCCTGTTTTGGCCGCATCACCTCCCAAGTTGCAGCTGTATTGAAAACATCAAGAGGAGAATTACCAGCAACCCACAAATAACTATCATCATTTTCTGCAATTAAAAGCAAAGAAATAGTGGTGAGATGAGAGTGAAGATCCACTTCCTGCTGCGATCTCGGATGAGATAGGAGCCAGGTAGTGTCTCTAATACATGAACAAGTATCTAAATTTAACATAAAATTACTTATGTTTAAATCTTTGGTTAAAAATCCAATAAATATGACATATTAGATCCATTTATATATTTTATTTATTTAAAAGACTATTATATCAAATTAAATTAGTAACAAACACAAATATAATTATAAAATAAATTAAATACAAATAAATAATTTAAAAAAAAAAAGAATTAAACAAAAAATATACCGTCCTTTGAAAGGCGGGTCAAAATTTAGTTGATCCTTAATTTTTTATACGATGAGAAACTGTAAGTTCAACATGAGCTTTGTAACGATCAAACCAAAGAGGGATGCATATAGTGTGACAATCACTTGCAAAAATATAATATTTTTCCCAAAAGGGAATCACGTACTACATACAGGAGGTGGATCAACAACGATCACACTCGATTGGTTTACTGGTTGGATAAAACCAAGTTATTGAACTGGATGTAACATCAACGGAAACAGAAAATCATAGTAACAGATGTATCATCTTCTTACAAAATCAAACTGGATCTTTGAGTTTAAAAGATCTCTCTTCCAGAATCTGAGCAACAGAAAGAAAAAAACATCATTTGGTAAGTAGCAATGACTGAACACAATAAACATTAATGAGTAAACATATGTAGTAGCATCAGTATGCTACTACAAAAATTAGAATGATGTAGCTCCTTAAACATCATATTATTAAAAGTCTATTTAGAAAATATTATACGACAGGTTTTATTTAACTATTTGGTAAGGAAACTTACTTCCACTGCATTGGTCCTGTTGTCCATAAGATCAATCGTTGTCAAGACACCAAATGTTCTCTCCCCTGTAAAAAGGTCAGAAAGAGTATAAGAAACATAAGGTAACATCATAAAGAGTCGGGTATCTTTGGTGGCAAATGAATGGTTTTCAAAATGGTTACCAGATGGATCAACTTCACGGGAAATTATATTTGCATCTGAGGTATCAAGATCTTTGTTCGCAGGTGAAATTGCCAAAATGATTTCGTTAGGCTGTAAAGAATGTAGGTAGTGAGCATAGTTAAAGCATCACCCAACAACCCCAACACTAAAGGATTTTCTTATTACCTTTTCAATGTAGGACCTGACCACGTTTTCAATGTCGTTCACTATACTTTCAGCTTGACCCTCTACATCAACATCAACCAAAAGAAGTGTGTCGTATCATTGCTAAACTATCATTGGTAAAGAATAAAGTATAGATTGTTATGTGCTGCATCGCTAGACAAAATAAACTCATTGCTCTGTTGTTCCAGTAAATGTGACTTACCAACAGCAACTTTTGTAAGCTCTGGAAGATCAATCAGTGTCAAGTTGACAACTGCACACATAACAGAGTATATGCTAACGTGAATGGGAACACTAGAAATGATTCTCACTCCAAGATAAAAAAATTAGAAAGTTGTATCCTAACCATTGGGAGAGTATATGCTAACGTGAATGGGAACACTAGAAATGGCCTTGCTGCATCCGGTCTCCCTGTCAGTCTCATCTTGAATCTCCTTCCTCACAGCAGCTACAGAGGTCATCAAGGTAAGCAAAAAAACATGGGAACATAGAAGAAGGTGAAGCGATTTCAAATATAAAAACTAGGCAATAAGTGTGATTACCAGATCCACGGGGTAAAAAGTCATTTCCTAGGGCTGAAGAGTTCTCTGAGCTCTGTCAACGCAGAAGCAAAGGTAGTAAATAAATTTTCTAAAAGATACCAGTGCAATCATATCTAAGAGATATTAGTGACATCAATATCGAAGTCAAACCCAAATAACATTCTCTGTCTCAAAACAAGATACTTCGGCATCTGAAACTCTATCAGAAGTACCAACAATTTCTGAAGCTTCTTCTGAATCATCTTTAGACACAGTCACACCATGTTGCTTGGAAATAGAGGCTGGCAGAGTAGTCGACAACTCTTCAGGAGCCGACTTTGAGTCGGAACTTTTGTCCGTAAAAGAATGGAATTGCAGGTTTACAGATGATCGTATCTGTTCAAGCTTCCCCTCTTCATTCACCTGAGAACATTTTTTATCAATCATTCTGCATTTGAAACCAACTCTAGAGTTCTCAGTTAAACAAACTTACGTTCTTATCCGTTCGAAATTTCTTTTTCGAGGCTGAACTTCCCAGTAATGCTCCTAAACCACTGCTTGGTTTCTTAGAGATCAGAACAGCTGCAGGAACCTAATAAATAACAGAAAGGTCTTTGTGACTACGGCATGGATTACAAAAGAGTACCGACAAAAGAAATAACTAGTTGTTACCTTAGCTGAACCAAACAAGCCTGTCCCTAAACCCTTCCGTTCACTAACATCTGCTGCGACCGTGACCAGGCCAGAGATATTATTTTCAACTTGCAAAGAATTTTCCTTCAGATTCGGGGCAGCTACGTCTTCTGTGCGAATATACATGTCTTTCCTCTCACTAAGAGGTTCAATATTCGTATCCATTACCTACAAAGGAGAAGTACATCTTCAAACAGGTATGGAGGATACAGTAAAACATTACAGCAATAGGCAGTATATCGATCTATTCGGTGAGGTTTCAGTACTAGGAATTTGGTAATCACAATTAGCCCTTGAAATTAAACTCTTTATTATTTGGACGTTGAGTAGCAGAGGATTTAAAATACCCTAATCGGCTGTCAATTAGCTTATACACCTCAAACTGAAAACTCACACTTATAATTATATATAAACAGAAACAGATTTACAGAAAGTCTTACAGTTCCAGGAGACGCATCTTTTAAAGATAGAGCAGCAGACTCAAATGCTGCACAATTTTGCATCGAATGCTTGATGAGGCTGACAACAGAGTCAACGTTACGCTCGATGTAAGGATGCTTTGACTTCAACAACCGACGCAATTTAGCAACACTAACAGGCATCTCCTTGGCTGTTATGATAGCAATCATTAGACCAAGTTAGTAACTACGAGAACAATCAACTCAGTGAAAATTCGAAACCTAGGCTATATACCTATTTCAAGAAGAAGTTTGTTTGGCAAAACATAACCAGTACTCTCGTCCTCCGCACGTGCAACGTAATCACGCCATTCACAAAGTCCCTACAAAACAGAAAATCTGAAATGAGCTCAATTTAGTATAATCAAGAGCAGAATAAGGATGCATAATATATTACCGCAACAATGGCAAGTTGAGCTGCCCTGAAGCCCGCTGCCTGAAGCCTGACAAAATACCAGGGTAATAGAAACAACATCGGTGTTTATGTAACTTTGCTTAAGAGAAGTCAATTCATAAAATACTCGCGACAAAATAAATGCTCAACAGGTTTGCACGAAACACATAAACCCTGTCTGCTGAGACAAAAAGAAACTACTAAATTATAATGATTCTTTGAAGGATAAGCAACAAACCCGTATATGTGAAGGTATGAATTCTCAGTCAAAAGCTCTTTTTCATATAGTTGTGCGCACAAATCGTAACTGCGCTTGTAGACCTATAAGAAACAGTAAGTCAAATGGTCAGAACTTTGAGGAAGAAAGAGCATATTCGTCCTGAGCTATACATCTACTGGACTATAATAACTATAGACAAGCAAAGATATCAAATCACCAATTCTAGAAAAATGTGAATGCCGATAAACAATATGATTTCCCAAAACATGTGGTTGATGAACTTTTTTTGCTAGTGATACTAAAGACAATTCAGCCAGAAAACAATTAAATGCATGAAGAATGCCTCCCAGATCTACTCTTACAGAAGTATAAAAGTGTAGCAAACTTAGGAAATCACCTAGGTACGGCAGCTAACATACAATAAAAACACTGAAATTTAACTAGCTCGCGATACAATAAAACCCACCAATTATGATGTACAGATGAATCCCTCCCAGAGTTAGTAAAGCATAAGAATGTTGCAAAACTAGAGAATCACTTAGACTAGGCAGCTAATATGCATTAAGATCACTGAAAACCGTACAAGACAACATAACCCACCCATATAAACCCAACGCATTTGGCCACAAATAATTTTCCACAAACAATGCTATGACATCAAGATTTTAATGTACTTCCTACTTGGCCAGTGTGGGAATCTAACAGAGAGATAGTATATTGATCGGGTAAAAACCAAAATGCAGATGGATATTAAGACTTGTTAGCGTAGTTTAACGATGACTACCTCAAGCAGGGGAGAGTCTGTATGCTGGTCACCCTTTGCCACTCTTTGCAGTTCTAGTCTCATTACGTCATATATGTACAAAAGATAGTGGGTATCTTCTCTTGCATATCTGCACGGAATTCCAAGAAAAGGTGAGCACAAATAAACTAATACCAGAACAGTAGTGACAAGACTCAGGACAGAAAAGAACTCACCTTGTCATTTCCTTTGGAAGGGGTCGAATTCTCCAGTCTGCATTTTGGTATCTGCAGCAATGAACAAAGAAGTTGATAGAGAAGTGACAAGATGAGAGTGAAAACTGAAAAAAGAAAACAGATTGGCCTCATGACGCACTCTTTATTTGCTGTAACACCACAAAAATGCTGCAAAAGAAACTCCAGGCTGTTTCTCTCCAAATTTAGCACCCTTGACGCCTGAAAAAAGCGAATAAGTAAGACAAAACCACCCTACTTTTAAGAGGTAAAAGCTATCTAAAGTCGATGAAATTTTTTTAGCTTCTTAATCACCACAAGCATTTTTTTCATTTACCTATTGACTTGTGCGTCTTGGAAAACACATACCATAAGCTAGTAAAAGTCAGGAGGGTGTAAAAGAATATAAAAATTTAGCGTTGCGCAAATTCTTCCTAGTTGTCCCCTAGATAGTGTAATTAACTAAAACATATCTTCCAAATAACTTGGTTCTGTGTACTTTGTAAGGAAGAAAGGTTCAAATTCTCCATTTCCAGACCAAGAGAAAAGAAAGGAGGAAGCGGGATACTCAATTCAGATGCCAGCATTCGTCTTCAATATAGTAAAAGGTGTACATTACGGAAAATGGACCTCCTATGTTTAGTGTGATAGGAAACATCACAGGAAGAAGTCATTGGTGAAAATAAAACAAACCTGTCTTGTGTCAAAGAGATTGCAGACATATATCCCGAAGTCCCTTTGAAGCCAAACAATATCTCGGTCTGCTCCGTGCATCACCTAATTAAATAAACAGATTTCAGAGTGCAGGAAAATATTTTAAACCTTCTACAAAGAAAATTAATGCATCACAGGTAAAAACCTTTCTCTTCTTAGGGTCTTTGAAAATCTCCCTTAGGTAAGGACCAATATGTACACGAAGCTTGAATGTATCAACTATATAATCCTCCGTTCTGGTGGAAATTTGCATTAAGCATGTCAATCCTTGAAAAGATCGGTACTGATTATGCTCCAGATCCACCTAAACAGAGCAAAAAAAAAAAACAACTCTAAGAGAAGAGTAGAGAGGCATCAGCCTTGGTAACTCACAACCTGAGTCGTTCTGGGTAACAAAATAACAGAAATTTTATTCTCCAAACCAAAATGCTGAAATAACTATAACGCCGGTAGTTCAGTGTAACTATCAAATTTCTTAACAACTCTAACAGACTTTATAGTCAAGCAACGCACTAATAAAGAACAAGTAAAGAAATTACCGCAAACTCTTCAACCGTACGCAATTTGGCAACTAAATCTTTCAGATCTTTCACATCTTGAACGAGCTTGAATGGAGTCTCTTCCAAAGGGAGGGGCTTAACAGGCTCCATCTCGCTTACAATATTACCAACGAAGTCAATCACTGAAAGTTTCTCCTGCATAGTATATAACAAACATATAACAAAATGCTGACAGCGTAGACATCTAGTCTAACTCTTTCAATGAAAACGATTGCTTCACTAGATTAAAAGGATTTCTCTCATTCATGAAACTGGTGTTGCTTAAGTCAATTGTGAAACAAAACAAGACTCCTCAAGCAATCACTCAAAAGTCAAATTCTTTCAAAAAAAAAGAAAAGAAAAGGACTAACCAATGGATGCATAACCCGCTGATTGTCCTCGCTCCTCTCCAACCAAACATGCTCAAACGGTTGATTGGAGTTGTTAACCAAAATGTTAAACTCTTCTTGTGGCTTCTTTATAGTCGGAACATGGAAAGGAACTTTGGCCTTACCAGATAAGCTCTTATTACCAGATCCACGGGGTAAAAAGTCATTTCCTAGGGCTGAAGACTTCTCTGAGCTCTGTCAACGCAGAAGCAAAGGTAGTAAATAAATTTTCTAAAAGATACCAGTGCAATCATATCTAAGAGATATTAGTGACATCAATATCGAAGTCAAACCCAAATAACTGGCGAAGCTGATTTTTTCTTTGTGGCTGATTTTTTCTTTTCGGCTGAGTTTTGATCTGGAGGAAGTTGATCTTTCTTATCATCTTTGACTAAATACTGACGGTTTTTTTCTCTGTTTTCATCTGAACCCATCTCCATGTCAACCGAGTAAAATTCGCTCAAAAGATATTGAGGTCTTATGTGACATATATCACCCAGATTATCTCCTCGTTTCCTACGAGCTCCAGCTAATATCATCATAACTTCAACAGACACATAGATGTATCCTCTGTTACAACACTTCTTCCCATAGCTGCTCTTGCATTTCACAACCATTTCTCCTCGCATCTTTTCAAGGCAGACCATAAGCACTTCGTGATCCCCCATGTATTCAGAACCCTCCTTCAAAGGACCACGATAGATACCTTTATCAGTGCAACCGGTGAACATGGCTAGTGTGGCACAAACAGGATGAGTTTTAAGACGCATGAGAGCTGCCTCTAAAGTGGGATACTTGAAAACTCCACTAATGTAGTACTTCTTTTCCTCCACACCTACTCCCCTTGCCAACATACAGTTGAAATCCTTACTAGCTTCCTTTTCCTTTGGTATCCCATACTTCATTATGTAAAGTAGTGCGGAGTGGACATTACTGCCATAGCAACGGTGCTTTTTCTCTTCAATCACGTGAGTTTTAAGTTGGGTTGGATCTACATTCTCGCACAGGTACATGGGGCACAGAGGGAAGTAGTCTTTTTCCACGCCATGTATAACAAGAGAAGCGCTCACCGAGTCGCTTGATGAATACGCCCAGCAAAGAAGATGGTCTAACTGGTTTCGAACTATACCAGCAGCGACAAGTACTCTTTTTCTACGTGACCTTGAAGTTAGATACTGCTTAAGATGAACAGACTTCTTTCTCCAGTAGATGAACATGTTGCTTAGACACTGAAAGAGCATTAAGTGGCTTTTTGGAGGTAAAGCTTCCATCACCATCTTATACCTCATTTCATCAAGGAGGTCGCGTGCTATTTCATTGGTCAAGAAAGGGTACTCAAAACCTTCGGGAAGCTTTTGTAGAAGGGGAGCAATGTCTGGACAATCCATCATAATCCCATCAGGATCACCTCCCTCGTACAAAGCCTTATTGATATCCTCGTCAGATTCGTCTTCTTCGGCTGTGTACGTAGCGGGATCCTTCTTATCCTCATCCTACAAAAAAAAAACCACTCTTCAGTTTCTCTAAAATCTCAAAGAAACAATGGACAGCATCAAAGGTTTTAGAGAAGAAAAAATTTTAGATACTTGCCATATTGGTGTCATCACTAGAGGAACCTTCAAAAAAGGGTTTTGACATACATACACGCCTAGCTTCTTTCACCGTGGTCAGGACCTTGTCAGTGATCTCCTCAGGAGGGAAGACCTTGGTCTCGCAATTCATGATGTATGGCTTGCCATCCTTGCTCAAAATCTGGGGAGGCACAAGCTGGCTAACACCACTGTTTTCTGATGCAGCAGTATCAAGAGGCAACTCAGGAAATAGATAAAGCAACCGTAGACCATAAGTAGCAATCAATGTGCATCTACTGTATACCTTCTTGAACCTGAGAAACTAAATGCTGCAGAGACTCTGTAAGTTGATCACCCAGAGTCTGGATCGAAAGCTTTTCATCCTCCTTTTGCATCAGCTTGAGCTTAGCATTCTCATTGAAAGCACTCTGCAGTTTTTCCTCTAAAGCGAGTACTAGAGCCACTGATTTTTTCAGCGTCTGCATCTGGAAAGTGGAAACCGATTGATCAAATTCAAAAAAACGTTAACGAGAACTCTAAAACACAAAAACTTAATCACAATCGAAGACGAAGCACAGTCCTAGGGCTACATAAAACACCATACACACCTCTCATCATAGATAAAACTTAAGTTAACTTAAGTTCGTAGGGATGAAAACGAGATAAGCAATCGAATCGAAGTACCGCATGTTCCTTCTCCAATGTCTCTGGAAAACAGAAGCCCATCGATCGAATCTGATGGAAACCCTATCGTCGCTGGAATCGTCGCTGGAATCGTCGCTGTGAACCCTATCGTCGCCTTTCTAGAGCTCGCGAACAAAAATCGCAACCGTCTTCTTATTTTTTTCCCGCGCCCCCTCTTTTATTTCTTCCTCGTGTGACAAATGATTTTTTTCTTCTAATGTTAGCTTTCAATTTTTTTTTTTTTTTTTTTTTACATTTTTAAATGTCTTCACATCTCGGATATCAGTTCCGTTTGATTCGGATATTTCTTTCTGGTATCAGGTATTTCGGATAGGGGGCTAGAGAATCTATTTACTTCTCGACTATTTTCAGTTCAGAGGTTTGGTTCGGATAATAAAGCTAGAAATCGCAGAATACCTTGAAATAAATCCAGTTCGGTTATTTCAGGTAGTTCGGATAATTTAGGTTACATATCGAGTTTACATAAAATATCAAATAATTAAGATGATTTAGATTTAAAAAAAAAATAGATATTTTTGGTTACTTTTAAATATTTTGGATTAAAATATCAGGATACTTTAAGATAGTTCGAATATCCTATAATAATTTAATTTTTCAAATTTTGTAAGATACTTTCAGTATATTTTAAATTATAAATATATATATTTAGTTATATTATATGTATATAAAATTAATATTTTTTTATATTCGGATACCCGTTCGATTTCCGGTTTGGTTTGGGTATTTTAGATACATAAATCTAGGAACCATTTGGGTACTTGATGGTTTATGTCCGGTTCTGTTTCAGATATTTCAATTTGGTTCTAGTTTTTTTGTCCAAACCTACACCTTTCCACTATTATTCTATTGGACTCTAATAACTAGCTCCAACCAAATACAATAGCAAATCAATAATTTCCGGGAATTTTCGAACACTGACATCATGAGAAATCTCATGAGAAATCATTGATCAAGCTGCTCTTAGAAATTGTTGTATCTCTGGAAACTCTGATACCTTAGACCATAAAAATCTTTTCTTCAGTCGTGAAAGTGATACTACAGCTAAAGTTGTCGTGTTGCTCTTGTTGTTAGTGTGTTAATGATGTGCGAAGCTAACATTTTATTTGGGCCTTAGTTTTAATGGATTGTGTATCAAACTCGTCATTTAAGATTTTATCATTCATAATTTTGATAACCAAAGACTACTATTGATAAATTTAAGAAATTGGGGTTCTCTCTCAAACATGATCTAGTTACATGATCTAACATTCTAATATTAAATAGTGGTTTCCACAAAGTGTGAAAGAAAGCAATTGAGTGCTAAAACCAAACAACCATTAGAGAATACTCATAATAGAATCATCGTTCATATACAAGTCGAAAGCGCAACTTTCATTCTTCCGTTTCACGAGCCCATCACATTGCCTTTATCTCCTATCCTACAACAACATAAACACGTGACCAAACAAAATAACCAATATAGCACATGAGGATACCAAAGTCCAACTAGTCGTATTCATCATATTCAAGAACCAGCAAAGTTTTTATTGTCTATTAAAAGAACAAGAAACACAATCATAATAAACTAAACCAATCATGTGCAAATACCATAAAGACTACATAAAATCTTAAGTTAGTCCTTAACTCCTTACAGAATCAACAAAGATCATGGATAAATCTGAACAAAAAAGACATCGAAATCACATATCAGAATACAAACTAACCGTAGAAGGCAATGTCCAGCCATCTTCGAGTGACCATTCCAATGATCGACGCAAGTCCTTGCTCAAAGCGTTGCAAGTCTCTCCTTCACCCGGTGGAGAAGGATACAGTTCAACCTGCAAAATAGATAATCGATTTTTACTGAAGAAATCAAGCTTCAAAAATCATATTCACTTTCAAGCTCCTACCTAAGGACAAGCAGTAGAGAATGGACTAAATAACTATAACAAACAATTTCACAATATCAAACTGCTTTGTATCCACCTCAAATGCATCATTGTTTTTGATTGCCAAAACCGTTTCCAGACCAGTAACAACCATCTTTATGCCAATCAACTAAGTCTCCCACTTTCCAGGAACCATGAGCGCCCACAAGAGGTACCAGGTCAGCCCTGATTTTATGTACTGATGGGTATGTGGGTCGAACCAATATCCACTCTTTCTCCTCATCTTCAAACGGTTGAAAGACTTGTTGCTCATATATCTCTGAAGCGTATAAAATTTTCAAGAACATTATGTTAGTTATAACAAAAATAAATAAGCATTGGAAGATGTAAAACTCACCTTCATTGTCGTAATCAAGATATTTCAAGCTGTAGTACAATTTCCCCTCCACTATGTATATCCTTATTATCTAATTAACCATTGAAGAAAAAAATACAAAAACCTGTTAACAACTTAACATTATTGTACAACAAAACAACAATATAAGCCTTTTATAATCTTATAATGAGAAACCACCTCAAATATGACAATGATAAGAATAATAGCGTAATTCTTAATTTGGACTTAATGCAGGTTTATCTTCCTAATCACAAGTATGAATTTATAATCTGATATAATGGCGACTAAAGCAGCCCCTCCACCAACTACAGTACCACCTGATGCAACAAACTGGATTTTCCTTATGCCAGTAAGGTTAGGTTCTTTTGGTATACCCCTTAGATTCTCATACGGGCTCTTAAAGGAAGCCTAGAGATTCTACACTTGGTGAAGCACATGTCCTTCTATATATAGGCTCACTCATCCACTTCAGCCCTTAACCAAAGTGAATTCTATGAAATGGAGTGTTGATGATACAACTGGTACTTTTAAATGCTGAGACATTATATATGTATATTTGAAATATTTGAAGGATTAAATCCCAAAAGAAACAGAGTCAATTTACATTACCTTGCATCGAAACCAAGCTCCGCTATATCCATGTTCCAGGGATCTTACTTCAACAGTTTGACCATCTTTGAAAGGTAGGTTGGTTTGAGCCATTTTGTATTTGAAGAAACTGCCCAGAGTTAATATTATACCTAGCTATTATTCTATTGGGCTCTAATAACTAGCTCCAACCAAATACAATAGCAAATCAATAAATTTCGGGAATTTTCGAACATTTGATAAATAATTGATTAAAACTCAGTTAATTTATAAAATAATTCAAAAATAAGTATAACTACTTATTGCGGGTTTAGATACTCTAACATAATTTCACTTAATATGAAATTATTTAGATTAATGGATTATATATCTTCTCTTTTTTTCAATGGATTATCTTATTTTTATTTTCATAAATAAAATATTGGATTCATTTAAACATTCGTAATAAACCTGTAAAAATATTTAATAAAGCTTTCATATTAGATGCTTATTCTTAGAAATTTTTATTTTTTAAAAATATAATTATATATGCGAGATGATTCTTAGCTAAATTGATATCAAATAAGTTTTATACAAATAAAATACTATATTCAATAAAATTACATCAAATAGATTTTATGGTTTTAAATTTACAAAATAAGTATATGTTACATGATCAATAAATTGAGTTACATAACTTTCATTGAAATTTCATAATGAATTAATTAGTATCTTATATAATTTTCATATTTGATACAAATACAAATAATATGATTACATAGTTTTCAAATACATTAACATAACTGGTTTAAAGTTTAAACATTACTTACTGAAAATTGTTAAAACTTACAGATTTTGTAATTTAGATTTGTTTAGAAAAATGTTATGTGCTTTTAAAACAAATGTCAGAGTCTAGTGATATTTATATTAGATGTAAACTTTTAACAAGGGTGCGCAATAAACCTTATGTAGCATCTAACAATTCATTAGATGTAAACCATTAATAAGATACAGGAAGGATGTACATCGAATATGATGTAGAATCTAACAATTCATGAATGTGTTTATTTGGTAAACACATTCAATTAGATTATCTATACTATTAAAGCATACTCCTTCGTAGGATTCTGCTTTTACTTTTTGAAAATAATTATAAAGCTATGCCATTAGTTTTTTTTTTACTTTGCTAAAACAAATAAATAAATTAGAGAATAATCCTAATTGGTAACCAAACTGTTTTTTTTTTTATCATCGACTTTACAGACTCAAGAGGACTATGTAAACCAAACTGGTAACTCCGCATCCATATGCACGACAAAGGTCGGTTGATTCCTAGCACATCTGGCGAGGCTGTCGGCCTTTTGATTCTTCATGCGAGATACGTAAATAATATCTGAACTATGAAAGTTTCCTTTCAAAGTCTCGATATCTGCTAAATAGGTTGCAAAAGCAGGTCATTCTTCTGGTTCCGAAACCATCTTCACCAATTGAGAACAATCTGTCGCAAATGTAACCCTGTACTACCTTAGATTCCGCATACACTCCATTGCCCAAATTAATGCTTCTATCTCTGAGTGAAGAGGAGATAGAGAAGCTCTGGCATTCCGTGCTCCTATAAGTCCATCATATCCTTCAAAGGTACTATACCATCCCTGTCTCGAGAACATATCCTTATCCTTCCAAGATCGATCAATAAAGCACCACCGTCCTGGAATGAACGGTAGAGATAATTTGTGCCTCTTTCCAAAGCCTTGACTCTGTTTGCGCTAGTTTTAAAGTGTCCAAAGGTTCAACATCCAAATTGCTAAAAACTTTGTTATTCCTTCCTTTCCAAATATATCATAATATCTATGCAAACTGATGGTTCTCTAGTTTCGGAAGAATTCTCCAGAATAAATAATCCATATTAGTAAAAATAGATTATGTGGGGAAGAAACAGTGATTTGATGGGATCTGGGATAGGGCCCAAACCTGACGCGCTGGAGGATATTAAAAAAATACATGATTTATTGATTCCTCTGGAGCACCACATCTATCACAATATAAGTCCCCTGATAATCCTCGTGAGTGTAAATTCTTTCTCACCGAAATACAGCCTGAGACTATTTGCCATAAGAAGTGCTTAATTTTTGGTGGGCAGCGAATTTTCCAGCAATATGTGCCTTAAGGGAATCCACTGTAGGATCAAAATTTGGTAAAGCCTTGCCCTTATCCGGATAAACCCGTTCGACCTGATATCCAGATTTTACTGAATATTTTCCGTTCTGAGTAAAATGCCATCCATCCCTGTCTATACTATGAAACCTACTCAATGGTATGCTTTCAATAATACTTACATCCCTGGGATCCACCAAGGCCCTGATTGCCTGTGAGTTCCAGATACGCAGATCTGGATCAATAAGTTGATCTACCGTAAGATCGGGGTGACTAAGAACATGATTTTTATTTGCTGGTCTCGGGCGAGTGGTTGGGAGCCAGGGGTCATTCCATACTGATATGGATGACCCTGTTCCTACCCTTTTGATTAGTCCTTTGCTAACCAGAGATCTAGCTGAAATAATACTCCGCCAGCCGTATGACAGTGAGTATGATCGGATCGGTTCCAAGGGTGAAGCATTCCTGAAATACCGTCCTTTAAAAACTCGTGAAAAGAGTGTGTTAAGTTTCTCTATCAATCGCCATAATTGCTTCCCCAGCATAGCTGTATTGAAATCCATTATATCTTTAAATCCCAGACCACCTTCCTCTTTACTGATGCATACCTTATCCCAAGATTGCCAGTGCATACCCCTAGTACTTCCTCCTGGACTCCACCAGAATTGTGCAACCACACTTGTTAATTTCTTTACTATCGCCTTCGGTAATCGATAGCAAGACATTACATGATTAGGCAGAGCTGTAGCCACCGACTTTATGATCACTTCCTTACCCCCCTTAGTAAAAAACTTAAAAGTCCAGCCATTTATCCTGTTGTTATACCGTTCCTGGAGAAAACTAAACACCTGGATTTTAGATCCCCCAAGATTCTTCGGCAAACCCAAATATGATCCCATACCTCCTAAATTTTGGATACCCAAAATATCTCTCAACTTTTGTCGACTTGACTCCTCAATCTTATGGCCAAATTGTATCGATGACTTTTCAAAGTTAATTAATTGACCAAAAGTAGCCTCATATTCCTTTAATATCCGTAGAATGGTTTGACACTCCTCAACGCGTGCTCTACAGAAGAAAAGACTATCATCCGCAAAGAGCAAGTGTGAAATCGATGGACAGGCTCTCGCCACCTTCATACCAGCCAACTGTTTATTTCTCTCCGCTTTTTTAATATTCACAATCGGAGCTTCCGTACACATAATAAAAAGGTACAGAGATAACGGATCCCCTTGCCGTAATCCCCTCTGGGGAATTATAAGTCCCCGTGGCTGTCCATTAAGTAACACTTGGTATTGTACAGACGATACACACTCCAACATAAGTTTAATCCAATGAGGGTCAAAACCCATTTTATTGAGAAGCACTCTAATAAAATCCCACTCGATCCTATCATACGTTTTGCTCATGTCTGTTTTAATTGCCATGAATTTTCCCTGACATGCCTTATTCGTCCGAAGCCCATGAAACATCTCCTGGGCGACTAAAATATTATCCGAGATCAGCCTATCTGCTACAAATGCCGACTGTGTCTCTGAAATAAGTGCGGGAAGACATGCTTTCAACCGCTGGCATAAAACCTTAGATATAATCTTGTACTCAACATTGCATAAATTTATCGGCCTTAACTCCGTCATCCTTGTGGGTCTTTCCGTCTTCGGAATCATACAAATATTAGTAAGATTCAACCTTGGATCCATTTCTCCTGATGCCATAAAATCATTCACCAAAGTAACCAAATCCTGTTTTACTATATGCCAAAAGTGTTGAAAAAGAGAGCGGTCATTCCATCAGGTCCGGGAGCATTTTCTGGGTGCATCATAAATAGAGCCTGTCGTACCTCTTCTTCTGTTACAAGTCTCAATAGCCGTTGATTTATCTGTGGAGTAATACCCGGATGTATTTCCTCCAAGAAACTATCAAATTCTGAAGGTAGAGTAGTTGTGAACAAATGAGAAAAATAATCCACTGCCACTTTTTCGATACCCATATCTTCCGTGATCCAATTCCCTACCAAACTGTTTTTCCAAAACCAATTGACAATCAAACAATTATTGGGCCCATATCAACTAAAAATCATGACAAAAGTACGTATACTAATAATGTTTTTGTTTACAAATTCATATCAAAAAAATCTCACATCAAATCTTTAGCTTAACTTTTCTTTAATTTTTGTTTGTTGTGATTATCAATTTTGCAAATTATACTCTAAATGTATATTAATTTTAACAATGAATTAAATTTTGATGTGCGGGTAGTTTTTCATTTTATAAATGTATCATTTTAATAAAATATACCTTAATTATAAAATTTATAAAATAACATAATTTATTTATTTTTGTTTTATAATGAAATTTTATTTAATATTAAATTATTAATTACGAAATATATTTAATGTACTAATTTAAAGCAATATTTAAAAAAATAGCAAGATTTCATTAGATTTGTTTCTTAAAAGAGTTTGTTATAGCTAAAAAAATAAATAAACCGCTAAAATTGATTTATTATTAATATCCATATAATTATTAAAAATTTAGAAATGATATATATTTAATAGATTGATGTGATTAATCAAATATATGTAATTGATGAAATGGACCAAAACGACTTCTCTATGGTAGATAAAAATGATACGTCTCTTCTAATAGGGAAGACTAGATTTTGATTCGCGCTTTAAATATAAACATCGTTTAATATGAAAAAGTATTTTGAAATTGTTATATATTTATGTTATAAGTCATATTATATTTAAAACACGAATATGTTTAAAATTATATAATTTATTAATTACTGTATTTAAGATTTTTATTTATACATTCTTATGTAACTATTTTTAGGTATGTCATATTATCCGACCCAATAAACAAAAACAAATTGACTTGAAAATACATATTTGATTCAAATCGGCTCTATGGTATTGATTATTTTTTGGATCCGCGAGTCTTGATTCGAGTCTGGATCGGATCTTAGTTCGAGTCTGGCTCGGATCTTGTTTCGAGTCTGGATCATGTTCGAGACCTGACTTGTATCTAAAATACCTAAAATATTTTTGTGTATAATAGGCATCAAGTATTTCAGATATTTTTCTACATTACAAATACTTTTTTATAGTTTCGTGCTTGTTTTAAGTATAGTTTCAAATTTTGGATAAAATTTCAAATTTTAAAAATATTTTTTTGGTATTCAGGTAAAATTTTGAGTTTTTTTTTTGTTACTCCGCCATATTTTGGGTAAATTTTTTGGGGGGTAGGGGCAGGTTTTTGTATTTGAATATTTTCTAAATTTTGTTTGGTTTTAATGTCGAGGACCTAAAAGATCCGGAAACGAAAGGAATCAACCCGTATTTGACCCTAAGACATGAAAGCATATGTCTACTCTCTCAATTATATTTTGTTTGCATTTTATAAGAGCTATTTTTGTTGAGTTGGTGAAATTTAAGATTTATCTTGCAGATTTTTAGTTGATTTAATGGTATATATCTATATAACTTTCAATAGTTTTTTTTTAAATATCAAAATTTTATTATAAATACTCTTTATAAAAATCAATTTAGAATATTTAGATAGGAAGTATGTCACATGAAATGAGGAGTAATATGATTCAGTTAACATTTTTTAAAAATATTATATAGTTAAATTAATTAATGATATGATCATAATAATTATGCATGTAACTATCAAACAATATATATGTGTCTATGTGATATGGTGTGGAAGTTATAGTATAATTATATTGGTGATTAATTAAATTGAATAACAGGGAAAATTATAATTAATTTGAATGATTACAAAATTAGTTTGTTAGATACCTAAATTGTAGGAGTAAATATTAGGAAATATTATGTTTTATTTAATATTGATATCTTTTTAATGATGAAGGTAAATGTTAAGTTTCTAGTGAAGGAGTCCAAACAATCTTTTATAGGTAGATTTTTTAGGACTCCTTCTCTTTTAATTGTATTGATATAAAATACAAGGGAAACACAAGATATTATACATATAAAACTATAATGTATCAATTATATACATTGTACTTTTAAAATGCTAGAAATAGTTAAGTGTTTATCTATATTTTTATGTAATTAGGTCTAATTTTTTTTTGTATTTAAGTATGTAATGAATAAAATTGGAGTCAATATTTTCAAAATTAAATTTTCTTACAGGTTATTCAGTCAAATATAAGAAACAAACATCAATATGAAATAAAACGTTCATCAATGTGAAATGGGTTTAAAATGAATTATATACAAACAGTTTAAAGTAAATTATCTTACTTTACTTTTATATTATTAGAAATTAAATTCTAACCAATATGAAACAAGTTAAACAAACAAATAAAATTTTAATCCATCAAAAACTAAATGTTATGAATATTGAAAATTATATTTCATAGGGTAAACTTTGATTATATTTGATGACACAAAATAAATTCTCGCCTTCTGTTTATAGATATAAAATCAAAAACTAAAATTTTAAAAACAAGAAATAAATCTGTAAATAAAAGTTCTATAAATATTTAAATTAAAATAATATTATGTTTTGTGCGGGTCAGAAATCTAGCCCAAAAGCTTAATCCATCTAATATAGCAACCAAAACATTTCATGTAAACATTAATTATACATAAATTTTATAATTTAGATAAATAAAAAGTTATCATCAAAAAATTTAATCTTGCGCTTTCAAAGCGCGGATCAATTATACTCAACTCATCTTCTCATCAAACTTACCTTCCCACACTCCATAATCCATATCAATTAATACAAGCAACAAATTTCATGTCAAAATAATATATAATTAATATATATACATAATATAATATTAAAAATACATAAGAATAATAAATAAATAAAAGAATTAGTATGGACTTGATTGTTTATTAGTTTTTGGCTAAAATTTTCGGTTTTAAGTTTTTGTTTCTTGAGATTTAAGATTCTGGTTATAGATATTTCTTTTTGATTATTCTATAGATTTCAGTTTAAAGTGATTTGTAATTTTTTTTTCTACGTATGTTTTATTTCATAAAATTGTAATTATTAAATCAATATCTCAAAATTTTCATAGATAATATCTACATATAATATATATATATATATATATATATATATATATATATATATTAATGTGTAAATTGGTCTAATTTAAAATTAAATATAAGTAATTAATTTATTTTTTTATTTTCAAAATTTTCATTAAACTTAAATGATTTGGAATAGTCACTATTTTATCAATTTGATATTTTTATTTATCCTGAAAAATCAATGAAAAATATAAAAAAATATTTTTAATAGAAAAAAAGAAAAGGAAAATACAAAACTACTTCCATTGTTGAAAAGAACATATACTTTTGTTTTTGTTTTTAAATATGATCTAGTTTTCATATGTTTTAGAGAATCTATTATCCAAAAATCTTGATTGTCTGTGGTTTTCTAAACAGTTTTTAGTTTTTGTTTTCCAAAAAGCCATTTTTACCAGTCAAGATTTTGAAATAAATTGATTCCTTAAAACATAGAAAAGCCAGAACTAGATGTAAGAAGAACTCTACTGCCACAAGCTATTCGACAAAACACAATTCCAGGAAGATGGTATTTTACAGATGGATCGTGGAAGAACAAAGACGTTTTCTCGGGACAAGGCTGGTATAGCACTTTGGAAGGTTTTGAGGGACTAATGGGCGCGCGAAATGTTCGAGCCAGTATATCACCCCTACATTCGGAGGTGGAGGCTTTAATTTGGGCAATGGAGTATATGAAAAACCTACGATAGCTTCAAGTTACGTTTGCAACGGATTGTTCTCAGTTGGTGAAGATGGTTTCGGAACCAGAGGAGTGGCCAGTGTTCGCGAGTTATCTGGAAGATATAAAAAGTCTACAAAGCAGTTTCCATAGTTCACAGCTCATTCATGTACCACGAACAGAGAATTCAAGGGCGGATCGTTTAGCACGCAGTGCGAGACAACAATCGTCTTTTGTCGTTCATATGGATGCAGAGTTACCGGTTTGGTGTGCAGAGTCTATATGAGTCTGTGTATTTGATGAAAAAAAAAAAAAAAAAAGAAAAGCCAGATTTTGTAACTACCTACCTATATTCAAGCAAAAACAAAAACAAATCACATTTTTCTGGGTTTTCTTAACAATATACGTGGGTTTTGTATTTTTTATTTCTTACTAAATATATTTTTATATTTATGTATTTATATAATATAAATTAATATGAAAAGATTAAAGTTAGAAATGTACACCCTAACTGGAAAGTTTAATCATAAGTTGTACATGTAAAGACGATGACAACGTTTGTTCTTAGTGGCTTAACTCACCCGATCAGCAAAATTAGCTAGTGGCGATCTAAAATGCGTGAGAGAAGTGAAACTGAATCCTGAAAGCTTAAACTGGAATGTGAAAGTCCTTGCACACAGTATATTGGTGGCATTGTGGAAGGGCCATCTCATGTGGGTCTTCGAACCTGCTCAATTATTTATGAATTATGAGTGATGAAGAGGTGGAAAGCTCTACACAACTAAAGTATGATGATACAGAGGAAATGAAAGAAACTAACCTTATTCAACCGTTTCAAAACTCACAAAACATCAGGGTACGAAGTACCCAAGCTCATGGTAGACACCGGGAGCTCCGTCGACCTCATTTTCTATAACGCCCTAAAGGGAATGGAAATAGATGAGTACGAAATCGTCGACCAGAAAGCTAGCCTCATAGGCTTTTCTGGAGAAACAACTACCTCATTAGGAACTATTAAGCTCCCAATTATAGCTGACGGAATCATGAAAATGATGAATTTCGTAGTCATCGAGAGATCTTCCCCGTTTCACGCAATCCTAGGAAGACCTTGGATCCATAAGATGAAAATAGTAGTTTCAACTTATCACCAATGTGTGAAATTCCCGACACCTGAAGGGATATCTACCGTGCATGGTAACCAAAAGATCTCCAAGATCTGTTACCTGGGAGGATTCGAAATTCTCAAAGAATCACCCCAATAGCAATTACAGATCCAGGAGGATCGTGAGATACAACAGAATATTCGAGGTCCCCCTAAGAACCTCACCGAGCAAGTTAGTATCGACGACTCAAATCTTGAAAAGCAAGTGAGTATCGGATCCGAGCTACCTCTCTAGACTAAGAAGGAGCTCATCGACTTTCTAAAAAGCAACGTCGGAACCTTTGCATGGACCACCAGTGACATGAAGGGTATAAACGCCGACGTTACTACTCAAAAGCTTAATGTAGACCCCACTTTCAAACCGATCAAACAAAAGCGTCGCAAGCTAGGCCTAGAAAAGGTCAAGCTGTTAACGACGAGGTTGACCAACTTACGAAAGCTGGGTCCATTCGTGAGGTACATTACCCAGACTGGCTAGCTAATCCAGTAGTTGTAAAAAAGAAGAACGGAAAATGGAGAATCTGCGTAGATTTCACCGACCTAAATAAAGCTTGTCCCAAAGACAGCTTCCCGTTACCTCACATTGATCGTTTGGTCGAGGCCACTGCTGGCCACCAGCTCCTGTCCTTCATGGATGTCTTTTCAGGGTACAATCAAATCATGATGGATCCCGACGATCAGGAGAAAACCGCATTCATAACTGAACGAGGGACCTATTGCTATAAGGTCATGCCATTTGGTTTAAAAAATGCAGGAGATACCTATCAAAGGCTAGTGAATAAAATGTTCGCTGGCCAGCTCGGGAAAACCATGGAGGTCTATATTGATGATATGCTAGTCAAATCCTCAATTGGAGAAAACCACATTTCCCACCTAAGAGAATGCTTTGATATCCTTAACAAATACGATATGAAGCTCAACCCAGCTAAGTGCACCTTCGGGGTACCTTCAAGCGAGTTTCTCGGCTACCTCGTAACCGAAAGAGGCATCGAAGCCAACCCGAAACAGATAGCTACCTTTCTGGAAATGCCGTCACCTAAGACAACCAGAGAGGTACAGAGATTGACTGGACGAATCGCAGCATTAAATCGATTCATATCCAGGTCCACCGATAAGTGCCTCCCATTCTACAAACTTCTAAAAAAATAATAAGAAGTTCTTATGGGACGAAAAGTGCGAGGAAGCCTTCAAACAATTGAAAGCTTACCTCTCCGAACCTCCGATCCTGGCTAAACCAGTATGGGAGAACCGCTATATCTTTACCTCGCCGTATCAACCGCTGCAGTTAGTGGTGTGCTGGTACGAGAAGAGCAAAATGAGCAAAGACCTGTCTATTATACCACCAAGAGTCTGATAGACGCCGAAACTAGATACCCTACTATGGAAAAACTAGCTCTAGCTGTCGTAACAGCTGCCAGAAAATTGCGACCTTATTTCCAATCGCACTCAATCGTCGTAATGACTTCACAACCATTGCGAACAATTTTGCACAGCCCTAGCCAATCATGACGATTAGCTAAATGGGCAATAGAGCTCAGTGAATACGATATCGAGTATAGACCTCGAGCAGCAGCAAAAGCTCAGGTCCTTGCCGATTTCATAATCGAGCTAGCTTCCGAACAACTAGACTTGGAAACGGAAGCTCCGAAGTGGAGTCTGTACGTTGACGAGCCTCGCCAAGACAAGGTTCCGGCATCGGTCTAAGGCTGACCTCCTCAGCTGGAGAAACCATCCAACAATCCTACAGGCTCGGATTCAGCGCTTCTAATAACGAGGCTGAATACGAAGCATTAATTGCAGGATTAAAACTCGCCCTAAGCCTCGGAATTCGAGAGCTGAACGCTTATAGTGATTCACAGCTAGTAGCTAGCCAGTTCCACGGCGAGTATGAAACAAGGGACGAAAGAATGGGGGCATACCTAGAAGTTGTCCGGAACTTCACTAAGCAGTTCAACAGATTTGAACTAACAAGGATCCCACGAGGAGAGAACTCCTCAGCAGACGCGTTGGCTGCTCTAGCGTCAACATCAGACCCCCTCGTAAAACGGATCATACCCGTAGAGGGAATCGAAAATCCAAGTATCGACATAGCTACCAAAGCTGAGATCGATAGCAAGCCGAAAGAGCAAACGGAAGGTAGCTACCCCCAGACGGTAGCAACCCAAGTTCTTACAACGTACTGGTTCCCAAAAACCAGAATTCGTAGCTTTAAAAAGCATACCTCCGGAGGCAAGATCCAGACCTCGGATTCACCTGTCCACGCAGCCAGGACCAGGAGTCGTTCTGCTTTTGAAAGCGCATCCGAAGAAACGACCCAGACTCTGGAGAACAACACCAGATTTGGAGATATTCCTCAGAATTCAGACTCCTTCGAGCCTAATCCGACCAATATCTCCGGGGGCAATAAGACATCAGGTCATGACACTCAGGGACCTGAACAAGACACATCAGGTCACGACACTCAGGGAACTGAACAAGACCCGCCCTTATCTCTTTATGACAAAATCATTGGGAGAGAGGATTGGAGAATACCGATCATGCAATACATCTTGGAAGGTAAGACCCCCCCCCCCCCCCCCCCTAATAAGTGGGAGGCCCGAAAACTCAAAGCATTAATCGCAAGATACTGCATAATCGAGTCAGCCCTCCATAAACGAAGCATTTTTGGACCTTACCTAAAATGTGTCCATGGCCTCGATGCTATCAATCTTATGAAAGAAATGCACGACGGCTCCTGTGGAAACCACCCTGGGGGCAGAGCTCTAGCTATCCGAATCAAAAGACAAGGCTATTTCTGGCCCACCATTATCGCTGACTGCGAGGTTTACTCCTCTTCATATGATAAATGCCAAAGGCATGCACCGATTATACATCAGCCTGCGGAAAAACTATCCTCAATATCCACTCCGTCCCGTTCATGAAGTGGTCCATGGACATCGTAGGACCACTCATAACGCCAGGAAGGGGAAGGCGGAAGCTATGCTTCTTCTTGGTCTTGGCAGACTACTTCACAAAGTGGATAGAGGCTGAAACTTTACAACATATAAATAGATTCGAAGTCGAAGGATTTGTGTGGAAAGACATTGCATGCCGCCACGGCGTCCCGTATGAGATCGTAACCGACAACGGAGGACAATTCATTTCTCGCGACTTCAAAACATTCTGCGACAAGTGGAACATCCGCCTTACCTTCTCAACACCTCGACGACCTCAAGGTAACGGTCAGGCGGAGGCTACTAATAAGTCAATATTAGCAAAACTCAAGAAACACCTTGGAACCAACAAGAAAACCTGTACTGAAAAGATACCTGAAGTACTTTGGACATGTCGAACCACCCCAAGAAAGGCTACAGAGGAAACCCCTTTCTCTTTAGCTTACGGGATGAAAGCTTCGTTCCGGCGGAAACCTCCACTGGGAGCCTCTGACGGGAGCTCTGTGATATTCGTGTTCATGCACACCAATTAACCTAATGTGCACACTACCACAATCGAATGGTATGTCGATGTAGCACTTTAGGATCGAATCCACAGAGACCAACTCTTACACTTTATTTTTGAAGGTAACGTGAAAAGCAAGTAAAATAATATAAATGAGAATTCAATTTAAAGAAAAGCCAGCCTAGGGTTACTTCATCGGGTGTTAATACTTGTGAGCCAAACAATTATTCAAGTGCTAATAAGAACAGTCTAGAACTCGGATCACTCAAGTAGAACAGCCCACTGTCGTGGTACTGCTCCCTATGCTGATCGATCTCACCGTCTAACTGTCGTTGAGGTGAGAAGCGATCGCAAGCAATAGAGATCAAGTCCGATAGGTTCACAAAACACCCTAATATCTACTTTCGCTGATTAGGGATGCAATGCTTGATGTCTTGCATATTTGCATTGCCAAACCATTCATTCATAAGCATTTTCATCATATATATTAGGATTTAGACATGTTTAGGTTGCATTTTGCATGCATAAGTCTCTATTAGGTACTGGAGTGCCAAGCGAAGTTATTGGAGACATTTGGATGTGTTTGGAGCTCAAAAGAGGTGAAAAAGGTGATCGTCGGACGAGCAAAGCACTGGAGCGACCTTCCTGGAGCGACCCTACGGAGTCGCGTGCCCCACCTCTCAGAGCGACCTTCTCAGAGCGACACCTCCAAGTCGCTCGCGTTCTCATCACTCGGAGACACGAAGAAACGAGGTCAGAGCGACCCCTCAGAGCGACCACCCGAGGTCGCTCCCGAAGCCAGAGCGACGTGCTGGAGCGACTCTCCGGGTCGCTCCGCATCACCAGCTGCACGATTTTATTATTTTGAAGGACCTTTTTGCAATTTCTTATGCACGTTTTTTCTCTGAAAAACCTAATGTTTAAGTATGTTGTAGCCACCTTTTGGCAGATTATCTTTGATCTATTGAAGAACACAAACTCTCTTAAGAAAAAGATTTCTTTTTGGCTTGATTTGTGATTGTTCTTGTGATTTCTCTTCTATTTCTCTATATGATTCATCTGAAATCCACCATGGGTTTAAGAGGAATCATGGAGATTAGTGAGTAATCACCTTTTGGATTCATGGGTTAGGGTGATTAAGGGTGATTAGGCTAGTTCTAGGATGTTTTAGGTGTAGATCATACTTGTTCCTTGCTAGTAGAGTGATCTTAATGCATCATTTGAGTAGGCCACTCAAAGGGTGATCTCTAGGCATTTCCCACCCAAAAGGTGTTTGATGAAATGCCTGAGTCAACTCTCCTAGGCTCTTAGTGTACTTTGCCAAAGAGATTTGTTGTTAAAGATGCTAAGATAGCTAATAGACTTGTTAGTAATGATTGCTTGCATGTTATTCAACCAAAGACATTTGATGTTTGAGACATGTTAGCAAATGAGCATTCATCTAGACATAGAGCTTGCTTAGAATTGTGTCTAGGCTTAAGGTTAATAGTTTGATTGATTCATTTGTCATCCTTTGTTCGAAGCCTGATCACCCAAGGTCTAAATCCCTAAACCCATGAGTTCTCCTTTCCAATAGATTAAAAGTATCATTTTTATTGCTTTGCTTTAGCTTTAATCATTAGTATAGAAATCATCAAATCACTGATTGCACTTAGATTAGGCAAATACTTGCATTCTCACTGCTTTGAGTCCCTCAGATATGGTTCGACAACTTATTCATCACTATACTACAACATTTGTCTTAGGAGACTAAAAACTCCTAACATCAAATTGGCGCCGTTGCCAAATTCTGAGTTTGATTTGAACATTGAGATTTAGTCATTTGCTTGAGATTAAGTCATTTTTATTTTTGTAAGTTACTGATTCTCTTCTTCACTCTTTGTGATTTTCAGGTGTATGAACTTGAGGAGCAAGGGTACATCAAACCTTGTTCCAAGAGCCACAGACATCAGAGCTTTAGAGAGAGAGTGTACTAGAAAGAGAAGACAAGAAGAGCAACAGGCTCAACTGCAGCCACTGGAAGCTGCAATGGAAGAACAACAAAATCCTCAGAACCCCAATGGACCTCAACAGCGACCAGCTCGCCCCATTGGCACTTATGACCGCCCCAACATCCATGGTCCTAGACTTGGAATTCGAGCATCAGCTGTGGCTGCTAACAACTTTGAGATCAAGTCAGGACTGCTAAACTGCATAGAGAACAACAAGTATCATGGTCTGGCTGTGGAGGACCCATTTGATCACTTGGATAAGTTTGACAGCTACTGTGGTATGTCAAAGACTAATGGTGTGTCAGAGGATGCCTTAAAGCTCAAGCTATTCCCTTTCTCTTTGGGGGATAAGGCACGTCAGTGGGAGAAGTCTCTACCAAGTGACTCCATCACCACTTGGGAAGACTGCAAAAGGGCATTCTTGGAGAAATTCTTCTCTACTTCAAGAACTGCTAAGTTGAGGAATGAGATCTCTAGCTTCCAACAGAAGAACTTGGAAGGATTCAGTGAAGCTTGGGAGAGATTCAATGGCTACTAAGCTCAGTGCCCACACCATGGATTCTCTAAGGAGAGCTTGCTGAGCACATTCTACAGAGGTGCTCTTCCTACGTACAGAGCCAGACTGGATACAACTAGCAATGGGTTCTTTTTGGGGAGAACTGAGGAAGAGGCAGAGGCTCTGGTTGACAACATAGTTAAGAGTGATGCAGTCTACAGTGGAGACCATGACAGAAGCAGCAGAGGTGATGACAATCAAACAAGGAATGAGATAAAGGCTCTTCAGGAGAAGATTGACAAACTCATTGCTGATAAGGCCACACAAGCGCAGGTGAACTTTGTTGGCAACCCAAGCCAGGAGATACCTCCTACTGTCAATGAGGTTGAGGGTTTGGAAGGGCAAGAAGAACTGTGTTTCATCAACAGTAATGGTAGCTGGTACAAGAAGGAACCCAACTTTCAGTACAACAACTACCAACAGAAGCCCTATTCAAACAACCAGCAGAGTGGTTATCAGCCTCGAAACAACCAGCAGAGCAACTATCAGCCTCATCAAAACTCCTCTCCTAGCTCCTCTGCCCCTCAATAGAGCAGCACTGATGCCTTACTGAAACAGATCTTGGAGTCTCAGACTAGAAGTGAGAAGCATGTGGGCTATGAGCTGAAGAACCTTCACTCCAAAATTGATGGGAGCTACAATGAGCTCAACAACAAATTCTCTCACCTTGCTTCTTCTGTCAAGAATTTGGAGAATCAGTTTGCTTCCATGAGCTCCCACCAGAACCGCCAGCAAGGATCTCTACCTGGAAAGTCAGATCAAAACCCCAAGGAAGCAAAAGCTGTCACACTTAGGAGTGGTAAGCAGTTGACTCCTCTAACCCTCACCAAGGATGCTGAGAAACAGGGTGAGGAAGTGGCCATCAACCTAGATGATGAAGTGGTCATTTTTGATGAGAAGACAGATGCTGAGATCTTGGAGAAGATTGTGAAAGCCAAGGGTAAAGGAAAAGTTGGAGAAGAGAAGAAAACAACAAAAGATGGTGAATCTGCTGCTCCAGCAAGTGAGAGCTCTCCTGTCCCCCCTCTCTATGAACCAAAGCTTCCATTCCCTGGTAGATTCAAGAAGCAGCTGCTACAGAAGTACAAGGCTTTGTTTGAGAAGCAGATGAGTGAAGCTCAGGTTACAATGCCCATCATTGATGCTTTCATGCTGATTCCTCAATACAGCAAACTCCTGAAAGATGTTGTAGCTGCTAAGAAGAAGGAGATGGAGGGCATGATGGTTCTGAGTCATGAGTGCAATGCCATCATTCAGAGGCTTGATGCTCCAGAGAAGCTAGAAGATCCAGGATGCTTCACACTCCCATGTGCTCTTGGACCTATGGTGTTTGAGAAGTGTCTCTGCGATTTAGGAGCTAGTGTCAGCTTGATGCCTTTGTCTGTGGCAAAGAAGCTTGGATTCACTCAGTACAAGAAGTGTAGACTCTCTCTGGTGTTGGCTGATCGTTCAGTGAAGTACCCTGTGGGTATCCTAGAGAACCTCCCTGTGAAGATTGGAAGGTATGAGATACCTACAGACTTTGTGGTGCTTGAGATGGGTGAGGAGGCTCAAGACCCATTGATTCTTGGAAGACCATTCTTAGCTACAGCAGGAGCTATTGTGAATGTGAAAGAAGGGAAGATTGACCTCCATTTGGGCAAGGAGAACATCCTCCACTTTGACATCAAGGAGAAGATGAGGAACCCCACTGTATTTGGACAAGCCTTCACCATTGAAGAGATGAATCCTCGTCCTGCTGATGATCACTTTGATGAGCTACCACCTGAGGAAGATGGGGAGTCAACTCCACTCTCTGCACCTAGTCCAACCTGATCCAAAGGAGGCAAAGTCAAGCTAGAGACTTAAAACAAGCTCACTTGGGAGGAAGTCCCATGAGTATCCTTGTATATATTGCATTAGTATTTGCATTATCATTATATTGCATAGAACAATGGGAAAGTGAAGTTGTGTGCAGGTATTGAGCATAAAGTCGGACACCAGAGCGATCTCATCGCAGCGACACATCTAGGTCGCTCCAGCTGGGAGCGACATGTCCAGAGCGAGAGGCTGAGGTCGCTCGCGTCACACGCGAGTGCAAACACAGAAACCGACCTCAGAGCGACTTGCCCACAGCGATCCCCAGAGGTCGCTCGTGTCCTCCGGAGCGGAACTGACCGTGGAGCGAGGTATCCGTAGCGACGTCATAAGGTCGCTCCAGCTGGGAGCGACCTGCAACAGCGACCCTTCCACCTCGCTCCCGTCTCAGGTAACTCGAAACTTCCCTTTTCCCATCTTTTCTTTGTATTTCACATTTCCATTGGGTACCTCACTCACACAGAGACTGTGTGATTTAAGTGTGGGGGAGGTACCAAGTATTTGATCATGTTTGTTTCCATGATTTTGAGTCTCATGTATTGCATATTACATTCTTATTTGCATAGAAAAATCCAAAAAAAAATAAAAAAATTTGAAAAACACAAAAAGAATCATTTAGTTGCATCATTTGCATTTTTAGGATTGAGTCTAGAAGCATATAGGTTGCATTCATGCATTAGGGGGATTTCAACCTTGTAAAGAGCTCATGCTAAGTACTGAATTTGTTGACCTTTGTAATCATGACAAGTAGCTTGAGCACCCTTTAGAAAGCTTGTAAACTTCGCGCCTTGAATGCTCCTCTTGAAACTCATTTGACTGTTGATACTCTCTCTTTGAAGCAAGCTCCTGTTTTAATGTCTTTTGCATATGGTCTCTTGTGTACTAAGTCATGGATATACACACTTGAGTTGTTCCATCTGTTTTACCAATCTTTTTGACAAACTCAAGTGGTACTCCACTCCCAAAATCCATACCTCATTTTTAAACCATCATTATTTGTTGAGTGAGGCCTCTTTGGAAAGCTTTACATGTGCATAATGTTGAGAGTATTGGGAACGACAATGCTTAGTCTCCATTCTTGCTAGATTAGTCACTCTATTGTCTAGCTATAGGAAGGGGGTGAGTGTTGTGATTGTGATTTGAGAATATGAAAGGTTTGATTCTTTGAGCTTAATTGATTTAGTCATCATGGGATAAGTGTAGAAATATCTAGCTCTTGTATGAAAGTCTTGGCCTCCAAAAAAAAAAAGAAAAAAAAAAAAATTGAAAAAGAGAATAAAAAGGGGGCTAGCAAAGTTGCTAGGAGCTCAAATTTGTTTTAAAATTGTGAAAATCCCTTATTGATTTCAAAAAGAAAGAGTCTGATGTGAAAATGTTCTTGGGATCTTTTGGTGAGAGATGTGAGTTGGGTTTGACATTGAGGAATAATTGAATATCTTGTGTGTTTGGGAAAGGGTAGAACAATGGAGATTGAGCATTGTATGCATGAGTTGATCTCTTTCTTAGATATATTATATGTAATGTCAAAGCTACTTTGTTTTGAGAGTAAACCACATTCAAAGATCATTTTGAACCTCTGATTTCACTTGCATTAAAGCCTTTGTCTTACCAAACCAAATGACTTGGACCAGTTGACCATTTGTGAGATGTCTATTGAGTTTGCTTCATAAATGTTAGAGAGATGTGGATTTGTGGTTTGTAGATGCATGGTTAATGAGTATAGAGATCAAAGGAGCTGAGATAGGCTTAGAGAAGTTAGAGATGGATAAAATTTTTGCTCTTGCTATTTGGTATGATTATGCAAGGTTATTAAGTTGAGAACTGAGAAGAGTTTCTTTTGGTTGTGAGTCCCCATTTTCAAACTTTTTCTCCTTGGTTCTTGAAAGTTTACTTGTGGACAAGTAAAGAACTAGTGTGGGGGAGTTGATGTCTTGCATATTTGCATTGCCAAACCATTCATTCATAAGCATTTTCATCATATAGATTAGGATTTAGACATGTTTAGGTTGCATTTTGCATGCATAAGTCTCTATTAGGTACTGGAGTGCCAAGCGAAGTTATTGGAGACATTTGGATGTGTTTGGAGCTCAAAAGAGATGAAAAAGGTGATCGTTGGACGAGCAAAGCACTGGAGCGACCTTCCTGGAGCGACCCTACAGAGTCGCTGTGCCCCACCTCTCAGAGCGACCTTCTCAGAGCGACACCTCCAAGTCGCTCGCGTTCTCATCACTCGGAGACACGAAGAAACGAGGTCAGAGCGACCCCTCAGAGCGACCACCCGAGGTCGCTCCCGAAGCCAGAGCGACGTGCTGGAGCGACTCTCCGGGTCGCTCCGCATCACCAGCTGCACGATTTTATTATTTTGAAGGACCTTTTTGCAATTTCTTATGCACGTTTTTACTCTGAAAAACCTAATGTTTAAGTATGTTGTAGCCACCTTTTGGCAGATTATCTTTGATCTATTGAAGAACACAAACTCTCTTAAGAAAAAGATTTCTTTTTGGCTTGATTTGTGATTGTTCTTGTGATTTCTCTTCTGTTTCTCTATATGATTCATCTGAAATCCACCATGGGTTTAAGAGGAATCATGGAGATTAGTGAGTAATCACCTTTTGGATTCATGGGTTAGGGTGATTAAGGGTGATTAGGCTAGTTCTAGGATGTTTTAGGTGTAGATCATACTTGTTCCTTGCTAGTAGAGTGATCTTAATGCATCATTTGAGTAGGCCACTCAAAGGGTGATCTCTAGGCATTTCCCACCCAAAAGGTGTTTGATGAAATGCCTGAGTCAATTCTCCTAGGCTCTTAGTGTACTTTGCCAAAGAGATTTGTTGTTAAAGATGCTAAGATAGCTAATAGACTTGTTAGTAATGATTGCTTGCATGTTATTCAACCAAAGACATTTGATGTTTGAGACATGTTAGCAAATGAGCATTCATCTAGACATAGAGCTTGCTTAGAATTGTGTCTAGGCTTAAGGTTAATAGTTTGATTGATTCATTTGTCATCCTTTGTTCGAAGCCTGATCACCCAAGGTCTAAATCCCTAAACCCATGAGTTCTCCTTTCCAATAGATTAAAAGTATCATATTTATTGCTTTGCTTTAGCTTTAATCATTAGTATAGAAATCATCAAATCACTGATTGCACTTAGATTAGGCAAATACTTGCATTCTCACTGCTTTGAGTCCCTCAAATATGGTTCGACAACTTATTCATCACTATACTACAACATTTGTCTTAGAAGACTAAAAACTCCTAACATCAATGCTCATTCAAAACAGATCTAGCAACCTATTACACGGTTAATGAACAGGTTAAACCTATGATCTAACATTAAGCGGCCAGTTTAATGCAAGCAATAAGAACAGTTATGAATGAAGATAATCAATGGATTCACTTATCTATGTTTAGCTCACGAAATCAACACCCTAGAACCCTAGACAAGCTAGCCGACTACTCAGCCATGACAAAAGAGATCAAAGACATGGATACTGAATAATACTTCATAAAAATAACAGAAACAAAGAGAGGGTTCAGGATAATCTTCTCTATGGAGAGAGAGATGGAGCCTTCTCCCTTTACAGTAACCAAATCCAATAATCTAAAAGTCTCCAATGGTTTCTTATGTGAAAAGAAGCGTAGAATGATGTAGAAAAATAGAAAAAGAAGTTATATCAAAAGCCACAGGCGGCCAGAGAGAAAAAGAGGATAATTAGGGCAAATCCCGAGATGTTGTATTTTCCTTATTCGTCGGGAACAACCGCGGGATCACTCCGTCTGCTTGTTCCGCTTGATCGGGAACAGTCATCAGACTGTTCTGCATGAAAATCACCAAACTGCACTGTTTTCTGCTTCTTTTGTTCCAGCAGGTCAATCTTCCATCCAGTGCAACTTCAGACCTGTAATGACTGGAAAAGGACTAGAAAGACTCGATAAAGACTTGAAAACCAATTAGAAAACATATATACAATGATGTATAAAACACCATATATCAATTTCCCCAGACTTAGATCCTTGTTTGTCCACGAACAAGACCAAGTATCAAGAACAGGGAGAAAGGTTTGAAAGTGTGGGAACTCTCCTATTCTCAGCAACCATACCTTAACCACGAATCTCTGAACCATACAAGCAGTAAACTAGGACAACACACCCTTACCAGAACCCCACTTACTGCTGTTCAAAAATCGGCTCCATACTCTACATCTCAAACCTGAAAAAGCAACACTATCGAGACACAACTCCCTACATTCATTTAAGAGCAGCGTGAGCTTCTCATCACATGCACTATTCAGGGTATACGGGCTAGGTGTGGAATAGGCTAATTTTATGGTGGAGCTAAAGAGTGTTTAGGGGCTACCAACTTTTCGTAGTGGATGCAGGATATCGCGCAAAATAGTCGTGAGAGGACGGCTCCATTGATGTCCACAGCCCCTTACTCGTTTTGCTATCTCAGGAGCGACTGTTCTTTTCGTTCGGGAACAATCATCAGACTGCTCCGCTCATCTGTCTGCTCCTCATCCCTTCAAATTGATACCTACTCTTCTGCTTGACCTTTCCAGTGGCTCATGTATCCTGAATTCTTCTCCTTCTCCATCACCATATGCTAAACAAAATGAAAGATAGAAATTTTTTTTTTTTTTTACAAGGACGAAAAGAGATGGTGAGGTGACGAAGAAGGAGGTAACATGTGATGTCAAGGATGCCACTGGTGGTTTTGATTCAAATCATTCTGGTTTTCCACCCATGTTCTTGAACAGCTCATTGGTTATGGAGTGGTTGCTCCCTTAATCTGCTTGTTCTCCTTCTGGCTGAATCTGCGCAGCAGTAACGAGTAAGAGGCTGCGTCGATCCTTTCCTCTCCGACCTTTTTGCACATATCTGCACATATAACACTGAAAAGCAAATGCATGAAGGTGGAATAAAGGCTATGGTTCAGGGTGGGAACTAGCTAAAGATGAGCTAGCCACTCAGGAACAACAAGATGGATAGAAAGAATAAGAAGTCCTGAGTGTAGTTCTCGTTTCCCTCATCTAGTGCCCATAACAAGAAGAATTTCAGTCAAGATTAGGTTCAAGTTATTTGGAGTTAAGTCTACCCAGTGTAACCTGATCGGCTGAGAACTTCTGGAGAATCAAGTGAGATATGTCAGGGTGTTCCGGGTCCACATGTGTGTCTTTCGCCACTGCTAAGGTCACTGAATAAGACAACTAAAGCACGAGGTGGTTAGTGATCAACACAGAATAAGGTCCTAATTCCCACAAAACTTTGACTGACTCGATCCTAAAAACTGACTCAAACTGACTCAAGAGAAAAACAAAAGAAAGAAACGAGTTAGTAATTGACGAAGACCCTCCCCCAGACTTACTTCACAACGTCTCGGTGTGAAAATAAATCAGAGAGAAGGTGAAAACAAGAATTTACAATTTTTTTGGTCAAGATACTTACCTGGAGCGGGTGCTCCGAAAAATTCTGGGTGTTCTGTCGCCAGCTTTTCACCTGGAATGGTTGTTCTCGGCTCCTGGAGAACAGGATGCTCCGTTTCTGCAACCCATAATTTTTCGAAGTATCTCGAATTTTTCCTGTTTTTGATCTAAAACTCAATAAACTAAAACAAAAATAAGCAAAGAAAAACAAAACCAAGTTATATTTACACTTACCAGTGGGTTGCCTCCCACCAAGTGCTTGGTTAAAGTCACTAGCTTGACTTGGTGACATGGATCAGTCGGGTTGAGCATGAGGGCTTGTTCCAAAAAAAGCTCCACAATCAGACATGTTCAGCTTCAAAACTCTGCTCAACAACCCTTTCACAGCAGCTTCTCCTTTCTCTTTCAGCTCATCTGTGAGAATAACTCTGACTTTAGAGAAAGGTTTAGAGGTACCCTTGCATTTTACCTCATAGTCAATGGATTTCTCATCACACCAGTGAGGTGTCAAAGTCATAGTAGGATCTCCTTTGACCCTTTTCTTCTCGACTTTCTCTTTCACCCTTGCATTCCCACTGAGTTTCTTGGTATCATTGTGAGGATCTCCATTCAGAACTTCCTTGAACTCACTGTTTTTACCAAGCTCCTTCCTTGGAACAACCTTCAGCTTTTCTCCACTGAACACTGAGATGCAAGAGGCGTGTAGTTTCTGAAATCTGGTGAGAACAGCCTGATAGAAGACATTCTTGTTGATGTGGGAGAAGGAGACTCTCTTATTAGGCATATCAACGATTGCTCCCACTGTAGCCATAAATGTCCTTCCTAAGATCAAGGGCATCTCATGATCCTTGTTCATCTCAACAACCTGAAATTCAGTATGGAGAACACAGTCCCCAACTTGGACAGGAAGGTTGTGAATGGTGCCATAAGGAACTGCTCTGGAAGAGTTTGCAAAAGTCAGAGTCACCTCAGAAGGCTCAACATCAGCAATGCCCAACTTGTCTACAATCGCCTTTGAGACAAGATTCACACAAGATCTAGAGTCACAAAGAGCTCCCTCAAATTCTACTCCAGCAATGGAACATGGAAAAGCAAAATTTCCAGGGTCATCAACCTTAGGCAACACCTTCAGATGTCTAGGTGGAATCGGATAGGGAACCTTAGGAACATAGACTTGCACTGGTGGAATATCAGTAGATCCGTTGGGAGCGGGAGCAGTCGCGGGAGCAGTCACTCTAGAGCTAGCAGACTGCTCTGTTCTCTGTTCTGCGCCCAGAACAGTCTCAGTGAACAGTTGTTCCGCTTGTTTTTCCTCAGATTTCTCACGTCTCTGCTCGGTCGCATTACAGTGCTCAACCCTAGGATTCATCACACTATTTCCACGAATGATCTCTTGCTGCCTTTTAACAGTTTCAGCAGTTTGAGCAAGCTGAACATCAATCCTCTTTATGTGGTTGCTCACAGTATCATATTTTGAATTCAGCTCAGTGAACATGCTGTCCATCCTGGTATTGATGTCTGCGGTAACCTGATTCAGTGCCTTGACCTGAAGCTGCTGGCTCTGGAGTATCTGCTGCATCATAATGTTCAGATTTTTCAAATCATCTGGCGGACTGTTCCCTGCAGTCGGAGTACTCGCGGCTGGAACAGCTTGCTGATTGCTCTGCGGGGTGGTGTTCTGATACCCAGATCCTTGTGTCTGGTTGTTCTGCAGTATCTGATCGACCTTAACTGTCAGCTCATCAATTTTCTGGGTGTGTACACTGTTGACTTCCTTGGAGCGATCGCTCTCCTGGTTCTCATTGGTTGAGCTAGCTGCCATGTTCTCAATCAGCTTGAGCGCTCCATCAGTGGTCTGAGTCATGAAGTCTCCATTGCTCGAAGAGTTTAGAGCACCTTGGTATTTCCAGTCCACCCCATCATAGAAAATACCCAGGAGGTAATCATCATCAAATCCATGGTGAGGACATTTTCTCTGGTAGTCATTGAAGCGCTCCCATGCGTCACAAAAAGGCTCATCATGGAGCTGTCTGAATGAGGTGATCTTGTTCCTCAATGTAGTTGTTCTCGCCTTAGAGTAGAAATGGTTGAGGAACGCTGATTGGACATGTTCCCACGAAGTGAGAGAGCCGGTAGGGAGAGAGTTCAACCACCGTGCAGCTTTTCGATCAAGAGAGAATGGGAATAGCATGCACTTGATGTAGTCTGGTGGGACACCATTCGCACGAGTGAAACTGCAGACTTTTTCGAAATTCTCAATATGCTCCATTGGAATTTCTGCAGAGAGACCAGAGAACACTTTTCGCTGCACCAGATCAATCAGAGCAGGCTTGATCTCGAAGTCCTGCCTGGTGCATAGTGGAGGAACAATGGCAGAGCGCGTAGTAGGAATGTTCCGCGGAAGGTTTCTCTCCCCGATTGGAACAGTCTGCGCTGCTTGTTCCTGCCGCGCGAGAGCAGCCTGTTGAGCAGATTGTTCTGCAGCTGCTTGCTGAGCTTGGATGGTCTGCTGCATCTGAAGCATCTGCTGTTGCATCAGTTGCATTGCTGCAGCGAGATCATTTTGATGACCATTATCAACCATGGTGGTGTCAGTAGGCCTTGTCTGTTGTCTGTTCTGATTTTCTAAACCTTGCGATCTCCTGCAACAAAGAGAAAAGAGCAAGTTAGAGGTCTTAGACTAAATAAATAACCGAAAAATAAAGGTAAAAAGATGGTCCCCGGCAACGGCGCCAAATTGATATTCGTGTTCACGCACACCAATTAACCTAATGTGCACACTACCACAATCGAATGGTATGTCGATGTAGCACTTTAGGATCAAATCCACAGAGACCAACTCTTACACTTTATTTCTATAGGATCAATATTAAGCTAAAACAATATGGAGGGTTGTTTTGAGGGTAACGTGCAAAGCAAGTAAAATAATATAAATGAGAATTCAATTTAAAGAGAAGCCAGCCTAGGGTTACTTCATCGGGTGTTAATACTTGTGAGCCAAACAATTATTCAAGTGCTAATAAGAACAGTCTATAACTTGGATCACTCAAGTAGAACAGCCCACTGTCGTGGTACTGCTCCCTATGCTGATCGATCTCACCGTCTAACTGTCGTTGAGGTGAGAAGCGATCGCAAGCAATAGAGATCAAGTCCGATAGGTTCACAAAACACCCTAATATCTACTTTCGCTGATTAGGGATGCAATGCTCATTCAAAACAGATCTAGCAACCTATTACACGGTTAATGAACAGGTTAAACCTATGATCTAACATTAAGCGGCCAGTTTAATGCAAGCAATAAGAAAAGTTATGAATGAAGACAATCAATGGATTCACTTATCTATGTTTAGCTCACGAAATCAACACCCTAGAACCCTAGACAAGCTAGCCGACTACTCAGCCATGACAAAAGAGATCAAAGGCATGGATACTGAATAATACTTCATAAAAATATTAGAAACAAAGAGAGGGTTCAGGATAATCTTCTCTATGGAGAGAGAGATGGAGCCTTCTCCCTTTACAATAACCAAATCCAATAATCTAAAAGTCTCCAATGGTTTCTTGTGTGAAAAGAAGCGTAGAATGATGTAGAAAAATAGAAAAAGAAGTTATATCAAAAGCCACAGGCGGCCAGAGAGAAAAAGAGGATAATTAGGACAAATCCCGAGATGTTGTATTTTCCTTATTCGTCGGGAACAACCGCGGGATCACTCCGTCTGCTTGTTCCGCTTGATCGGGAACAGTCATCAGACTGTTCTGCGTGAAAATCACCAAACTGCACTGTTTTCTGCTTCTTTTGTTCCAGCAGGTCCATCTCCCATCCAGTGCAACTCCAGACCTGTAATGACTGGAAAAGGACTAGAAAGACTCGATAAAGACTTGAAAACCAATTAGAAAACATATATACAATGATGTATAAAACACCATATATCACTCTGTACGTCTGATCCTGAAGCTAATGACTATCTCTTATCAGATAGCCTCGACTTAATCAAGGAACGACGGGACCGAGTCTTGCTTCGCATTCAAAATTATCAGCAAGCAATGGCCCGACATTACACTTCCAAAGTCAGGTCCCGACAATTCGTTGTAAGTGACCTAGTACTTAGGAAGGTTTTCGAAGGAACCAAGGAACCAGATGCTGGGAAACTAGGGACCAATTGGGAAGGTCCTTACTGGATTATCCACGTGGTACTACCCGGCGTCTATAAGCTCCTGAAGGTACGAACCGGAGTACTCGAAATCAGATCGTGGAATGCCACAAATCTGAAGAAATACTATCATTAGGTACTTAAATTCCTCGAATTACGTTAGGCTTGACCCCTTGACTGGGTACGTAGGCAATTGTGTTATGAGTGCAACCCTAATCTCATTTCAACACTCTGATCACCATTACCAAAGGGGGCATATATCTGATTAAAATCACATAGCCCAAACAGGCGATTGTATGATTATTATGATACCATGTATTCTGTTATTAATAAAGCAATTATCCTCGATACCTTGACTCTTTAACAATTTGGGTCCCCAAGAGCCTGAACCTAAAATCTTCAAACAAATTCAGGTCTCTACGAACCTGAACCCAAGGTCTTAAAACCCTCTGAACAAATTCAGGTCTCCATGAGCCTGAACCTAAGGTCTTAAAATCCTCAGTAATCTCGAAGATCTTAAAATCCTTTCAGCAAATTCAGGTCCCCACGAATGTGGACCTAAGGTCTTAAAATCCTCAGTAATCTCGAAGGTCTTAAAATCCTTCTAACAAACTCAGGCCTCCATGAACCTGGACCTAAGGTCTTAAAATCCTTCCGACAAACTCAGGTCTCCATGAACCTTGACCTAAGGTCTTAAAATCCTTAATAACCTCGAAGGTCTTAAAATCATTCAGGTGAAATCAAACGTCTACAAACCTAAGGTCTTAAAATCCTTAGAAATCACTGAAAGGTCTTAAAATCCTTACCAAATCCCAAAAGGTCTTAAAATCCTTATCAAATCCCAAAAGGTCTTAAAATCCTTATCAAATCTCAAAAGGTCTTAAAATCCTTATCAAATCTCAAAAGGTATTAAAATCTCAAGCAAACTTCACTGGGTCTTAAAATCCCACAAACGAATTCAGGTTCCCATGAACCCCCTCCTGAGATCTTCAGGGTAGCTCAGGTTCCTAAAAACCCGGAGCTAATCTCAATATTTCAGGAACTCCTTCTAAGGATCCTCGTAATCGAATACACTCCAAATCTTCGAGACCTGATAAGTCATTGGAAATTGTATCTAATAATCACGATACATGTCCTAACAACTTCCACTTGACAAAAGTCAATCTCATCTAAGTCGATCAAACCAAGTCAAATGACTTAATACGAAAAACAAAACCGAAATTTGAATAAAAGGGTTTAAAAGCCTCCCTAGGCTAACGAGGGTTCAGAAGACCCTAAAACAAGTCAAGGTTTAAAAGCCTCCTCAGGCTATAAGTCTGAAACGTAAACAAAGCCCATTGGGCAAAAGTCATGAAAAGCAATATTACAATTCAAAAAGAGCCGCAAGTCTTAGACATCATTATCATGGGAGCTCATCCCGACATCCTTGTCTCCATCAACTGGATCACTTTCTTTGGCTGGATCTCCCTCATCTGCCTCATTGTCATCGCCCATCTGGGACGTCTCGACTGGAGCTGAATCAGGGCCCACCAAACCTAAGTTAGAACCATACTCTCCGGAAAAGGATAGATTAAACATTTTAATCTCGAAAGTACCTGAACTCTCTGAGAATTGAGGAAAGGAAAGCTTGCTGGCCGAGAAGTCGGATACTTGCGCCTTTTCATACGCAATCGTAGCCATCAGATTAAGCAAAGGAAATCTTCAATAAAGATAACTGTTGCTCGAGATCTCAACAAAAAGATTGATGCTCGGCGGCTAGGTCTAACTTCCGAGATAAGGAATCTTATCTCGAAAGCTGGGGGCAACTGTTGGGCCCAAATATGACCCCCTAGCTAGTAATAGACAATAAGAAATGATAACGGGCCGCGAAAGGTCCATCATGAATTCAATCTTCAAAAACAGCTAAGTCAGATCCGGAGGCTGTGAGCTGGAGATGTTCATCAGAGAGGTCAAGGAAAAGAGGCAGCTCGTTGACAAGTAAACAGGCGCAGGACCCGGTCAAAGAGGTAGCTCGTGGACAAATAAATAGGCGCAGGACCCGGTCAAAGGGGAGCTGTTACAAATCCCTCAAATCACGGAGGGGATCTCGGGAACCTGTTGGTAGCAACTGACGGAACCTAGGGCTATTTAAAGAGAAAATCAATCAAGAAAAAGGGATTGGAACCCATTTCACACACAAGCTCTCAATCATTTAATTCTTTCTTTGTAAACAGTATAAACATCTTTGTAAACATATTCTTTACCCAAAATCATCAATAAAATCATTCATTCATTCTACAAGTTCTTACGGGATTCAGCCCACGCTTTCTTCCCAAATAAATCTAACCTGACCTAAAATCAGGAGGTGAGTTTAGTCCCTAACGATTACCCCCATAAAAAAAAATCTAAGTTAATGCAATAAAAAAAAGTTTATAAAAAAAAAGAAAGTTTCAAAGTTTGATTCTTTTGTGGTGTGGTGGTGGAAGAGAAAGCCTGCTGGCCGAAGAGAAATCCGGCCTTTGAGGTGGTTAAGGCGGGTTCCCCTTTAAATCTCTTATCTTTCTATCTTAAACACTTTGATCTTGCTTGGATTTTTCCATTGGGATTCTTGATCTGTTCTCTTAGAACCTTGAGAAGAAACTTGTGTGATCACCATAAAATCTGAGAGAAACACTTGTGTGGGTGAGGATCAAACACTTGAGAGTGTGAGATTTTTTATCTAACTTTTGTGTTGAGATTTTTCAGGTTATGATGTTTGGTCTTCAAAAGAGAAGTAGCAAGGAGAACTCCTCACGACCATCTGTCTCTCAAACTCCATTTAGATATTCTTTGAATAAATTTGATGAGCTTGTTAGTGTGCAGGAAAAGCCAAACAAGAGGAGCAAAGAGCATGTCAAGTCGTCCAAAGGTGAATCTGATCCAAAGAGGCGATCCTTTCAGTTTGATATCCAAGAGATCTGTGATGACTTTGAGAAAGGATTGATGAAAGCTCTCAAGGAAGTCAGCAAGAGCCACAAGAAGAGCACATCCACATGTGCACCAGTAGCTGAGCCATCCTTGTTCATCAACAAGAAACCCAAAGGTAAATCTGAAACCCATGTTGAGGAGTTTAAAGATTTTTCAGATTCTTTACCTACCTTTGATGAATATGAGGAAGAGCTAATTGAAAGCTTGATCACTTGTGAGGATAAATGTGATCTTCCTTCTCTTGAACCTGATTTTTTGTTTGAGAATGAGCAAGCTAATGTAGAACTAACGGTTTTGCAACCGGAGCTTTCGAGTAGTCTTGTTTTGTCTCCACAAGTTTTTGAGGAAGAGCCACTGGACTATCCACATCAATGCCCATGTCTTGGCACTTGGATATCTTTGGATGATGGTCTAGATCCTATCTTTGATGTGGAGGACGAACCTGATCCAGTCTTTGATGAAGAAGCAACAAGCATCACATCCATTGCTATGGAGAATCATCTTTGCTTTGACCCTGGCACAACTACTGCTCCTTCATCTCCCGCCCCTTTGCCTCCTGATCTTCAAAAGCACTGTGAGAAACCTGATTTGATTAATTCTCTGCCTGATATGCTTGTCAAGATCAGTACTCATGATATAACTCGTTTTGGTCTTGAAAAGATGAAAGAATTTTGTGTTTCAAATTCTATTTTTGATAACATGATTAATTCTTTTCAAATCTTAAAACCTGATGAACTTCTTGATCATAAACGTTTTCAAAATGATAAAGGCATCAACTCTGGAATTATTTTGAGCTTTGATCAGTTCTTGGAACATAACAAAGATTTTCATTGTCTTGAAAAGTCACTTGAGCTTGATTTGAAACAAACAGATTTTTGTGCTACAAAATCTTTTGATTCATTTGTTTTCAAAGAAAATAGCTTTGTTCTGAACTCTTCTAGATATGCACTGAACATTGATCATTTGTTGCCATCTTCTTATACCTTGGACGGAATTTTGATTAAGACTGGAACAGAATTCACTTGAAATTGAAACTGGTTTTTGTGAACTTGAATTTCGTGGTACTGTTTTGCAGCCTGATCTCTGTGTTTTGAAACTGATAAAACATGGAATTTTCAGAGATCATCTTTTGATAATTGTGTTGTTTTGAGTGTTGATGATATATTGGTCTACAACACATTCCTTGAGTCTTTGACATTTGATTCTCAATCTGAACTTAAGCTTGTGTGTTCAGATGTTGAGCATGATATGCACTTCTTGAGAATGAATTATATTTCTGCATATTTTGATAAAAAGTTGGTCTTTAATGTCTACTTTGATTTGCATCTTGACAAGCTGAAATATGTGCTACTTGTTGTTGGAAAAGAAATCTTGATTTTTGATTTGAACAAGTATTTGTCTTGCACATTTGATCCTGGTCTTTTAGTGTTTGTTTTGAGTATACAGGAAAGATAGGTTCAGCCTATCAAGAACCAACATGAGTTTTGGAGAAGCTTTGTTGAAACCGGCTACCTTGGAGATGTCAGCGACAGAGGTTCACTCTAAGAAGGATATCTCGGCCACCAGAAGGTAGTTTGTCTTGAATCCAATTTTCCTGAAAATCCAACTAAACAAGGATTTACTGAGGCCTGGAATCGCATGAAAATCTTCACGGATGAAGAAGTTATGAATTTTCCAAATCAGAGGTTCTTCAGTCCGTCTATCTGCGAGTACCAGATTTCTAAAGGAGATTCAGGCCCAAGAAAGAAGCGTCCTGAGCCAAAACCGATCCTCCATGAACCAAAGGTGTTTTCTAAGTCATTCTCCTGTCTAAACCAAAAGCACTGTAAGGATCATGAGTTGATTGTCTCTACTTTTCATGAAAATGTTTTGAAACCAAGAATTTCAAAGAGAAAACATATTCTCACTACAAGAAAACAGCACTTTGGGGAGGAAAATTAACGAGAAATATAATCCTAGTAATTTTACGTCGAATTTACGAGGAAATTACAAAGAAAGAAGAAAACGTCGTTATTTCCTCGTAAAATAACGATAAAAATATTTCGTCGTAAAACAGACGTAACTTTACGTGGTTTTAACGAGGAAATACACTTTCCTCGTAAACACAACGTAAAGCTTGCATCGTCTTTACGAGGAAATGAGCAAATATACTTTCCTCGTAAAACCAATGTAAATTTGCGTCTTCTTTACGAGAAAATGTTTTACTTGAACTTAACGAGGAATTTTAAAGCACGTTTTTTTTGGCTACCTACCTATTCCTCGCAAATTCATCGCAAAACTTCAACTACCAGATTCGACAATTTTCTATAAATATAGAAGGTTTCAACATCCTTTTAAACACACCAACAAGAACAAAAACAAAGAAAAACGTGAAAGGAAAAAAATGTCAGGCTCCGGGAATGTCTACGAGTTGCGGAGGTGGATGTATATGCATAGAGATGCTAACGGGAGAGTGACGAAAGAATACATTGCGGGACTGGAAAGCGGTAAGATGTTCTGTCCATGTCGGAAATGCAACAATTCGAAATTGGCAAATCGTGAAAATGCTTGGAAACATTTAATAAATAGAGGTTTCACGCCAAATTACTATATCTGGTTTCAACATGGAGAAGGTTATAATAATTATGATCAGAATGAAGCTAATAGTAGTAATAGCAATTTTCAGGAAGAACCGGTTGCTCATCATTTGCATAATGAACATAGTTACCATCAGGAAGAGCAGATGGTAGATTTTGATATGGTTCATGAATGGTAACTGATGCATTCGTAGCTCATGATGAAGATGAAGAACCTAACATAGATGCAAAAAAGTTTTATGAAATGTTAAATGCGGCGAATCAACCACTTTACAGTGGTTGTAGAGAAGGTCTCTCTAAATTGTCGTTGGCTGCTAGAATGATGAATATTAAAACTGATCACAATCTACCTGAAAGTTGCATGAATGAATGGGCAGACTTGTTTAAAGAGTATTTGCCGGAAGACAATGTGTCTGCTGATTCTTATTATGAGATTCAGAAACTGATTTATAGTCTTGGGTTGCCTTCGGATATGATAGATGTTTGCATCGACAACTGCATGATCTACTAGGAAAATGATGAGAAGTTAGAAGAATGTCGATTCTGCAAGAAGCCACGATTCAAGCCGCAAGGACGGGGACGTAACAGGGTACCGTACCAAAGGATGTGGTACCTACCAATTACAGACAGATTGAAAAGATTTTACCAATCAGAGAACACTGCTGGAAAGATGAGATGACATGCCGAGCATACTCAGACGGATGGTGAGATGACACATCCATCAGATGCAAGAGCCTGAAAACATTTTAACAAAGTATATACGGAATTCGCTAGCAATATCCGGAATGTGTATCTCGGATTATGCACAGATAGATTTAGTCCATTCGGAATTTCAGGGAGACAATATTCATTGTGGCCAGTCTTTCTTATGCCATACAACCTGCCACCGGAGATGTGCATGCAACGGGAGTGCTATTCTTGACCATATTAATACCTGGTCCGAAATATCCTAAAAGGTCGCTGGATGTTTTCCTGCAACCACTGATAAAAGAGTTGAAAGATTTGTGGTCAATAGGGGAGAGGACTTATGACTGCTCAATGAAGACGAATTTCACGATGCGAGCTATGCTTTTGTGGACCATAAGTGACTTTCCTGCCTATGGGATGTTGTCGGGATGGACAACACATGGGAGATTAGTTTGTCCATATTGTAATGGAGCGACAGATGCGTTTGAACTGAAGAATGGGAGGAAGACAAGTTGGTTCGATTGTCATCGTCGATTTCTTCCCATTGGCCATCCGTACCAAAGAAACAAGACATTGTTTAGGTACAAAAGGGTTGTGAGAGAAACTCCTCCTCCATATTTAACTGGAGAAGAAACTGAAAAGCAACTCGATTACTATGGAGCTTTGGAAACAGTTCCTCATGGTGATAATTGGCATGTTCCCCCTAATATGCCTGATTCTTATGGTGTTCATCACAACTGGCACAAGAAGAGTATATTTTGGGAGTTTCCATATTAGAAGGATCTTCTTCTGCGCCACAACCTCGATGTGATGCATATAGAGAAGAATTTCTTTGAGAACATCATGAATACAATATTGAATGTCCCGGGGAAGACAAAAGACAACATAAAATCAAGGTTAGACTTGCCGGATATTTGCTTAAGAAGTGAGTTACATATAAACAGCAATGGGCAAGTTCCTGTTCCGATATTCAGATTGTCTTAAGAAAAAAAGTCGGTGTTGTTCAACTGGGTTGCATCAGAAGTGAAATTCCCCGATGGGTATGTTTCAAATCTGTCTAGATGCGTTGAAAAGGGTCAAAAGTTCTCCGGGATGAAGAGTCATGACTGTCATGTCTTTATGCAACGACTACTTCCCTTTGCTTTTGCGGAGCTACTTCCTGCAAACGTACATGAAGCACTTGCAGGTACTATATTATATATTGCAGTAATTTTATATATAATGATTTAGTTTGAAATAATATATGACTAATAATGTGTATAATTGTTTTTGGAATATACAAGGCATTGGAGCATTTTTCAGGGATCTGAGCACCCGCACTCTTAAAGTAGAAGTCGTGGAACAGCTTAGAGAGAACATTCCCATCTTATTGTGCAATTTGGAGAAGATATTTCCTCCTGGGTTTTTTGACGTCATGGAGTATCTAGCTGTGCACCTCCCATATGAGGCATTGCTTCGTGGACCTGTATATTACGGATGGATGTATCAGTATGAGCGAGCCATGAAATATTTGAAGGGAAAAGCAAAGAACCTTGCAAAGGTTGAAGGTTCTATAATTGCTGGAAGTTTGACGGAAGAAACTTCTCACTTCACATCGTACTACTTTGCGTCCACTACAAAAAAAAACGGTATTGATAGCATGAAGAAACCACTATCATATATCTTTAATAGCGTATTATGAACCGCTATGTCTGCCCCAGCTATAATAGGTTTTCCACCTATGATAGCATTTTTCCAAAGGCTGTTATATCGAGAACCTATGATAGCGTTGTTCTTGCTATTTGCTATTACAGGGTTTTGTTTTTTTTGTCACATGATTTTATTAAGAAGAAACAAGCAACATTACATGATAGCGTTCTTACACCTTACACCGAAAAGATTACACCCGGTACACAAGCCAGCGGTCACACGAAACCTACCCTGGAAACTAAACCCATACCAGGGATGCCAACAGATACATACACAACAACAAGGAAAGATAAAAACAAATGGAAACAAAAGTCATTGGCAAGGACTCCACACGAACATGAAACATCAGATTCGGAACTCCATGAAAGATACTTATAGAGATTGCCCACGGCCAAACCACCAATAAGCCACTTCCTCCTTGAACAACGAGGAAAAACCTCAGGATCAAATAACCAAACTCCATCTTCCGACAAGTTGGAATCAACAGATTCACCACACACTTTCAGAAACGGCACGGCAATCACGGCCGTTGACAGCCTAATGATGGAGTTTAAACCAGATCACACCTAGATATGCCAGAGAAACAAGGAGCCAAGCCTAACCGAACTCAGAGACACCAAACCCATAAGAATGGTTCACTGCAGAACCGGAAAGAATTCACAGCAGCTTCCAAAAAATAGAACAAGCCAATCCAGAATCCTATCAACAACAAGATAGAGAAAGGAATAGAGAAACAAACCGTTGATCTAAAGATCCGGTACTTTCCCTTCCCAAAACTATCATAGATATGAGAAGGAAAGCTAAGCCTTTCCAACCAAAATCTCCATCAAAATAGGTTCCAATTGCCACACGCCGAACATATGTTAATCTAGAAGGAAAATTAAGAAGATTGGGACCGACGCCAACGTTAACGGAACCGCCACGCTATTACAGGGTTTTGTTAGTTTCGTATATATTTTATTAATTAAAATTAATATTTTTGAAAAAAATAAAAAAAAGAATCGAATTTTAATATAACTGGTTTGATAATAAAATTGGGTTATCATTTAAATCTTGGTTTACAAATGAAATCGGTTTAGAAACCTAAACCTAAAAAGCTTAACCTAAAAAACAAAATTAACCCTACAGCTAAACTCTTTGCCGTCAACTTCAACTCCATGGAGTTCTTCTTCTTCAACTTCATCGTCTTTGAACAGCCACCAGCAAACCTCGACATTGCCTCTGAACTATAAACATCAAGCTCTTCTCTTCCACCACCATCAAGCTCATCCTCTAGTGCTGCTCATCTATCTCTCCTCCCTCGTCTCTGAACAAACTCTAGCTCCTCTATTCTCTCTCGCTAGACTCAACTCCATCTAATGTTCCTTCAGCTAACGACCCACCGCTTCTGCTACCCTCCTACTCCATCAAGCTCCTCTTCCTTGTCCACCTTCCTGTAACAAGAACAAAAAATAAAAAAAATCAAACCACAGAGAAAGAGAGTGAGAGGGAGACAGTGAGAGGTTACCAGTGATGGTGGTGATGACTAGCGGTGATGGTAGTGACTCTAGTGAAGATATATACCGGTGAATATGGATCTGAGAAAACGGCAGAGAAACTTATCTCGGCCTAATCAAAACGGCTCGTCTCTGGGCTTCGTCGTCAGCCAAATGAATCGTGAGCCATTTATTTTCTCGTCGCGAGACATGCTTCTTCGATCCGGCGTCGGTGACGAGAGCTATGCTTTTTCAGATCCAAACCTTGGTCTTGAATATCGCTGTTCTTTGTTTCTAAGAGAGAGAGAGAGAGACAGATAGACAAAGAATGAAAGAAGAAGAAGAAAGTAATGACGCGTGAGAGAGAAAGAGAAACAAACACAAAATATCTAATCTGGACCCTTCAAATTATGAAATCTATGGTTAAGACTATCGATCCACACAACACTTTCTTAGCCAATAGAACGAAAGAGGTGACCAGAATAAAATAAAGAAATTAAAAAATCTGTGTATTTATATTGTATATGTTTATTGTTGTTTTAGTTTCTTTTAAAAGGTTTATAATTTTATATAAAAATGTTTAATCTTTTACAAAAAGTAAGATAAACAATTTAATTTTATGTACTAATGTTTGGTATTTCGAAAACTGAGATTTAATTATAAATGTTAAGGATTTCATATAAACTTAGTTTATAATTTTGTAAGTTATGTTTTATTCAAACTTTATATTATGTAGTTTATGATTTAAATTTAAGTTTTAAAATTTAAAGATTGGGAATAAATTAAGAAAATATAGATTAGTATTTAGATTATGAATTTGGATGTAGAGTTTAAGGTTTTAAATGTAATATTAAGGGTTAGTTATAAGATTTTGAGATTAAACTTAAATTAAAAAAAAATTGAGTTTCATTTTAAGATTTGGAACTAACATATGAACAGTATGGGTGTTAGAATAAATTATATTAATGTTTGTTTATATATAAAATTTGGAGTATAAAGTTTATCTATAGAGCTTAGGGTTTAGATGTATGTTAAGGGTATAGAGTTTGACTAAAGATTTAAGGTTTATGTTTTGGAAGTTATAGATGAAGATTAAAGGAATAATTTTGAGTTTAATTTTACGATTTCAGGTGTATGAAAAGATTAGAGTTTTAATGTTTATGTTTAAAGTTTAGAGTTTAAAACATGTTTAAGGGTTCAAAGATTATAAATTATTTTTTCATAGCAGGTTTCAAAACAAAGTCATCATAATGTATATAGAAAAAAATGAAAAATTTATGTCTTCGCGCTCGTCTAATTTTTACCTAAGTATTGACGGTATAAGTGATTTTCTTTTCCCACTCACTAATTTTTCACAACAGCGGTAAATAACTGCTATCAATATAAATCAAAATAAAAAACTGATCAATCATAGCACTTATGAAAACACTGCTATCATAATGTGCTATCAATACGCGTTTTTCTTGTAGTGGTCAAAAGTACGTACCCGGAAAAGAGCTCCAAGGAGATATGATGATGGTGGTGTCGCGCCAACATATGCAGTTGCTGGTGTTCCAGACATCTTTAGCCAGATTGGGCGACTGGGTGGGAAATCAAAAGAGGTTTGGTGGTCGAGTGAAGAAGACGCTCATATTGCACACACCTATATTCTACTCAATTGTGAGGATCCATTGATTCGTTATTTTGAAAGGTAACATAAATGGACACATATAAATTGATATATGGTGTTTTTCACATCATTGTATATATGTTTTCATTTGTTTCAAGTCACTAATTCGTGTCAGTCTAGTCCTTTTTGACCTTTTACAGGTCTGGAGTTAGTATAAGGAAGAAGAGAAGGTGCCTGATGAAAAGAAGTCATTTTGGAGCATTCCTGCGGAGAACACTCAAGAGAACAGTCCCGAGACTGTTCTCTCGCAAGCGGAACAAGCAGACGGAGTGATCCGGAGATTGTTCCAGACGATTATAGAAACTCCTATTTCGGGAATTAAAGCCCTATTGCCCTAATCTCTTTTCTTCTGATTGGCGCCTCCATATAAAAACGCCATCTATCTATTTTCTATTTTTCTTACGCTAGTTTTACAAGAGAACACTGAGTTTTTGCGATCTGCAACTTGTAAGGGAGAAGAAACCCAACCTCTCATAGAGAAGATCATCTGAACCCTATTGTTTCATACTCTGTTCTTATGCAATTTTATTCAGGATTTATGTCTTTGTCTATTTGCATCATGATCGAGTAGTAGCCTTGCTCGCCTAGGGTTTTTAGGGTGTTGAGACATGAGCTAAACATAGATAAGCGATCCATAACTGTTCTTCATTCATACTGCTCTTACTGCTTTCATTAAACTGATCACTTGATGTTAGATCACTAGTTCATCACCTAGTTAACCGCTTAGGATGATAACTTGACATGTATTGAATGAGCTTAGTATCCCTAATCAGCGAAAGTAGATATTAGGGTGGTAAGTGAACTGATCGGACCTGTTCTCTAAAGCTTGCAATCGATCCTCATCCCAACGACAGTTAGGTGGTGAGATCGATCTGCAAAGCGATCACTGCCACGACAGTGGAGTGTTCCAGCTGAGTGATCCGAGTTCTAGAAAGCACTTCATCGCGCTTGAATAATTGTTTGGCTCCGATTCAACACCCAATGAAATACCTTAGGCTAGCTCTTGTTTAATTGAATCAATCTCGTGTTTATTTTGCTTGTTTACTATCGCCTTTTTCAACCAAATTATATCTTCTTCTTAGCTTGATTCTGGAACTTATAGAACTAGAGTGTAGGCTGGTCCTCAGGATTTGAATCTCAAGTACTACAATTGCAACTGTTAACTTGGCAGTAGCAAGGATTCATTTTTAGTGTATCAAGTTTTGGCGCCGTTGCGACGGGGACCAGATTTTTTACCTCTAATTTTCGGTTTCATATCTAGTCTAAGATATCTAACTCGTGTTATTTTCTTTGTTGCAGCTGATGATCCAGGTGCATGACTAGTAGACACACTCGGAGCAACGCACAAGGACCATTACATCAGCTTACCAACGAGGAACTAGCGAGATTGGAACGACAGAACCGTCAACAGCCGAGATCCACGAACACCAACATGGGTGATCATCCAAATGATCTCACTGCTGCACTTGCACTCATGCAACAGCAGATGCAGCAGACGATCCAAGCGCAGCAAGCTGCTGCCGAGCAAGCTGCTCTGAATGCTGCAAACCAGCATAACCAACAAGAGGAAGTGGTCCAGATCGGGCAGAGAAACTTACTGCATAATCTGCCTGCTATGCGATCTGCCATAACCCCTCCACCGTGCACTAGGCAAGACTTCGAGATCAAGCCAGCCTTGATAAGTCTAGTGCAAAGGAAGATCTTCAATGGACTTCCTGCTGAGATACCGATGGACCACATCGAGCACTTTGAGAAGATGTGTGGTTTCACTAAAGCGAATGGAGTACCACCCGATTACATAAAGTGTACTCTGTTCCCTTTCTCTCTTGATGGGAAAGCTGCTCGCTGGCTTGATTCACTACCCACGGGATCACTCACCACTTGGGAACAAGTCCGAGAGGCCTTCTTAAGCCACTTCTACACGAAATCGAAGACGGCAGCTCTGAGACAGAAGATCGTGACCTTCAAACAGCTGGTGGACGAGCCGTTCTGCGATGCTTGGGAGCGATTCAATGTCTACCGCAGAGAGTGCCCACATCACGGTTTTGAGGAAGACTATCTGCTGGGAGTGTTCTACGATGGAGTAGGCTGGGAGTACAGGAACGCTTTGAACTCAGTCAGTAAGGGAGATTTCATGACTCAGTCCACTCAAGGTGCATTCGAGTTGATTGAGAACATGGCCTCAAGCTCAGCTGACAATAACCGCAAGACTGATCGCACTCAGAAGGTGAAGAGCATCGACAACAGCAAGATTGATGAGCTCTCTGCCAAGGTCGATCAGCTGATTAAGAGTAACAAGAACCAGGTCTTCATCATGGAAGAATCCCCACAGGATAAAGCTACCGCGGAAGGCACATCAGAGGCAGATCAGTCGGCTGAGAATCAGCATGAAGTGAGTTATGTGAATGGGCAAGGATGGCAGTTCAAGAACTATCACCCGAACCCTAACGTAAGGAACAATCCCCACCTGTTCAATGCCCCTAAACCAGACGATAAAGCTCAAGGAAACCAGGGTCAGAACAGTGGATACCAAAGGCCTTATGGCAATCAGGGAAGAACCTTTGTCCTTAACCCAGCTCAGAGTGCCCAATTCCACAACCAGAAACAGCCGGTTAATCAGCAAGCTTCACAACCGACTCAGACTGCTCCACATGACGACATGAAGAGCCTCGCCAATATGATGAGCCAACTGCTCCAAGGACAGCATATCCAGGGGAAAGCACTGAACCAGGTCATAAACGACATCAACACCAGGATGAATCATATGTTCAATGACCTGAGTGTGAAGTATGACAACGTCTCAAGCCATATGAGACAGATGGATATTCAGATTGCTCAGACTGCTGAGAATGTGAAGAGACAGCAAAGAACTCTCCCTGGAAAAACAGACAAGAACCCCAAGGAGTGCAATGCAGTAGGTTTGAGGAGTGGAAAGCAACTGCCTGATCTAGACCCCAGGAGATTCACATCGGCTGAGAAAGGGAAGCAGAAGGAGTCGGATCAGCCATCTAAAGTTGTACCCACAGATGAGGATGATGCAGAACAACCTACTAAGACTGTTCCGACTGAAGCAGAGCGACCCGCTGGGGTTGTTCCACCGACTGCAGCACCTCCCCCTGCTCGTCAGTATGTACCGAAAGTGCCTTACCCTGTTCCAGCTAAGGCTACACGCAAGGATAAGGAAGAGATGAAGTGCAGGAAGATGCTGGAAGACCTAACTGTCAAGCTCCCTCTGATGAGTGCGATCCAGATGATACCATCCATGCGTAGCTTTGTCAAGGGATTGATCTCTGGGAAGATATCTGATGACACCGAATTCATGATTGTCTCTAAGGAGTGCAGCGCGGTGCTCCAGAACAGAAGGATGAAGAAGTTGGGTGATCCGGGAAAATTTGTTCTCTCAGTTCAGATTGACAGAACACTTTTCTCATGCTCACTGGTCGATCTAGGGTCGAGCGTAAACCTCATGCCATATACTGTGGCTAAGCGCCTTGGATACTCGGACTTCAAGCCTACCAGGATGTCCCTAGTGTTTGCTGATCGATCTGTGAAGTCTCCAGTTGGAATCCTAGAAGATCTTCAAGTTCTGGTTGAAAACACAATTGTTCCTGCCGATTTCGTTGTTCTGGAAGTTGAGGAAGATTCCAATGATCCCCTGATCCTAGGCAGACCATTCCTCTGCATTGTTGGAGCTATCATTGATGTCCGACAAGAGAAGATTGATCTCTACCTTGGAGATATTGTGATGAAGTTTGAGATGGATTAGATGCTCAAGAAACCGATGCTGGATGGATAAACTTTCACTGTCCAAGAAGATGGTGATCCATTAGAGCCGCATGAGGGAATGATAGAGGAGATTCTCACCAAGGATCCGCTTGAACTCGCCTTAGTCAGAGCTGAATCCGAGCAGAGCTTAGAGAGTGGTGATGCTGATGCCTATGCCAAATTCCTGGATTCCGCCAGGAGTATTGAGAGAATGGTGGCGAATCTAAGTCTGGGGGAGAACAGTGAGTCCAGCACAGCGACTGGAACAACCGCGCCTCAGAACCCGTCTGTTCCGGCAGCTCAGACCGATGACTCATGGAGCAAGCTGAAAGCTCCAAAGGTAGAGCTCAAACCCCTTCCCAAGGGACTCAGGTATGCATTTCTTGGACCCAATTCCACATATCCTGTCATTGTGAATGCTAACCTGAACAATGCAGAGACTGCTCTGCTCTTGTGTGAGCTGAGAAAATATCGTAAGGCTTTGGGTTATTCTCTAGCTGACATACCTGGCATTTCACCTGATATGTGCATGCATAGAATACACCTGGAAGATGAATCGATGACTTCTGTAGAACATCAGAGGAGGTTAAACCCAAATCTAAAAGATTTTGTAAAGAAGGAGATAATGAAACTTCTAGAAGCAGGTGTGATCTATGCGGTCTCTGATAGTAAGTGGGTTAGTCATGTGCATGTAGTACCTAAGAAAGGTGGGATCACGGTGATAACCAATGAAAAGAATGAATTGATCCCCACTAGAACAGTTACTAGTCATCGCATGTGCATTGATTTTTGTAAGTTGAATGCTGCGACTCGTAAGGATCACTTCCCACTTCCTTTTATTGATCAAATGCTTGAGAGATTGGCTAACCACCCTTACTATTGCTTTTTAGATGGTTATTCAGGTTTCTTTCAGATTCCCATCCACCCAGATGATCAGGAGAAGACGACGTTCACGTGCCCTTATGGAACATATGCGTACAGGAGGATGCCCTTCGGCTTGTGCAATGCTCCAGCGACCTTCCAGCGATGCATGATGTCGATTTTTACTGATCTGATTGAAGACATAATGGAGGTTTTCATGGACGATTTCAGCGTCTATGGGAGCTCCTTTCATGTCTGTTTGTCAAACTTGTGCAGGGTGCTGAAGCGATGCAAGGAGAAGCATCTGGTGCTGAACTGGGAGAAATGCCACTTCATGGTCAGAGATGGGATTGTTCTGGGACACAAGATATCAGAGAAAGGCATTGAGGTGGACAAGGCAAAGATCGAGGTCATGATGAGTCTGCAACCACCAACTTCAGTGAAGGGAATCATGAGTTTCTTGGGACACGCTGGTTTCTATAGGAGATTCATCCAGGACTTCTCTAAGATCGCGAGACCACTCACTCGGTTGCTCTGTAAGGAAGCTCAGTTTGCCTTTGACAGCGACTGCTTAGCCGCATTCCACACGATCAAGGGAGCCCTAGTCAGTGCACCAGTTGTCCAACCTCCAGACTGGGATCTCCCTTTTGAGATCATGACAGATGCAAGTGATTTTGCAGTGGGAGCTGTAACAACCTGTCCTGCGGAACCACCTGCCCGTAGACCCAAGCTCACAGCGCTGCAGCGCACCGACCCCAACCCCTCCATTATGAGTTCTCACTAACTCCATAATTAGGTTGTTGGTGAGGTTCGAACCCCCGACCTCACCCTTTAACAGCATTCCCACAGGACAAGCTGTCACCAATTGATCAGCATTCCCACAGGACAAGTTGTCACCAATTGTAAGACCCGAACCTGGATCCCCATGACCCAACTGATCCGCGGCCTTAGTCTAATCATCTAAGTGCAATTGGCCGGTTACTGCCCAAATAATTCTAAGTCATTTTAAGTGATCTGAGGTTCATATACAATAGATAAGCAATGCGGAAGCTAAGATAAACATTCATTTTATTAATATAAACCATGTGATCCATACAATGTAGTAATATCAATCAGTTTGCACAATAGGCTATCATAAGTTCCAAACTATCTAAACACACATCACACATCCATCCTTGGCTTGAGTCTTCACAGCTCCTTGGCTTTCCCAAGATCCTGACCAGTTCATGCAATCATATAAATCCCATCAAATACACAATCAAACCGATATCCTAGCAACAAGTCTAGCAATACATGGTTAAGTCCCTTAGAACTAGTTTCTGTCCCAATACTTGATCCACTCGGATAGGTCTCCAAAAACTAAATAAAATCCATGATAAATCATGATAATTCACAACTAAGAGAATGGTCAAGTCATATTTCTCAGAACAGGTCTGGATCATACTGATCTCAACCTAGAACAGCCCCCATGGCCATAACTGACCACCTCTAAATCAGTGATATAAAATTATCCTTTCATCATGATAATTCATGATAAATCCCAATTAAGAGATATATGAAGTCGGAATCCCCAAACCTCAACCGGAAGTAGGAGATCCAACCTTACATGCCCAACCAAGGCCATGGAGAGATTACACTGACCAATCCATGTCTTGGCGGCCTGACCATGAGTCTAAACTCATGAACAACATCAGAATATATAATAGAAAGAGATAGAGTGACAGAGAAGGAAGAACGGATGCAACCAACATCACTTGGTCCATGCGGACCATCCATCCGGACCCATGGATCATGGCGATGGTAAATGGTTAGCATCACTAACCTTAGGAGTGGCCGACGATGGGTTCTGATCCTTCCCACTAGCCTTCTCGGTCCCTCTTGTATCCATCTTCACACGGTTCCTTCCCACAACTCTTCCTTGGTCGCCGGTCAAGAACAAATCACCACCACACACAAGCGGCCAACAAGTAAACCGTCCGGTCTCTTTGTCTCTTGGATTCTCTGGCAATTTTGGCAGAGTTTCCCCTCTTTCATTTATGATAAAAATCGATGTCCAGAGCCCTCTATTTATAGAGGAAGGCTTTGACAACTTCCTTTGGGTGAATGGGCGCGAGTGAATGACCGAATGGGCACATGTGGGAATCACCGCATCCCTTCGGTGCAACCGCCCCTCAACTGCCTCTCAACTGCTCCCATACATTGAACTTCATCCTTTGGCACATTGCCAAGTGCCTGGCTGCAACACCAACACCTCTGGTCCCATCCGGACCGCACCGCCATCTAACCGGACCATAACCGCCCATGGTCCAGTCACATCATGTCAACTCATAACACTCCTCCAAGCTGAGATGAGCTGACCACTAGTGTCATCAGCTGAGTGAGCTAACACTCCAGCTACTGGAGCTGACCATAATTCTTGTGAGCTACTGTGAGCTCCCACACACTTCATCCTAGCTGCCCGAGCTTGTTTCACACTCCGGCCAGCTGTCTAAACCCTTGTCCAGCTTCCTTAAGATTGAACCTTCCTTGCCTTGGTTAAGTTTCAGCCTTCTGATACCCTTAACCCACTTCCCGGACCATGATACGCTTTGCCATAGGTCATTTGACCTGATTTGGTGCATCACCTCGCACCATGGTCCCTCTGGCCGATCCTATCTAGGATCGGGGACATGACAGGAGCAGTCCTTGGACAGCGTAAAGACAAGAAGCTTCACGTGATTTACTATGCAAGCAGAACCTTAGATGAAGCTCAGTGCCGATACGCAACCACAGAGAAGGAGCTCCTTGCCATCGTGTTCGCTTTTGAGAAGTTCAGATCCTATCTGGTTGGATCAAAAGTGATTATGCACACAGACCACGCGGCTCTCAAGTACCTACTCACGAAGAAGGATGCTAAACCGCGGCTCTTAAGATGGATTCTTTTGCTCCAAGAGTTTGATCTGGAGATAAGAGACAAGAAGGGGGTTGATAATGGAGTAGCAGATCATCTCTCCAGGATGAAAGTGTCAGATGAGACAGTTCTAGATTGGAACAACCGATGGAGTACGTCAATGCGATTGGTCTGCGCAACATGGAGCAGTCGTCACCTCTAATCAAGGACTGTTCCCGCGTAGAAGGAGCATTCGTTGCAGTGATCCAGAAGGAGTACCCGAACCTTCCATGGTTCGTTGAGATTGCCAACTTCTTGGCAGCTGAGAAAGAGCCTTTGAGGTTCACTAGGAATGAGAAGAAGAAATTTCTAAGGGAGGCGAGGCACTACTTCTGGGATGAGCCGTATCTATATCGGCAAGGCAAGGATGGGATCTTCAGAAGATGTGTTCCAGAGGCTGATATTCCAGGGATCCTTCACCACTGCCATGGTTCCTCTTATGCTGGTCACTTTGCCACCTTCAAGACAGTTTCCAAGATCCTACAAGCCGGTTTCTGGTGGCCCACTATGTTCAGAGATGCTCACGCTTTCATATCTCGATGCAATTCGTGCCAAAGGATGGGGGGTATAAGCAAGAGAAACGAGATGCCTCAGAACTACATCTTGGAAGTTGAAGTGTTCGATTGCTGGGGGATCAATTTCATTGGACCCTTCCCAGTCTCTCACAAGAACGAGTACATCCTAGTTGCTGTGGACTATGTCTCCAAGTGGGTAGAAGCGATTGCTAGTCCAACCAATGATGCGCGAGTTGTAACCAAGATGTTCACCTCCATCATCTTTCCAAGATTTGGAGTGCCTAGAGTGGTTATAAGCGATAGTGGAACTCACTTTATCAACAAGTTGTTCCAAGGATTGCTGAGCAAGAATGGTGTCAAACACAAGGTTGCAACCGCCTATCATCCTCAAACAAGTGGTCAAGTGGAAGTTTCCAACAGAGAGATCAAGAACATCCTGCAGAAAACTGTCAACACCACCCGCAAGGACTGGTCCCTTAAGCTTGACGATGCTCTATGGGCGTACAGAACAGCCTACAAGACCCCTCTAGGGACCACTCCCTATCATCTGGTCTATGGCAAGGCGTGCCACCTACCTGTTGAGCTAGAGTACAAGGCCGCTTGGGCTGTCAAACTACTCAACTTCGACATCAAACCCGCCAAGGAGAGGCGAACCATTCAGATCCACGAGTTGGAGGAGATCAGGCATCTGGCCTATGAGAGTTCTAAGATCTACAAGGAAAAGACCAAGGCGTTCCATGACAAACGGATCATCAGCAGAAGCTTTGCTCCGAACGATCAGGTCTTACTCTTCAATTCACGGGTTAAGCTGTTCCCTGGAAAGCTTAAGTCCAGATACCTTTCACCATTAAGGAGGTTCGCCCTTATGGAGCTGTTGTGTTGCTGGACACAAGAGGTGGAGAATTTGTTATCAATGGTCAGCGTCTAAAGCCATATCTTGCTGACACAACAATCGCTGAAGGTGTAGAGATACCCTTAAGCGATCCACCTCAAGCCTAATCGGCTCATTGAAGTCAAGCTAGTGACAGAAAACAAGCGCTTGGTGGGAGGCAACCCACTGGTGAGTGTAAATATTGTTTTCTTTTTGTCTTTATCTTTCTAGGAACTAACTTGCAGGTTGAAAAATCAAGAAAATTCGAGTTCACTCCAGGAGAACACTCCAGCGGTTGTTCCGCCGATTGTTCCAGGTAAGTGCTCGAACAAAAAAAAAAGAGAAGGGGAAGCGGTTTGATGGACCTATTTAAGGCCCAAACACTCCACTTCCCCACTTCATCTCTCTCGCCGCAAACCCCCCCCCCCCCTAGAACCCTAAAATCGCGAGCACACATCCCTCTCTTTCTCATCGATTTTTGGTTCCCATCTTTTGGGTTCTCTAGAGATTGGTTTGTTTGCAGGAATCACCTCTCCAATCAAAGTAATCGGACAAGAATTTTCCCCCTCTTTGCGCATGCAAATCGCGATTTGAGAGTGATTTCTTGGATCCTCTTTTTCCTTATACTTTGCGATTTCATCCTATATTGTAGCTCTTGATAGTATACTTGCTACTAGGATTGAATTCATGATTGATTTTGAATGGAAGAGAACCGATTGTTGCTTGTGATTCTTGACCTTTGCGATTTGCACTGTTGAGATTGAGGCTTGTGTAGGTTGTCTAGTAATCGATGGACTTGGATAGAACAAGAAGATTGGATTGTTCTGTCGTTGCTAGAACAACCGACGAACTGTGCTGATGTTGTGTTTTGCTGTTGTTTTGCAGATGCCTCCAAAGATGAGAAACGCTAGAACAGCCAAGAGCACAGCTTCTCCAGCCGTGAGAGCTCCACCTGGTTACCCATGGCCGAACAAGAAAGAGGGCGAAACCATCGACCTCAATGATCCGATGCTCCTTGACTACAATGCTGAGGGATGGGACAAGGAGTCAGCGGGGAGATACAACCGGCTTCTTCAAGCGGAGATCTTGCCCACGCGGTTCGCTCACCAGGAGACTCTAGGCGATCTCGGCCTTGACACTGAGGTGTTCGATACGGTGCAGGCTATGGGAATCATGCCTATCTGTTTCCAAGCCCAGGTTCTGTACCCGGATTTGGTTAGGCAAGTGCTCGCGACGTGCCAGATCACTTATCTGAACCCCAATGAGCCTACATACGAGAACTGCTTCTTCTCCTTCATGGCCGATGGCAAGTTCTGCTCCATCTCCCTCAACGATCTGAACAAGCTACTCGAGATTGCGGACACGCCAAGAGGAGTTTCAGTGGAGAAGAAGTTCAAGCCGGCTGACACCTTCTGGGACCTCATTGCATTCGGCAAGTTCACCTCTCGCAAGGCCTACCAATCGCAGAACCGGAACCCTGCTATCCGGATCATTGCCAAGATCGTATCCAACATCCTGTTCGCGAAGGAGTACACCTCCAAGATCACGAATGGAGAGCTCCAGGTTCTCTACACGGGTCTTGAGGACGAGATGCGCAGAGAGAAGATCACTTCGATCCAGGAAGTCAAGACCAACCCAGGGTTCCATCTCATCTTCATGTTCGCTGAGCGCAAGGATACCTTGATTCGGACTGATGACAAGAAGGATCGTTCCGGCAGTCTGCTCACTCCCTTGTTCCAGCGCTTCAACATCAACCTCAGCTCCTACACGGTTGTCTCTGAGATGGAGTACATTGATACTCCTTACCTGATCGCATGCCATATCTTGCGCGACGAGAACACCTACAAGTTCCAAGACAAAGAAGGGAACCCTCTGTACTGCAAGCTCCCTATGCATGGGTTCACAGACTTCTTGTCCCTGGAGAACATTGTGTTCTCACTTAGTGAAGAGCACCTCTGCGATGATCCGCGAGCACCGGTACAGAACGATGACGATGACATGGATGATGTGGAGCATGTGCCCCAACCGGCTGATGGTGAGTATGACCTGGAGGACTTCACCGATGTGGCTGATGATCACGCCTACAGACGCTGGATGGTTGAATCCCAGAAGAAGAACAACAGCCTCATGAAGAGGATACTCAGGGCGATCACAGGCGGCTGCATTGGAGCGCAGGAAGAGCGTACGCCACAGAGAACAAGGCGCCCAGGCAAGGAACACGCGGGAACATCGACTGGAGCAGAGAGATTGCCGCGGAACAGGAGGACAGCTGGTCACTCCGGTAGCAGCGATTCAGACTGAGTCCGAAAGGACTATTTCTATCCCTTGTCTTATCCATCTAAACTATTTTTTTTATGTTATTTGCTTCTGTTTGGTGTGTTTCAGCTTCCTCTGATTTATTTTCACAACCAGGGATGGTGTGAACTAAGTCTGGGGGAGCGATTGTACTATATTCGCTTGTGTGTTTTTTTTTTGAGTCCTTGTATCATTTTTATGTTTTTATCGAGTCAGTTTTTAGGATCGAGTCAGTCAAAACTATTGTGGGAATCAGGACCTTATTTTGTGATGCTCTTTAACCACCTCGTGCTTTAACCTTCTTATTCAGTGACCTTAGCAGTGATGAAAGACCACCACATGGACCTGGAACACCCTAACTTATCTCATTTGACACTCCAGAAGTTCTATACCGATCAGGTTACACTGGGCAGACTTAACTCCACTTTATCTGAACCTAATTTGGACTCTAATTCTTCTTGTCATGGGCACTAGATCAGGGTAGAATGAGAACTACACTCAGGACTTCTTATCCGATTTTTATCCCTCTTGCTGTTCCTGAGTGGCTAGCTCATCTTTAGCTAGTTCCCACCTTGAACCCTGACCTTTTATTCCACCCTCATGCATTTGCTTTTCTAGTACTTTATGTGCAGATATGTGCAAAAAGGTCGAAGAGGAAAGGATCGACGCAGTTCTTACTCATCAATGCTCAGTGGAAGCAGGCAGAACAACCGGAGTGCTTGTTCCGGTACGAAAGAGAACAACCGAGGTGCCTGTTCCGATACCATAGAGAACAACGAAGAAGTAAGTGGCTAGAACAGACCAGAATGAATCACCAGTGGCATCATGTACATCACTTGTTACCTCCTTGCTCGTCACCCCAGCATTTTGTGTTTCAGTATATATATATAAAAAAAAAAAATTATGTTTTTGCTTTGATTTACTGGTGACGAGAAGGGGAAGAATCTATGATGCATTGTTCTGAAGGGGAAGTTGAATCACGCGGAGCAGTCCTATGATCGATCTATCGGAGAGCAGTCCGATTAGCAGAGATGAGTAAGGACTGTGGAACTCAATGGAGCCGTCCTCTCACGACCATTTTGTGCGATATCCTACACCCGCTCTTGGTAAACCCTAAACACTCTTGAACTCCACCATAAAAGTTAGCCTGTTCTATACCTAGCCCGTTCTCTCTGAGTAGAGCATGTGACAAGAAGCTCACGCTGATCTTAATTGAACATAAGGAGTTTTGTCTCGAAAGTGTTGCCTTTTCAGGTTGAGATGTAGAGTAAGGAGCCGATCTTCGAACAGCGATCAGGGGGTTCTCAATAAGTGTGTGTGGTCCTAATCTACAGCTTGTATGGTTCAGAGATTTGTGGTAAGAGTATGGTTGCTGAGAATAAGCGAGTTCCCACGCTTTCAAACCTTTCTCCCTGTTCTTGGTACTTGCCTTGTTCGAGGACAAACAAGGATCTAAGTCTGGGGGAATTGATATATAGTGTTTTTCACATCATTGTATATATGTTTTCATTTGTTTCAAGTCACTAATTCGTGCCAGTCTAGTCCTTTTTGACCTTTTACAGGTCTGGAGTTAGTAGAAGGAAGAAGAGAAGGTGCCTGATGAAAAGAAGTCTTTTTGGAGCATTCCTGCGGAGAACACTCAAGAGAACAGTCCCGAGACTGTTCTCTCGCAAGCGGAACAAGCAGATAGAGTGATCCGGAGATTGTTCCAGACGATTATGGAAACTCTTATTTCAGGAATTAAAGCCATGTTGCCCTAATCTCTTTTCTTTTGATTGGCGCCTCCATATAAAAACGCCATCTATCTATTTTCTATTTTTCTTACGCTAGTTTTACAAGAGAACACTGAGTTTTTGCGATCTGCAACTTGTAAGGGAGAAGAAACCCAACCTCTCATAGAGAAGATCATCTGAACCCTATTGTTTCATACTCTGTTCTTATGCAATTTTATTCAGGATTTATGTCTTTGTCTATTTGCATCATGATCGAGTAGTAGCCTTGCTCGCCTAGGGTTTTTAGGGTGTTGAGACATGAGCTAAACATAGATAAGCGATCCATAATTGTTCTTCATTCATACTGCTCTTACTGCTTTCATTAAACTGATCACTTGATGTTAGATCACTAGTTCATCACCTAGTTAACCGCTTAGGATGATAACTTGACATGTATTGAATGAGCTTAGTATCCCTAATCAGCGAAAGTAGATATTAGGGTGGTAAGTGAACTGATCGGACCTGTTCTCTAAAGCTTGCAATCGATCCTCATCCCAACGACAGTTAGGTGGTGAGATCGATCTGCAAAGCGATCACTGCTATGATAGTGGAGTGTTCCAGCTGAGTGATCCGAGTTCTAGAAAGCACTTCATCGCGCTTGAATAATTGTTTGGCTCCGATTCAACACCCAATGAAATACCCTAGGCTTGCTCTTGTTTAATTGAATCAATCTCGTGTTTATTTTACTTGTTTACTATCGCCTTTTTCAACCAAATTATATCTTCTTCTTAGCTTGATTCTGGAACTTATAGAACTAGAGTGTAGGCTGGTCCTCTGGATTTGAATCTCAAGTACTACAATTGCAACTGTTAACTTGGCAGTAGCAAGGATTCATTTTTAGTGTATCATAAATTAACACATATATATAATTGCCAAATATTAATTAATATAAAATGTGATTTTACAGCCTATTTGTTTCACAAGTCGAAGAAACATTCCCAGATATATCCACAACTGACGTAGACAAAAGGAAAGATCAACACTTTATAAAATGGTTGAAGAATCAGGTATTAACTCAAACTCCTTATTCACAAATGATCTGTATTTTAACGTTCACTTTGTTATTGCAGGTTGATTGTGACAACGATGCAGATTATCCTAAGTGGTTACACGAAATAATTCAATCTCCACATGTAAAGGTCACCACCTCACAGATGTATTTCACACGAGGCTATACTTTTCACACATATGAGTATGGTAGACAGCGGGCGACCAGTAACTATGGAATATGTGTGAAAGGGGAAACCGATTTCTACGGTATCTTGACAGAGATTATTGAAGTGGAATTTCCAGGGATATTGAAGCTGAAATGCGTCCTCTTCAAATGTGAGTGGTTCGACCCCGTCGTCAACAGAGGTGTTCGGTTTAACAAATTCGGTGTAGTTGATGTCAATGGTGGACGAAGGTACAACAAATTCTTTATTTGGCATACATGAACAGAATAACCTTACTTCTATGTTTTCTTTATTTTTCAGGTACAACAAATTCGAGCCTTTCATCTTAGCTTCACAAGCAGATCAAATTAGCTACCTTCCATACCCTCGGATGAGAGAATCGGGAATAAATTGGTTATCCGTGATCAAAGTTACACCTCGAGGACGAATTATTAGTGGAGAAGAACCACCATTGCAAGAAGAACAGATAAATGAAGTCGAGGAACCTGAACAACAAATTGATGACATTCTTCTCATTGATACGCATAATCATGAGTACGAAGATCTTACCGACGATGGCACAGAAGAATCTGTTGAAGACGAGTTTAATGAAAATGATGATGTTTCTAGTGATGACGAAAATGTATCCGATTGATGTATTTGTGTTTTAATATGATTGATTTTCAGACTTAATGCATGTGATTCGATTATTTTAATCATGAAAAACTATTTAATGTATTGAGATTATAAGAATTTGGGAATGTTTATAAAGAAAAAAAAATATTGAGGTTTGAGGTTTGGAATGAAAAAAAAAGATTGAGGTTTGGGGATTGGATTATGAAGAGTAGAAGATAAGAAAGATGGTGTTTGTGGTTTGGGGTTTTTGATTTTAGGCGTTTAGAAAGCAAACCTCGTTAATTCCTCGTAGTTTACAACGAAATAACGAGAAAAAAAAATGCGGGCCTCGTTAATTCCATGTAAGACAGAATCGTCGTAAAGACCTCGTAACCTTACGTGGAATTACCGAGGCTTTTAGTTTTTTTTTATTTCCTCATTATTTCCTCGTGGTTTTACGAGGTTTTAACGAGATATTTTGTCTAAACCCCTAAACCCTAAACCCCAAACCCCATCTTTCTTATCTATTTTGTCTAAATCCCAAACTCCAAACCCCATTAATAATTTTATAATTTTCAAAATCTTCAAAAGATTATATTTTCAAATCTTCAAAAGATTATATTTTTGTTGTAAGATAAAATTTTTAAATAAATAATTTGATTTTGTATAAGTTTATATTAGAAATAAGAGATTGATATTAGAAGTTAAAGAATTGTGGTTTTAAATTTTGAGGTTTGAAATGTTAAGAAGATATTGAGGTTAAAAAGAAGATATGTTTGGAATATATGAAGTATAATATAAGAAAGATGGGGTTTAGGGTTTCTGATTTTAAAGGTTTAAAATTTACCTCGTTAACAACTCGTAATTTACGAGGCTTTTACGAGGAACAGAAAGACGGGCCTCGCAATTTCCTCGTAAAGTTACATAGTTTTTACGAGGAAAAAAAAGACGGGACTCTTTAATTCCTCGTAACTCTACAAGGAAATTGCGACGCCGTCGTAAGTTATATATACAACCACAAACCTCACACTCTCCATTCGTCCCAACTTCCTCTCCATTTCCTCCCCATTTCGTCTCCAACTCCTCTCCCATTCCTCTCTCCTTTGAAAATGGTAATTTCCTCGCCCCATAATTAGTTTAGTATATTAGGTGGTTAGTTTAGGGAATTTAGATAGGTTTACGGATTCTATGTTCGTTAGATAGATTTTTTAATTATTGATGATAGATTTTTAAACTCAAAAAAATATATTTTTGCAGGTTCGCAAGAACTTGCTTACTGCTCACTACAGAGAGATGTTCGGTGAGCGGCGGTTCCGGTTCTTCAGATCAGGAGTCTGTTCCCGAGACTCAGCAGTTCTTCCCTCTGATGCCTCCTTTGATGGTTCCTCTGATGGCTCCTCCGATGGCTCCTCCGGTGGCTCCTCCGGTGGCTCCTCCGGTGGCTCCTCCGGTGGCTCCTCCGGTGGCTCCTCCTCAGATCCCCGCTGCTGTTCATTCCGATCTGATGGTGCCACCTACTGTTCCCTTCCCGCAGTACACTGTCGTGGATATTCTCGGTATGCCAGGCAGAGCTGGTTTACCAATCATAGACCCCGACAGACCCGACGGGACTTTGTGGTATGTGCATTTTTTAAATAATTATTTTATAACTTCATTAAATAATTTAAATTTTCATTTTTTCCAGGTTTGGGGTTGACAATTGCCTTGCGACGGATGTAACCGAGACGATTAAAGGTTACTTCTCCATGGCGCATCCAAACTGGAAATTGACGCCGATCTACATCAGAATGATGTGGTTCAAGATTTACGCTGTAAGTAATTCTATTAATTAATTATTTTATATATTTTTTAAAAAAATAACAGATTATTAATTTTTTTTGCAGCAAAAGTATCATTGGTCTATCGGGGTCAGTGAGAGAGTGAGGAAGGCGTTTTACGCGAAGGCGCAAGTTCGCTTGTCGGACACGGTCTGAAACTGGAAGGGTGACTGGATCGTCAAGGGGTACACCCGTGGGAAACCCGCTGAGCTTACCACGGATCGCAGCTATTTGTGCTGCCGCCCGTAACACGGTAGACGAGCACGGTAACGGCCCGATGCAACATTCTACGGGCCAAAAATCCCATGCTGGTGTCCGTTTGGAAATGATACGTAATTAAATAATAAGTTTTTAATATAAATATATTTCTAACAATTTTCTTAAATGTTTTTAAGCCAAAGAGTTGGGACGTCTCCCGACTCTTCCGGAACTTTACGAGCGGACCCACAAGAACAAGGCGGGCCAGTTTTTAGATGGCAAGTCCGAGCAAATCTACAACGACGTAGTTGCTCGGGTTGAGGAGCGCCAGACTCAGCTGACCCAGCAGTCCGCCGACGGATTACCCGTTACCTTATCCACAACTGAAGTGGATAAGATTTACGAGGAGGTAAATTTTTTAACATTATATTTTTTAATTATTAATTCATTAAATTTAACTAACAAATATTTTTTTTTGTTTTTAAGGTTGTCCCTAAGAAAAAGGGACGTACGTTGGGGATCGGTTCCGTCAATGATGTTCCAAGAGCGACATCGTCTTATGCTCAGAGACGGACCGAAGAAGTCACTGAGTTGCGTTCTGAGCTGGGCGCGACCAAAAGCCGTGTGAGTGGACTCGAGGCCTTCATCAACGTTATAGCGTCCACAAATCCGGAATGGGAAACTTTGTTGAGGAACATGAAACAACCAAATCCCATTCCAGGCAAGTCATCGGGCACACATAACGAGGAGGAGTGAGGAATTCTACGAGGCGATGAACGGGCATTAGTTTTTTTCTTTTTGGTTTATGTATTATAAAATCCAAACTTATTTATATATAAAAATATTTTGTTGCATTTGAATTTTATTTCAAATTTATTTATAAACCAAATATTTAAATACTTTTATTTTTATTAAATTAATAATTATTAAATTTTTCAATAAATTTATTAATTCGAAAATACGCATTATACAAGTTATTTACGACGAAAGTTTGCCGAGGAATTTACGAGGAAAGGTTTACGAGGTGTTTACGAGGAAAGGTTTTCAAGGAATCTACGTGGAGATTATGAGGAAAATGTTTCAAGGATGTTACATGAAATTTACGAGGATTTGTTTTCAATGAACTTACGTGTAATTAACGACGCAAGCTTCGTGTGGTTTGTACGAGGAAAGGCCGCGAGTGAATTACGAGGAAATGCGGCGAGGAACTTACGATGAAACCTTTACTTCGTCTTTACGAGGAAATAATTGACTCGCTACTTTACGAGGAAATAGCGACGAAATGTGTGTTACGACGGACGATAAACGACAAAACCCTTTTCCTTGTTAATTCCTCGTAAACTTCCTTTTACGAGGAATTAACGAGGAAATTGGCCCTCGTTAAACATATGTTTTCTTGTAGTGTCTTACTTGGTTGAAAAACGTTTTGCTCAAACCTTTTCATGAATTGTTTTCATTTAGCTGTGCTTTGAAAGAGATTTGGTGTAGGAACAAGCATGAACCAAAATTGCTTAGGCCAAAAGATCATTTTGATTTCGTTCATGAAGAAAATATTTTAAATTTGGCATTGTCTCTTGCTTTTCCTATCAGTTTGACACCATGGCCAAATTTTGAACTTGATAAACCAATTTTTGGTGATCAGTTTGATTGTTTGCTGCTTGCCCACGTTCTTGATAATTTTCCTAAGAGCTTTGATCATGTTTATGATATCTTGAGGCTAGAGAAACCCCTTGATTATTCATTTACTAGATTTGATGTGGTTTCTCTAGTTGTTTTGAATAAACAGAATAAGCATGATCAGTTTCTAAGGAGAACAAGCAATGATGGATGCCAAAGGACTTGGACTTACTTGATGAAAAAGACTTCTAAACTCCAAGGAAGTTTCTGTCCATATTTTTCATTCCCTCAATTTTACATTAATTTTAATTCCTTTGTATCTGATTCATCTCTTTTTGAAATAGGTACTTCGGATTTGAGGACAAATCCTTTTGAAGAAGGAGGGAATGATAGACCGCGGTCCACGGATCAGTACATGGAGCCGAACCAGCATGAAGATCAGGACGATCAAATCAGTCCAATTGAGGTTCAGCCATTCAGCCGTACCCGATCATCGGACAGAGCCGTGTTCCGGATCGACCCGTGTGCACCCGGACGTGACCTAAGGATGGATCCACGACCTGATCACCACAGCATGAACCTGTACATCTTCATGAACCTGGACAGTCCAGTGAATCTTGCCAAGTCTTCATCAATTTCCGAACTTTGACTAGTCTTAGTCAATTTTATATTTTCTATGTCTTGTTTTCATCATTTCTATTTTCAATGTTGTCTTTCCCCACATATTTCTTTATGTCTCTTTGACTCATAAACCTTATAAATATGTGAGGATCCCATGAATAAAAAGCACAATCGATTTTCTTCTTCTCTTTTTGAGTTTTCTCTCATTGTTCTTTGCTTAGAACATTCATATTTCTCTTGGTGAGGTTATCTCCAAGTGGAAGACTTCGTTGTGTTGGACCGGTGCGTCACATCCGGCAACCTTCGAAACTCTGGTAGTATCTTTGGGCAATTCCGCATTCCTTAGTGTCACCCCTCGATCCATCAGTTCTCTTTGGAGTTCATATCCCCTCGTACCGAAAGAGTGATCCGATTTAGGTTCTATCAATCTCCCTGCCTGATCCCTCTTTGAGGCGTTATGTAACCGAGAACAGAGTCATTTATGAGGTAAGAGTAGGTTACAGTAGTGAGGCATTGCATGATCAGACTGACCCAATGAGAACTGAAACCAAGCCTTAGCAGTACTGTCTCTATGAAATCCCACTCTAATCTGTCAAACGCCTTACTCATATCAGTTTTTACTGCCATGGAACATCGTTTGGAGGCTGTTGAAGTATTTAGGAAGTGTAGAAACTCGTGAGATATTAGGATGTTGTCTGTGATGGCTCTGCCTTTGACAAAAGCTGATTGGTTCTCAGATATCAGGATGTGTAGGCTATCTTGTAGTCGCATAGATAGTAGCTTTGAGATTATTTTGTAATAGACATTGCAATGTGCAATTGGTTTATAATCCGCATCTGATCTTGCTTCTGTTCCTTTCGGTATGAGCCTAACATGCGTGTGGTTAATGTTCTTTGGCAGGATCCCTGAGATGAAGAAAAGTTGGATCTCTTTTACAATGTCGGTGCCCACCACAGCCCAATTTGATTGGAACAAGGAGGCTTAGAAGCCATCTGGTCCAGGGGCCTTGTCCGGATGGATAGACATGAGAGCTGAATGGATCTCCTACGGAGAGGGAATTTTGGTGAGGGATTCATTTGTTTCTTGAGAAACTAAGGGAGCAAGCACATCATTTACGATTTGGGTTCTCTGTCCAGGTACTGATGTGAAGAGAGTGTTGTAGTATTGCTCTATGCACCTAGCAATATCAGCCTTAGAGTGGACTGCGCATCCTTCTTCATTTTCCATTACAGTGAGACTGTTGAGAGCTCGCCTTCCGTTGGTAACAGCATGAAAGAAGCCAGAGTTCCTGTCTCCCAGCTTTAATCATAGGTTTCTACTACGCTGTTTCCAGAAAGCTTCCTCTTCCAGGTAGGCTTTGCTGAGCTCACTATTTAATTTGTTGATGAGTGTTGTGTTGTTGTCTGGGCTTGATAGTGCTTGATCTAACTCGAGTTTCCTCTGCTCAATTTCTTTTCTACTGTTTAGGTGTTGACGTTTACACCACTGCACCAGAGCTCTTCTGACAAGGATTATTTTTCCTTCTACATCTTGAGAGGGTGATTCATTCCAGGTTTGTGCTATCAGAGCTTTGATTTCTGGTTTGTCCTTGAGTCGTCGATCAAACCTAAAGAGGCCTCTGTTGTGACGGATATGAGAAGATATAGATTAACAGATGAATGAATAAGAAGACTTGACACAGAGATTTAACGTGGTTAACCCTTAGGGTTTAGTCCACGGGCAAAGAGAGTACTTTATCGATGGAGGCTAGATTTTCAGAGTACAATTTGTGCTACACAATAGGGTAAAACCCTAGATTTATATATAAGAAAGTCTTTAATGAAACTTTATATTTCTCGGATTTGGGTACTATCGACCGATACGACAACACATCTATCGATCGATACTCCCCTTTCATATATCGCCCGATCCATGACGTCTGGATCGCCCGATATAACTCAGCTCGCAGATTCAAGGCATATTTCAACAAATCTCCACCTTGACTTGAATCCTCCATAACCAGATGTACCAGAATGCACTTCTCTGTGCTCAGAATACAGATGTACCAGACTCCCTCTTTGCCTCAGATGTTCGGTCGAACTCAGACGTCAGATGTCCCGTCGGACTCAGATGCTCCTCAGAGCCAGATGCCCCTTAGGGCTAGATGCCCATCAGGGCCAGATTAACAGCTTGAGATGTTCAGCAAATCAAGACAATGCTTGAACTTGCTGTGAGGAACCGCCTTAGTAAACATATCTGCAGGATTATCAGCTGTTCCTACCTTCTTCACTTCAATCCTCTTTTCTTCTCTCAGAAAATGGTATCTTACATCAATATGCTTGGTTCTCTCATGATGAACCTGATCCTTGGCTAAACAGATAGCACTCAAGCTATCACAGAACACAGTAACCTGATCATGATGAAGACCAAGATCACTGACCAGTCCTCTCAACCATATCGCCTCCTTAACAGCTTCTGTCAATGCCATGTACTCTGCCTCAGTAGTAGACAAAGTCACCGTCGACTGCAAAGTCGCCTTCCAGCTCACAACAGAACCACCCAGAGTAAATACATAACCAATCATAGATCTCCTACTGTCCACATCTCCTGCATAATACCAATCAGAATAGCCTATAACCAGGCTCAGATCCTTGTCTTCATAGACAAGATCAACATCAGATGTACCTTTAAGGTACCAGATTGACCTCTTTTGGCCAATCATCTTGCGTCTCTGAAACTGTCGTATCGATCGATGCATAAGTGCTGGTGTCGATCGATTTCCCTTTGTCTTGTCTCTATAGACAAAACCAATCTCAGATGTACCCTTGAGGTACCAGAAAGTCTTACATTCAGAATTCAGTAGCTCTTTCAACTTCTGAACATCACACATTTTCTTGACAACTATCATCTCGATATCTACATACAACACCGTATAGATATGCGAAACATCCTCCACCTTGCTCATGTAAATACAACAGTCATAAGGACTCATGTCGTCGCCCAAACTGACCCTATAGTTATCCAACCTCTTATACCACTTGCAAGTCACAACCTTTCTCCCAAGTAATAGTGTAACCAGATCCCATGTGTGATTCTTCTTGTAAGATTCCATTTCAGCTTCCATTGCAGCAAACCATCTCTCAGACGCATAACTCGAAATAGCTTCTCTGTAAGTGGATGGCTCGTAAGTATCCACTTCCTCTGCAACCTATAGTGCATAACCCACCATATCTTCAAATCGATATCTCGCTGGTGGCCTGACATCAACTCTCCTTGGTCTGTCTTTAGCAATACTGCATTTTTCAGACCCAACATGTTGATTTCCAGAATAAGAAGACTTTTGCTCCTCATCAGTCAACGATCGCTCGATCTCTTCTTGCAGATTGATTGATCTCGTGCTGTCGGACATCGATCGATACTATTCGTCTGACGTCGATCGACACTGACCATCCGACATCGATCGACACTATTGATCTGTCGTCGATCGACACTGATCATCCGAAATCAATAGACACAGATAATTTATCGTCGACCGACATTGTTGATCCGACTGCACTTCCTGCAGCTCCACCTGCTTGTCAAAACCCTCTGTAGCCCATAACATCTTCTCCGAACCATTATTTAAAAGCATGCACCTCACTCTCTCATACAAAGTTTGGTTAATTCTCTTTGCTACACCATTCTTCTTTGGTGTATCCATGATTGTAAGATGCTTAGTAGCTCTTGCATCCTTACAAAACTGACTAAACTCTGATGAACAGAATTCCAGACCATTTGCTGAAACTGTAGAACCTTCCAACAAATACAGAGCACCATGAATGAAACCTCTCAGAATCACATCTGAACCCCTGTAGACACTCAGAACCCCATCTCCACCTGAATACTTGAAACCTCTGCTATCCAAAAGACTAACTGAGATCAAGTTCTTGGACATAGCTGGAACATGTCTAACTCTGGTTAATGTGCAAACTTTACCACCATGTGCCCTGAGCTTTATAGAACCGATTCCTGCAACATCGCAAGCAAAGTCATTTGCCATCTTGATCTTGCCATCAGTCACTGCCTCATACTCTGAGAACCATTCTCTCCTTGGACACATATGATAAGATGCTCCTGTGTCTAGAACCCACACATCCCTAGAATGTGTATTTCCATGAGCAACTAGAGCAATATCGTCATCAGACTTAGCTTCATTCTCTGCTACAGCAGCGGAATCAGCTTGTTTCTTCTTAGGACAATCAGATTTTTAATGTCCTTTTTCATTGCAATAATTGCAAATATCAGTTGGTTTAGGACCCTTTGAGAATGACCTTTTATCTTTCGACCTCCTGTCTTTCCCATAGTCCTTTCCACCACCTACAAACAACCCAGAAGCTTGATCGTCTGTACTAGAACCAGATGCCTTGTGACGCAACTCCCTACTGTGAAGTGCCGACCTGACTTCCTCCAAACTCACTGTATCCTTACTCCCTATGAATGACTGAACAAAGTTCTCATAGGAGTTTGGTAGTGAAACCAACAAAATCAGCGCCGCATCCTCATCCTCCACCTTAATATCAATATTCCTCAGATCCAACATAATGGAATTTAGACTGTCAAGGTGATCCTGAAGCTGTGTAGCTTCCTGCATCCTCAAAGCAAAGAGACGTTGTTTCAGAAGTAACTTCTTAGTCAGAGACTTTTTCATATATAGACTCTCTAACTTCGACTACAAACCAGCTGCAGCATCAACACCAGAAACTTCGATGATGATCTCATCTGCCAGACACAACAAAATAGTTGAAAACGCATTTTCTTCCATAATCTCCATCTCAGCTGTAACAGTTTCAACCTTCTTCCCTGACAACGGTGCCCAAAGACCTTGTTGCTTCAGCAACGCCTTCATCTTGATTGCCAGAGACTGAAACTGTTTCTTCCAGTAAACTTGTCAATCTTCAAGTTCATCCCTGACATCTTCTCACCAGATTCAACCTGAAGCTCTGATACCAGTCTGTTGTGACGGGTGTGAGAAGATATAGATTAACAGATGAATGAATAAGAAGGATTGACATAGAGATTTAACGTGGTTAACCCTTAGGGTTTAGTCCACGGGCAAAGAGAGTACTTTATTGATGGAGGCTAGATTTTCAGAGTACAATTCGTGCTACACAATAGGGTAAAACCCTAGATGTATATATAAGAAAGTCTTTAATGAAACTTTCCATATTTCTCGGATTTGGGTACTATCGACCGATACGACAACACGTCTATCGATCGATACTCCCCTTTCATATATCGCCCGATCCATGACGTCTGGATCGCCCGATATAACTCAGCTCGCAGATTCAAGGCATATTTCAACAGCCTCGTTTCTTTTTTCGTGATGCATCAAAACAGGTGACTATTGGTTTGTGATCAGAGGCTTCAAACTTGAGGTACTCACTTCGTCCCGCAAAAAATATGTCAAACCATTGACCATTAGCTATGGTGCGATCAAGTCTGCACCTTACAACATCTGTTCCTCTAACTCCTCTCTAGGAGAGGAAGTCACTGGAGTGAGGCAAGTCAAAGAGGTCACAAGATGAGAGAAAGGATCTGAAGTCAACAAAAGAGCTCTCAGGTCTGGTGACTCTTCCTGATTTTTCTTGGTTGCCGGTGATATCGTTGAAGTCACCAGTGAGAATCCATGGGGTGTCTCAAGCCGAGGTAAGCGCAGTGAGTTCTTCCCATATTTGTTTTCTCTTAGTTCTGTCAGTGTCACCGTAGACGAAGATAGCATGGAAGATTTTCCATTCGTATGAGATTTCAGTGTCGATGAAATTTGCAGGCTTTGAGCACTGAGAGAGTTACTCATGTCTTCCAAAATAGGGCGAGGCCGCCACTTCCATGTCCTTCAGGAGAGACTAAGATCTGGTTTGGATAGAGGTCCGATTTGAGTTTTTTGAGAACAAAATCATCGGGATTTTTTTGTCTCAGAGAAAAATAGGATGTGAGATATGAAAGAAAGTATCTCTAAACATGTCCGGTTTAAGCCAGTCTTTTTGACTAATTCTATATAAGTTTCCAACCCGTTTAGACCAATTTATTTATTTTATAATAATATTAATCACTAAAAATAATTATCTTTCAGTATTATAATATGGAAGAATATTCTATAAGTTAATATGTATTTTTTTAACTTTCCCTAATATTTTGAATAGTTGTATGAATTATAATAAAAGATCTCACTTAAATAAATTTGTTACATGAATATTCTCTAACTTCATATGCATTTTTGAAATTTATTCACTTCATATATGTTGTTATCAACTTTATGTGTTAAAATGGCATAATATAATCTACTTATATTATGTGATTTTCTGATTATATATTTTCTATGAAGGTAAAGACATGATTTTAGTGAAGTTAATTACTTATTTCATTAACTAACTTTTGAAGTATACGTAAGCTTACGGCTTACCGTTTGATTTATATAGGTCTGTTATAATGCAAAGGACATAATATATTATTAGGTGATGACCTGCGCCTTGCGCAGGGTGAATATACTAAAAGAGATTATCAATTTTAATCTATAAATACTGAAAAGTTAAAAGAAAAATGGCATATAATACATAGTTTAGGTTAGCAGAAATAATGTTTGATATACATATTAATGCAAAGAAAAATAATTTGGGATTGTATTTTTACTGAAGTTTTCAATAATTTTTTTATTGGAATATTCGAGTAACGATAATATTATTATAATTGACAAAAAAATAATTATATTATTATCGAAGTTGTATCGTTATATTTTATTAAAATTATACAGGCTCCGGAATATATAAAAATAGTAAAAGAACAAAAATAAATTGAAGTAAATAATATTAGGTTGGAAATATAGAAAAAAATAAATAAATAATATGAATTTTGAAATTTAGTGGGTTGAGTAGACTCATATTTGTAAAAGAGACTCATTACTGAATATTAATATCTATTATGACTTAAAATACATATGGTTTTTTTTTTAATTTTTCTTTTATTTTTAAAAGTGAGTTTTTACTAAAAAAGTGTAGAGAAAACACGATATAAGGGGTTACATTTCGGTATTAAAATGATATTCTCCTTAAACTTTATCAGAAAAAAATATATTAATTTCCATGTTTTTAATGTCTATCATCATTTATGTTAATTTCGTAATAAAAAAGTTACATGACAAAAATTAAGGATTTACAAGTAGAAGTAAAATAGCAGAAATGTAACTAAATTATTTTTTAAACTGCTTCTCTTTTAATAATAAGAGGATAATAAGAAGTAACAACTGTGCCGAACTTGTAAAGGTAAACACTTTCACTTCCATGTCTTAAGCTAGATTTCCATATGCAGCACACTTAATTTCTAAGAACCTATTATTATTTGAATATAGTCAAGTATTTAGTATGTTCCTTTATAACTTTACAAAGTTAACAAAAAATGAGAACATATCGTATAATGATTTAAGAAAACTCCATTCTCTGTTGTTCAATTAGTTCAATATCTCTAACACCTACCAAAGCCCTGTAGAGGTCTTACCACAATTTACAAACATTGTAACATCAGTTTAAAATAAAATATATATAAACAAAAGTCTAGTGAGCAGACTTAGCTATTTGAATTATGTATAGTAATAGAGAAGACTGACTTAACATACTGATAGAGTACTTAGGAGGAACTAAACCACGTAGGATGTCAGGAAAGTTTGAAAAAACAACAACAGGCAACATCAAACGGCAATATGTGCTTCATTCAAACAACAGTCCACGTAGAATGTTAGGAAAGTAGCCGTCGGCTTTTGGATCTTTTTTTTAGGTTGCAACGTTTATAGGTTTCTGGTAGTTTGTGCTTCTTATTGGCTGAGATCAAAGTGTTTATATAGTACTCCTAAGCCGTGATGCAAAAGCTAAATATAAAAATGAGAAAATTTCGGCTTAAATGATTCAATATTCACTCATTATAGGAAACTTTCATTTAGTCAATAATAATATCTATCGAGGATGCAATTAGATCGTTACGATACATCTCACATTTACTTTAGCTCATGAATAAAAATGAACAAAACTTAGGTTCACCCCCTAGGGTGAACCTCTACATTCATTCATCAATAAGATTTAGTTATTTAAGATTTGATATCTTTAAAAAAAGGAAACTAAATAATAAGAATTTAGTGAAATAAAATTATGTTTTTGGATAAATAAAAAATAGTAGTAATGATAGAAAAAAGTTTTTTTGTTTAATATTAATAAATTTGTCGATAAATACTAAACCCTAAACCCTAAACCCTAAATTTTAAATACTAAACCCTAGACCCTCTGGGAAAACCTGAAACCCTGGGGAAAGCCTGAACCCCTGGGGAAACCCTGAACCCTTGGGAAAAGCCTGAACCCTTGGACAAATCCTATACCCTAAACCCATAAATTTAAACCAAACCCTAAATCATAAACTAAATCCTAAACCTTAAAACCCTAAATCATGACCTCTAATAGTAAACTCGAAATCCTAAATTTCAAAATGATTTATGGTTTATGATTAAGGATTTAGGATTTAATATTAGTCCAGGAGTTTAGGGTTTAGGGTTTCGTGTTTAGAATTTAGGGTTTAATATTATGGTTTAGGATTTAGGGTTTAGGATTTAGTTTATGATTTAGGGTTTGGTTTAAATTTAAGGGTTTAGGATATAAGATTTGCCCAAGGGTTGAGGCTTTTCCCAAGGGTTTATGGTTTAATATTTATAATTTAGGGTTTAGGATTTAGTATTTGTCGACAGATTTATCAATATTAAATAAAAAATCTTTTTTTTGATAATTACTACTATTTTTTATTTATCTAAAAACATAATTTATTTCATTAAATTCTTATTATTTAGTTTCTTTTTTTAAAAGATATCAAATCTTAAATAACTAATTCCTATTGGTGGGTGAATGTAGAGGTTCACCCTAGGGGGTGAACCTAAGTTTTGTTCAATAAAAATAGATGAAATGAGAACCAAGTTTTGTCCTTATTGTTGTCTTTCCTTTTACTGTGAAACTAACGAATCCCCTATAATGCGTGATCATTGTTGTTCCTTTTGCATTCTTTTTATTTAAATTTTTGAATATTTCAAATTAAGAGAAAATTAATTACATATCGGGTCAAGTATGTAACCAATTCTTTTACATTTATACAGGTTCCCTTTTTTCCCTTTCATATACGAATCATATGTATATCATATCCCGTAGATCATGGATGACTATCCTCCGATCCGTATTAATTTAGTGGAGATCTCAATACGTTATACCATATCAATTATCTAAAGTTACGGAAATTGAATGATTGAACTAAATATTCCTGGCTTATATTCGAAATCCGAAAATATGTGGTCTGTTCATGTATGATCAATTACCCCAACGCAAAACCTTATGATATCAATAAATACACATATTCAAAAAAACAATTCTGTTATAATACGGTAATACAGTATGTTTAAAATATGTATTTATATGACGGATCTGTCTAGAAATCCGTATATTCTTAGAGATCTCCTTGTGTTACGATAATAATCATGATATAAAATAAAGTTGGACTATATTCAAATTCGATATTATAAATGATATTGTATTTTGTTGTATAACTCGTATTAAAAAAACATATTGGAAATTTTTGAATTATGCTAATGTAGATGGTAATAAGAAAATTATATCAGTTTGACAAAAAAAAAAAAATTATATCAAACTTTTTCCCATACGATGAGTGCAAATGACAACTTAATCTTTACAGAATTGGATTCAAATCTGTGTATGGGAAGGAGATGACAATATATTTATAAATGGGGAAAAATATAAAAGGGAGATCGAGATAAGGAAACATATAGAAAACTATGGTATAATATTATATGAGGAATAAATAAGGCCTTGCGTGCGAGTGGCAATTCGCGTGTTTTCCTAGAGTTAGCGATGGTTTTTTTAACATTTGCCTGAGAAGGCCTACCTGCTTGCCACGTATCCAATAATGGTATTTCTGTTCATATTTTACCTTTTTAAGGTTTTTTTTCAAAACTGTTTCTATTTTAATAGTAAGGGGATAAAATTTAATGGTTAAACCATTTTTGCTTAGGTATGAAAAATATATGGTACTATGATATTTAAATGGGTAAAGGATTCAAAAATAAGTTTGGCGGTACATATTGTTTTAGCTAATAATCAATAAACAACAATCCAAAAAAATCAAGTCTATGCATTTACCGAAATAATATAACTGCTAATCAAAAATAGTAAAATAACAAAGAGTAACCAACATCTGCATATAATATTCTTAAAATTAAATATAAAACAAATAAAAAAGCTACTTGTGGCCTAATTTGAAAAAAAATATCGACTTAGAAAGGTAAAGCAAGTCAGTATTTCTTTTACCGACTTAGAAAGGTAAAGCTGTGAGGCTTCTCAGACACTTCATTCGACAATGAAAAGCTAGAGTTCGAATCAACCATAGTTAATTTCAAATCATCTTTCGGTAGCCTGCATTAGTTACTAAAAATGCTCAGAGTTCTCAAACTTCATAAAAAACCACAATCAAATCGGATTTTGGTAACTTACAGATGAAAAATCAACCATAGTTAATTGCAAGATCCTTAGTCTTTCGTTGATCTTGGATTCTTAGTATTTCGCCGAAAACCTGTTATTTAGAAAGGTGAAGCTCAAAGTAATATACTTAAAAGTTAAAAAAAAAACTGTGAATTAAAAAAATCTGTGAATTCGAAAGATAAAGCTCCACTACGATTCATGTCTCTCGCTTGAAAATGCTACGGTTAAAACCCTGGAAACCATTAGACGGATATGTTTCAGACAATAAAAAGGAGCAACATGTAAACGAATTATAAGGCAATAAAAGTAATGGAAACCTTATATAATCACACTTACATTTGCTCTACACGACTTGTTTTGTTTGGAATGACCACTATCATTATATATAGGTTTATATCTTGGGCACGAAGTTTTTTTTCCGATGCAATTAATACCCGATATTTTTTGACTCATAATTGCCAATCCTAGAATTACAGCATAATTACCTATTTTGAAAATGAATGAATGATAAAAGGAATGATTGTTTAATTATTATGGACGGATCATAAATGACAATCATAGTAGTTACCAAAATCGACACCAAATTAAAGTCGCTCAAAAAAGGTTGCTATATATGTACACACGAAACTAAACACAATAAATTAAAGGCATTTAATTAATACACGAAATTAAATGCAGTAAATTAAGGTTGCTATAAACGGATGCATCAGAAATTGAATGCGAATAAATCGGTTATGTTCGATGATGAGAGTATATTATATAAGTCGATTATTCACATGTATCACAATGGCATTCATATGTAATTATTCTAATGAATTGAGGGTGAGTATATAAATGGGCTGAGAATGAATATGGTGCCGACACGTCAGCATGACACACCCGTAAATAACTTACAAACCAAAGGTTAGTCTCAAAAATTGCTCCACGTCAAAATGAATGTCTTGCCCATAAAGTATGACGGTTTTCATTAATCCCCGTATTAATTATATGAATTCTGTTTTTGGTAAGGGTTGGAAGATGATAAGCATGCGGTTAATCTCTTTATACATCGAATCAATATATTAATGATCTTTCTATATATCAGTTTTTGCCATATATGCATAATCCTATTTTCTACAAAATTTATATGGATGACAAAATAATACTGATGTAAGAGACTATAATTGTTACTTAATTACGTAATTATTTTAAAATATAATTGTTCAAACAATATAATAAACAAAATGTAAAAAAAACAACATGTAATGGAAAAATAGTATAATGCCACTTACATAAACTCGGAAAGACCAATACCATTATATATGGAAGGATCATAAATTGTCTAATCATTATGGAAGGATCATAAATTGTCAATCATAGTACTCACCAAATTTGACACCAAGTTAAAGTCCATAAAATTCGTTTCCCATATATAAACAGATGAAATAAAACACAATAAATTCAAACATTTAAGTCATACACGCATTTATATGAACGTTGCTATAAACGGATGAATCAGAAATTGAATGCTAAATAATTCGATGAAGTATATTAATGTCTGACGATGAGAGTATATTATATGACAATGGCAGACGTATGTAATTATTCTAGTGAGTTGAGGGTAAATATACAAATGGGCTGAGAATGAATATGGTGCCGACATGTCAGCATGGCACACCCGTAAATAACTTACAAACTAAAGGTTACTCTTTAAAAATGCTTCTTGATTAATAAGAACTAGATCATGACCCGCTCGATCGAGCGGGAGTCAATTTTTTTTTATCTTTGTTTTTACTAAATGTTAAACATGACCACAATGTGTACTAATATAAAATTTTGATAAATAACAATGTGTACTAATGTGTTTAAATAAGCAATGTGTTTAATTACTAAATTTGATTTTTAAATTTATGATAACGTAAAGTAATTTTTTCTATATTATTTTTAATATATAGTGCTATATATTTTGTATTTTCAACATTTATCATATAAAACTTCCATTGGGAAATTATTTATATGAAAATATGTATAACATAATATATTTATATATTATATAAACATATGCACACCCGCATGGGTTTTATTTTTAAAATGTATTATATATTATTTAGTTTTATGTAGTATCGAGTTTGTATATTCAATTTTGTGTTTAAAGAACAATATCAAAACTGTCTTTCGTATGTAAAAATAATATTTTGCAATCGCGAGTTGTGTCTTTTTATTGTAACACAAAATTTTATATAAAACTTATGTTTTTTTGTACATTACGAAATTTAATTTTTTAAAATAATTATTACGTAATTTCAAAATGAATTGATCTCTGGGGTCTAATATATTTTGTGTGTAATGGTTCAAAGCATTTTTGATATATATTATATTTCAGTTTGGTTTGTTTTTAGTATTACTGTATAAATATAATACTATACAATATTACTATATTCTATACAATATATGAAGCTATGTGTTATTTGTTTTAGAAAGTAGATTAGGCCCAACATAGATATAAGAATAGTCATATCTTTATGTATGTGTCTATGACTTATCTACCTAATGTTATTCGTAGTAATAAAATTAATATGGCCAATGAAAGTTTACTGATCAATTTAAAATGAATTGTATAGGGTAATTATAGAACGATTAATATTTTTAGTATTCTTAGTATATATCTTATTTAAATCGACATGTAATAAATGTAAAAATCATATATGGAATATGGACAAAAAGAAGAACTGTATTTAAGGAAATACATCAATGCAAAGTTAGAGTATGGTACATATTATATATAAAGAATGAGACATTTAATTTAAATATATGAGGTCCATCTTTAAAAATCCACCTAGAAAAAGTTGTAATGTTCCTGTTTTAATAAGATAGATGGGATTTATATTAGTGCTGCATTTGATGACTAATGTTAGTGGATGATTTTAGAACTCGTTTTTAAAATACACGTATGATTTACTATTCGATTTATATAGGTTTTGCTTACTGGTTTTATTCGCTATCATTTCCTATATGTGGTAAATAGGACTTCTGTTTTGAAAAAATATATGTTAGTTAACGTGACTATTGTTGTCAATGAAAAATAAGTAATACGTGAGAGCAGTATTCAAGAAAACGCTAGCGGGCGGCGACCTAACACCTAAGGCCTAGAACGACTAAACGGACACCTAGATTATTAGTTAAGTGGTTTAGACGTTTATAAATTATAACAATATATTAAATATATGTAGTGTTTTATACTTAATAATAGTAAAACTATTTTTTATATATGATAAAAATTATTTTTATAAGAATATATATTACAATATATTAATTATTATAATTTATGAATGATAAATTATATAATATTTATTATTACAATATTGTAATTCTTTAGGCGGTCTAAACAGTAATCGCCACGGTCTTGTAACGAAGATAATACTGAAAGATCTTGTTTTACTAAGACTAATTTCAAATAAATAAAAAACATGTTAAGGTTCTAATGAATAGGTCCAACAACTTTTCATAGGTAGATTTTTTAAAAATCTTTCCCTTTTAATAGCATTGATTAAAAAACATTCAAAATATATAAGATATTTTTAAGTAGTCCAAAATACTTGAAAATATATCCAAATTGTCAAAATAAATATCTAAAATAACTAAAGTATACTCAAAACACCAAAAATGTTTAAAAGATCTATTGATTTTCTATCCAAATTTTCAAACCAAACCAATTCAAATGTTAATTTTAGGTATTTTTACATATGTTATTCAAATTTATATGTAATATATTATTTAGTTTATAAGTTTTGAGAAATTTAAAGTATATCAGGAATTTAAAAAATTTTAAAATTATTTAAAGGACTTATCCAAACCTGAACCGAACCTGCAAAAATCTTAACCAAACCCGAACCAAGATTTAGAAATACTCGAATCTATACTATATAAAAGTTGAGGCTATAAGCCATTGAGAGCGTCCACGTAGGATTTTAAACGACCAATCAAATTACGACAAATCAGAATTTTTTTTTTTAAATGTTAATATTTCCAAATTGTTTTCTAAAACGAAAGTAATATTATATATATATATATATATATATATATATATATATATATATATATATATATATATATATATATATATATATATATATATATATATATAACGTAACCTAAAAATATTAACATTTTCAGTTTTTTACAAAATTTATTATTTTTAAAATGTTAATATTTTCAAAAAAAAAATTTAAAACGAAATTAATATTATATATATAACATAAACTAATAAAAATAAATATTAAAATTTGACAACTTACTTTAATAAATCTATACTATGAAAAAATTGAAAATAAAAAAAAATAGTAAAGTTAACAAAAAAAGGAAATATATAACATGAATATAAAAATGTCATATTAACATGAATATATAACAAAAATATTAAAATTTGACAACTTACTTTAATAAATGGTAACTGATATAGAAAAATGGAAAAAAAAAGAAAATAGTTAAGTTAACAAAAAAAGGAATATATAACATGAATATAAAAATATCATATTAAGATGAATATATAACAAAAAAAATCAGATTTTTAATTTATTATTTTTAAAATGTTTATATTTCCAAAAAGGGTTTTTTATTAATATTATATAAAAGTTGAGGCTATAAGCCATTGAAAGTGTCCACATAAGATTTTAAACCACCAATCGTATTATGACACATCGTTATTTTACATTATTATTTCAAAATGTCAATATTTCCAAAAATTGTATGTTTCAATACTAAATAGGAATCAATTTAAATATAATACTTATAAAAATCAAAAAACTATATAATTTAACTTAATATTTAATATATTTTCGAAATTAACATAAAATATCTTACAAATGTTATAACTAACTTAAAAATGCAAGATATTTATTAAATTAGAACTATATAAATTTAAAACGCATGATTTTTAAAGTTTACGTTATATGCTATTGAAAATATTCAATATGATGATTGAAACACATAGGTTTTTAAAACAACTAATCATAATATGAGAAATCATTATTTTACTTTAACATTTTCAAAAAAGTCAATAATCCAAAAAAATTGTTTATTTCAGAATAAAAAAAAAGAAATCAATATCAAATATGGAAAGTTAACAAAAGTAAAAAAAGAATATATTTATTTATATATATATATATATAAATTGAAACACATAGGATTTTAAAAAAACTAATAATAATATGAGAAATCATTATTTTACTTTATTATTATCAAAAAAGTCAATAATCCAAAAATTTGTTTATTTATATAAAAGTTGAGGCTATAAGCCATTGAAAGCGTCCACACAAGATTTTAAACAACCAATCGTATTATGACACATCATTATTTTACATTATTATTTCAAAATGTCAATATTTCCAAAAATTGTATGTTTCAATACTAAATAGGAATCAATTTAAATATAATAAACATACAAAAATCGAAAACTATATAATTTAACTTAATATTTAATATATTTTCAAAATTAACATAAAATATTTTACAAATAATATAACTAACTTAAAAATGCAAGATATTTATTAAATTAGAACTATATAAATTTAAAACGCATGATTTTTAAAGTTTACGTTATATGCTATTGGAAATATTCAATATGATGATTGAAACACATAGGATTTTAAAACAACTAATCATAATATGAGAAATCATTATTTTACTTTAACATTTTCAAAAAAGTCAATAATCCAAAATTTTGTTTATTTCAAAATAAAAAAGAAATCAATATCAAATATGGAAAGTTAACAAAAGTAAAAAAAAGAATATATATATATATATATAAAAAAAATTGAAACACATAGGATTTTAAAACAACTAATCATAATATGAGAAATCATTATTTTACTTTAACATTTTCAAAAAAGTCAATAATCCCAAAATTTGTTTATTTCAAAATAAAAAAGAAATCAATATCAAATATGGAAAGTTAACAAAAGTCAAAAAAAAAAGAATATATATATATATATATATATATATATAAATTGAAACTGATAAATTTTCAGAAATTATAAAATTGAAAGACTTTCGAACAATTATAACTATAAAAATTTAAAATAGGTAATTTCAATTTTTGGGTTATGCTATTAAAAAATATTAAAAAAATAATAATTAATATATATAAGTTGATTTCATAAACTATTGAAAATGTCCACGTATTATATTAATCACCAAAAATATGCCAAATCATTTTTCCAATTTGTTATTTATAATTTAATTTCAATATTAGCGAAATATTGTTTATTTCAAAATAAAATAAAAATAACAAAATAGTGTTACTTACAAATATTTTATATAAGTTACTTAATGTGAAACTGATTTTTGGAAATTAAGATAAAAATAACTAACAAAGATAATTATTAAATAAAGATTAGAAAACTTTCAAACAAAAAAACAGAAATCAATATCAAATAAGATAATTTAACAAAATTAAAAATTATATAAAAATTAACTTAACAAGATAATATTTTGAAAAACATAAAATTAAAAAATGTTACTTCGAAACAATTATTTTCGTTTATTTCAATATTACCAAAAATGTTCATTTCAAAATAAAAATATAAATCAATATAAAGGTTAAAATTACAAAATTAAAAACATGATACAGTAGAACCTCTATAAATTAATAATGTTGGGATTTTGAAATTTTATTAATTTATAGAGATATTAATTTACAAAAGTTTCCTTATTTAGAATTTTTACTTCAAGATATATTTATTCTAAGATAAAAAATATATTTGATTTTAGTATATAGATATTAATTGTTGTTTTCGAAATTTGAAATTTATATTAATCTTATTATATTATATGGTGTATTTAATATAAATTAATGCATAAAATTTAAATATGGTTTTAGATATAATATTACTAAATATCATCAAAAATATATTAAGTGTTAAGAAAATATAAAGATAATTCCATTTTGAATATAAAAACAATATAATAATAGATTCTTACTTATATAAAATATGTATACATATAATTATTAACATATAATTTTCTCAAAAGTTATTATCTTATTATTATATCGATTTGTATCAAATTTTGAACCGGTCCAAGTTGGGACCGATAATATTTATTAATTAATGGAGATTATTAATTAACTGATTATTAATTTATAGAGGTTCGACTTTATATAAGTTACTTAATATTAAACTGATTTTGGTAAGTTAACATAAAAATAACTAACAAATATAACTTTTAAATAAATATTGGAAGACTTTGAAAAAATAAAATAGAAATCAATATCAGATAAGGTAGGTTAACAAAACTAAAACATTATATAAATTAACTTAATATTTTTAATATTTTTAAAATTTAACATAAAATAAAAAAATGCAGGACTTTAAAACAATTATAACTATACATATTTAAAACATCTGGTTTCAAAATTTAGGTTATATGCTATTGACAATATTCACAAATAACATGTATTATATATAAGTTGATGTTATATATAATTGAAAATGTTCACATATTATTTTAACATAAATATAACCAATAAGGATAATTATTAAATAAAATTTGGAAGATTTATAAATATGTAAATTCATAAAACATGCAATTTTAAAGTTTATGTTACATGATACTAAAAATAACAAATAACATATATTATATATAAGTTGAAACAATTTTAAAAATTTATGTTATATGCTATTGAAATATCCACAAATAGTATATACTATATATAAGTTAACTGTATAAATCATTGAATGTCAACATATTTTTATTATATAAACTAAAAATTAAAGATAACCATAAATTAACTAACAAAATATTAATCTTAAAAAATAAAAGAATTTCAGATAAAAAGAAAATATGAATTGAAAGTACATATGATTTTAAAATTGAGACTATTTTTTTGTTTGATGTGTTCAGATAGAATTTACAATACCAAATCAACATCTTAATTTGATATTTTAAATATAAAAATATCAGAAAAATATTTCTCTCAAAATAAAATGAAAATAAAATAAGCTAAAGACAAAATTCTTCATCAAATAATTAACTTGATATATAAAATAAAAGATTTATATTCCACATACAATTTTAACTGACTAAAAAGTTAATTTTAAAAATTTTAAATATTCATGTATGTAATATTAAAATCAATACAGAACTACAAAAATATAAACAAAAAATGTTAAAATTATCTTAAAAGTTAGATTTATGTTTATATTAACTTATTGAAAATTTAATATAAAAGATTTAACAAGGAAAAAAATTGTGTATTTTTATGAGAAGGGCTATATATTATTAAAATATTATAGATATAATTTAAAACTATCAAAAAAATGCCAAATCAGAATCATCCCCTAGACTATATTTGAGAAATGATTTTGCCACGTGTCTTCTCTACAATCGTTTTCACAAAAAAAATTGTGACATGGCTATTAAGATTGATGACATGTCATATGGTTAAATATGACATGGACAATTACATTTAAAACTGATATATATTTTTGGAAATCTTTTTAAAATATGGCAATAACTCATATGTTACATTTAATATTGATTTATATTTTTGGTAAACTTTGTAGAATATGGTAATAACTCATAAATCATCACTATAATAAATATAATCAAATCTGACATTTTGAATTTCGAAATATTATATAATTTTACTTCTATAATTATAAAATTTTTATTACCTAAAATTTTCTAAATTTTCTGAATTTTAAAAAAAAAATCGTAATATCATTAGTTTCTTTTAGATATCTACAAATTATATAAATATTATTTAGTTTTAACCTTTGATAACTATAAAATTTTATATGATTTTTAGTAATTTTGTACAAGTTGATTTAATACATTTAACCAAATGAAATAAATAAATTTTTATCTCAGATTTTAACTTTATATATATATTCTTAAATATAATTTAAAATAAAAAAAAATATTTTCTCTTAATTTTATGCTTAATTAGTGATATTTATATTAATTATTGGACAAAATAATAAAATATATAATAGTAATAAATTACATTTTAAAATATAAAATTTAAATTTTAAAAAATTCATCACTACACATGGTGCAGGAAAACACCTAGATTAATAATTTTGACATGGCTCTTAAAATTGTTGACATGTCTTATAGATTAATACGACATGGACAATTATATTTAATGTTAATTTATATTTTGGTAAACTTTTAAAAATATGGTAATAACTCATATATTACATTTATTATCGATTTATATTTTGGACTTTTTTAAAATATAGTAATAACTCATAAATCATCATTAAAATAAATATATTCAATTATGGTATTTTAAATTTCAAAATATCATTTAAATTAAAAATATTTCAAAAATATATACATATTTTTGTAAAATTATAAAAATTAAATCATAAAATAAAATTAAATCGTAAAATCATTAGTTTCTTATATATATCTACAGATTTTATAAATATTGTTTGTTTTTAATTTTTGACAATTATGCAATTATACATATTTATTTAATATATTTAATTAAAATAAATAGATAGAAAAATCTATATACGATTATAATTTTAAATATATACATGCACGTTTTTAAATATAATTCAAAGTAAACAAAATTATTTTTATCTTAATTTTAATGTTCAGTTAAATCAAATTTATATTAAAATATTGATAAAAAAAGAAAATTTATAATATTAATAAAAATTAAATATAATTTATATTTATTTATGTATTAAAAATATTTTAAAGTTTTTTTACTGCACTTGGTGCAGGAAAACACCTAGTAGTTCAATATATCTAGAAATCTGAAAATTCTAAAGAAAATCTATTAAAATAAACTTAAATATCAATTAAGATAAACTTACAAAAAAAACTGCAAAATCTTACTAGATATATATGCTAAGTTTTTCAAAAATTAACATAAAATATTGATAAAATTTTCATACGTTATGTCATTAAACAAAAATAGCATATACATCAAAATAATTAGATACTTAAAATCAAAATAGTTAACCTAATCAAATAAATAAATATTTAAACTGAAATTTAGTATTTTATTTTTCTTAGTTATAAAGGTTTCAGCTTTAAAAGAATAGTCTAAGTTTATACTCAGTTGCTAAAGTTTTTTTTAATAATGGTTCATTTTGGTCATTTTTTGTCTGAACTAAATCATTCTTTGATTTACAATAAGTGTACACATTTTTATTATAGAAACATTTTGATAAAACTATTTTATTTATGTAAGAAACATATTGTTAACTAGCCCATTTATCTATATACTCTCAAACTGTCTTTTTCAATCAAATGAATTAATATAGTTATTTACTCATCAATGATTAAAACTTTAAAACACTACTATATAATTTTTTGGACAAATGTTTTCAAGAAAAGTATAATAAAAATCTTCATTAGTATAATCAAATATTTTCTCTTTGAAATAGACCTAATGATATTTATAATCTACAATGTTTTTTTAAATAAGGTTCATAGTGACTTTTCATAAGTATTTAATGTAATTCATTAGTAAAAGTTATAGGATCCATACATATGAAACTTTACTAAAGTAATCAACAAAACATACACGATAAAAAATTAGTTCATACGAGTTTATCAAAGAAAAATATTTGAAGAATTAATAATATGTATGAAAACATTAAAAATCTAAAGAGATTCACCAAATAAATTAGTTGAATTTAATAATATTATTTTTCAAATAATATTGAGATTAGAGTATAGTCTCATCGACAAATAAATAAATAAATAGGGAGTATATTCATTTTACATTTTTAGTGAAAATTATATTTTCTAAGAAATATTAATCAATAATATATAAACAATGAATTTGTGACAAACTTATATACATTAAAAAATACATGTGAGCTAATAAAAAATCATAACCACGAGATCAATAATACTCATACTAGATTAGGTAGAAGATATATCTAATATTTTATATATTTTAATAAATAAAACATTACTTAATGTTAGTAATAAATTATATATGTATTTCCTCTTTTTATACCTAACAAAAGATATTTAATATTACTTAAACTTCATCAAAACTGTATTATGATTTAAACATATATTATATATAATAATATTAGATATGCATTTTAAATAAGTAAACAAGAGTATTTCAAATATATATGCTACAATAAGTATACAAAGAAAAATTCGACATTTTGCATATGGATTAATTATTGGTGTTATTCAAAAAATGATAGATAGAAATTTATAATATGCATTAGTTAATACGCACTAAACAATCTGTTTTTTTAAGATAAGTACTTTTACAAACGCACATATACAAAACAAAAATACCTAAATATTAATTATTTAAAAGGTATAGTTTTGTATATGATTTCACCGAAAATGTAAATAAACCATATACATGTCATTATGAAATTAAAATCTTTTTATTAAAAAAACTCGCGCGTAACACGAGTGAAAAATCTAGTCTATATATATAAAGTTGGCTTTTTTTTATTTCATTGGGGGAAATTATGCCGCATGTCCTCTTTTAGTTAAAAGAGTCGTTTTGGTCTCGAGCAGGCCTGATTTTTTTTTCTTCGTTTCTTATTAAGACTTAACATGCGCTACTCCTTGATGAGAATGTAAGCAACTCTCTCACCGTTTTATGCTGTTCATGGTTACTTCTATTTGTTTGTCTAAAGTTGATATTTTCACTTTGCAACAGTCAACACTTATACAAGGATCCATTAGTGCCATCCGACAACTCAGATTCAGAAGACGTCTTAGTGAGAAACTGTCGATACATTAAGTGGTTTTGATGTAACACGCATCAACCCTAATTTCCGCTTATCTGATGCGCCCCTCTCCTTAAGGTTCAGTGATGGAACCTCTTTTGATAAGCTTACTGAGTCGGGTAGGCCCATACCTACTGAGAATTGTTGGAATTGTTGTTAATGATGGAACTCAGTCAAAGCTATTCACTCTTTTCTTTAACCGTTCAGCATCCCTGCGTTTTCTGATCAATTTCTTTCAGTATATATACAAGCCAAAAGTGAGCACCCCGAGAACCTTGTCATCTCTCAATCATCTCTCTTTCCATGCTCTATCTAAAAACAGCTACAACTATGGTGAATTCTCAACTTCTTCTCTCTCAGTTGAAGACTGGTCGGTGTAGGGCGACTGTTGTCCTACAAATCCTACAAATCCTGCAATGAATGCTTGTGGGTTGATGGATGGAGCTTCGGGCGCTACAGATACATGGCATGACGAACCTTTTCATATTGAATTATCTTCTGCTGGTCCACCACTTCGAGAGGATGATCCAGGATGGAAGAAAGCCCTTAAAGCTTAAGTCCTAGCCAACTCTAACGTCCACCACTGCTACTACCTAGGATTTTGTCTTCACTTTAGTTTGAATAAATTGTTTTTTTTTTTGGGCAACGAATTGGTATAAGTTTTTTTTTTTTTTTTGTAACTGAATTGGTTAAAGTTTTTCTACTTGATAGATTTGTTTTTTTTTTTGTCTTCTAAAAGGATCCTTCTGTCCAAGCTCTCAAAATCTAAAAAATATAAAACTACGTTCGGGCCACACCTGTTAACGAACATATAAATGTGATATCAGACATTGAGCATTACAAATACTATTGAAAAGAAACTTAGATATGTAATCTAACAAGTATTAAAAGGCAAATATAAGCAATAGATAGGCTTAGAAATTCCAACCAATCATAGATCATTTTACTGCCATGTCACTGCCGAAACTAATCCTTCATGTTGTTCTCTCTTTACATTTTATATGGCCCAGTTGAGCCCAAATTCACCTCTAAAGCGTACAGTTTTATTCTTCTCCAACTATCCCACTTCATCCTCACCGATCGAAGCCGCACTTGCCGTTACCATAACCTACGCTTCATTAATCTCTTATGCCATTAAAGTTTCTTAAATGATTTCGTACCACTTCCCCTTTATCCTTCTATATAAAGCGTTCAATCTGATCTTCGATAACCCTAATCGAAAACATTAGGTGTTAGATTACTGTATCCAAGATCTCCCCCTCATTGATGAAGAGGTAATGCTTATATTTCCCAATATTTTTTATGCAAGGTCCTTTACTCATCCGTAATGTATAAACATTCATTCATGCGGTACAAAGAACTGTTGTGTTGTTTCTTATAAACTTTGAAGCAGAAATTTGACACAGTAAAACGTTTTGTATTGTCTTCATCTGATGCAATGGTTTTAATGAGATGAAAAAGAAAGAAAGATTAACCTGCTTAGGAGGTTTGAGAATCTCAACTTTTTTAAGAGATATATCGGGCCGGTTGAGCTACGCTCTTCGGGTAATCACATCATCGCTTTCACTGCTTGGCTATCCACCTTCTCTCTCTTTGAATCTGTGAACAAAGCTGAAATCAAAGCAATGATCAGCATCCCCTATTCTCAACCTAACCGATGAGCAGTACTGCATACTTAATCCATCTGTTGCAAAAGTCTACGTCCTTGCCAACATAGATTCAGTGTGTGATCATCCTGTGCTTCCTAAAATTTGACCATTCTTTTCTTTTTGTGTGTGTTTCAGTGTTTGTATGGTCAGGTTGAGAGTTTAAGTGCCTCCTCGGTGTAAAACCATTAAGTGCCATGACATTTCTGAAGCTTTAGAAAGAATTTGACGCTAGAAGTGCTTGGTCTCAGTTCACCAGTATTGGAAGGATAGAAGGTAAATCTAAGCTTCCATTATCTATGTCTTTATTTCATTGTTTTGAAACATGAAATACTGACTCTTCTTTTGTTTTCTTTCAGTCAAATCTTCTACTCTATTACAGATCAGGTCAAAACTCCATTTTTTGGTCAGAAGTTAAGGATATTAGTTAAAGAAAGATGCTTCACAACATGGTAATATTCCTACAGGTTTTTAGTTGCCCCCGCACATTTTTGGTTCCGTCCTCTGTTTGGCGTATTTTTGTACGTGGTTGGTCATATTCTTTTTGTAACTTTGTTTATTTTCTATTCAATATACTAATTCATGGTCGGTGCTTTCTCTTGGACATGTATGGTTAAAACTGACCGGGGCATAGGTTTCTTAGGCGTCATGTGATGCTAAGGAGTTTAATGACGTCATCCAGACGCTTGGGTTTGTTCGACACGAGAACTTGGTTCCTCTGTTTGGTTTCTACGGTGGAAACAGAGGAGAGAAGCTTATGGTTCATCCTTTCTTCTCTTCCGGGAATCTCTCCGACTTCATCAAAAGTAAGCATTCTCTGTTCCTTTATTTACAAGAAAGTTTATTTTTTTATAAAGTATCAAACTTTTTTATTTTTCCCGACATAAAGATTCTTGCTTTTGTTTTTTTTTCTCATTAACAAACAGAATCATGAGATTATATTTACCCGGGAAAAATGGTTAGAAACTTCTAATAAAAACTCATGAAATGATCTGATGTGTACAGTTTGCAGTTTCCATGATGGTGATGTCACTTCACATTGAGCTTCAGACATGTAGAAATATATAACATATAAAAGAAAGAGAAAAAAGAATGTGTTATCATACATTTATGGTTTAAACTGACTGGGGCATAGGTTTCTTAGGCGTCCCACTAGACTGATCGACCCTGGGTGTTTCATGCACTAGCTTATACTCATGTTGGTTTGCTTCTTTTGTATAGTGGATATGTGGTTGTGCGCTCACGTCAGCTCAGTGTTACAGGTTACATACTACATAGAATGGACAACATTTCTAATATGACTGCTGAAAAACTTAAAACTAAGGAATGGGGGAATACAAGGTTAAGATGAAGGAGGATACAAGGGTAACTAAATTCTTCTGGTTTGATTCTTCTGCAGGGATGATGAGGTCTCCAGCTTTATAGCGTTTCAAGAGAAAGGGTCTGTGGAGGGGAGGGAGAAGCTGATAGAAGAGCAGACGATATATTTTGATGAGATGCTTCATCTAGAGAGGAATTTATGTCTTTGGAGTTGCTCATGAACAAGTACAGACCTTCACGATACAAATGACGCAGACTACTAGCTTTCATGCATCATGAAAGTCTATTGTTCTCAATCTTAGTAAGGATAATAATGTAAAGAGACTTGAGATTATTGTTTTCCATTTTAGTAACAACTAAGGAAGTGTTATATTAGCAACATCAAGTTTGAACGTTTAGCCATATAAACCAAACTTATTCGTTTCATGGTACATAAACCAAAGAGAATTTAAAGACGAAATATTTGGGAAAACTGAGATATTAAACATGTTGGTTATTTTGGTCAAAAAGACATGTTGGTTACATTAACTTTTTGATAATGAAAATCGCAACTTTTATATAACTCCAATTCTTTTTGTGTGCATGTTGAAGTTTTAAAGAATAAACAGGATATTCGAGGAGTAGCAGCCAAAAGAGCAAAAAGGAGATCTTTATGGTACATCTAATACACCATAAGTTAAATAAATGTTTTTTTCAACGTGAAGCAAAAATCTGAATCATATTGTTTTGTATGTCTAATTTTATTTGGTGGCAGAACTTTTTTGTGACTGAATTGTTGGCAAGAACTTTGGAAAGCCATTAAGTGAAAATAACGAATGTAGATTAACTCAATATTCAGAAAGTCTTTGTGGAACATGATGTCGTTGTGTAAGTCGTATGATATACTAACTGTTCCATATTTACATATTTTTCGTCGTGGAACGAAAATCAAGACTGTCAAAAGGTTCTTTATTTTATTCGACTTTTTTTTTAATTTTATTCGACTTACTTAGCCAAAGTAAGCAACATTCAGCATGGTAGCAGCTACCAGTTACACGAAAAAGGTAAAAATTTTGGAAAGGTTGGACCTGGTTCTGATTCACATGCTCAAAGTCATACCTTTCTGTTAGTCTTTTAGTAATGATTTAAACAATGAAATTCTACCGATTGAGAGGGGACAACATCTGAAGGCCAATCCTTACTTGGTGTTAAGAGAGCAAACATCACTTTCCCTACTAACCACAATTGTACGAGTCTCTCTTAGTTTTACAGTTATAGTATTAAGCTGTTGAGAACGAATAAAGCATTGTAATATACATCTTACAGCATAACAGTGTGATTACGAGATCTTCAGTTCTTCCTATATATGATAATATGTTGCGTGTTTCATTAGTAGTATAATTCCTTGGCCAAATTAAGTTTGAAATATCGAAATCAAGAATGCTTCACAAATCCTCTGTTTTATTAAAGCAAAGGATCTTTCAAACTTACAATCTTTTGTTATATCTTACATCTCCACTTTCGTATCATATATATAGGTCTAGCTATTTCCTAAACCTACTTGTAATCACTTTTACTTTCATGTATATCTTAATCCTTTATATATCACAACCTCATTAGGATTAGGATAACTTACAACCTAAGCTAACTTCAAGTTTATCTCAACATTGTTCCCCTTAAGCTTGAAGTCTTCATCTTTCACATTTTGAACTCCAATCAGTCTTCTCATCTCTGCAAACTTAGCACGGCCAAGAGACTTGGTTAATATGTCCGCCTTTTGTTCATTCCCTGGAACATAGTCAACCTCAACTTGCTCGTTTTCTACACACTCTCTTATAAAGTGAAATCTCCGATGTATATGCTTGCTTCGTCCATGGAACACATGATTCTTAGTGAGAGCAATTGCTGACTTGTTATCAACTCTAATAGTTGTTTTCTTGCATGTCTCACCAACAACTTCGCTTAAGAGTTCTTGGAGCCAGATAGCTTGCTTCGCTGCCTCTGTTGCGGCCATAAACTCAGCCTCACACGACGATAACGCCACGACCTCCTGCTTTTGAGAACACCAAGTTATAGGACTCTGATTGAGGTAGAATATGTGTCCGGTTGTGCTTCTTCCATCGTCAATATCAACGTTATGTGAGCTATCACAGAAACCGACCAACTCTTGACTTGTAGACCTTCCGAAACAGAGTCCTAATGATGTAGTTCCGCGTAAGTATCTCAGGATTTGTTTCAACGCTGCTCCGTGGGATTCCTTTGGATCCTGCATATACCTGCTAAGTAACCCAACACTATAAGATAGGCCAGGTCGTGTATGCAATAGATAACGAAGACACCCAATGCTTCTCCTGAGTCCATGTGTTGTTTTTCTCTATTGAGAACAACTCATCTTTGCACGCGTCGATCCAAACTTGTAGCTTCTTCGCTTCATTGTAGTCCCAGGGTTCATTATTAATAACCATTAGGAGTCTTTCACACTCCACTTATGCAAGAAGAATGTAATCATCTAAGTAAGATGGCTTTGTACTTACTCTCGATGATCTCCTAACAAACGGCGGTGACTGTTCTTCACTGTCTTCCCCGTCTTCTTCCTCCTCTTCTGCATCTTCTTCTTCCTCGTGTTCTGGTTCATCGTTCGGTATATCTTCAGTATAACCTTCATCATCTCGTAGAGGCATTATTTCGATTTCAAACGCACCAGAGTCACTTTTACCCATCTCAGTCGAGTCCCAATTCCATTGTTTAGCTTCATCAAAGAAAACATCACGGCTAACAACAATCTTCTTACTAGAAGGATCAAACAGTCGGTAGGCTTTAGTCCCTGGCTCAATTCCTAGATGTACTAAAACTCTGGAACGATCATCCAACTTTCTTCTGCCCACTGTCTCTGATGCGGCCATCAAACCAGTGGTTGAACCAGAGGTCAACCAAGCAGTCCAAACCGGCCACTTTGGAGGTACCAGCGACATAGGTCCAGTCCACGGCGTATATCTTGACAACCAAAAGGAGTTTTGGAGTGAAACAAATTTTAATGGATTCTACACTCAAGAAGGAGTCCAGCCCAAATGGAATATCCAGAAAAGCTTACTGGACCAAGGAGTTATGAATTTTACAAACCGGAGGTTCTCCAGCCCATCCATCTGCGAGTACCCGACTTTTGAAGGAGATTCAAGCCCAATAAAGGAGCGGCCTGAACCAAAGCCGATCATAGGATTCAAGAGGAGTCTCTCATCTTTCCAGGAAGCCCAATATCAGGAGAAATGGCCACGGAATTATGAAGTTATGATCCATTCTCCAAAACCGGTCAAACCAGTTCTACACCTGCCTCAATTGGAAGCTAACCGGTTCAATCAGCGTCAAACCAGACATTGGCGTCCAGGAGATCATTTCAACCAATCAGGAGATATTGAAGAAGTCCTTAGTTACACCAGAGCCCAGGAGATCAGTTAGTTCAATGAAGAGTCACTTAAATCAAACCAGAGCTATTTATGGCAAGATTGGACAATCTTTCGGTTTGATCATTTCCCAGCCATTCCAATCCGACCAGAAGGCATCAGGACTAAACCAAGACGTCCAGGAGACATTATAGGAGTCCAAGAAGAGTTCCATGAGTTTCTACCATGCACCAGACCCCATTGGATCAGGAGGATCCACACTTACACCAAACTACCTTATTTGGAGATCCTTGCAATAAAGCTCCAACAGCTCTTTTCTCTTCAGTTAAGGCACGACCTCAGCACCTTGCAGACCATAAGGAAGATTCCCAGGAAGCTTACTTACCCCCTCAAACCGTCCAGATACAAGAAGAACATCAGCCACATTCATTTGGCCAAGATTCTCACCATTAAGCCTCTAACGGCTATATTCCATGGAGCCATCAACTCTTTGATTTTCTTTGCTTTTATTTCGAGTTTATTAGTTTCCTTTTATCATTTTATGACTGTTAGAGTCTGTCTTGGTCGAGCCTATAAAGCTCTAGTCTTTGTTTCATTGTAAAGCACCCATCTTGAAAGTAATAAGAATTATTCAGTTTTCTAGTTTTCTTAAAACTATTGTTTGAAGTCTTTAGAGTTTGTGAGAAGCAGCTCCAGAGCATCCTGACTTATCAAGGCTCCTGTCCATAGGGTCTTGTGGCGTCCTCAATCCACCCTTCCTTCCATCCCATTCATTTGCCAAGCTTGAGAGAGTTACACAACCAGCAAGCAAAGCACCATCTCAATCCACTTCAATCATCAACTGATTAGGCTGAGAGTGATACACATCCAACAGCCTAATTCTATCATATCCTTTGCTTATTTATCTTATTTAGTTCATCATAGAATCAGCATCTCATTCATATTTCATTTGTTTCTGTTTTGCTTTATAAAAAACTCATAAAACTCATAAAAAACTATCTTCTTTGTTTTCAGGTTGAACCTCAGTTCATCAATTCATATAGTCTGATTTCCAGGCTGTATCATTTGGTATCAGAGCCCAAGCTCCTGACTAAGGTGATATCTATCCTTGCATTTCATATTTGCTTGCATTTGTTTTGCATTTATAAATCAAAAAACCATAAAAACAGTTTCTGCAATTTTTGTGTTCTTGTTGCATTCAAAAAAATTTATAAAAAGAGGAAGACAAGTTTATTTTCGTGTAGATCATCTAGGATTCAAATTTTTTTCATTAGCTTGTTTGCATTCATTGCCCAGCTCCCCTTGCCATTTTTAGATTTTGTGCATTCATTTCAAAAAAAAAAATCTGCATTTTAAGTTGTTTCCATTTCTGTTTGCATTGCATATTAAATCTGAAAATTCAAAAAAATCATCCTAGTTATTGTTTCATATCATTTTTGTTTCTCCATTTTGTGCTTGCATCAGAAAAGAAAAATAAAAAGTTTTTATTGCATAGTTTATTTCATATCGGTTCATAATTGCATATTTCTCGGTTTAGTTTAAATTTCATTATTGCATTGGGTTTATTTTTGTTCAATCAGATTTCTCTATTCTTTACTTGATCTTTGAGAGTGTTTTCAGGAAGCCATGGTAGGAGAAACACACAGCCAAAGTCAGATGGCAAAGAAGAACCAACATTTGACAGCTTTGCAAGAGGTTGAACAGATTGCTCAGTTGAGGAAAAGAAGAAAGGCACAAGGCCAACGTCCACAGCCAGGAGAAAGAAGATTTGGAGATGCACCAGAGGCTGTCTATGTCGAGCCCAAGCCACCAGATCCTTCAAGGATCAATAAAAATCCCATTTCTAAAACCCACAACCATCATGTTGTTAATTCTCGGTTTGAATATAACTCTCTTTCTGATAAAATTGAACTCTTTAAATTTTCAGAAAAAAGAGGTTATCTTAGATGGGAGAGAAACCTTGATGAATGGTTTCATTACAACAACATCATGAAGGAAGAGAGGCTAGCTTATGCCACTGATCTACTTAGAGAAGAAGCCTTCAAATGGTGGGTGCAAGAAGAAGATGATAGGAGGTTTTACAAGGAGCCAACTATCAAAACGTGGAGAGCTCTTAAGGAAGCCATGAGACATAAGTTTGCACCAGATTTGACAAGTTCTGAAATCAAGGAACTTTATCCAAGGAGGTACCCAACTCATGGTTCCAAAGATGCTAGAAAAGTTGTTGCACAAGAGAGTAAGAGAGGCTGGTCTCAACAAGCCAACTTGCAACCAAACCAGGGGTACGCCATTGTCCAATGCCTAGACCAAAAAAGTGACATCCCAAAGGCCATGGAGAGTAGAAGTGTCAGCCAAAACACTTTGATCAGAACCAAAGCAAAACCATTGCTAGATACTATGCAAGTAAAGGCTAAGGTAAGTCCTATACTTGATAATTTGGTTTATGAATCTTCTCCCACTGGTATGAGTCACTTGTCTTTGTCAAAGAATGTTAAGACAGGTCTTGAGGTCCAGAAAAATCCGAACTCCACATCCTTGTTTGAATCAAAAGTTTCAAAAGAATTATGTCCAAGGAACAAGGAGATTTTAGACCTCAAAGAGGAGAACACATCAAGCCAAGGTAAGTCTTCTGAATTTAAATTTATGAAAGATCAGACATGTTTTAAATGTCATAAAATAGGACACCTTGCTGAAGCTTGTCCCATTAAACATGTATTGAAAGAAACATCACTGGAAACTGAAACTGAAATTTTAAAAATAAGTGATAGTTTTATTCAATCTGATTTGTTGGTTCCAAATTCTTGTATGATGCACTTGTCTTTGTCAAAAGGTATTGTATCAGGAATTAAGGAGCATGGTTTCAAAAGAAAAGACCTATTCTACCAGCATGGCATTGCTAAAGAGGAGGAAGCCATAAGTGAGGCTGGAAGAAATGATTTGTTGCTTAAAGAAGCAAAACCAGTAATCAAAGTATCAAACCAAGGTAAGTGTTTAACATCACCTTTAGATACTGGTTTAAATTTTATATTCTTGGTACAGGGATACCAGATGAGAGCTCTATGCTTACTGAAGTGCCAAGGGCCGAGCCAGACCATGAGCTCAATCAAAATCCACATCACAAGTGGAAACCAAAATCTGAACAAAGAATTGTTCAAGTGCCAAAACCTGAGGTAAATTTCACTATGGATCAGAATGCTATTATTATTTCCATGATAAGAATAATGCACTTGTCTTGTCCAAGGGAAAGTGAAATAGGTACAGGAGACCAAGGTGAGAGCAAGCCAAACAAAGAAATACAATTTCTTGCTGCCACAGCTGAAAGTAAGGTTCTTTGTTCTTTGTTTTCATCAATTTATAAATTCCTTTACTTTGGTATAATACACTTGTCTTTGCCAAGATGTTTTGACCCAGGTATAAGCAAAGAAAAAGGCCATCCAATTCGTGATAAAATCTTACAAGAAGAAGCCTTAACCATGTTGTCAATAGATGCTGTCCATAAAAGTGATGCTGAACTAATACCATTCAAATTCAGCAAGGGAAGTTTCTCTGATCTTAAAACATCTATTACACTTGATTATTCAGATATGACTCACTTGTCTTTGCCAGAGAGTTTTGATCCAGGAACAAGACAAGAAGATGGTCATACAAGCCTAGATAAAAAGGTGCAAGAAAAGCAGCCCCCAATCCAAAGCTGTCCAAAGAAGAATTTAATTCTTCATCATGCTGATGCACCTATGGTAAATTCGACCACAACACATTCTGTTCATACATCTCCAGTATCAGATATAATTCACTTTGTCTTTGTCCAGAATGTTGAGAATTTTCAGGCTGCAAAGAAGAAAGCTTTAAAGAAATCCCACCGGATAATCTTTTAATGCTTGGAGAATCAGTCCCAAGGATGATCAACAATGAGGTTCCCAGTAGTGTGAAGTATCATCAACTCCAGAAGAGAAGAAATGACACTATCCAGGCCAGAGGCGTGATCATTTCCCATCTCTTTAAAGAAGAGCCACCAGATGCACAAACCATTACCAAACCAAAATTGTATCAAGGTAAGGTTCTAAACTCACAAAAGAGAATGAAACCTGACTTGCTCTATTGTGGTGTATCAGGTTATCCAGTTTTGAGGTCAAAACCTTCACAAGGGGGAGGGAATGATGCGGCCATCAAACCAGTGGTTGAACCAGAGGTCAACCAAGCAGTCCAAACCGGCCACTTTGGAGGTACCAGCGACATAGGTCCAGTCCACGGCATATATCTTGACAACCAAAAGGAGTTTTGGAGTGAAACAAATTTTAATGGATTCTACACTCAAGAAGGAGTCCAGCCCAAATGGAATATCCAGAAAAGCTTACTGGACCAAGGAGTTATGAATTTTACAAACCGGAGGTTCTCCAGCCCATCCATCTGCGAGTACCCGACTTTTGAAGGAGATTCAAGCCCAATGAAGGAGCGGCCTGAACCAAAGCCGATCATAGGATTCAAGAGGAGTCTCTCATCTTTCCAGGAAGCCCAATATCAGGAGAAATGGCCACGGAATTATGAAGTTATGATCCATTCTCCAAAACCGGTCAAACCAGTTCTACACCTGCCTCAATTGGAAGCTAACCGGTTCAATCAGCGTCAAACCAGACATTGGCGTCCAGGAGATCATTTCAACCAATCAGGAGGTATTGAAGAAGTCCTTAGCTACACCAGAGCCCAGGAGATCAGTTGGTTCAATGAAGAGTCACTTAAATCAAACCGGAGCTATTTATGGCAAGATTGGACAATCTTTCGGTTTGATCATTTCCCAGCCATTCCAATCCGACCAGAAGGCATCAGGACTAAACCAAGACGTCCAGGAGACATTATAGGAGTCCAAGAAGAGTTCCATGAGTTTCTACCATGCACCAGACCCCATTGGATCAGGAGGATCCACACTTACACCAAACTACCTTATTTGGAGATCCTTGCAATAAAGCTCCAACAGCTTTTTTCTCTTCAGTTAAGGCACGACCTCAGCACCTTGCAGACCATAAGGAAGATTCTCAGGAAGCTTACTTACCCCCTCAAACCGTCCAGATACAAGAAGAACATCAGCCACATTCATTTGGCCAAGATTCTCACCATTAAGCCTCTAACGGCTATATTCCATGGAGCCATCAACTCTTTGATTTTCTTTGCTTTTATTTCGAGTTTATTAGTTTCCTTTTATCATTTTATGACTGTTAGAGTCTGTCTTGGTCGAGCCTATAAAGCTCTAGTCTTTGTTTCATTGTAAAGCACCCATCTTGAAAGTAATAAGAATTATTCAATTTTCTAGTTTTCTTAAAACTATTGTTTGAAGTCTTTAGAGTTTGTGAGAAGCAGCTCCAGAGCATCCTGACTTATCAAGGCTCCTGTCCATAGGGTCTTGTGGCGTCCTCAATCCACCCTTCCTTCCATCCCATTCATTTGCCAAGCTTGAGAGAGTTACACAACCAGCAAGCAAAGCACCATCTCAATCCACTTCAATCATCAACTGATTAGGCTGAGAGTGATACACATCCAGCAGCCTAATTCCATCCTATCCTTTGCTTATTTATCTTATTTAGTTCATCATAGAATCAGCATCTCATTCATATTTCATTTGTTTCTGTTTTGCTTTATAAAAAACTCATAAAACTCATAAAAATCTATCTTCTTTGTTTTCAGGTTGAACCTCAGTTCATCAATTCATATAGTCTGATTTCCAGGCTGTATCAGTCTCTGTTCTAGCATAACATACACACCCAAGAACTTTAATATGCTCAATGTTTGGAGGTCGGTTTCGTAGAGCTTCATAAGGTGTTTGTTCGGATAAGGCTCTTGTTGAGATCCTATTAATCAGATAAGTGACGTGTCTCACTGCTTCCCCCCAAAGACTATTTGGTACACTCATATGTTTCAGTAAGCTTCTTGTCATCTCAAACAGAGTACGGTTTCGACGCTCGACGACTCCATTCTGTTGTGGTGAATAAGGTGCTGTTAAGTGCCTCACTATCCCATTCTTATCGCAATAATCCTTAAATTCATGAGAAGTAAACTCGCCACCTCTGTTAGTTCGGAGTGTTTTTACTGTCAACTTTGTTTCTTGCTCCACAAGTTTCTTGAAGTTTCTGAACTTATCAAAGGCTTCACTCTTCTCTGCAAGTAATATCGTCCACATGTACCTTGAAAAATCATCAATCAAAACAAAGACATAGCACTTCTGTCCTGGTGTAGGAGGTACAATGGGTCCGCATAAGTCTCCATGAACAAGTTGTAGTGGTTGTGTTGCTCTGTAAGATGTTGCCGATGGGAATGGTTTCCTGGTTTGTTTACCGAGTAAACATGAAACACAGGTCTCCTTCTCTATCGTCATACTAGGCAATCCGACCACCAATTTTTTATTCATCATTAGCTTCATGGTTTCGTTGTTGAGATGACCTAGCCTTGCATGCCATTTAGAAGACTCTGACACGGTTGATACTTGTAGACATTTGATGGTATCGGACTGAAGAACGACTTTATAGAGACGATTCTTTGATCTTTTGCATTGGATCATTAGTTGTCCAGCCCGATCAAATACCTTCAGCACATCTTCTTTCATACTCACCTCGCATCCTGCTTCGGTAGCTTGTCCCAAGCTTACTATATTACTTTTCAATCCAGGTATGTAATAGACATTAGTTAGTATCTTCTTGTCACCTCCCTTCAAAATAAATCTGATGGAGCCTTTTCCTTTAATTTCAATGCGGGAATCATCACCAAACCAAACTATTCCAGTCACACTTTCATCAAGTTTGTAGAAAAACAAACGGTTTCCACTCATATGGTTACTGGCTCCATTGTCGAGATACCATACATTCTCCATTCCTTGCTCATCTTCGAATATGCTTGGCTTCACCTTCTTTTCGTTTAGGTATACTACTTCATGTACCATTAATTTATCTGCATCTTGTGTATCATCTTCTTTTTTCTCTACTGTCTCTTGTAGTTTAAGCTTTGCGTCAGGACATTCTGAGGCATAGTGGCCGGTTTTGTCACAATCGAAGCAAGTAATGTGACTTTTATCTTTGGTTCCATAATTGCCCTGTTTGTAAGCTTCTCTTTGTGCGTAAAAACCTCCAGACCGTCCCCGGCCTCTACCGCCTCTCCATGCTCCTCGTGTGCCTCGTCCTCGTCCTCTTCCAGGTCCGTAACCATCATACTGAGACTCATTACTAGCGTACATAAGCTTATCTTTGTCATCACTCTGTTCTTCATCATCTTCTTCATTTATCATTTCTTCATATGCTTTCAATCTTCCAACTATATCTTCAAAGCTAGTTTCGTTAAGGTTTAGCATCTATTCGATAGAGGCAACTATTTGAATATACTTCTTCCTCGGCAAGCTCTTCAAGAACTTCTTCACAAGTTTCGGTTCTTCTATTACCTCACCAAGTGATGCGCACTTTGAGGATATTTCAGTTAACTTCCCAATAAAGCTATCGATGGTATCCTCTCCCTTCATCTTTAGTTTATCGAACTCTGACATTAGAGTACAGAGTCGTGCTTCTCGTACTCTTTCGGCTCCTACATGTCTTGTTTTGATCGCATCCCAAACGGCCTTAGCTGTACCTAGATTACCTACTTGCAGCGTTAGTGCTTCTGGTATAGACTGGAACATTAATGCTATGGCCATATAGTTTTTCTTCACATGTTTGCTTCCGTCTTCGATTGTTTCCCAGACATCGTTAACCTTAAGAACGATCGTCATCCTCATAGCCCAGACAGTATAGTTTGACGATGTCAGCATAGGTAGCTTAATAGATGAAGATCCAACATCTTTGTTGCTTGTTTCGGCTTCGTTCTTCACTTCCTTCACGTCTCCCATGGTAATCACAGAAAAGCTTCGTGCTCTCGGTTATTAACCTGGCTCTGATACCAAATATCGAAATCAAGAATGCTTCACAAGTCCTCTGTTTTATTAAAGTAAAGGATCTTTCAAACTTACAATCTTTTGTTATATCTTACATCTCCACTTTCGTATCATATATATAGGTCTAGCTATTTCCTAAACCTACTTGTAATCACTTTCACTTTCATGTATATCCTAATCCTTTATATATCACAACTTTAATAGGATTAAGATAACTTACAACCTAAGCTAACTTCAAGTTTATCTCAATATGAAAAACTGTAAAAATAGAAGACATGTTTATACCTTTTGATATACACTCAGTAATCTCACAAAAGAATATTTTAAATTGTTGACTCCGGTCTGTGCTAGATTTCTCCATCATTATACCAAATAAGTTTAAGTAAAGATCAATTTAGGTTAGAGCATCACCAATCGATTCATTTTGAGAAGGCGCATAATAAATTTTAGGAAATTTCTAATTTGTATCTCGCTATTCCAACTCCATCTTAAGATGTTTAATATAGCTTAAGAGTCTAGATAATAGTAGAAATGTGTTTCTACTCTAACATACAAACAATATTGCAAAGTTATACTCCTTCTGTTTTCTTTTATAAGTCATTTTAGAATCTTGCACATAAATTAAGAAAAACATAAATTTCTTATATTTTCTAAGCAAAAACATCATTAATTATTTACATAATCACAAATCAACCAATGAAAAAATAGAAGACATATTATCATTGGTCATACAACATTAACTGTTAATAAATTTTACATAGAAAACCGAAAACGTCATATAATTTGGAACAAAAAATTTCCTCTAAAACAACTTATAAAAGAAAACAGAGGGAGTATATATTTTCTATACAATACCAGACTAATATCTGCATATGTGTAATGCACATAAACTATCAAATAGTATCAAAACGTGGACTCAATTCATATTGAAATCTCTTACAGTTTTCCCCTTTTAAATAAAACTGTAATACTTACTTACAAAATAATAATTACAAAAAAAATTAATGCTGAACAGAAATTATAGCTTCAAAATTTAAATAATATCGTTCATCTTAATTGATCATCAAAATTTAGGATTTAAATATTCAAAATGCTTACACATTTATGAAAATATATATGTATATGAAAAATGAAGGTTATTTACCTATTCTTTAAAATAATTTAAAAATTAAATTAGATGCTGTATTAAAAATATATGACATACTAAAAATAACAAAATATTAAAATTTAACAATTATAGAGTATTTTAAATTATAATAAAGAATTTAAGCATGATTACTTAAATATTTAATAGACACTTTAACTGTGTTTACATATAAAATATATAATAGGATATAAATTAATGATATTCCAAACAAAATGTTATAATCTTTCAAAACATGCCACTCTAACTTTTCAAGTATTATATTAAAGATAAATGAAATTAATATCAACACAAAATAAAATTATTTTTCAAGTATTATATTAAAGATAAATGATATCATTTTTTGTAATTTAATATTTTTCTTTAACCTATCAAAAATAAATAAACACAATCAAATTTTTTAAGTTCACAATTTACTATTAAAACCTAATAAAGAGTGCATTGAAAATCAAAAAAAAAAAATCTTTTGAAACAATTTTTCAAAAATATAGAACATTTTAAAAACAGATAAAATGTTTAATATTAAAATTATATAAAATTCGTAGAAAACAAACCGCGCGTAAAACTTCTAGTAGTTATAAAACACTAATGAATAAATACAAGCTTTCATAAAACAAAATAACAATTTAACACTTCGAATAAACGCTTCACCATGGCCTGAATTATCCTACTTTACACACAATCTCTCATTTTTCGACCACGAAACCAAAAATAAATAAACCATATTTTGCTGCATAACACAATGATATGAACTAAAAATGTTCCTCACAACAAAATAAAGAATATCAAAATGCCACATACGGTAACATCATATAAAATATAATAATGAACTGAAAGAACCATATATTCTACTATGTCTATTATTTATTAGCAGAGCCGTGCCTTAGGCATATAAAAGGAGGCAATTGCCCCAAGCCTCCTCTAAAATTGTTAAATTTAGAGCCCCTCATTTTCTTATTGTTTAGTTTAATTAGTTAAATTAGTTATATTACTTAGTTTATTAGTCAAATAAATTACATTTAATTTTATAATTTAGTTAAATTTTATATGACATAGTAGTTTGTAAAAAAAAAAGTCTTTAAGACAATCTATTTATTTTTTTTTGTCTTATTTATTATAAACTCATTTATATGCTAAGTTTATGTATTTACATTTTTGTTATCTTTTTCATATATGTTTTATAAAATATATTTACAACTAATTTTATCTATTTATATTTGTGAATTAGCGATATAAATTTGGAAACAGATACATAGTTTTATTTGTCATGTTTGTAGATAAATATAAATAATAATAGTTATATTTTATATTTATCTTATTTTATTTTTAGTATATATTTATTTTTTATAATGATGAATTATATATTTTATTTTATAAATAAAAATTTAAAATTTTGAGCCTAGATAAAACTATATTATTTGCCTCAGGCCCCCAAACTCCTTCGCACGGCACTGTTTATTAGTTTATAATATTTCCAGTCTATAATATATTTTCCTAAAATGCTTCATACATTTTAAAATATTTTTCAGTTTAGAATATATTTTTAAAAATGCTTCATAAAATATTTTTCTAAAATTATATACCCGCCCGAAAAACCCACAACCCGAATAAACCTGAACTAAACCCGAATGGGTAACCGAACATCCATCCTTAACTTTTTAGTTGGAAATTTTAACTAAAATGTTATCCTATACTTTAAAGCGCGGATCAAAATATAGTATAATACTTAATTTATCTGTATAATACAACATATTTATGCAAGATATTTTTGAATAATACATTTTTATGTATAAAATATACTTGTACTAAAATTATAGATTTATGAATAAATAGCAAATTTGATCACAAAATTATAATATATATATTTAAAGGATTGTCAGTAACATTGTTAAGTTCGACATCAGTAACATTATTAAGTTTGACATCTCATTTTGTTACTATAAAATATATATATATATATATGTTTTAAACAAGATGATAAATTTGAGTGATAAAATCAAGAGAAATTGCAGTCCACACACAAGGAATATATGCATATTAGTTATATACTCTATTTTTGTCGTGTTGTGTAATTGTCAGTTTGCAAGATTACCTTTATACCCTTAATTGCATTACACTTCGTTTTTAACGATGCTCATTTTTCGTTTGGGTTTCTTGATATATTTCATTTATATATTATTTTAAATAAATCTTTGGACCACTGTGATCGAGGCAGTGGAAAGACATCGCTTCTTTTTCTACTAAATCACACACAACTCCTTTTTTTTGTCAAACTCATAACTCCTTTTCATCAAACTTTTTTCGTTCTCCGAAATGGACCCAAATCACAGTGAAACGCCTCCACCGTCCTTCCCTAACAGAATGTTCGCTATTGGAGAGGAACATGTTGGCAGTAGGGTAACACCCTATCACAAACCCTCTTGTATCTTCTTGTCGACCGAGTTTTGCCGCCTTACCCACATAAAAGTGTAATACGATGCCGTTAATCCAACTCGGTTTATGAAACAAATGATTAAGGTTTAAACTAATGATTAAATAGGTGAAGAAACGAGTGAAGAATCTGGTAAAAAAAGGTGGAGGCAGCCATTGTTTGAGCTTCAGAAAACGTAGGTTATAGAAAAGGAGACGATACCAAAACTACATGTTTGTCCCTCCTTGAAAAAAATAACAAAAACTTCAAATAAACGAGTTTCGAAGTCGAGTTCGTTGATAACGAAACAAAGTCACTTGCCAAATGAGCTGAGGAAACACTTTGAATATTGATTACAAATATAAAATATATACCTATACACGTAAAAGCTTTTTTTTTTGTTTTTTTAGCAACTCACGAAAAGCTTAAAAAGCTTACAAACTAGGTTATGCTTAGAATTTATATATTTTTATAGTTGTATAACTTGTTAATAATATTTTTTACACGCTAAAAATAATATTGAAAGTATCCAATAATTTAATTTGATACAATAAAGATTTTAGCCATGTATAGTTTTAAGTATGCCTTTGGATGTTCTTTTTTAGATTGCTACCATAATTTATAGCATATAAAAATTTTATCATACATTTTACATTATCTTTTAATTAATTTTTAAAGTTCTGTAGTAACCTGCTAACTTACATATTAACATAATTTTTACATTAATTTTCATTTGTATTTTAGATTACTTTATGAGAGATTCATTGTTAAATGGTATATACAACAACTTTGTATAACAAAAGAATTTATTAAATGATAATATATACTCCCTCTGTTTCATAATACTTGATGTTTTACTCTAGTGCACAAAGATTAAGAAAACTATATTTCTTTAATAAAAAATATTTTAAAGATATAATTTTAAAATCAATTAACCAATAACAAAAAAGAGTGTAAAACTTAATTGGTTGAACAGTTTCCAATAAAGTTAAAGTAACCTTAAAATCTCAAAACTTCATCTAATTTGAAACAAAATTATTCTTCTAAAACATCAACTATTATGAAACGGAGGGAGTATTACATTACTGGTTACAAGAGAGTTTAACAAGACAAATGGTAAAGCAAACCATGCTAAAAAACGGTTTCACAGGCTAACTTTTTGTATATATGGCTAATCCATGATTTACACCATCAAAAAACTAAAAAGCTAGCCATAGCCCTTCTTAGCCTTGGACCTCTGAAAATTAACATGTGTTTGACATACGCAGACCGGCTAACACTAATCAATGCGGCTAACATGTTATATATATATATATATATATATATATCTAATCTGTTTGTTACACCTATAATTTCCAATTAACTTCAACGCCAACTATCAAAGGAGCTGTTGCTGAAGGAGGAAGATGTGACCCAACATCCGATTGTTATCACCATTCTCAATGGCTTTCACGCTGAACTTGTCATCTACCGTTTGATGAGATGTACCTTTGCTGTTGAATAAAACATGATCAACACCTATCTCTTTAATTTCATCGTGAAGCTAAATCATAATCTAATAGTATCAACTTTATCACAGAAGAACCAAAACGCAAGAGACTCAAAGCAGAATATAAAAAAATTAAAAATCTAAGACTTTAGTCTGAGATATCAGGAACAATAGAAATCCAATACCCATGAACCTGAGATAAACAAAATAACTGAGCTGTCAAAAGATATGAAACCTGCAATCATGTCAAACTTCTAATAAGAAATAGGTCTAACCAATGCGACTCCATGACCAAGATCATGTGAGATATAGAGCATTAAAAAGATGAAGTTACATAAAGTAATAAACTTTTTAAGGTTTCCAAATATAAATCCACAAACGAAGAACAAACCTTTGAAATTCCATAAAACTTTTAGTCAAAGCAAATCCCACCACCGTCACAAGACCCCAAACGACAGTGATAAAGAAACCTTTGACACCACCCTACGTCGAGGACACAACCTCGATATACATATCCCAGACAAACAGAGGAGAGAGTGGTCCTATAGCCTCCACGCACCTTCACCGCCGAAGCAATCCGAGAGATCTACAAGACAAAACGCAGACCATCGGAGTCAACACCCTAAAAGCCGACTCCGTCTGCCTTCAATTCTCACAGCCTCGCTGAAGCTCCAGGACGACGATGCCCAACCGCAGATCTGGGTTTCTCCGGACAAAACCTAGATGGAATCGCGACAGAGCCTCTCCCACAACCCCATGCATCTCGACGACAAGACAGAAGAAGGGCAAAACGGAGTAAAGATAAAACTGGAGAGGAGACCGCCTCCGGTGACCACGAGCGCCACCGGCGGCCACCGGAGCAAAGAACGCCGCTGCTAAAAATTTGTTTTTAAAAGAGGTTAGACCATCTCCAATGTATTTACTTATTTTTTACTTATTTTTTCTCTATAATACAGAAACTCTATAACATTCTTCTCCAATGTATTTCCCTATTTTTTTCTCTAAAAAGGAATATTCTAAAAAAGTTATTTTATTATCTTACAATTAAGGCCTTTTATTTATAAATGTTGAAAATTCACTCAAACATGTAATCTTTTTAATTTTCATAAAATTGCAATATTATTTAAACTAAATTTTTATTACAAAAAGCTATTAAATATAATAAAATAAAATAAAGTACATTACCTAACCATAAAACTATATTTTCACATAAATAATTTGTTAATGCATTTCAAAGTGAGAAATAAATATTGATTAATATTTATGTTGAACTTAAAGATTTTTATTAATATGTTAAAAATATGTAAAACTTTTAATAGTTAAATTTTAATTTTAGTTTCAGTTAAATAAAACGTTAAATTTCATTTGTTAATTTTTTTTCAATTTTGAATAATTAATAGTATTTTTATTTATGATTATTTATAATTGTGAAAGTTTAAAAATTATTATATAAACTAAAACTGTGTTATTATATGTAAAAATAATTATATGTATCTATAAATATGTATTTTAGTTATAATCATAAAAAGTTAAAGGATCATTTTGCAAATAAAAAAGTATGCCTCTATTATTAAGGAATGCTATTTTTTCCCCTAAATATAGAGGTGAAAATATCAAATCTCTATTTTAGGGGAAGAAATAGAGATGGGTTGGAATAAATTTTACTCTATTTTATAGAGTATAAAGGCAAATATAGCATAGGGTTGAAGATGCTCTTAGAAGCTTTTACTAAGAGAGAGAAAGCTTAAAATCCGCTTCACAACAAAGTAAGGGGAGTAATTATTAATTATTACAACAAGTATATCATAGATTAATTATTGCTTATCACCCCCACAAAAAGTTATATATAGACCTTTTAGCTTTTAACCTATACTACGCCTATACAAACTAGAAACCTAAACCCAAAAGGACAGTTCCGTCTTTTTCATCCTTCAGGCTCACTCAAAACCCCACAATAACTTTGCCTTAGGCAGATTCCTAATTTCATACTTTATGTATTTTGGCCCAATTCACCCAAATCAATGATATATCAAAACAATCGGAAGGAATAGACCATCAGAGGATGACATGTATATATTTTTTCAAGAGGTGCCATATCGTTATCTGAGAGGAGGCGTTGGTTCGGAGAAACAAAAGGTGTCGTCGTTTTAATAACATATGACATCACTTTTTAAAGGAAACAAAATCTTGTTCGCTAGATTTTATAATTGGGCTGTTTGTTTGGGTTCCGCAGCTACTTGCGGCTGCGGCAATTTTTTTTTAAAAATCGTATTCGTTTGGTTGACGCAGGTAGCTGCGTTTAACGCCGCGTCCAAACGCCGCGTCATACGGCTGACGACGATAAAACCAGTGTCCTGCGCCAAGCGTCCAGCGTCTATTCGTTGTATTTACGTTTTTGCCCTTGACCTAATTCATTATTAACAAAATAACCCTCCCAATAGTCGCAGCCGCTCTCTTTTCTCCTCCCATTGAGGCTCATGTTCTCTCTCGATCTCTGAGTCTCTCCATCTCTCTCCCATCTCTCTCGTTCTCAAGCTCTCTACATCTCAAGCCCTCTCCATCTCTCTCGATCTCTCTCTATCTCAAGCCCTCTCCATTTCTCTCGATACATCTCCATCTCTCAATCTCTCTCCATCTCGAGCGCTCTCTCCATCTCAGTCTCTCTCCATCACGAGCTCTCCGACACAAACCCATCTCAAGCTCTCTCTCGATCTCCAACGCATCTCTCTGTTCTCCGACAGACCCATCTCGAGTTCTCTCTCTTTGAGGTAATAGTCCCATTCGCTGTTTGATACCTGTCTGAATCTCGAGTTCTCTCTCTTGTTGTGAAAACCTTACTTATAATGCCCATTGTATGAACATGTGCATTTGAAGGATGCATATTCACAACACGTACAAGTGAGAACTCAAGGTTCTACGGGAGCCAGTCCCTACCTGTCTTATCAATCTTGTTGGTATGGTTTCTGTCTGTACTTCCGAGAGTTTGTCTCATTGACATGAAAAGAGCTTGTTGCATTACCACTGTACTTAAAGTTTGTTCCTTTTCTGTCTTTTTGCAGGCTCTCTCTTCTCAAGTTCACACTCTCTTCTCCCACGCCTCTCCAGCTCTCTCTCTCAACCTCACACTGATTCTTGAGACTGATTCTGATGATTTTTAAATGAGTTATAGACTGATTCTGATGATTTTTTTTTGTGTAAAGCTGAGTTCTCCAGCTTTCTCACGACTGATATTTTATCGCAATAATTAAAATAAACATGAGAAATTGCCAAAAATACCATTTTCATAGTACCACTTTTCATGTTTACACTAACCACTTTTACCACTATTTTTAATGAAGGGTTTAGATTTGAACGTTTAGGATTTAGGGTTTAGATTTTATGTTTTAGGGTTTAGATTTGATGTTTTAGGGTTTAGGGTATAAAGTTTAGGGTTTAGAGTTGAGGATTTAGGGTTTATAGTTGAGGTTTCAGGGTTTAGGGTTTAGGATATTGAATTTAGGGTATATAGTTTAGGGTTTAGAGTTGAAGATTTAGGGTTTAGAATTGGGGGTTTAGGATTTAGAATTTTGGATTAAAATTTTGAAAAGCATATAAAAACAAAGATATAAGAGTCTTTAACATTTTAATAACTAAGGTATTTTTGAAAATGTGTACTTAGTGGTGGTAAAGATGAATAATGATACCATCAAAGTGGTATTTTTGAAAATTCCCCAATAAACATGACCATTAGGTACAATTTTTTTTCCTAAAAAAATATGACATCAGCAGTTTGATATATATATATATATAGATAGATTTCTCAAAACTAAGGAAAGAATTTTATTAGGGACTTTTGTAGATGAGCTTTTTTGTTTGGGTTTTGACTTGTGAAGGGCCCAACTGAAACCCAGAAACAAGGATACGGCTGTATAAGAGCATCAGCCGAAGTCCTAAATCGTTGAGAAACCCTAAATCGAGAACAGCATCAACCGATATTTGGATGGAGATAGGAGGAGAGACGATAGTGCCGTGGCTCACAACAGAAGAGGGCATGTCTAACTATATGCGAATACTGAGGGAATCCAAGGTAGTCAAAGTTATTCAAAACATGGTTCTAAATTATGACTAAAATCTGCTGTGATAATGCGTCTCTCAGGGGTTCGATAGCTGTAGTTTGCTACTACCATGCATTTTTACAGTAACTGAAAAAATCTGTAGTAATCCATATTCACCTTGTTGTGCCCTTGTCCGCCTTTATGCTAAGATGGGTCTTCACGGTTACAATTTGTTCCAGGTAAAAATAAAATGAAATAAAACGCTTACTTGTCCTCCTCTTTGCTCTTATTTTCTCATGCTCGTTCAATCAGGGGAAAAACTTGCAGTTCAGTGGCGTAAACAGATACAATAAGTCCTTTCGTCCTGCAACTTCATCTTATTACATAACCTTGGAAGCTAAGAATCCAACCATTGGTTTGGTTCAGACTTTTCAGACCACTGTGTCTGAAGTAAGTTTTGGCGAATTGATTTTGAGCTGCAAAGTTGCTAGACCTTATGGTTAGTAAATATTGTTATTTTGTATACAACAAGTCGATGTTACTAAATCATCATCTGTCTCGCTTATAGGGGAAACCAATACAATTCACATAGGTGAGGAAAACAAGAGAAACGATCAAATGTGTATCAGCCTCCTCGGACGTATGATGCCTAAATTGCCGCAACATAATCCATTCCAAAAAACAAAGCTATCTTACGTGGTAAGAAAATTGATTAGGATCGCCCATATATATACATGATCAGTTGATATATTTGCTTTTTCTTTTGCAGCTGAATAAATCAGAGCTACAAGACAATGATTGTATCTCTCTGTATCTTGAACTTGCAATTGCCACAACTAATAGGCACTCTAGCCGCGAACCTGATCTGTCCAACTTGGAGATTTTGGAAGTTGCTATAGAATCCACGCAAGACCTGGAGCCGAGTGAGGCAATTGGCAGCCCCAGTGATGCAATTTTCTACATAAGGTACAAGGACTTGTCTCGGGTTAAAAATGATGTTGATCGCATTGCTATAGTCAGAAGAATCTGCCATCAGCAGACGGGAACTTTCAGACTCGTGGGTCGGATCAAGACGATACCACAGAAGAATAAGAGTTTCCCTACGTCAATTTTGTTAAAGCGGAATTTAGGCCTCTACAATCTATGGCGTTTATCTAGTCCTAGGGTAGCTCAAGGCAAAAGAAAACGTGGCGTTGCCTTGGCTCGAGTCCGCCGTATTCACAAGACTGTCCGCTAAGTAAAATGATAAAACCACCCACTGTCCGCCAAGTTTTTTTCTTTTTTTTTGTCAACATTTTACTTTTATTATTATTATAAAGTCCAAGAAATTACATAAGTTGAAGACCTAGTTCTAGCATCTTTGGCTAAAGCATCAACATACATAAGCAAAGTTTGTGGTACATAATGGAAACTAAAATATCCTACTTTAGTCATAATTCATAAGACTCATAACCTTAACAGCAAGGAGGATGCCTCTGTGATACGGACTCCTTTGATGGTTCCTTCAGTAGAAATAATAAAGTAGAACAGAGTCTCTTTACAGTCAGCCACATCTTCTCTCCTACCTCCATTTTTTGACACGTGTCGAGCAGAGAAATCTCTTATTTTTTCTCCCTTTTGCTTTGACTCGCTGGGCTTCTCTTGGTTTTTTTTTTGCTATAGTTTTCTATTTATTCGTTGGGCCGTAATCTAATTTTCTGATCTGTTTGTGATTAGGGTTGTGTGTGTCGTCTTCAACTCATCGTTGTCGTCACCTTCCACCTTCCACCTTCCCCGACTGCGTTTTCCTGTAACGCTCTCCCATTTACTTTAGAATCAAGCTTTAATTTAATCATTAAGCTTCGCCCCACCTTTTTTTCCCACTTGGTCATTTATTCTCATTAACGAGCTGCGGCTGTAATGAATCCTACGCAAGCCTATAAATAAGTATTTTTGGAGCGATGAAGATCTACAGCAATATAAGAAATCAAGTTCTGGAAAACTATGCGAGTCTAACAGACAGCTTCACACTGAAATGCATCATTCCTCAGGTATTACTATCTTCCATAACTAATGTCATGGGTTTCTATGGACGTCAGTCAGCCTTGCATATAGCTGCCATATACTTTTACATTTTGAGAAAATTCCCAGAATCCATATATTGATATTACAAACGTCATATTTTCCAGGCAGCAAACCCATAAGCTAAAAAGTATATAGGAAAATGTGGTGTTGAGGTGTGCGCTATTACAGTATTACTCCAGCTATGAGTCTAGCCTTAAAGTTGGACGCCTAAACTGCAGGATTCTGGAGAATCAACAGACCAGATAACTGGGACTTGATGACATATCTTTCATGTGGTGCATTGGTCTGGAATGCTGAGGCTGTTGTGAATGAAACCCAAATGGGAAGCAAACGGTTCAGTATATGCTGCCAGCAGGGCGGGTAAAGCTCCCACCGAACCACCATCACCACAAAAAGAGTTTCTCGAAACACCAAAATTTTGTCAAAGTATCCGAGTTGTTAACGAAATGCTCGCTTTAAAACTCAGAAACATATGTCCTATGACTACCAACAAACTCAAAGACATTTGCAAGAAAAACGTTCATATATCACCGGTTCAGTGACAACACATAATCCTCTCTTAGACCAAAAAAACACATAATCCTCTCAAATAAATATAATAGTTATTTGAAGATGAGGACCAAGATACTCTAAAACCAGGTACGCCAAGATCTTTCAAAACATCAATGCAGAAAAAAAACTTTTGCTATTCATCATATTTGTTTTTAAATTGTTAAGTTTCCCATTTTATTTTTTAGACCAAATCTCGTAACAACATATTTAATAATTAAGTTTACAAAAAAAACATATTTAATAATTCAAAATTATCTACAATCAGTAGTTTATTTTCAATACAACCAAAAATTTTACATCAACATTTGTCAAGAATTTTTTTTTCAAAAAAAAACATTTGTCAAGAAATTATAATTTAGAGAAATTACATATTTTTACTAAAAGTATATAAATTTCAAGAACAGTTAGAAAAATAATAAAAACAAAAAAAAACAATTTATTTAAACAATTATTTTCACATTTCATCATACCTATTCTAACAAAGTAAATAAAATTGAACTTTTGAGAAAAAATGTCAATAAATTCAACTTTTGAGCAATTAACAAAGAAAAGATGATGGATAACCAAAACTAAATTAATAATATTTATATATACACATAATTTTGTCTACGAAATTCTTTTTTATTCACACTTTCTTTCGGTGCAAGAGTATAGATGCATCAAGAAAAAAACTAAAACCATCAAATCTAAATTAATTTTCAGTGCTGAAGACCGTAAACCTCCTCTTTCTTCAGATAAATACTCCTCAAAGTTTAATGAGAGCGAGAGTTTAACCTCAAAGTTGTATTTGATCTTTAGATGCATCAATGGCTTTGTCAACACCATGGCCTCACACTAATTGACCATCGGAATAAATCTATCTCATTTTATTCACACGCCCACTGTGGACCGTATGGGTTCGTATTAACATGTATAAAAACAAACAGAGCACCCAGGAGGTCTCGCAGCCAAGACAAATTTACTCTTTTTTCAACAAACAAACTTACCTTTTCCGCTAAAAACATCACAAATGAATTCAACTCATCTGTTAACTGTTATCAATTCCACAACTCGAATTAGTCAAAATTCACATTACTACAGATTAGAAATACAAGTTATTGATCGATATATGTAAATTTATACACTTTACCCACAAAATATGCACCCTTCTCACCAAATAGCACATGCATGAGCTGAATATTTCTAACCAAATACAAGCCAATCATATCTATACAAACTTGAAAAGGATTTCATTCAATTATAAAATAAAAAAATAGGTCTATTAACAAATATTTAAAATAATGGGCATAATTAACAAACACTCCGCGTGTAGCGCGGACAAACCACTAGTATTATTATAAAGAAGATTTTTTTCGCTTCTCCTTGTGCCACATGTGTGTCCACATCAGAAAGTCGTTGCACGAGAGAATGACACGTGTCCAGCCGAGTGAAACACACCGTTTTATTAAAACTCTGCCATTTTGCGCCTTGGTCGTGTGTTGTGTGATGGGTTCTAAAGTTTGAAGATTTTTACGGTCCTATGGAATATATGTTCGTCTTTGTTTCTCTTCTTCGTGCAGCAGCGAGACGGTGACGATTGTGTTTCTTCTCACAACCTGAAACAGTCTGATTATGACTTCATCTTTAATCCCATTGATTCGCTCCCCACGATGTGTATTCAAAGCGTTGTTTATATCTAAGAGGCAGTGTGGGTTTAATATAAATATATGTGCGATTTTTCTCCTTGAATCATCTTCTCTTGGTATCTATTATTATCTCATACCAATTCCAGTAGCATTCCAAATTTCTTTCTTGTTATAATGGCTGATTCCTCTGTTTTACTTGCATATTAGAAATCCGGTCGTCGCTCTTCCACCGTCGAGGTGCGGCTACTCAGACCTCCCTGATTTCTACATGGCTGTGTCCTTACTCTCTAGCCCTCCCACTTTCAACAAGGGATGGATCTAGAAAATTATTTAATGTGTGGCACAATATATATATATATATATATATATATATATATATATATATAAATTAAAATATTTAATAATTTAATGAAATGCATTTTATTATTTTTCTTGAATAAAAGTTACATTATTAGTCACCAAAATGTTACACCTTATTTTAAATGAACCATACAATTTTTTAATATAATTTCAAATATTCATTTTAAGTAATGTTATAGCTTATATACTGCAAATAACACTCAAAAACTCCGACAAAAAACAGTCAAATTTTTTATTCCTATTGGTTTTATTAATCTAACTATTGAAAAATTATAAATAATAGAAATAATTATTAAAGTGAAATTAGAATAAGTTACAGGTTATCACTAGAAAAATTATTTTTAAAAAGAAAAAAGATTATGAAGAAAGAAAGATTAGTTTGTGTAGCAAAAAAAAATTGTACGAAATAGTAACAAAAGTGTGTAGAAAATTGAGAAAAACAAAACATAGCTTTTTGAACAACGAAAGAAGAACAGAGAAAAATATTTTACAAGTGAGTGAAATCAAAGAGCAGGGCAGTTGGTTGGGATCGATCTTGAATATGGGTAGGGCACAATGAAGCCAATAATACCAAATTAGCTGAACAACTTTTTCTGGATAAATGTTTCCACAAGAAATTTATATTATCAGTCTGTGGCACGTGTCACACCCCTCTCCAAGGCGGGTCCGCCCCTGCTTTCAACAACTTTGATGAGGTTTGTTCTCAGTGTGTCTGAGTGTAAACTGGCTATATATAAGTGCGACATAAATTCAGACTCCTTAGGATGTTTTGTGATTTGCTTCTCCGATCAATTCCAATCTCTCTTCGTTTTACAAGATTTTTTTTATTGTTGTTTTGGGTGGGTCTAACGGTGATGGTGAAGCTGAAACAGTCGCAACGATTTCCGACATTGATGCTGGTACTGTTTATGCTTTTCATGCTAACAATTGTTCTCTTGATGCTTTTGGCACTTGGTGTCTTGGGATCTACTTTATGACGCACGTTATTGTGAACAGATTAGGATGAGAGTTTCAGAAGAAGAGCATTGTTGTTGCTATTTACTTTGACCAAGATGACGATGAAAGTTCAGGGACAACCAATAAGTAGAGCACAACGAGAATCCAAGAACACTCTTTTTTTGTATATTAGAAATCACTTAAACAATCACCTAGATCTGTTTAATTTAAATTATTCTCAATCACACACGACTAGAGACGGACCAATTTCTAATCTCTTAACTCAATAGATCGAGCTTCAACAACCTGAACTCGATCACCTCTTTGCTTGACAAGACAAACTCTTGCTCAAGCATTACAAGAAAACACGCTGATACTGAGGGACATTTTCCTCGGTATGTCGTCGGAATAACCGTATTCCAACGACATACCGAGGAAAATGTCCCTCGAAAAAAATTCCTCGAAATTTCATTTTCCCTCGAAATTTCCTCGAAATTTTGTGACGGAATTTCGAGGAACAACAATTCCGAAGACATTTAGAGGACATGCATTCGTCGAAGTGGTCGTCGATATATATTGAGGAACGTTCCCTCGGTATATACCGAGGATAATACCGAGGGAAGAGCCCTCCGAAAATTTTCGAGGAACTCGATTCCTCGAAAATTTTCGCGGAACTCAATTCCTCGGATTCCGAGGGACTTCCCTCGGTATATACCGAGGACGGCTGTTCCTCGGAATATATTGAAAATAGTTTTTTTTAAAAAAAATATTTTTGAAAAAAAATAATATTTTTAAAATTTAAATTCGAAAATATAAAATTAAAATTAAAATTTAAAACAAATTATATAAATTCAAAGTCATACAAATCAAAATAAAACATTACGAGTTTTTGAAAGAAATTAAACTACGGGTCTGGCATGGTCGGGAGGTCCACGTTGGCGTTCGGGTTCATGCTCCTCATCATCGCCATCATTTGCTCGTTCAGCTTCCTCTGTGCCTCCCAGCCCGCCTCTTGACTCGCCACCATGGACTCCAGCGCAGATATGCGAGCATCCTTGTCCCTCATCTGACTCAGAGGGACTTCTTGATCAACAAATGACGGTGGTGCAGAAGCAGACGAAACCGAGTTGGACCGACGAGCCAAACCGAACAAACAGCCCTTCTTCTTTGGAACCGACTGAAAAAGAAAGTGTCAAATTTAAATAATATAAAAAATGGATATTAGTTTATGGGTCGCAGAGTTAGGACCGAGTTGCAGAGAAAAACAAATGCAATATTAGTTTATGGTCGGTTTGCGCTCATGATTATGCAGCATACCGAACCGGTTTAGTTAACCGGTAGTTATTGGTTAACTCCATAAATGAACCTATGCAACTCTTCATTAAATGGATGTGTTTCTTCAATGAAGAGATGTGTCTCTTTGTTGAACATATGTGACTGTTAACAATGTATCCCTTGGTTGTCTATAAATAGGATACATTGCAAAGAGAAGAAAATAATTGAAGTAATAATAACAAGATAATACTAGAGAGAGAAAAACGTTTTAGAGAGAGAAAGCTATAAGGAATCAACTAGAAAGTCACTTGAACTGTGATAAGTGGTTGATTTCCATCTGTGATTTCATCCCCGGTTCTTGCCCAATTGTATCAAGTAGTGTTCACCACTAAACCGGGCTAAGGTATGTTTTCGGTTTAACCCGCTTCCGCATTAGAACATCTAACATTGGTATCAGAGCATTTGGATTCGATTCTGGCATATTTAAATTCTTAATAATCAGAGATGATAAGTAATATGGGTTACTAGAATTCGTTCATGATGAATTGAGAAAAATGGTTAATGCTTAGAAAAATTAAAAATGGTGAATCCATGAATACATGATGAAACGAATTGAAAATTTGTATATGTATTCATCATAGTGTCATTAATGTTTCTGGAAATTATTACATTTAGAACCGGAATATATTGCATGAATTTAGAGAAATAGTTAGTAAACCGGAAATATTGTTTTGATCATATCTCTCTGAATATATATCAGATTCGCATGCGTTTTGTATGTGTGCGTAGAGAATGAAATTATCTTTCTATTGATATATTATACGTAAAATATTAACGCGTATTCTAAGAGATATAAGGGTCGCAAGTTAGGACCGAGTTGCAGAGAAAAACAAATGCATGAAGAAGATGAACAGTAGCGCGACACGTGTCACGTTCAGATTCGTCCGAAATTTTCATATTTGTTTTACTCATATCTCTCTCAATATAGATCGGAATTGCATAATTTTCATGTCCATGCGTATCTGTTGAAATTATCTTTCATTTGATATATTTTACGCAAAATATGGACACGTATTTAGAGAGATATTAGGATAATACGTTTTTTTTATCAAACAATAAGTTTTATATATTAAATATATAAATATATATATATATATATATATATATATATACATATATATATATTAGATTTTTTGTTAAGTTCATGGAGAATATAGATTTATTTTGATTAAAAAAAAATAAAAAAAAATTATATATATAATGTAAAAGATTAAATTAATTTAGAATTAATTAATAAAAGTGATCTTTGTATAAATAAACATGCTTTATTTGTTAATTCATGTTAGAAAATACATTGATCTAGTGGGAGTTCTATTGTGTTTAGAACTTAAACAAAGTGGGAGTTCTAATGTGTTTAGAACTTAAAATTTTGCATAAAATAAATTAAAATTATTGTAATAAGATTTTAATATGAGTGATGATTGGGAACATAGTGAACTCTCGATTTTGTATTTAAATCAAATTACTATGATATAGTTTATGTTTATTGCAAGATTATATTATGTGAAAAAAAAAAAGTATTCAAAATTAATGTCTCTAAGATATTCAAGCAGGTATGTCGTCTGCTTGTAAGAACATCATTGCTGAGCTCAACCGAGGAGAGAAACTGGATGGTGATAATTACGATATATGGTATCGAAAAATTCAGTATGTTCTCGAAGAGCAAGAGGTGAAAGAGACTCTTTTCCATCTCATGGAAGAGCCTGCGCAGGGGACTACAACTCAACATGAGAGAGATAAAGAGGCATATACTGCCTGGAAAAGAAAGAATAACATAGCTCGAATTACTATGTTAAGTTCTATGAATGATGATCTCATGTGCGAGTTTGAAGAGTATGATACTGCGAAAGGCATGTGGGAAGCCTTAAAGAGAAGTTTGGTGCCACATCGGCAACTAAACTTAGGAGACTTAACCAAAAGTTTAATGACTATAAGAAGCGCCCAAATCATTCGATGAGGCAACATCTTAGAGTCATATCAAACATGATTAGAGAGCTCAAAAGTGCTGGTCAGATTATATCTAATGAACAGCAAATCCAAGCGGTTCTCCGCTCGTTACCTGAAAGTTGGGACCATATGAAGGTTCAGATGACACATAATGTCAACGTTAAGACATTTGAAGATATATCACGTCATCTTGAGTTAGAAGATGAGCGCCTAGAGGCCGCTAAACCTTTTAACGAGGCCAACTTTGCAAAATCAAACGGGGATTTGAAACGCAAGAGAGGTAACAAGGGATTTAAGGCACCAAGTCAATCAGATCCTAAGAGGCAAAAGAAATATGCCAAACATGGAAAGCGTGGAGGCAAGAAGGATAAGACTAATGTAAAATGCTACAACTGTAGCTCATTGGGTCACTTTGCTCGTGAATGCACTGAGGCAAAGAAGGTAACATCCTTAAACTCCACTTGTAAATATGCTTATGTTTCTAGTTGTGCAATGCTTACAGAATCTCATCCTCTGTGGATTGTAGACTCAGGAGCAACAAACCATGTAGCTAGAAGTCGAGAAGCATTTGTGGAGTACCGACGAATACCTAAAGATACAAGATGGTTATATGTGGGAAACAATTCTAAGGTTCCGGTATTGGGTATCGGCACTTGCCAATTACATATGCGTGGTGGAAAGACTCTCATATTACATGATGTATTATATGCTCCAGAAATTCGTCGGGACTTGGTCTCTGTATTAGCTTTACTTAAGTTAGGATTTAGTTTGAACTTTCATGATATGTGTTTACACATTTCTCTAGAGTCTATATTTTTTGGTTCTGGTTATACATATGATGGTTTCATTGTACTTGATTGTACTACAAATATTATTAATAATAATGATGATAATAGTTTTTCATATGTCACAACCTCTAGTAATAATGAAATAAATGTGTGGCATTCTAGACTTGGTCACATTGGTGTTGATAGAATGAATAGATTGGCTCGTGAAGGTCTTCTTGGCACAATCACTCGAGTTGATCTTGACACATGTGAACCATGTTTAGCTGGAAAAGCAATAAGGAACCATTTGGTAAAGCAACTAGAGCTGATCATCCATTAAAATTAGTTCATTCAGACATTTGTGGTCCGATGAATGTGAGGGCGAGGCATGGGGCCTCATATTTCATCACATTTATAGATGATTTCACTCGATTTGGACATGTGTTCCTAATTTCTCATAAGTCAGAAGCATTAGAGTGCTTTAGACGATATAACACTTTGGTCGAAAATCAGTTGGAGAGGACGATCAAGTGTTTGAGAACTGATAGAGGAGGGGAATATCTATCTGAACAGTTTAAGAAACTATGTGATGAAAAGGGCATCGTCAGACAATTGACTACCCCTTATACACCACAACAGAATGGTGTAGCGGAAAGAAGAAATCGTACGCTTCTTGAAATGGTTAGGTCTATGATGGCACAAGCAAACCTTCCAGTTTCATATTGGGGGGATGCACTATTAACTGCTGCCTATATACTTAACCGTGTGCCCTCTAAATCTGTTACTTCCACTCCTTATGAATTATGGACAGGAAGAAAACCTGATCTAATGCATTTGAGACCTTGGGGGTCTGCAGCATTTGTTCGAGATACTTCACATCCTCATGGAAAATTAGGTCCTAGAGGAAAGAAGTGTATCTTTGTTAGGTACTCTGAGCATTCTAAAGGTTATGTGCTCATTGGCGAACAATCAAATGGAAGTATAACAGAAATCGAATCACGAGATGTAACATTTTTGGAAAATGATTTTCCGAAAAGGGGAGAGATTGAGAAGGAGTCCCATCTTGAAGAGATGGTTGACCCAACTAGTGTTTATTCTACTAACCAATCTATGGAAGTTGGTGAAAGTTCTCGTGAACTATCTCAACTTAGTGGGAGAGAAACATTGGTTAATGAACCTTCAAGAGAAGAACTACAAGAGTCTGTTGTGCGGAGAAGTGACCGTGGAAGAGTTCCTCGACGTCGATTTGATATTGAAGGGGAAGCTTTCATGGTTGCCTTGCATGATGACTTAGAGCCTAGATCTGTTCAACAGGCTCTCTCCTGCCCTAACTCAGCTGAATGGAATGATGCAATCAGGGAAGAACTAGAATCTATGAAGGTAAATCAAGTCTGGGACTTGGTTGATCTTCCGCCAGAACGTCGAGCTATTGGAAACAAATGGATTTTCAAGATCAAACGAAAGGCGGACGGATCCATCGATAGGTATAAGGCTCGCTTGGTAGCAAAAGGATATACCCAACAAGAGGGTATAGACTATGAGGAAACATTTTCACCAGTGGTGAGGTTTGCCTCAATTCGCCTTATTCTAGCCATAGTTGCCGGATTAGATTTAGAATTACATCAGATGGACGTTAAGACTGCATTTCTTAACGGAGAACTAGAAGAAGAAATTTACATGGAACAACCTGTTAGCTTTGTGGAAAAAGGTCAGGAGCAAAAAGTTTGCAAACTCAAACGTTCCATATATGGTTTAAAACAATCTTCTAGACAGTGGTACCTTCGTTTTCATCGAGCTATAACATCTTATGAATTTACGATGATTAGTGAAGATCACTGTGTCTATGTCAAGAGAACTGGACAGCATTTTGTAATTCTATCTCTATATGTTGATGACATTTTGTTGGCTGGAAATAACATGGAGTTTCTGATAATCGTTAAGCAATGGTTATCATCTCATTTTGAGATGATGGATATGGGAGAAGCGAACTATGTCCTTGGTGTTAAAATACACCGAGATCGATCAAGGAAATTATTAGCTCTATCACAAGAGTCATACATTCGTACAATCCTTGAAAGGTTTAAGATGCTTAATAGTAATCCGATTGAAACTCCAATCGCTAAAGGTGAAGGCCTAAGCCTACAGATGTGCCCTCAGACCAGTGATGAGAAAAACGAGATGGAAGGAGTACCATACTCTAGTGCTATAGGCAGCTTGATGTATGCTATGATGTGCACCCGGCCGGATATTTGTTATGCGGTAGGCTTGGTAAGTCGTTACCAGTCAAATCCTGGAAAGAAACATTGGATGGCAGTGAAGAGGATCCTCAGATACTTGAAGGGGACAATGGACTATTCCTTGTGTTATCAAGGAAGCGATTTACACTTGACAGGATATACAGATGCCGATTGGGCTGGCGATCTGGATGAGCGTAGATCAACTTCGGGATATGCTTTCTTGTTGAGTAATGGAGCCATTACTTGGAGTAGCAAAAAGCAATCTAGCACAGCTTTATCAACGATGGAGGCTGAGTTCATTGCATGTCAGCATCAGTACAAGAAGCTGTATGGCTAAGAAGATTTTTACAAAGTTTACAAGTCACTACGGAGGCTTCATGTCCTGTGACTATTCATTGTGATAGTCAAGCTTGTATAGCTTATATGAAGGATCCCAAGTATCATGGGAGGACAAAGCACATCGAAATTAAACATAGTTTTGTGAGAGACATTGTGGCAAAGAAAGAAGTATTTCTTAAGTACATATCTACGCATAGAATGGTGGCTGATCCGTTTACTAAGCCTATTCCTAGAGATGATTTTCTTGCTCATGTTCAAGCTTTAGGTTTGCGTAGAATTTAGTATTTGTACTAGTGAAGATTTGCCATGTGACATTGTATTTGTATTTGACATTTTTTTATACAAAGATATTTTAAAATTATATACAATGATCCATATTTGATTTGAATACTTACACATAAATGTTGAGAGGTGTCACCAAGTAGGAGATTGGTTCACTCACATGAACAATCGCCTCAGATTTCTTAGTGAAATGCTGAGATGAGACTTGATTAGTTGGGCGCTAGTGGGAGCTTGCCTTGTAAGACTTATCAGTGTCGCCTTAACAAGAGGTTAAGATGAGATATGGTTTTAGGTATCGATCATGATTGTCCCAAAATCATGAATACTTGGGAGAGCTGGATAAGTACATAATCAGGCGCAAGAGAGCGCGCTGATAGTAGCTTGATCCACGTAGTGGTATTTTATTTATATAAGTGACACATGCTCTTAAGAGAAGAGTTAACCACTATGACATGTGTGTCATACAACATGTGCTATGTACGACTATATAGGAAGCGAGCGATTATTTTATCTTTAGTCCCTATCCTTCGCATGTGAGTTCCTATCAACCTATTTAAGGTTACAAAGTTACCCTTGAACCTTCAGCTACGTCCTTGAAGGAAAGAACTAATGCTTGCTACTTTAGTATGTTTTTCGACGGCGATGGAATAATTAGCTTTATGAAACATGCTAGGAAAGCAGTTAGTTCGGAACAGATGGACATGAGATTGGAAGGGAAAACTATTATTTTTATATTGACATATGTGTTTGCTGGCCAGCCACTATATCGCTCAATTGGAGTTTGGATATAGTGAACACATGATGTAGGAGAAGTCTAACATATGCTTTAGGGATAAGGTATGTTAGACCGATATAAAAGACAAATGAGTTTGGGGAACAGCGAGACATGCTGAAAAGCAATAAAGTTTTTATTTAGGGTTGTAGCTTATATGTATCCCTAACAGGTGCATACTTTAGCTCCCAAGTGCAGGTGTATTCGCAAGAGTCGCACGGTTCATTTGTCGTATGATTTCTGAGTTAGGATTCTTGTGCTTGACCTCTAAGACTTCTCTAGTAATTTATATGCTCCCTATCATGTGCGAGTGGGAGATATTAGTTTATGGTCGGTTTGCGCTCATGATTATGCAGCATACCGAACCGGTTTAGTTAACCGGTAGTTATTGGTTAACTCCATAAATGAACCTATGCAACTCTTCATTAAATGGATGTGTTTCTTCAATGAAGAGATGTGTCTCTTTGTTGAACATATGTGACTGTTAACAATGTATCCCTTGGTTGTCTATAAATAGGATACATTGCAAAGAGAAGAAAATAATTGAAGTAATAATAACAAGATAATACTAGAGAGAGAAAAACATTTTAGAGAGAGAAAGCTATAAGGAATCAACTAGAAAGTCACTTGAACTGTGATAAGTGGTTGATTTCCATCTGTGATTTCATCCCCGGTTCTTGCCCAATTGTATCAAGTAGTGTTCACCACTAAACCGGGCTAAGGTATGTTTTCGGTTTAACCCGCTTCCGCATTAGAACATCTAACAATTTATATTATCAGTCTGTGGCACGTGTCACACCCCTCTCCAAGGCGGGTCCGCCCCTGCTTTCAACAACTTTGATGAGGTTTGTTCTCAGTGTGTCTGAGTGTAAACTGGCTATATATAAGTGCGACATAAATTCAGACTCCTTAGGATGTTTTGTGATTTGCTTCTCCGATCAATTCCAATCTCTCTTCGTTTTACAAGATTTTTTTTATTGTTGTTTTGGGTGGGTCTAACGGTGATGGTGAAGCTGAAACAGTCGCAACGATTTCCGACATTGATGCTGGTACTGTTTATGCTTTTCATGCTAACAATTGTTCTCTTGATGCTTTTGGCACTTGGTGTCTTGGGATCTACTTTATGACGCACGTTATTGTGAACAGATTAGGATGAGAGTTTCAGAAGAAGAGCATTGTTGTTGCTATTTACTTTGACCAAGATGACGATGAAAGTTCAGGGACAACCAATAAGTAGAGCACAACGAGAATCCAAGAACACTCTTTTTTGTATATTAGAAATCACTTAAACAATCACCTAGATCTGTTTAATTTAAATTATTCTCAATCACACACGACTAGAGACGGACCAATTTCTAATCTCTTAACTCAATAGATCGAGCTTCAACAACCTGAACTCGATCACCTCTTTGCTTGACAAGACAAACTCTTGCTCAAGCATTACAAGAAAACACGCTGATACTGAGGGACATTTTCCTCGGTATGTCGTCGGAATAACCGTATTCCAACGACATACCGAGGAAAATGTCCCTCGAAAAAAATTCCTCGAAATTTCATTTTCCCTCGAAATTTCCTCGAAATTTTGTGACGGAATTTCGAGGAACAACAATTCCGAAGACATTTAGAGGACATGCATTCGTCGAAGTGGTCGTCGATATATATTGAGGAACGTTCCCTCGGTATATACCGAGGATAATACCGAGGGAAGAGCCCTCCGAAAATTTTCGAGGAACTCGATTCCTCGAAAATTTTCGCGGAACTCAATTCCTCGGATTCCGAGGGACTTCCCTCGGTATATACCGAGGACGGCTGTTCCTCGGAATATATTGAAAATAGTTTTTTTTAAAAAAAATATTTTTGAAAAAAAAATAATATTTTTTAAAATTTAAATTCGAAAATATAAAATTAAAATTTAAAACAAATTATATAAATTCAAAGTCATACAAATCAAAATAAAACATTACGAGTTTTTGAAAGAAATTAAACTACGGGTCTGGCATGGTCGGGAGGTCCACGTTGGCGTTCGGGTTCATGCTCCTCATCATCGCCATCATTTGCTCGTTCAGCTTCCTCTGTGCCTCCCAGCCCGCCTCTTGACTCGCCACCATGGACTCCAGCGCAGATATGCGAGCATCCTTGTCCCTCATCTGACTCAGAGGGACTTCTTGATCAACAAATGGCGGTGGTGCAGAAGCAGACGAAACCGAGTTGGACCGACGAGCCAAACCGAACAAACAGCCCTTCTTCTTTGGAACCGACTGAAAAAGAAAGTGTCAAATTTAAATAATATAAAAAATGGATTGAACTTTAAAAAATGAACTTACCGCTTCAACAATTTGGTTGATCCGAACCCGAGGCAAGCCGGTCGATCCCGTCGAATCGTCATCCTCGGTTTGAAGCTGAGACACTTCCTGTTCCATCTGACTGTCGATGAGGGTGACCACATCCCTCACAACACCATCATCAATCTCGCCGGTCTTCTTGTTGGTATACGCCGTCTTTATTAGGCGGAGATGATCAACCGGCTCCCCCTCATTTTCTTCCGCCTTGAAAAAAACATAAATTAAACAAATATTAGTAATTAAAAGAAATGCACAAAAAATATTAGAATCTTAAATAATATAATAAAAACCGACAAGCTTACCAAGCGATCCCCCAGACTGGCTAAAGATTGAGCACCCAAGTTATGGATGTACATGCCCTTCCCCTTACGGTCGCTCTTGCGGTTGGTGGAGTTGGTGGAAGAAGTTGCTCTCACGTCGTTCTTACTCTAATGCACACCCAACTCCCGCCAGACGACGGGGTCCATCCCCTTTGGAATCTTTAAAAAAAATTGTTAAATAAATAAAAAATATTTTAATAAATTAAAAAATTGTTTTATAAATAAAAACCAACCTTGTTTATTTCCCACTTCTTCTTCCACGAGTGCATCTGCTTCCCATAGTTATCCATAACTTTATGGACGAAGTGGTAATAGATAAACAACATATCATCGGTATTCCAGTTGAATTCTTGCTGAAAATAAAACACAATTAGTAGAAAATTAATATTAAAGATTAAAAAAATAAGTAAAAAATAGAATACTTACCGCAAATTGTTGAAACCATTATGCTGCTTCTTGAGAGGGAAGTCGGTGAAAGTCGGATGTCCATTGTCGAGGGACGAGTACATCATACGGTTGATCCATCCGCTGATCTCGTTTCCGGATCGGTCGAACCTAATAAAAAGAATTAATTATTTAAAATGAATCAAATTTTAATGAAAAAAATAGGTTTAATTACCATGTCTGACCCCGTCCACATGGATACTGAGTGAGATATGGAAGATGGTCACAACCCGGCTGTCGAACAAACTCCGCAATTCTCAGAAGTGCCGGATGAGCAGGAGCAGGAGCAGGAGCAGGAGTGGGTGCCACACCGGGAGCGGGAGGAGAATGAGAGGGAAATGGAGAGGGAGATGTTCCTCTTGAGACCTTTATATAAATAATTTTTTTTTAATATATACAATTTTTTATTTAATTTGTTAATATATTAAAATTGTTTAATAATAGCAAAAAAAGTTTAAATATATAAAAAATAGTTTAAATATTTAATAATTATTAAATGATTACAAAAAAGTTTAAATATATTAAAAATATTTTTAATATTTAAAAATTGTTTAATAATTATAAAAAAAGTTTTAATATATTAAAAATTGTTTAATAATTACAAAAAAGTTTTAATATATTAAAAATAGTTTAATAATTACAAAAATAGTTTTAATATATTAAAAATAGTTTAATAATTAAAAAATGGTTTTAATATATAAACAATAGTTTTAAAAATCAAAAAACGTTTTAAAAAATCAAAAAAACGTTTTAAAAAATCAAAAAAACGTTTTAAAAAATCAAAAAAAGTTTACAAAAAAAAAAACGTTTTAAAAAATCAAAAACACAAAATAAATCAAAAAAAAAATATAACAATAATCCAAACAACAATCCAAACATGCAAATCCTAAACTATCCATTCAATCCTAGAATTTCCTTTCTAACAACCTAAATTTCGAGATCTATGAAAAGAGGAAGAGAAGAGAGATGAACTTACATGGGAAGAGAGGAGAGGAAGAGAGGAGAGGAAGGAGGCCGAGAGGAAGAGAGGAGAGGAGAGGAGAGGAGAAGGAGAGGAGATCCGCCGAGGAAGAGAGAAGAGAGGAGAGGAGAAGGAGAGGAGATCCGCCGCAAGGAAGAGAGAAGAGAGGGAGAGGAGAGGAGAAGAGAGGAAGATCGAGAGGAGAGAAATGGGGAAGAAAAGAATGAAAGCCTTATTTATGAAGGGTCCGACGGACAGAGTCCGTCGAAATTTCCTCACAATTTTTAATGTTGGTCGTCGAAATTTCCTCGAAATTCTCTTATTGGCGGCTAGAGTTCCCGGGTTAATGAAAAACAGTCCGAGGAAAAAGGGTTTGGGGTTTTGAAAACATCGATTTTTTCCCCTATGTCATTTCTTATACAAATGTAATTCATAATAATGAGGTTTCTTTGTATAGATGATCATAAACAATGAAATAACACAATTACAAAAATTATTGTAAGTATTTCCTTTAACGTTTATTAAAATGTATAAGTGTTTATCTTATGTTGTGTGGTTTTCGTCTCAATCCGCAAAACATTGTTTTCGGTTTAAAACCCAAAAGTTTGACTTTATAATCTGGCTAAGACACTTAATGAAGGTTATATACGTGTTATTCAATCTGCAAAACGTTGTTTTCGGTTTAAAACCCCTTGTTCCTCGAAATTCCCTCGAAAAATTGTGAGGGAATTTCGAGGAACTACCAATAATTATCTAGGTCGTCGAAATTTCCTCGAAATCTTTCGAGGGAATTTCGAGGAAATACAAAAAAAATTGTGTTCCCTCGAAATTCCCTCGAAATATTTCGAGGGAATTTCGAGGAACAAGGTGTTTTAAATCAAACCCCTAAAATTATCTTGGTCGTCGAAATTTCCTCGAAATATTTCGAGGGAATTCGAGGAACAAGGTGTTTTGAATCAAACCCCTAAACCGTTAAGGGTCATTCCGAGGAAATTTTGAGGAAACCCTAATTTCCCTCGGTATTTCCTCGAAATTCATTAAAAAAAAAGAATCTACTCTGATTCCGAGTCATCATCACCAGATGAATCTGAATCTGGATCTTGGTGAAACTCTCCAATAATTGGTTCATCCTGTGCGTGAACGACGGCTTCCTCTGCGAAGTCGGTGAAATCTACTACAAGGCCAACTCCTGCTACATCTTCTGCTGCACTTAAGTTACTGGATGTGATTGGTTGTAGTGGGTCTTCCAGCTCAGAACTCCCCTGAACTCGGCCTCTCGGGTTGAGTCTGGTAAGAGTAACCTGTGGATCATCTCTGTTCCTTATCTGGGGGTACTTGATATAACAAACCTGTAACATTTTAAAAAATTTTAGTACAAGTTTAAATTATTACACATGATGACCAATCATTCTGAATAATTAACATTTACTTACCTGATCGGCCTGAGAAGCAAGAATGAAAGGATCATAATATTGCAGCTTTCGTCTCGAATTAACTGATGTAACACCAAATGCATCTGTTCTCACACCTCGATCTGGAGTGATATCGTGCCAATCACAATAGAAAACAGTACAGCGCAATCCAAGCATGCCCAAATACTTGATTTCCAAAATCTCATGTATGTGTCCGTAGTATATATCATCTCCCGATGCAGAACAAACGCCAGCATCATAGGTCGTACGCGAACGTTTCGTCTTTTCAGTTGTGAATGCATATCCTCGAGTACAAAATCTCAGATATGACTTCACAACATAGTTTGGTCCAACCACCATCTCGCGTATCCAATCGTCAAATATTTCACCTCTGGCCAAACCAGCAGACACCTATTAATAGCACATATATATAAGTATAAATATGTGATAAATATTTTTTTAATTTGTATAAATATGTGATAAATGATTTTTTTATTTGTTTAAGGCACTCACATTAGTAAACATCCATCCAGCAAATTCTCTTTGCTTCATTTCTTCTAGTTCTGCCTCTGTAGCGTATCTATATTCGAACCGCTTTTCTGCCATGAAAATCTTGTGATGACAAAAATGTAATTAATTAAGATATAAATATTAATTTGTTAAAATAAAATTTTGTAAGATAATAAACTTACCTCTCATATTGAAGAACATCTTCGCAGTTGGTGAGCAAATATGTTTGCAAATGACTGCGCTCCTGCTCAGTAAGTCGACGGTCCTTTGATTTTCCGCTAAGTCGTCCAATATCTGTGAAAATGTCAGGAACCGTAACATGGTATGTTGCCCGTTCGCCTATATCATCATGCCGAGCAGGTCTTCTGTTTTTGATCTGAACTTCTACTGGAAAGTAGTACTCAGCAAAGTTTGAAATTTCTTCATTGATCATCTGTGCGACTATAGAACCTTCCACCCTACTTAGATTTTTCACCATTTTCTTCAAATGGAACATATACCGCTCATACAGATACATCCATTTATACTGCACAGGACCACCAAGTTCCAATTCTCTTGCCAAGTGAATAACAAGATGCTCCATAACATCAAAAAGTGAGGGAGGAAATATCTTCTCAAGGTTGCACTGAATCACGGCTATGTTAGTCTTCAAATTTTCAATACCTTCAAGAGTCACTGATCTGGCGCATAAATCGCGGAAGAAAGCACTTATCCCTGCAATTGCTTCATAAACATTTCGTGGTAATAGTTCCTTGAAAGCAAACGGAAGTAAGCGATGCATCAACACATGACAATCGTGACTTTTTAAGCCAATAAACTTTCCTTCCTTTCGGTCGATACAGTTACGCAAATTAGATGCGTAACCGTCTGGAAACTCCACATCGTTTGAAATCCAATCAAAGAACGCATCTTTTCCTTCTGCATCAAGTCGGTATATGGGAAAAGGAGCCCTACCATTCTCATCAACATGAATTTCTGAACGAGCACATATATCGACTAAATCCAGTCTTGACTTCAAGTTATCCTTTGTTTTACCTTGAACGTTAAGGATCGTGTTCATGAGATTGTCAAAAAAATTCTTCTCAATATGCATGACATCTAAATTATGCCTTAGCAAATGATCCTCCCAGTATGGCAGATCCCAGAATATACTTTTTTGTGCGAGTTATGTAGGTTTCCAACAGCATCTACCGGAAAATGCGCATGTCCACCGATGTCTGGCGTCCTTTCTGCACCAAAATCTCTTAGTTGTGTCTTCAAACCTTTCCCACTAATTTCCGCAGGTGGACTGTCAAACACCCTCTTGTTCTTCGTAAACAAATTCCTACTCCTACGATATGAATGATCAGGTGGTAGGAATCTCCTGTGACAGTCAAACCAACACGTTTTCCTTCCGTGTTTTAGTTGGAAAGCATCAGTGTTATCTTGACAATATGGACATGATAGTCTTCCATGCGTTGTCCATCCAGATAACATACCATATGCTGGAAAATCACTTATTGTCCACATTAGTACTGCCCGCATTTGAAAATTTTCTTTACACGAAATATCGTATGTTTCAGCACCTTCAGCCCATAGTTGTTGCAACTCATATATTAGTGGCTGAAGAAATACATCAAGTGATCTCTTAGGATGCTCTGGTCCGGGAACAAGAATGGAGAGAAACAAAAACTCCCGTCGCAAGCACAAGTTTGGGGGTAAGTTGTATGGTGTAACAATGACTGGCCATAGAGAATATTGTCTTCCACTCTTCCCATACGGGCTGAAACCATCAGTACATAATCCAAGGTAGACATTTCTTCTCTCATACGCAAAGTCGGGATACTTTGATTGGAAATGTTTCCACGCTTTTGCATCTGAAGGATGTCTAATCTCACCATCTGTTGAGTGCTCTGTATGCCATCTCATTCTTTGCGCTGTGCGTTCCGAAAGATACAACCTCTGCAACCTTTCCGTCAAAGGCAAATACCACATCCTTTTATATGGCACTGGAACTCTTCCACTCGTATCTTTATAACGAGGTTTCCCACAAAATTTGCATGTAGTCCGCTGGTCATCCGCCCTCCAATAAATCATGCAGTTATCGCTGCATACATCTATTACTTGATAAGATAAACCAACCCCAGCTACGAGTTTTTGAACCTCGTAGTATGAACCTGGAGCTACATTATCCTCAGGTAGAATACCTTTAACAAAATTAGTTATCGCATCCACACAGTCTTCAGCCAAGTTATAATTTGTTTTAATGCCCATCAGTCTCATAGCAGATGATAAAGCTGAATGACCATCTCTGCAACCTTCGTACAATGGTTGCTTTCCAGCATCCAACATTTCATAAAATCTCCTAGCTTCTGCATTGGGTAAATCTTCCCCTCTAAAATGATCATTTATCATCTGCTCAGTACCTACACCATAATCTACATCCGCTCTAATTGGTTCTTCTAATCTAACCGCCGGCTGAGGTTCGCTAGTACTACCAAGTTCATAATCAGTTTCCCCATGATGATACCAAATTTTGTAACTTCGTGTAAACCCACTCAATAATAGATGAGTCCAAACATCCCACTCTTTAATAACTTTTCTATTTTTACAATTAGAGCAAGGACATCTTAACTTACATGTTTCTGCTTCCGGTTGTCGGCGAGCTACCCTCATGAACTCGATTATACCTTGATTGTATTCTTCCGTAAGCAATCTCGTGTCCAGATCCAAATGAGGTCGATCGATCTAAGAACGAAAATAATTTGAAGAAGACATCTTTTTTGGAATCAAATTCGTGAGACTAGGAGAGAAGAAGAAGAAATGGAGTGAATGAAGAGGAAGATGGGTGGCTGTATTTATAGATGAAATCCTTCCGGCATACTGAGGAAATTCCGAGGGAAACTGACATTTCCTCGAAATTTCCTCGGAATTTTTAAAATCTCCCAACGGCTCTCCCAACGGCTCTCTAACGGCTACAAGATGTCGTCGAAATATTAGTAATAGCCGTCGGTTTTTTCCGACGACCGAGGTTTCCTCGGTATTCCCTCGAAAATTACCGAGGAAGTTGGTCTTCCTCGCAATTTCCTCAAAAAATAGTGAGGAAATTTCGAGGAAACCACATTTCTTGGTTTCCTCGGTATTTCCTCGATATTTGGTCAGAAATTTCCGAGGAACTCATTTTCCCTCGGTATTCCCCTCACAATCAGCGTATTTTCTTGTAGTGAAGCTTTTCAATTAGCGTGCTTAACCTAGATCTGCCCTAGACAATCTAGTTAAGTAACCCTCATCGAATATACTATATTTCCTAATATCTCGATGCAATCAAATCTTCCAAATCTTCTTTACATGATAACCACGTTATGACACGTCATAGTTTCTATAACCGACTCTTTCCATTGTGTCACACATCGATCACATGTGTGACACAGTCTCCCTTTCTTCTTCATGATCACAGCTCTTTTCTTGAGCATACAGACGAGGTAAATAATAGTCTTAAAGCGTCTTTTGCTTTCTGTTTTTCTTTTTACGCTTGCTCATAATCTTCCATTGATTTCAGTATATTGTTAACTAATACAATAACATCTAATAATTTAGATTAAACACTATCACAAAAATTTCCCAAAGGATTGTAAGTTTTCATTATTTTCTGTTTCTGTGCATCTTGTTGATTCTTCATTTGGAAAAGTCGCAAGTAAACTCTCAAAAGGAAAAGAAAGACCCCTGTCGTATGAGAGTGATTTTGTGTTTGTGATTGTTCCTACACTAATTCTCTTATGGATGCCTGGAGAACAAAGTCAAGGATGGTTGGTGATGGTTGATGAAAAAGCCAAACCTGAAGTAAAAGAGAGGACTAGAAATGCATGCATATGAGAGACGGAGACAAGGATGATCACTGTTCTGAGCCGTCGAGGTTGCACCACCGTTCATTATCTAGAGACAGAGAGTGTTAAGCTAGATGAGCTTCACACTTAAAACCATTTGGTGATAAGAGGAGTGGTCCACCTATCTTATATATTGCTAAGGATCCCTTCTAATACCCGATGTGGGACAACTATGTGTCTAATACGCCCCCTCGAGATGATGGCTCTCTGAGCGTCAATCTCGGAATGCTCGGGCAAAGATCGATGGGCCAACTTTGGGCCAGATCGATGTGAATCGGGTTGAACTGTATGGATCGGGCTCTGATACCATGTTAAGCTAGATGGGCTTCACACTTAAAACCAATTGATGATAAGAGGAGTGATCCATCTATCTTATATATTGCTAAGGATCCCTTCCAATACCCGATGTGGGACAACTATGTGTCTAATAGAGAGAAGGATAGGCATAGAGATATTCAGGAGCACAGAGACGAGAGAGTTAAAGAGCTCGCAAAAAGGATGGAGATGAGAAGATATAAACGGAAAGAGAGAGTGGGTTTTATTTTTCATGCACTGCAGAAACAGGTGAATAACTCAGAAAGATAAACAGGTGAACAACTTATCCTCTTCCTCCATTTCTTTCCTGCCCCCTTCATTTTAACAAACCCCTGAAATGCAGAGATTCCACTTTATTAGTTAAGATTGTTAAGCTGCTACATAGGCTTGATTGGGTCATCAAATGTTTGTTTCTATTCTAAGAATAAAACATTTATCACCTGTTTGATTAATATGGTTGTCAGGATTATAAGGGAGAGTTTTGAAAAAAGCAAGCTCTCTATTAAATGAGCTTAAAGCTTTATGAGCCAAACGGCAACAACAAAGATTTTGTTCTTCAATGAAATTGTATTTGGTTTGGACAATGTAAAATTGGTTTTAGAGAGTTTCCTACTGGGCGAGAGATAAACATTACTGAAATCTAAATACAACATTTTTTTATAAATCAAAATTAGTTGGTAACTTAGTATTATTTTATGATATTTTGGAGGATTCATTTTCTATTTATCGAAGAATAGCTATATTTGTTTATAGGCATTCATCTGATATAAATATATATATATATATATATATATATATATGGAAAATTGGCCAAAAAACACTGAACTTTTCAAGAATTGCCAAAAGAAATCTATACACTTGTCTGGCCAATAAAATCCTGAACTTTTATCGACTTATTTAGATTATTAAAAAACTTACGATTGACTGACCAAATTAGCACATCGTTAAACGAGAGTTAAGACATCGTTAACTGTTGGCGTTGAGTGAAACGACGTCGTTTCATTTTATACAATTTAAAAATAAAAATTGGTAGACACCGGGGTTCGAATCCATGTTGTTTGGATCAAATAGCAAAGTATTTTACCACTAAGGTACCACTAAGAAACTTACGATTGACTGACCAAATTAGCACACCGTTAAACGAGAGTTAAGACAGCGTTAACTGTTGGCGTTAAGTGAAACGACATCGTTTCATTTTACATAATTTGAAAATAAAAATTGGTAGATACCGGGGTTCGAATCCATGTTGTTTGGATCAAATAGCAAAGTATTTTACCACTAAGGTAGTGGCTCATTCAATGTAGGAACAAACACGTTTAGTTTTATTTGGTATAGATTTTGAATATAAAATATTCTCTAAAAATTTAAAAGGTCTTTAAAATTCCAAAAATTTGAAAAATAAAGAATTTTTATAAAATTATTTTTGAAATTGAATTTAAAAATAAAATTTTATTTTTCCTTTAGAAAATCAAAAATCTTCCAAAATTTTCATTTTTAAAAAAAAATTCAAAAAAAGACTTTCATTTTAGGATTAAAAATTTTGAAAAAATAAAAAAAAAATCGAAAATAGCAAAAAAAAGTTATAAAAATAAATTCGAATCTGAAAATAATCCGAATCTATAAAAAATATTTTTTTTATTTTATTAACTTTTTTAAAAAAATGCCCAAAAAGAAAACTTTCATTTTTCAAATTATTAAAAGAAAAATTGAAAAAATAAAATAATTCGAAAACAAAATTCAAAAAAAGTTATAAAAAATTTCAAATCTGAAAACATATAATCAGAAACTATAAAAAAATAAATAATGATAATAATAATAAATTATTTTTTATAGTTTCTGATTATATGTTTTCAGATTCGAAATTTTTTATAACTTTTTTTGAATTTTGTTTTCGAATTATTTTAATAATAAATTATTTTTTATAGTTTCTGATTATATGTTTTCAGATTCGAAAGATTTATAACTTTTTGGAATTTCTTTCGATTTTTTCGATTTTTTTCAATTTTTTTTATAATCCGGAAAATGAAAATTTTATTTTTTTGGAATTAATTTTTCAGTTTTTAGAAATTCTTAAAATCTTTTTAAGTTTTTAGATAATTTTTTATATTCAATCAGTACCAAATATAATTAAATGTGTTAGTAACTTCATTGATTGAGCCACTAGCCTAGTGGTAAAGTACCTTGTCATTTGATCCAAATAACCTAGGTTCGAACCTAGTGGTCAGACTTGATTTTATTTTCAAATCATGCAAAACGATGTCTTTTCATCTCATTTCAAAACGACGTCGTTTCACTTAACACCAACATTTAACGATGTCATTTTTCTGTTAAATTTGCTGACGACGTGCTAAATTGGCAAGTCAAAGAAAATATTGTTAATTAATTCTAAAGTCAATAAAAAATTTGTGTTTTGTTTAATCAGTCCATATGTCTAGGTTTCTTTTGGCAATTCCTGAAAAATTCAGTGTTTTTTTGACCGATTTCTCACATATATATATATATATATATATATATTTGTTCATTACCTGGCTTTAGTTTGAGAAGTGATATATAAGTACAGCAAAATACAATCAACCACTCTATTTAATCAAGCAAATTATTTTCTTGGGAATTTTGTCTTCTTGGACAAGACTTCCATTTCTTAACTACATCATTATTAATAATAAAATAAGTACTATTATAACTTTTGATTTTTTTCCGCTGCCACCTCAACCAACGAGAAAAAGAAAACATGACATCAACTAACGAGAAAAAGAAAACATGACACATCAGTTTCAGTTTCAGTTTCTAACATTTGAACTATCGATACTATTAAAAAAGAAGGAATTTTAAAAAGTCGACTTATACAAGTTGTTTTGGACCCTTTCATTTTTTTAGTCCAACCTATTACATATAACAAAATCTTATAACTAACCTAATAGCAACTTAATAAGATTCTCCTTCATTTAAATAAAATTTATTACTGTTATTGACTTTAAATGTTACTATAATCTAAACCGTTGACTTCTAACATTTTAAATATGTGCGTAAGAAAGATTTGTATAAATCATTGTTTCTATTACTAATGTTTATATAATTTTTTATATCGAATGATGGTGTTGAATTAATTTAAAACAATATTATACCTCATCTATACTATTAAAAGAGAATCACTACCAAAAAATTTACTTAAAACAACTATTGAATCTTTTCACTAACTAATTATTTTTCGCCCAACTATTTGAAAAATTGATTTGCGGATGCGGGTTATGAGTTTTTTATGCGGGCTTAGTACGAGTTGGTGGATTTTGGATCACGGCTACCCGTCGACCCGCAAATTATTTAAAAATAAAAATTAAACAAGTAAATACTTTTTTTAAATACAAGAATTTAAAAATAATAATTTAAAATTTAAGTCATGTATAATTTTTTATTATAAATATGCTTTTATAGTAATTAAATTAAATAATGATTTTTAATATATGTATACAACCCACGGATAACCACAAAATTAAGCAGAGCGGATGCATGTACAATATTATTTGTTTGCAAGTTGTGCGGGTCATATTTTTAACAAAAACAAAGTTGAAAATCCACGGGTTGGCGGGTCAACGGGCGAGTTCGATCCGCAACTCAGCCTTAACCGTGCGTATACCGGATCAATTTTTAAATTATAATATATTTTGATCTAAATTTATACACAAATATGATTATAAAAAAACAAATATAATCAGAAAAAAAACAAATATAAAAAATTAAATTTAAAATAAAAGAATATACCCGCACTTTTAAGGGCGGGTCAAGATCTAGTCATACTGTTAAAAGTACATCAAATAATAATCTTCATAGCTAACAATACATCAAATAGTTATGCTATTTTTATTAGTTTTTTTTTTGTCAGCAACAACAGACTCATATAGACTCTGTAAACCAAACTGGGAGCACCGCATCCATATGGACGACAAAAGACGCTTGCTTCCTTGCACTTCGTGCTAAGCTATCCGCCCTTTTATTTTGTGTCCGAGGTATATGAACGAGCTCTGAACTAGTAAAACTCTTTTTCAAGAATCTAATATCCTCTAAGTAACTTGCAAAGGCTAGCCACTCTTCTGGTTCCGAAACCATCTTCACCAACTGAGAACAATCCGTTGCAAACGTGACTGAGAATTGTCGTAAATTCCTCATACATTCCATCGCCCAAATAAGAGCCCCCACACCTATCACAAATTATATCTCCTTTCAAACCTCGTGCCTTTAGATTCTTTTTAACCACTATACATCCTGAAAGCAATTGCCATAAGAAATGTTTCATCTTTGGTGGGCACTTTATTTTCCAGCAGAATGCCTTCAAAGTAGAGATCGAGGGACCATAAATTGGTAGTGTTCTATCTCTGTCCGGGTAAACCCGTTCTACTTGATAACCCGAATTAACCGTGTACTTTCCATTCATAGTAAAGTGCCAACCATCTCTATCATCCAACCTTGATCTGCTTAGTGGCAAAGTCTCAATTATTTTTGTATCAAGGGGATCCACCAGTGTCCGTATAGCCTGAACATTCCAGGTTCTCGATGTTGCATCAATAAGAGCATCCACCGTGAGTTCTGGATAAAGAGTGTGATTATTTTTATTTGCTGGTCTCGGGCGAGTGGATGGAAGCCACGGATCGTTCCATACAGATATAAAAGATCTTGTTCCCACCCTTTTGATTAGTCTTTTGCTAACCAGAGATCTAGCAGAGACAATACTACGCCATCCGTAGGACGCCGAGTACGATCTAATTGGTTCCAAGGGCGATGCATTCCGAAAATACCGTCCCTTGAAAACACGAGAGAATAAAGATTTTGGTTTCTTTATTAATCTCCATAATTGTTTCCCCAACATAGCCGTATTAAAATCCGTAAAATCCTTAAATCCCAAGCCACCATCCTCCTTGGGGCTACACACTTTATCCCATGATTGCCAATGCATTCCCCTTGTGTTACCTGAAGGACTCCACCAAAATTGAGCTACTGCACTTGTAAGCTTTTTTATAATTGTTTTCGGAATACGAAAACAGGACATTACATGATTTGGTAAGGCCGTCGCTACTGATTTTATTATAACCTCCTTTCCTCCTTTGGTGAAAAATTTAAAAGTCCATCCATTTATCCGATTATTTAAGCGGTCCTGGACAAAACCAAACACCTGTGTTTTTGGGCCACCTAGGTTTTCTGGAATTCCTAAATAAGATCCCATACCCCCCAGATTTTGAATCTCAAGAACATCCCGAAGATCATGTTTCATAGATTCCTCAATCTTATGTCCAAACTGAATTGATGATTTTTCAAAATTTATCTGCTGTCCAGACACCGCCTCGTATTCTTTCAAAATTCGAAGAATCGTCTGACACTCCTCCTTTTGTGCTCGGCAAAAGAAAAGACTGTCATCTGCGAACAGCAAATTATAAATCGGTGGGCAAGCCCTCGCCACCTTTATACCCGTCAATAATTTTCCCCTTTCTGCCTTCTTAATGTTTGCCACCAAAGCTTCTGTGCACATAATGAACAGATATGGAGACAATGGATTCCCTTGCCTAAGCCCCCGCTGTGGAATAATATGACCCTTTGGTTGTCCATTTAAAAGTACTATGTACTGTACTGTAGAGATGCAGCCCATCATTAATTGAATCCAATGTGGAGCAAAACCCATTTTAGAGAGGAGCGCTTGAATAAAATTCCATTCCACTCTATCGTAGGCTTTACTCATATCCGTTTTGATCGCCATAAATTTTCCCTGACATGATTTATTCGTCCTCAGTCCATGAAATATTTCCTGAGCAATAAGAATATTATCTGAAATCAAACGTCCAGGAACAAAGTCCGATTGAGTTTCTGAGATCAGAGCCGGAAGACACGCCTTTAATCTCTGACATAAAACCTTCGAAATAATCTTGTACCCTACATTACAAAGACTGATGGGTCTAAGCTCTGTCATCCTTGTCGGTCTCTCCTTTTTAGGGATCAAACATATGTTTGTAATATTTAATCTTTCGTCCAAAACTCCTGTGGTCAAGAAGTTATTAACCATATCCAAAATATCCTTTTTAATAATATGCCAAGAGTGCTGAAAGAAAAGAGCTGTCATGCCATCTGGTCCAGACGCTTTCTCTGGATGCATCATAAATAAAGCTTGTCTCACTTCCTCTTCCGTTGCCAATCTAATCAGTCGGTCGCTCATCGGTTGCGTAATTGTGGGTACTATTTCCTCTAAAAACTCATCAAATTCAATAGGGGAATTAGTTTCAAATAAATCTCCAAAATAGTCCACAGCAACCTTCTCCACCCCTTGTTCCTCAATAATCCAATTTCCATTATTATCATAAAGCCCGACAATCCTATTTCGAGTCCGCCGTTGTTTTGTGAGAGCATGATAGAATGCCGTACTGCGATCCCCTGCTGTATTCCACGTGTTGGGACTCTTTTGGTGCCAATATTCCTCCTCATCCTTATAAGCTTCTTGCAATTTCCGTGAAACATCTATAATTTCCTCTTGGATCCTATTATCATCCATTTGTACTTCCTCTAGTGCCTTTTGTAATTCACCAATCTTCTCCTTTCCATAGGGTGGATTATTCTTTCGCCATGTAGAAATTTCATGTCTACAATTGGTGATTTTTGTTACAAAATCCCCGGTCCCCTCCGGATTTCCCCCTGCCCTTTCTCGCCAGCCTCTCTCGATTGTGTCTAATAATCCTTCCTGACCTATCCATCTTTTATCAAATCGAAACTGACCCCTTCTCTTTTTGAATTTATTGTCCATATAAGCTACCACTGGCCTATGATCAGAACCCACCATTCGTAAATATTCTGTATATGAGGGTGTTGCCTAAGGTTGATGACCCTTGAAAATTTGCTTTTCCATGTTCCATTGCTGGAGTAGAATTTGAGGAAGCTCTTTGTGACTCTGGATCTTGTGTGAATCTTGTCTCAAAGGCGATTGTAGACAAGTTGGGCATTGCTGATGTTGAGCCTTCTCAGGTGACTCTGACTTTTGCAAACTCTTCCAGAGCAGTTCCTTATGGCACTATTCGCAACCTTCCTGTCCAAGTTGGGGACTGTGTTCTCCATACTGAATTTCAGGTTGTTGAGATGAACAAGGATCATGAGATGCCTTTGATCTTAGGAAGGACATTTATGGCTACAGTGGGAGCAATCGTTGATATGCCTAATAAGAGAGTCTCCTTCTCCCACATCAATAAGAATGTCTTCTATCAGGCTGTTCCCACCAGATTTCAGAAACTACACGCCTCTTGCATCCCAGTGTTCAGTGGAGAAAAGCTGAAGGTTGTTCCAAGGAAGGAGCTTGAGAAAAACAGTGAGACCAAGGAAGTCCAGGATGAAGATCCTCACAATGATACCAAGAAACTCAGTGGGAATGCAAGGGTGAAGGAGAAAGTCCAGAAAAAAGGGTCAAAAGAGATCCTATTATGACTTTGACACCTCACTGGTGTGATGAGAAATCCATTGAATATGAGGTAAAGTGTAAGGGTACCTCTAAACCTTTCTCCAAGGTCAGAGTTATTCTCACAGATGAGCTGAAATAGAAAGGAGAAGCTGCTGTGAAAGGGTTGTTGAGCAGAGTTTTGAAGCTGAACATGTCTGATTGTGGAGCTTGTTTTGGAACAAGCCCTCATGCTCAACCCGACTGATCCCTGTCACCAAGTCAAGCTAGTGACTTTAACCAAGTGCTTGGTGGGAGGCAACCCACTGGTAAGCGTAAATATAACTTGGTTTTGTTTTTGTTTTCTTATTTTCGTTTTAGTTTATTGAGTTTCAGGTCAAAAAGCAGAAAAATTCGAGATACTTCGAAAAATTATGGGTTGCAGAAACGGAGCTCCTTGTTCTGCAGGAGCCGAGAATAACCATTCCAGGTGAAAAGCTGGCGACAGAACACCCAGAATTTTTCGAAGCACCCGCTCCAGGTAAGTATCTCGACCAAAAAAATTTGTAAATTCTTGTTTTCACCTTCTCTCTGATTTATTTTCACAACGAGACGTTGTGAAGTAAGTCTGGGGGAGGGTCTTTGTCGTTTACTAACCCGTTTCTTTCTTTTGTTTTTCTCTTGAGTCAGTTTGAGTCAATTTTTAGGATCGAGTCAGTCAAAGTTTGTGGGAATTAGGACCTTATTCTGTGTTGATCACTAACCACCTCGTGCTTTAGTTGTCTTATTCAGTGACCTTAGCAGTAGCGAAAGACACACATGTGGACCCGGAACACCCTGACATATCTCACTTGATTCTCCAGAAGTTCTCAGCCGATCAGGTTACACTGGGTAGACTTAACTCCAAATAACTTGAACCTAATCTTGACTGAAATTCTTCTTGTTATGGGCACTAGATCAGGGAAAAGAGAACTACACTCAGGACTTCTTATTCTTTCTATCCATCTTGTTGTTCCTGAGTGGCTAGCTCATCTTTAGCTAGTTCCCACCCTGAACCTTAGCCTTTATTCCACCTTCATGCATTTGTTTTTCAGTGCTATATGTGCAGATATGTGCAAAAAGGTCGGAGAGGAAAGGATCGACGCAGCCTCTTACTCGTTACTGCTGCGCAGATTCAACCAGAAGGAGAACAAGCAGATTAAGGGAGCAACCACTCCATAACCAATGAGCTGTTCAAGAACATGGGTGGAGAACCAGAATGATTTGAATCAAAACCACCAGTGGCATCCTTGACATCACATGTTACCTCCTTCTTCGTCACCTCACTATCTCTTTTTGTACTTGTAAAAAAAAAAATTAAATTAAAATATATATATATATATATATATATATATATATATATCTTTCATTTTGTTTAGCATATGGTGATGGAGAAGGAGAAGAATTCAGGATACATGAGCCACTGGAAAGGTCGGGCAGAAGAGTAGGTATCAATTTGAAGGGATGAGGAGCAGACAGATGAGCGGATCAGTCTGATGATTGTTCCCGAACGAAAAGAACAGTCGCTCCTGAGATAGCAAAATGAGTAAGGGGCTGTGGACATCAATGGAGCCGTCCTCTCACGACTATTTTGCGCGATATCCTGCATCCACTACGAAAAGTTGGTAGCCCCTAAACACTCTTTAGCTCCACCATAAAATTAGCCTATTCCACACCTAGCCCGTCTACCCTGAATAGTGCCTGTGATGAGAAGCTCACGCTGCTCTTAAATGAATGTAGGGAGTTGTGTCTCGATAGTGTTGCTTTTTCAGGTTTGAGATGTAGAGTATGGAGCCGATTTTTGAACAGCAGCCAGTGGGGTTCTGGTAAGGGTGTGTTGTCCTAGTTTACTGCTTGTATGGTTCAGAGATTCGTGGTTAAGGTATGGTTGCTGAGAATAGGAGAGTTCCCACACTTTCAAACCTTTCTCCCTGTCCTTGATACTTGGTCTTGTTCGAGGACAAACAAGGATCTAAGTCTGGGGGAATTGATATATGGTGTTTTATACATCATTATATATATGTTTTCTAATTGGTTTCTAAGTCTTTATCGAGTCTTTCTAGTCCTTTTCGAGTCATTATAGGTCTGAAGTTGCACTGGATGGGAGATGGACCTACTGGAACAAAAGAAGCAGAAAACAGTGCAGTTTGGTGATTTTCACGCAGAACAGTCTGATGACTGTTCCCGATCAAGCGGAACAAGCAGACGGAGTGATCCCGCGGTTGTTCCCGGTGAATAAGGAAAATACAACATCTCGGGATTTGTCCTAATTATCCTCTTTTTCTCTCTAGCCGCCTGTGGCTTTTGATATAACTTCTTTTTCTATTTTTCTACATCATACTACGCTTCTTTTGATAGAAGAAACCATTGGAGACTTGCTTTGTGATTTCATACCTTGTAAAGGGAGAAGGATCTCTCTCTCTCTCGTTTTAGAGAAGATCATCCTGAACCCTGTCTTGTTTCTGTTATATTTATGCAGTATTATTCATCTATGAACTCTGTGTTTTCTCTGTTCATGGCTGAGTAGTCGGCTAGCTTGTCTAGGGTTCTAGGGTGTTGATTTCGTGAGCTAAATATAGATAAGTGAATCACTCGATTGTCTTCATTCATAACCATTCTTACTGCTTGCATTAAACTGGCCGCTTAATGTTAGATCATAGGTTTAATCTGATCATCAAAAGTGCTTAGGTTGCTAGATCTGTTTTGAATGAGCATTGCATCCCTAATCAGCGAAAGTAGATATTAGGGTGTTCTGTGAACCTATCGGACTTGATCTCTATTGCTTGTTGTCGCTTCTCACCTCAACGACAGTTATACGGTGAGATCGATAAGCATAGGGAGCAGTACCACGACAGTGGACTGTTCTACTTGAGTGATCCGAGTTCTAGACTGTTCTTATTAGCACTTGAATAATTGTTTAGCTCACAAGTATTAACACCCGATGAAGTAACCCTAGGCTGGCTTCTCTTTAAATTAAATTCTCATTTATATTATTTTACTTGCTTTGCACGTTACCCTCAAAACAAAACCCCATATTTGTTTTAGCTAAGTATTGATCCAATAGAAATAAAGTGTAAGAGTTGGTCTCTGTGGATTCGATCCTAAAGTGCTACATTGACATACTATTCGATTGTGGTAGTGTGTACATTAGGTTAATTGGTGTGCGTGAACACGAATATCAATTTGGCACCGTTGCCGGGGACCATCTTTTTACCTTTATTTTTCGGTTATTTATTTAGTCTAAGACCTCTAACTTGCTCTTTTCTCTTTGTTGCAGGAGATCGCAAGGTTTAGAAAATCAGAACAGACAACAGCCAAGGCCTACTGACACCACCATGGGTGATCACGGTCATCAGGATGATCTCGCTGCAGCAATGCAACTGATGCAACAGCAGATGCTTCAGATGCAGCAGACCATCCAAGCTCAGCAAGCAGCTGCAGAACAATCTGCTTAACAGGCTGCTCTCGCGCGGCAGGAACAAGCAGCGCAGACTGTTCCAATCGGGGAGAGAAACCTTCCGTGGAACATTCCTACTATGCGCTCTGCCATTGTTCCTCCACTCTGCACCAGGCAGGACTTTGAGATCAAGCCTGCTCTGATTGATCTGGTGCAGAGAAAAGTATTCTCTGGTCTCTCTGCAGAAATTCCAATGGAGCATATTGAAAATTTCGAAAAAGTCTGCAGTTTTACTCGTGCGAATGGTGTGCCACCAGACTACATCAAGTGCATGCTATTCCTATTCTGATGGAAAAGCTGCACGGTGGTTGAACTCCCTCCCTATCGGCTCTCTCACTTCATGGGAACAGGTCCGATCAGCGTTCCTCAACCATTTCTACTCTAAGGCGAGAACAACTACATTAAGGAACAAGATCACCTCATTCAGACAGCTCCATGATGAGCCTTTTTGTGACGCATGGGAGCGCTTCAATGACTACCAGAGAGAATGCCCTCACCATGGATTTGATGATGATTACCTCCTGGGCATTTTCTATGATGGGGTGGATTGGAAATACCAAGGTGCTCTAAACTCTTCGAGCAATAGAGACTTCATGACTCAGGCCACTGATGGAGCGCTCAAGCTGGTTGAAAACATGGCAGCTAGCTCAACCAATGAGAACCAGGAGAGCGATCGCTCCAAGGAAGTCAACAGTGTACACACCCAGAAAATTGATGAGCTGACAGCTAAGGTCGATCAGCTACTGCAGAACAACCAGGCACAAGGATCTGGGTTTGAGAACACCATCCCGCAGAGCAATCATCAAGCTGTTCCAGCCACGAGTGCTCCAACTGCAGGGAACAGTCCGCCGGATGATCTGAAAAATCTGAACATTATGATGCAGCAGATACTCCAGAGCCAGCAACTTCAGGTCAAGGCACTGAATCAGGTTACCACAGACATCAACACCAGAATAGACAGCATATTCACCGAGCTGAATTCAAAATATGATATTGTGAGCAACCACATAAAGAAGATTGATGTTCAGCTTGCTCAAACTGCTGAAACTGTTAAAAGACAGGAAGAGATCATTCGTGGAAAAAGTGTGATGAATCCTAGGGTTGAGCACTGTAATGCAACCGAGCAGAGACGTGAGAAATCTGAGGAAAAACAAGCGAAACAACTGTTCGCTGAGACTGTTATGGGTGCAGAACAGAGAACAGTGCAGTCTGCTAGCTCTAGAGCGACTGCTCCCGCGACTGCTCCCGCTCCCGACGGATCTACTGATATTCCACCAGTGCGAGTCTATGTTCCTAAGGTTCCCTATCCGATTCCACCTAGACACCTGAAGGTGTTGCCTTAGGTTGATGACCCTGGAAAATTTGCTTTTCCATGTTCCATTGCTGGAGTAGAATTTGAGGAAGCTCTTTGTGACTCTGGATCTTATGTGAATCTTGTCTCAAAGTCGATTGTAGACAAGTTGGGCATTGCTGATGTTGAGCCTTCTCAGGTGACTCTGACTTTTGCAAACTCTTCCAGAGCAGTTTCTTATGGCACTATTCGCAACCTTCCTGTCCAAGTTGGGGACTGTGTTCTCCATACTGAATTTCAGGTTGTTTAGATAAACAAGGATCATGAGATGCCTTTGATCTTAGGAAGGACATTTATGGCTACAGTGGGAGCAATCGTTGATATGCCTAATAAGAGAGTCTCCTTCTCCCACATCAATAAGAATGTCTTCTATCAGGCTGTTCCCACCAGATTTCAGAAACTACACGCCTCTTGCATCTTAGTATTCAGTGGAGAAAAGCTGAAGGTTGTTCCAAGGAAGGAGCTTGAGAAAAACAGTGAGACCAAGGAAGTCCAGGATGAAGATCCTCACAATGATACCAAGAAACTCAGTGGGAATGCAAGGGTGAAGGAGAAAGTCCAGAAAAAAGGGTCAAAAGAGATCCTATTATGACTTTGACACCTCACTGGTGTGATGAGAAATCCATTGAATATGAGGTAAAGTGTAAGGGTACCTCTAAACCTTTCTCCAAGGTCAGAGTTATTCTCACAGATGAGCTGAAATAGAAAGGAGAAGCTGCTGTGAAAGGGTTGTTGAGCAGAGTTTTGAAGCTGAACATGTCTGATTGTGGAGCTTGTTTTGGAACAAGCCCTCATGCTCAACCCGACTGATCCCTGTCACCAAGTCAAGCTAGTGACTTTAACCAAGTGCTTGGTGGGAGGCAACCCACTGGTAAGCGTAAATATAACTTGGTTTTGTTTTTGTTTTCTTATTTTCGTTTTAGTTTATTGAGTTTCATGTCAAAAAGCAGAAAAATTCGAGATACTTCGAAAAATTCTGGGTAGCAGAAACGGAGTTCCTTGTTCTGCAGGAGCCGAGAACAACCATTCCAGGTGAAAAGCTGGCGACAGAACACCCAGAATTTTTCGGAGCATCCGCTCTAGGTAAGTATCTCGACCAAAAAAATTGTAAATTCTTGTTTTCACCTTCTCTCTGATTTATTTTCACACCGAGACGTTGTGAAGTAAGTCTGGGGGAGGGTCTTCGTCGTTTACTAACTCTTTTCTTTCTTTTGTTTTCCTCTTGAGTCAGTTTGAGTCAATTTTTAGGATCGAGTCAGTCAAAGTTTGTGGGAATTAGGACCTTATTCTGTGTTGGTCACTAACCACCTCGTGCTTTAGTTATCTTATTTTCAGTGACCTTAGCAGTGGCGAAAGACACACATGTGCACCCGGAACACCCTGACATATCTCACTTGATTCTCCAGAAGTTCTCGGCCGATCAGGTTACACTGGGTAGACTTAACTCCAAATAACTTGAACCTAATCTTGACTGAAATTCTTCTTGTTATGGGCACTAGATCAGGGAAAAGAGAACTACACTCAAGACTTCTTATTCTTTCTATCCATCTTGTTGTTCCTGAGTGGCTAGCTCATCTTTAGCTAGTTCCCACCCTGAACCTTAGCCTTTATTCCACCTTCATGCATTTGTTTTTCAGTGTTATATGTGCAGATATGTGCAAAAAGGTCAGAGAGGAAAGGATCGACGCAGCATCTTACTCGTTACTGCTGCGCAGATTCAGCCAGAAGGAGAACAAGCAGATTAAGGAAGCAACCACTCCATAACCAATGAGCTGTTCAAGAACATGGGTGGAGAACCAGAATGATTTGAATCAAAACCACCAGTGGCATCCTTGACATCACATGTTACCTCCTTCTTCGTCACCTCACCATCTCTTTTTGTACTTGTAAAAAAAAAAAAATTAAATTAAAAAAAAAAATATATATATCTTTCATTTTGTTTAGCATATGGTGATGGAGAAGGAGAAGAATTCAGGATACATGAGCCACTGGAAAGGTCGGGCAGAAGAGTAGGTATCAATTTGAAGGGATGAGGAGCAGACAGATGAGCGGAGCAGTCTGATGATTGTTCCCGAACGAAAAGAACAGTCGCTCCTGAGATAGCAAAACGAGTAAGGGGCTGTGGACATCAATGGAGCCGTCCTCTCACGACTATTTTGCGCGATATCCTGCATCCACTACGAAAAGTTGGTAGCCCCTAAACACTCTTTAGCTCCACCATAAAATTAGCATATTCCACACCTAGCCCGTCTACCCTGAATAGTGCCTGTGATGAGAAGCTCACGCTGCTCTTAAATGAATGTAGGGAATTGTGTCTCGATAGTGTTGCTTTTTCAGGTTTGAGATGTAGAGTATGGAGCTGATTTTTGAACAGCAGTCAGTGGGGTTCTGGTAAGGGTGTGTTGTCCTAGTTTACTGCTTGTATGGTTCAGAGATTCGTGGTTAAGGTATGGTTGCTGAGAATAGGAGAGTTCCCACACTTTCAAACCTTTCTCCCTGTTCTTGATACTTGGTCTTGTTCGAGGACAAACAAGGATCTAAGTCTAGGGGAATTGATATATGGTGTTTTATACATCATTGTATATATGTTTTCTAATTGGTTTTCAAGTCTTTATCGAGTCTTTCTAGTCCTTTTCGAGTCATTACAGGTCTAGAGTTGCACTGGATGGGAGATGGACCTGCTGGAACAAAAGAAGCAGAAAACAGTGCAGTTTGGTGATTTTCACGCAGAACAGTCTGATGACTGTTCCCGATCAAGCGGAACAAGCAGACGGAGTGATCCTGCGGTTGTTCCCGACGAATAAGGAAAATACAACATCTCGGGATTTGCCCTAATTATCCTCTTTTTCTCTCTGGCCGCCTGTGGCTTTTTATATAACTTCTTTTTCTATTTTTCTACATCATACTACGCTTCTTTTGATAGAAGAAACCATTGGAGACTTGCTTTGTGATTTCATACCTTGTAAAGGGAGAAGGATCTCTCTCTCTCTTGTTTTAGAGAAGATCATCCTGAACCCTGTCTTGTTTCTGTTATATTTATGCAGTATTATTCATCTATGAACTCTGTGTTTTCTCTGTTCATGGCTGAGTAGTCGGCTAGCTTGTCTAGGGTTCTAGGGTGTTGATTTCGTGAGCTAAACATAGATAAGTGAATCACTCGATTGTCTTCATTCATAACCATTCTTACTGCTCGCATTAAACTGGCCGCTTAATGTTAGATCATAGGTTTAATCTGATCATCAAAAGTGCTTAGGTTGCTAGATCTGTTTTGAATGAGTATTGCATCCCTAATCATCGAAAGTAGATATTAGGGTGTTCTGTGAACCTATCGGACTTGATCTCTATTGCTTGTTGTCGCTTCTCACCTCAACGACAGTTAGACGGTGAGATCGATCAGCATAGGGAGCAGTACCACGACAGTGGACTGTTCTACTTGAGTGATCCGAGTTCTAGACTGTTCTTATTAGCACTTGAATAATTGTTTAGCTCACAAGTATTAACACCCGATGAAGTAACCCTAGGCTGGCTTCTCTTTAAATTAAATTCTCATTTATATTATTTTACTTGCTTTGCACGTTACCCTCAAAACAAAACCCCATATTTGTTTTAGCTAAGTATTGATCCAATAGAAATAAAGTGTAAGAGTTGGTCTCTGTGGATTCGATCCTAAAGTGCTACATCAACATACCATTCGATTGTGGTAGTGTGCACATTAGGTTAATTGGTGTGCGTGAACACGAATATCAATGATCATCGGTTACCTCCTATAATTCTTCTACCATTTCCCTAACCGTTTGTAGACCCTTTTCCATATCTATCAGGTTCGAAATTACCTCGGTTCCTTCAGCCTGAGTGTTAGAGAGCGCGTCTTGAAACTCTTGCGACGGGGTATTCTGCGCCATCCTGCGCTGTGGAGAAGCTTCATCCAGCTTGATCTCTCCTTCTTCCGGTCCATCATCTTTAGTCCCGCTTGTGTGAGCTTTGCCATTGCTCACTCCACCACCATCGCCTTGATCCCTTCCCTTCTGCTCCTCATCACGAACATTGTGACGAGAGCCTTCACCACTGCCATTGTAGAATCCTATCTTATTGTAACCTGACATGTTCCCCTTCTCTGCTACCTTAACCCATTGTGCCTCCTTATCATCATGCACCTTGCCTTTCCCCTTCCCATAGTGATCACGATTCTCTCTCCCCTTAGGCTGTGAACTCCCGTTACCGTTGAGCAGAACTCCCTTGTAACTACGAGCCCGATCTTCATGCTTCTCCCCATCGTATCGTCCTCCCGCCCCATCTCTGATATCTCGCTTTCTCTCCGGACTCTTCTTGCGCAACGGGCATTTCTCTCCGGCCTCGTGTTTATGGCAAAGACTACCACAACCCTTACAAAACCCAAAGAGTTTCTCATAGCGGAGTGAAACCGGAACCTCGACACTAGGATAGAATTCACCCCCTTTAAAGTCCATACTTGTTTCAAAACAAAGCTCCTTGGAGCTATCTACCACCACCTGAACCCTCCCATTCTCCGCATCAACCCCAAGTATCCTGCCTATAGCACCCCCAATGCTCTCCAAAGTGGGAGCTGTACGAAGCTCCATTGGAACCCCCACCGGTCTTATCCAAAATGGTATCTCCGAAGGGAAGCTTTGATCCTTCATAGGTTGCCAGCGAGCCAATGCTAGCATCCAGTAATCAAAATGGTAGAGTTGATTCCTCAACACCACTTCGATATCTTCCTCCCTTTCAAACACAAACTGGAACCTGCCAAAACCCAAATCCGATCCAGTTACCATGTTTTCCAATTTCCATATCTTCGGCAGGTTCTGAAACAGGGCCTTCATGTCCTGCTCCGGTGGGTTCATACACCTCCCTATAAGAGTCTTTGAGAAACTCTTGATGAGGGCCGAGTTGTCAAAATGAGGAACCGAAATCTTCAGTCTCTTTCGAGTCCCTTCACCATTGGTACCAATTCCAGAGGACCCAACCAACTGACCCTGCGCCATTAAGGATACAGAAGAAAACCAAAGTAAGCCTTTTGTTATCTTTACGTAAGAGAAGAAGCAATAGAAAGTAATAACAAATGTGTAAAGCGAGCTCTTTTTATATTGAACCCCCGTACTCATCTCCCCCCACCAAAGATCACGCCTATTAATCCAAACAATCTCCCCGATATGAAAAATTATGGTCACCAAATCAAGATTGATTCTCAAATCACACCGAAATACCCAATCAAATCGTTTATCTGAGTCATGACCACACCTCTGTTTCCATAAACCCTTCTCTCTACGTACCAATCTCCCAATTTCCTTATTAGAATAGGAAAGTCTGTAACCAAAATCCATACCTCTGATACAGCTCGATTTTGCCGTTATTATTTCCCCAATCGAAATCGTCTCCTCAGAAATAGACGATTCCAGTGTGATCTCCCTAACCCCTCTTTCCTTAAACAAATAGAATCTCGCCAGATTCGATTTTACTCTCTGCTTCCCTTTGTCTGCGTCCCCTTCCAATCTCTCCCTCAAGAGAATCCCCTCCGTCGCACCTATACCCGGATTCCATCCAGTCGCACCCGCCGTAACCATTAAACCCGCGAACCTTACAAACCCTAGATCGCCATCTTCATTGCCGTTTGAGAGAGAGAGAGCGTTTTTGTTATTTTTGCTATTTTATTAGTTTAGACTAGATTCTGGTGGTAAAAAAAAGGAAAACAATTGCTAAATTCTTTTTTTTTCAAATTTTTGTTGATGTGAGTTTTAAGAAACAAAAAACAACATAAATATACTTTTTCTCGAATATAATAATTCATAAATATATTATCTAACATGTTATTTATAAATATTAGAAAGCAACAATCAATATCATATTTTATGCTACTTGCTTATTTTTTAAAGAAAAAGATAATAAATTGGCTTTTCTTTTTCTAATTGTTAGAATTATAAAATTTAAGAAGAAATATATTAAAAATCTATTAAATACAAGAAAAGTAAATACTGTGAACACAGTAAAATAGATATTTCTGTTTTAATATAGTAACAAATATATAATTTCTAAAATAAAAATAAATAGTAATATGTAATCAAAATAATTATAATTAAAATAAAACTAAAAAATTTATTAGAAAAAATCATTTGTTTATCCGTCAATAGGACGGGTCTGACCCTGGTATTATATAAAAACAAGTTTTATTGCCAAAGAGAACCACAACTGCCCAAACCCAAAGAAACCAAGCAACCAAAAAGCAGAATCAATGAGCTATCTGATTGTTGTCATTCTTGCAACGATATAAGGTTACATAGATATTGATTTTGTTCTGAGTTATGACATATATAGCATGTTGTTGGAGACAAAATCAATGAGCAATCTGATATGTTGTCATTCTTGCAACGATCGCTAGATACACCGCCAAATCTTTTGTTGTCATTCCAGCAACCATCTCTAGACGCACCAACCGTCCCTGCAACCATAGCTATCGCTAGACGCACCAACGACTATTTATCCAGCAATCATAAATATGAAACAAAATACCTATACTATGATGACCTCAAAAGGAGGATCCGAATATTCAAAGGTATGGGGGTAACTTGATTACACTTAAGCACGAGAACCTTATTGTAGACTGATATTTATGTTGATGAAATCAGGCTGTGAAGGAGCTTCTTTAGAATCAACTCACTAAAGCTGTACAAATGGGGAACAAGCCTTACCTCAGTGCCAGTGGTTGCATTATGAGTCATTCAACAAGATGCTTCTTCTGAGATAAGCTTCAGGTATGGTTCAATTTTTATCTTCTGTGAGAAGTAAAACCTTCAACTTATTATTGTTACTTTTTTGGTCAAAGAACCTTCAACTTATTTGAATCAATTGTTTGCTAATACTGTATATGCTAGAAAAAGCAGTTCCTCTCCTGAACTCTCTCTAATGTTTATGCGTTAGTATTTTCAGTAAAGTTTGTACTAGCTGATTTTTTTGCTTTTGAATACTTTACTAAATAGACCTACCCATTGGTTCTTCTTTCACTAGGTTTCAAACTGTGCTACTGAGATACATGTTCTCTATTAACTCCACGGGTGGTGAGGAGAGGATTCATGTTATAAGTTATGGTCCTTGTCAGGTAATTTTACCAGTGCCAATTAGTTTCAGAACTATCAGCCCCGCTACGAATAACAGAATCAGGATATGCATTGTTTTAAATATTCTCCTTATCCTTTGAACATTATTGAAATGGAGAAAAGCGCTTCAAGATATTTTCTGCTGAATTCGGAGTATAACATGAAGGTCTGAACGAGTATTAGAATTGGTTCGCTTAAATCTTCCTATGATTTTTCTTTTTGCCTATTCTACTGCATGTTTTCCAAGATAATCTTTATCCTATTGTATTTCGGTATAGTTTTATGCTTTCTTGTAGATTGATTGGCTTTTGAATTGTATAATAACATCAACAATGTCTGGATAGGTGGCAAGAAGAGTTATATCAGGCTAGCTTCATAAGCTATCCTGGTACGAATACATTTTTCTTTTCGAGCAGACTGATTTACGTGTGAACAAACCACAGTGCTCCCTTTCTTTGCCTTCATATCCTTACAGAGAATCTTCTATCTAATGGATCATCACATCATTCAAGATATAAAAGACTAGAAAACAGATTTGTAGGATAGAAAGTTGTGGACAAAAGTATCTGATAAAATAAATTATGAAAACATAATAAAGTTAAACTTACCTTCATAGCTTACTATTAAGAGTACTATTTATATTTTAATTTTAAAATATTATTACATTTCAGCGGAAAAAGTATCACCAAACCTAAGAAATAGTATTAAAACAATTAATTTTTAACGTAAGAAAAAGTATCACCAAACCTACACTACAAGAAAACACGCAGATTCTGAGGGAAATACCGAGGGAAAATGAGTTCCTCGGAAATTTCGGACAAAATATCGAGGAAATACCGAGGAAACCAAGAAATGGGGTTTCCTCGAAATTTCCTCACTATTTTTTGAGGAAATTTCGAGGAAGACCAACTTTCTCTGTAATTTTCGAGGGGATACCGAGGAAACCAGGGTCGTCGGAAAAAATCGACGGATATTTCTAATATTTCGACGACATCTTGTAGCCGTTAGAGAGCCGTTGGGAGAGCCGTTGGGGGATTTAAACAATTTCGAGGAAATTTCGAGGAAATGCCTGTTTCCCTCGATATTTCCTCGATATTTCCTCAGTATGCCGGGAGGATTTCATCTATAAATACAGCCACCCCTCTTCCTCTTCATTCACTCCATTTCTTTTCTTCTTCTCTCCTAGTCTCACGAATTTGATTCCAAAAAAACATGTCTTCTTCAAATTATTTTCGTTCTTGGATGGATCGACCTCATTTGGATCCGGACACGAGATTGCTTACGGAAGAATACAATCAAGGTATAATCGAGTTCATGAGGATGGCTCGCAAACAACCGGAAGCAGAAACAGGTAAGTTAAGATGTCCTTGCTCTAATTGTAAAAATAGAAAAGTTATTAAAGAGTGGGATGTTTGGACTCATCTATTATTGAGTGGGTTTACACGAAGTTACAAAATTTGGTATCATCATGGGGAAACTGATTATGAACTTGGTAGTACTAGCGAACCTCAGCCGGCGGTTAGATTAGAAGAACCAATTAGGGCGGATGTAGATTATGGTGTAGGTACTGAGCAGATGATAAATGATCATTTTAGAAGGGAAGATTTACCCAATGCAGAAGCTAGGAGATTTTATGAAATGTTGGATGCTGGAAAGCAACCATTGTACGAAGGTTGCAGAGATGGTCATTCAGCTTTATCATCTGCTATGAGACTGATGGGCATTAAAACAGATTATAACTTGGCTGAAGACTGTGTGGATGCGATAGCTAATTTTGTTAAAGGTATTCTACCTGAGGATAATGTAGCTCCAGGTTCATACTACGAGGTTCAAAAACTCGTAGCTGGGGTTGGTTTATCTTATCAGGTAATAGATGTATGCAGCGATAACTGCATGATTTATTGGAGGGCGGATGATCAGCGGACTACATGCAAATTTTGTGGGAAGCCTCGTTATAAAGATACTAGTGGAAGAGTTCCAGTGCCATATAAAAGGATGTGGTATTTGCCTTTGACGGAAAGGTTGCAGAGGTTGTATCTTTCAGAACACACAGTGCAACGAATGAGATGGCATGCGGAGCACTCAACAGATGGTGAGATTAGACATCCTTCAGATGCAAAAGCGTGGAAATATTTCCAATCAAAGTATCCCGACTTTGCGTATGAGAGAAGAAATGTCTACCTTGGATTATGTACTGATGGTTTCAGCCCGTATGGGAAGAGTGGAAGACAATATTCTCTATGGCCAGTCATTGTTACACCATACAACTTACCCCCAAACTTGTGCTTGCGACGAGAGTTTTTGTTTCTCTCCATTCTCGTTCCCGGACCAGAGCATCCTAAGAGATCACTTGATGTGTTTCTTCAGCCACTAATATATGAGTTGCAACAACTATGGGCTCAAGGTGCTGAAACATACGATATTTCGTGTAAAGAAAACTTTCAAATGCGGGCAGTACTAATGTGGACAATAAGTGATTTTCCAGCATATGGTATGTTATCTGGATGGACAACGCATGGAAGGCTATCATGTCCATATTGTCAAGATAACACTGATGCTTTCCAACTAAAACACGGAAGGAAAACGTGTTGGTTTGACTGTCACTGGAGATTCCTACCACCTGATCATCCATATCGTAGGAGTAGGAATTTTTTTAAACGTTTTTTTTTTAATTTTTTAAAACGTTTTTTGATTTTTTTAAACGTTTTTTTGATTTTTTAAAACGTTTTTTGATTTTTTTAAACGGTTTTTTCATTTTTTTAAAACGTTTTTTTGATTTTTAAAACGTTTTTTGATTTTTAAAACTATTTTTATATATTAAAACTATTTTTTTATTTATTAAACTATTTTTAATATATTAAAACTATTTTTGTAATTATTAAACTATTTTTAATATATTAAAACTTTTTTGTAATTATTAAACCATTTTTAATATATTAAAACTTTTTTGTAATTATTAAACAATTTTTAAATATTAAAACTTTTTTTGTAATCATTTAATAATTTATTAAAATATTTAAACTATTTTTTATATATTTAAACATTTTTTTGTTATTATTAAACAATTTTAATATATTAACAAATTAAATAAATAATTGTATATATTAAATAAAATTTATTTATATAAAGGTCTCAAGAGGAACAGACCCGCTCTCGACAGCGTCGTGGTCGTGGTGGTTCGGGGAGCGGCTCCATTTCGGGTTCCGCATCGCCCTACAGCTCCTACCAGACATCTCCCTCTCCATTTCCCTCTCATTCTCCTCCTGCTCCCGGTGTGGCACCCACTCCTGCTCCTGCTCCTACTCTTGCTCATGCGGCACTTCTGAGAATTGCGGAGTTTGTTCGACAGCCGGGTCGTGACCATCTTCCATATCTCACTCAGTATCCACGCGGACGGGGTCAGACATGGTAATTAAACCTATTTTTTTCATTAAAATTTGATTCATTTTAAATAATTAATTCTTTTTATTAGGTTCGACCGATCCGGGAACGGGATCAGCGGATGGATCAACAGTATGATGTACTCGTCCCTCGAGAATGGACATCCGACTTTCACCGACTTCCCTCTCGAGAAGCAGCATATGTGGTTTCAACAGTTTGCGGTAAGTATTCTATTTTTTACTTATTTTTTTAATCTTTAATATTAATTTTCTACTAATTGTGTTTTATTTTCAGCAACAATTCAATTGGAATGCCGATGATACGTTGTTTAGCTATTATCACTTTGTCCATAAAGTTATGAACAACTATGGGAAGCAGATGCACTCCTGGAAGAAGAAGTGGGAAATAAACAAGGTTTGTTTTTATTTATGAAACAATTTTTTAATTTTTTAAAATATTTTTTTATTTACTTAACAATTTTTTTTTAAGGGTTCCAAAGGGGATGGACCCGACGGTCTGGCGGGAGTTGGGTGTGCATTGGAGTAAGAACGAAGTGAGAGCAACTTCTTCCACCAACTCCACCAACCGCAAGAGCGACCGTAAGGGGAAGGGCATGTAAGTCCATAACTTGGGTGCTCAATCTTTAGCCAGTCTGGGGGATCGCTTGGTAAGCTTGTTGGTTTTTATTATATTACTTAAGATTCTAATATTTTTGGTGCATTTCTTTTAATTACTAATGTTTGTTTAATTTATGTTTTTTTCAAGGCGGAAGGAAATGAGGGGGAGCCGATTGATCATCTCCGCCTAATAAAGACGGCGTATACCAACAAGAAGACCGGCGAGATTGATGATGGTGTTGTGAGGGATGTGGTCACCCTCATCGACAGTCAGATGGAACATGAAGTGTCTCAGCTTCAAACCAAGGATGACGATTCGACGGGATCGACCGGCTTGCCTCGGGTTCGGATCAACCAAATCGTTGAAGCGGTAAGTTCATTTTTTAAAGTTCAATCCATTTTTTATATTATTTAAACGTGACACTTTCTTTTTCAGTCGGTTCCAAAGAAGAAGGGCCGTTTGTTCGGTTTGGCTCGTCGGTCTCCCTCTGTTCCGTCTGCTTCTGCACCACCATCGTCCTATGTTGATCAAGAAGTCCTTCAGTCAGATGAGGGACAAGGATGCTCGCATATCTGCGCTGGAGTCCATGGTGGCGAGTCAAGAGGCGGGCTGGGAGGCACAGAGGAAGCTGAACGAGCAAATGATGGCGATGATGAGGAGCATGAACCCGAACGCCAACGTGGACTTTCCGACCATGCCAGACTCGGACTTCCAAACCCCGTAGTTTAATTTCTGTTAAAAACTCTAAATGTTTTCTTTTGTTTTGTATGACTTTGAATTTTAAATAATATGTTTTCAATTTAAATTTTAATTTTATATTTTCGAATTTAAATTTTAATTTTATATTTTCGAATTTAAATTTTAAAAATATTTTTTTTAAAAAAAATAATTTTCAATATATTCCGAGGAACAGTTGTCCTCGGTATATACCGAGGGACGTTTCCTCGGAATATTCCGAGGGATAGTTTCCTCGAAAATTTTCGAGGAAAGCAGCCCTCGAAAATTTTCGAGGAAACTGTCTCTCGAAATATTCCGAGGAACAATGGTCCTCGAAATTTTCGAGGAAAATGACCCTCGAAATTTTCCGACGAAACTCTTTCCTCGAAAACTTTCGTAGGTCTTTTCCCTCGGTATAATCCTCGGTATATACCGAGGGAGTTGTTCCTCAATATATACCGAGGACCTCTTCGACGAAGTACAGTCCTCGAAATATCCTCGGAATTGTGTTTCCTCGAAATTCCGTCACAAATTTTCGAGGACATTTCGAAGGAAAATGAAATTTCGAGGAGATTTTTTCGAGGGACATTTTCCTCGGTATTTTGTCGGAATACGCTTATTCCGACGAAATACCGAGGAAAATGTCCCTCAGTATCAGCGTATTTTCTTGTAGTGCTAATACAATACAAAAACAAAACTAGACATTACAAAAAAACCACATCTTCTCAAATCATCATAAAACTAATACATAAAGATGCTTAAAACTATGAATTAAAATTTTACTCAAAATTTTTAATAGAACAACAACCATTGATTATCTACTAATCACAACACATTCAAATAATAGTTTAATAATCATAATTTTAAAGTAACAAATATAAATAACTATTTTTAAAAAAATATTAAGTAACAAATATAAATAACTATTTTTAAAAAAATATTAACTTTAATTTTTCCCGTAGCATAATGCGGGTATGTACCTAGTGTATATGTATATTTGTTATAGATAACATTATGTTATTCTAATTAAACATGTTTTAGATATAAAATGTTTAATTGTTTTCGTTATTATTTGTGTATATTAGATTGTATCCATCTGTATAAGTTCAACCACGATATTTTCTGTTCTAGTAAATTAAAATTTTGAATGATTTTGAAAGTTGCATTTTGATTCAAATGTTTTCTTGAATTTCTCATAGCGTATTTTTGTAAGTTTATATATAATTTAGTATATGTTATTTTGAGAACCAAATGACAAATAAATAAACTAAATTTTGATGAGTTATTTTTCTTGAGCTACTAGTGTTAATGAGTTCAGTTTTTCTAATTAAAATCATAAACCGATAAATTTAAATAAATTTTCAATCATTTAAATATCAACAAAATAGTATTAATACGCAATGTTTTAACTTAGTATTTGTTCCCTTCGTTTCATAAAAATTCATGTTTTAAAAAAATGTTTCAAAAAGATATATTTTTCTGTTATGTTCAGTGTATATTTTATTAAATAATAATGATTAACAAAACTTCAAAATGATTAATTGCACATTGATTTTTATTGATTTAAAATTATGGAAAATAAAGAGCACAAACAATATGCATTTATAACTAAGATTTGATATATTTCATTGATATATGTAATATTTTAAAACATATATCATTGTGAAACAGAGATAGTATATATTTACATAAAATATGATACATCTATCTAAGTTAATATATAATTTGATATTTATAATTACATTCAGTTTAATTTTTACTAATGGATACATACATATTTTATTTTAATATAATATAGAATTATTAATTATTACGTTATTTTAATAGCATGTCAAACAGGGATATTGATATATAAAATTTGTTTTAATGGTGATGTAACAGTTATTAATCATTACCATTTTTAAAAAGTCTGCCCAAAACCTTAATCATTATAAAAGAAATTTTACATATCATAATTAGAGTGAATGTCATGTCATCTCTATAATATTATTTGAGAAGTCAATTTCCTATGTGGCACGTTAACTCTCACGTTGGTTGATTACATTGATACATTTAATGAATTAAAAATATTATATTTAAATACTTTCTTATTTAGTTTCGTTTTTTAAATTTTCCATATAACATATATATTAAAAATGAAACATTGATAAATCTTAAAATTTAATTTAAAAACGAAAATATATGTATATATAATATTATTTCATTAAATATTGATATGTGTTCATTAGTTTCCAAAATGTATCAGTTACTTATGTGTAAGTTCCTATTGATCATAATTTTTATTTTCTAATATATTTTTTTAAAATGAACATATAATCTGATAAATATTATGATCACATATGCACATAAAATATAAATAAAATTAACTTGATTTAACTTAATTATATATATAAAATATTATATATTAATTATCAATTGGATTTTTGCTAAACGGAACCTCCATACTTAATTTTATTAGTCCGACCACGTAAGCCAAAAAAAAACAAAAATAATTATATTTCGGTATGAATTTAAAAGAATATATGTAACTCAATATACTCACAACTAGGTGATTTTCCCGTGATCATGCACGGATCTAAATAATTATAAAAGAAATATATTATAATAATTGATTTCTATATACTTTAATTTTAAATTAATTTGTAATTTTATGCATTTTATTAATAATATTACATTACTTTAATTAGACATATGATTTTAGATATATTATATTTAGTTGATTTTTTGTACAGTCGATTTAGTTATCATCTAGGTATATTGGATTGCATTTATTTTTCTAATTCAACTATAATATTTTTTATTCTAAATATGTTAAAATTTTGATTAATTTCTTATTTGCATTTAGATTGGTTGTTGTCTTCCTTAATTTTAATATAATCTATTATTTTAGATATAAAATTGATTAGTAGAGCCACTTATATTGTGAGTATGTTGAGTCACATATATTCTTTCATATTCAAACTGAAATATAATTCTTTTTATTTTTTTTATGTTTTACTTGGTCAGACTAATAAATTGAGTATCGAGGCTCCGTTTAGGAAAAATCAATTTGATAATTAATATATAATGTTTATATATATAACTAATTTAATTTAAATTAATTTTATTTATCGTTTTAATGTGCATGTATGATCATAATATTTATCAAATTATATATTAAAAACAAATATATATATATATATATATATATTAGAAAATAAAACGATGATCATTAGGTAGTTACATACATAAGTAACTGTTACATTTTTAGAAGCTCATGAACACATATCAATATTTAGAATAATTAAAATATTTTATAAATTCAAAATAATTTTATGTCTTAGACTTATTGAAAGGTAAACTAAAATTTGATATAAATTCTAAATAATTTTATGTCTTAGATTTATTGAAAGGTAACCATATATATTTTGTATTGTTTTAAATTATGTTTTAAAATAAATAATATTTCTTTTTCTAATATCAAGATTATCTTTCTGAAATTTGTTTTTATGAAATCACATTATATACAAATATATATTTTTCATCTAAAAACAATAGATATAAAGCAAGTATTTTATTACTTCAAAAGTATATTTTATTTTATTTGAAAATATTTTTAAAATAGAATATTACTATCTTGTGAAATTTCCTTTTAATGAAATCATATTATATATACTATACTTTCGTTTTTAAATTCAATTTTTAAAATTTATAAATGTTTCCTTTTTAATATATATGTTATATGGAAAATTTTAAAAAGGAAACTAAATAAAAATAATAATAATAGTATTTAAATGTAATATTTTTAATTCATTAAAGGTATCAATGTAATCAACCATCGTAAAAGTTAACGTGAGTGCGACACATAAGAAACTGACTTCTCAAATAATATTATAAAGATATGAGTGACTAAGCTAATCAAAATTATATCTAAAATAATATATTATATTAAAATTAAGAAAAACAACAACCAACTTAAATGCAAATAAACTAATCAAAACTTTAATATATTTAGAATAAAAAATATTATAGTTGAATTCAGAGAAGTAAATAAAAACTAATATACCTAAATGACAACTAAAATCATATGTTTAACTAAAGTAATATAATATTATTAATATAAATTATGCATAAAATTATAAATTAATTTAAAATTAAATATGTAGCAATCAATTATTATAATATATTTATTTTATAAATATTTATACCCGTGCATGAGAACGGGAAAATCACCTAGTATTATTTAAAGGTCATGTCAATTTTTTATATTGAAAATAAATGTGGTGGCGACACATAAACAAATCACTTCGCAAATAATTTTTAGAGGTGAGTAGTACAAATATAAATTGAAATAAAGAAAATCAAACTAAAGATTGAGCAACTAAAAGTTTTAATAATGATAAGGTATGGTACTTATAGTTCACTTAAAGTATATTGATTTATGCTATTTTAAAAGGTTTTGTAACTAATTTTTCTAATTATTTGATCAAAATTGATTTATAAAATTTTAAATATAAATATGAAATAAGAATTTCTTGTAGGTTATTTTTGGGGAATCATGTTCTATAAATAAAATAATATTCTACTTTAAATATATATATATATATATATATATTGTTTTAATTTATGTAGGTTTTTAAAATATAAATAAATTGTAAACAAAAATTACTTAAAAATATATATTATGCAAAAGATATATAAAACACTCAGTAGTATGAATTAAAAATATTTTAGTGCGTTAAAGATATTTTAATATTATTTTTATGTTATTCTTATTACTTTTAATATATATATATATATATATATTATATTTTAAAAATTATGATTTAAACATAATATATCTTTAATATAATTTTTTATGAACTTTCCTTTTTATGAAATCAAATTATGTTTGATATATATTTTTGTTTTAAATTTATTAATTATTTTCTTTAATAGATATTTATTGTGAACTTTATTCTTATGAAATCTACGTTGGAAGCCGAGATGGTGCCTCAGTGGATTTGTGATTGCATTACCCTGAGCTCGGATGTAGCCCGAGCTAGGGTCCGTTTTAGGATGACCATCTCGCCTTCCAGATGCATCATTACATCATGTGGGAATGACGGTTGGGCGTTTCCAAATATATTGTTTCATGTTGAGATTGTTCGTCCTTCCAGGGCGGAAATTCATAGGCCCTTCGGTGACATAGAAATTAGGGTGCTGATTTGCACATGGTGGTTGGCTTGGATTTGGGTGAGGTACTCTAAACGACGTAGAATTTGCTATCCAGTGAAATCATGTTGACATGTACATTAAATTTTTAAAAATTGTAATTCAATTGGTGCATGGAATAATCAGCAATTGATGTTGCCGGTGGTGACACGGTGATGGGAATTCAGTCAAGGTTGAAATGTCGCCCTCCGGCTTATAGGGTGATAGGAGTTCTCTTCAGATTGAACTGTTGTCTTTCGGCCTGTAGGGTGAGGGAAATTATATTTTGGTTGAATTATTATCCTCCGTCTTGCGAGGTGACGCTTGAGTTATTTCCCGTTCCTATTACATTATATGCATCTACTCTAGTCAATGCGACGTGGATTTCACGTATAAAATTTTAAAGGGTTATTGTGTTGATTCCCTTTTTCTAGCGCCAAATGATGGATCTCAAAATTCACCCAAAATTGATTGATTTCAATAGACAAAATGTTTATTACTAATCTTTCGAACTTATATAACTGAAGAAAAATGGGTTTTAATAGCAGACCGGGATAGCGTTTTTTCCAATTGTGTTATGGTTGAAGTATCTCTTACTTTTAGATAGCGTTTGCAAAAATGCAAACGCTATGTTAAGTTGGTCCGGTTTTAATCTCTCCAAAACACTTTTCGAACATAGTATACATAGCACTTTTAGTTTTAAAACGCTATGCATAGCTGCATAGCTAAAGCGGGAAAATAATTAATTTTCTTTTTCATCCTTATTTCACTTTCCCTCTCACTCTATTTTACTTCCCTCAAAAAATTCTAAACCTTAAAACCAAAATTTTAAACACAACCCTTAAACTCCAAATAAAAACTTTACTCTCTCTAATATTTTAACATGAAATCTTATATTTAACTTCAAATATAAAATATAAACTCAAAATTAATATTTTCAAAAATTAATCAAAAATCTTAAATCAATACCCCCTAACAACAAATATTGAGTTTAACTTAAAATATGAAAAAAAAAATTTAAAATTATTTCTTTTTCAAAAATTAGTCTCAAATATCAATACCCTAAATTTTTAACCCTATACTTAAATACATTTTAAACTCTAATACACTAATACACTAATAAATTTTATAATATTTTAAATTTTAAACTACAAATATTAAATATAAATTATAAAGTTAAATCTTTTCAAAATTAACTTAATCTCAAACCATATCTATTTAGAAACTTTAACCTTAAACCACGTATTTTGATCTATACCATTAATCATTGGACTTCAATTTTTTTTAAAAAATTAGTTAATTATACACCACAAAATCTAACTACAAATGTTAAAATTCTAATATTTCTGATATTTAAAATATAATCTTAAATCTAAACCCAAAACACTATATACCAAACCCTAAACTCACTCAATTATATACCCTAAACTATAAACTTCATATTTAAACCACACATCCAAAAATCAACATATAATAATAGAATCTTAGTTTTAAAATTTTAAAATTTATCAAAATACAGTTTAATACAAAATATAATTTTAACCATAAAATATAAGGCATATAAAATATAAGGCATTAGCCATTGATTATTTTTAATCTAAGGGCTGCAAATTCATCACGTGGTTATCCTTTCACTTCTTTTTCATTTGTCAGTTTTTTTAATACAAAAATAACAGTTCTCGACCATTGATTAGTTTTGATCTAATGGTCTAATTTTTTTTTTTTAACTTCCTCTCTTCTCTCGTACGCCTCCTTTTCAATTTTCCTTTCTCTTTTTTTTTGGACAATTCCTCTTCTCTTTCCTTCGCTAGTTCTTCACACCTTCATCATCATTTATTATGCCTTAGTATATTTTTGGTTTGTAAATCTAATAAGCTAGAGAAGAAGAAAGGTCAGAGAAGAAAAGAATATTGTCAAAGAAGAATAAAAGTGTCGGAGAAGACTGGTTTTAATCAAACCATCGTCCCATGATCTTCGCCGTCGTCACGGATCTTGATCTCGTCGCCATCGCCATCTATACTCGCCGTTCATCCTTGTTGCTGCTTCTCAGATCCATCTTCGCCGGTCTCCATCTTCACCTTAGTCTCCACCACCACCACCGTTTGTCACCACACTGGTCACCTCTCTCTCTTTCAATCTCTCTCGCTCTCTCTCTGTGTCTTGACTTTGTTCTTGTTACAGGAAGGTGGACAAGGCAGGGGAGCTTGGTGGTAACAAAACCATTGTGTGACTTGAAGACGGTGATGTCCGAGCTCTCGTGGTGACAGGGAATACGGCGGCGACGAATGAAAGAGGGCAACTCGCGGCGGCTCTCGTGATGTGGAAGACTCGGTGGTTTAGATGTTGACGGCGGCAAGCTTTTTTGTTTCTAGGTTTTAGATTAGGTTTGGTTTGGTTTAGATATAAACCGGTTTTAGTTTAAACCAATATTATTTTGTAAACCGCTTTTAATTATAAATCTAATTATTTTTAATTTTATTTGATTTGTGATTTTTAATTTATTTTTTGATTTATTTTTTTTTATTTAATTTTTGTTATTTATTAACAAAATATACACGATATTAAAAAATATTTAATTGCATTAAAAAAAATGCTATATTATATCACAATACGATAGCAGTGCAGAAAACCGTTATCTAATGTGTCTGACCTACTATGACGGGCGATGATACAGTGCTTCATAAACCGTTATCGTATTGTTAGATAGCATTTTTCGTCCGCTACTAAAACCTTTTTTTCTTGTAGTGTCTTCAGCTTGGTGCATGGCGTACCATTGAACATAGATCTCACAGGACGGTTCGGAGTGATGCAGTAAGATGTGTATTTTCACAAGGTGGTAGAATTATCGGCTGTAAAATTATCTTTGTAATATTCTCATCGTTGTAATAGCATAATTAATCAGACGTTAGACGTTAAAAAAAAGAATATGTAAATCACTTGTAATTATTCTTATGTGCTTAATCATTTTCACTTGGTATTAAAAACTTTTCCATGATTTTTTAGAATGTTAAACATACTTTCAGTGGAAGTTAGGTTTAACAATAATTAAATTTATTTAAAGTTATTTTATACTGTTATTATTTGTCGACCTTTTTTCTATTGGTCACCAAGTTGACTCTCTTCTATATACAAATAAACCATAAACAAATGTTTATATTTGTATAAGTGTTAATAAAAATTATGATTTAGCTTCGGGTACAAGATATATAGAATGTGAAACGTGTTGGTGTCCCAAGTTTGTCTCCTTACCATTCGAGCACAAGTTCCATGACAAGTTTTTTTGTTAGTTTTAGTGTAAAGATTTTTTTTTTCTTTTTTAATATAATATATTATATTAATCTTCCCCTCGAAAAGGGGATCCGGTGACTTTTACAATTCCGGTTAACCGGACGAAATAGAAAGCCCTAAGTTACATGGATCTAAGCAACAACATACATCAGGTTTTATTACAAAGAAAGAGTTCAGCGTGGGTGAGAAGACTTAAGATAGCGGAGCTACTCTCTCCGTTGAACACCGAAGAGACACCATCTGAACAGTCGCGACGTTCCCTGAACCAGGTGTCCAAACTGGTCACCTCTCTCTCTTTCAATCTCTCTCGCTCTCTCTCTGTGTCTTGACTTTGTTCTTGTTACAGGAAGGTGGACAAGGCAGGGGAGCTTCGTGGTAACAAAATCATTGTGTGACTTGAAGACGGTGATGTCTGAGCTCTCGTGGTGACAGGGAATACGGCGGCGACGAATGAAAGAGGGCAACTCGCGGCGGCTCTCGTGATGTGGAAGACTCGGTGGTTTAGATGTTGACGGCGGCAAGCTTTTTTGTTTCTAGGTTTTAGATTAGGTTTGGTTTGGTTTAGATATAAACCGGTTTTAGTTTAAACCAATATTATTTTGTAAACTGCTTTTAATTATAAATCTAATTATTTTTAATTTTATTTGATTTGTGATTTTTAATTTATTTTTCGATTTATTTTTGTTGTTTAATAACAAAAAATACACGCTATTAAAAAATATTTAATTGCATTAGAAAAAACGCTATATTATATCACAATACGATAGTAGTGCAGAAAACCATTATCTAATGTGTCTGACCTACTATGACGGACGATGATACAGCACTTCATAAACCGCTATCGTATCGTTAGATAGCATTTTTCGTCCGCTACTAAAACCATTTTTTCTTGTAGTGTGTGATGATCAAAATAACTGTGATAATCAAAGGATATTAGAATACAAGTAAATTTGAGTGTCAAAAGTATATAGTTTAAATATCTAAATATTGGATATCATTCTCTTTTTTCTTCTCTTCTGTCATCTAAGGTGGATCGTAATGATGACATGATATTTTATGTAATATATGGTGTCATTAAGATGACTTTCAATGCTATTTTTTTTAGTTTCATGTATAGTTGGCATTAGCTTTTTTTTACATCAATATAAACAGACTCATCTAAAACTTTACGGACCAAATTGATAACTCCACATCTATATGAATAACATAGAGAAAACAGCTTATTCATATCCGAACTATGAGTTTTTGGGAAAAACATACCTATACTTTTTTCTTGTGCGAATACATACCCGAACTATACAAACTTTGAATTACATACCTGAACTTATAAATTCCATGCTAATTCATACATCAACATTAAAACTGTCTAATTTTAGTTTTTAAAACTGTTTAGTTTTAGTTTTTAAAACTGATCTTTATCTTCCTCTTGCAAAATCGACGAGACAGAAAAAAAAAATAAAGTTACACGATTAAGGAAGAAGAATATCTAACTTAGCAAATTCAAGTTCGTCGTCGGTTTCTGATAGGTGAATCTCATGTTTCATAATGATTTACTCACTCTGTTAGCACTTAATCATCATGAAAAAATTGTTCATCATATGAGGTAGACGGAGGCAACTGGAGACATCGTCGTAGAAATCAACAAAGAGGCATCCCGAAAACGTTTCGATATAGTGAAGAGCCAGTGATTAAAACATCTGGAACAGCTAAAACCCTAGGGAGGCTCTTCCATTGTTTCCCATATAGATCCGAAGAGGTAACATATAATATCTCGATTTGGTTATATCTGTTTTGAAATGTTTGAGATTGACTTTAGGTTATTTTGTGAAGGACAAGTACCATCTTTTCAAATGAACAGATGATGCAGCCATCAAACCAGTAGTTAAACCGAAGGTCAATCCAACACCTTACCAAACCAGCAGCTTGATTCCGCCATATCTATCCTTTATCTTTGTTTTATTTACTCTGATTTATTCATATCATCAACCGCAATTCATCCATCTTCCATTTGTTTCAGATTATCAAGTCAGTTTCTAGACTTATTGACCAATAGGTCACTTCTTTGGTTGGTCCGGTTAGAACCTCAGAAACCAATTTGGACGACCCCCATTATGGGCTGTAACAACAGACGAGAATATGGTGGAAGAGATCAATGATACGAATGTTATATTAAGTGATGTAAAAGGAGACATATAAGACTTAAAAGGTGAAGTAGTTGGATTTGCTAAGTTAGATATTCTTCTTCCTTAATTGTGTAATCCTATTTTTTCGTCTCGTCGATTTCACAAGAAGAAGATGAATATCAGTTTTCAAAACAATGCCGTATAACAATGGCCCAAACAATTTAATATTTTACCCACAATAATTATCATATTCGGCTCATAAAAATTTAAAATTTATCCACTATATTATGTTTTTTTATACGACCTGTTGATGTCTTGCATATTTCCATTGTTTTATCTTCATATTCGCATGCATTTTGATCATCTAGAATAGGATGTAGGCATGTTTAGGTTGCATTTTGCATACATAAGTCTTTGTCAGGTGTTGGAGTACCATATGGAGCATTTGGGATGCATTGGGGACTCAAAAGAGGGAAAAGGACTGACTTAGAGACGACCAAAGCCGCATCGGCCTCACCCCTGCGGGTCCTGTCACCCGCTGCGACCTCATTACCTGGAGCGGCCTCACCCCAGCGACCCCCACCACCCGCTGCGACTTCGCCAGCCTGGAGTGGCTTCACCTCAGCGGCCCGTGCTGCTCGCTCGTCTTCTCCGGAGCGACCCGTCCCAGCGGCCCATCCTGGTCGCTGTGAATCATCAACTGGAGCGGCCTCGGCGCAGCGAGGAGACCAGCTCGCTCGTCTCATCTGCAGCGGCCACCCGGAGCGACCCCGCCTGGTCGCTCCACACCCGCTCCATCTCGAAGTTAAACATTTCTTAGGGGCATTTTAGTCATTTGTATGCACGTTTTTCTGTTCTAAAACCTAAGTTTAAGTATTGTGTAAGCCACGAGAGGCTAATCTATCTTTTGTTACTTGGTAAACATCAAAAACTATTGGAGATTTCATCTTTTGGATCATTGATTCTCTTGTTCTTATTTTATTTCTTGTTGATTTCTGTTATTTCATCTCTGTTTATGATCAATCTGAAACTCAATATGAGTTTAAGAATGATCATGAACCTTAGTGAGTAATCCACCATTGAATTCATGGGTTAGGAAGATTTAGGGTGATTAAGTTAGTTCTAGGATGTTTTAGTATAAATCAAACCTTATTCCTTGCCTAGGAGAGTATTCGTAATGCATCTGTTGAGTTGGCCTCTCAAAAGTTGATCTTTTGACATCTCCCACCCACAAGGTGTTCGATGATATGTCTGAGTCAACTCTCCTAAGCTCTTAACACACTTTACCAAAGACATTTGTTGTTAAGGGTGTTAAGATAGCCAATAGACTTGTTTTTAATGATTGCTCTTATATTATTCAGCCAAAGACATTTGATGTCTGAAGTATGTTAGCAAATGAGCATTCGTCTAGACATAGAGTTTGTTTAGAATTGTGTCTAAGCTTAAGGTTGATTAGTTTGATTGATTGTTGCCATCCTTAGTTCGAAGCTTGATCACCCGAGGTCTAAATTCCTTTACCCATGAGTTATCCTTTCTCATAAAAGAAAGTTTATTGATTTACTGTTTTTATTGTTTAGTTATTGCATTCTAGGTTCTAGAAATCATCAAATCTTCGATTGCACTTAGATTAAGGAAGTACTTGCATTCTTGGTGCTTTGAATCCCTTGGAATTGGTTCGACATTTCACTCATATTACAACATTTGTTTTAGGAGTTTTGAAACTCCTAGCATCACCCGTTTGTATGTAAAGCTTACAAATTAGCCACATAATTATCATAGTAAGCACCGTTAACTAAAATTAAACAGTGTTAATGTCAATGTATGAATTAGCATGGATTTTATAAGTTCAGGTATGTAATTCAAATTTTGATATTTCGGGTATGTATTCGTACAAAAGAAAAGTGTAAGTATGTTTTTCTCAAAGACTCATAGTTCGGGCATGAATAAACCATTTTCCCGAATAACATATGATGAATGATGTCTAGCACTACGTGTAAAACTGCCCGTCCTTGTATTATGCGTCTGTGGTATATGAATGAGCGCCGACTGATTAAAACTTCCTTTTAGCATCTTGATATTTTCCAAATAATTTTCAAAATGAGACAATTCTTCTGGTTCTGAAACCATTTTCACCAATTGAGAACAATCTGTTGCGAATGCGACGTAATATTGTTTTAAATTCTTCATACATTCCATCTCCCAAATGAGCGCTTCAAATTCTGAATGAAGTGATGATGAACTCACCCTTGTGTTTCTTGCCCCATAAGACCATCAAAACTTTCAAGAGTACTATACCAACTTTGTCCAGAGTGAAAATCATTTTCCTTTCATGATCCATCCGTAAAACACCGTCTTCTCAGTATTTGAGGCAATATTGTAACCTCCAGCTCCCTCATTTATGTAACCTTCTGAGTTATCGATGCTTGGGCGTCCTTCTAAATGAACGATTCAGTTTCTGCCAATTTTAATGAATCTCTAGAATCAACATCTATGTTACTGAAAACTTTGTTATTTTTGGTCTTCCAAATATACCATAAACTCCTAAAATGGTGATTATCCATTTGCGGAGATACCCTTCAGTACATGAAATCCATGTTCATGTAACGTGATTGTGGAGAAATTATATGGATTTGACTAGATCTTTGATTACGCTCAGACTTGAACTGCCCGTAGACATTTAAAGAACACATGATTTGTTAACTCCTCAGCCGCACCACATCTTTCACAATGTGTATCCTCTTGAATTCTTACTGCTCGCAGATTTTTCATTACCGAAATACATCATGATATTATCTGCCAAAAAAAATGCTTTATCTTTGGTGGATGTCTTATTTTCCAAGAGAAATCCTTGAGAGGATAGACATTTGGTCCATAAAACTGCAATGGTTCCTTTCTATCTGGATATAACCGTTCTACCTGTGATAACCCAATTTCACCGTATACATGCCATTGTTGGTGAAATTCCATCCATTTTGATTAGTCATTTGAAACTGACTCAATGATATACTTTCAATAATCTTCGCATCATGTGCATCTACCAACAATTGGATAGCATGAGTATTCCACATAAGTGAAGTAGCATTGATGAAAGAATCCATTTTAAGATCAGGGAAAAAGTAACTATGAAGTTGATTTTTGTTTGTTGGTCTCGGACGAGTGGTTGAGAGTCAAATATCATTTCATACTGAAATATAGGATCTTGATTCCATCCTTTTGATTAGTTCTTTATTAACCAGAGGTTTAGCGGATATAATATTGTATAATCCATACAACAGCGAGTACTAAGGAATGAGTTTGAGAGACGGAATGCTTACCTTTAAGAACTCTTAAGAATAAAATTTGAAAATATAGTCGGCAATTGCATTATCTTCTCTTTAACATTAGTAACAATGCTAAGTTTTCTTAATATTTAGTTTGATGGATTTATAATAAAAAATATAAAATAATAATTATACAGACATAATAAATTAATTATATTTTTAATTTAATTGATCAGTTTAGTTCGGTTGAAAATATGAAGACGTAACAAAAGAGCATTTTAAGAAGAAAAACAACAAAAAGGTTTGTGTATAAGAAAGGTCGGTGAGAACCCAAGTATACTAAACCCAATCAAAGCTCTCCTTGTCCAAGTTACCGACAGAGAGAGAAAGTTAGAGAGAGAAAGCAGATCTAAAATTGGGTCCGGCGTACGGCCGCCGCGTGAGTGAGCGTGCCGTCGCCGGAACTCCTCGAATCCCCTTTAAAGATGCATGGTCTTTGTTTCTCCTTCGTCCTTTTCCCCTTTCGCCTTGTCTAAGCTCTGTTTGGCTCCGCTTGCGGTGGCTCCAGTTATGGAGTAAAAGCGCGGTCGTGTGTAAGGGTGCGTGGTGAAACCGTTTTGCTGGGTGATGTTTTAATTCCGGGAGGCGAAAGCTCCTAAGGTTTCGTCGCCGCCGGTCCTTGTTCCCGAGAGGAGGAGGCTTCTTCTGGCTCTGTCGTCGTCGGTCTTGCTTCCAGGGGTGAAGGTTCTCACAACCTTGCGTCGCCGGCTTTAGTTTTTTCATTTTGTTGAATCGGGTTTCAGGTCTCCATTGTGGATCTGGTGTGAGGTCCTTGTTTGTGTGGTTCTTTGGCTCGCGGCGTTGCTAAGTCGGATGAGATGTCGATGAGATCGATGAACCTCTCCGAGGTAACGGCTAAGCGTGGAAGAGAGAGGTGGTTTCGAAGGAGGCTTTGCGGTAAACTGAGCTCCGGTGAAACGTGGGACGCGGCGGTTTGTTCCGGCGTCGTATCGAGCGGGTGACGGTCAAGTCGAGACGGAAGTGGCACGTGGCGTATGAACGGTGTGGATCCTTACACGCGTCCAGTCTCTTTGACGTGTGGACCTGGCGTCGACCTTGGGTTTCTCTTGTTTCGGACTGTAGGCCCATTTATTTTGTCTTGTCTGGCCTGTAGGTTTTGGGCTTCAGATTTTTGAGTTGTTGATTGTACACTTGCTTCTGGGCTTGGCCCGTTTTAATGATATTAAAATATTGACGGAAAAAAAAAAAGTCGGTGAGAACCCTCTTGACGGCTCAGAGTCTCAACGCGTAACTTAAAAAGGGCTTAGGGTTTTGGCTTCTACCAAAAGAAAAAAAGAAAAAGTCTCTGCAATTACACACAGAGAGAAGGGAAACTCTGAGATCGGAAACAATGGATTCTACACTTTCGCTGAAGCCCAGAGGAAAAGGGAAAGGATCAAAAGGAGCTTCCTCCTCCAATGACAAATCCAAGTATCAGCTCCTCAAGGAATGGAGCAACTGGTCTCTCAAGAAAGCCAAAGTCGCCACTCACTACGGATTCATCCCTCTCATCATCATCGTCGGCATGAACTCCGATCCAAACCCCCATCTCTTCCAGCTCCTTAGCCCTGTCTGATCCGGAACGAAGATCGATGAATCTTTCTTTTATGTTTTCAGAATCTGTGGTTTGTATGGAATCAGTTAACTTGTGAAATCGAATTCATGTTTTGAATCTCTGTTTGCAAATTATTGAATCAGTAATAATAATGCTTTTTGAGAATTGGCAGTTTTAAGCTATCGTTCGAACGTCTTGTACCATCTTTACAACCTCTGCTGCGTGAGGTCTATCTTGTGGCTTCAATTCAACACAAGCCAAACCTATTCGCAACATCTCAACCATCTCTTCCTCTATACTTATTTGCTTCATTAGCTCTACGTCGAAAACTTCCCCCGTCCACTCTTTCGACACAACCGACCTTATCCAGCTACCCAAGTCCATGTTATCCTCTCCTGATAGCAGCGGACTAGCTGGAGATTTCCCTGTTAGAAGCTCCAGCAACACTACTCCAAAGCTGTACACATCAGAAAACTGTGTGCACTTTCTTGTGTCTGTCACTTCAGGAGCGTGATAACCCGAAGAACGAATGCTAGCCTGAGGGCGAGATCTCGTGATGGATGTCAAGCCTAGGTCGCAGATGCAGCCCTTGCCTTGCGAGTCAATGAAGATGTTTGAAGATTTGATGTTCCCATGGACAAGCTTCCTGTAATCTGCTTCATGTATAACAGCCAATCCTCTCGCTGCACCAATCACTATTCTCAATCGAGACTCCCAATCTAGCAATACTCGGTTCTCACCTGCAATGGTTGATTTGATTTCTTGTTTTTTTTTTTTTTTTGACAAAGACCAAATGATATAGAGATAGTTTACCGTGCAGCATCTCGAAGAGGTTTCCTTTACTGTAGTAGCTGTAAACAGCGAGCTTGTCGTTCTTGGAAAAGTAGTAAGCTTTTAGTTCAGCTACATTCTCATGTTTGATTCTACCAACAATCTCCATTGTTTGCTCAAACTCTCTTCTTCCAACAACCACATCTTCCAGTCTCTTCACTACTACAGTGGCTGTATCATCCACAGCTACTTTGTAGGTTGAACCAGATGCACCTCTCCCCAAAATTTCAGCTGATGCAGCTAACAAATCATCCAAATCAAAGGTATAGTTACTTCCTCCAAAGAAGACAATCTTGCCTTCATCGCTGTCATCCTCTGGTTGCCAGTTACCTGAAGGAGACGAGTCTTTCTTCTTAGACTTCCATGGGAGTTTAGCTTTCAGGCGCCGTTTCTTCCGTAAGAACCAAGCCATCATTGTGTGCACGTTAGCAGCCATAATCAGTAGGAAACAGATCAGTTCAAGAGGTAGTTTACGCCTCAAGACTATGAAATCGAAAACAGATTGAGATTCCTCAAAATCGTTATAAAGTTGGGGGTGCTCTCGTTGACAGATCAAGAATCACTCCAGGCAGAACAAAATGGAGAAGGATTCTAAGAAAAGAAATCAGTCAAAATAATTCTTTTAATGGTCTTCGAAGAGCTCTCGGTTTCCCACTTAGAAGAAAGTTAAAAAAAAAAGTCGAAAGAGAAAATCTCCATTGCAGAGACAAGTTTCGTCTTTATCTAAAATAAAAAAAAAAGTGTTGTCTATATCTGTCACATAGGGAGAATCTTTTGTAACAGAAACTAAAATTGTATTATAGTCTTAAATGAATTAATTTTAAAATGATGCGCCAGTCGGTAAGCCGGCAAAATCTTGGTATCTAAGTGGAGAAGCATGTAAGCCGCCGCAAACACAACGTGATCGTGTTTCTTCCATTAGATTCCGTTGAACAATTTTTTTTTTTCTTTTAAGATTCTCTTACACAATTGAAAATTACTTTTTTACTAATTTCTGTTTTATTAATTTAGATTTTTATAGGTACCAACAAATAGAGTGGTGGGGCCATAACCTACATGGTGAATGACCTTCAGTTTTTGAGTTGCTGAATGACCTTCAATTCGACCATTGGATGTTGCCTTAGGACAGTATATTCCAGCTGTTTCAGATGTGCTATAAAACTAACTGCAGAAAGTTTTGTGTTGGTTTTCCCTCGTGTACAAAGGGCAAGGAGCCTAACGCATATTTGGAGACATTCTCTTTAATTATTTTTTGCTGCTGCTCTTTCAACGACTTATTGGAAACCATATTTTCGTTATTTATGTATATAATGTAGGCTTCCATGTGCAGTGCATAATGTGTGAATTTGTCAAATCTTATCCTCGCCTAGAAGCTGCATATCCTTCTAGAATTGATCTTCCATAACTTTTTGTTTTCAATTGTTAGAAAAAGAATGTTTCAAAGCACTTCTTGTACCTGATGGTAGTCATGCTTAGAAGAAATAGATAAAAGAAACTATCCAGGGAATTAAAACTGGACAAAAAGACCATTATGGATGGAAATATCTACAGTACGAAGAACGAGAAAAAAGTGCATATTCAACAAGAGGTTTACTTTGCCCTGAGATTGTCGATGAGATTGGTGGGCAGGTAACCAGAAAATCCTCAATCCCTATTTTTTATTCACGTTTTCATTTCCAATTTTTCTGATGGACATCAGTGTGGTTGCTTGGAAATCTCAAAGTAGAAAATTTAAGTCTCATCTTTCTCTATTTTTTAAATGTAGGGGTAAGCAGTACTTGATCCATAAAGGTATTATTGAAAGATGACAGGGGATATTAGAAGAAACAGGATTGAAGGAGGAGTATATTGGTTCTATATCTCATGGGATTTATAACAAGAGGATGATTGATGATGTGAGGCAAGCTTTTTATGTTTCTAAGATCTCTAGTTATGAATATGCTTAGAGCTAAGAGCTAAGAGAAGGAGTGGAACTTGAATTCAGGCGTGCGAGATTGAAGGGTGTTTTTCTTGGACAAGATCAATTAAGAAAGCTTACCAGAGAAACCCGAATCTGGCAAGCTTAGTGGTCAAGCCTGATTTCGCTAAAGAGGTGGTTTAGAGAATTAGAGGCAAGCCGTGTGGAGGAGAGTCGTGGTTTTTGGCCATCTCTGCTGGGTTAAGCACACAAGGAACGTGTGCAAGTCTTGCGTACTTGGACATCTAAAGGCGTGCGAGAAGAGATCTCTTTGGAGCTCATATATATGAGAGGACATATAGTCCTGTTGCGTACCACACAGAGTGGACTACGCTTGCAAGGAAGAGCAATTAAAGCTTGAGGTAATTTTTTTTTGTTTCTGATGCTCTCTGTTTCTTGTGCTTACTATGAATTCAGTGTATGTTTTTGTCCGAAAGCTTTCCATGTTTTTAAGGGCTTTCTTTGCATGATTTCATCCTTCAAAAACGAGGGTTTCATGCTTCCTTTTAAGGCATATAAAACGATAACAAAACAAACGAATTGTTTCAGCTTATTATTCTGTTCTGCTCTAATAAGAAATGATGTCTCTATTTCAGCTATTTTTCTGTGTGAAAGTTTCCTTTTTGATAAAATTTGAAATCTCGCTATTTCAGCTTGTAAAAATTATTTCAGCTTATGCTTCCTTTTCTCTATTTCAGCTTATTATTCTGTCCTCCTAACGTTTTGCTCTTCAGTTGACAAATATGTTCTTATGAAAATGGCGCCAATGTACTGCCTCTTAGATAAAGAGACATACTGCTTTAGGCCGCGCTATATCCATTATATCTTTGTAAAAATTATTAAAAGAAATTCTTTCAAGGAACAAACATATTTCAAACGAAGTTCTTTGTTCAATCATATTTCAAAAAACATAGTAGATTTGTGGATCATCAGAGTTTTCCCAGCAGTTTTTAATTTCTTCTTTTCTTCATTGAATATAAGAGAGCAAGGATGAGGGTGGTGAGAATGAGAGTGTGAGTGAGAGTGAGGATGAAGGTTAGGATAAGACGGAGATAAGAGAATGAATATAAGTGAGAGCGAGAGATTGAATATAAGTGAGAAAGAGATCATTTATCGAGAGAAATTTTTGGATTCAACTCTTCAGGTGAACATAACCAATATAATTTAGTTATTTAAAATTTAATATTTTTCTTAAAAAAGAAACAGAATAATAAAAATTTATCAAATTATATTATACTTTTAAAATAAATAATAAAAATAATATTAGTTACCAAAAAAGAATTTTTAATTATTAATAACACTGTCAGCAAAACACTATACATTAAACCTTTGGATAAATCATAAACCTTTGAATAAATCATAAACTTTGAATCATAAACATTAAAAACTAAATTTTAATAACAATAAATCCTAAATATTTAACTCTAAACGAGCGAAAAAGCAATTGGACTGGGTTATATTATATTTAGTGGTTATAGAGGTTATGATGAGACTTGGATAAGGTTTACTATTTAGAGATTGAGACTGAGTTATATTTAGTATTTAGTGGTTATAAATATGGTTATAATCCTATACTTTTTCGATGATATAGAGTATATGTATATGATCAATAAAGTTATACGTAGATGGTTTATCCTTCTTTCATTTGGAATAGTTTTCACGTGTTTTTGATCTTGTATTCTCTTAACCATATTTATCTGGTACATGTAAATAGAAAGGATAAAACTGGATATTTTGTGACACATCTCTTAGGAATTATATTTGTCAAAATCAATGAAATTTACCTAATTTGTTGTTGAAATATGGCTAGTTGGCAAATAAATCCTATTTTAAGTGTAAATCAGGCCTTTCAAATGTAGACTGGAAAGATATGAATGTAAGCTTATGTGATTTTTTTTTTAATTTTGATAGTTTATGGATCTATTGAAGTTTATAACGTGTAACGTGTTACACATCTGCTTAACAACGAAACATTTCTCAAAAGGAAAAAAAAAGTTATTCAAAGATAATTAGGTCAAAGAATGATTATTTTTCTGGAAAATATACTTATATCTTAATTAATAAAAAAAACTAGTAAACTTTAATGTTTACAAAGCTGCATGTTCTAGACAAACGACTACTCAATTTGGAACATCAAAGTACAAATTCAAATACTAAAATATTTTTCTATAATTAAGATAAAGATGCATCTTATCAAGTTGGTCATTCACATAACGATTCTTTATGTCATCGATTTTCTCTTTTTCTCTTTTTCTCTTTACATAACAATATACATAAATATGTTTAGCAAAAAAAACAAAACAAAAAAGCAATATACATAAATATTATATGCATCTATGTATATCGTTTGGTGTACGTGTATATATATACATGAGCCTAATAATGGAGAAAAGGCTATGAAGAAAGCCTATGGTGACACAGATTTTGTAGGTGATAATCTTGAATCTTCGAACTCCAAAGACTATTTTTGTCCACGTACTTTTATTCTTTGATTATTAAGTATTTATGTTTCTTCTCAACACGAGCTAGATCTCGAGAAGTATAGCTTCAGTATTCTCTCAAGTAAACAGAGGATCGATGTTCGAGTTTCAAAAAAAAAAAAACAGAGGATCGATGTGTATTTGAAAAATCAAATTCTTCATGATTTTCATACTTCACACAAGCGTTCACAAATCATACTTTCGTCTTTCCAGACATAGACGCAACAAATTCATTGTAGACAAAATTAAGATTCTTATTTTTAATCAATTGAAAAATATATTCTTATGTACTTAAAATATTGAAAAGTAAGTTTATACAAATAAAAGCCAGTTTCCAGGGAACAAGGTCCGGCCGCTCGAGTGTAAAGCAAAAAATTATTATGAAAACATAAAGCAAATTTCAAAATATTAATTGATCTATAATGCAGCATAATGAAGGAGTATTCATTCGGTTATTTAAAATCACTTGATGCTTCTTTTGTCCTCGCGATTGGTAAAAGAATTTTTTTATATGTCTATCCGCTGATCAGGTTAGTTCCAAGAATAAATATTTTATTATTACAAAATGGAATATTTCGAAAGTCTATCATAGTGCTTCCTCTGAATTAATATATCTTCTGACTAATAAAATAGAGAGCGATCAATCGTTTGTTAAATTTGTTTACCATGTTAACTATTTGGATCGAAACCCGCATACAAAACTCACCAAATACGAGAGTTTCAATACACCAACTATATATAGAAATGAATTGCTTGTACAAAAAATTCATTGATAATAACGAAACATTCACTTCTTAGAAAAAGAAAAAATATAATAAACAGTCACTCCCTTACTTCGTAAACATTCAGTGGTAGTAAACTAGTTTTACTGGTTTGTGTCAGCGTAGAAAAAGCTGATATACATTTGTGAAGATCGATCCGTTTCGATAGTTTTAAATTCGATTGGTAGTTAACAAGAAAGAATAGATCTTGTGTTTCATATGTTAGAAGTCTCATTTTTAAATAGTTACAAAAAAGTCTCATTTTTAAATGAAGTAAACTGTTAGTTTCAATTGATTTTAGTTTATAAATCCATAAATTTAGCACTATACACTAAACTCACTGATAATATCAGAATTGATCATCAACTCTTCTGGTTACTATGTGTGAAACTGAAAACAAAAAATTTCCCCAAACATCTTTATAAATGAAAAAACAAATCAAACGAAAACGTGGAAAATTACTAACCACCCACTTATTCAATAAATTTATATATAAATATAAACGATAGTGCAACAAAAAATAAAATAAAATATACAAAACATTGTGGGCTTAGCCGGTATGTGTACCTTATTTTGCTATATAAAGCCATTAATCCTTCGTGCTCTTCATACATCTCTTCTTTCTCACATCTCTTTTATTTTTTCCTTTTCTCACATAAAATATTTCTTATGTATGGTGACTCAAACAAACTTATAGTCATCTAGGGTTTAGTTTGAAGATTTAAGTTGGCTTTAGCCCACACAGAGGAAGATCCTTGCATCAAGAATGAAATGGGCTATCTAACTAGATAATTTGGTTTTATGCTATATAGTATAATCAAAATTTTTACATATGCTTAATTAGATATTTCCATATGCTTATATATACGTATATAGTTATAGAGAAATAATAGGCTTAGGGATGATGGGTTTGTGGAGGAAGAGAGCTTTCTTTGGTCCACTTATGGAGTAATCTGTGAGATTTAACTGACTCTCGACTCGTTCATCCACATACCAAATGACAGAATATGTTCGCATATGGTAAATGAATGAATGATTCTAGAGACAAATTGAATCTTCACTTCTCTATGCTTGGACTGAAGGGAGCTCCTTTTTTTTTGTTTTCCAGTATTCTACATCTCATTATATTTACAAGCACTGAAATTATGTGTAAGAGTTAAGATCAGGTTCAACATTGATATGAGTTTTTATGGTGTTGTTTTGCAGGATTCAGTCGTGATCTACCTGAACATCTTCGAGCCCAATCTATGAAAATTAAATCCATTTCGTTGTAATGAATTGGTAGATACTGAAAGAGTTTCACTACTAAAAGCAATAACAATATTCAAGATAAGGTTTTTACTTGTTCATTCATCAAATATATTTGTTTCTTTCTATTTCGTGTACATTTTTATGTATTTAGCTTCCGCTCAATTAAAGGTGACTTGCAAATAGTTTATAAGCTTTGACAAGTAACTACGCATTTTCTAGTTCAGAGATCTTGATCCATAATATCAGATAGTAAGAAACTAAGAAAATGATACGAAATATTCAAAAAATAAATATATATCTGTTTACTTGTGTAAGAATATATAGCTCTTTTTCTCAAAAAAATAAATATATAGCTCTTTACTTGTGTTTAAATAATTAGGGCTTTGACAATAAACCCTAAGTTGGGCTGTAAAGTATCACATTTATAAAATAGATAGAAAAAATCCAAGTGGTTCAACGACAACATCACCTCGGGTCTTGATTTCTTTCACTGCAACAAGTTCCCAGATATGTCTTCTTCATGGTTGGAAAAATGCCAGTTAATGACTGAAATACCCTCAGTTACAACATTCTTTTAGGGGGCAAAATCGTACATTAAGATTGACAAATGATGAGTGTCGTCATCATATGCAATTTAGGCCTGCGATTTTTGTCCGAACCGAATGGGCCGAACCGGACCGAACCTGTTTTTTTCGGTTTTTGGTTCGGTTTTCAATTCGGTATGGGTTTGAAAATTAATTCGGTTATCGGTTCGGTTCGGTTTTCGATTTTTTTTAAAAAAATTAAAAATTGTAAAAACCGAAAATAACTGAAAATAACCGATAATAACCGAAAATAACCGAAAAACCGAACCGAAAATAACCGAATAACCCAAAAATAACCGAAACTATCCGAAATAACCGACTTTAACCGAAAATACCCGAATATTTTGGAAAAACTATACCAAAATCAACCGAAAATTTTTAAAATCGGTTATTTTCGGAAATAAATTTGAAAACCGAAAAAACCGATAACCGAACCGAAATTTCATTCGGTTTATTTCGGAATTTTTTTTTTAAAACTTCGGTTAACCGAAAACCGACGGTTCGGTTCGGTTCGGTTTCGGAAAACCGAAGTCGCAGGCCTATAAATATGCATGATATACAATTTCCTTCGTGTATTATTTTCCATTGCAATTAACAAATTTTAACTATTTTGTGAAAATAATCATTCTCAAATATTTGGGTGTAATTGTGTTTAATCTAAAGATACATAATAAAAATGATAATTTAATCTAAGGTAATAATCCATGGAGCATGACTTAAATATATGCTCAAGAAGATGAATAAGAAGTTAATTTCTTAAAAAAATATCATAGATGTAAATATATGTGCTTAGATTCTTGTAAAGATGTAGGGGTGGGACGAATCGGATATCCGGGATAGGATACCCGGAGCCGGATCCGGATCCGGATCCGCCAGATCCGTAAAATTGCTACTTCAATCCGGATTCAAGCCTTTCAGATATCCGAGGTTCGTATATCCAGACTAAAATCCGAATACCAACATATATCCGGATCAGAACTTTTTGTAATTTTTTTTAAAAATTAACTAATTTACCATTTATCTATTTTATTTAAAACTATTACTTTTTTAAAAATTAAAAATTATTGAGATTTAATAAAATTAAAATTTTAATTATTTTATATATATAATATATGGTATAAATATATAAATATAATTATATTTTAAATATTTTAAATTAATAATAGGTCCAGATCCGAATACCTAGACCTAAAATTTCACCATCCAGATCCGTATCCTGATCCGAACTCATGGATATCTATTTTCGGAACGGATACCGAACCCATGCCGATAAAGATGCCACATCTCCACCGAATACCAAAAGCTCTAATTAGCTATAATTTTGTAAATATCTTTATAAAAACGTATGTAATTCTTAGGTAAGATAAGATAACATTTTCATATTAATTGAAGAAATATAAAATTTATGCTACTTTAAAGCACGCGGTTGTATGCCAAATATAGGTGACAGTCTTTTCCCAATCCTGTTTATGATATCTCTCATATTTTTGTATCATGTATATGTAATTTCTTAGCTGTGTAATCGTTGTTCTATGAGAACATATGTATTTTTTTGAGCAACTATGAGAACATATGTATATGTTATGAAACTTAATGGTTTGTTTTTTACTAAACAAAGGTGTTTAAATGTATTATGTGGAGGTTTCAAAATTACTTATAATGTAAGTACAAATCTGATACCTAAATGTCTGATTGGTTCAAACGCAACAGTTACGGTTTTCGAGAGATTTCTTCCAAATCAATGGTATGATTATCAAAATTATGAGCATCGGGTTTTTCCAAGAAGCTTTACAGAAAGCTATAAGAATCTTAAATAGCTGTTGAGTACGAGATGTGGATGGCTGCAGTTTCAAGCGTTTTGAGCGTTTTGTATGATTGCATAACATTTAAAAATTGTTGCGTTTGTGGAATGTTTGTGACTGGTTGATTATAAGATGTGCAGCGGTTTAATAATAAATTTTTAATATAAATATATTATATTATTATAAAAATATAAAACATACCATTGTGATAAAATATTATAATTATTAATATAATTTGATTAATAATAATATCATGTCTATTTATTTTTTAATTAGTTAAAAGTTATAGTTTTAATAAATTTTTTAAGATTTATATTAGAACTTTTAAAAGAATATTTTCTTCACTTTATATATGTGTATATCTTTATATACATATGTAAATTATTTTTTTTAAAATCTAATAAATAGCTAGTTTAATTTTTTATAAAGCAAATTATGATACTATTTGTGAATTTAAATTAATATATAAATGTGTATATATTTCAATTATAATTTTTCATTTTAATCCTTTATTTGAAATTTTAAAATATTTATAAAAAATAATTTTATAGTTTTTATCCATCCGTAAACGTCCGCAACCGCAAACAATAGCTGAAACTAGCTTTTGATTTTAAGAGACTTTGAAGTGATTTGTAATGATTTGTATTATTGTTTTGAAAAGTTGTTAACCGCTACCAATTGCAAAAGTTATGTTTGCGGGTGGTAATGTGGAAGTCAGTTAGACCCTAAATAATCTTATATACATATATGTACTCATTTTGATCAAAATGTCAAAATCTATTTGTTTGATATTCGATTAAGGTTTATTTTTAAGCTAAATTTTCCCATGATGAAATGCTATCATTTGTAGGATATTTACGTCTCTTTAACATTTCTTTAAGTAGTCAAGAAATGTTAAGATCGAGCGGTCCTATCCTATTGTCGGGTCTTTACTGCATGCTCAAAACATTTAGTTCCATACATTGAACATTTATCTATTTTTCAAACTTTAGATATCTTGGAGACAAGATCTGAATAGAACAATTAGGATAACAAAGTTTTCTTTGAAAAGATTTCGCAGTCTTGGTTTAAGAGTCCGAAATTCCATTTTGTGATTTTGGGATATGAGTAATTTTGAAGTCCGGAAAACATATCTAAAGTTTCTGTATCCCCTTCCAATTCTATTATAAAACTTGGCCAAACTTAAGGTTCTTTTATCATCAGATCCTTGCAATCTTTCCAAAAACTCTGACATGACGAAAGTTGTAGCATGCTATCCATTGTCTACCGCAGTGTTTCATTTTCAAGTGTAAAAGAGTCTCTTATCTTCTTAAGTTTTGCGTCTCCATAAGTTGGATTTTTCCCATACTATCCTTTTAAACCCAACTACAACTGCTGAATTGTGATGTAGAAGTCCATAGACCATCCATCATACATAGGTTATCTAAGCTTATGACTTGGGATTGGGCCTGACATTCACATTCGGCATATCAGACTAGCTCCAAACGATCTATTTTATTCCTCTAAATGGTTTATCATTTCGAGCCTTCCAGATATACCAGATTATCTATGGGTAAGGATCTTTGTCGAGTTCTGGTGCAATAATGCTATTCTTTCTCCGTAAGAGGTAATCTATATTGGCATAAATACTCGGTAGCGGAAAGATGTCAGGACTAGATGGGGTTGTTGATAGCGATCATACTTGCAAAGCTGGAGTACATTCAAATATGGCATGAGTAACATTCTCTTCTGGTTCCCAAAATCTCGGAAAATAGTTGTCGCATCTCATATTCTCGCGTGTCAGATTTCTCGTTACAGCCACAAGTATTTTTTGTCAAATAAGATGACATATCTTCTGAGGTGTTTTTACCTACCAAGCAAAGGTTTGGAGTTTGGTAATACTGGGCTCTAAGACTTCCTCCTCTTCCTCAGTCCTCATTAGGTTTTGAGCTACCCAGTATCCTGATTTAACCTTGTACTGACTATTCTTAGTCTAATTCATTAGAAAGTATCACGATGATGAGTTGAGCTTATGGAAAAACTTCTTATGAGAGAAATATCATCAGGGAAAACATAATTCACTAGTAACCCAACATCTCAATCCTTTGATTCTCCATTACTGAGGTCGCTAACTCTCATATTCGGGTGGAATACAAGAGCAGTAGGTCGAGCCGACCTAGCTGGTATAGTAGGTATCTAGGGGTCTTCCCATACCGTAGCCTCATATCCAGAATGTATTTTCTGTCTGATTTTCAATAGTAGTAGTTTTCGCGCTGCTGAAATATTAGTCCATGCATAGGATGAGCTACTTGCAGAACTTATTCGCAAAGGTGAACTCATTATGTAGTATGTTCTTCTCAGAACTCGAGCTTTTAACGAATCTGGGTACTGGACTAGTCGCCAAAAATATTTTGCTAGTAAAGCCAGGTTGAACTCATGGATCATATGGAAATCAATCCCCCCCCTCTTCTCTTAGTAAACAAATATTTCTCCATTTTGTCCAATGAATTCTCTCTTTAGTGGATTTGAGTTCCACCAGAATTGTGCAATAGCACTTGTGAGGTTTTCACATATCTCCAATGGAAGTAAGAAGGTAGACATAACATATGTCGGAAGAGGTAGCAATATAGACTTGATTAAGAATTCCTTCCCTCCTTTTGATAGCCATCTTCCCGTCCATCTATTCACTCTATGCAATAATTTGTCCTTGAAAAAGACAAAGAGCTTACATTTAGAGCACTAATATCTTCTGAAATTCCTAAATATATCTACCTCCTTCATTCTGTATCCCAAGTGTGCCTTTAATTTGTTGTCTAATATTTATGCTGATCCTCTTACCAAAGAGTACAGAGGATTTCTGAAAATTGATACATTGTCCTGATGCTTATTCGTATTTTCTGACTATTTACATCACTTATGCACATTCACGGGGCTCCGTCTTTCAAAAGAAAATACTATCATCAGAAAAGTGGAGGTGAGATACCGAGGGACACGAGCAAGTAACACACATCCTTGTTATCTTCCCTTGACTCTCTGCATGATTAAGAAGGCTAACGAGTGTTTCCTTGTATAGAATAAAGATGAAAGGAGACAAATGATCTCCTTGATGTAGACATCTTTCCGGACTAATATTTTCCCTTGGTTGACCATTCATAAGCACCTTGTACTTAACTGAAGTTATGCATCGCATTATCCATGTAATCCATGTTTCTGAAAATCACATTTTCCGCATAACTGCTTCGATGAACGACCACTTCATCCTATCATACGCTTTACTCATATATGTCTTAATGGTAATTCTTTTATTTCGTCCACTTGATTTTGTTCTCAGTGCATGAAAATAAGTTCATTAGAAGAGATTTAAATGGCAATTAAAAAGCCTAACATGAAGCTAATCAGTTAGTTTAGTTTCTCATTTTTAGGTTCTTAGCACTAAATTTTAATTTAATATACATTTTAGATTTACATTATAAATTTAATTATTTTTAGAAAAACACCACTCATATGATGACACATATACATAAAATTTTCTATGAGGTTATGGTAGAATATGTTTTAAGAACTGATTGTTAGCCACTCATACTTTTTATTTATTTGAATTCTTTTATTTGTTAGATACTCTATCACATCTATAAGTTGGAGATGAATTAAGATAGTTAAAATTTTCTCTGAAATCTAATCAATCAGAATTAGAGATGTCATCCCGACCAGAGTCCATAGCCATAAAATAAGGATTAGAGTAAAGTAAAGAAAATAAACAAGATACAATTTTTTTTTAATTTATAAAAATAGAAAATAAAAATACCAATTCTCTAACCCATATAACATACTTAACCATTCTAAAATATCACCATTTTTATTACAATTTTTAAGGATAACCCAACCCTAAACTAAAATCACCTGAGATCTATACTTAATTTATAAAGATCACTTAACACTGAGCTAGACTCCTCCTGTAACTAGACTTCAATTTTTTAAATCTTTAGAAGTACGTCAACAACTACATCAACACCTAACGCAGAGCAGTGACACCAAGAATTTGATCAGACAACCAACAAACAAGAAGAATCTCTCAATTTTCTTTTCCTACATAGACAATTTTCTTAATAGAAGCACATACTTGTTGTATATCAAACTTCAACTTGATCACCGAGTTTTTCCAATAAATTTAAAGCAGATTTCTTTTTTTTTTAATGGAGAGCTTTTCAAGTAAACTCCATTTTACTTAATGGAAAACTTCTATTGTCTTCTCCCTAGATCAAATTCACCCTAGATATATACTTAATTTATCAAGATCACTTAATATTGAGCTAAACTCCTGTATCTAGACTTCAATTTTTCAACTCTTTAGAAGTACATCAACAACTACATCAACACCTAACGCAGAGCAATGACACCAAAAAATTTATCAGACAACCAACAAACAAGAAGAATCTCTCGATTTTCTTATCATACATAGACAATTTTCTTAATAGAATCACATACTTGTTGTATATCAAACTTCAACTTGCTGACCAAGTTTTTCCAATGCATTTAAAGAGGCTTTTGAAGATTCTCCTTTGAACACAAGACCATATCAATCACTTTTCCAAATGTTGAGAAGATGATATATCCGCTTCGTCCCATTATTCAGCATCTGAACCCTTCTATATTTCTGCAAGTTGAAAACTAGCTTGTTGTGCTTCTTCTTCTTCTTTCTCTAAGGAATACTTAAGTTTTTCACCAACTTGAGCTTCTAACACTTTCTTCAGTGTGTTACAAAAAAAAATCTTGACTTTCTTCAGACAACACTGAGTTGACTTCAACCATCTTTAGCCTATTTTCATTCATAGTTCTCAGCAAGCTCAACGTCGTCCGTACTTCCATCATCATCTTAACCATCACTTTCAGATGCAGATTCTGATGTTTATGGAGATCATGATGCATATTCTTTTGGAGAGCTCGACTCCAAGGTTGTGAACGCCATAAAATTCTTTAGTTGCTCATCATAATCTGAATCATGTTTAGATTCACTCTTGAAGTCTCTATTCTTCTTTTATTTATATAAATTAGCACATACAGACCGAACATGTCCAAACCAATTACATTTTAAGTCACCTCTTCTTCCATTTTCCTTCATGTCTTGCTTTAGCTTTAGATACTTAGCAAATTTATTGACAGCATAAAACAAAAACTTCAAAAGATGAACCCTTTACAGCAATTATAGTGGATCTTCTTTTTTCTGATCCTTATCTCCAAATGACTTGCTTAACTTAAAATCTTGAAGAATCACAACAAACTCATCAAAAACCATCTCATCCAAATTATGAGCTTCTTCGACAGAAGAAAATATTTGATTCAAACTTTATGAAAACAATCTCTTTAGCTTCTTTAGCAGCTTGTTGTACTTGTACTGCTTGCAAGCTCAAAAATTTCATTTGATGTCACATAACTTAGAACTAAACTAAGCCGTGATTTCCTCTTCATCCATCCATAGATTCTCGAATTTGGATGCTAACATATTTAGCTTAGTTCGCTTGGTCCTTGTAGCACATTCAAACACATTCTTCAATTTCTTCTATATCTACCGAGCTGATTCACTTTGAGAAATCAGCTTGAAATATATTACATCAATAACATTATAAATCACAGTCTTTGCTTTATAGTTGCAACTTAAAGTCATCCTCTCTGCAGCAATCCACTGATCTCCTTGGCTTAAGAACTTCAATCTCTTTATCATCATTCATACCAGATGACTCCAACCAGCCTTAGTAGAGCACCAAAAATCCTTATCAAAAACACTTATAAAGGTTTGCATCCAAACCTTCTAATATCCATAATTGGATGAATCAAGACTTGGTGGTCTTGTCACAGATGTTCCTTCTTTTTATGACTTTGTGAAATCAGATTCAAAATTGTGTCCTTCCTCTTGAACCATCATCTGTCCTCATCTTTTAGGATCTCATCAATAACTTAGATGGCCCTCTTTGATACCAATTGAAAGTGCAGATGAGGTCATAGTATAGTGCAGAAAAAAAGACACAAGATTCTATTTTCGAATTCACTAGAGCAAGAAAATACATACACCAGTTTGCTAACGCATATAACATGCACAACCTTCTTGAAATACTACCTTTTTGTTATAATAATTATTTAGGATTACCCAATCCCGACCTAAAACTCAGCCTAGAATATAGATTTCAGTTTATTAGGATCACTGAACACTAAACTAAACTTCTCATGATTATAGCCTTCAATCACGTCAACAACTACGTTAACACCTACCACAAAGCAATAACACCAAAAGTTTGGTAACACAAGCAACAAAAAAGGTTCTCTAGATTTTCTTTTTCTTTTTCTTTTTTAACGCTGTGTATTATTGTAACACATGGACAAAAAGTTTTAAAACATTACAAAAATAAAATACAAGGCTCATAAAGAGAGGATAGATAGAAAATATCAAAGAGGTTATCCTACTCAAAGAAACACAAACGTGATACACGAAAACAGTTCACTTCTGATGGCGTGTGTTCGAAGATAAGGTTGGAAGAGAGGCTAGTGCTCCCTCATACATCAATGATTGTAGTTTTACACCATCTGCGATGGAAACTCGCCATATGAAATCTGAAATCGTTATAAGTCAATTTCTCATAAAATCTGAAAGAAATAATATTATTGTAACACATGGACAAAAAGTTTTAAACCATTACAAAAATAAAACACAAGGCTCATAAGAGAGGAATAGATAGAAAATATCAAAGATGTTATCCTACTCAAAAAAACACAAACGTGATACAACGAAAACAGTTCACTTCTGATAGCATGCGTTCGAAGATGAGGTTGGAAGAGAGGCTAGTGCTCCCTCATACATCAATGATTTTAGTTTTACACCATCTGCGATGGAAACTCGCCATATGAAATCTGAATTGATACCTTCTCGTTATAAGTCAGTTTCTCATAAAATCTGAAAGAAATAATATTGGAGCTGATCAAGGATCTGAATATTAAAGGATGAACTGTTAAAACCATGAGCTCAAAGCCTCCAAACTTTTTGGCTCTTCTTTTATTCACATTAGCGGTTTGAAAAGAACTCAGTTTTTTGGAAGTCTGGCTCTAAGAATCAATCCCACAAATTCTAACTGTCGCAACAAATCTCAGCTAAGTAAGACCATTGAAACGCTTAATTCCAATAAACGACAAAGACCTCGCTCTCGAAGTGACAAAAATAAATGATAATATGATATATGGTGTTTTTCACATCATTGTATATATGTTTTCATTTGTTTCAAGTCACTAATTCGTGTCAGTCTAGTCCTTTTTGACCTTTTACAGGTCTGGAGTTAGTAGAAGAAAGAAGAGAAGGTGCCTGATGAAAAGAAGTCCTTTTGGAGCATCCCTGCGGAGAACACTCAAGAGAACAGTCCCGAGATTGTTCTCTCCCAAGCGGAACAAGCAGACGGAGTGATCCGGAGATTGTTCCAGACGAATATGGAAACTCCTATTTCGGGAATTAAAGCCCTGTTGCCCTAATCTCTTTTCTTCTGATTGGCGCTTCCATATAAAACGCCATCTATCTATTTTCTATTTTTCTTACGCTAGTTTTACAAGAGAACACTGATTTTTGCGATCTGCAACTTGTAAGGGAGAAGAATCCATCCTCTCATAGAGAAGATCAGCTGAACCCTATTGTTTCATACTCTGTTCTTATGCAATTTTATTCAGGATTCATGTCTTTGTTTATGTGCATCATGATCGAGTAGTGACCTTGCTCGCCTATGGTTTTTAGGGTGTTGAGACATGAGCTAAACATAGATAAGCGACCCATAACTGTTCTTCATTCATACTGTTCTTACTGCTTTCATTAAACTGATCACTTGATGTTAGATCACTAGTTCATCACCTAGTTAACCGCTTAGGATGATAACTTGACATGTATTGAATGAGCTTAGTATCCCTAATCAGCGAAAGTAGATATTAGGGTGGTAAGTGAACTGATCGGACCTGCCCTCTAAGGCTTGCAATCGATCCTCATCCCAACGACAGTTAGGTGGTGAGATCGATCTGCAAAGCGATCACTGCCACGATAGTGGAGTGTTCCAGCTGAGTGATCCGAGTTCTAGAAAGCACTTCATCACGCTTGAATAATTGTTTGGCTCCAATTCAACACCCAATGAAATATCCTAGGCTAGCTCTTGTTTAATTGAATCAATCTCGTGTTTATTTTGCTTGTTTACTATCGCCTATTTCAACCAAATCATATTTTCTTCTTAGCTTGATTCTGAAACTTATAGAACTAGAGTGTAGACTGGTCCTCTGGATTTGAATCTCAAGTACTACAATTGCAACTGTTAACTTGGCAGTAGCAAGGATTCATTTTTAGTGTATCAAGTTTTGGCGCCGTTGCCGGGGACCAGATTTTTTACCTCTAATTTTCGGTTTCATATCTAGTTTAAGATATCTAACTCGTGTTATTTTCTTTGTTGCAGCTGATGATCCAGGTGCATGACCAGTAGACATACTCGGAGAAACGCACAAGGACCATTGCATCAGCTTACCAACGAGGAACTAGCGAGATTGGAACGACAGAACCGTCAACAGCCGAGATCAACGAACACCAACATGGGTGATCATCCAGATGATCTCACTGCTGCGTTTGCACTCATGCAACAGCAGATGCTGCAGATGCAGCAGACGATCCAAGCGCAGCAAGCTGCTGCCGAGCAAGCTGCTCTGAATGCTGCGAACCAGCAGAACCAACAGGAGGAAGTGGTCCAGATCGGCCAGAGAAACTTACTGCGTAATCTGCCTGCTACGCGATCTGCCATAACCCCTCCACCATGCACTAGGCAAGACTTCGAGATCAAGCCAGCCTTGATAAGTCTAGTGCAAAGGAAGATTTTCAATGGGCTTCCTGCTGAGATACCGATGGACCACATCGAGCACTTTGAGAAGATGTGTGGTTTCACTAAAGCGAATGGAGTACCACCTTATTACATCAAGTGTACTCTGTTCCCTTTCTCTCTTGATGGGAAAGCTGCTCGTTGGCTTGATTCACTACCCACGGGATCACTCACCACTTGGGAACAAGTCCGAGAGGCCTTCTTAAGCCACTTCTACACGAAATCGAAGACGGCAGCTCTGAGACAGAAGATCGTGACCTTCAAACAATTGGTGGACGAGCCGTTCTGTGATGCTTGGGAGCGATTCAATGTCTACCGCAGAGAGTGCCCACATCATGGTTTTGAGGAAGATTATCTGCTGGGAGTGTTCTACGATGGAGTAGGCTGGGAGTACAGGAACGCTTTGAACTCAGCCAGTAAGGGAGACTTCATGACTCAGTCCACTCAAGGTGCATTCGAGTTGATTGAGAACATGGCCTCAAGCTCAGCTGACAATAACCGCGAGACTGATCGCACTCAGAAGGTGAAGAGCATCGACAACAACAAGATTGATGAGCTCTCTGCCAAAGTCGATCAGCTGATCAAGAGTAACCAGAACCAGGTCTTCATCATGGAAGAATCCCCACAGGATAAAGCTACCGCGGAAGGCACATCAGAGGCGGATCAGTCGGCTGAGGATCAGCATGAAGTGAGTTATGTGAATGGGCAAGGATGGCAGTTAAAGAACTATCACCCGAACCCTAACGTGAGGAACAATCCCCACCTGTTCAATGCCCCTAAACCAGACGATAAAGCTCAAGGGAACCAGGGTCAGAACAGTGGATACCAAAGGCCTTATGGCAATCAGGGAAGAACCTTTGTCCTTAACCCAGCTCAGAATGCCCAATTCCACAGCCAGAAACAGCCGGTTAATCAGCAAGCTGCACAACCGACTCAGACTGTTCCGCATGATGACATGAAGAGCCTCGCCAATATGATGAGCCAATTGCTCCAAGGACAGCAGATCCAGGGGAAAGCACTGAACCAGGTCACAAACGACATCAACACCAGGATGAATCATATGTTCAATGACCTGAGTGTGAAGTATGATAATGTCTCAAGCCATATGAGACAGATGGATATTCAGATTGCTCAGACTGCTGAGAATGTGAAGAGACAGCAAGTAGGGGTGGGAACTTCGGTTATTTTATCGGTTCGGTTCGGGTTCGGTTCGGTTTGGTTAATTCGGTTCAATGATTTATCCAACCAAAGTAAACCATAGTTAGTTCGGTTTGGATCGGTTTCGGTTCGGTTTGAACTCAGTTCGGTTTGAATTCGGTTTGGTTTTAAAACACAAACGCATGGTCATAAAATCATCGTGTTGACGATTATAAAAAACTAAATTATGTTGACTAAATTCAATATAAAACCGAAAAAAACATTTAGAAACACAAAACATTTATAAGAGCACAATCAAATCAAAGTTAACTATAATAAATAGAAAATTAAAAAAACATCGTTAATAATACCTCTACAAAATAAACTATGTAAACTAAATATAATGTAAAACTGAAACAAAAACTTTAACAAATTATAAACATCAAACAAAAATTAACTAAAGTAAATAGAAAACTAAAAAAAATCCTTAATAAAATTAACAATAACTTTAGTCTTAGCATTTTAGTATATTGTATATTGCTAATATGCACATTGGTTATGGGTTCGGTTTAGTTTGGTTCGGTTCAACGTGGTTCGGTTCGGATCGGGTTCGGTTCGGTTGGTTCGGGTTGGGAAAATCTTAAACCTAACTGTTTGATAATAGACTTTGGTTCGGTTCGGATCGGTTTCGGTTCGGTTGGTTTGGTTCGATCGGTTCGGTTCGGTTTTTTTGCCCACCCCTAACAGCAAGGAACTCTCCCTGGAAAAACAGACAAGAACCCCAAGGAGTGCAATGCAATAGGTTTGAGGAGTGGGAAGCAACTACCTGATCTAGACCCCAGGAGATTCACATCGGCTGAGAAAGGGAAGCAGAAGGAGTCAGATCAGCCACCTAAGGCTGTACCCACAGATGAGGAAGATGCCGAACAACCTGCTGAGACTGTTCCGACTGAAGCAGAGCGACCCGCTGGGGTTGTTCCACCGACTGCAGCACCTTCTCCTGCTCGTCAGTATGTACCGAAAGTGCCCTACCCTGTTCCAGCTAAGGCTACACGCAAGGATAAGGAAGAGATGAAGTGCATGAAGATGCTGGAAGACCTAACTGTCAAGCTCCCTTTGATGAGTGCGATCCAGATGATACCATCTATGCGTAGCTTTGTCAAAGGATTGATCTCTGGGAAGATATCTGATGACAGCGAATTCATGATTGTCTCTAAGGAGTGCAGCGCGGTGCTTCAGAATAGAAGGATCAAGAAGTTGGGTGATCCGGGAAAATTTGTTCTCTCGGTTCAGATTGGGAGAACCCTTTTCTCATGCTCACTGGTCGATTTAGGGTCGAGCATAAACCTCATGCCATATACTGTGGCTAAGCGCCTTGGATACTCGGACTTCAAGCCTACCAGGATGTCCCTAGTGTTTGATGATCGATCTGTAAAGTCCCCGGTTGGAATCCTAGAAGATCTTCAAGTTCTGGTTGGAAACACAATTGTTCCTGCCGATTTCGTCGTTCTGGAAGTTGAGGAAGATTCCAATGATCCCCTGATCCTAGGCAGACCATTCCTCTGCACTGTTGAAGCTATCATTGATGTCCGACAAGGGAAGATTGATCTCCACCTTGGGGATATTGTGATGAAGTTCGAGATGGATCAGATGCTCAAGAAACTAATGCTGGATGGACAAACTTTCACTGTCCAAGAAGATGGTGATCCATTAGAGCCGCATGAGGGAATGATAGAGGAGATTCTCACCGAGGACCCGCTTGAACTCGCCTTAGTCAGAGCTGAAGCCGAGCAGAGCTTAGAGAGTGTTGATGCTGATGCCTATGCCAAATTCCTGGATTCAGCCAGGAGTATTGAGAGAATGGTGGCGAATCTAAGTCTGGGGGAGAACAGTGAGTCCAGAACAGCGACTGGAACAACCGCGCCCCAGAACCCATCTGTTCCGGCAGCTCAGACCGATGACTCATGGAGTGAGCTGAAAGCTCTAAAGGTAGAGCTCAAATCCCTTCCCAAGGGACTCAGGTATGCATTTCTTGGACCTAATTCCACATATCCTGTCATTGTGAATGCTGACCTGAACAATGCAGAGACTGCTCTGCTCTTGTGTGAGCTGAGAAAATATCGTAAGGCTTTAGGTTATTCTCTAGCTGACATACCTGGCATTTCACCTGATCTGTGCATGCATAGAATACACCTGGAAGATGAATCGATGACTTCTGTAGAACATCAGAGGAGGTTAAACCCAAATCTAAAAGATGTTGTAAAGAAAGAGATAATGAAACTTCTAAAAGCAGGTGTGATCTATGCGATCTCTGATAGTAAGTGGGTTAGTCCTGTGCATGTAGTACCTAAGAAAGGGGGGATCACTGTGATAACCAATGAAAAGAATGAATTGATCCCCACTAGAATAGTTACTGGTCATCGCATGTGCATTGATTTTCGTAAGTTGAATGCTGCGACTCGTAAGGATCACTTCCCACTTCCTTTTATTGATCAAATGCTTGAGAGATTGGCTAACCACCCTTACTATTGCTTTTTAGATGGTTATTCAGGTTTCTTTCAGATTCCCATCCACCCAGATGATCAGGAGAAGACGACATTCACATGCCCTTATGGAACATATGCATACAGGAGGATGCCCTTCGGCTTGTGCAATGCTCCAGCGACCTTCCAGCGATGCATGATGTCGATTTTTACTGATCTGATCGAAGACATAATGGAGGTTTTCATGGACGATTTCAGCGTCTATGGAAGCTCCTTTCATGTCTGTTTGTCAAATTTGTGCAGGGTGCTGAAGCGATGCGAGGAGAAGCATCTGGTGCTGAACTGGGAGAAATGCCACTTCATGGTCAGGGATGGGATTGTTCTGGGACACAAAATATCAGAGAAAGGCATTGAGGTGGACAAGGCTAAGATCGAGGTCATGATGAGTCTGCAACCACCAACTTCAGTGAAGGGAATCAGGAGTTTCTTGGGACACGCTGGTTTCTATAGAAGGTTCATCCAGGACTTCTCTAAGATCGCGAGACCACTCACTCGGTTGCTCTGCAAGGAAGCTCAGTTTTCCTTCGACAGCGACTGCTTAGCCGCATTCCACACGACCAAGGGAGCCCTAGTCAGTGCACCAGTTGTCCAACCTCCAGACTGGGATCTCCCTTTTGAGATAATGACAGATGCAAGTGATTTTGCAGTGGGAGCAGTCCTTCGACAGCGTAAAGACAAGAAGCTTCACGTGATCTACTATGCAAGCAGAATCTTAGACGAAGCTCAGTGCCGATACGCAACCACAGAGAAGGAGCTCCTTGCCATCGTGTTCGCTTTTGAGAAGTTCAGATCCTATCTGGTTGGATCAAAGGTGATTGTGCACACAGACCATGCAGCCCTCAAGTACCTACTCACGAAGAAGGATGCTAAACCGCGGCTCTTAAGGTGGATTCTTTTGCTCCAAGTGTTTGATCTGGAGATAAGAGACAAGAAGTGGGTTGATAATGGAGTAGCAGATCATCTCTCCAGGATGAAAGTGTCAGATGAGACAGTTCTTGATGTGGAACAACCGATGGAGTACGTCAATGCGATTGGTCTGCGCAATATGGAGCAGTCGTCACCTGCCATCAAGGACTGTTCCCGCGTAGAAGGAGCATTCGTTGCAGTGATCCAGAAGGAGTACCCGAACCTTCCATGGTTTGCTGAGATTGCCAACTTCTTGGCAGCTGATAAAGAGCCTTTGAGGTTCACTGGGAATGAGAAGAGGAAATTTCTAAGGGAGGCGAGGCACTACTTCTGGGATGAGCCGTATCTCTATCGGCAAGGAAAGGATGGGATCTTCAGGAGATGTGTTCCAGAGGCTGATATTCCAGGGATCCTTCACCACTGCCATGGTTCCTCTTATGCTGGTCACTTTGCCACCTTCAAGACTGTTTCCAAGATCCTCCAAGCCGGTTTCTGGTGGCCCACTATGTTCAGAGATGCTCACGCCTTCATATCTCGATGCAACTCATGCCAAATGATGGGGAGTATAAGCAAGAGAAACGAGAAGCCTCAGAACTACATCTTGGAAGTTGAAGTGTTCGATTGCTGGGGGATCGATTTCATGGGACCTTTCCCAGTCTCTCACAAGAATGAGTACATCCTAGTTGCTGTAGACTATGTCTCCAAGTGGGTAGAAGCGATTGCTAGTCCAACTAATGATGCGCGAGTTGTAACCAAGATGTTCACCTCCATCATCTTTCCAAGATTTGGAGTGCCTAGAGTGGTTATAAGCGATGGTGGAACTCACTTTATCAACAAGTTGTTCCAAAGATTGCTGAGCAAGAATGGTGTGAAACACAAGGTTGCAACCGCCTATCATCCTCAAACAAGTGGTCAAGTGGAAGTTTCCAACAGAGAGATCAAGAACATCCTCCAGAAGACTGTCAACACCACCCGCAAGGATTGGTCCCTTAAGCTTGACGATGCTCTCTGGGCGTACAGAACAGCCTACAAGACCCCTTTAGGGACCACTCCATATCATCTGGTCTACGGCAAGGCGTGCCACCTACCTGTTGAGCTAGAGTACAAGGCGGCTTGGGCTGTCAAACTACTCAACTTCGACATCAAACCTGCCAAGGAGAGGCGAACCATTCAGATCCACGAGTTGGAGGAGATCAGGCATCTGGCCTATGAGAGTTCTAAGATCTACAAGGAAAAGACCAAGGCGTTCCACGACAAGCGGATCCTCAGCAGAAATTTTGCTCCGAACGATCAGGTCTTACTCTTCAATTCACGGGTTAAGCTGTTCCCTGGAAAGCTTAAATCAAGATGGTCTGGACCTTTCACCATTAAGGAGGTTCGCCCTTACGGAGCTGTTGTGTTGCTGGACACAAGAGGAGGAGAATTTGTTGTCAATGGTCAGCGTCTCAAGCCATATCTTGCTGACACAACAATCGCTGAAGGTGTTGAGATACCCTTAAGCGATCCCCCTCAAGCCTAATAGGCTCATTGAAGTCAAGCTAGTGACAGAAAACAAGCGCTTGGTGGGAGGCAACCCACTGGTGTGTGTAAATATCGTTTTCTTTTTGTCTTATTCTTTCTAGGAACTAACTTGCAGGTTGAAAAATCAAGAAAATTCGAGATCACTCCAGGAGAGCACTCCAGCGGTTGTTCCGCCGATTGTTCTCAGCCGATGTGACTGATGATCACGCCTACAGGCGCTGGATGGTTGATTCCCAGAAGAAGAACAACAACCTCATGAAGAGGATACTCAGGGCGATCACAGGCGGCTGCATTGGAGCACAGGAGGAGCGTACGCCACAGAGAACAAGGCGCCCAGGCAAGGAACACACGGGAACATCGACTGGAGCAGAGAGACTGCCGAGGAACAGGAGGACAGCTGGTCACTCCGGTAGCGGCGATTCAGACTGAGTCCGAGAGGACCATTTCTATCCCTTGTCTTATCCATCTGAACTATTTATTTTCTTTATGTTATTTGCTTCTGTTTGGTGTGTTTCAGCTTCCTCTGATTTATTTTCACAACCAGGGATGGTGTGAACTAAGTCTGGGGGAGCGATTGTACTATATTCGCTTGTGTGCTTCTTGAGTCAGTCCTTGTGTCATTTTTATGTTTTTATCGAGTCAGTCTTTAGGATCGAGTCAGTCAAAACTATTGTGGGAATCAGGACCTTATTTTGTGATGCTCTTTAACCACCTCGTGCTTTAACCTTCTTATTCAGTGACCTTAGCAGTGATGAAAGACCCACACATGGACCTGGAACACCCTGACTTATCTCATTTGACACTCCAGAAGTTCTATACCGATCAGGTTACACTGGGCAGACTTAACTCCACTTTCTCTGAACCTAATCTGGACTTTAATTCTTCTTGTCATGGGCACTAGATCAGGGTAGAATGAGAACTACACTCAGGACTTCTTATCCGATTTTTATCCCTCTTGCTGTTCCTGAGTGGCTAGCTCACCTTTAGCTAGTTCCCACCTTGAACCCTGACCTTTTATTCCACCCTCATGCATTTGCTTTTCTAGTACTTTATGTGCAGATATGTGCAAAAAGGTCGGAGAGGAAATGATCGACGCAGTTCTTACTCATCAATGCTCACACAGTGGAAGCAGGCAGAACAACCGGAGTGCTTGTTCTGGCACGAAGAGAACAACCGAGATGCCTGTTCCGATACCATAGAGAACAATGAAGAAGTAAGTGGCTAGAACAGACCAGAATGAATCACCAGTGGCATCATGTACATCACTTGTTACCTCCTTGCTCGTCACCCCAGCATTTTGCTTTGATTTACTGGTGACGAGAAGGGGAAGAATCTATGATGCATGCCACTGGGGAAGTTGAGAAAGTAATGGTGGTTTCAGTGAAGTGTTCTGAAGGGGAAGTTGAATCACGCAGAGCAGCCCTATGATCGATCTATCGGAGAGCAGTCCGATTAGCAGAGATGAGTAAGGACTGTGGACCTCAATGGAGCCGTCCTCTCACGACCATTTTGTGCGATATCCTGCACCCGCTCTTGGTAAACCCTAAACACTCTTGAACTCCACCATAAAAGTTAGCATGTTCTATACCTAGCCCGTTCTCTCTGAGTAGAGCATGTGACAAGAAGCTCACACTGATCTTAATTGAACATAAGGAGTTTTGTCTCGAAAGTGTTGCCTTTTCAGGTTGAGATGTAGAGTAAGGAGCCGATCTTCGAACAGCGATCAGGGGGTTCTCAGTAAGTGTGTGCGGTTCTAATCTACAGCTTGTATGGTTCAGAGATTTGTGGTAAGAGTATGGTTGCTGAGGATAAGCGAGTTCCCACGCTTTCAAACCTTTCTCCCTGTTCTTGGTACTTGTCTATTCGAGGACAAACAAGGATCTAAGTCTAGGGGAATTGATATATGGTGTTTTTCACATCATTGTATATATGTTTTCACTTGTTTCAAGTCACTAATTTGTGTCAGTCTAGTCCTTTTTGACCTTTTACAGGTCTGGAGTTAGTAGAAGAAAGAAGAGAAGGTGCCTGATGAAAAGAAGTCCTTTTGGAGCATCCCTGCGGAGAAAACTCAAGAGAACAGTCCCGAGACTATTCTCTCCCAAGCGGAACAAGCAGACGGAGTGATCCGGAGATTGTTCCAGACGAATATGGAAACTCCTATTTCGGGAATTAAAGCCCTGTTGCCCTAATCTCTTTTCTTCTGATTGGCGCGTCCATATAAAACGCCATCTATCTATTTTCTATTTTTCTTACGCTATTTTTACAAGAGAACACTGATTTTTGCGATCTGCAACTTGTAAGGGAGAAGAATCCATCCTCTCATAGAGAAGATCATCTGAACCCTATTGTTTCATACTCTGTTCTTATGCAATTTTATTCAGGATTCATGTCTTTGTTTATGTGCATCATGATCGAGTAGTGACCTTGCTCGCCTAGGGTTTTTAGGGTGTTGAGACATGAGCTAAACATAGATAAGCGATCCATAACTGTTCTTCATTCATACTGTTCTTACTGCTTTCATTAAACTGATCACTTGATGTTAGATCACTAGTTCATCACCTAGTTAACCGCTTAGGATGATAACTTGACATGTATTGAATGAGCTTAGTATCCCTAATCAGCGAAAGTAGATATTAGGGTGGTAAGTGAACTGATCGGACCTGCCCTCTAAGGCTTGCAATCGATCCTCATCCCAACGACAGTTAGGTGGTGAGATCGATCTGCAAAGCGATCACTGCCACGATAGTGGAGTGTTCCAGCTGAGTGATCCGAGTTCTAGAAAGCACTTCATCACGCTTGAATAATTGTTTGGCTCCAATTCAACACCCAATGAAATATCCTAGGCTAGCTCTTGTTTAATTGAATCAATCTCGTGTTTATTTTGCTTGTTTACTATCGCCTATTTCAACCAAATCATATTTTCTTCTTAGCTTGATTCTGAAACTTATAGAACTAGAGTGTAGACTGGTCCTCTGGATTTGAATCTCAAGTACTACAATTGCAACTGTTAACTTGGCAGTAGCAAGGATTCATTTTTAGTGTATCATAATACAAAACATTTTTCTTTTCTACAAAGACATTTTTCTTTATAGAAGCATGTCCTCCTTGTATCACACTCAAATTGCTCCTTAAATTCTACCAAAGGACTTTAAGCAACGTTCTTTTTTTGTGTGGAAATTTTACTTTCAAGTAAATTTTGTTTTGTTTAATGAAAAATGCCCATTTTGCCTTCAAAAAAATATCATTCTCTTTTTTTTTTTCAAAATTAACAAATCCACGTACATCACAATACACAAACCCTAACACATTCCATCTTCATGATACACATATAAACTACCTTTGTAGTAATTTACGAACTTATACTGAAAATATTTCAGAAATACACATCATTAGGTCAAACCGGTAAACTTTGTGGCCCATATAAAATCTGATTTGAATTTAATTAAAAATCTACTTTTTGTAACTCGATAAAACTTAGTAAAACCCAAAAATTTAACATTAGTTGCCGATCTAGCATTGGTTGACCTGAATAACCAATATATGATGATATTTGTTTAAAAGAAATTTGGCTAAACTTCTGATGTAAATTTTAATAGTACATAAAATTGAATAATAAATTTTACTAGAGAACAACATTTAATTTGAAATGACTCTCCAGATTTTATTTCATTATTGATAATCGATGAAAATTTTAATTTTTAAATTTTATATTTAAAAAAATAATTATGATAATATTTATTTATTTACTTATTAAATTTTAACCTAAATCCTAATTTGGTAAATAAATGAGTCAAATTATTTGTTTTATGGTGTCAAGTGTAAATTAAAATTAACACTTTAAAAAATTTACTATATTTATATGTTTGTGAATTTTCTATATTAACTTATGTATTTAATGATTAATAATATTATATTAATATATCTATATTATTATTTGAGAAGTGAATTTGCTGATTTTTCATGTTCTCCATAATTTCAGGTTTAGTCATATTTTATAATTAATTATTAATATTAATAAATAATTTAAATGATTTAACTGATAATTTATCATTATCTTGAGAATAATTAAAAATATAATGATACATCATAGTTAAAATATTTACTTTTGTAATAGTAAAATATTATATATTCATTTAAATTATTTTTGGTTTAGTAGTATTAAACCGATTCTATATTAATATATATATTTCACATAATATATAATTACCCATAAATTTAAAATGAATTTCATTAATTTATAATCATCATTATCTAAAAGATTATCTATTATGTTATCCAAAAATATTTTACATCATAATATTTTAAAAATTAATATAGATCCATGTATATAGTTTTATGTATATATTAATGTTTTCAAGTTTATTTTACGTAATAAAATTTTTTTATCAAAAAAATTATTTTATATAAAATTTCTAATATTTAATTGATTAATAAATATTTTAAAAACATAGAAATAATTTATTCTGATTTTTTTTGAAATGATAATATTTCTATTTACATTTTCTGCAGAATTATTAAACCCGCAAATGCAGACAAAATACCTAATTATTATATGTAAAATTATATTAATTATTGACACATATTTATATTACGGTTGATCCAATAATTCCTTGAACCATAAAATAATCCGGTTTAGTGTTGATTTAAAAACACTGATCAGAATATATCATGATTTTAGATTAGAATACACCATTTGGCAAACATGATGAGACCAAGAATATTGTTGGTGGTTATCGCATTTGACTTTAGTCCATTGGCACTCTGAAAAGAGGCAATGGTGATGACTACAAGAATTCAGGTCCAGTTATATTATACGAGTTTAAAATGTGTGTATATGCGAGATGATGTGACATCACAAAGCCTCTCTTATAAAATGACAATAATGTGTGATGAAAAGAATCGCAAAGTCTCTCTTATAAAATGACAATAAAGTGTGATGAAAAGAAACACCTGAGCATGTGAAGTTGTTAATTATTAATTATAGAGTTATTTACTGTCTTTAATTATTCCAAGATAATTGCCACTAATCAATCTATCACTATTACATAAAATACTTTTAATGATTAATAGGAAGACTAAAATTCACCAAAGGTAGCTATATAAAACAACACTATAATACTAACTATTTTTCCAAACAGCACAATAAATTAATTTTATGTCAAAAAGCATTAAATTTCATTTTTAAAATATCAATCTTAATATTAATTATTTGATAAATAAATAATTGGTTATGAACACTCAAATAATTAGACGGATAGAAAATTTTGAAAAGTAAAATAATAATATCATAAATATAATGTTTATATTTTTATAAATATAAATTTGCTTAATCATATTATATTATCATATGCACCAAAATGTTGAATTTGTTTTCGAATTACATTACCGTCTTTGTATATAGCACCAAATGAAGATTGTGGTGTAAGGAATAAATCGAAAACAAAAATTAGAATAATGTAAACCTTAGCTTTACTGTTGTGACTCCTAAGTGATTGTGAATTCCTTAACTCAGATCCTCTCTTTATATACTCAATAAGTCTTTCCATTATTTCGTTGGCGTTAAACACTAGCCGACTTGTTTACATTAGGCCGAGGTTTATTTATTTGATGGACCTGTTGATGATAGATGTAATCTATCTCTAACACATACCTTGGAGTACCTAAGCATCTGAGACAGCGCATTAACGTTAAAGAAATGGCTGGATTTCAAAAGGGGGTGAAAATGATTCATAACTATTTCTCCTTTGAAGATGATTATGATGAATTTCATTTTACTCATTTCTACAAGAATACTTGAGAATCCATGAAAGAGATTAAGCAATATTCAATGAAGCTAGAAGTGCATCTACAGAGGTCAAGAAATTGAAAAATATAATCTTGAGAAGTTTTTATTTCTATTCACTTGTTCTAGCCAATACAGGGTCTGATGCTCTCTTACAAGGTCTGCAGCTAGAATCATGTATAAAGACATTGATGAGAGATTCAGACTTGCCACATAAACTCTAATATTTAGACTTTTTGCAGACCTCTCCACCAAAACTCCACATGGTGTTGTCAACAATTTGGATGTGAAAGTTGGGAACTGCATGCATCGTCTCTATTAACTTTGAGATGGAAATTGGTTTGTTTATACTTATGATTCTGGTAATATCTTTTCTAGCTACAGTGAGTGCAGTAATTGACATGCAAAAAAACATAATTTCATATGCAAACATTTATGAGAATGTCCTGAAGTTGTGCCACAAAACAAAGGTATTCATCTAGCTTATTACATTGAGAAATCTAATTATCCTGGCATGTGGTTGTTTCTAAAGTAGACTTAAGTCAAACAAGTCTTGGATGGATATATTGGAATAAATCACATGTCTGATTGGTCTCAATATTTACCTATATTAAACCATATATTAGGACATATCTAGTATTTATTATGTATTTCGAGTCTGTTTTAAGTTGTACATGTACATATGTGTTTTGGAACACTTTGAAGGTTATTGAGCAAAATGAAGATTAAAGAGAAGAGAATACGTAGTTGTGTAGAGAGGAGAGTCGAGACATGATGTGGGCGTAGACCGACGCTTTCAAGGAGTAGATCAACGCTGAGGCAAATTGGCGAGTCCAGCCAGACTTTCAAGAACTGTACTTTTCCCATAAGTTTCCTAAATTGCGAAGAAGCCTCTGGACGTGTTAAACCAATTTATTTACATTTTGGAATCACAATTTAGGCAAAGCTTTACTTTGTTCTTACAGATGTTTTGTAGAAAAGATCAGACTCCTTCAGAGATTGACTGAAACTCCAGTATTTCTTACTTTCATCTTTGTGCAATTCTTTCATACTATGATTTGTGTTCTTTATATCATGTCTGAGTAATCCACTTGTTATATGTAGAGATTTCTAAGGATTTGATGAAGTTGTGATTGATAGATCGACTAAGGTAATCCATAGTTTCCTTCATCAGGATTGTTCTTATCACTTGTTTTATTGATTCCTCACTAGAACATGATCTTAGGATAATTGGAATTAAGATAATTGGAATAAAACGAAAGTATGACTAATATCCTGATCTGAATCATTTATGAGCAAGGTTGATAGATACAATGAGAGTTGGTTTAAACACTTAGTGAATATATCAAACAAAATCTTAATGTCTAGAGAATTGGTTGTAGATCGAGAGTTAGTTTTCAAGGATATAGACTTAGGAAGTTGTCGCAAGGAGAGTTGGACATTTCATAACTGAATTAGAATTCTAGGATTGTACTTAATAAACCCTTAGCAACTATTACTCTGCGTTTTGATTGCATGTTTGTTTTTGTTGGATCTAGCTTTTTCCCAATCTTTTACAAACCGATATATTTTTCTTTGTGCTTTACTGCTTTCTATTTCTGTTCTTGCTTTATCTCTAACTGATAGTCTATTGTGTGATCCATGCTCCATGGGAATTTGATCCCCAAGTACCGCAATTGACCTTTTATTTAGAGAATGCTCTTGGGGTAATTTGAGCATATTAAATGTGGTGTTGTTGTCGGGAAGTGTCTGATTCACCATTAGACTAGATGAAATATATTGTCTAAATCTTATTGTTCGTTTTATTGATAAAAAAAATTCTTGTTTCTCTGGGTTACATCACCGACACTACCTGAAGTAAGGAAAGTACACTTCTTAGCCATCTAGATCATGTGCATGTCAAATGTTTGATCCGCCAACATAAGCAGGTAGCACCGATCGACGGTCCAGTAGAACCGGTCGACGCAGTCACTCAACTAGCGTCGCTCGACTCCCAAACAACAACGATCAACATGCTTACTAATTGGACAGAGATGGTCGCGTAACTTTTCTTGATTCAAGACGCTGAGGGAGTCCTGCATGACCGAGATGGTCACCTGCATAATGCAGCAGGACGGAATATTAGTGATCATGGGGCTATAATCCATGACTGAGATGCAGTTGATCACATTTCTGCCGATGGAGAGCATGTTGCAGCCAATGCTGAGGCTCCAGCTGCTGGAAACGCACAGGCTGCTTGTCTTAGGACCTTGGCTGAGTATAATTGCCAAGATCAGTTCTACACCCACATATCTACCATTCTCCCCCCTACCTTTCAGAGTAACAATATATTTTGAGCTAAAGCCAGCATAGTTTACTCTCGTGGGTCAGCAGCTTTACTACAGGCTTCCACAAGAGCATCCTATGGACAATCTGGATAGGTTCTAGGATTTGGTCTCCGCTGTTAAGGCCAATGGTGTCCCTGATGACTACCTTCTCTTCAAGCTCTCTCTCTCTCTCTCTCTCTCTCTCTCTCTCTCTCTATCTATCTCTCTCTCTCTCTCTCTCTCTCTCTCTCTCTCTCTCTCTCTCTCTCTCTCTCTCTCTCTCTCTCTCTCTCTCTCTCTCTCTCTCTCTCTCTCTCTCTCTCTCTCTCTCTCTCTCTCTCTCTACGCCTCCTACTTGCTCAAGCAGTTGCCACATGATCTTTTATTTCCTGGACAGCCATCAAAACACATTCATGCATAACTTCTTCGATGATGCTAGGTGTAATTATTTAAGGAAAAAAATCTCCATGTTCTCTCAAGAAACCGTTGAGTCTTTTAAAGACTCATGGTCAAGATTCAGGTCTCATCAAAGAGACTGTCCACATCATGGGTCTAACGAGATACATCTGATCAATACTTTCTTCAGAGGTCTCATGTTAGTTTATCATATGGCTGTGAACACAGCTATTGAATGAAACCTCAACACCGGAAATCCAGAAGAAGCTATTAGATTAGTAGACAACTTGGAACCAATCAATAGCACCAAGAACACTGAATATGAGAGAAGAAATCTGCAGACAGCTTAGATAAGAAATTGATGGTGGAAGTTAACACAAAACTGGATACAATTCATAGTCTTTAAAAAATGTTAGTTTTGCAGAGGATGTAGTGGTAGCTGAGGTTACCACTGAAGAAGAAGAAGATGGGGATGTGAATTTTGTTAATGGGTATGGTTTCCAGAGTCGGTGAGTTGGAAGTCAGTAGTAGAACAAAAAATTTAATGGCTATAGCCAAAGAAAAAATTTCAACAACGAAAACTCACAGTACCAAAGACCTTTCAGCAATGACAACACCAATAATAACAACAATAGTTATTCTCATCAAAATCATGCTACTTCTAAACTAGAGAACAAACTGGAGACAATGGTTGATAGGGTTCTTGAAGACCGGCAGAAGATGACTGTCAATTTCAATGGGAAACTAGATGATGATACTCTGAGCTGTACAAAATTTTGAAGCTTTGGATAACTATGTGAAAAAACTGGAAACTCAAGTTGTCCAGACAAATGATGTTGTGAAGAGACATGAGGCTTTGTTTAGTGGAGAATGAGATATGAGACAGAAACACCAGGTCAATACCATTATTAATGATGAATTATGACAAATAGTGAATATAAAAAGCTGAAGGGATTTTTGAGTTGAGAGTTCCATGTCCTTCGGCAATACTCACTGGTATGGAGCGAAGCTTGGCGAGCGTCGATCGGGTCGCTGAAAACATCGAGCACATGCACCCATTTCCTAGCATCGAACGACGTGTTGAGGTTTGTCATACGCTTCATCAACATGTTCTTCTCTGCGGATTTTTAGCACTCTTCTAGTGAAATCGTCCATTTATTTGTATTTTGCCTCCTTTTTCATATGTTTACGACCATGTTCCATGTCTTTCATGTTTAAGATGTATTCTCAGAAACTGAGCATCGAACGACGCTATAATATCCTCGATCGACACTCCGTTTCTAAGAATGCACCTAAAATGGGAAATACAAGGAACAAGGTCCCTAAACATATAAAAGGGAAGCAACATACAAATAAATGAATGATTTCACTAGAAGAGTGCTAAAAATCCCCAGAGAAGAACATGTTGATGAGGCGTATAACAAACATAAACTATGAATGTTTTTCAGGGAGGCTAGAGATGTTCAATCAACTTAGAGGAAAGATGAATAGAGTCATCCAATTGAAAAATAGCCAGGACTCATGAAAATTCGCAGTACAATGTACGATTGCAGGTCATCATACACGAATGCCCTTTGTGACACTGGCTTTTCTGTGAGAATTATATCCGGAGACATGGCTGAGTTTATGAGATTAAAAATTAAACCATCCCTGGATACCTTCACTTTTGTCGACTTCTCCAGTGTAAACTCCGGGGGTATCGTCAATAATGTTCATGTCGAGATTGGTTATGTTATTTTCCATGTCGAGATTGGTAATGCTATTTTCCCTCTCGATTTTCATTAATGGATATACACAGAGATCGAAAGACTTTCAGCTGTTTAGAAGTGCATTCATGGCCACTGTGGGAGCTGTTTGTGACATGTATATAAACAAAATGTGTCTGACGCTCATTAATTATGAAGTATTCAACCACCTACTTCAATCTACACTCAAAAGGAAAGAAGAAACTTTTTACATTGGGTTTGGCGATGCAGTTGGATTCATGGAACCCATTGGAACTAACACAGATATGGAGGATGCAAAATATGAAGTTCGTCGATCGACGTTCCCTCATCATCGATCCACACCAGTCGGGTGTCTGAGCAAGTAGAGGCTTTAACGCTCGATAACTCCACATCCCATACACCTAGGCAGCTGCGAAAAATAATTAAACAAGATGAATATTGTGTCAATAGAGACGAATAAGGATGTGCTCGAGCATATATGGGAGAATTACTAATGTTCTAAGGCCGATATCGCAGATATTCTTGATTGAGCAGACATCATGGGAAGGCTATACCTGAGTCTACCATGTTATGTGGGATGCTTTCAGAGAGTCAGAGTTTTCCCTAAACCCTTCCATCAGACTGACGTAGACACTTTTGTGAGAAATCAGGTTGAGGATATCATAGTTGAGGTGGCTAAAACCAAGAAACAATGTTTGATGATTTATGTAAAAGGTTACATGCTACTTATTATCCTTTGAACAATAGTATTGGCTGGTTGAGATACCGCATGGAAGATCTGAAATCTCGAGTACCCATATCAATGCCACCATAGATACGCATGAGTAGCAAATCACCAAATTAGAAGAAACAATAAGCAGCTTTGTGAATCACTGGTTCGATACAAACAAGGAAAATGCTGAGAATTATATTGCTATGAGCCCTCCTTTGCCCCTAAAGTAGCCTATAAAATACATAAAGTCAAGCTAAAGACTAACGTCAACCCACTGGTAGGTGGTTTTCGTTTTTCATTTAAGAAAACGAAGGTTCACGAGTTGAGGACCAGCATATTCAGACATGTAAATGTTTGTGTGTTTTTTGTTATCCTCTCTCTCCCCTTCAAAGTAAAAAAAAAAATGAATTTGGACATGTTTTGATGACTAGAACCATTAGAACTTGATTCATTGAATTCTTGAAAGAGATAAAAGTCAAAAAGAATTGAACATGGACCGGTGGCAACAAACATTAGAGCTTCATTCATGGAAGCAAGTCCAACAATCTCAGTCAATGAAAAAAATGATACCTTTCAAATACTAGAGACATTGAGTGAGTGAAGTGAGAAAAGAGGGGAAATGAGACCAGAGAAGACTACCTGCTAGGGTAAGATTCCATGTGTCTTGTGATTAATACTCTCAAGATAAAGCCTACACATTTATTGCAGAAATGAGGTTAGTAGAGGAGTATGTCAGATGAGGTCTGGTTAGTTGTCAACTGAATGGTATGGTTGTTAAACCAAGTCTAAGTACATGGAAGTGCCTCTAAGATTGGCACTGATCTGATGTGGCTTGTTTTGCAGAGGTGATAGTAGTGGTTCTAAAGAATGGTGAGTCCCAATGTGTACAAACCGCTTCCTATGTTTTCCCTGAGGACAAACAAAATAAAAAGTATGTTTTAGGTTGTTGAGGGAGTTGATAGGTCCCAATATTTACCTATATAAGACCATATATAGAGTCTTTATTATGTACTTCATGTCTTTTTAAGGTTGTTTACAGGTCCAAATGTGTTTTGGAGCATTTGGAGTTTATAGAGCAAAGTGGAGATTAAAGAGAAGATAATTCGTTGCTGTGAAGAGAGGGGAGTCGAGAATGATGTGGGCGTCGATCAATTCTGAGGTAAAATAGCAAGTCCGACCAGGATTTCAAGAATTGCACTTTTTGTCAAGAAGTATCCTACCAGGCTTTCATGATTTGTGTTCTTTCTATCATGTTTGAGTAATCCACTTGTTAGATCTAAGGATTATCTAAAGCTTTAATGAACTTGCGATTGATAGATCTGCTAAGGTAATCCATGGTTTCCTTCATCAGGAATGTTCTTATCGCTTGTCCTATTGATTTCTTACTAGAACATGATCTTGGGATAATTGGAATAAAATGAGAGTTGTGACTAATATCCTGTTTTGGATCATGTATGAGCTAGGTTGATAGATACAACGAGATTTTGTTTAAAAACTTAGTGAACATATCGAATTGGACCGTAATGCTAGTTTAGAGAATTGGTTGTGCAGCGAGAGTTGGTTATCAAGGATCATGACTTAGGAAGTTGTTGCAGCAACAGTTGGGCATTTCATAACTTAATTCAGGTTTTAGGATTGTACTTAGTAAACCCTATCAACTACTACTCTGAGTTTTGATTGCATGTTTGCTTTCCTTGGATCTAACATTTTTCTCCTATCATTTAAAACCTGATATCTTGTTCTTAGTGTCACTACAAGAAAAATGCGTTTTAATAGCAGACCAAGATAGCGTTTTTTCGCTTTCTGCTATGGTTGACATATCCGTTAGTTTTAGATAGCGTTTGTATTTTTAGGAACGCTATGATAGAATGAAATATTTAGAAACGCTATAATAACATATTTTTAATAGCACATAATTAAAAACGTTATATTTGACTTTTGAATCCCTAAACCCTAAACAAGTTTTATACTCTCTAACACAATCATTAAACTCTAATTCACTAATAACTTTTATACTATTTTAAAATCTAAACTCCAAATACTAAGTATAAAACTATAAACTTAAATCTTTCCAAATTAAACACCAAACCCTATATACATCAAATCCAAACCCTATATCATACATATTCTTTAGATCTAAAGTTCTAAACTTCATAACTAATAGTTTTAAAATTTCAATCCTAAAAGAATACACATTAGAACCAAATTACATTTGTTATATGTATAGTCACAGAATTTTAACACAAACCTTAAACTCTTAAACCCTAAACAAACCCTATACACTTAAAACCTTGAAAATTTAAATTCTATTTGTTTTAACACAAGCACAAAACTACCAAATCGTTTTTTTTCTTTAATTATATAACCAAAAAAATTCAAATCCAAGTTTATATTTTAAATGTTAAATATATTAACCAATTTTTAAGTTCAAATAATTTCTAAAACAACTATAGATAAAATAAATGTGTTGTTTTTCTTGGACCATTGATTAATTATGATCTAAAAGTCAAAAGTCATTATCTCCATGTTATTTTCTTATTGGTTGATTCTTGAAATCATGGATCACCATTTTTGGCCATTGGATTAAATAAATCAATGGCTAAGAATCAATCTGTTTCACATCTCTCTCACTTCTCTAACTCTATCGATTCTTTTCCTCTCCTCCTCTGTATCATTTTCCTTCTCTCTCTCTGTCTCAAACACATACTTTCCGATTTATGTAACACGGTTCTCCTTTCTCTGCATCACTCTCCTCATCTCTCCTTACACACACACGAATCTGGTGGTGGAGCCGAGCCCAGCGACCCCGGATCTGAAGATGCCGGACCACCGCCATCTCTCCCATTCGCCACCGTCCTCTCTAACCTCCACTGGTCACGTCTCTCTCTCTCTCTCTCTCTCTCTCTCTCTCTCTCTCTCTCTTAAATCTGAATTTTGTTCTTTTTAAAAGTAGTGGATCTTGAGCAGATGTGGTGGTCGTTGGGTTTACGGCTCGGAGGAGATGGAGGTGTTCATCGGGCTTGCAGCGAGGAGGCGACAGAGAAGCTGGTTAACGTGGTCGTGAGCAGAGATGGTGGTCTGTGGTTGTGAAGAGCCGTGAGCAGAGGCTGGTGTTCATTGGGTCTGTAGCTTGGCGGCGACGGAGCAGCTCGTACGGCGGCCATTAGGGTTAGATTAGGTTTTCTTTTAATTTGGGTTTAGTTCTTTTTTTTTGTAATTCAATTTTTATCTGTAAATCAATTTTAATACTATAATTCTAATTTCGGTATATAAATATTTTTTTTTATTTTTATTTTTTATTTTTTTTTGTTTTTTTATTATGCAAATAATAACAAAAAAAATGCTATTAAAAAATACTATATTGCAGACATAAAAGCGCTATAATATGTAACAATAAGATAGCATTGCAAAAAACCGTTATCTAAAGTGACTGACCTACTATCACGGGCGATGATACAGCGTTTCTAAAACCGCTGTCGTATCGATAGATAGCGTTTTTCGTCCGCTAATAAAACTCATTTTTCTTGTAGTGTGTTTTACTGATATCTATTTATGTTCTAGCTTTATCTCAAATTGGTAGTATATCGTGTGATCCACTCTCCATGTAGATTTGATACCCAAATACTGCAATTGACTTCTTATTTGAGAGAGTGTTCTTGGGGATAATTTAAACATATCAAAGTCTTGAGGAAAAAAGTAAGAAAAAAAGGAAGAATAGCAAAAGGGTCAAGCGCGATCATCACTTGACATATATTCCTCATAGATGTTCATATGTTATGAAAAATTTGAACCAGAGGTATCACCCAGCCATTCACAAAGCTTTGAGATGTTTTGATTTCTGTGCTGAAAGACAATGGACAAAATATTTTGAAAGGGTTCATGAGCAGTGTGCTGAAACTCAAGATATTGGACACTCTGTCTTGTTTTGGAGCAAGTTCTCAATCTCATTTAGACTGATTCTGGTCTTCAAAGTCGATCTAATGACTTAAAACAAGTGCTTCGTGAGAGGTAATTCATTAGTAAATTTTCTTTTCAGATTGAAAATTGCATATGTCGTAAAGTGTCCATGTCTGTTGACACCATCTTGGTGTTCTTCGACACTCACTCACCCACCCACATGTATGTCTTATGCTTTTCTTGTTTTAATCATTTTTCATTTGTTTTTTTCACCAGTCCCAAGCTGAATAACATTGAGAAATATGTTTTTTAAATCTGGGTAATGTAGCGAATGAAATTGATTTCTCTTTTGAGTGTCAGTTATGATGTTTTATTGAGTCAGAACTGAGTCAGTTAGAAACTAATATATATTTTGGAACTATTTACTTAGCACCATTCTTTTCAGTTAGTGATTGCAGACTGTACAAGATGGAAAATTCAAAGTGAAGTAATATATATTGTTGATCTGCCAATAACAACCATGCTTGTGAGTGTGTCTAAAGGATCCAAAAGTAGCCTCCAACTTTAATTTACTTTAGTATCTTGTATTGGAGCTTGGTATACAATGGATCGGATTCATTTTCAGGTCTTAAGTCATTTTTTGTGTGAGTCTGATTCCCCCCCCCCCCTCCAGTAAAAAATAATCTGAAACCGAGAAAAATTGAGATGATTTCTATGAAGTAAAGGGTAAGGAAATTTTCTATGACTATTATTTTAATTCGAATGGATTAATCACACAAAGGTGTAAGCGAAGGCAGGAAAATTTCATTTGCCTAAATTTTTGCATTGAAAAAAAATGAAAAAGAAAAGAAAAGAGAAACCGAAAGAAGAAAAGTGAGAAAAGAGGTAGGAAATGAACCGAAGTAAGAAGTATGTGTGTTGTGATCGAGACTCCCTAAATAAAATTGCACATAGAGCTCTTAAATGAGGTCGGCATTGGTGAATTTGGACCATTCTTGTGAGCTATGGGTAGAAACTGTTTGGTTGGTAAGCAGAGGTTAAGTACATAGAAATACCTTCTAAGATTGGTACTAATTGGTGTGGCTTGCAACATTGCAACATATAATGGTGAAACATATAATGGTGAAAGTGTGTGTTCTGGAGAATATGTGAGTTTCAAACTTCTTTCACATGTTAAATATTTGTTTTGCATGAAGGTTTACAAATGTTAAATATGGGGGAGTTAATATTTTTATGTTTTTATGGTTTTATAGGTATTTACTGTGATATAAATCATATTTTAGAATTTTTATATAATGTTTTAACTCTTTTAGAGTCTTTACGTGTTTAAATATATTTTAGAAGATTTTGAAGATTCTGGAGCACTTTGAAGGTTGAAAATATTTAGAGCCGAAAAAGATCAATTTGCTGTAACATTGCACATGATGTCGATTAACACTAAGACTGGTGTCGGTCGACACACATCCCAACTAAGTCATTTCACCAACTTTTATGAAATTTCAAAAAAAAAGTACTTTGGTCCACAAATTTTCAATATTTTCAAATGAGTCTAAGATGTGTTTCAACCTATTTAATATATATTTTAGAGCCATTTTATATGGTATACTTTATCTTATTCTCGGAGAGATAAATCAGAATTCAGCAGGGAAAAGATTTCGAGCTCATGTATCTTTTAGTTTTATATATTTATTAGATTTTGACCCGCATAACCACATATATATATTTTACTTTTATATATCTAAAATTATTATTGATCATGTTTATTAATTGTTTGTAAATTGTATTGGTTAATGATATTAGTCAAAGTGGTATGTTAGATAAATCATTTGTCATCTGACAATCTTTGTTTTACAAAACGTACCATTTTAAGTGTATTTGTTTATAAAGCATACAATTTAGCATGTCTGTGTATAATAAATACATGTATTTTATAAAAGACACATTTTCATGGCTTATGAATTCCTGTGTGTTTTTTATTTATTTTATTTAGATAACAATTTACCTTTTCGTTCTTACTAATTCTAACGCTTGAAACGCTTTAGTACAACAGTCACTTTCAAATGGTTTTATATTTTGAGAAATTCAACACTCTTATTGGAAGACTTTTTTTACTTAGATATGTAACGATAAGACTATATATATTGTGTTATTATTTATAGATGTGTTAGTGATGATTAAAATACCTAAGCAGATTTAGGGGGTGTATTCAACTGAGAATTTCAGGTGATTTGCATTAAAATGACAAATCCACTGTTATTCAAACATGAATTTTAAAAACTCATTTAAAATCCACTGTTATTGAACTTGACATTTCGTAAAGTACTCTGAAATCCACTGTTATTGAAAATATTTTAAGTTGTGAGATTTTAAAGTTTTGAGGTGATTTTAGGGTGTTTGGGTGGAGTTTCTTAGTTAAAAAAAATAAAACTCAAATCCCATTGTTTTAGGTGATATTTTAGAGTAGTTTAACAAAAATCACCTAAATCTCTGCAACTTATTAAAATCATCTAAAACTCCATTAAAAATCAAATCACATCAAATGCTAAATTGAATACATCCCCCTTAATGTATCAAGAAAAACGGGAAACAACATATTATGATTTAGCAACGATTTTTTTTAAATATCTATCATATTATATTATTATCTGACAAGTCAGTGTTTTACGTGTAACTCTCACGTTAATTTTCACGATAGTTCATTATGGAAGTATCTTTAATGAATTTAAAATATAATATTTAATTTTCATTATTAAATTTATTTACTTTTTGATTTGGTAGTTTCTATTAATTAGACTTTAACTAATTTACTTTTTTATTATTTCAATAACACATATAAGAAAAATGAAAATTTTTAAGTTTTAAAACGAAACTTTTAATAATATTCATTTATAATGTAGTTTCATTAAAAGGAAATTTAATAAAAAAAATATCATTATATTAATAAAAATAATAAAATAAAACATATTATTTTAGTTATATTTTATTATGGATACCTAAAATATATTCAAATAAAATATTAAATAATTTTAACAATTTATATCTTTTGTAAAATATATATGCAAGAGAGACAAAATATTATCTTTATATTCATTTCTGTAATTTTAAATATAAGTACCTTAGTTTATTTTATATGTTTGATTCTCAAAATAAAAAATGGGTACTCCATCCGTTTCATAGTTTTGATATTTTGCTTTGTTGCAAAAAGATTAAAAACTTACTTTTCTTTGAAAAATACTTCTATAGATATAATTTTAAATTTTAACCAAATAAAAGAATTTTAAATCTAATTGATTGAACAGTTTTCAGTAAAATTAAAGTTAATCTTTTTTTTTTGTCATCAAACATATAGACTCATATGGACTCTGCACACCAATCTGGTAGCTCTGCATCCATGTGAATGACAAAAGACGATTGTTGTGTGGCACTGCGTGCTAAACGATACGCCCTTGAATTTGCCGTCCGTGGTACATGAAGGAGCTGTGAGCTGAGAAAACTACCTTGTAGACTCTTGATATCTTCCAGGTAACTTGCGAATACTGGCCACTCTTCTGGTTCCGAAACCATCTTCACCAACTGAGAACAATCCGTTGCAAACGTAACCTGAGACTATCGTAAATTTCTCATACATTCCATTGCCCAAATCAATGCCTCCACCTCCGAGTGAAGAGGAGACATACTTGCCCGAACATTTCGCGCCCCCATTAGGCCCTCGAAACCTTCCAAAGTACTGAACCATCCTTGCCCCGAGAAAGAATCCTTATCCTTCCACGAACCATCTACGAAACACCATCTCCCTGGAATTGTGGGGAGTGTATGTACTTGCGGTGGTATAGAGTGCTTTTTATTCAAATCCTGTGCTGCCGCCCACATAGTAGATTTTGTTTCAGCCAATTTTAGTGTATCCCTTGCATCAATATCCAGATTGCTAAAGACCTTACAGTTTCTTGCTTTCCAGATATACCATAGTATCCATACAAACTGATGATCGTTCATCTGAGGTAACACTATCCAAAATAAATGATCCATATTAGTGAACAATGATCCCGAAGGAAAAACATCTGGATTTGATGGTATCTTTGATAATGCCCAAACTTGCCGTGCTGGAGGACATTCAAAGAATACATAGTTCAAAGATTCCTCAACATTCCCACATCTATCACAACTAATTTCCCCTTGCATGCCTCGTGATATTAAATTCTTTTTTACCGCAACACACCCTGATACAATATGCCAGAGAAAATGCTTCATCTTTGGCGGACACTTCACCTTCCAACAAAAAGCTTTCAAAACATCTACCGTCGGACCATAGAAAGCTGGTTGTTTTTCTTTATCTGGGTAAACTCTTTCCACCTCATATCCTGATTTAACCGTATATTTTCCATTGCGGGCAAAATGCCAGCCATCCTTGTCTTCCATACAAAATCTACTGAGAGGTATACTTTCTATAATCTTCGCATCCAATGGATCCACCAAAGCCCGAATAGCTTGTGAATTCCACGTCCTAGAGCCTGGGGAAATAAGAGAGTCCACGGTAAGTTCCGGAAACAAGTTGTGTTGATTTTTGTTTGCTGGTCTCGGGCGAGTGGTTGGGAGCCAAGGGTCATTCCATACTGAGATAGATGACCATGTTCCCACCTGTTTAATTAGTCATTTGCTAACCATAGATCTAGCTGATACAATACTCCTCCAGTCATATGATGGAGAGTAAGAACGGATTGGTTCCAGGGGTGAACCGTTCCTGAAATACCTACCCTTAAACACTCTAGAGAATAGAGTGTTCGGTTTATCTATTAGACGCCAAAGCTGCTTTCCAAGCATCGCCGTGTTAAAATTCAAGATATCTTTAAAACCCAATCCACCTTCTTCCTTAGGAAGACACACTTTATCTCATGATTGCCAATGCATGCCTTTTGTACTTCCCTCAGGACTCCACCAAAACTTTGCAACTGTACCCGTAAGCTTCTTTATAGTAGTTTGTGGTAGTCTATAACAGGACATTACATGATTAGGCAAAGCCGTAACCACCGATTTAATAACCACTTCCTTCCCTCCTTTACTAAAATATCGAAATGTCCATCCATTAATTCTTGTATCTAGCCGATCCTGTACAAAACCAAATACTTGTACCTTAGATCCACTTATATTCTCTTGTAATCCCAAATATGACCCCATTCCTCCTATATTCCGAATCTCCAAAATATCTCTCATCTCTTGCCTCCTAGATTCTTCAATTTTATGCCCAAATTGAATAGACGATTTCTGAAAATTTATCAGTTGGCCCGATACCGCCTCGTATTCCTTCAAGATCCTGAGAATAGTCTCGCACTCCTCCTTCTGTGCTTTACAAAGAAAAGACTATCATCTGCAAACAGCAGGTGAGATATTGATGGGCAAGCTCTTGCTACTTTCATTCCCGTCAATTGTTTTCCTTGTTCCGCTTTCTTGATATTTGCAATTAGAGCCTCCGTACACAAGATAAAAAGATATGGAGATAGTGGATCTCCCTGCCTAAGACCCCTTTGTGGGGTTATAAGTCCCTTTGGTTGACCATTTAGTAACACCCGATATTGAACCGATGAAATACATTCCATCATTAGTTTTGTCCAGTGTTGATAAAATCCTAATTTGTTGAGTAATGCTTGGATAAAGTCCCATTCCACCCTATCATATGTTTTGCTCATATCCGTCTTTGTCGCCATATACTTATTTTGACAAGACTTATTTGTCCTCAACCCATGGAACATCTCTTGAGCAATCAGAATATTATCTGAAATCAACCTTCTTGGCACAAAATCCGATTGTGTTTCCGAAATAAGTCTTGGAAGACATATTTTCAACTTCTCACAAAGCACTTTTGATATAATCTTATATCCTACATTACATAGACTGATGGGTCTCAACTCTGTCATCCGTGTAGGTCTTTCCGTTTTTGGGATCATACAAATGTTGGTAAGGTTTAATCTTGGATCCATCTCACCTGTAGTTAAAAAATGGTTCACCAATTCCACCAGATCCTCCTTAATAATATGCCAAGAAACCTGAAAGAATAAAGCATTCATTCCATCCGGTCCTGGCGCCTTTTTCGGATGCATCATAAATAAAGTTTGTTTCACCTCATCCTCCGTTGCGACCTGGAGAAGACGTCGATTCATCTGAAGTGAAATAGACGGTGTTATTTCCTCCAGAAAATGATCAAAATTGGATGGATCCGTAGATGTAAACAGATTCCCGAAGTAATCCACCGCCACCTTCTCCACCCCATTTGCATCCGTAATCCAATTATCCGCCTCATCATAGAGACCCACAATCCTATTGCGAATCCGTCTTTGCCTTGTTAATGCATGATAGAAATTAGTATTTAGATCCCCCGATGAATACCACATATTTTGGCTTTTCTAATGCCAATACTCCTCCTCATCCTTATATGCCTCTTGCAATTTCTTAGAAACCTCAATAATCTCCTCTTGTGACCTTGAATCATCCGTTTGTACTTCTTCTAATGCTTTTTGAAGCTCAGCTATTTTTTCCTTCCCATACGGTGGATTATTTTTCCTCCAAACCGCAATCTCATGCCTACAATTACTAATTTTTGAGACAATATCGTCGGAAATGCCGGGACCAGATTCCTTCCATCCCAATGCAATCGATTCCAGAAGACCCTCCTGTCCAATCCATCTTTTATCAAATCGAAATTGTCCTTTTCTTCTACGGACTTTATCCTCAATAAAGGCAACTACCGGTCTATGGTCCGATCCTACCATTCCTAAATATTCCGTATAAGAAACTAGAAAAAGTGTATGTCATTCCTCATTGGCTAGTGCACGATCCAGTCGGCACCTAATCATAACCGCTCCGTTGCCTTTTCCTCGTCTACCTTGCCACGACATTTTATTTCCCCTTGCCGGAAACTCTAGTAACCCACTGTTCCTTATCATATCATTAAAAGGAACAAATGAATTAGCACTTCGTAAAGATCCTCCCTCTTTCTCATGATTCCCGGTAATCTCATTCAGATCTCCAATTATAAACCATGGTTCAGATCTCGCCAACCCGTACTGTGTCAATCGCTCCCACACCTGCTCTCTTAGTTTCTGAACCGGATCACCGTATACAAAAGTTAAAAACACTTTTTTACCAAGAGTGACTGCTTCAACATCTACCATCCTATTACTCGTATACAGAACCTGAGTTTGAAACTCATTATTATAGAAAAGTGCTAATCCTCCACTTGTTCCATTCGGATCCACTGTAACCAAATTATCATATCCAAAATATGACTGCAATCCCTGTATAAATTCTGCATCTTTTTTTATCTCCGAGAGAAACAAAAAATCTTGTTTATATTTATGCCATATTTCCCGAAGATAACTCATGGTCCACTTGCTTCCCACTCCTTTACAATTCCAACTTAGAATTTTCATATTAAAATTCTGTATAAAACTCCATTGAGCTAAGAGATAAAGATTTGATGATATCTTGATATCTCATAAGAATCAATAAAATAAAGTTCCATCCCCTTGTCTTCCATATTAAGTCATCTAAATCACTCCAAGAATGCCGTTTTAAACACCACCAGAAATCACCATACTTAGTACCAACCTGAATACCTTTTATTTGTTTAAAGCCACGATGACAATGGCTAGAAAAAGACCACAATAAAGCATATTGTGGATCCTGATAACCGACGCTACACAGGCAGCATTGTCGTTGGTCTTGATTGAAGCAGCTGATGGACAATATAACCAAACTCCACGACCCAATATTACCAAACTTCCCCACATTCCTCTTTACCAAAAGATCTGATTTTCCAAAAGACACCATCACAGAGAGTACACTATAACGACACCAAAACAATAAGATTTTATTACTGTTTCTCTGCAAAACCATCACCATCCGTAGATGAACCCGATCATGCCACACAATAAGGCCAGAAATAAAAAACAATTCTGAAACAAAAACACAACTGGGACCAGACTCGATTCTAAAGGATTTCATAATTGAATCCGACATTATTCAACAAGAAAATTTGAAAACACAAACTCCACCAATAGGAAAGCCTTACTCCGATGGATTCTTTGGCCTAGTGGAGGCCTTCTTGACGCCCTTTTCCCCTGGCTTGCTCCCTGCCTTCACCAATAAGTTCTTACGAGGGGAAACAAAAACTGGTGGTCCTCGCTTCTTGACTCCTCCCGGCGCTTCTGGTCCTGTCTGAGCGCTCTTCTTCTTCTTGGCATTAACCCCCTCCCCTTCTGCCTGACCCTCCGTAGCAGCAGGAATCTCCTCTCCCACCTTAACAGTTGATAGGGCATCAGTAGCCTCTATACCCTGATCCACCATACTCATCTCCTGCTCCTCCATGAAGTCCATGATCTCCCCCTGCTCCCAATCTTGCCCCTCATCGCCCTCCTCCAGTAGAAGCTCCGAGTCCAAAAGCAACACTCCCTCTATCATCAAGTTAGCTTCATCCAATGCCTGGACTTGAACTATATCCACCAATGCTTTAGGGTCCTCCCCTTCTTCAACCTGTAACTCCAAATTCTTCAACTCACCTGCCACAACCAAATTTTAAGTAGAAGGCAACTCAATGGGCACCAACGTATCATCAAAAACCAACTCCTTGCAAGCCTTAGAAGAAGAAGCATTGCCAGCAACTTCCGTAGTCTGGGATGGCTCCATAACCGGTGGAAGAGGAGCACCTTTAAAAGCATCGAGCATAAACTTCTCCGGGTTAATGAAAGTGTGATCACCCTGACTAACTCAAGACTGTTGTGGCTCCCAAGTCTGTGATCCCTTTCTCCTGTCCCCATAGCCTGCGTTTCTTCCATAGGAAGACCCTTCACAATTTCCTCTAGGAAGCTTCTCTCTGTAAGGATGGTAAGGCTCCTCATACTTGTAAGGCACCTGCCTGTTTCTTGCAACTCCTTTACCCTTTTCACCACCTCGAGCTCCTTGGTGACGTCCCTGCTGTCCTCCACTACGCTCCTCAACCTGTCTATTATTGTTTGTAACCGCAGCTTTATAGCTAGTGGCGTTGCCTCTCTCCGTTTCCGTAGACCCCCCAATGAACTGCACATGCTCCTCCTTATTCAGAGTTGGGCATCTAGAGGTATCATGAGTAAGTCTGAAACACTCTTTGCAGAAACCGAAAAGCTTCTCATACCTAAGAGACGCTATAATCTCCACCCCTTCCTCACATTCAAAAGCTGCCGAGAAGACCAATGGCTTGAAAGCATCAAATCTCTACTCGAACTCTTCCTCCCACCGGATCCACTGGACCCCGAACCTGGCCAAGAGCCTCTCCCACACTCTGAAAAATCGGAGCCACCCTGAAGTGAAGAGGGATATCCAATACACGAACCCAAAACACAATTTTAGATGGATAATTTGGTTCAAGCACCGGCTTCCATCTGACCAACGACAACATCCAATGATCGAAATGGAACGGTTCCATTTTGAGTACCGCCACAATGTCCTCCTCCAGATCAAAGTTGAACTGGAACCTTCCTAACCCGAGATCCACCCCAACTACCCTTCCTTCAACGTTCCAAATCCTTGAAAGCATGAACAGGAGATCGTTCATATCCTGCCTCGGTGGGTTCATACATCTTCCGATGAGAGTCTTAGAGTAACTGGCTATGAGCTCCGAATTGTCGAACTTTGGCACCGTTATCCTTATTCCAGGCCTAGCCACCTCCACCTTCTTCCCTCCTGACTTTTCAATCCAGTTACCTTGAGTCATTGTAAAACCAAATGAGTAAAGAGTAATAAAAAGAAAGCCAACAATAGAACCCAATAGATACCAGCAAGAATTATAGAGATATGTGATGATACTCAATGTAAACCGCAATTCTATATATACTGAAACTTTTTTAAGACAAAATCGTATCCACAGATAGACCATGATACACCAAATCACCATATCTTGAAGAACAAGATCGTTACGAGATGCAGTAAAAGATGTCGAATCCTTCGTATTCCAAAGCACAACCATAGAGTATCTACTAGTGATACCGAATAATGAAGAAAATCTCAAAGTTATCTCCCTAATTTCTAAACCTTCCAAAGGTGGTACCATTGTTTCCTTGAGTTTTCTAAATAAATCCCCAAGAGAATCAAAGAAAAAACCAACCACGTACCAAATCTGTAAATTGCCGCAATCCCAAATCTCCAAATCGCAACCTCTCAAATCTCCACTAGAGGAGAGAAGAGCTATCCAAATAACTCCACCGATTCTCCCCTTACGCCTCAGATCAGAGCTTTCCATATCAGTCCCGACGAAATAGATCCCATCCTTCCTGAAATCACCCCGTTGATCTCTGCTATCTCAAATTTCGAACAACAGAGATCACACTCCTTCACTAAATCCTCAATCGAGCCCCAATAAAAAACCACATGATACCAAAGATCCAGTTTCTGTCGGAGAATCATCGTCTTTTGAAAATCGCCATCGTCATCGCCGTTTTGAGAGAAAAAAACGTTTTTGATTTAATCAGACAAAACTTTTTGATTTAAATTAAAGTTAATCTTAAAACATCAAAAATCTTATATTTTAAAACAATATCAATCTTTTAAAACATCATGTAACTTAAAACGGAGGGAGTATGTTATACAAAATCTCAGTAAAATATATTGGAATTGATTATTTTCTTTAGTTTTCTATGTCACCATTTAGATCCTTGTATGTTGGAGTGCAACTTAAATGTTTTTTTGGACAACTGAAAAGAGTGCAACTTAAATGTATATATATATTTTCTAAAGTGCTATTTCTTTTTCTTTAATATCCCGAAACTATATGAGAGAAATGTGTATGGGTTGAATTGAGCGATTCGATTCTTGTCTGATGATATTTCAATGTTTTTTTTTGTAACAGATATTTCAATGTTTAATAAATGGTTTTCCAACATATTGAAAAACAAAGATCTAAGTTATTAAGCACTAGATCAAAGTGTGCATTGGTAATGTCCAACATTTAGGATTTGGTGCGCAAGTTTTGTTCTATTTGTTTGTTACCAACTACAAGCACAATGGTCCCCTACTTATCATAACGTTGACAAGATCTTTAAACAATCTCAACCCACTTCATAAAACTAAATTAAAAACATGGAGATAAAATATCAAAAAAGCTCCGAAGCTGTGGAAACAGTTTTCAAAATGCTGACCAATAACATAGTCAACAGCTCAACAACTACAAAAACATTAGTAAAATTGCATTAAATCAATGGGAATTCGGCCAAAAAAATCCTAAACTTTTTAGGAATTGCCAAAAGAAACATGAACTTTAGGGCTGATAAAAAAAACACAAATTTTTCATTGATTTTAGAATTAATTAACAATGTTTTCGTTGATTTGCCAATTTAGCACGCCGTCACCAAATTTAACAGAAAAAAATAACATCATTAAAAGTTGGTGTTAAATGAAACGACGTCGTTTCAAAATGAGATAAAACGACTTCGTTTTACATGATTTGAAAATAAAATCAAGTAGACCACTGGGTTCGAATCCAAGTTGTTTAGATAAAATGGCAAGGTACTTTACCACTAGCCCAGTGGTACATTCATTGTATGTACTAACACATTTACTTTTATTTGGTACTGAGCTTGAATATTAAAAAAATTATCTAAAAATTTAAAAAGATCTTTAAATTTTCTAAAATTGAAAAATAATTCCAAAAAATAAAATTTTCATTTTTTCGGATTATAAAAGAAATTTGAAAAAATAAAAAAAAAATCGAAAAAATATTCCAAAAAAGTTATAAAATATTTCGAATCTGAAAACATATAATCAGAAAAATATATATATATATATATAATTTATTACTATTTTTTAAATGTTTTTATAGTTTCTGATTATATGTTTTCAGATTTGAAATTTTTTATCCCTTTTTTTGAAATTTTATTTTTTCGAATTTTGTTTTTCAATTTTTCTTTTTATAATTTGAAAAATGAAAATTTTTCTTTTGGCATTTTTTTATAAAAAAATATTTTGATAAAAAAAAATATTTTTAATAAATTCTGATTATTTTCAGATTCGAATTTTTTATAACTTTTTGATATTTTTCGATTTTTTTCATTTTTCGATTTTTTTTTTGGAATTTGTTTTTAAAAATGAAAATGTTGGAAGATTTTTGATTTAAGGAAAAATAAAATTTTATTTTTACTTTTAGTTTCAAAATTAATTTTATAAAAAAAAATTTTATTTTCATATTTTTGAAATTTTAAAGACCTTTTAAATTTTTAAAGATTTTTTTTATATTCAAAATCAGTAACAAATAAAAGTAAATGTGTTAGTATGTACATTGAATGTATCACTTGGCTAGTGGTAAATGGGCTAGTGGTTAATTACCTTGCCATTTGATCAAAACAACCTGGGTTCGAAACCCGGTCTGTTCGTATTTTTATTTTCAAATAGTCTAAAACGAAACGACGTTGTTTTACTTAACGCTAACAGTTAACGTTGTGTTAACGCTGTCTTAACTCTTGTTTAACGGTGTGCTAATCTGGTCAGTCAACCTTAAGTTTCTAAATTATTTAAATAAGTCAACAAAAATTTAGGTTTTTATTGGCCAGACAAGTGTACAGAATTCTTTTGGCAATTTCAGAAAAGTACATGATTTTTTTGGCGGAATTCCTTTAAATCAATGGATTTTGTCAGCCGTTAAAAAAGATTAATGGATTTTGTCAATTGCAAACGTTTGCGTGGAAATGAATATGTCACTTTCCAAATATTTATTATATGATTTCAAAGATAATTTTAACAGAGACAAAGCTTACTTTAGAACAAAACTCTAATATAGCAGCATATTCTTCAACTGGTCTAATCTGGTTCGTTTGGATAGATTCTGGTTTTTTCATCCGAACCTTTAAAGGTTGAAAACCAAAGACAAGTGTAGTAAACTGGGCTTCAGTCACAAAGGCCTAGTAAAGGCCCAATAGTTGAAAACTGTCGGGTCATCATAACAAACAGGGTTTCGACTTTCGACTGAACAGACGGATCATTTCCCCTTCCGAGTGTTAAAAAAGTAGAATTTCACTGAGAGTAGGGACCGTTGGATCATTTGCGTGGACGACTGAATCAACAACTCTCGATGTCTACGGCGACGACGGTGGGTGGAAGTGGGTTACCGGAGAAGGCGGCAGCAGCTCTGGTAAATTCATTCCGATTGGCCTCGGTGACGCAACGGTTAGGTTTCCACATACAAGCGGGAGCCAAAAGCGACTCTAAAGAGTTCCAAATCTGCTGCATCTCTCTTGCCAAGTAACCCAACCAACCCCCTCTTTCTATCCTTTTCAACACTCAGTTTCAGCCTTTTAATTGGATTGGATTGGATTGGATTGGATTGCAGAGGAATTGATTTTGCGATAGCTAATAATGAAATCCCGAAGAAGGTCGAAGATCTACCCTCCTTACTCAAACAGGTTCCTTTTTTTTGCTTCTCTGTATTGAGAATCTCAAAGCTGATTGAGGCTTCTTATATATATAGCGGCTTTGTGTTTAGGTGTGCCGACATAGAGATGATGTGTACACTAAGACGGCCGTTATGGTGCTCATGATCTCCATTAAGGTAATAATTGGAGTTTTTTTCTTTTTATAGTTTTGGATTTGTAAATCTGCAGAGTGCTTCTGTTCTCTGACGAGTAATGAAAGAATGCCACTTTTGTTTAGAGGAATGAATGATTTTTGTGTTGATGGCACAGCATGCTTGTAAACTGGGATGGTTTTCCGATAGCGAGGCTCAAGAACTCATCGCTCTTGCTGATCAGGTCTTTCTGTCTTCTTTTTGGGAATTGGATTATTTGAGTGAGGAGCTACTACTAATGTTTTTATCCTTTTTATTTAGATGAAAAATGGTTTCGGGAATCCTGAGAACACTATCCCTGCTATTCAAACTCCTGGTGGTATATTATCCCAGATCATGGAGAGGTATGTAGCTTTTGCTTTCACTTACCAGAATTGTACTCTCTGGAAACAAATCTATGCTTTGGTTTAAATTTGTATTCTTTCTGATCCTCAGGTTTTATCCATTTGTGAAGCTTGGGCATGTTCTTGTTTCTCTTGAAGTGAAGGTGATGTTCTGTCTTCTGCTTTGAACTTCTTCTTCTGATATGTTACCGGTGTTCCTTTTCATTTTTGTTTTCCTTACATGACAGTCTGGCTATACAATGCTTGCACATGATTTCCATATCTCCAAGAATATGCCGCATTCTCCTCAAGAGAGAATTGTACGTATCGCTTGTTTTTTTTGTCATTGATATCATTTTGAATTTTGAATTTTCCATCCATATATGTGCATTTTGATGGTGATGTTCATGTATTTCTTTATTTTTTACTTACCACCGTTTGCTTTTTTATTATCTTACATTCTTGTTTGGTTTCAGCGGCTATTTGTTGTCCAAACAGAAAACATAGACACGTCATCCTGTATTATAAATCCTCCAGAAGTCAGGTATAGAAAAATAGTTTTGCTATTGTTCATCACTTAAATGAAATAAGTTATCTAGTTTTAACCTACCTCCCTGGCCTTTGTATCAAAACCGCAGCTTCATTTTAAATGGAAAGATGGTCGACAAGAGGGTTAATATCTCAATGGTCTGTGCAATTTTAATGCAACTTTGTTTCTCTGAACTAGTTATGTGCATGTATTTATGTTTATTGTCAAACCTTTATTTATTTTTTTAGGATTCGGGGCCTCAACTCCCAACAAATGTTACTGCCATCCTCAAATACGGAACAAACCTCTTACAAGTTATGGGCAATTCCAGTGGTCATTACATCATTGTAATTGCTTTTACGGGTTTAGCACAGCTACCTGAAAAACCAGTTCTTAAAGACTACATGCAGTCTGGAATGGTCGAACCAAGCCCAGGTAATTCAAGATCACAAGGCGTGAGTAAAATTTTCTTTAATCTGACCTCTTAATCTTTAATTGACTTGGAATTAATTGCTCTGTCTGTCAATAGATTCTGACATCATTGAGGGGCCATCACGAGTATCTCTCAGATGTCCTATAAGGTAAATCACTTCTGCCTCTTTTCTTGTGGACTACTGTGTAATGTTATGATTGTCTCTGGTAGTTAATTTAGTGTGTATTAAAACAGTCGCAGCCGGATCAAACTTCCAGTCAAGGGCCAGTTGTGTAAACATCATCAGGTGATACAGGGTTTTGAAAGTTATCTTCGTTTTCTTTTAAGATTTGTTATTTGTTAAGTTAGTTTTTTCTGCTGTAGTGTTTTGATTTCTGGAATTATGTCAACATAAACATGAGAATCCCATCTTGGCGCTGCCCTCATTGCAATCAACCTGTTTCCTACCCAGAGATCCGTTTAGATCAAAACATGGTCAAGGCAAGTAACTTTCTACGCTGTAATTTACTTAGTGCTATATTTTTGCATTGCTTCTCAATATAGATTAACTCGTCTCATTTCATATCCTCAGATATTAAAGGATGCTGGGCGCAACGCTGCTGATGTAATCATCCATGCTGGTGGTACATGGAAGGTTGCAATGGAAAATAACGGGAACGAGGAACCTGTTCGTGATTCAATAATCCATGATCTTGAAGATCCAAATAGCTTGTTAAATGCTGGTCCGGTTGTCTTGGATCTTACTGCGGATGATGAGGATGATGCTGATGTTGGACAGTTTGGTAGCACCACCAAGGCTGTGGACCAGAAGCCCAACTTGTCAGATGCTCAGGGTCAATTCAATAATAGCAACGCAAGCAAAGATGCTTCAGTCGACGATTACTCTTCTTTGTTTAACTTCTCTGATGTGATATCACTTGACGATGTGATGCTAGATCACTTGAATACTGGAACAAGTCAGGATGTAACAATGCCTCAAGATCCAACACAAGTATCTGCGCCATTCTCACAGGCACCATCTCCAAGAGAAAGACCAGCAACTACTTCCACCGTCTTCTCATCTCCTCAGTTCTCTCAGGTTCATGCTTCACCTGTTACTCCCGCCGGAACGTATCTTAGTAGAACCTCCAGTCAGATGTCATCATTGACAACTTCATCACAGGTTAGTGAATCCGTATGAGAACTATACTTTGTTCTCTTGAGTGAGTATTCAGATGTTGAGGGTATGTCTTCCTTGCAGAGCCGGATGCACCCAGTTCAAGTTACGAGCCAGTCTCCTGGGAATGGACCATCTTTGGCTCAATCTCCGCGTATCCCTAGAGTACTTGCTTCCCAGCCTAACAGTTATTTCGTGCGAAGTCTGAACAGTAACCATTTAGCCACTCAGACGCAGCAGCGCCCGAGTAGTCCCCCTGTTCAATCAGTTTCCCGAACCAGTGACCTAATGGATGTGGACTTGGTAATTCCTGATACATCCAACTGGCGCCCAAGGATGCGAGGCAGTATCACTCCCGGTTCATATTCCCCTGCTCTTGACCACATGATCATCCGACCTACCCAACAGTCTCAACCGGCGCAGACACCAACGGTTCAAACGTCTCAGGCGCAGCCGCCTTTTTCTACCGCCCCTCCAGCCTTCACAAGGCCTTCTGGACCGTCAGCACCATGGAGAACTTGAGAGACCAGAACAAGGGAAGGTTGATGCTTATGACAAACAACTCTATCGTAATGAACTTTTGTAACTTGTCATTTTCCGCATGGAATGAACTTGATTTAGGATTCCGCCCGGTATTTAGTTGGGGGGTAATTTAGTTTTTCTTTTTACTGCTTGTAATGATGAACTAGATTTTGACCCGCGCTTCGAAAGCGCGGGTATTATTTTTCACTTTTATAAAATATATTATTTTTTGTAATTATTGAATGTATTTATCTTAATAAAACATTTTTTATAATAAATTTGACACATAGAATGTCTCTGGTAAACTATGTATTTCTATGGCTTTGTTTTATTCCCTCTACAATCAACATATTTATTTAGCTTATTGTTAAAATAAATGATTATATACTTTGATCTAGGTGCGCGGATGCATATTTTGAAAAATATGATGATATTTGTTTTATGTAATTATTAGGATTTGGCAAGGAACATAACCGATACCGATCCGAAAATATAGTATCAAACCCGAACATAAATTGATTAAATATTCAAATTATTCAAAATTTTGTTATTTAAAGAACCAAATCTAATCCGAACCGAAGGATTCATGTACCTGAATTTATCTAAATAGATTTATATACTTATATATATTAATTATTTTTAGATTTAACGTATATAAAATATCAAAATGATACTTTTAAATTGGTTTAAAATACTTAAAATATATATAGATAGTCAAAAATAAATATCTGAAATAGTTAAAGTATATTCAAATCACCAAAAATACTTAAAATAATTATTGATTCTGTATTCATAATTTTAAATCAAGCCAATTGTTATGTTAAGCTTAGGTATTCTGACATATGTTATTTAAACTTATAGGTATTATATTAATTTATTTAAAGATTTTGAGAAATTTAAAATATATAGTGATTTAAAACTTTAAAAATAATTTAAATGGATTATCCAAACCCGAACCAAACCCGCAAAGATCCGAATCAAACTCAAACAAAAATTTAGAAACATCTTAATAGGGCTGAAATCTTTGACCTCGAAAAACGATCAGAACCAAACCCGTATAGGTATCCGAAAACCCATCCTTAGTCATTATTATATATTGTATATTTTCATCATATAATTAATCGTATTTCATACGTACCATCATATAAGTAATCATATAATTAATAATATTTTATACGTACCATTATATAAATAATTACATATATTATATTTTTAAAACTTAATATGAAATATAAAAACTATAATTTGAGTTTGTATTTCAAATCGGGCTTTGTATTATATTTTTCTTATATATATTGACAATATTTTTTTATAATGGACTTGATAACTTAAGCCCATTATTTTTTTTTGCTTAATACTACTATCTTTGTTTCCAAACAAAATTATTTTTTTTTAAAAAGACTACAATCCATGTTTCCAAACACTTTAATTTTTTTAATACTCCTATCCTTGTATCCAAACATCTCTATTTTGTACTACAACTTTAATAATATAGATAATAAAGAAATGTTGGCAATCGTATGATCACACAAATGGCAAATCTTAGGTGAAGGGTTTACTATCCAAATAGCTTTCATTTTAAATACCAATAAACCTTGAGGTGAATCAGTATTGTAAATTTATAACGTTCGAAAGGTTAGAGTTTAAGAGTGGTATTCGAGGAAATATTAAAAGTGCAAGGCTAGTTAAATTCAAATACATCTTCCAAGTCCTACTTATATTTTGTTTATGATCTATACACTGACCACCATAATCAGCTTTAATTAATTACAACAGTATTAAACTGACGTAGTTTTTTTTTTTTTTTGCTATGTCATTAAGTAAATAATGATGGTTTGATTACAAGTTTAATCCTCCAATCCAGTTTGCTCGAGAGCCAAACCGATGCCTAGAGCCGCAAAAAAGTTTAAAAAGATCTCTAAGCATCACAAGTTCAATGCTTGTCAGACAAAGCCAAGTATGAAACACAAATCAGTAACGAACATCAGCAATATTGATCCTAATCTAAGCACTTCCTACACCCAAGAAGGATAGAGGAGAAGGTCCAAAGGACTTTGATTTACCGCGGTTAACCCTGAGGTCTCTCGTTAAGCGACAACGGACGGCTGGCAAGACACACTCCGGTGCTAGTCGAGGAGGACCGCGTTGAAAACAATCGCCTGGCGACCACTCGGAGATAGGACTTCATGACCAAACAAACAGACGCACACACTTGCTTGAAGCACAATTCTGATCAAGCGCAGCCGGTACAATATCCTCCCCAAACCGGCCACGCGATCAATAGGATAAGCACATACGCCCACAGAGGTCTCAAAGAACTCACCGGAAGCTTCGATCGGAGATGAGATGCAGGAGGAGCAAAGCGACTCCTCAAAACAGGAAGGACCATGGTGTCTAGAGCTCACCCGTTAGAGACGAGCCAGCTACCCACCAAAAAGAACTTCCATGCCTACTGATGCTTGAAACTAGGAGAAGAGGTTCTCAACGTTTTGCCTCCAAAAACGCCTTACTCTGTAACAGAGTGGAGAAGCTCTAAAGACCTTAACCACGGACCCGCCATGCTGAACGCCAACAGGAGAAGAGGACTTCTAGATGTTCCTTCTAACGACACGTCGACAGCCGACGTGTCGACAGCCGACGTGTCGTTAGAAGGAACAGCCGACCCACGAGCACTTCTAGATGTCTCTATTTGGGCTGCTTTTCAGTTTTTAATGAGATTTGTCTTTTGTTGTAAAAATCTGATACCAAATGTAATTGCCCAATGGGCTTAATATAATGAGTTATGTTGACAAGGAAAAAGGTACAAAAGTACCATTAAATAAAGAGAAAAAACTAGCAAGAAAAACACATATATTTACAAACACCAGCATCATCTTCGAGTCATAAAATGTAACTCCTGTCCCCAATCACTTTGCCCCTTGTCTCGTGTCCTAACTTTAACCACAAGAAACATCTTCATACACTAAAAAGAGAAAAGAGGAGATGAATAACATAAAGTCATTTAGTGAGAATGGTCATGTCAGTCCACATGACTCCAAACACGACTAAGCAACTTACATGCAAAAAAACTAGTCTTATAGTATGCATCCATCCAACACACTAAACTCGAGAGCTTTATTATATGTATTGGTTCATATAGGAGTATATAGAATTGTGAGGATAAAAATATTTCAATTAATTTTTATATGGAATAGATAAGCTTAAACAATAGTTAGATCAACCCAAAAAGCTAATAGTGTTTACAGATGTACTTACCACACATGCAAGTGAAGAAACAAGTGCAAAGACTAGCAAAAGATCCAAACTTCGTTGTAATGACTTACGAAGGCACCCATAACCATCTTTGTGAGAAACTAGTGGAGACTCTTAATCCTTTCCTCAGACAACTTCAGTTTCTCTCCAGTTTCTCTTGTCTCGGATTAACTATGTCAGTTTTATCAGTACTAAAAACAAGAGAGAGAAAAAAAGTCTTTTCTCTCTAGTGTCTCTCTCCCACCCCTTGAAAATCCTAGAGCCGCCATTACTTTTTTCCAGATCTGGTGGAGGAGTTTGACGGTAAGCTTGCCGTTTCGAGTCTCCTTCGCCACCCCTGCTCTATTCTGTTCCTGGCCTCACCCCATAGATCGATCTGTCCCTCTTCTCCTCCTTGTTTGAGTCTCTGGATTTTCGTCGGGTTGGCGAATCTACAGTGAAACCTTAGTGTCTAGGGCGTCTTTGGAGCTCAAGCGAAGAGATTTGTGACGGTTTTTGTCTTTGGGTCCTTAGCCGCTTTCCCCTGTGGTCGACAGAGACTCGATCTGGGTCAGATCGAGTTCCAAGAGTTCGCTGGTGAGCTGTAGCGTCGCTGCCTCCTGCTTTCCGGTTTCTCCTCTTCTCCTGTTGGCGTTCAGCATGGCGGGTCCGTGGTTAAGGTCTTTAGAGCTTCTCCACTCTGTTACAGAGTAAGGCGTTTTTGGAGGCAAAACGTTGAGAACCTCTTCTCCTAGTTTCAAGCATCAGTAGGCATGGAAGTTCTTTTTGGTGGGTAGCTGGCTCGTCTCTAACGGGTGAGCTCTAGACACCATGGTCCTTCCTGTTTTGAGGAGTCGCTTTGCTCCTCCTGCATCTCATCTCCGATCGAAGCTTCCGGTGAGTTCTTTGAGACCTCTGTGGGCGTATGTGCTTATCCTATTGATCGCGTGGCCGGTTTGGGGAGGATATTGTACCGGCTGCGCTTGATCAGAATTGTGCTTCAAGCAAGTGTGTGCGTCTGTTTGTTTGGTCATGAAGTCCTTTCAGCATGGCGACACGTCGACACGTCGGCCGCACCTCTAAAACCAAACCACCACTTGCTTCCCGAAGACGCCTCTCACGCTCTGTCTCTCCGTCGTAAGATTCCACCATAGATAGTAAGGATGCTCCGAACAGGGAATTCCGATACCAAATATTGAAGCTTTCTACTTTCAACCGCAAACCACTTGAAAAGAGAATCCTTCAATCATCAGAATTGAACCAGAAGAAAACTAAATCAAGAGGAGAAGAGATTTCTCGCTGGACTGCCATAAAGACGCCAACTCTTCTGAAAATCTCTTCACGCTTGATACAGAGTATCCTTTAAACTCGTCATGCCTTTCCATTATAGATGCTTCGCTTTATGCCATGAACGGCTAATCAGAGAACAAATATTGATTCTCGTTGTAGGGCTTCGGAGTGAGCAATGAAGGAAGGTCTACTAACCCAGTATTCAATCGAATATGGTACTAAACAGAAAACAAAACAAAGATCTAAACTTTATTATTTAATCCAGAAAACAATAAAGATTATAAGTATTAAGTGAAGCTCTGTCTTGAATTGAAGAAACACAACAAAAATCGCCATAGCGAAGACTTGAGATCCGCAACGGAAAAAGAGATCGGCTAACCCGAAGAGACATGGATGTAAACTTATATTACAACAAAAAAAACAGAATATACAAAGAGGGGATGGCGACCGGCGGCAAAAGTGCTCACCGACCACCATACGCAATCTTCGTTTAAAGAGAACTTAGAACATGGTTATCGGTGTCCTTGGACCTCGTCCTTACCCATTTTCGGCCCAAAAGAAAATGAAAAATGTTTGATTTACTAAGAAATTGTCCACGAAAGTCCTTAATTAAGATATTTCGACGGAGGTCCTTGGTTACAGGTGTCACTCGCCGAGTGGAGAAGGGAAACAGTGTAGGGCGAAGACCCTCTCTCGTCTCACATCTCTCTCATCTTCTGTCCCGATTCTCTCTTGACGGCGAAAGAGATCGGCCGTGTTCTTCCCCATCTACCTCCTCCGCATCTCGTTGTTGTTGCTGTTTTTTTATCGCATGCTTCCCGTTTGTAGAATCGCAGACTTTAGGTATTGGTTTAGTTGTTCATGAAAGCGTTAGAGTTAAACTGATCTGTTCCTAAGATTGTTCGATGAGGATTTGTTCATGAAAGTGTTATAGATTTAAACTGTTGTGTTCTTGTAATGAAATGATTCACGTATATAGATTCCCGTAGTTCGTTTCGTTACCTGTTATTTCAAAAAAATAAATTTTTATCTAAGAACCAACAAAAAGTCCCACCAATAAACACCATTTGTACAAAAAGTTATTAACAATGTCCTAATCTAAAAATAACAATTAAAACTCTAAGGACCACCGGCTAAGGACAATTGATAATCATGCTCTTAGAGCGTTCAGAGAGAGAAGTTATAAAATTGTTCTAACTCCAGCTAATGGTACTTATGTACTGGAAATTCAGTGTGAAAGTATATATTGATTTACAAACTTCCATCCGCTATGAATTCGATTAGATCCATAAAATCTGATAACAATATATACCTCTCAAACCTAAAGAAGATGGTATTGAGTAGTGGTGTGTACGAATTGTATATCAAGTTTTTGGAAGTATTCCGATCTATTTTGTCCAAATAATCAATTATCTAATTCGATTAAATCTTAATTACCACAGCTCTTCGAATATGCGGTGTCTTGATATCCAAATTTTTTTATATTTTAATCAGATATTCGATTCGATCTGATAAATAAGAAAAAAAATTAACGCTAATATAAAATATTAATATTTAGTACAATAAAAAATTATTTTCTTTTTAAACCTTAAATAGCTAAAATAATCAATTTAGTAATTAAAAATAGAAAATTACATAAAACAATAATTATATAATTTATATATAATTATTTTAAAATATGGATATATGTCCATATTATGGATCTGATCGAATATTCGTTTCTAAAAATATTAATATTAGTAATTTAATTCGTTTTTATGAATATTACATATTAATATATTTTTTTCATTTTACGGATATCCAGATTTTCTAGTTTGTTACAAAATGAATAATGAATAGAATCAAATATTACAGATATTTAGCAATATATGTCCATATTACGGATCGAATATTCGTTTCTAAAAATATTAATATTAGTAATTTAATTAGTTTTTATGAATATTACATATTAATATTTTTTCATTTTACGGATATCCAGATTTTCTAGTTCGAATCAAAATGAATAATGAATAGAATCAAATATTACAGATATTTAGCGTAACCCTAGATTTGAGTTCTTCTTTTTATGGGAAAGAATCTGACTCTCTCTAATGCTACAAAAATTGAGACAGTGATTCTGATTATTTTTATGAGTTTGGTGGGTCTCCCTTCCTCTCATACAATTTTTTCTCGTAAAATGAGTGTTGCATTTTTACAAAAAAAAAAGAAAAATGAGTGTTGCATTAAAGAATGCTGCAACTTATGTTTTCCTCTTCTGCTCTCTCTATTATTTGTTATGTTATATTTCAATTACAAAGCATGGAATAAAAATATTACTACACAATTTACGTTTCCCTCTTTTGCTCTCTCTATCTCTCTCCATTCCCCTCTATCTCTCACCCTCCCTCTCCATGTCTCTCTTTCTCGCTATCCCTCTCTCTTCCACTCTCTCTATCCCCACCCTCTCTATCTCTATCAGTCCTCCCCACCCCATGTCTCTCTTTTTTGCCATCCCACTCCATTTCTATCTCCATCTATCTCTCACACACCATCCCCCTTCATCTCTTCATTTTATGTTGAGACACTTTTCAGACTGCCTTAGGTCATCTGCATCAGTAAACTTTGAGGAGGGTCTTAATTTTAATTTTTATTATTTTATTTTTTTAACTTTTTCGTTTGGTTTTTTTAAAATAAAGAATAAAAAATAAACGGACCAATTGCGGGCCGCCACGTGGCGTAGGGTCCGCGAAACAGTAACGAACCGAGTTCATACGGAAGAGGCGCAGCAAGACGAGTTCATGCATATTTGATTATTTTAATATTTTTTTTGTTTCGGTAAACATGTGAATTAGGTTGACGAACCGTCAATGCGCGTGTCCTTAGAACTTTACAATGAATAATATTGAATAATTAATGTTTTTATAATTATATTATATATAGATATCAAAATAGAATATTATCTTGGTTTGTTGTTTTTAAAATACACGCTTATACATAATGAAAAGGGAAACGGCTATTTCACTGATAAACTAGATTTTGATCTGCGGTTACAAAGCACGGATTTATTTTCATAACTAATTTATACGAATTTCTATATAAAATATTACATAGATTTGAATACATTTATTCGGAACCCAAAACGAACATAATTTATAAATAACCAAGCATACTATAGTTCTCCGACCAAAAAAACTGAAACTAAATCGCAAACAGAATAAATATCCAAATTTATAAAATAAAAATTATTTACCTATAAATATTAATATAATTTAATTTAATTTTTAATTAATAATATACAAAAATAATATTTTACTAATCAAATTACTCCAATATTTATAGGTATATGATTTTCGTTGTCAAGTAATTTGAGTCATTTGAAAATAGCTCCTTAATTGTTGGTCAACTAATCACAACAAAAATAAAAGACATTTGGTAACAACAAAAAATGAATGAATAACAAAAAAAAAAGAATGAAAAACTATTTACACTTAAAAATCGTTGGTTGATCTATCAAGGTGAGAGAATGTGGGTCTCACCACTTCAGTAAGGTTCATATAAGAAAATATAAAGAGTTACGGTTTTTACAGAATTCTTTGAGAAAGAAAGTTGGTCCACCAACCAGATTATGGAAATACCCTTAATAAATGGTAAAATTTTGTTTGAAAATATAGTGGCCAAAGAAGTAATATGCCAGGGTAATATAGGGGTAATAGATAGACTGATTTTGTATTAGTAGAATAGATTTTAATGATAAGTTGTTACAACCTCTAATCCATGGCTATTTGGTTAACTTTTCTCCAATATAGTTATTCCCCTAATTCACCCTAAGTTTATTCTTGTTACATAAAAAAGATTATTTTGTTAAAATATTGACCTAGTCGTCTTAAAATCATTGTTGACTTAGTCGTCTAATAAGACATTCTGATTAAGTAGGCATAATTAAATAAAGCAGAGTTGATTTGTAAATTGGCATATAGTAAAGGTCTTTTATAATAACAGTTGGTTATATTGCTATTAATTTGTTATTTTATTTAATGTGTATCTTCTTCTTTTTTTTTCATACATTAAATAAAACATATACTAATATTTTGCGTGTCATTTTTAAACTATTCTTGTTTCTATTGTCAAAATATAGTATAGATTCTCCCACATTAAAGGTACAAGGAGGGATAAAGGTAGGCGCAAAGCGAATACTTATTTTTTTGCGTATATTTGATATTTTGCTTACCTTGAACAAGTAAATAATTTTTGGATTTGTAATTGACTTGTTAAAAATGGATACTTGTTATTTTAAGTACTTGTTCAAAAATATGTTATTTACAAGCTATTTGGCTCGTTCGATTACTTGTTACTTCCAAGTTTTTGTGAATTATTTGGATATATTTTCAAATTTTTAAGAATTCCATGATCGTTAATATTCTATCACGGAAGCTTATAAGAGTTTGTTTTGCTTACTCAATTTGAAAAATACTAGAATTATTTCAAATAAAATATTTATACCAATTATAAAAAAGAAGAAGGAACAAAATACATAGAAATTTTTATATAAAGTATGTTTACTTCTTACCACAAAGAAATATATTTTTAAATAATTTATTTATATGGTTTAGTTATCATTTCTCAGTCGGAAAACAAGTAATGAGTAGTAACAAACCGAGTTGCTAACTTTTTCTGCTATTTGTTACTTGTCTTGTACTTGCAAGTAGTATAATTCACCGACTTGATATTTGACAACGCAAGTCTTGATAACGACGAGTACTTGAAAAATCGAGATGAGTATGGGTCAAATTTTCTCTATTAAAAGAGAAGTACCATTGTTATCTACTACATATAGGTCCAAATATTCAATTACATTTTTTTGACTATTTACATTACTTTATTTAATGTATAACATTTCTAAGTAACTATAAGGAAATTAATAACAAATCTATATTAACTACAAATTTAAATTTGAAATTTAGTAATAACAAAATTTGTTGAGAAAAAATCTAACAAAATATTTTAATTTAAATATTTTTTTAGTTAATGAATTGTTTAATTTCGTAATCAGTAGTATAAGATTATTAGAAATTAATTTTAATTAAAAATTTATTTCTAATAAAATAATAAATTATATGGTAATTTTATAAATTTTATAAGTATAGTCTATATTAAGTAATAAATGAATTACATAGTAAAATTATATTAAATTGGTAAACTATTATATTTTGAAAAAATACTTTCATTTAGATAAATAAATAAAATACCATTCACTGTTAGTGAGTAAAATGTCATTAACCTTTTAAAAATAATTAAAATTTGTAAATTATATAATAAATTTTACAAAAAAAAATGTTAACATATGTTAAATTTTATATTTAGAACTATATATTATATATTTATTTGTCTTTAAAATGAGGCAATAAATTATCTAAATAGTTATATACAAAATAGTATAAAAAATTTATATTTATAAATGAAAGGTTAGCCGCACATATAAGGCAAGTAATGAAATATTTGTGCCCAAGTCAATGGATTCAACAAGTGTGCGATGATAATTAAGAAGACCCATTTGCAAGATGTATATGTTTTTCTTCTGCGAAACATTTACTATTTGTAGGACTTTTTTTGGTAATCCCATTCGAAAGATTTATAATGTTGTTATATACGTATGAGGAATCATGGGGCATTCAAACTACTTCAACGTTTCTCCTTTCTTTTGTCTTTATACCTATTCGTTCATTGTAACCCATTTTCTCCTCCATTGCTCGCTTTATCCTTCTTCAATATCTCTCATGGCGTCTTCTTCCTGTTTGACTCAGATCAGAAAATATCATGTCTTCCCTAGCTTCCATGGCCCAGATGTTCGTAGATCATTCCTCAGTCATTTACATAAACACTTTGCAAGCAAAGGGATCACAATGTTCAAGGATCACGAGATCGAGAGAGGCCACACGATTGGACCTGAACTCGTACAAGCCATTAGAGAATCGAGGGTACTGATGGTAGTGCTCTCAAAGCAGTACGCTTCTTCAAGCTGGTGTTTAGATGAGTTGGTTGAAATCTTGAAATGCAAAGAAGATCAAGGGAAGATAGTGATGACAATTTTTTACAAAGTTGATCCATCTTGTGTTCGGAAACATAACGGGGATTTCGGAAGCATTTTTGAGAAAACTTGTGAGGGGAAAAGTGAGGAGGTTAAGCTGAGATGGACCAAAGCTTTAACAGATGTTGCAAACATAGAAGGGGATTATTCTCTAAATTGGTACGTATTCTGTTTTCTTTTCTTTTTTTGTCTTCTTGATAATGTGGAGATTACATCTCTTTTGTTAATGTTTATGAATTTGAATAGATTTAGAAATATCCAAGGTTTAAACAATTATCTTTTTTTGAAACAAATAAATATCAAATCAGATAAAAAGATTTGGAAAATGTGAAGTTCCATGGGAGATGAAGTCTCCTAGTGGCTTTTCAACTGATCTTTGACACCCTTATCCCCGGTTCCATACCTATAACTAAACCCCAATAGCCTTTTTAGCAAAAAAAAGAGAGTCAAATTCCAAATACAAAAGCTTATATACCAAGAAAAAAACTTGTTATTTCAAACAGATTTTGTAAACATTAGTTGAATTTACTAACTTCTACAGAAAATTTCTCATTTTACATAAATTTCCAGATTAATTAAAATACATGAAAGAATGACATCTACTGAATTTCTAGTTTTATATTTCATAGATTTTTGAATAACAAATTTTTGTTCTATAATATATTCTATAAAACAGAAGTATATTATGGAACTAATTACTTTTATCTAAGGCGTATTTTATGAAATATGCCACTTGAAACTTTTGATTTTTATAATTTCATTAAAGGTAAAATGTCAAATAAATTTTAACTAGTTAGTTAAAAATTAACTATACATAATATCTTTTTATATATTTAATCAATTAAAATAATAACTTTTAATTACAATAAAACCTTTTAATTCTATAAATTTAAATAAATAAATCAGTGAATATTGTTAAAATATAATTATAAAATAAATTATGTTAAGTCTCAAATTTAAAACTAAAATGAAAAATATAATCATATCTTTATATAATACATAAGTATAATTAAATTACTAAAATAATGATAGTATAATTAAATAAATTAATATCCGAATTATTTTTATAGAATATGCACATAAATAACATGATTTATGTTTTTCATATAAACTTATTTAAACTAGTATTAATTAATTTAGATTATGACATGAAAATTTTTTAAAGTTAAAATATTAAAGTTATATTAAAATTTAACTTGACAAAAATGAATAAAAGTTTTATGATTTCAGTTTTTTTACATCAAACATGCAATATATCTAGTCCAATATGAGATATTTTAATGAATAAATTATTTTGTTTTAATTCTAAGAATGCTAAACCAGTAATAATTTTAAATAAGTTATGAACATAAATAAAATAAGTTTATTATATTTTAGAACACACAATTTTTTATTCCATATAAAGTTAGTCCATAAATATAATAAAATTTTTAAAATAGATGTTTAAAGAAAATTTTTAAAATATTCAAATTATTTTTTGTTTTAAAAACATGATCAAAATATACTATTCAATTAAAATGCATGAGATAACACTTAGAGAATCACTAACAACAAAGTCTATTTCTATAAAAAAAACAAAGTTTATTTCTATAGTCTCTAATTATAATAATATAAATATCCTAAAAAATAATTTTTAAAGAAAAATTAATCAACCACTAACCACGTGACAAGTGTTGAAAATGTTTCTCAGCATGTTTGCAAAATCTATATAATGATAAGATTTCTTGTCTCATTTTTAACCTTCTATTCTTTTTCTTTTTCTGGACAAACCCTTCTCTTTCTTCCTTTTCTATCTTTTCCTTTTTAAAATATTAAGATAATAGGTGTGAAACTCCTTACTAAAAATATTTTTACATATAGTTTAAAAAATTAATTTGAGAGACAAATTTTAACAGTAGGTCTTTAAGACAATCTAAATATCAGCACTGGTAATTTTATCAATAATTTTCTCACTAATAAAAAAAATGAAAAAATATACCAATTTTTATGAGAGACTCTCTCAAGTTATGGCAGATTTTTAGTGGTTGATAATCACCAAAACCCCATAGTTTTGTTGACTACGGATGATCTCTTATATATAAATTGACGAGCATTTCAACATTGTTTGTTAGGCACATTTTATCATTATGATAATTCTTAAAATTCTTAGAAAAAATAGGTTAGTCCATCTAAATAATATTATATTTTTATTAAACTAACTATTAAATTGATTAACACTATATAAAATAATATTCTCCATTATTTCAATAAATGAAAGCTACGGAATTATCTAATATGATTAACATATATATGACAATTAATGATTATGAATAATAAAGATTTGATAACAATCTTTGTTATTATTGTTATCAAATATTTATTATTCATAATCATTAAATATAATACTAAAACTAGATATGTTGTATTTAAATGTTATAAGAAATTCTACTAGAAGATAAGAATTTAACTAAAACAACATATTTTAAATATATATGTATTTATAACATTTAAATACAATGGAACGCGGTTTATCAGTGTAACACTTTATTACTTAACATAATTGTATAGGATATAAGAAATTAAAATAACATAAAGAAATTATAGAAAATCAAAACTATTAATTAATACATAATTAAATATATATTTTTACAAAAAAATAGTTTGGAAAATAAAAACTTAAAACATGATATATTTTAGTAACAATTATATAGTGCAATCAACTCTAATTTAATCAACTCGAATAATTTAGTAACAATTATATAGTGCAATTATATTACGAAAAATATTATATAATTGAGCTTACTGAAAAGTTTAATAAACTCTAATAATTTAGTAACAATTATATTGTGCAATTTAAAAATACAAAATTTCAAGAAAAAAAAGAGAATTCTATAAGAAAAAAGTAAAAAATAAAACTTTACAATATTGTCAAAAGTGAAAAAATTGAATTTGAACCAATTTATTTTCCTTTTTGCCATTAAGCTCAAATCAGATAAATTAACAAATAAATAAATAAATAATTGAATCCACAGACGGTTATTAATAAATAATACGATAAATATTTTACAACAACCAATTGGACAAACAAAATTAAATTGATATAAAAACTAAAAAATAAATAATTAAGTAAAAATATATAATATAACTTGATTTGGTGTAAAATTTAGTCAACAAATAATAATTTAGTAAAAATACATAATCTAATCCAAGATATATAAACTTCAAAAATAAATAAAAAATCATAAGAACAACAAAAAATGCATTATTAATTTTTGCATTCCATCAAAATCCGACCAATGAAAAAAAGAGGAGGAAATCTCACAAGTATTTCTTTATTTTATGATTGCCAAACTCAACTTTAGAAAAGTTAACATGAAACTGATATTAAAAATCACAACAATGATTACTACATAATCAAAATCAATACTATTAAAACAGAAGAACTTTTTATCTACTTGCAGATAGTCTATGTTAGACCATTACATTAATTTAATTTCCAACTATTTCTCCTACAACTAACTTAGTTATTATTAAATATATATCATATCTAACCAACTATTTTAATATTTTCAAAATAAAATATCTAAAACTATATTATTAAGTATTTCTTTCTAAGATTACATTTTGATAATATCTTTAACATCTTTTATTTAAAATATAAATACACATTTTTAATATTTAATTTTAAAATAATAAAAGTCATAATTAATATTAACTATACTAAAAACGAATTATTGATTCATTTTCACTTATATAATAAGAAATAAAATTTCTATAATATTTATATATTCAAAATTTATATTCATAATTAAATTACTACACCAGTTAATAAATATAAAATAACTTAAGCCATTTATTAGATCTTTTATAAATTATAAAATAACAGAATAAAATATATTCATTAATTTTATAACATACCTCAACTTAATAAAACAAATAATAAAGTAAGATATATAAACTAATAAATAATTTAATAAGTTGAGGTATGTTACAAAATTAATGAATATATTTTATTCTGTTATTTTATAATTTATAAAATATCTAATAAATGGATTAAGTTATTTTATATTTATTAACTGATGTAGTAATTTAATTATGAATATAAATTTTGAATATAGAAATATTATAGAAATTTTATTTCTTATTATATATATATATTTATATTTAAACTAGAATATTAAAAACAATTTAATAATTTATCAAGTATGACACGAGTTAATGAAAATGGTTAATTTATATAATAATGATGAAAAAATATAATAATAAAATAAATTTTGACCAATATGAAAATTAAAATTAATATGTACTATAATTAAAATTTTAAAAATATAAGTAAAATTGATACCAGGCGAATTATATAAATGAATTATCTTATTTTTATAAAATTATATTAATATAAATTTTAATTTAATTAGTTTGACTAAAAATATGATATAGCGGACTTTGTAAAATTGGAACATAACATTCATAATTTATCCACCATTCATCTAAATATTCATGAATTAGAATACTTTAATTATGAAAATTTTAAGTCACGTTGTATTACATAATAGGTCATCCATCGGTTCAACTTGTTGCCGAGTCCCGTGTTTTAGTGAGTTTTATAGAACTTTTAAATAACGAGTTTTCTTAAACCAAACCGAATTTAATATAGGGTCACCGGTTTTGCGGATTAACCGCGGGTCATGGTCGAGTTTCACAACACTCAATATAATATTTCATGTGTAACATTTAAATGTAGACACATAATCAAAAATACAATTTATATCATATAAATTTGGTTTGTTTCAAAATATTTTGCGCTTTTATATCGCGGATTAAAATCTAGTATATGTTTAAATAAAATAATAAGATCTAGTCAATGAAACAATAATAATGCCATAAATATTACCATCACTAAATCATCAACACCATTTTTTGTAAAAAAAAATGGCACCAATCTAGATTGCACTTTTAAATTAAATAAATAGTTGCGAAATCTTAACAAATACCAAAATACAACAACTACCCTTCAAAAACACACATAAGAACATACATAATAGTGGATGACATAAAAGAAATCAAACAAAATAAAGTAACTACGCCATCTTATCCAATTCCGTTCTTGAAAATCCGTATTTTTCCAAACCAAGAATTCAAAGAATCACAGCTATATTTTTATGTAATTTAGAGAACGACAATGACTTCATCTCTCAATATCGTAACATCCTATATAAGCAAAGATCACACTTAAATAAGGGTTCATTAAAAAAAATATAACCAACCCTTTGAAACTAAAGACAAATGTTCATCTAAACACTTAACTATGCTAAATTTCGGGCTCACTTGTAGTTGTTAGTAATCCGTTTGCATTGTGCATAGTACTGCGTAGTTAAAAAAAACTCAAAACTATTATTCGAATCATTTATTAATAGGAAGTCGTCTATAGCACTGACATATGGTTTTATTAGTTTGGTATTTTTATCAAATTTCAATAAAGTTTGACTTAATGGAACTGATATATTTAGATGTGTTTGTAAAGTAAACTTTTTATTTAAATCAATGCTTTAGTTGTGGTTTCTAGTAATTTAGACTCTTTTTGGTAGGGATGATGAAGCTGAGATGATTGAAAAAATTGCCATTGATGTTTCAAACAAAATCAATGTTACACCATCAAATGAATTTGACGGTATGGTGGGAATGGAAGCTCACTTGAGAAAACTAAACGCTTGTTTACACCTTGAGTCTGACGAAGTAAAGATGATTGGAATCCAAGGACCAGCTGGAATCGGTAAGACAACTATTGCTAGAGCTTTATTCAACCAGCTCTCTGCTGGTTTTCAATTTAAATGTTTTCTCAAGAACTTCAAGGAAAAATATGAAACATTTGGTATGGATGACCATGATTCGAAGTTAAGTTTACAAACCCAGCTTCTATCCAGGATTTTGAACCAAAGGGATATGAAGGTACATCATCTGGGCACAATAAAAGAATGGCTACAAGACCAAAGAGTCCTTATAGTTCTTGACGAGATAGATGATTTTGAACAACTAGACGCCTTGGCTAGAGAACCATCTTGGTTTGGTTTAGGAAGTCGAATTATCGTTATTACGGAAGATAAAAAGATACTGAAAGCACATTGGGTAGATAATATTTACCATGTGGATTATCCATCGGAGGAAGAAGCTCTTGAGATCTTACGTCTATATGCTTTCAAGCCAAATTCTCTATGGGATGGTTTTGGTGAGCTTGCAAAGAAAATAATCAATCTTTGTGGTAATCTTCCACTAGGTCTTCGTGTAGTGGGCTCATCTTTGCGTGGGGAGAATAGGCACGAGTGGGAAGGTCAAGTTTCTAGGCTAGAATATAGTCTTGATAGAAAAATTGAGAATGTGTTAAGAGTGGGATATGACAAACTAATGAAGAAAGAACAATCTCTATTTCTTCACATTGCGTTCTTCTTTAACAATGAAACCATTGATCATCTGACAACAATGCTAGCTGACAGTGACTTGGATGTCAGAAATGGGTTGAAAACCCTTTCCGATAAATCTCTCGTGCATATATCAACCAATGGGGGGATCACAATGCATTGTTTACTCCAACAATTGGGGAGGCAAGTAGTTTATGAACAATCTGATGAACCTGGAAAACGTCAATTTTTAATAGAAGCCGAAGAGATTCGTAATGTGCTTGCAAATGAAACCGTAAGTTATTTTTCCATATGTATGTATAGTTAGCTTGATACACAAGTATTTGGTATTTTTAACAGTGTTACCATCCTTGTTTGATTTTTTTTTGTTAGGGCACTGGAGCTGTCTTAGGTATATCACTTGATATGTCTAAGATAAGTGAGTTTTCTATCAGTGGGCGAGCCTTTGAAGGAATGCGTAATCTCCGGTTCCTAAGAGTGTATGGGAGACATTTTAGTACATTGCAGATGTTAGAAGATATAAAATATTTACCTCGTCTAAAGTTACTCCATTGGGATTCATATCCGGGAACACTTCTTCCTCCAACATTTCGACCTGAATGTCTAGTCGAATTCCATATGGCATATAGTAAGCTCGAGAAGCTGTGGCTAGGTATCCAGGTTGGTATCGTATTCGTATATGTGTATAATGATTTAAGAAGCTTGGTAGATATCTCAACCTCTCAATACCGTAAAAGAAATTTAAACTGATGAAGATTGCTCTACTTTTAATAAAATTCTCTACAATAAAAGTTGGGTGTGTTTAAATCTAAAATGGTGTATTATGTAAGAAAATTGCATCTTTTAAAGTTTGGAGTTTATAATATATTTTTCTTAATTTTTCTGATCTAAATACAATATATATTTCTTTTTGATCAAATCTAAATACAATATATTTTCATTTGTTGTGCTTAACAATGCAGCCTCTTACAAATCTCAAGGATATAGATTTGGGACATTCCAAAAACTTGATAGAAATTCCAGATCTTTCTAAGGCTACTAGCCTCAAGACATTGACACTTACATCTTGCACAAGTTTGGTGGAGCTCCCCTCTTCAATTAGGAACCTACACAAACTAAAAAAGCTGATGATGATGGGGTGCGCAAAGCTACAAATTATTCCAAAAAACATCAACTTAGCATCACTTGAGGAAGTAGACATGAGCGATTGCTCACAATTGCGAAGTTATCCAGATATTTCTATGAACATTAAGGACCTCGATGTTGGAAACACAAAGTTAGAAGTTCATCCATCTATTGTTGAACGTTTGCCTCGTCTTGAGTGGCTTCGTATAGGCAGCAGAAACCTCAAGAGATTATCACATGTCCCCGAAAGTGTAACACATCTAGACCTAAGCAACAGTGATATAGTGAGGATTCCAGATTGCGTCATAGGCCTTTCTCGACTAGAAAGTCTTTTTGTCTTCAAGTGCAGAAAACTGGTGTCACTACAAGGTCTTCCCTCTTCCCTCAATTACATAGATGCGACCGACTGTGCATCACTCAAGAGAGTGTGTATCTATTTCAATGATACACTGAGGGGCCTCATGTTCCAATATCCAATCAGGGAACTAATGTTCCAAAACTGCTTGAAACTGGATGAAGAATCAAGAAGAGAAATCATACAACAACGGGTTTACGAATATGTATGTTTACCGGGTAAAGATATTCCTGTGGAGTTTACTCATAAATCTAAAGGAAACTCCATAACTATACCTATGGTTACTTTCTCCGCATCCTCAAGATTCAAGGCATGTCTAATGCTTTCGCCAATCAAATACTCATACCTTGATATATCTTGTCGTCTAATAACCGAAGGTGGTGTCATCATCATGGAACTTAAATGGGATTCGATGAATGTTTCTCATTTTCTTACGGAGCATCTGTTCGTATGTGGTGGTAACTTGGTTCAAGAAACACGAAAAGTGGATGTGCATGCGACCAAGATTCTGTTTGAATTTAGCTGCATGGATAGCCTCAAGATTCTTGAGTGTGGTGTACAGATCTTGAGTGAGGAAACAGAGAGTTGTGATGGTATCAATGTGGATTACTTTGATACCGGAGAAAGCACTGACAACCACATGAATGGAGATGAATATTATGAACTAGATGAACCAGGTTACTGGAGTTGGTTTAAGAAGTTTTGGCCTGCAGACGAAGATGAAAGAGATGATAACGAAGAAGAAGAATACATAACCTGCCATAATGGTTTGAAGACAGCCATGATGATGAAGGTGTTTGCGGTTGGTATGTCTTTGCTTTTGCTATATCTTGTTATCACAAAATTCTTTTTCTAAAAGAATTTTGATATAAGTTGCATAGTGATCTCTCTTTTGTTGTTTTCTAATTGGGATAATTACATATATGCAGTTTCCACTCTTATATGTTTTGAAGATATAAATGTGCCTAATGATAACACATCAACTATTGTCATGGTTGATTTCCTTGTGTCATTTGCCGTCCGACATGACCAATTGCAATCGAGAATCAGAAGAAAATGTCAAATCTTTTTTTGAATTATAAAAAGTATTATGGTCCCGCATAAGTGGATCCAGATAAGTCACGTGTTAAAAATCTACATTTTTGATTCATGTGTCGATCTCATGTTCCTACCGATACCGAAATGTTAATTTTCCAGTGGCCAAAACTCGAGAAAATGTCAATCTACAATTAATAAAACAAAAAAAAAAATTAAAATGAGAGAAACAAAATACACAAAAGCATCTTACAACCCCCACTGACTCATTTATACACACAGCTTTGAATAGAAACTGATTGGATAACTGAGAGAAGAAGGCAATCGCCTTCTCAACTGCCACTGATTGGTAGACTATAAATGTCATTACAAAAGGAACAAATAGTAACGGACTAACGGTGATTGGGTCTAAAATCATTTAGGCTAATAACCCATTACAGTTTTACAAATATTGGGCCCAATTAAAAAGCCCAAGAGTAGGTCCGACACATTAACCCTAGAGGACAAACATGTTATAAAATTGACAGATTTAAAACAAATTAGGGTTACGCGAAAGGAGAAAGAGAGAACGCCGTCACGCTAACACAACACGTAGACACCTTCTCCGTTGTCTTCTCTATCGCAACCATGGTAACATTTCTCTTCCCAACTACTGACCACGTCAATGGAGGACTAAATTCAAAACTGAAATGATCAATTTTGTGCTCCTAATTGTTGCAGATTATGTCAGAGGAGAACCGTCGCGCAATCTCCAAGTACCTCTTCCAAGGTACGCTTCTTGCTTATGCATTGAAGAAGAATAGCATTATTGATTGATTGGTTCGATTGTACAGAGGGAGTTCTGTTTGCGAAAAAGGATTTCAATTTAGCGCAGCATCCTTTGGTGGAAGGTGTACCGAATCTGCAAGTAATAAAATTGATGCAGAGCTTCAAGTCTAAGGAGTACGTTCGCGAGACGTTTGCATGGATGCATTACTACTGGTTTCTCACCAACGAAGGCATTGACTTTCTCAGGACTTACCTCAATCTCCCTTCTGAGATTGTTCCCGCCACTTTGAAGAAACAACAGAAGCCTCTTGGTCGTCCCATGGGTGACCGTCCCCGGTAAAAATAATATTCACTCTTTTAGTCTTTCAATATGAGAATCTAGAATCAGTAGAAGAAATTAATTCATTTGATATGGGTTTTTTTTTACAGTGGCCCACCTCGTTCTGATGGAGAGAGGAGGTTTGGTGACAGAGATGGATACCGTGGAGTACCAAGATCAGGTGGAGAGTTTGGTGACAAGAGTGGGGCTCCTGCTGATTACCAGCCTTCCTTCAGGGTACCTTTTTCTATTCGCTTTCTATTGGGTTCTTGCTTTAAATCATTTTGCCATCATTAGTATGCTAACTCAGAAAATTTACCAACGTGTTGTTTCTCAACTCTTTACTGTTTCTTTGATTCTCTAATGCTCTGCTACTAAGTTTTGCTCAATATCATTTTGTGAAATTCGTGGTCAAAGTAGTCATTAGTGTCTTGTTTAATTTTTTTTTGTCTTGGCTATGTATGTATTTATTTTCTGTCATTCCATTTGCTTTGCTTTGCTTTCATGATTGTTAAAAAAAATGCCTGCATTTGCTTTGCTTTGTTTTAACAGGGACCTGGAGCTGGATCTAGGCCTGGGTTTGGCCGTGGAGCCGGTGGGTTTGGTGCTGGTCCAGCTGCTGGATCAGATCTTCCTTGAAAGGGAAATGTAATCCTTGTTTCTTTTTGGCTAAATTGCACTTCAGATTTGAGAAGGAATGTCTTTTACTCAACATGATTGTTTTTACGTACGTTAGAATTTTATAAAGGACGTTTCAGTGTTTTGGATCGTTACAAAAATGTTTCTCTTATAAGTTTCAAAAAAAAAAATGTTTCTCTTATTTCAGATTTTAATGTCTGATGGTTTAAAATTAATTCTGGAGATTTTAATGTCTGATGGTTTCAAAAAAAAATGTTTCTCTTAATAATATTTGGAGACTACACAAATAAGTAGGTACTAGATTTTGATCCGCACGCCCGTGCGGATGTATATTTATAAAATATTTTGTTTTATATCAATATTATAGTTGGACAAAAAACCTGAATCCAAAAAATTAAACCATCTCGATTAAAAAAAGTACCAAACCCGAACTAAAATTGATTAAATATTAAAATTTTTGTGTTTAGAGAACTGAAACCAAATCTGATCTGAACCGCAGTATTTCGGATATCCGAGTGTATTCGAAATAAATTTATATACTTATATATATATATATATATATCTATATTAAAAATTTATTGTATATAAAAACATCCATAATATATATGGTACTTTTAAGTTGGTTTAAATAATTGGAAAAATATATAAATACTCAAATATAAATATTTAAAATAGTTAGAATATACTCAAAACACCAAAAATACTTAGGGGGTGTTATTGGTTTGTACATTTTAATGGATTTGAAAATCCAAGCAGAATCTAGTGTTATTGGTTCTATAATTTTAAAATCTGTATTCAAATTCACTGTTATTGGTTCTATAATTTTAAAATAGATTTAAAAATCAGGTGTTATTCAATAGTAAGGATTTGATTAAGCATTTGATTTGAATTTGGATTTGAATAGATTTATAAGGGTTTTAAAGAGTAAAATACAAAGAAGCAAATACTGAGGGGGGCTTATTGTATCGAGGGTTTGAGAAAATTTTGGGAATTTAAGACTTAATGGAATTTGGATGAAATTTGAAGATTTTGATAGGGATTTGAAGATTTTGGTGGATATTTAGATGAGTGATTTTGGTAGGGTTTTTTTAACCGCATGATTATCTTTTAAGTTAATATTTTCCTCGAAAAATGGTTTCACCCAGTTTACCACGAAACATTCGCTTTGTGTTGTCTACAATATTAGAAAACAAATCTCAGCCACGTTATTATTACGCCTACCAAGGATGGTAGGAAGTGATACGTCAGTTTCAGGATTAATATTGTTGGTTTTGGTCAAATTCCAGTCTAGATATGGGTTTCAATAAACCAATCATGTTGGATGATCAAAGTGGAGGTGATGTCACAACCATCATATCTGTCATCTCCAGTTCTGTCTCTTGTTATTTTCCAAGGACTTGTGATAGCTATAGAGATTAACAAAGTGATTGAGAAGATTAGTGAAATTCCACTTCAATCTGGTTATTTCAGTTATTAACTCCAAGTTACAGAGAGTTTGACAACGTATCTAAAGCTCTTACAGTTAATTCAGGGCTGGAGTTATGTTTGGAAAGTTTTGTGAGCATCATTAGCTATATACAGACTCTTGGATTGCTTAGCAAAAGAGATGGACTTCTAAAATAAATTTCTACATATTCTGCATGGGGACAGAGTGAACAAGGAAACTTATACCTGCAGTTAAGAACACTTATGCAAAGAAGTGCTTCAGTTGGTGCACAACTTAAATATGTAACTTCTGCATTGTGGTCAGTTATGCTCATCTATACAAAACCGCATACAGATGTGTCGCTCAAGCTAGTAGCAGATACGAAAGACAAAGGATTGTGTAATGTGCTAAACATGAGATGACACAACCTGAGACTCTTGTGAGGCATAGCTGGAAATATGACCGACAAAACTCTTGCTGCTTTTCTTCTTCGTTTCTCGTCTATGTTCAGATCGTGATTGCTTTCCCTTTTTCTCTGGCTAAATCCTTTGATAGCTCCTAATCACTTGTAGTGGAGAGGAGTATCTGCTCTTAATTAGCTTCTTGTTTCCCTAACCAGATAGCAGGAGGAGCATGTGCTGTAAATCCTTCAACAGCTTCTTGCTCTCCTCGTATAGCCACCATGTCATATTTCCCTAACCAGATAGCAGGAGGAGCATCTGCTGTGAATTCGCTTAGATCAAGTAGCTTGATCTATATGGTCTGCAATTCGTTTTTGATAACTCCTTTAATTCTTCTTCCTTATGTGGTCACTCTGTTATTCCTGGGATAAAACCACAACCACAAGTCCAGTTGTCTAACCTTAACACCACCATCATTTTTAACCACGCACAAATAAATCGATACCCTAGAAAAGAAGCAAGGAATTAGATTGAGAAAACACGATTTCTGCAGTAACTGGGTTTTGTTCGAAAGTTTTGAGGAAAAGAAAAATTTTTCAAATCAACTTTTCAAATACCATCTTGAGGGATGGAATTTATGCTCATCAAATTATAACTACAAATCTTTTCCAAATAATTTCTGAGATTTTTGTTAAATGAAATCCTAATTTTCCAATAAGGGAGGATTTGATGGAATTTGTATAAATGTTAAGTTCAATAAGCAAGGATTTAAGATAACTTTTACAAATACTAGATCCAATAAGGTGAGATTTGAAAAAAAATAAAAATCCTACCAAATCATCAGTCCAATAAGACCCCTGAGTTATACCTTGTTATTTTGAATGGATTTTTCCTTACAAGTTTTTCTCCAATAAAAAATGTCAATAATCTCGCTGGACTCATAAACCATAAGCACTTTCATCATGAGAATAATATCAATGTCAATATCTCACGTGAAAAAAATGTCAAATTTTTTCAAATAAAACCATAAGCACTTTCATCATACAATATTCTATTCACACCAACTTCCATTTTTTTTAGAATATGCCTTTTGTACATAGATGTTTCTTTTGAACAAGTTTTTTTTTTTTGACACCTAAAGCTCCATATTTTATTAAGGAATTTCCATATGGTCGGTTTGAGCCGTCCAGTTTGGAATTCGAGAGTTTACATGGGAAAAAATAGAACCTCGAGCTCGAGCACCTTTTGCAAGGGAATCGGCTCGGACATTACAAGAACGAGGGATAAAACGTAAAGAACAAAAGTTAAACATAGAATGAAGATAATAAAACTCTTCGATTTCGACCAATAAAGATGGTCAGTCTTATTTTTCTTCGTCTGCGATGATCTTGACCAATTGTTGACAATCTGTCTCAAAGGTCATATCTAAATGGTCCATTTGAAGTGAGGATTGCACTAAGCACATGTGTCTTTCATACTAACATATTACACATGAAAGGTGTTTTATACATGCCAATCAAGTGAGAGCTGCAATAGCAACAGATATGTGGAACGATTTTATAAACTTATGATATATGAAAGATGTTTTAATTTTTATATACTTTGTTTTATTATAAACTTATGATATATGACAGCTGAATTTATTGCAAATCCATTTGATTGAATTTAAAAATCCATTTATTTTGATTGTGAATTATGTATCATTGATTCTGAAATCTATCTGTTTGGATTTAAAAATCAATGGATTTATAAATTCTGGAAGGATTTCCAAATCCATTAAAATAGTAGAACCAATAACCCCTACTTAAAAATAGTTATTGATTCTTTATTAAAATATTTAAATTAAATCAATTTATATGTTAAGTTCATATATTTTGGCATATATTATTCAAATTTATATGTAATATATTATTTTGTTTATATTTTGAGAAATTTAAAATATATAATGAATTTTAAAAATAATTTAAATGAGTTATCCGAACCCAAACAAACCCGCAAAGATTCAAATCGAATCAAAACCAAAATTTAAAAATATCCGAATGAGACTGAAATATTTGATCCCGGAAACCCGAAACTCAAACAGACCAAAACCGAACCCGAATGGGTACCGAACGCCCACCCCTAATTCACAATCTATCTTTTTTCTTTAAAACAGATGAAACATATAATTAATAGTATTTTATATGTACGATCATATAAATAATAACATATATTATATTTTAAAAATTTAATGTGAAATATAAGAATCATAATTTAAGTTGGTATATGAAATTTGATTTTGTATTGTATTTTTGTTATAAATATTGAAAATATTTTTCATAATGGTTATTGGAAAATATTTTAGTAAAAGTAAAATTTTGCATATATGTGTATTTTAATCAATTTTGATATATATCAACTTTAAATTATTATTTTGATTTGAAATATATATATATATATATTTTGATTTGAAATATTATTTGTCTAAAATAATATTTTTAGATAATTTGATTAGCCTATTTTCATATATTTTAAAATTTACCCAAATAAATAGTTTCTCTTATATAATAGAATTTCAATTTTTCTTAATAACATAATTTTTTTTTTAATATACTGCTACTTATGACTCTGATTGTAACTCTGCGGAATGGTTTTTTACGCGATTCCGCAAGTATTTTACTAATCAAGAAAAATTGTGTAACGAAAAAATGCAAAAACGCAGGTTTACGTTTTTGATGACATAAATGTAAAGAGAAAAAGATAATTTTCATTGTTTGGAAAAGTGAGTTTTAGTAGATTATGGCTGAAAAAATTATAAATTCCACACTTTCGCATTACTAAATTATATGTTAACACCATTTTAATTTTTTTTTAATAAATAGTAATATTTTTAATAAATAGTAATATTTTTATGATAAATATTTATGTTAAAAATAAAGTTATATTATAACTTTTTTGATGAAAAAAGTTATATTATAATTTGTTTTATAATACTATGAAATGTCAATATATTATTAAATCATATTAAAGATAAGCTAAATATTTATAATAAGAGCTAAAGTAATTTTAACAAACCTTAATTATTTTCATTATTATAATAAATAATAGATATAGGAAAAGATTTTGGAAGATAATTTCGTTTAGGAAAATAATAAATGATTATTTTATAATTTGAATTAATTGGGTCGTGATAATATCGGTTGTTTAAGATGGTTGTGATTTTTTTTTTTTGAAACACTTTTTTTTTTGAAACACTGATGGTTGTGATTTTAAATAACATAATTTATAATAAAATGGTATTGATTCAGGAGACCAAGAGTAACCGATGGAATTATATGGTTAAGTAAAGTTATTTATTGGTACATAGGTATGTATCTTTGACTCATTTGATTCAGAAGTCAAAGATGAACGAAGGCAGTATCAAAATTCAAAACCATATGTAGAAAAGTACATATTGTATTTTTATAATTTAAAATGTTCTGGTTTAGTAAATCGACCAAAACAAACGTGTTTAATAATTTGTGCTCAAAGATATTTTAACGGGTTAAATATTATAATTAGATGGGCTTGTATTGTTTTGGTTAAGTCATGGGTTTTTATTTTTAAAGAAGAGTTTTAAATGAAACTGGTTTAAGAGTAATGGCATAAGGATGTAAAAATTGAGGAAAACTTAGGGGTAAATACTAAGTGTACTTCAGTTTTAATAGATAATGTGCAAGACTTAAAATGAATTCCTCTATTTATTATAAATAAATAAAAAAAATTGTTTTCGTTTACCTTTGTCTATAAATCGAGGAAGGTAAAGGTAGCCGAAATTGTCATCAACAAAACATTTTTCGTTATTATATTTTGAACATTAAATTTTAAAGCTAATAATAAACTTGTACGGTATATGAGTAATAGAACAATTTCTTCTATTATACCCACCAAACCAAACGGGATTTACTGGATCTCGTTTTCCTATTGAGCATAAAAGGCATGCACAGTAAATATGTAAATTGTATTTTTAAAATCCTTATAAAACATCATGGTTTATAGACTTCAAAGTTGAAACAAACTTGAAAACAATTTTTTCTAATTTCGGCAAGATACTTTTTCTATTTTTTGGGCGAAAAAATATTTTCTTAAAAATTAAAACTTTAAAAATAAAACTGAAAAAATGATTTGCAAAAAAAAATTCAAATAAAAGAGGGATCAGATAAATTGAAATTGGAGCGCCCAATTGTCGTAAAAAGGTTTGAGCGGAACGCTCGTCAAGCATTTAATGCGAGATTAAACCCAATCATCACTTCCCCTTTAAACCTGAAGGATCATGTTTTCTAAGAGTCGCACTTCTTCTGTTTTTATAGACCCACTCATTGTCATATGTCTGTCTACACGATCGATGTGGGACGAATTAAGACTTGTACTCGTTCTAGGGTTGGGCGTTCGGGTACCCATTCGGGTTTCGGTTCAGTCCATTCGGATTTCGAGTTTTCGGGTTCAAAGATTTCAGCTCCATTCGGATATTTCTAAATTTCGGTTCGGATCTTTGCGGATTCGGTTCGGGTTCGGATAACCCATTTAAAATGTTTTTAAATTTTCAAAATTCATTATATACTTTAAATTTTCAAAATCTATAAGAAAGATAATATATTACATATAAATTTTCATAACATATATGTCAAAATACCTTAATTTAACATATAAATTGGTTTTCTTTGAATATTTGGATAAAGAATCAATAGATATTTAACTATTTTGGTGTTTTCAGTATACTTTAGCTATTTTAAACATTTAGTTTTGACTATTTGCATATATTTTCCGAGTATTTTGGAAAACTTAAAGGTATCTTATATATTTTTAATATTTTTAATATACATTATATATAAAAATAATGTATATATTTAAGTATATAAATTTATTTCGGATACATTCGGGTACCCAAAATATTTCGGTTCGGATCGGGTTCGGTTTCGGTTTTTTAAATACCAAAATTTTGAACCCATTCGGATATTTAATCAATTTCTGTGCTACTTTTTCGGATCAGATTCGGTTCGGTTTTTCGGGTTCGGAGTTTTTGCCCAGCCCTAACTCGTTCGCTCACTATAGATAGAAAGACTTGGGGTTGTTCGGTGTTTCCAAGCCCATAACAGCCCATTTGATCAGAACGTCTCACTGGCCCCAGTCGTCGATTATTACCAAGATCATTAAAATATAATTCGTATCCATTACAATACTTTTTCACATAACAGCCAACTTCATTAATCATGTGATTCAAAATACATAGGAAACTTGAAGACATAACAAAAGAAACAAAAAGCTTGCAAGTCTTACAACGATTAAACCACAGGTTGGATTCATCCTTTGATGTTGGTTACGGAATATAAGAGCACCTCCATTGAGAGTTTAAACGGGGGTTCACACAATTCCCAAAAAAAAAAAAAATTAAAATAAGTTTATTTTGATGAATCTTTTTCTCATAAGTTTTTTCCACTAAACCTGTATCATCACTATTCTACGGGCCTTACGGCATGTGGCGGTCTGCGGTTGATTCGATTATTAATTTTTTTTTAGTTAAACAGTAAAAAAAGATAATAAAAAATTGTTTAGTGAACTTTTCCAGGAAGTTCACTAATGGAGATGCTCTGAGCTGTAGCGCAAACCAGTGGTACACTTTCTAGACTATCGTTGAATCTTTTCTTTATTTCTTTAACTTTTTTGTAATCTTATTTTTATCTTTATCTTAGTATTTTAGTGTTAGGTGTTTCTGATTTAGAATTTATGATTATCCAAAGATTTAGGGTTTATTCAATGGTTTATGGTTAGAATTTAGGGTTCAACATTTTGGCAATGACAACAAAATTTTAAATTTTTTGTATATACTAGGGTTTAGAGTTTATTTTTAGGATATATCCAAAGGTTTAAGGGTTCAAATTTAGGATTTAGTGGTGTTTTGATGATGTTAAAAATATTTTAAATTTTTTTGTAACTACTATTATTTTTATTTTTAATTTCTTTTATTTCAAAAAAAATAATATAATTTGACAATATTTTATTTATATTCTTTAAAGATATCTATTATGAAATAACGAATTTCTATTAATTGGTGAACCTACACGTTGGTGAACCCAAGAATTATTTTCAAAATGTGTTAAAAGTTGTAATGTTTATATAATAAATCACATGTGAAATATTTTTTTCAAGTTCCTTGCGATACCGAGTATTTATCTTATTATTTTTTTTGTCAACTTACTCTTTTCATTAGAGAATCCCAAATGGGCATACATAAGAGGAGTACATACGGCCATTTACGTTAAAAGAGACTCGACTAAAGAATTAACGAAACATAAAGCCCAATTAACCTAATTCTCTTCGAGACTCTTCGATAATACAGCAGATTTTCCACGCGTTCCTTAGAGGGATTAGCTTCGACACGTGTCGTCTCCTGCTCTTGCTTGAAAGACCAAAACAGTTGCAGCAGACACGCGCCATACGCGCCACCGAGAGGAATAGGAAGATCTGAGACGCAGCTCTGTCGTGAATTGACGATCTGCTCCATCTTCTTTGCTAGGCACACTTCTGAACTCCACCATCACACCACCGGATAATAATCCTGGGAATACTCAGCCGTTCCAACAAACGATCTTTATCGGACCACCTTCATATAAGGAAGATGCCAATTCATCTAAATCGCTATTAGTATCAGCCAAAATCAATCCAACACCACCTCCTCCTTTTTATCAAGGAGACTTCACTTCTAAACCGAATCACATGCACCACTTCATGGGTGAGTGAAGATTGAATCCTTTAAGTAAGGAGTACGTGTTAATCCGAGAGATCAGATGAGACTCAACATAGACAAACGGAATCTAATTTTTAAGAACTGCGAAAGAGGAATATTACATTTAAGAAAAAATGATCGATGGCAAAGTATTAGCCATCACATGGGTAACCATGCAAACTAAACTAATGTATACCTAACTATACGAAGTATATATTATGCATGACAACATGCCTCAATTTAATGATATTATGTAATTAACATCACGAGTTTATTTTCATTCATCCAAAAACTGATGTAGGTGACAGAGACCGTTTAAATATCTCGTTTCATCAATTAAAATATTATCAACATGACTGTAATTTATGTAAAATTAGATTTTAAACCGCGTTTTAAAAGCGTAAGAATTTCTTTAACAAAATTTAATTTACAAAATAAATATTTTTAATATTATTTGATAAGTAATATTTTAGAATTTTTATTTTAGTGTATTTGAAAAGTATATAATTATATTATTTATATTTATATAAATTTGAAAGTCATATAAAATATTTATTTTTAATTATAAAACTTATTTAACGTCAATCTGACATTTTATTCGTTTAAAAATTATTTGATGTCAACTTAAACCAAATATTATCTTGTGTGTATAGTTATTAATAATATACTTTTAAGAATAAATGTAATCTAATAATACAAATCTAATATTACTGTTTTACTAAGTTTAAGTGAATGAAATTTTTGTTTATGAAAATATAAATAAAATAATTCATTAATTTAATTAATTTTGTATTAAAAATAAAATTTCAGTGTCAAAATATAAATAGACATCAAATAAGTTTATAATAAAACAATTATCAGACAAGTATATATCACATAATTAATCAAATGAATTACAGAAATATATTAAATTTTAATAATAAAACAGATTAAAATAATTTAAAAAATAATCTTATATAACTTTCAAATTTAATAGGAACAAAATAATATAATTATATAGTTTTCAAATTCACTAAAATAAAAAGGTAAAACACTACTAATCAAAAAATATTAAGACATATTGATTTAAATTTAATTTTGTTAAAAATATTCCTACGCTTTTAAAACGTGGTTTTAAATCTAACTAGATTTCTAAGGGCGGGTATATTTTTTGTTTTACATTTTTTTATAAATTTAATTTTTATATTTATGTTTTTATTTACGTTTTTTTATTATATAATATCAATATACTAAAATAGGAATATGACCTATTGATATATGTGTGGTCAAATTATTTTACAATAATTATTAAAACCTCTTATTAATTATTTAAAAGAAATATTATACAAAGAAAAATATAAATATGATTAAAAACATAAATATAAAAATTAAATTTCTAAAATATGTAAAACAAAAAAATATACAAGCTCTTTTAAAGGCGAATCCGAATCTAGTCAATACTATTAAAATATGAGAATTAATAGAATAGATATAACCATTATTCTATATTATTTTATGAATTTTTATTAGTATAAATTAGTTTCAGATTCCTAGAATATAGGAATGGGGAAGTTATGCCGTTAAAAGAAAAAGAGAAAGGGGAAGTTATAATATATTTCATTTTTGGAAGAATAAAATATGGAAATAATTAATTGGACACAACATTTTATTAATAGATCATGCTGAAGAATTAATAGAATAGATTTTAGATAAATTACGGTCATATTGGTTATATTTTAATTTATAAGATATGGTATTTAAACGGTTTTTGGTCATCCACATCAGTTTTGGGATGAATGAAATTAAACTCGTGATGTTAACTACATAACATCATTAAGTTGAGGGATATTGTCATGCATAACATATACTTCGTGTAGCTAGGTATACATTAGTTTAGTTTGCATGGTTAGCTATGTGATGATCAATACTTCATGTAGCCAACGATCATTTTTCCTAACATCAACCTCCATCGAAGAAACAAGAAGACATCCATGAAGATTGGCTTCGACTGAGGTTAAAACCACTACAAAATCGCCACTGCGAAACTTAAAAGTCACCTAGTGAAAGAAAGATTCGCATACCGGAATAGTATATTTACAACAAAAAACAAAAGATAAAGATGGTAACCGGCAGCGACAGCTACCTGCCACCGAAAACCAACTATAATGAAAGTCTTTTTTTTTTCTTTAGAGAGAGTTGGAGCTCTTGCAATTTTATTTATCTTATTATTGTTACAAAAAAAAAAAAAACAGGTTTGTAGACTTTAAAGTTTAAACAAAATTAGAAATAAATTCTTTTTAAAATAAATTTTCTTTTGAAAATAAGATAAAGAAAAATAAAAATAAGTTTACAAAAAAGTTGAAACAAAGAGAGGGATCAGATGATAAGAAAATTGGAGCGCCCAATTGTCGTAAAAAGGTTTGAGCTGAACGCTCTTCTCGCATTTATGCGAGAATTAACCCAATCCTCACTTCCCCTTTAAACCTGAAGGATCATATTTAAGAAGTCAAGCATTTCTTCTTTGTTTATAGACCCACTCATTATCACATGTCTCTCTAAACAATCGATGTGGGATGAATTAAAAGGCTTATACTCGCTCACTTATAGAATGAAAGTCGCTTGACTTGTTCAGAGGGTTCAAGCCCACAACAGCCCATTTGATCAGAACGTGTCAGTAGCCCAGTCGTGAATATGCATTCCTAAATTAGCAAATCATTAAACACATTTCGAGGTTATCGTACAGCCCATTCTTACTGCCATTCAGCAGTCATTCACGAGTGTTCAATTATGTCGTTTTCTACTTTAGTTGCATCTTCTACTTCAGTAGCATCATCAATGCCCATGAAACATCTACGACCGAATATGGGGACAGCTGGATGAAACATTGGTGTAGATTCCAAAATTTTGGAGAAATTTTACATAAATAAAAACTCCGAATTGTGATTTTTGTATAAAATTTCTTAAACAATCTTTCAGGTCTCTAAAATCCCCCTGGGAACACCATCAGCCATAAATGTTTGATGCCTTGACGCCAAAGAGCTCAAAGATCTTTTGATAAAGATAATAGATAAAACTGTGAGGAATAAGTTGATCATAATTTAAAAAAAAAATCATTATAAAGAGAGATAAAATTTTTGAAGGAGGGATGAAGTTCTGGTTTGCAACTCGGCAAAGTTAAAAGGAGGTTGTAGACTTAGAACATGAGAAAATATTTTGGAATAGATTGAAATTTTGTTCATTACTTTATTCAATATAGAATGCACACTGATGTAAAAAGAAACCACTCAACCCTATTTTTTTTTTTTTTTGTAACTGAAACCACTCAACCCTATTTCTTCCATTTAAAGAACAGACTTTGAGTTTTGATGATAATATTCAAAATCAGTAAGAAGAACTCGGTCATATTGTTCAATAGCTTCAGATAGCTTGCCATTACATGGCCAATGAGGGGCGCCAAAAACAGACCATAGATTCTTAATGTAAAATGGATTATCTCATAAGGCTTCCCCAAAAACCCTGAAATATTAAAAAAAAAAAATTAAAGAAACATCACAATCTGTTATTCAAAGATTTATAGCTACAAATTTGAAATGAGTATTATAACTATAGAAAATATAAAAATAGGAAACATACAGTCAGCAACTTGTGGGAACTCGTCGAACAAGAACGTTATGTTCTTTAGCAAAGTCTGGAAAATAATTCAAGATAACAAAATAATAAAGGAATATAAGAAAATCATCAGAATATTAATGATTGTCATCCATTTTTCTATGTAAAAACTGAGAGCTAATATTTTACCAATGCAATTCCTCCTGGTTTAATTGGCGATTCAATTAGAATCTTCGCGTTTCTGAAATAGTTTGTCAAATAGTTTGTGAGATTATTTTTTATTGGTTTTGAACTTTTAATTATAGAGTTTTCCAAAAAAATAAGAAATAATAGGTTACAGAAGAAAACAATTCTAAGAATATTTCTTTTTCAAAAAAAAAACAATTCTAAGAATATTAAAATCCCCAAGAGAAAACGATTTACCTTATAACCAGTATTCCTCCTTCGTCTGTAAATTCATAGAAGCTACATCCTCTCGTAAATGGAATTTTACGTCCTTTCCATTCTTTTATTACAGCAATAGAAAACAAATTTTGAAAGTATATATAACTTCAATAATGTATCATTTAATCAAAGTATAATTAGCCTTTAATGATGTAGTAAACGTACATACGTACCCATGTGCCAATTAACAGCAGCAGTATATCCATCTCCTTCACAAACATTTTCAACACAAAACTTTACGTTTTGTCCCATACTGTTCACCAGTTCTTCAAAGAACTTCATGGCTTCCTGCAAAAGAATATTTAACATCCATTGTTCTTAATTCACTAACAGAACCAAATTTGAAATATAAAAAATTACATACACACAGAAGAGTTCCTATTTAAAAACAAAAGTTAGTTACCTTTTTCCCATGAAACGGTTTAGAGAAGGAAAAATCATCAACAAAGCAATCGTTGGAGATGCAACTTCTTAGTTGATCTTGATTCTTCTCGTTGATAGACGAATAAAACTTCATTACAGCGTCATATCCCGAGACTTGATTTGGCATGGAAATAGGTTGATCTAAACACGAAACTACAATACTTCTCCTTGGGCCATGCTTCTTCATCATTTTTACTGGACCATTCCTGATTGCATTGACCCTAGAGTGTTGTAGAGAAGGTAGATCGGGTTTGAGACGCAAAGTTTTGAAATTGCTAATAAGGTTTTTAGAAACCATTGGACTCGTAATATTGACCATAGAGGCCATTGGTTGGTATACTATAAAATCTTGTGAAGTTTGTGGTGGAGAAATTGGTAATGCTTAGAAAACTGACTTGTAAAATGTATTGCGGTAGAAATGAAGATTGAGATTTGTTATAGTCATGTGTTTAATATGATATGTTATTGCAAAGTTCTTTACTTGTTCTGACCGTTTAATGTTCTAGGTTGCCTTGTGTTACAAAGAATCTTATAGCATCTCTTACTCATCCGTATCAAGAAATCCAAAGCATCTCGTTCCAAACTTTCTGATTGCGTATTCCTTAACTACGAAAGTTAATGTTCTCGGGTATACCACCATTCCGTTATTAGACATCGATTCCATTTTGAATTATGAAATCTTGGTTGGGTTTGTTTTTTTGCTCAACTATATGCATTTTCTTATTTCATTAGGTTTTTATTTAGACATATATATAATATATACATATGTATGCCCAACAACTTTTTTTACAAATTTGAGAGTTTTATATCTAAACAATTTTCTTTAATATTTTGGGAGTTCCAAATAAATCTTTAATTCGGCATTGCCGAAGACTGGTCCTGCATCATTCCATCCCATGAGGTCTACTGGGCTTTGGTCCGACAGCTTTTACAATATTTTCGAAACGACACGGTTTAACACAACTCCATGTTTCTTTCTATCAAAGTAGGCGGAAACAAAGCTACAAATCCTGAAACTATCTCAAAAAGTCAGAGGCTCATCCAGAGTAGTAATCTGGATCCGGTACATTGTCTCCAATCTGCAAGTGCAACGACGGCATCACCATGCCCTCCATTATTTATTACTTTCTCAAGTTCCCCTAAAATCCATAATTTATTTTTATGGTAGTAATAAAAGAAAATTTAATAGTAGCTAGCTCCCCTCTCCAAAGTTCTTCTTCTACCGACACATGCTTTTCACTACGGTCCATACACGTGCATGGTAAGAGTATTACAATCGCATAGTAATACAGAAAATACTATTTTTAGTTAGATTGTTCCCCAATCTGTTTGTGTAAATTTTGTCGTCGGTACAGTAAGTTACAAGAAAACAATAAATATCATAATCATTTTTTGTTAATTACTTGACAGAAGAAGCAATGAGCAATCAATGTTAACAATTAACCGTTAATTATTATCTAACCTTTATCATATCAAAACAAAATACTTTTCACGATTTAAGTAAAAGTTTTCTTTACATTAAAAATAAAAAACCAAGTAAATGCGTCAGGTCTCTTTCACGATAAGAGTCTTTTGTTTACTTTTAGAAACTCAGAACAGAGAGAGAGAGAGAGAGCCACTGCATGTTCATCTCTTCAATCTCACTCTCTCCTTAAACCCATAAAAAAAGAAAATGTCTCTCGAATGATTTTTCCAAATTTCTGATCAGAAAGAAACAATTTTGATTGAAATGAAGTCGAATAATCATAAAGATTCATCAGAGAAGCTAATGCTGGATCGGATTTTAACCGGTTCCGGTTCATCGAACCGACCGGGATCCAAACTCATGGTATTGCTCCTCCTTCTCGTCTCAGCCACTTACGTCGTCTACACTCTTCAGCTCATCTCCAACTCACGTGCCTGTCACGTGGAGCCTTTCTCCGCCGTCGTTCGCCGCTTAAACGACATCGTGAACTCATCCCAGCCGTTGATTCTCTTACAGTCAAATCAAACAGCCGTAATCAAATCTTACAGCTCGTCACCACCTCCGCCGCCGCCGAGAACCGAGCTCCGTCACGTGGTGTTCGGAATCGCTGCGTCGGCGAGGCTATGGAAAGAGAGGAAAGAGTATATCAAGATCTGGTACAAACCAGATAAAATGCGTGGTTATGTCTGGTTAGAGAAGCCGGTTAAGAGACTCCACGACGAAACCAACCTCCCGCCGGTGAGAATCTCCGCCGACACTTCGAAGTTTCCGTACAAGAACAAACAGGGACACAGGTCGGCGATTCGAATATCGCGTATCGTGACGGAGACGCTGAAGCTAGGACTCAAAGACGTGAGGTGGTTCGTGATGGGAGACGACGATACGGTCTTCGTGGCCGAGAATCTCATCAGAGTATTGAGGAAGTACGATCACAGTCAGATGTATTACATCGGGAGTTTATCGGAGAGTCATCTTCAGAACATTTACTTCTCTTACGGAATGGCTTACGGCGGTGGAGGATTCGCCGTGAGCTATCCTTTGGCGGTGGCGCTGGGCAAAATGCAGGATCGTTGCATTAAGAGATATCCGGCGTTGTACGGTTCAGATGATCGGATGCAAGCTTGCATGGCTGAACTCGGTGTTCCACTCACTAAAGAACTCGGGTTTCACCAGGTCAGTGATTATCTCTTTAATAAAATAAAATAAATGTAAATATCATGATACACTATTATGAATCTTGCTAAGTTGTCAGTTAATTTAACTCCAAAACATGTTTAAATTTTAAATAATTTTTTTTTAAAAAATTCTTACAATTTTTTTTATAGATATAAGTTTCTGATAATATCGTAAATTAGAAACTTACACAAAAAAGCGTAAGTTATTTTATATTTGAAGTGGACGTTTAAATTGGAAAAGTATAGTGTAATAAAACTGAATTTTTGATTTGATAATTACCATTAATACGACTAATGAGTAAGTAGTTTAAACTTTTAACTACAAGGATCTACTGATCATCACCATTTAATAGGAAGCGTAAAAGTGTTAATAAATGTGTAGTTAATGAACTTTTTATATGTAATCGGTCAAGATTCATTGCTTTTTCGAAAAATTCACTTACTCCGGAGTATAATACAAGTGGAGTGCCACAATACTGGACCCAAATTTGTCCGTACGCTATTGTTGCCGGAGTAAGTTACACGTCGTCACGGTGTCGGGCCGTTTCTTTAAAGAGCTGTCACGCATTTAAGGCGCGTGCATTTCACGCGATAATTTCAGTGATGTGGTTCGTTCGCTACATAACCAATCGTCGGTTATTTACCAATAACCAGTCGGTGCAGTAACTACGAATTAATTAGTCTTCAGTTCAGGTTTGTAACCATTAGGTTTTATTTGATTATTAATAATGTCTTTGTTTGTGTTTTTCAGTACGATGTGTATGGCAATCTATTCGGTCTACTAGCGGCGCACCCGGTGGCTCCATTTGTAACACTTCACCATCTCGATGTGGTCGAACCGATATTTCCAAACATGACTCGTGTAGATGCCTTGAAGCGTCTACAAGGGCCGGCAATGCTAGACTCTGCCGGACTTATGCAACAGTCGATATGCTACGACAAACGTCGGAAGTGGACCGTTTCAGTCTCTTGGGGATACGCGGTTCAGATCTTCCGAGGAGTCTTTTCCGCTAGAGAGATGGAAATGCCTTCAAGAACCTTCTTAAATTGGTAATCTATATAAGTTTTAAATTAATTAACACTAGACTATTCACGCAGTAGCATGGTTGCTTTGGCTTAATGGTCAAAGACAGACCATAAATCTAGATTTATTCATTAGACATTGTTTTTTGGCAGGTATCGGCGGGCGGATTACACGGCGTACGCTTTTAATACACGACCGGTGAGTCGTCATCCATGCCAGAAACCGTTTGTGTTCTATATGACAACGACGGGAGTTCATCCGATAACAAATATGACGGTAAGCCGTTACGAAAGCTACCCTGTCGCTCAGCCGGAGTGTCGGTGGAAGATGGCTGATCCTGGCGATCTTAGGATGGTCACTGTATACAAGAAACCGGACCCTCACCTTTGGGACAGAGTAAGTCAACATCTGTTTTTTGTCACCTAGCCAACATCTGTTTTTAAGTAGTTGTTATGCAGTCATACTATTATTAATGCTTGATATAATTATGTGGTTTTATATTTGCAGTCTCCGAGAAGAAATTGTTGCAGGGTGAAATCAAAGAAGAATAATACTTTAGAGATCAGTGTTGCAGTTTGCAAGGAAGGTGAAGTGGTTGAAGTTATGTGATAACGTTTCATGTTTAAGAACTTCAAATTTTGCTCTTATTCAGTTATACATATAGTTGATTACCTAATTAAACATGTTGGAGCATTTTGAAAAGTTAGTTAAATAAGAGTATCTCCAAACCATTGAGCATTTAAAAGCAACTACGATTTATACTCGAATCTGTATTAATAATTTAGTTTAGTTTTATAATAAATTTAAACTAAAAACATAATTTATTTATAAAAATTCTTATTTAAAAATGATTTGTTGTTTATTTATAATTATACAGTCTTATTAGCTATTTATTTATTTTTGTTTATAATTATACTTATGAAGAACATAAAAGAATTAAGTTATATGCATAATATATAATTATGTTTTGCACTCCAAAAAGTTTTATAATTAATGTGTGATTGTTATATATCTTTTATAGTATTTGTTGATATACTAAGTTTTACCACCCTTCTTTCTATTCTTTAATATTTAAATACTCTTCATTTTGCAAATGTCCATTTTTAGCTTGATCAATAACTTTGATCTCATCAAGAAAATAAAAGATTATAATTCTTTTGTGTGAAAATGTATTATTTTGGTATGAAAAATAATATTTGTTTGTTTTGGAGTTTAAATGAAGATTTGTAGGATCTTTTGGAAACTATAACATAATTTAATAATTGATTTCATAGTTGCTAAATGCTAACGAAAAGATAACAACCTTTTTAATCTTGTGATTTTCTTTTCTTAATATTAAACGTTTGTAAATATTTGTCTATTAGTATATTAGATAGTATATCATTATATTGATAAATTTATATTTATCGTTTCTTCTATAATTATTTAGATAAATTATTGGACAAATAAATTATTAATGATTTTCAGACTTCTAATTTGTCATATATCTTATAATTTTTTCTCTTAATAATTTATTGGACAAAATTAATCTGAAAGTATTTTAAAATTTATATGTTATAAAGTGGATCAGACTAAAATTATTGAAAATTAACAATGTAATTTTCTTTAATAACAATAGTTTTTTTGATAAATAAATAAATTTGTCAATTTTTATTGATTAAAAACAATTTGACACTCATAAATAAATTGTGACTTGGACGCTCTCATCCTGTTCTCTTAACATTTTCGAGAGAGAGAGTGTAAATTTTCAATCTTGTTTTTAAAATTAAATTATTCTCTAGTATATCTAGCTTCTTTGGTATGATAAATTTTGTCTTCGGCTTTTCCGATCTATTTTCCATCGTGGATGTTTTATTTTCATATTTTATTGCTGTTTCTTATTCAATACTGTTTTTAGTTTCTTCTTCATGAAGTTTATGCTTGATTTTTTTATTTGGATTATGGTTCTTCCACTTGTATTCATTTGATTAAATAGAGTGAAGTATGTCTGATTGAAGAATTAAGATGTGTGTTTAAATCTTAATTCCTTTGGAATGAAATTAGTAGAATATCTATCTTATTAAAGTAGAAGTACTTTAAGTTTTGTTTGGAAACAAGGATAGGAATAAAAAATAAATTTTTGATTGGAAACATGAATAGCATATTAACTAATATTATATTCTTTTAATTAAAAATAAACGCGCACCATTAATTTATAAACAAACTAATCTAATTAAAGTTTTCCATATACAAAACTTGACTTCGATATCTCACTCCACTTGATAGTCTTCCCTATAAAAAGCCAGAGCTTCATAACAGAACTTCATATTAGTTATGTTTGTCATCAAAGTGTTGTTTCAAATACGTTTGTTTGTGTTTTATATATGATATCTCACTCGATCTTTATCCGGCTTATCCCTACAAAATGCTTATATCCAAAATCTCAATTTCATTTTAGAAAAACAAACATTATTCGATCATGGAAGTGCAACAATAATATGCAGCATTTTGCTCGAACAATCCTATTTGATCATAGAAATGAAATGTCAAACCGAACTAATTAAAGATGAACAAATTTGATAGTCATTGTGTATCAACAAACATCAATAATCCGCAATGTGTAATTATTAATAAAGATTTTTACAAATTTACAATTGTTTAGATGATATTTACACAAATTATCAATTGATTATAGTGAAGTTTTATTTGTATATTTTTGATGATTAAACCGTAAATAAAAGACCAAAATCTATTACACCAGATTCATAATACGATCCATTTCAGTATACCAACCACGTGAATTGCACACCAAGTCTGAATTAATGGTACCAAATATATTAGTTAACTACTTGACAAAATCTACTCATTTATCTTCCACATATATCTCGATCTTAATAACTCACAGATCTCTTGCGAATCCTACTTACTTGGTTCACTCATATTTTCACATTCCTTATCCTATAAAGTATATAAATATTTAAAAATATTTTTTATTAAAAATATGAAAAAAATCGGAGTATCATAACTAATTTACCCATATTTGCTTATAAGTATATCTTATGCGTATTATTTATAGAATATTCTCAAGTGTCATAACTAATTTACCTAAATTCGTCTACAATGTAAATCTTATGAATATTTTTGCATGATAGTTTCCACAAAATCTATACTATTAAAGTAGAATACTTTGTGATTATGCCCCTGATTTTTTCAATTAATTACAAAAATTGCATGTATCTTTTTGCCAGCATTATTGCAACCAATCAAAACTTATTATTTTTCAATTACATTAAACAATATTTAATATAATTCAGTTCTTGCCAGCATTACACCATATCTTTCCAAAAAATCTTTCATGTTATTAATTATTTGAAAGCATTTATTAAATGAAACCATTTATTAAATGAAACCTCAAAATAAAATCAAATTGAAATAACAAATGATTAAATCAACAAAATCATAATACATGTCTGAATTATCTCAACTTCTTAAAAAATAGTTTCATTTAAAATAAAAACTAAATCACATAAATTAAATTTAATAAAATTATAGAAATTGTTTTGAAATGCACAAATGAATTTTTCAATACAAAGAGTGTTGAAGATATAAACTATTTTATTTAAATTAAAAAGAAAATCAGTGTAAAATAAGTTTAACTTCGGGTTAAATAAATAAAATCATATTACGAGTTAGAATTATTTAGAGTCTTCAAAGATTTAGTCATATTTAAAATAACAAAATAAGTCATATAAGTAAATTTAAGATAAATTTCATAAAAATTTAAATAAATAATCTATCAAAAATCATAAATTTTATTATGTAAAATAAAATTTCCAATAAAAAATATACCCGCCCTTTTTAAGGGCGGGTCAAAATCTAGTTTTTTTATTAAAGTGTTCAAACAAAATTTTTATTCTGATTTTAGTTGAGGTTTTGACGGGTTTAAATTTCATAAATATGTGGAGCTTAGTTTTTGAAGTTTGGAGACTACAAAAGATAATGATTATATGTCTGAAGTTGTTGATAGTTTGTGAAATTTTCTAAGAAAATCACCGGCGATGGAGAGGAATCTAAAGGCGGAAGTACAACCATACGTACAGAGGGACACATGCCCCATCTATTTTTTTTTCTTCAGTAAATAGTATTAAGTTTTTGAAATGCCCCCATCTAAAAATGATATAATATATGTGTCCTCAGCTAAATAATTTCCTCAAATAAATAATCCATAGGAGTGTTAGGGTTTACTTTTGAAGAGATGAGAGGATTTGATTTAGGAGTTTAGGTTTTGATCAAAAAAAATTATAAAAAGGGCATAGAAGATCAAGTGAGTCAATAGGATATTGTCTCTATAAAAACAGGGGCATGAGAAAAGTTGACTTACATCCGCCTCAGAAATCACCGGCACAAGAGTGAAAAGTCAAATGTACATGCAGGCTTTATTTCTTTTTCAGGCTACATGTTTATGATCTTCAGAGTAAAAGCATATATCTTGAATCTGTTATGCTAGAAGTCTCTTATTGTTTTGGTTAAATACTTTGGGCTTCTTCATTGTATAAAATATTTTTCTGAAAATCAGTAAATTAAAATTTTCATATGGTATGTTTCAAGAAGATTTACCAAATATGACTCAAAACTTGATTTTAAATATAAAATTATACCCAAATTTGAATCAAATACAAAAATAATTTAAAAGCTTTGTGAAATTACAGTTATCTATTTGTGACCAAACAAAAAACCATAACTCATTTTTACGAATATAGTTCCCAAAAATCTTCTGAGATACTGTAAGTCGTTTAGATGACGTCCATAAGTCGTCTGGTATAATTGATCTTAAAAATAATTTATAAATTTTGTAAAAGATATTTTGATAAGTGAAAAATTAAAATCATGTAATTATAAACATATTTAAGTGATATAAATTAAGATATAACAAAATTGAATTGTTTTCAACATAGATTAGTGAAAGTAGTGAATTATGATATTCTTTGGTTTAGGGTTTGATAACATATGTTGTAGTATTTGTATGTATTCTTAGGGCTAGATTTTGGAAAGATTAAATGTTTTTTTTTGAAAACTAATCTTTTTACCTATATGTGTTTATTTCTGTATATAATAAACATTTTTAAGTTTAATTTGATTTTATGAAGTGTTTAGTTAGTTAAATTAGTTTAGGAGCTATGTTTAGGGTCTAGACGACTTACAGGAGAGTGGTCTGGCGAATAGTAAATTTCTAGAAGAATTTCAAGTAAGTTGTCTAGAAGACTTACTTGAAAGTCTTCTAACTCGATAATATTTAATCTTGTTGAAATTTTTGTCTCCTATAAAAAGAAAATTTACACATTCTCTCACTTCTCTCTCCAGTGGTTACAACAAAAATGTAATGTTCCTCACTGTAAAACTCTCCAAGCTTTCTCTAATCTCTTTCAACTTAAAAACACCAAACTTTATATCAATTTATTGTTATTTCATGTCTTCTCACTGATTTATTTTATTTTTGCAGGTTTTTCATTACATGGTTCTCATGTTCCACTCTTTTAAGGTAAATCTATAAATCATATTAACCTCTTGTTGCTTAAAGCTCTTACTTTTTGAAAACTCTTTTGGTTGTTTTAAACTTTTACCTTATTTTTGAAGTTTTTCTATGTTTTGAAGCCATTTTAATGCTTTTGGATATGCATGTTTTTAGATCTGAGACAGACTCAGAAGACTTCACTGTAAGACTTTCATGTAAGTCTTCTGGAAGACTTCCCTGTAAGTCGTCTTGAAGACTTCCCAGAAGTCTTTTAACATTTAATGCATTAGAAGACTTCCAGGAAAGTCGTCTAGCGATTAGTTGATAACTTCTTGTTCCTTAAAACTCTTACATTTTGAAAACTCTTTTGGTTGTTTTAAGCTCTTGCTTTATTTTTTTCTATATTTTGAAACCATTTGAATGTTTTTGGATATGCAGGTTTGTCAGATTTGAGATAAACTTAGAAAACTTCCCTGAAAGTCTTCTAGAAGTCTTCTGGCAGAGTCTTCTTTCATGTCAAGTGGAGTCCAAGCTTGTCTTTGTGGAAGAATGGTCTATAATAGTTTTGTTTATGTGTTTTTTTATTTGTATGTGTACTCTTTTATTTGTGAATTTTTTTTGTAAATTTGAAAAGATATTAATTAAATTTTTTGGTAAATATGTTCATGTCTACAATATTATCTTGCCAAAAGTAGTTGACATTATTGAAATTATTGATTCAACTTCAATAGCAAAACACAATAACACAAAATTAGTCAAATTTACTACAATTAAGGAAAAAAACTTCACAAGAAAATTTAGTTAAATTCACAAAAGATCAAAAATTACATTAGTTTTCAAATATATAATAGTTTCACCAGAAGTCTTATGGGAAGTCTTCTAGAAGACTTATTTCCAGAAGACTTCTCAGAAGACTTATTTTCAGAAGATTTATTCTTAGAAGACTTCTCAGAAGACTTAATTTAAAGCGGGAAACTAAAAATTTAAGAGGGAAGTTAATATTTTAAGTGAAAATTGAAATTTCATATTTCTTGAAAGTTGAAAAGTATATCATATGATCTAAGAATACACATTAAACCATATGACTTGATATTATTGAAGTTACTTAACACTTTTGAAAATTAAAAGAACCATATCTTAAAGTTAGTTAACAAATTTACAAAAACTAATATAGAAGACTTCAGTGGAAGTTTTCTCGGATCAGCTAGAAACTATAATAAACATGAATGTTGGTAACCTAAAAAATATCACTAATTAAATTATAAATTTCATTCATCAGTCCCAATATTGAATAATATACATGAATTAATAAAAAAATGTAAAAAATATTATAGTTTTAGAGAAAATGAAAGTCTACTCTACAGCAGACTTCCTTGGAGATGTTGGAACATGATCTGATAATAATTATACGGTAAGAATGTTTTCTTCAGTTTTGACTCCAGTTTATTCTATGAAATGATTTTAGCTTTACTGCGACGAACTCGGATCGTTTGCAGTTGTGTCCACCATGATGCTGCTCTGTTTTAGAATCACATGGTCAGAACATGAACACATTGATCCATTGGTGCTCTTTTGAATTCGAAGATTTCGTCAACCATAATTTCCATGGGATTCAAAGATTTCTGTTTTAAATCATGTTTCCCATTGAAAACCATCATTAGCTCCTAGGCCAACGTCTCATGCAAGTGCACAGTTACGAAGAGGGCAACTGGATTGTCAACAAAGAGATTCTCACCTTTGTGGTCTTCTCCATCTGTTTCTTCAGCTTGGTCGTTAGCAGGGTTGCCAACATGGGGTGGTGGTGAAGGTCGTTGAAAAGTGAGTTTCTGAAGGGCGGCAGTGATGGTGTGTATTTGCGCTTCAACCTCTGTAATTACTTCACAGGTAACTTTGGCGTCAGTTTAAACAGATGCGCGACGTGTCCTATCCATCGGTAATATGGAAGGACCATAGCAAAACTTTAATAATAGTCTGACGCAACGTAGGGTTCGTAAATCAGCTTAAATCTAGAGATTTAAGTTTAAAATTTCTAAACCTGACTTCTTGTATTGATAAATTAAATTGAATCAAATCAATGAAAAATTCTCGTATTGATAAATTAAATTGAATCAACGGAAGGGTTAAAAAAAATCTCTCGATTAATAACTTAGAAAAAAAACTGAATGTAATCAACTTTAAAGAAAACTGAATTTTAAAACAACAACTAAGCGGTTTTGTATAAGGTTATGGTATTAGACAACTCCCCAATAGTAAAAGGAAATTTAAACACCAAAAAAATAGAAAAAAACAATTTACGTAAATAAAAGAAAAACCATCGGCTTTCTTGCTTGTGAAACTATTATGATGCTACATCAGCTCAGCTGCGTTAATTTCACATTAGTTCACTTTTTGACAGACTGTGACACTGAAAGAATCTACAATGAAGTTATAAACACACCTTGACCGCGTACTGAAAAGTCTGCAATGAAGTTATAAACACTCTTTTAGTCAATTTTTTTTATAAACACTCTTATACTACAATAGATTCGAAATCTTATTTTTTGTCGTACTAACTTTCATTTTTAATTGGCATTGGCAAACATGGATGATCTGATAATTTTCTGTATACAGATAGAAAATAGTTTTATTTTAGAAAAGGGAAAATTCCATAAAAATACCCGAACTAAATTTTGTTAAGTTTTTTAATACCCAAACTTTTTCACTACCCAGTTTAATACCCCAACTAATTATTTTGCTCATTTTAATACTCAAACTTTTAAATCCGTGCCCACTTTAATACCCAAACTTTATTTATTTTAATAAAAATACCAATAAGTTTCAAATAAAATTTTAAAAAATCTCTAAAATCTAAGAAAAAAATATTAGAAATTCTAATTTTATTTTAAGATTTAGAAAAGAAGGTAGATAAACCATGGAATTTTTTTTTTAAATAAATGAATTTGAATGATAAAAATAAATTTTCGTTTTTTATTTCAGAAAAAAACTAAATACAATATTTAAAACTTAGAAATTTTATTACAAAATTTAATATTTTACACAATTTAGTTACTTTTATTTCTCAAGGACCAAAAAAATTTAGAATTTTCTGAGTTTGTTTTGTAAATTTTAGAGATTTTTGAAAATTTTATTTGAAACTTATTAGTATTTTATTAAAATAAATAAAGTTTTAGTATTAAAATGAGCAAAATAATTAGTTAGGGTATTAAACTGGATAGTAAAAAGTTTGGGTATTAAAAAGTTTAACAGAATTTAGTTCGGGTATTTTTATGGAATTTTCTCTTTAGAAAATATTGACTGCAACTAAGCATAATGTTGGTAGGAAAGTCGCGCGAATATTATCAACTACACCTCGAAATAATCATATAGTTTAAAATTTGCATTTTCAAAAGACGGAATTAGATTCTAGAAACGTAAGATATGAATAGTAATATAGCAACAAAAGGACAGTTAAAAAAAAGCAACCGAAAGGAGCTTTTGCTCACATCATACAATCAAAAAGATAGAAATACCAAGTAATTAAAATAATATGTGTTTCATAGTTTTTCCAATGACTTTGGCAGCTGGATGTCCTCTAAAAAGATCTGAATAACGTTTAATGATCGTCCACAGAAACTAAGTTGAGAAGTCTACCGAAGATATTTTCACTCCATTGACGATAGCCACGATTCGAATTTAGGTGGTAGAATTCATAGCCGTGAATTTATGTGTTTCATAGTTTTATTTATGGGATGCAGATTTTTGATCAAAATATTTTTTGTATTTTTGAACTGAAAAAAAAATATGGTGGCCCTGGAAAAATTAATAAACAATCACAACCCATAAAAATTAACAAAATAACAATAGCATTATTTTTTATAATTTAGATTTTAAAAACAATGAGATAAAAACATAAAAGATAATAATTACTAAACATTATCTTTATATTCTCTTAGATTATACTTATATTATGTTTATTATTTATCAAATTTTATTATTATTTAATGTTCTCCTAGTTTTTCATGTTTCCATATAATTCTTAATATCTTTAGCTAATTTTTATTTTGTAAGTCATATAATATTTACTATTTTGATTTTAAATATATTATTTTGATTACATTTGTGATTTTATGGATAAATTCATTATTAAAAAATGATTTGTGATTTTGATGTTCATAATGTACAAATAAAAATTAATTTATTTTAAAACATAATTATGACATTACCGGTAGATATTGGAAATATTAACTGTTAATATCTATTTATTTATTAAATTTCCTAAATATCATAATAAGTATATATATATATTAAAATAATTTATTTAAAAATGATCATATATCGGTAGAATCTGTTAATTTTTATTAATTATCTTAAATAGCATGTTAAACATATATATATATATTTAATTTTAATTTTATATAATAGTATAGGTTAATAACTAAATATTTTATCTTAAAATTATGAAAATATGACAAATCAGTAAAATCATTTTTCAGATAATAGTTTAGATTTATGGATATTATATTTGCATCTACATTTTTGTATCTGCATTTGTGTTGGAAGTGTAAGAATACAAAACTGTCGGAAACAATCCATAATTTATATAAACATAAGGACATATTAGTGAAATCAATTGGGTTTTCGGCGTTATAAATACATTGTTATTCACCAGACAGAAGAAACTTGACCTGTCATATCTTTGTTCTGAAACAGAGAAACCCAGAAAACAAAGGAAACACAAAGGGATTTTTTTTCGAATTTTCAATACAAAAAGACTTTCTTTTTTTCCATTTTTGGTAAAGCAAAACACAAAAAGAAAAAAAAAACAGAACATAAACAGACTTTCACTTCGCTTCATCAGTTTCAAAATGGCTTCTTCAGATATTTATATCTTTGATGGTTCTTCTTCATCTCCAGATATGTTCTCTTCAGGCACAACAACTACGGACTTGTTCTGCAACAATGAACTCTACTCTGTTGATGAATCTATCAACATTTTTGACCATATTACTCCTCACATCCTCTCATCATCTCCTCCAAGCGACCTTCTTGGAACCCTAAATCTCTCTCATCAAATTCCCACCGGATTATATCTTGACTTCTCCGATGGCGTCAAAACAGAGCAGTTTTACGGCGGCTCCGGTCAAAATCAGACGGAAACGGTTGCATCAATGGCAAGAAGCTACAGTGCAGTAGAGAATGCAGGGAGATACATGCAGAGAAGCTTTAGCACCAATTCCGTGTATAGGAATAGAGGCTTAATAGTTTATTCACACTATATGTTACAACTTATATAGTGATTACAAGAGTCATTAGGTATTAGATAATGACTAATATAACCCTAAGTACATCATGTCTATACGCCCCCTCAAGATGGAGGGACTGAAGTAACTCCAATCTTGTCAAACAGCTCAATGAAGCGTGGTCGTGGGAGAGGTTTGGTCAGTGCATCGGCGAGCTGATCTTTGGTAGAAAGATGAGAGACTCGTAGAGCACCAGACTGGACGTTGTCTCTCACAAAATGGTAATCCAAGGCGACGTGCTTCATGCGCGAGTGAAAGACCGGGTTAGCTGCAAGGTAAGTAGCTCCCATATTATCACAGTAGATCACCGGAACTGATGGGATATGAATGCCGAGGTCTGTCATAAGAGAACATATCCATCGCAATTCGGAGGCTGTGTTGGCAACAGCGCGATACTCTGCCTCCGTCGATGAACGCGCCACACTTTTCTGTTTCTTGGAGCTCCATGATATCGGGTTACCTCCGAGATAGACAACATATGCGTTTGTAGAGCAGTAGTCGTCAAGGTTCCCGGCCCAATCCGCATCAGAGTAAGCATGGAGGGTCATTGGTGTGTTGGCGCTAATAAAGATGCCATGTGCAGAGGTACCGGCGAGATATCGCAAGATCCGTTTCACAGCCTGCCAATGAAGATCAGTTGGTTGGTGCATGAATTGGGACAAGCGATTGACAGAGTAGGCTATATCCGGTCTCGTAAATGAGAGATACTGAAGACTGCCAAGAGTAGCTCTATACTCTGTCGGATTCTGCAATGGCGTACCGGAGCCAAGCACAAGCTTCGGTGTAGGAGCCATCGGCGTAGACACAGGCTTGGCGTCTAGCATCTTTGTACGAGTCAAGAGATCTATCACATACTTCCGCTGCATTAAGTGAAGACCTTTTGACGTTCGTGTCGCTTCAATGCCAAGGAAATAGCTCATCTCTCCGAGGTCTTTCAAAGCGAAGCGCGAGGAGAGAGTAGAGATGAAACGGCTGATGAAGGCGTTGTTTCCACCAGTTACAAGTATATCATCGACATAGACTAGGACGTAGAGGAAGTCCGGTCCGTGACGATATGTGAACAAAGAGGTATCTGCCGTAGAGTTCGTAAACCCAAGAGTGAGAAGGTAGTGACGAAGCTCAAGGTACCATGCCCGGGGTGCCTGTTTAAGGCCATACAACGCTTTCCGCAATCGACAGACAAAATGAGGTCTATCTTTGTCAACAAAGCCCGGTGGTTGAGTGACATAAACCTCCTCCTCCAAAGTACCTTGAAGAAAGGCATTGTTTACATCTAGCTGACGGATGTTCCAACCTTTGCGAACCGCAATCTCGAGTACAGTTCTGACTGTGGTGGATTTAATTACCGGACTAAAAGTCTCTGTAAAATCATAGCCTTTCTGCTGATGAAACCCTTTAGCGACAAGCCGAGCTTTGTACCTGTCAAGTTCACCATTAGGCAGATATTTCAACGTAAAAACCCACTTACAGCCAACTATATTCTGAGTTGCTTCAGGAGGTACAAGCTCAGACGTTCCATTACGGATTTGAGCATTGATTTCATCACACATCGCCTGGCGCCAGTTTGGATCCCGCAGTGCTTCAGCTACGGTTTTGGGTATATATGGCTTGAGGGGAATTTTGGGTGTAGGCTTGGTGGCGGTAAGGGAGAATTTGGTAGCAGGTTTGGCGATGTTATTTTTGGAGCGGGTTCTCATAGGGTGTTGGTTTGCAGGTTGCGGTGGTTGTTGTGGAGGTGGATTTGCCGGAAGAGAAGGAGAAGGGTTAGGTGCGGGAGGTGGGAGAGATGCAGTAGTTGCGGGTGAGGGAGGTGGTGTGGGAACCGGCTCAGGTGTAGGCTGAAGCACTGCCGTAGGTGGCGAAGTCTGCGGGGAAACCAGAGGCGGTGGTGTAGTGTGTGACGATGGTGGGTGAGGACTCGAGCACGGAGGCGTTGCTGTAGGAGCTGGTACGAGCGGCTGTAGCGGCACAACTGTCGGAACTGCATAAGTAGGCTGTGGCACTTGTTCAGGAGCAACTGGCGGTAGTGGTAAAGTAAAGGGAAACAAAGCTTCATTGAACTGCACATGCCGCGACGTATAGATCCTGCCAGTCTCTCGGTGCAAGCATAGATATGCACTTTGTGTCAAGGAGTAACCAAGAAAGACACAAGACGCAGAGCGGTCATCTAGCTTATGCTGAGTATATGGTCGCAACCACGGAAAGCATTGACATCCAAATATACGAAGTTTCTGGTAGTTTGGACTCTGACCAAAAAGCTTCGCGTAAGGAGAGTCATTGCCCAGCACCGGAGTGAGCATCCTATTAATGAGATAAACGGCAGTAGCGAAGGCATAGCTCCAATAGGTTTTCGGCATCGAGGCTTGGCGAAGAAGAGTTAAGCCCGTTTCCACCACATGTCTATGTTTCCTCTCGGAAATCCCATTCAGCTCAGGAGTGTGTGGTGGAGTAGTCAAGTGACTGATGCCATGGGTAGCAAGAAACTGTCGCAGAGCAATGAATTCACCACCGTTATCAGAGTAAAGAGTGCCAATCTTGTGTCGAAATTTGTTCTCTACAAGTGCTTTAAAGGTAATAAAAGTGTTTTGGACTTGGGATTTGTATTTGAGTGGGTATAACCATGTGTATCGGGTATGGAGATCAACAATGACTAAGTAGTATTTGTAGCCATCGATAGATAAGAGGGGAGAGGTCCAAACATCAGTGTATAAGTATTCAAGTGGGTGAGAAGAAACAATAGTGTTTGAATAAAAAGGCTGTTTGTGGCTTTTATTAATAGCGCAATCCGAACAAGGTAAATGTGTTTGGGAAGATAAAGATAGAGAAGATAAAGCAACAGGTAAAGAAAATTTCGACACAAGGGACTTTAAAACAGGTAGCGCCGGATGACCAAGGCGGGAGTGCCAAGAGTAGAGGTCTGTTTTCGGTGATGGTGCAGCAAAAAGAGACATCGCAGATGGAGACCCGACAGGCCACTCGTACAGCTCATTTTTAGTGCGGCCTTGGAGCAACTGGACCCCCGTGCTGAGATCCTTCACCTGAAAATGCGCAGGAAAGAATTCAACAGAAACCTTATTAGTGTTGCACATCCGGTAGACAGAAATAAGGTTCTTATGAACATTAGGCACATATAAAACATCTTTCAAGGCAAGTGTACGAGTGGGAGTAGGAAGTAAAGCAGAACCAGTATGAGAAATGGACAAACCAGACCCATCTGCAATGGTAACTTCCTCTCCACTTGTATAGGGCTGAGGAAGTGCAAGGTTGTTCAAGTCCGACGTCAAATGATGCGTTGCCCCACTGTCTAGTAGCCAGTTGTTGGGGTTATACATCTGTGCGGCTGCCATGTTAGCTCGAGGCTGCCACGGTGCAAACGACGAGACTGAGGATTGGCTGGAGTTGCCAATGTTCCCATGAAGCTGGAGCTGGGAGCATCGCCGGGCACTGTGTCCATGGACACCACAAATCTGACACTTGCCCAAGTAGGGGCGTGGAGTGTAGTTTTGATTACTTGGCTGCTGCTGGCGATTGTTCCAGTTGCCATGATTCCCACGATGGTTGTTCCTGCCATGGCCACGAGAGTTGTTGTTGTTGCTCCCACGGTACTGAGCAACGTTCGCAGTCACGGGAACAGAGCTTGCGGCGTCAGACTTAGTAGCAAGCTTGAGCTCATGCTGGATAAGCTTCTCATGGATCTCGGTGAGGGAAGGAGAGATGTCTCGGCCTTCAATATGATCAACCAGCGTTTTATACTCATCAGGGAGACCTTCAAGAATGAACTCGATCTTGTCTTCATGGTCAACGGGTTTCTCAAGCAATGCAAGTTGATCAAACCGGTTGGTAAGACCTTGGAAATAGTCATCAATCGACTTTGTTCCTTTGGTCCAGTGTTTGAGTTGCTGTCGCAACTGCATGATGTGGCCGCGACTTGGTTTTGCATAGGTAGCAGACAAGGTGCTCCAGATCTCAGCTGCGGTGGTGGTCGTTGCAAGCAGAGGCTGAACGGCTGGGGATATGGCGCCGAGCAGAGCACTGTAAATCAGTTTATCCTGGCGTTTCCAGATGACAAAGTCATTGTTTGTTGTGATGGTGCCATCCACGTCAAGTGTTGGAGGCGGTACAACAGTAGAACCGTCGACGAACCCAGCAAGGTTGTAGCCGTCGAGGAGTGAATGAACTTGACGACTCCAGATGAGGAAATTGGAAGCCGTTAGTTTTGTGACATTGATCATATTGACATTGAACAATGTAGTGTTGTTGTTAGAGACAACAATGGTTTCATGTGAAGAAGCAGGGGAGGTGTTTCCAGACATGATGAGAGAGAGAGGGTTGGAGGAAGAAGACGACGAGGAAGAGAGAAGGAGTGGTTGACGGCGCAGAAGAAAAAAAAAAAAGAAAAGGTATCGATTAAAGCTCTGATACCATATAGGAATAGAGGCTTAATAGTTTATTCACACTATATGTTACAACTTATATAGTGATTACAAGAGTCATTAGGTATTAGATAATGACTAATATAACCCTAAGTACATCATGTCTATACCGTGGACGGAAAACCAAATCAGATTCCGTTCAACAACGTTCCGATAATGGATTCTTTAAATCTCCATTACAATACCTTGAAATCGCCTGAAAATGACTTCTTTTCTGGTCAGATGATGCGAAGAGTCTACAGCACAGGAGATTTGCAGGTCTCTGTTTTTCTTGCTCTTTTCTTTCTTTTATGTTATTTTACTAAAAGTTTTGATTTTATTTCTCTTTTTACAGAACTCAAGAAAGAGTGTTGCACAGCAGAGATCATCGGAGCTGTCTAAAGACGAACAGAACACTAGGGTGGGACGATACAGTGCAGAAGAACGCAAAGAGAAGATCTCAAAGTACAGAGCTAAACGAAACCAGAGAAACTTTACCAAAACTATTAAGGTAACACCTTTAATACTGGAGTGTTACATTTCCCAAATTCTGAAAGCTTTTTATTACTTTAGTTTGATTAGTAACTTTTTTTTTGGATGGAAACAACATAAAAAAAACCACAAAAAAGTATGCATGCAGGAAAACGCTAGCGGACAGTAGACCTCGAATACATGGCAGATTCGCACGCAACGACGAAGTTGTAGAGATTCCCAACGTTGAATACGACGACACCGAGCTTTGGGTAATTCATTTTCGAACACTAAGGTTCTTTTACTTGAATATTTTTAGTCAAAATTGACCAACGTTTTCCTGGAAAAATGATTACTATATATATAATGCACGTACCATAGCTGACAGCTCAGGTTTCAACTCAATAATACGTGCATTTGTCGTTGACAAAAACAGAAACAATTTCATACTGGTACTACAAAGCTAAAACCATAAATGTATAGAAATTGTGAATTTATAGTTGCACACAAAAAACAAAAAATTGTGAATTTTTAAATTTAGTATCCATATATTTTTGTATTTATATGAAAATAAATTACATGCTCTTCGCTTTTGCTTCATATCTTAAAAACATTGTGAAATTGTAGAGCTAAAATAGTAATTTCATATAATTTTAAATATTTTTGCATGTATCCTTAAAAACATAAATAATTTTGAAAACAATAAAAAACTATATACACGTTGAACCAGACCAATTTAGTCTATTGAATCTTTTATATCTGTTGCTAAACAGCTGTCAAGTTTCAGTCGAGATGAACCTATTACCATAGTCATCAGATTCTTGCTTTCATAGAAGAGACCTAGGCCTGATGACTATGGAAATAGAAAATACGTTTATCTCAAACTCGACTGAAACTTGACAGCTCACATGACATAGAATCATTTTAGAATAGTCATTTTTTTGTATACGGAATTAGAATGTCACACTTTGTACATAAAAATTTTCATAGTTGAATAATAAATTAAATATTTCATCAAAAAACCTATATAAATATAGATATATCTATAAAATGAAAAACTATTATATTGTAATTGTTAAATTTGTGTAATTAATAAAATTCATCTCAGTTTGTTAAAATGATGTGCAGAAATTGGATGGGCTGCACGAGGTAGACGAAGCTTTTCGGCGCAGCTTTGTGGTGCGACAGACTCATTTGCAATACACAGATTTTTCTTCTTTCTAGTGAATAAGACCAAGGTCGTCCAATAATTTTTTAGAAGAACGTAAATCTTATAAAGTTACTTTGTATGTCTTCTTTTTGTTATTTGACCTTTTTATATATTGAAATGCTCCTTTGTGTGAATGTTGAAGTTTAGTAATATAAATTCAATCTATGCACGAATTAAACCCTATGTTATATAGAAACGGAAGCGAAAATTTTAAAAATTTTAGGAAGCGAGTACGTGTTGGAAGCGTATATCCACACATATATATATATATATATATATATATATATATAAATATAAGAAACTTTTATATAATTTAGGACTAAAAACCATAAGATTTAAATTTAAAACAAAGCATTTATTAATTTATAATAATTTTGAAATGATTTCATATTAAAACTATAAAAATATGCAAAAATTAAGTTTAAAATAAATTATTATGTTAGTTATTTTTAAAACTTCATAAATTTATTGACATAATATATTTTAATATGTGCTATATCTTTAATAAAATCTTCAATACATAAAGATAATTTATAGTATTAGTTTTAACATTTGTATATTATTCTCTTTAATCTATTACTATTAAAATTTGAATTTTATATAAATTAAAAACTATGATTTTATATTTTTATGAATTATGACAATGAGTTTTAAAAAAAACGGAAACGTGATTCCAAAACAGAATCGTAAGCTTCCAACGTATTTTTAAAAAGAATATTTTGGAAGCGAAATTTCGTAAGCTTTCACAAAATTTCGATTTCGATTCCGATTGTGAAACGGGGGAAGCGGACATCCGATGAAGCTTCCGTGCAATCTAACCCTTGAGCCATGTCCAAGATTCCATTCTTTAATATAGTGTCCATTTTATAATTAAGAATTTTGATTAGCGGGCTGAGACATTGATTTTGTCATGCTCTTTATCATGAAATTATATTGTTATTTATTAATCCCCAACATAGAGGATCTTGATCATATTAGTGTCCGAAAAGCATTGGGAATCATTACATTTATATTTTCTGAAGTCAAATGAGCCACTCAATATACAAATCGACATATATATCATGGAAAGCATCAAAGGCTGGCTGACTTCTTTGGCCATCAGTATACTTGAATTTTGAAATAGTTTGATCGTTTAGAGGTAGCTTATACAGAACCACAATTGTTTGTTTCTGATTTTGTTGTCAGTATTAGTTATTTACCCAAAAATGACTAATATCATTAGCTGACTATTTCAACTTAGATTACCAAAACTATTTTTCATTGATTTATCAACTTCATAAGCATACATTGGAAATATAAAAATGTATTATTTAAAAATAACTTTTGTTTTTAAAACATACTCTCCAGCTTGATTTTGATTGGGAGAATCGTACGGTAAACTATGTGCTATGGCTCGAATCCGTAGTTGTTGAGGCGCATCAGTTGACTGGACATCTAAGAGTAAAACACTGTTTCGGTGCAGGCCGCGAGAACGGTACTAAATCGAGACAAACTCTGAATACTAGATATGACTCAAAATAACTGGGGTTAAGGTCGGCCAGTGAGACAGTGGGGGATAAGTTTCATCGTCGAGAGGGAAACAGCCCAGATCACCAGCTAAGGCCCCTAAATGACTACTCAGTGATAAAGGAGGAAGGGGTGCAGAGACAGCCAGGAGGTTTGCCTAGAAAGCGTGGACGTTCGAGTCCTTTTCAAGGCATAATATTGAAATGGAATAAGTTCGGCAGTGGATCGCGAAATCTTGGCGATCTTCTCTATATAATGAATTCAATTGGATGAATCCCGTGAAACCATTTCAGAGAAGTTCATTGATATCTTCGTTTTCTAAAGCAAATCGACTTCGATTCTTGAATAATCCACATCACTTCTGCTTCTATTGTAACAAAAGATTCCTTTTGAGAAAAATTTTCTTTGCAAAATAAGTGTCGTTTTAGCATTTCAATGCAGAATTTATTAACTTTATTCTCCATTTTATTTTTATATTGGTTGAAGTGTAGGTAATGATGTTTTTATATAGAAAATATGCAAAATTAAATGATTTCTTAATCTGTATGCACACGTGTAAAATGACACTTAAAGTGGAACAGTGGGAGTACATATTTGTAAAACGGATGGAGCATAAAGATCTAACAAAATGTAAACTAAATTATCATAACATAATAATTAAATTATGTTTTAATATATGTAATTCAAATAAAGACTTAACTACTTTACATGAAAGACAACAAAATATACATATATATATAGTGTTTTTTCAAGCACTGGCTTTATAATTTCAAGGGAAGTTTATTTTAAAATATTTTATTTTTCTTGCGGCATCTACTTTTATCATGTTTTAGTTGTATTCTTTTATCGTTTTGCCGTTGAAAGTTTCTCAGTTGTAATAATCTAAGTGTTTAGACCTCTAATTTAATATAAGAATTTGGTTTAAGACCGACGCTGAAAGATCAAACTGATAAGATTTTGATAGTGGTTGGTGACAGTCTATGGTGTTGCTAGAATCACTGATAGGATTTGAGAGTGGTTGGTGACAGTCTCTGGTTCTAAATTACTCATCACGAAAAGTAAATAATGCTATATCCAAATCAAAGAGACTCTTTGTGATGGTTTTGGGCTCGGCCATGTAACATGACAAAAGAGGGAGCAGATTCCCAGTGGTCAAGCCGGGGCAGTTAATAGAAGATTCATGAACTCCGGTTCTAGAGAAATCGTCAGAAAAGAAAAGGGATATCATTTTCGGAAAAAAACAAGAAGCGTCCTCGTGACAGTTTTAGACTCAAAGGACTTGATGTACGGATGCAGAGAATACTTTGGATTTGCAGGGGTTGGGGCTGAAGTTTCATGCCAGTGGATTTAAATATAAAGCAATGAACTCCAGTTCTAAAGTACTCATTTCTGGGACAGAAAGGAGACTCCTCGAAACAGTTATATACTCGTTGGACTTAATGTGAGGATGGAGACAGTGGATATGTAGGGTTTGGAGACGAAAATGAAGGGGAACAGCCGGTGAAGGCTCGTTGACACTGGTTTAAAGCCACAAGTAGTCTAGTATGATAACAAAGTATCTACTGGGCCACAATGTTTGAACAAGCTTTGTTGATTGCCTTTCAACTCAATAATAGTTCAGGCCAAAAAAGTCATAGCATGTCCAAATCAAGCATTGATTGATGATGTCTCGTAACGGCGTGGATTGATGAAGGTAAACGAAAGGTAGGTTAGGGTGACGGTAAAAGGGCTATGGTTGTTTTAGAGAGGGATGAGGCGGTGGAGAGGAGATGAATCGGTTCAAGATTCTGATTCGGTGAAAAGACGTTATGATGCGGTGAAGAGGAGGCCTTTCAACGGAGAGGAAGTTTGGATAGAACAAGCAGAGACACAACGGAGGTGAAGAGACTTGAGAAGATCTTTTGAAATAACACACAGATTGAACAGATCCAGAGCTTCCACTCAGTACTGAGAAGAGGAATGTTGATAAATAGATATGTGAGAGAGGCGGAGAAGATGGACATTAGCGGAGACGAGGAGGAGGATAACACACGAGGAGTGACAACGGCGAGATGAACAAAGGAGGGAGCGATATGGAAAGAGGCAGCAACGACGAGGGGTCGAAAACAAGGAGTGACAATGGAAAGATGAACATAAGAGGGGGCGACGGGGAGGAGATGAAACCAAGAAGTGATGATGGGAAGAGGAGCAAAAGAGTTGTAACAAGATCCGGAGGGTGCAGCATTGCCGCATTCCCCAGTTAACGAAGCCGTGAGTAAAAAACCTCCATGCATCTCTTTAAATAAAAACTATCTGAAAAACCTAGAAAGTGGACAATATAAAAGATTTCAAGATGTAGGTTTTTTCTTAAAAAAAATACATATTAGTAGAAATCATTTGAACATACTTATCAGTTTCTTCTATCGGATTTATGTGACTACATACAACTCGTGTATCACGACTGGATAATTCCTAATAACCCAAGCCATCTAAAAATAACAAAATTTTCTTCTCTCACAAGAATCTCATTCACAAGATGGCGCTGCGTACAAATGACTAGAACGGTCCATCAAGAAATCAAAGATTAAAAGTAGCTTGCTCTTGGATCGATAAAAGAGTTTCTCGAAATATCTTCTTTGAGACAATTTTGAGAACCAAATCGCAAAAAAAATAGAAAGTTCTTGTATTAAATTATCAAACTATGAAAATAGAAGCCTTAGCTTTGTTTATATAACATTTCCTTTAGACAAACCCCAAAAAGAAAGAAAACGTAAACTTAATCTAAAAAGGAAATGGAATTAGTAACGTAAAAGAAAAGACAACAAAAGAAAAATTATTAGCTTAAGGACCTTTGAATGCTTATGTTGGTGCAAAGAAGTAGATGTTGCTGCATCAGCTCGCCCTGGGTGGAGAAGGATTCGACCTCGAATCGAAATCATTTGCGTCGGAGACAAACCGAGAGAGGTAATGTTAAACACATCTGTCGTGTGGATATCGTCTGGAAGACAAAGACGTTAGGCATTGTAATTTATGCGTTCCGAACCTTCAAAAGACCAATATTTTTTTCTTTGAATTTATTATAAGCATGAGCAACATTCTTTCATGAGTCAAATATGCCAAAACATAATCGCTAACTTTGATTTACTGCTTTGCTTGTTAATGTCTTTTAGCTGGATCCATGTGATCTACGTATTATCTTTTCTCCGGTTAACTGAAATTTGTAAATTGCTCTTTTTTTTTATCACTTAATTCTTGCATTATAAAGAAACCCCATTCGCTTGACTAAGCTATGGGGGCAGAGTAGTTGGAGTACAATGCCGATTTGGCTAGCCCGTCAGCATGAAAGTTTTGAGAAAGAGAGATAAACTTAAACATAACAGAAGAAAAAGAGGAGGATAACGTCCCGATGTCCCGGTTGATTCCGTAGAGTTCCGCCGGTTGATGACTCGAGGAGTTAGCAGCTAAAAGCGCTTGACAATCTGAATTTATACAGATTTTTGAGTAACCTGCAGATTTGGCATGTAGTAGTGCTGTGCGCATTGCTAATGCCTCTGCCATGAGTGGAGAAGAAACCGCTGTTTCCGTTGTCGATCCTTGGAAGATCACTTCGTTGTCTGTTCCCATAACTAACCAGCCCGATCCTGCCCTGAGCGTGTCCGCATTCCAAGCTGCATCCGTGAAGTAAGTAGCCTCCACTTCTCCTAGTGCTGTTGTGTGTGATGTCCTGGTTCCTGAAGCCGATGTACTTGAAGGTTGGGGTTGAGCTTGCGTCCACTCCCTTGCCATTGCGATGGCTTTCGACAAGATTTCCCTTTCTGTAGTGGGCTTATTTTCGAAGATCGTATTGTTCCTTGCGACCCAAACACTCCAGCAAACCCACGGGAAAAGATATTGTAAAACTCCTAAAGGTGGGAGGCAGGTGAGGCGTTCTGTTGCCTTGAAGGCTTCTCCGAAGTTGGCGAAGTTGGCTGGGTCAAACTCCTGAGTCCATAGGGAAGAGTCCCAAATGCGACGCACCACTGGGCAGTGCATGAACAGGTGTTCTGCTGTTTCGAAATCTCCACAGAACACACATGAGTTTGAACTTAGGAGACCTCTCGCTGCTAAGTTCTCGCCAGTTGCAACAGCTCCATGAATGACCTTCCGCATAAATAGCTGGACCTTTGGTGACAGTTTGCTCTTCCATGTTGCTATGTCTCCATCTCTGTCTGTTTGCTGTAGTTGTGTATTGCCCCACTCGGAGATGGCCGCTATGTAATAGCCTGACTTTGCTGAATATTCTCCATTAGCCGTTCCTAACCACACATAAGAGTCGGATGCTCCTAAAACACTTGGTTTGAGCAGGAGGATTTCATCCTTTAGGTGTGGGAGTATTTGGTTCACTCGCGTCACGTTCCATTCATTTCCTCCTCTACACAATAGGTCTGCAACTACAAGATCCTGGTCCTCTTCTCTAGGTGGCCCAAAAGTCCTCGCCGGTGAGGTCGTACTTAGCCAAGGTTCTCTCCAGATTCGAGTACCTTCACCGTTACCAATGGCTACTCCCAGCTTCGACACTAGTAGGTCTCGGCCTTCCAAGATCCCCCTCCATCCATGCGAAGAGGTTTTAGCAGCAGTAACTTGAAGAAACGACGAGGAACGACAATACTTCCCCTTGATAGCTCGCGAGAAAATGCAGTCTGGATTGGTCAAAATGTGCCAGGCCTGTTTTGCTAACAATGCAACATTGAAAGCTTGAATGTCGCGTATGCCTAGACCCCCTCGATCTTTAGGTTGTGTGACTCTGTCCCACGAGACCCAACACATACCCTTCTTGTTCTCTGAGGAGTCCCACCAGAATCTCGTAAGCACGGATTGAATCCTTTTACACAAACTAACTGGCAGTAAGAAGCACGTCATAGAGTATGAAGGTATTGCCGTCAGCACCGATTTCAACATAACCAATTTGCCGGCAATGGATAGTCGCTTTGATGCCCACGCAGCTGCTCTCCTGCTGATTCTATCCACTATCCCGGTGAAAAGGTCTTTCTTCCGTCGACCAAAATGTTCCGGTAAACCCAGGTACTTCCCTACTCCACCTTCCTGAGCAATCCCGAGGTAGGTTTTGACTCGTAAACGTGTCTCCTGCAGGGTCTTTGCTGAAAAAGAGATAGAGGACTTGCTGGTGTTTATCATTTGGCCGGACGCTGCTTCGTATTTGCGGAGGATCTCCTTGAGGGTGGAACAACTCCTTGCGTCTGTCCCAAGGAAAAATATTGTATCGTCTGCAAAGAGAAGGTGGTTTATCCTTGGAGCACCGGTACCCATTTGTAGTCCTGTGAGATGTCCGCTTCTCTGAGCTTGAGCACATAAACCCGATAAGACCTCTCCACAAAGGATGAAGATGTAGGGGGACAACGGGTCGCCTTGCCTTATTCCCCGTGATGGGATCACGCTGCCGTATACAGAATTGTTGATGAGGAATGAGAAGGAAACGGTAGAGACACACTGGAGTATCCAGTCCACCACGACGGGAGAGAAACCAAACCGAGTCAAGACCAGTCTGATGAAATTCCATTCCAATCTGTCGTACGCCTTACTCATGTCGGTTTTAACCGCCATCGAGCAACGAATCTTAGCCTCTAAATTCTTCAAGGAGTGGAGGATCTCATGTGTGATCAAGACGTTATCCGAGATTGCCCGACCTGGTACGAAGGCAGACTGCGACTCTGAGATAATGTTCCCGAGGATTGGCTTCAGCCTGATGGAGATGATCTTCGTGATAATCTTGTAGAAGACGTTGCAGAGGGCGATGGGTCGATAGTCCGAAACCAGCTTTGCTCCTGTGATCTTCGGTATAAGGCGGACGTACGTTACGTTTGTTGTAGTCGGCATGAGACCCGATCGGAAGAAGCGTTGAATCTCTGTAACAAAGGCAGTTTTAATTACTTCCCAGTTGGACTGAAAGAAGCATGCTGAGAATCCATCTGGTCCAGGTGCTTTGTCCGGATGTATATTGAAGAGAGCTGATTTTATTTCCTGTTCCTCTCGTATACTCGCTAGTGTAACGTTTGTCTCAGCCGAAATAGATGGAGTGATGGCGGAAGAGATTGTGTTCCATGTCTCTAGATCCATTCCTGGGGTCATTAAGGAGGTGAAGATAGCCTGATAGTACTCTGCGACCTGCTTTCCTATATCCTCTTCCTCGTAGAAAGCTATACTCTCAGCATTTTCCATCACCGAAAGTCTGTTTCTGGCTCTCCTCCCCTTAGCTACAGCATGAAAGTAACCAGAATTTTTGTCTCCTGATGAGAGCCACATGATTCGGTTCCTCTGTCTCCAGAAGTCCTCTTCTGCTTGTTAAGCGCACAGCAGCTGATGATTCAGATTCGCAATGTGTGGATCAGAGCCATTCGGATCAGACATAGCTGTGTCTAGGTCCTCTTTAAGCTTTGTGATCTTTTCCTTGCTGTTTAGATATGTTTCTCTACTCCATTCTGCTATAGCCTTACGACATCTCGCTAGACGCCCCTCCACTGGAGAGTTCGGGATAGCATTCCATGTCTCTCCAATAAGGTTCTTGACTTCTATGTTGTCCTTTAGTCTGCGGTCATAGCGAAAAAGCCTGTTCTTCTTTCGCTTTCCAGCTTCGAGGAAGGTGAGCAGGGGTCTGTGATCAGATCCATTAAAGCCCAAGTATTGACATCTTCCCGTGGGGAATCTGTCTGACCACGCTGGGTTCACTAAGGCTCGATCTAGCCTGCAGTACACTAGACCATTCTTCCTTTTTCCCCTCCAGGATAAGCTGATCCCAGAGTGTTTTAGATCAAACAAATCACAGCTGGCTAGCATGTTTCTAAAAGCGCAGAAAGAACCTTCAGCCCGGATTTTCTCTCCCGACTTCTCACTGTAAATTGCTCCAGAATCTCTTTTTGTCGGGTTGATTAAGTGAAAAAATGTTAATCCGCTAAATACCTGAGTTCCAATTATATTATTCTAGTAAGACCAACTCTTATCAAATTATCCATTAATAACATTAACAAGTCAGGAATCTACTCATTCCGTTTCAATATAGATGATATTTTAATTATTTTGTTTCAACTTACATAAATTTTTGAGATTTTAAGATTTATTTTAACTTTATTGGGAACTATTTAACCAATTAGATTTTACGGTATTTTTCTTATTAGTTAACTGATTTTAATATTATATATTCAAAATATCTTTTTAAAGAAATTTAGTTTCTTTAATTTTTGTGCATCAAAGCAAAACATCAAATATTATGAAACAGAGAGAGTATCTTTTAGCATAAATGGTAATTTGACAGAATAAAACTTCTAATCGAAAAGAAAATAAAAATAAAGAAGAAGAAACAGAGAAGCTCACATGTGTTTCTCTTGTATTTAAAATTGTTTCTTTTTCATTGTGGAGGAAAAAATCAAAAGGATTGGAAAATAGCACTTAAAGGAAGATTCATCCATTTATTAATGGTTCTTATATTATTTTTAAAATTACAAGAAAGGTACTGCGAAGAGGTGTCAGATCCAATGGCCATTACACAAAGAAACTCAAGTTTCAAAAAGATTTCAAGTATTGGGCGGCATGTTCCCCCTATATAGTATTTTATGTCATTAGCTTAATAACAATAATATTTTTTTTTCATATCATCCCTCTTCTTACTAAACTTTAAGCTAAGAAAATCAAGTTAAAATAAATAAATCAAGTTGTACGTATAAGTGGTTTGGTTCGGTTAATGGAGATAAAAATATTTATATTCATCAAAAACATTAAATATCATATTTATCAACAATATTATATATCTAAAACAGTTTAGAAATAAAGAAACTAATATAAATTTATAGAAAAAGCATAAAATATTATAAGTGTTATATGTATCCGTTCTTGTATTGATTGTGTATGAAATGAGAGAAAATAAAATGAAATCTTATTTGTTCTTAAGAAATTTCTCACTTGAATAAAAACTACTTACCTATTAAAAAAGTTTTCTTTTTCCTATATTATCATAATTGTTTTGGAGACATAGTTCACATCATTGATCAATTTACATATTGTAGTTTTTGTAACAGAATCAATACAAATCTGAAACATTATGTAATCAGAGGTATAATCTTGTAGACAAAATCTAAAAGTGTTTGATATAAGGTTATTTTCGAGTATGAGATTAATATTTATGACAGGATTTCAAAGTTAACGTTTTTAAAAGATTAAGTTTGTTTTTTTTATTTTATTGTTTTTTTGTTAGAAATTAAGTTTGTTGTTTAATAATTGATGTTTAAGTTAAATAATAATAGATTTGATGTTTAGATTTATGATTTATAGTATGTAGTTTAGGTTTGGAATTTAGGGTCTGAGGTATAGTAATTGAGCTATAGATTTATAACTTATGTTTGAAAGTAAGGTTTTATGTTTGTATATTCTCTGTAATATTATCTGAGAAATCAGTTTTTTATGCGTCGCGTTCACGTTTACTTTAACGATGGTTGATTACACTGATACTCTTAATAATTTAAAGATATTACATTTAAACATTATTATTGATATTTTATTTAGTTATCTTTTTAAATTTTAAATTATAAATTAAAAAAATAAAATTTAAAACGAAAATATATGTATATATAATATGATTTCATTAAAAAGGAAAGTTCACAAAATAGTAATATTCCATTTAAAAAATATTTCAAATAAAGTTTCAAAAAAATCAAATAACATAAAAATAGTTTTGAAGTAACCAAATATTTTCTTAGATGAAAAATTTATATTTGTATATAATATGATTTCATAAAAAAAATATTATTTGAAAAGTCAATTTTCTATTTGTCGCGCTCACGTTTACCTTCACGATGATTGATTACAGGATACCCTTAATGAACTAAAAATATAATATTTAAATATTATTATTGATACATTCAGTTTTATTTTTAAAATTTTACAAATAACATATATAATAAAAAGGAGACATTTATAAAGTTTAAAAACAAATTTAGAAACAAAAATATATGTATATGTAATATGATTTCATTAAAAAGAAAAGTTCACAATATAGTAATATTCCATCTTAAAAATATTTTAAATAACATAAAAAATAATTTTGAAGTAATAAATATTTTCTTAGATGAAAAAGTTCTATTTGTATATATTGTGATTTCATAAAAAACTATTATTTGAGAAATCAGTTTACTATGTGTCGCGTTCACGTTTACTCTCACGACGGTTGATTACACTAATACCCTTGATGAATTAAAAATATTCCATTTAAATATTATTATTATATTATGTTTAATTTTCTTTTTAAAATTTTATAAATAACATATACAATAAAAAGAAAACATTTACAATTTTAAAAAGGAAAATATGTGTATATATAATATGATTTCCTCAAAAAGGATATTTCAAAATATATTATAATTCCATTAATTTTTTTAAATAACATAAAAATACCTTTGAAGTAATAAAATATTTTCTTAGATGAAAATTTTATATTTGTATATAATGTGATTTCATAAAAACAAATTCACACAAATAATCTTGACATTAGAAAAGGAAATATTGTTTCTTTTAAAACATAATTTTAAACAATACAAAAATATATTTTCAAAGTTATAGAAATATTTTTATATATCTATCTTTTTTAGATGGTTACATAAATAATTAAGTGACATAAACTGATATATTTTAATCGACTAAAGAAGTTTATAATTAGTATTGAAATATTCTATTTATTTTTCATATATTAGTTGACTATAATATCTTTCAATTAAAAAAAATCTATAAATTATACTTTACTTATGTAATATGATTTCTCAAATAAAATCAAAATATTGTTATACTGCTTATTTTTTAGAGATATTAAAAACTAAAAATAAATTTTAACAATAAACATATTTTGATCAAATAATTATAAAATATTTAAAATAACAGAACTATATACTTTATCGGGGTAGATATATTATATTTTATTATTATTAAAATTATTTTTTTCTTAATACTAAAGCAAATCTGAATTCTCATTTTTAAGATTATTTAAAATAAATTTCAGCTTACAATTCAATAAATCTAAGCCATAAAAGTATTTAGAATTTATACAATATTTTTATTATTATAAATATTAATATGTGTTCATAACCTTCCAACTATGTATCAGTTACTTATATTTTAGCTTCCTATTGATCATCACTTATTTTCTAGTATTTTGTTTGACAATCAATATATAATTTGATTAAATATTATGAAAATACATGAACAATTAAACGATAAATAAAATTAATTTTGACTTAACTTAAAAATAATAAAAATAGTTATACTTTTTTGTCAACTATAAAAATAGTTATACTTCAGTTTGAATTTTTAATCATAAATTTAACTGCAATAAGAATATATAATTTTATAATAATAATAATAATTTTTTTTTAAAATATAAATTATTGGATAACTCAAAACATATTATCGAATGAAAATAAAATATTAACCAACTGTTACAATTTAGTTCTTATGTACAAATTTATATATATGCATGAGACTACAGAATATTATCATTAGATTAATTTATGTAATTTGGAATCAAACACTTTAGTTTATTTTTTATTTCAATCTAAGCATAATATATCTTAAGTACTTAATTAAATATTTTTATATATCTAAGACAAAAACCAACCTAAATACAAACAAAGAATTAAAATTTTAATATACTTAGAATAAAAAATATTTTAGTTGAATTTAGAGAAATTGATGCAATCCAATATATCTGAATAATAATTAAATCAACTGTAAAAACAACAAAACCGACTTGATATAACAAATCTAAAATCATATTTTTAATTAAATTAATAAAATATTATTAACATAAATTATGCATAAAATTATAAATTAATAAAATTAAAAAGTAATCAGTTATTATAATATATTTACTTTATAAATATTTATAAATCACCTAGTATTAATAATAGTTTATTTTTGGTTTTATCATACTATAATGTCACATTTTTATTCAAAAAAAAATTAGGTTTTTAAATTTTGTTTGGGATTTATTGATTCAAATAGTCATGAATTTAGGCAAATATAGCCACAGAAAAAGATTTATGGTTAGATCTTGGTAAACCGGTAGATTATGCACTATTTTAGCTACATTTTAGTTCATAGTCAATCTGTCATGAAATTTTAACACTTGAATGTAAATGGCTAATGGGCCTTTTATACTCGCTTATTTAGTATACAGACCATATTTCATGTGATGGACAGTGCATTAATTTGTCAAAATTAAAGAACCTCGGTAGCTTGAAAGTTTTGTTTTACTGATCATATATTTGCCCGTTGTTCGAAAAAATTCGGTAGGCGCTATGCGTGGAGTTAGATAGGGCCTAGCGCCGAATCAATTAATCGGAGATTATTCGAGAATTACTCGGCGAGTGGTTTTAGGCTATATATCATATTCTAACATATAATGTAAAGACAGTGAGGTGCATCGGTAAAATCTCATTTACTTAACCAAGCAACCTGACTTCAAGTACCAATGAGTGCATTTTAGGTGTTTTTTAGGTTTTTATTTAATGAAAGGTAAAACAGTCATTTTTTTTTTTTTTGTAAAACTGTAAAACAGTCATTTACATATCATTTTTCTCCTTTAGATTTCTGGTTCTGCAAATCTAAATACGTGACATCTATTGGATTTTGACGTGTTTTATAGCAGTTTTCTTCGTTTTTTGTTGTTTTTGGCAAAACTTGACAAATATAAAATATATTACTAGATTTACAGGTTCAAGAAAGTAAAATGTAATTTTTTTTTTTTTTAAAAAATGATTTTCTGAGTGCATAGTTCCAATTCACCACAGTTACTCAACCTACATGGATTTTTCGGCCGCTGAATCGGCGAGGCGGCCGGTTTTTAGAGCATGGCATTACCACATCACTTTTTCTCATGTTTTGACCTCACTCGTATGATATCATGAATCAGTTTCGTATAGGTCATCCATCTTCCAACTATCAAGTCCAAGTACGTTTAACTCCAGAGTTTTAAATGCATGGTTGACCAAAAAGATAAGTGCACTTTAGTACCTTAAATAGTCAAATCAATTTTAAGCTTATTTTCTTTATATACTAAAAATCATGATGTTACAATTCACCTCAATTCCCAGAGCTTAAAGCCATCGTTGTACACTATGATAAGTCTTAACACGCCTCTCCTCTTGGTTCAGAACCGAGATGGCTAACTACCTCTGATACAATTTGTAACGCCTCAAACGTCAATGACTAATTAGCCTCCACCATACTACGGGTGGTGCATTTACCTTTTTGGAAACTCGAAAGTCTTGTTTATTGATCATGCAATCACGACATGATCTTTCTTCGTATTTTGTCTTCACTGGTAAAATATCGCAAAACATTTCTTAATAGGTCATCATCCTTTCATTGTTAATGTCTAAAGACATTTAAATTTAGATTTCTAAATGGATGATTGACTGAATATGTAAATGTACTTTAATGACATAATTTTTTAAGTTATTCCTTGTATACGAGAAATCGAAATGTTACAGAAATAACACTTGATAGGTTATCATTTTTTTTATTTCGTCACAATTGTTTCACAAAATATTTGTGGCACAATCATTGCTATTTTAACCATATTCTGTTTAAAGGTAGATTCATGGTTTTTAGTTAGGGGAAATTGTTCTTAAATCACGAAATTTTAAATTTGGTTGAAAAAACATGAACTTTCACATGAACCATTTAAAAAAATTATTTAAATTTTCATTTGTAGAAAATAATAAAAATTATATTTTATTTATTCAATATTTATTTTTATAAAAAATTCTAGCTACTACATAATTTATTCTAAAAATTAGATAATTTATATTTGGGCTAAAAAATCATCAACTTTAAAAGCCATTTTAGATTTACTGTTAGTCAACTATAACTATTGACTAATGATATGACTAAAATGATATGGCCAATGGAAATTTATGCCTAAATCGGATTGTCAATGAAAATTGGTGCTTTAAATGGTCCAAGTGAAAGCTCATGCTTTTTTTTTTTCAACCAAATTTGAAAGTTCGTGATTTAAATGATCATTTTTCCTTTTTAGTTATAACTCAGAACACAATTAGTCAACAGTTTTTAATTTCGTTATTTTTTCATGGGTTCTTGTGCTTTTTCAAAATTACCATAAAATGTCAAAGTATTTTAATGGCTACAAACAAAATTTTTACTAGTGCAAGAAATTATCGTTATTGATTAAAGAAAGCTGATGAACAAAAGTTTAATCAGAAAACTAGAATTGAATCCGCACATTCGTGCGGATATGTTTTTTTTTTTAAAATAACATTATATAAATAAGTTATAAATATATATGGTTTATATCAATTTTAGTTTTTCTATAATATTAGTTTGCAAATTTTATATTTAGTGAATTTTTAAATATTTTTTTTACTATTCATATATTAACCACTTTCATTCTTTATTTGTTTCAAACATTATTTTTATATGAATAATTATTAATTTTATCAGAATTATTGTTTGAAAAGTTGTATTTTCGAAATGTGATGTGATTAAATTAAATTTGTTAATACTAAAGTCTGAAAATATTGTTTTATTTAAATATTTTAAGTTTTTTGTTCCTATTATTACCACCGAAAAAATGTAACAGCGTACACAAAACAAATTGTTGTTTATTTGCTTTATATAAAAGTTAATATCATAATTGTTAACAGATTTGGGATATATTATTTCACTCCAAAATTAATTACTTAAAACACCTAAAATCTGTTAGGGTTTAGATAAAAAAATTCTTAATCTTTTGTTTAGATATTAATCTCATTTAAACTTATTCCAATATTAATATATGCAACTGTTTAGGTTAATTGGTGAAGTTAGTATTTAAATGGTCCAACTATGACTCATGTATAGTAAATTTTTAGAATGATTCTATTTTAATAGAGCAGATGAACTTTTCACTATTAAATGCTATTTTTTAGCACCTCACTATTAAATGCTAAGGAATCCAAAATTGATGCTTCTTCATTTACCTGATAGTCAATGGTGTAAATAGTAATAAAATGGCCCTTTTCTGAATTGGACTATTGGGCAATGATAACATATAATCAACTAACCGAAGTTGGACTATTGGGCAATGATAATAATATATAATCAACTAACGCAAGTATGATTCTAAAGTTGTTATCTTTTTGACCAACTGCACTATATTTTCATTACTTTAGGATGGCAATCAAAGATCTGGACCGCGGGTTTATCCCGTAAAAACTTACTGCAGGACGGGATTGAGTCTCTATTTGATAAGCCCGTAAAATTGCGGGTCTCACGGGACGGACTCAAAATAGGACGGATAGAATGTGGGACGTACCGAATGGGGGACGGGCCACAGGTTAACCTGCGGGATTTTGAAGACCTACAACCTTAAGTCCCCATTTCTGCTTGGTTTTGTTTTTAGTACTATGAATTGCTTTATTACTATGTGGGATTTTCTTGTTTAAGTTGATGTGTTTTGTTTTCAGTATTGTCAAGTGGTGTTTTAAAAAAAAAATTTGGTTATAGTGGATGTTGTTGAAGAGCTACTACTTGTTCTTTAAACGGTTTGAATTGAGAGTTTGAGTTACTGCAGAATTTTATCTCTACACTTTAAGCTCAACAGCTTGGCTGAAGGAGAAGAAAAAATCATTAGTATTAAGTTGCCGTTACTATGCAGAAACGCTGCTTTACAAAGAATCAAACAAGGAGTATACTTGAAAGAATTGAACTTCACTGTCCAAATGGTTCTCACTTACTTCAAGACCATTAAACCGAAGAGTGATCACTTGGATGTTGTTGTGATCGATGTTGATGAGTTCTCTTCAACTCCCTTACACAACTCTCTACTAACAACATTCATGAAGGAAACTGAAGGAGGCGTCCCGCGGGACTGCCTACGAAAGCTTATAAAATTATGTGGTACGAGTTTGGGCCGACATTTTGAGGACCGCAGTCCGTGCAGGACAGATCCGCTGTGACCCGCTCAACGACTAACCCGCTAAGGTACGGGACGGAACGGAACGGACAAACCTGTTTGACATCTTTACTTTTCACTTCTGCTTAAGCATACGTGCTATGAGTCCCACAAATTACTATTGTAGGATCAGAAAACACCAAATATCAAATACATCGACTAATCTTTTTTTCTATTTAATATTATGTCTTAGTTTCTTTAGAATTGAAACCGTACCTTCGTTTAGAAATGTGATATCGTGACAGGTCTACAAAGTATTGAGAATCATTTTTTTTTTTCTGAAAAGAATTAAGAATCGTTTTACATCCAGTATTTTGGATACAATTATTTTTGCAAGTTATAACTTAAATGTTGTATATCTTTTTTTTAACATATACTACTATATATAGGCAATTCTATCAAATGACCCTAAATTGTTTTTTTTACAAAAAAAAACACACAGAGGAAAATGATCAAAACATGTTTCATTAAATAAGTAAAATAGTTTTCTACTTTTGTTTTATAAATATTTAATAAACATAACTATTCAAAAAATAAATAATGAAGAATAGTTTTTTGGATAAAACATTTTGGGACTTTTTCAACTCTTTTAACATTTAGACCCAAAAACACTTTTTCGATCTTTTCAATTTGTTTTTCCATTTTTATATTTTAAAATCCAACTATTTTGAACAATTTTAAAATTTTTATTTTTAAAATTTTTTAGTAATTATTTATTCATTTTTTAAAATCCCAAACCCTATCCTCCATTAAAACTCACCCCTTAAATCTAAACTAAATACAAATTAGTTAATCCTACAGAATTATAACCCTTCAAAATTATAACCATTCAAACTCATTTCCAGTGTTGTCTATTTGTCTTTTTAATGAAACATTTGGTCATTTTAACCCTTCAAAATTATAATTATGATAAAAACGTTTTTAGGATCATCCTTTTATATATATATATGTTAATTTCATCCCTAGAAAAGGTGCAAATCAGAATCGATATTTCCAGTGACCCAATTAAACTAAACTAGGTTACATGCGAACTGGAAGAGACAATAAACATCATATCTAGACAGTAAACTAGGGTTAAGGGAAAGAAGACAAGGAGGCCAAGCCCCTCCTCTAGTAAACACCACTAGCTCTCCGATCATAGTCTAAAACTTATTGTTACTGGGTGTTCATGTCTGACAGAGAATCCGTCAGCAGTGACAATTGAAGCCGTCAACTGAAGTGTCTCGTAGCGTAACACATTGACCTGCAACCAACTAAACCTTATCTGCCGTGAATCTACGTCATCGTTGCCACCTCGCAAGTCCGAGACATAGTGTAATCTTTAGTAGTCACTGTGGAGGCAAAGAGGATTCCAAAGACAAAAGAAATTCGAATCCGGAGAGAAACAAACAAAGGGAACCACCATCTCTGTAGAAAGTTTCGCCAACCCCGAAATATCTTCCGTCAAACGAGACTAGAGGATTTAAGGTTTAGCGTTTAGTGTTTGGATTTAAGGTTTAACATAATGGGACCTATTATAACAGAAGAAAGAAGGGACTGTAGGGTTGTCTTTGCTAAGCTACCAGCTTGCATGTTTTTTGAGCCCTATGTATGAAATCAAAAGAGATAGAGTGAAAGATATATGATATTTTCTGGATGTCATAGATGATTGAATAAATCTCCTTTACATGTCGATCTTTGTTTATATCTCTGATGAGCATTGTAGAGTCGGAGTAAACATGGAGATTCCAGATATCCATCGAGACTGCAATTTTGATCGCTGATCTTACAGCCAGCGCTTCTGCCACCAGTGGGGAGGTTACAAACTCATGTGTCTCGGTGCCTTTCAGATAAGAATGAACTTCCCATATATCTTTCACAATAGCTTTTACCTCAGCATTTTTCCTTCACATGTCAATCATATCGGAAAATCTTATGTCATTTTTTTATCTTTGTGCCCAAGAAAGAGATGAATGGTCGATGATCAGAGCCCTCATATTTGAGGTATTGACTTCTAAAAGATGATAAGGGGTCTGTCCATTCATTGTTACTCAGTTCTCTATCCAGCCGTCATTGGATAAGGTGAGTATGTCTCTTACCTCACCAGGACAAGTAGTTTCCATAGTGATTAAGGTCGATGAGATAATTTTGGGAATGGAAAGTTCTAAATACACATAAAATTCCTTCAGATATGTCTTGGTCCCCCTCCCCCCCCCCCACCCCCACCCCCACTTTCTCACTATTATCAATGATTTCATTGAAATTTTCTATGAAGAACCAAACCCCTCCTGGGGTTTGCTGCAGATTAGTAATTTCTGTCCATATTTCTTATCTCTTACTGTGACCTTCTCCCCATAGACAAATGTCGCCTTGGAAGATTTTCCTGCAATACCCATGGAGATTCCAGATATCCATCGATACTGCAATTTTGATCGCTGATCTTACAGCCAGCGCTTCTGCCACCAGTGGGGAGGTTACAAACTCATGTGTCTCGGTGCCTTTCAGATAAGAATGAACTTCCCATATATCTTTCACAATAGCTTTTACCTCAGCATTTTTCCTTCACATGTCAATCATATCGGAAAATCTTATGTCATTTTTTTATCTTTGTGCCCAAGAAAGAGATGAATGGTCGATGATCAGAGCCCTCATATTTGAGGTATTGACTTCTAAAAGATGATAAGGGGTCTGTCCATTCATTATTACTCAGTTCTCTATCCAGCCGTCATTGGATAAGGTGAGTATGTCTCTTACCTCACCAGGACAAGTAGTTTCCGTAGTGATTAAGGTCGATGAGATAATTTTGGGAATGGAAAGTTTTAAATGCACATAAAATTCCTTCAGATATGTCTTGGTCCCCCTCCCCCCCCACCCCCCACCCCCACTTTCTCACTATTATCAATGATTTCATTGAAATTTTCTATGAGGAACCAAACCCCTCCTGGGGTTTGCTGCAGATTAGTAATTTCTGTCCTTATTGCTTATCTCTTACTGTGACCTTCTCCCCATAGACAAATGTCGCCTTGGAAGATTTTCCTTTGTAGGATATGTTGGTATCAATGTATTTTTGGTTAGATTGTTGGACAGTTAGGTTGATATCTTTTTTTCCAGCCTAGGAAGAGGCCTCCACCACCAGGACTGTGTGGAGGGACAAGATGGTAATCCTCCATGAGTAGCCATTGTAGATTTTTTAGGACTTTTTCATTAGGGTTTTAGTTTCCATTAGGAAAAATATGTTAGGAGAGTTCCTCTTATGGATCTTCTTTTATCGTTGGACTGTAATGGGGTTCCCCAATCCACAGTAATTCCAGCTTGCTATGACTAAGGACCCGTGTGTAGAGCAGCTTGAAAATCATGTCTCCTCTTAGTGATAGCTTGGATGATTTGAACATTTGGTTGTCTTGTTCACGTGATGTGCCTGCTTCATTAGCCATATGAGGGTGTGGGGTTGAGCTCTGACTAAGATCTTTTCGTGGAGAACGCATAGCTCTACCTGGAGATGGATGAATGAGTGACATTAGTCGTTTCATGGAGCTTCCTCTCTATGAATATTTGGGCTGACTATCGTCGATCTTAATCTTGCAGGTGTTGTTCTTTTTTTTTTGGCCTGACTGGGTGGTCTCTCCATAGAGTACATTCCTTTGTTGTGTTTCTGGTGGTAAGTTTTTGATTGAGGATCTCATGAAAGATAAGGATATCTGATGACTGTATGGTTCTCCGCTACTGTCTTTATATGCTCTGTTTTGATCCTGATTTTGGCTTCGTTGTACCTCTTCAGGTTGGAGGTACATTATAGATTTATCTGTAGTATGGTGTGATTTCTTATCCCGCAGCTCTTGATCATTGTTTTCCTCTGCAACTCGAGTGGCGCTGCAATGATCCCTGCAACTTCCTTTATTTGTCCACTTGCATCTCCTATGAGTATTCTTTGTCTCCTTGCTGTTTCTTCAGTTGGGTCAGTACAGCTTAAGTATTAAAGTGTTATTTAATTTAGCTCTTTTATAAAGTCAGGGTTTGATGGAATTTGACTCCCTATGGCAGATTTTGTTGTCTGTTGATTGTTCTAGGAGATGAAATGAAAGTTCTTCTGGTTTCATCATCTTGATTATGGTTTCATCATCTTGATTATCGTGGATTGTTAGGAGTTTTGCTCTCCATTGTCTCATTTCTCGTTGAGGAAAATTAGAGTTACTCCTTGTAACTATGGATGCAACTTGCAAAAGATGTTTCACTAGTAAAGATTAAGGAAACATTGGAACATCTACTTTTTGCATGCATGAATGTTTCATCACTATGTAGAGGAGCACATCTTCTGAAACAAATTTTTATACCAACAACAGCTACATTTAAAATAAGAATAAAAGAGGTTATATCTTTCAAATAATACAAAAAAATATATCATCATTAAAGAGATAAATGCCTCACTGGATTTTCTGGCATTTATGGATGAAAATCTTCACTATGGCAAAGCTGATCATCAAAATTCTAAGAGAGAAGTAAAGGAATGGATAAATGTACTCTATAAAGATGAGAATAGCAAGTTGTTGTACAATACTAAGGATGTCAAACATCCTACCAACTTCCTCCACAAATGCAAACTAGCCTGAAATATATATATATATATATATATATATTTATAATATTTCAAAAGTCCTTTTTTGTCAGCGTTTTAAAATGAAACACTTTGTTCATATTTTTAGTTTTTGTGTATATATACATTTTTACTTGTTTTCTTTTTTACATGTATTGTATGTTTCATGCATGCGGTATGTGATTTTAATGCTTTGGACTTTGAGTTGAAATTCTCGGATGCACATTTTAATTATATATGCAGTCTTGAAAAAAAAAGAATAGAACATCCAAAATATAATGCCATATGAAAGTTACAGACGGCTCTAAAATTCAAGCATTTATATATATATATATATATATATAATATTTCAAAAGTCATTTTTCGTCAGCATTTTAAAATGAAACACTTTGTTCATATTTTTAGTTTTTGTGTATATATACATTTTTACTTGTTTTCTTTTTTTACATGTATTGTATGTTTCATGCATGTGGTATGTGATTTTAATGCTTTGGACTTTGAGTTGAAATTGTCGGATGCACATTTTAATTATATATGCAGTCTTGAAAAAAAAGAATAGAACATCCAAAATATAATGCCATATGGAAGTTACAGACGGCTCTAAAATTCAAGCATTTTTTATGGTGCGCTTTATCACATGTCAGGCCGGTAGGATCAACCTTGAAAAAGAAGGGCTTAACTATGGATGCAACTTGCAGAAGATGTTGCAGTACTAAGGATTAAGAAAACATTGTAACATCTACTTTCATATGCATGTATGCTCAATCATTATGGAGATAAGCAGATCTTCTGAACCAAATTTTTATATCAACAACAGCTACATCAAAATTGAGAATAAAGAAGGTTCTATCTATCTTCCAACAATACAAAAAACTATCGTCACTAAACAGATAATGCCTCGATGGATCCTATGGCATTTATGGATGTAAATCTTCATTATGGAAAAGCTGATTATCAAAATTCAAGGATAGAAACAAAGGAATGTATACATGTTCTCTTTAAAGATGAGGATAGCAAGTTGTTGTACCATAATAAGCATTTTTATGGTGTATTTTATCACATGTTAGACCGATGGGATCAACCTTGAAAAAGAAGGGCTTAATTATGGATGAAACTTGCAGAAGATGTTGCACTAGTAAGAATTAAGAAAACATTGGAACATCTACTTTTCACATGCATGTATGCTCAATCACTATGGAGAGGAGCATATCTTTTAAACAAGATTTTTATGAAAACAAAACCTACTAGCATGGTATATAAGTGTTTTAGGATCTATTTACTATGTTTTGGAGTCTTTTTAGAGTATTTACAGGTCATGTATGTTTTGGAGCAATGTGGTGATTTTGAAGCATTTTGAAGATAAAGATAGAAGAAACTTGTAGCTGATCATCGAACCAGTCCGAAGTCGACTTTAGAGTCAAACATCGATCGACAAACATCACATGTCGTCGATCAACAAAGCGCGTAAGGCCGTACTTGGTTCCAAGCCGACATATAATCCAAGGCCTACACAACTACATAAATTCTCTTGGCCGACTTTAACATAATATTTATGTGCTCTGCCATTGTATTAAGAATAACACGCTTTCGACGATTTTCATATTTTCACAGCAAACATTTTAGATTTTTAGTTATTTGGAGAGAAAATCTAAGACTCCTTCAGAGCTTTGTATTGGAACTCTAGTTTTTCTACCTTATTTTATTCTATGTAGTTTATTCAGATTATTGTTATGCTTTGCTTTGCTATGTCTGAGTAATTCACTTATTAGATTTAGAGTTTACATAGGGTTATGAAGGATTAGTCGAAACTATAAAATTGCAAATATGTTAGAGATATCCATCAATTGAATTACTCTTATTTCTTGTGTCTTTGAGTAGCTAACTAGAACTATGATATTAGGATTGTCGACAACTACGACGGTATGTACTTCATCATAATCGATTCCTTTAAGTTAGGATTTCTAAAAACAAACGACAGTTGATTTAGGAAGCCTAGTGAATCATTCATATAGCACCTTGAAATAGACTGAACAACTACCTTGTTCGCTTTGCTTTATTAATTTACTGCTTTCATATTGTTTACCTAGCTCAATCACCACTGATTAGGATATATTGTGTGCCTTCACTCCTTTTGGATTTGATCCCTAAGTACTATAACTGAACCTCTTATTTGAGAGAGTAAAAATCACTCTTTAGAATAATTTGTGTGATATCAAATTTGGCTCCCTTACCAGGAAGCTTTGATCGCCATTAGATTTTATTTAGTTCAATTTAGTCTAGCTTATTTTACTGTTTAAGTTTTCTCATAAATATTTTTCTTTGTCTTTCAGGTGCATACCCAGCAGTACCAGAAGCAACAAGGAACAACCACTACTCTTCTCAGATCATGCACGCTTAGAACGCTCAATCCACAAAGAGAAACACACCGCATCGATCGACAACAACCACAGTTCGTCGACCGACACTTGCCAGAAAACGTCGACATACTACTCATCCATTGATCGACACTTCTGAACGGACATCAATCGACACTTCTCACTGAACGCTGATCGACACTCATCCGCGAGACATGGTTGCGATTCTAGCTCTTATTCAGAACGAGAATGGAAACCTGCATGACTAGGCTGGTCATCTGCGTAATGCAGCAAGTCAGAGGATATATGATCATGGGCTGCAATCCATTATCTTGATGTTGATACCCCTACAGCTGTTGCTCAAGCTGTATATGACGATAATAAACTGGCTGCTCGACCCAGAATGTTGGCTGACTACAACCATCTAGATCAATACTACGCCAACAGATCTCCTATTTGTCCTCCAGCTATTCAGTGGAATAATTTCGAGCTGAAGCCTCAGTACTTTACACTTGTCGGACGGAAACCCTATTCCGGCCCATCACATAAGCATCCTATGGACCATCTAGAGAGGTTCGAGGATCTAGTTTCCGTCATTAAAGCCAATGGAGTCCCTGAGGACTATGTTTTTGCAAGATCTTCAAGTACTCACTTGCTGGAGATGCTTCACACTGGCTTAAGCAATTACCACCAGGATCTCTTACATCCTAGACTGGCATCAAAAACACATTCTTGTGTAATTTCTTTGATGAGGCACATTCACACAGGAGCTTACATAATCCTTCATAAGCTCATGAATCAGATTTAAGTTATATCAAACAGATTGTCCACACCATGAATCAATGAAGTGCAGTTGTTCAGCCTTTCTTCAAAGGCATCCAGTTGGCATATTAGATGGCTCTGGACACTGCTTGTGAAGGAAATTTCAACACTAGGAATCCAGAAGACGCTGTGAGACTCGTTAAGAACTTGTCATTTATCAATAGCACCAAGAACATTGATTTTGAGAGGAGAAAATGAGCCACTACCCTTGGAAAGGAGCATATGGAAGATGTTAAGGCTAAGCTGGACACTGTTCACAAGCTTCTCAAGAAGCAGGTTAGCTTTGCAGAAGATGTAGAGGCTATAGACGACAGACAGAGACAGAGAGGAAGAGGATGTGAACTTTACCGGTGGTACTGGTTTTCAGAATCAGAGATCTGAGAATCAAAATGGATACATAACTTTTATGAGAATGAATAGAGGAGTAGCTACAAACAGGGTTACACAGTACTAGAAACCCTATAGCAACACCTACAACAACAACAACAACAACATAGCTTATCAAAATTTTCCTTACCGGAATCAACCACCACAGACTCAGTAGAACCAAATAGAAGCAATGTTTAATCAGGTTCTTGAGGGCTAGTAGAAGATGACAGTGGATGGAAAGATAGATGATGTTTACACAAACCAGAACACAAGGTTGAAGTTTTGTGCACACATAGGAAGAAGTTGGAGATGCAGGTGGTTCATACAAGAGAAGCTGTTAAGAGGCAAGATGCCTTGATCAAAAGCAAAGGAGAGGAAGCACAGAAACACCACGTGAGTGGCATTATAAATGATGATTTCTAGCAGGTGGTTAAGAAAGAGAAGCTTCAAGAGAGTGACTTTGAATTATAGAGCTCTGAGTTTCAGCAGTTCGCATTTGTGTCGATCGACACCCAGAGAGGAACATCGATTGACGAAGTCATACGATCACCAACCAACACATCCATTCCAGCATTGATCGATCCCATCCATGAAGTCAATTGGATCATGTGAGACAGTGAGGATTATGACTCACGAGGAGTTCGTAGCTCGACACCCTCATCCACCCTAACCCTACCATGTTTACAATGGCAGACAATGATTGGCACCATAAGCCAGTCATTGATCGACAGGAAGAGCCATGCGATGATCAACATGAGTACTCCAACACCAATCGACACCCACTTTTCACATTTCGAGGACGGCTACCCAGAATTTATGTGGCCAGACTGAATGCACTCAGAAACCCATATAAACCTTCAAAGACATCAACAGACAACAATAATCAGCATTTTGACGATGCACATGAGCATATGATGGATGAATAGTCTAATGAGGGAAATCCTTTGAGGAGAAGGGAATAAGGATTCCCAAGCATCTTAAGAGAAGAGCTAATGAGAAAGAGATGGATATCTTTACTAAAAGGGTTCTAAGGATTCCCATGGATAAGCCATTCAAGGAGTCTTACTTTATCCACTGATTATGGATATTCTTCAGCGAAACCAAAGAAAATGAAAAGGACATTGAGAGGATGTTCCATCAGATCAGAGAGAAGATGAGGCAGAGGATTACCCCGAAGAAGAAAAGTGATTCTAGAAAATTTGTAGTACCCTACTTGATTGGAGGCATTGACTACCCTTGTGCTCTCTATGATATACAGGTTCTTTAGTCAGCATCATTCCTAAGGTGATGGCAGATCATCTGAGCTTACAAATAGATTCTTTAGAGGAGTCCTTCACTTTTGTGGACTGTTCTAGAAGAAATTCAGGAGGAATCATCAGAAACCTTGAGGTGCAGATTGGTAATGCCCTAGTACTGGTGGACATTCATGTCATGGACATCAAACTGAATTGGAATTCTTCTATACTACATGGGAGAGCCTTCATGGCTACTGTAAGAGAAGTTTGTTACATGCAGACTAACCAGTTGTACCTGACACTCATAGACCCTATGTCTATTATGATAATGTGCGAGTTGTCAAGCCACAAACGTCCTACATGGAGATTGGAGATGATCCATGATTCATAGCAGTAAGTTATTGTGCACACGAAGCAGTATGTTATACTCCATAAAAACCTCCAAAAAATCAAGTTAAATGACTATAACAAAGCGTTTAATATGAAGCAACCCATTGGTATGTTTTACTTAGTTTTATTTTATATTTTTAGTGATTTTTTGTTTTTATTTTATTGCAGGTCAAAAAAACAGATCCGAGGAGACGAATGCCTTTAGCATGACCGATGAGATCATGCCGACATGGATCGACACCAGCGACGATCAATTGCCACATTATTATGTCAATCGATACTGACATCAGCAAGTAGGTATATCGTTTTTCCTTGTTAAATTTTGTACTTTTGATTTATGTTCTCACCAAACTTTGACTAAATAAACATTGGCGACAGTGTTATTTAGGTCCGGAGGAGGTTTATTGATATTGAGTTTATTTTAGATCTTATAAAATAAAATTTAATAAAAGTTTTATTAAGTCAAGAAAGGGATTATGATCAAATTCAATTTGATTGCTACTCTAACCACTCTCTAGTACCATCTAGATTTATTGACTGCATGATGTATTAGATGAAAACACTGCAGTGTATTACGTAATACTCACATCAACACCTACTAAGAATGTTTTGAAGAACCAAAGCTGATTTCCAACCTTAATCAACTTTAATCGCTTCTTTTAGGGCTTGATATACATTGGATCGAAATCTTCATGCAAGTCTGAAAGGTATTAGAGTCTGTGTGTTTTTGATTCCTCTTTCACCTCTCTTCAGCATCTACAAGTATAAGAGATTGAGATGATTTCTTGAAAGATGTAGAGGAGTAAGTAAATTACCTATGAATCCATTATTCTAATCCGGAAAGGAATAATCACACATTTTTGGAAGCGAAGGATAGGAAACTTACCTATGATCTTATTATTTGCCTACACTTTGTCAAAAAGAAGAGAAAGTTACAAATTCAATAAGATGAACAAAACTATTCACTGGGATTGTGATAATAGGATTTAGAGAAGAGAGAAAAGTGAGGGAAATAGTCAGAGAAGACTACATGTTGGTCCAGATACTTGCTTGAGTTGAATTCATGCATCCCTTGATCGATACTACCAAGATGTAGCTTACATATCTAATCTATTTTATGTATGTCATGCGCTAACATTGGAGTTTGTGTTGTATGGTATGTTCACTAAGCTAGAGTGTAGTACATTGAAACATTCTAAGGTTAGTAATGAATCACTCCACCTATCATATTTGTAGAAATGAGAGTAGTGGTTTTAAATTAAGTGAGTCTCTGCTATTTTTAAACCTCTTTCATGAGACTACTATGTGTTTTGTTTGAGGGCAGCCAAAATAATAAGTCTGGGCGAGTTGATATACCATGGATTTTACCAGTTTTTAGCCGTGGTATATAAGTGTTTTAGGATATATTTAATATGTTTTGGAGTCTTTTTAGAGTATTTACAGGTTCATGTATGTTTTGGAGTAATGTGGTGATTTTGGAGCATTTTGGAGATAAAAATAGAAGAAACTTGTAGCTGACCATCGAACCAGTCTGAAGTCGGCATCAGAATCAAACGGTCGACAAACATCATATGTCATCGATAGACAGCGAAGCGCGCAAAGCCCAATTTGGTTTCCAGCCGACTTATAGCCAAGTTTCACATAATTACATAAATACCCCTGACCTACTTTAACCTAATAATTATGTGCTCTGCCATTGTATTGGGCAACACACTTTCTACACTTTTCAAATATTCACAACAAACAATTTAGGGTTTTTAGTTGTTTCGAGAGAAGATCTAAGACTCCTTCAGAACTTTGTATTGGAACTTTAGTTTTTCTACCTTATTATATTCTATGTAGTTTATTCAGATTATTGTTATACTTTGCTTTGATATATCTGAATAATTCAGTTGTTAGATTTATGGTTTATACAGGATTACGAAGAATTAGCCAAAACTGTAGAATTTCTAAGATCTTAGAGATATCCATCAATTAAATTGCTCTTATTGCTTGTGTTCTTGTGTAGCTATCTAGAAACATGATTTAGGATTGTAGACAACTACGACAGTATGATCTAGAAACCTTAGGGAACCATTCAGATATCACCTTAAAACCGATTCTAGGTACCATCGATATAGCAACGATCGACGGTCATTCCATGTTCAAATAACGAAAGATGGAATACTGGATTTGGATAATTATTAGACTCGCATGCGACAACTCGATATCTTTACATTAGAAAATTCAAGTTCTATAATATCCTACACACATCTTTAGCTTATATATCTTTATAATACGGATTACCTTAAACCCTAGATTTAACGCTTTCTCATTATTGTTTACAACCAATAAATCAACTGAACAACTTGTCCGCTTTGCTTTATTTACTGTTTTCATACTGTTTACCTAAACTAATCATCACTGATTAAGATCTATTGTATGTCTTTGCTACTTGTGGATTCGATCCATAAATACTACAACTAAACTTCTTATTTGAAAAAGTAAAAGCCACTTAGAATAATTTGATATCAACTATATTTAAAATAAGTACAAAAAGCTATCGTCACTAAAGAGATAAATGTCTCACTGGATCTTCTGTCATTTATGGATAGAAATCTTACTATGGCAACACTGGTTATCAGAAATCAAAAAAAGAAGCAAAAGAATAGATATGTGTCTCTACAAAGATAGGATAACAAATTGTTGTACAATACTAAACATGTCTCAAATTCCCATTGGACAAAACCAACAGAAGGATTTTCAAGGTTAACTATGATTGAAGCAAAAGATAAGGACGGCTGTCGATTGCAGGTTGGATGATAAGAGATGCAAATAGAATTTGTTTGGGAAGAAGTCAGAGCAAAAAATTCAACCATGGTGAAAGATTGGAGGTGGAGCTTTAAGCTCTTATAATGGCAATGCAAAATGCTTGGTCAAAGGGATACAGGGAAATCATATTTGAATGTGACAACAAACAGCTTCATGATGTAATCAATGGACATAAGATAAATTTTCAGGTTCACAATTGGATATGTTATATACAAAGTGGAAAGACAGATTTGAAAAAATAATAAAGATGCAGATGCTCTTGCTAAACATTATTATAGCAATCCATCTACGTTACCTCTCTGTTTTATGTTTCTTTGTATCTCAATTATATCCTCTACGAGGATTAGAAAAATCCGCAATTATATCTTCTACGACTCTACCAGGATTAGAAAAATCCTCGTTTGCTAATCCTCGAGTTCCCATTTGTCATTTAAAACCAAAAATTCTTTTCTTCTTTACAAAGTTAAGAAGATGAAAGAAACTGGGTGTCTCAAAAAAAAAAGAAAAAAAAACTGAGTGCAAAAAAAAAACACTACAGTTTATATTGAGAAAAAATAAATACTGCACAAAGTTACTAGAGAGCTCTGAAACCTTGTTTTTTTCTAATCTTGTGTGCGCGCGCTACACGAAACGTAACCGTTAACGTGTCTTGAAGAGGTGATGTCGTTTTGTAGGGTCTTTAGGTTTCTTGAATTGTTGACCAGAAGATTTGTGACGGCCAGAGTTGAATTCCTGGTACACTAATCCTTTCGCACCTGACATTACACTCATCACTCCCTTGTTTCTTCTCGCCGCTTGCAGGGCCTTTCCGTCTATGTCTTCTTCCAGTTGCTCTAAACCAACCAAATCGTCTCCAGCGTTCAACACCTGTATGGATCATAAAAAAAGAAAAGACAACTAACAACATACAGTAATTTACTATAGAGATGCTTGTAAATATGGAATGTGAGCAGTGGGACAAACCTTTGCCAGAAGGGATAACTGTTCTTCTCGAGTGTGGTAGCTTAAGCTTGAACCAGCATCAGGTGGTGGAAGACTTGTTATAACTTTGAAGCTGTAACCTTGGTCGATCAAGAACTGCTGTCTTTTCGTTGAATAATACATTTCCTGCAATTTTTTTAGAAAATGGATCAGAAAAACCCAAACAACACTACAGTAGTGACTTTTGTTTTGTTCATATACCTGCGTATCTGTAGAAACAAGTGAGTAGAAGAATGCATTGTACTCTTCTTTTCCACCAGCCATTCTATCTTCAATTTTACCCTGTTTTTTTAAAAAAATTTATCATGGACAAATTAGAAACTATTTATCTTGGATTCAGCCAACAAAGAAGGAACTAGGAGAGGCACAACGTAAAGAGTAATAATAATATCTAAAAAGTCAAAACCTTGGCTCTAAGAATACGACCCAAACGCTGAGCCTCTTGACGTCTAGAACCAGCATGCGACGAAATCTGGATGATCACATTAGCTTCGGGGATGTCTATGGAGTTATCACCAACCTGTACTCAAAAGAAACAAAAACCCCATTAATTCCTCAGTGAACATTGAACAAACAAATGCTAACACACACACACACCTTTGACAAGAAGACTGTGTTCACGTGTTTACTGGTTTTAAACGCCTCTAGAATTTTGGTTCGTTCGATATGGCTACAGATTAAACAAAAAGGAATAACTATCAGCGATTATTAATTTTGAACGAATCACGCAAAAAAGTGTGTAGCTCTTTAACCAACCTGGTTGCACCGTAAATCATCGGTTTCCTGAGTTTCATTGCATACTCTGTAAGTGCAAAAAGATTGTCTGCAAAGACAATGATTTTATCCCCACGTTGTTGTTCATGGAAACGTATAAGAAACTCACAGGCTCTGAACTTGTTAGGATTCATGACATAAAGTGCCTGCAGATACCACAAAGACAAGATATATATGCACATGTCAGACCAGACCAACTGAAGTGGCTCATATGCCATAAGATATTCCCGGGTGCTGATTTTATTATATTCACGAACCTGTTTTTTCTTGGAGTTCTCTTTCTTCAGATATTCTGCAAAGAACTCTTTGGTCATAGGACACCATACTTCAGCACACTGAACATTTGCAATGAAGCCTCCTTTAACTAAATCTAGCCAATTGGCTTCATATAGTTTCGGGCCAATAAGGAAGTTCAAATCTGTAATCTTTTCGTCTTCTCTCACAAGGGTGGCTGTTAGTCCTAGCTTGCAGTGAGATTTTGTGATGCTGATAACTTTCCTAAACATTTGGGCCGGAACCACATGCACCTATACAAAAGAAAAACATAACCCCGCTTGAATGCATTCATGGACTAACCACTGGAATCACCTTCTCAGTGAACCACCCATAATAAAACCATTTGATTACCTCGTCCATGAGCAGCAACCCCCACTCCCTGTTTCTCATTTCTTCAATGATCTTCTCTGACTCCTCGGATCGTTTACCACCAAAGGCAACCATATTATAGGTTGTCACAACAACACCAGCATTTCCACGGAATCGTTCTTTACTATCAGAAGTGAAACGGCATATTTGGTCATCTCTTAGATTAGACCACAACTTGAACTGGAAGGCCCACTGATCCACCGAGACAGCATTCGTCGCCAAACATAGACAACTCTTTTTAATACGAGCCGCTGCAGAGACACCAACCAGAGATTTACCTGCACCACAAGGCAACACAATAATCCCAGATCTTGCCCGTCCTGCAAAATATCAAGATTCTAGATCAGTCAATAAACTAAGAAGGTAACAAAGAGGACGTAGGCAGTTAGTTAATACCGTTCCCAAACATTTTGCTCAAACTTTTTTCCTGGTATGGCCTCGGTTGTGCATGGGGCTTGAGTTCAATCTCAAGATCAGGATTAACCTGATAGACACCATCAAGTTATTTAACAATCATGAACATGAAAGTGCATATTATATTTTTTAAGAAAAAAATAGGCTTGAACTGTATTTTTAACTAACGTTGTCGTTCTTAAAGTCATATTCCTCTAGCATAGGGTAATTCAGTTCGCTTGGCAAGCAACGCTGCTTCACAATCTCCACCTAACACATGAAGACTAACGATTAGTTTTTCACACACCATTTCAGACCCAGTTGGGGGGAAGTTTACCTGTGCAGGGTCTATCTCAAATGAGTGAGTTTCTTTCTCTTCTGAAGCTGCTGCCAGTTCTGCTGCATTCAACAGCTCCCCAGCTCCTGCTTCAAGTTCACCGCTTGTTTTTCCGATCGTGAATCCATCACCACCAAATGGCTACCAAAGGTTGATCTTATGTTAGTTCGACATTATTTATAGTTCCAAAGAACTTAAAAAGTATATGTATATCTCTGCCACACACACATAGGTGACAAAAGGTGCATTCAATAGAAGAGTTCAACATACATCAGAATACAATCTAGCTTTGCTTATAAGATCATCATTGCCAAGCTTTTTCAGCACCTGCAAATCGATTATAAATAAACAAAATAAATGTGCAATGGGAAAATGAAACCAATATTCCAATACACAAGACCAAAGAAAAGGGAGGATAAGACTTGTGAACTTACCTCAGGGAATGGTGATTCAATAAAATACCGATTCTTTTTCAAGACCAGCTTGACTTTTCCGTAGTTGGCAGTAGAAGCATTGATGAAATCAATCATATCCTTGGGTAGATTAGTTTTAGACAGCTTATTCAAAACAGAAATTATAGTCTCTGTCTCAAGCCCAACCGAAACAGCAGCGTACAGAGAGTGAGGTGTTAAGCTATACTCGTGCATTGATTCTGGCCTGAAGAAAACAACACATCAAGAAAACGAAGAGAAAGTGTCTAATCAAGTATATATATAGAGAGAGAGAGTGAGGACCTGCAAACGGGTTCAGCAATGGCGATAAGAAAATCATAAGCTTGTTTGTAGAGAGGAGAGGAAGTTTCCAAGAAAATCCTGCCATCAGCACAAGCCCACAAAGGTCTCTTCACATGATCTGCCTTCAACTCCAATTCCCTAAAATCCCTATTCATCTTCTCTCCTTCACCTACATTCAATTCAAAACTCTGTTCCAAATCTAACTATACACGTTATACATAGTAGTAAACTTTACTTACCATCACGAGAATCCTCATCATCACCCATGTAGTATTCTTCGTTTTGGATGTGCTTCCTCTTTTTTACAAAAAAATATACAGTGACCTAATTAACAATGAGTAAGAGCCTAATAAAATTTGATTCCAAGTGAATAACGAACCTTGCCACCGTATTTCATCTTTTTACTAGATTCTCCTCTTTCACCTGAACATTAATTAAAACAATTTTTGTTTCCATTATTCTGTTTCTGCCCCCATAATTCACCTAAAATTCAGAAGACTACCGTTTCCCATATTCGATTCTCAGAATATCTCTCGCTATGTCTTTTCTATTATCAATCCGTCAAGCCTATAATTACAAAAGGAAAACCGCGGCGGCGTTGAATGTTTGTACGGCGAAGAAAGCCGAAACGCCGGTGAAGATTCTGATTTGGATTTGGGTTGGGTTCTGTTCGAAACGAGAGAGTCGGTGACTGGTTTTGATGAGAACGATGAAGAGATGGTTAGCCGACGATACAAACTTTGCAGAATTTATAGTAACGAATCGAGTATGGGCTTTAATATGGGCCTTTATATTACCACATTGGGCCACCTACCATTTTGTATAACGGAACCAACTTTTATTATTTTAAAGTGTGATCATTAATGAAAAAGAATTGATACAATCGTACAACACAAGTCAAGATGCCACGTAAAATATTAAAATGTAGAAACATGTTGAGCTTATCTGACAAGTGTATAACCTGCTTTGTTGTTTGTTATTTTGTGAAGTGTATAAGCTGCTGAGTTTCTTTTCCAACATTTTTTCTCTTATTCAGTTTTAAACTCCAAAATGTATGTTTTCAAAAATATTGATGCTCGATGTTTTAAGCTTTATTTGCGATAGCACTGAGTTATGACACTAAAATTTTCAAAAGACTATATTTCTTCTTTCACATGGTTATCGACCTTGTAATAATTATATCGACTCTTCTTGCATAATATCTTTTTAGTTTGTCTCACGCTTCCATACCTGATTCACAATATTGAATGCATTTGAAATCATTCTCGTTTACGTCATTTAATATGGTAGACATAGCCGGTCTTGTCCAAACCTGATGAAATATTATAATTGACTTTTTAAAACTTTATTGTTGGTTGAGTCATAATTAATTGACACGGAGAATCTAGAACTGTGTTTCTATCGGTGATGGTGTGAGAGCATTCCTAAAGAAATTACAGTGATTGTAAGGTTAATGATTTGTGGACATTTTTGCCGCTACAGCTCGGGAATATATCATATCTCCGGCTGCAAAATAGAGGAAGCCATAGAGAAACGATATCAAATTTTAAACTCTTGTGATATTTGAAATGCAGAGTGAGAAATATAAAGAAGTTATTCAAAGAAGTCTTGTGAGAAAACTTATTGTTCTCTAGTATCGAGTCTATGTATTCTTTATTCCTCACAATCATCACTGGTAACGTTTACTGATGTTCTTATAAAATGCACTTCCTGAATTTGACTAAAACAGAGACAAAGATACTCAAAAGTGTGAAACTTGTGATAATTTGTTGGCATCATTCTAGTTTCTTATGTTTTCCTTCAACATTAACGGTTGTGTGGCCTTAACATGTCTTTAGAAAAATAGTGGATACATGTCTAGTGAAAAACCCAAAGAATCGTTCAACCTCACAAAGTTTTTAAAGCACCCTTTCTTCAAACAAGCACATCCATCTGATTACCTAGTTAAAACAATTCTAAATGATCTTACTCCATTTGTTGTATGTATAGAATGATGAAAGGCACATTGATCGAATCAAGTCTTCTTTCTAGAGCAACTAATTTTCTGCTACATTTCTCTTCAGCTTGTACCTTGAAGCACCTTCACATCACTGAGAATCTTGACCGCATAACTCTGTGGGTGCTGGCTCACCTTTTGAGCCCATTTATCAGCTGCAAACATAGATTCAAAAATATGATAAAACATTAACTTTATTTATTCATTCACCCATAAGCAAATATCTAAGCAAATCATCTAAACAACTTTTTTTTTAAAAGCATCTTACATAATTTTTAAACTTAAACTAAAATCACTCAACAATTTCAAAATTCACTTAAATGCCACTAAAGTTAAAACACTACAAAACTCTATAAATTCCTCAGTAATAATACACCCACAAGCAAATCATCTAAACAACTCTTTTTTCAAAGCATCTTACATAATTTTTAAACTCTAACTAAAATCACTCAACAATTTTAAAATTCAGTTAAATGCCAATAAAATTAAAACACTACAAAACTCTATAAATTCCTCAGTAATAATACACCCATAAGGAAATCATCTAAACAACTCTTTTTTTAAACCATCTTACATAATTTTTAAACTTTAACTAAAATCACTCAGCAATTTCAAAATTCACTTAAATGCCACTAAAATTAAAACACTACAAAACTCTATAAATTCCTCAGTAATAATACACCCATAAGCAAATCATCTAAACAACTCTTTTTTAAAGCATCTTACATAATTTTTAAACTCTAACTAAAATCACTCAACAATTTCAAAAATTCACTTAGATGCCAGTAAAATTAAAACACTCCAAAACTCTATAAATTCCTAAATAAAAATGGAGCCCCCCCCCCCCCCCCCCTTCCCCCCCACCCACGGTTTGGTTCAATTGTGTCACCATAATGTGGTTGAATTTAATGAAAGTGATAGTGATTGACTCCATAGTGTTAAATTGCATGAAAAGAATACTAGTGCATATTGACAAACATTATTTTAAACAGGTGTGAATTTAAACATAAGATAATAATCTGATATAATAAAAGGTTTACAACAAACTTCTAATTGTTTAAAAATAACTATATTACAATGTTCTGTTTCTGAAAGGTCAATTTTGAAGAAAAAAATATTCCACAAAAATTAAATTTAGATTATTTTAACGACAAACAAGCAATTTTCATTAATAAAAATTGAAAATCATAGTCAATATCTAAAACTTCCAAAAAAAAAAACAAATCTTATAATATAAAGCTTGGTTCTTCAAAGTTACTAATTAATATGATTGTGACATGTGTCAAACTTTTTTTAAGATTGTTAGATGTGTCAAAAATATATTATAATTCTTTTTTAAAGGATTTAAAAAGAGATTAAGAAAAACAATTCTCATTACAAAATAGTCTTTTAAAGTTCAATTTATGAATTAGTATTTTAGAAAAGAAAAATTTAAAAAACTACCATTTCTATATTATATATTGTTAAAGATATTTGATAGTAATTTTAATTTTTTGATTGCGACATGTGTCAATAAATTTTTAAGATTGTGAAATGAGTCAAAATATCATACAATACTTTTTAAGGATTTAAAAGAGATTAATAAAAAGAAAAATTTTCATTACAAAAATAGTCTTTTAAAGTTATATTTTAAGATAGTGTATTGTTTTTTTTAAAAAGGAAAGTTACAAAATTACCATTTTTGGTATTTTACATTATATATTTTTAAATATAATTGATAGTAATTTTCATATTTTTAAAAAAATTCTAAACAAGAAAATAATTGTAAAAATCTATTTTAAAGTAATTATTTCTTTGTTAATAGTTTAAAAACAATTGTGACATGTGTAAGAAAGATACAATTCTCGTTTCTTTATGATTTAAAAGAGTTTTAGAAAACAAAATTCATTACAAAAATAGTCTTTTATAATTCTTTTTAGGATTTCATAAAAATTAATATTATATTGTTTTTTACAATTACATATTGTTAAAAAAGATGATCGTAATTTCTTTTTTAAAGCCTAAACAAAACATAATAGTTGTAAAAAGCTATTTGAAAATAATTATTTTTTTAAAAAGTTTTTTATAATTTTGTTTTAAAGATATTAAACAAACCGTAATTATAAAATCCAACAAGTACAATAAGTGATTTAATAAAAACTAACTATTAAATAAATAATATTCCTTTTTTAAAGTCTAAACTAAATAAAATTGTAAACTCTTATTAATTTCTTATAATTAACTAACTTTCCTTTTAATATATAATTGTATGTTAAAAATTATGAAAAAAAAGCTACAAATATTTCATATCTACATTTAAATTTAATTTCCACATATAGTAATTTTAACTTTTTGATTGCGACATGTGTTAATAAATTTTTAAGATTGTGAAATGTGTCAAAATATCATATAATACTTTTTTAGGATTTAAAAGAGATTAATAAAAAGAAAAAATTTCATTACAAAAATATTTTTTTAAAGTTATATTTTGGATTTCGTATTTTAAAAAATATAACTTTAAAAGAATATTTTTGTGTAAAATATTATATTTGTCTAATGAAGGCAACTATCTCCTCTTCATCCATGATCATCATTTAAATTTATCGGCCACAACATATCCAAATATTTTCAAATCCACATAATTGAAGCAGCTGATGAGTGAGCTTTAGAAAGAATGGGCTGCCATGGAAACAGGCACAAGCTCATCTATAGTTTCGTGTTCACTTGTGAAGAAGATCTTTGAGTTTGTAGAAAAAGTCTCCAAGAAAACTGATGCTCTCTCTCCAACAAAATTAGTCTTGTGAAGAGGCAGAGATGACACAACTGCAATCACCTGTAGCTGAAAACTCTTTCAGACTCTGATGATGATGACACCAATACGACAATAATTTCCATCATTAGTGACAAGCCTCACTGCAAAAAGAAAAAGAATTACAAAAAGATAATATTGTTATTAATCAACAAAAACAACGGAACCAATGAACAAACAAAATCTCTCTCAAAGAAAGAAGATACAAAAAGATAAAATATAATAACCTTCGGTAGACAAAACGCACCGTTTTGAGAAATAGCTCTGAGGCGACTTTTGAGGTACGACTAGGGTTTCGACGATGGATTCGGCAGGCACGTCGGATTCGCCGGACTCTCCGGAGAGTGATAAGAGGGGGCCAGAGATAAGCCACGAAGAGTTGAAGGCGGTGTTGAAACCAGGCTTAATACGATTACTTTGTGTATAGATTGCAAGCAAGAATAACTCTCTTTATATTACTTTAAAGAAAAACTTACTCAAAACCTCAAAAGTTTACAAACTCCCACAACACATACATAACTTGTTTGTTGTGTTTATATATCACAAGCTAAACGTAAACCTAATATTAGAGATAATGATTTACTTATTGTTTGTAGATAACTTTTAAAACAATTCACCATCTTTATCTCTTAAAACCGAATATACTAAGATATCTTTTAGCTTGGACTGCAGCGACTTCTTAGGCTTTGTTTATCCTCTTCAAGCTTATCTCAACAATCCCTCCTTTAAGCTTAAACTTGTCTTGAGCCAAGTCTTGAACACCAATGAACTCCCTCATTTCTGCAAACTTGATCCGACCAAGAGCTTTAGTCAAAATGTCTGCCTTCTGCTGACTACTAGACACATGCTCAACTGCAACTAACCCATTCTCCACACACTCTCGTATAAAGTGATGCCGCCTATGAATGTGTTTGCTCCGTCCGTGAAACACAGGGTTCTTTGTGAATGATATTGCCGATTTGTTGTCAACCCGAATCGTAACTCTGTCGCACACTCCTCCTGTGATCTCCCTCAAGATGTCTTGAAGCCATATAGACTGTTTTGCTGCCTCTGTAGCAGCCATAAATTCGGCTTCACACGAGGACAGAGCAACAATCTCTTGCTTCTGAGAGCACCAACTGATAATACTTTCTCCAAGATAGAACATGTGCCCAGTTACACTCTTACTGTCATCAGCATCCACCGTTAGCGAACTGTCATTGTACCCTATTAGCTCTGCCTTCTTCTCTGAACGCCAGTAGGTAAGACCATAACCGGAAGTACCCTGCAGGTATCTCAATACGTGCTTCAAAGCAGAGTCATGCGACTCCTTTGGATCGATCATGTATCTGCTGAGTACTCCAATACTGTAAGCCATGTCAGGTCGCGTGTGAACCAAGTAACGCAAGCATCCAATAGTTCTTCGATACCTTTTCTCTTCAACATACCTTTCTTCAGTCGCTTTTGAAAGCTTCAAGTTTGTCTCCATTGGTACGCCTGCTGGATTGCAGTCAAACATCCCGGTCTCAGTGAGAATTCTCAGCATATATCTCTCCTGCTTCAGTGTGATACCATTCTCATGTTGCATCACTTCAATACCCAGATAGTAGGTCAACCTTCCCAAGTCACTCATTTCAAACTTTGCTTCTATCTCTATCTTGAACTCATTGATCATCGATAAGTCTGATCCAGTGACAAGTAAATCATCAAAATAGACAGCCACAATAAGAATATGCTCTCTCCTTTGTCGTTGATAAAGAGAAGGTTCCTTTGAACATCGTTTGAACTCAAGCCCCTTAAGAATCTCATTCAACTTGTCATTCCAGGCTCTGGGAGCCTGCTTCAACCCATAGAGTGCCTTAGAGAGCTTGTAGACCTTTCCCTCACTTCCTTTTGTTACGAACCCCTCTGGTTGAGCAACGTAGACCTCTTCCTTTAGATCGCCGTGAAGAAACGCGGTCTTAACGTCCAAATGATGAACTTCCCAGCTGTTTGACGCTGCTAGAGCAATGATAAGCCTTATAGTCTCCATCCTTGCGACAGGGGCAAACGCCTCATAATAGTCAATCTCATGTCTCTGTACATATCCTTTCGCAACCAGCCTAGCTTTGTACTTGTTTACACTTCCATTCGGGTTTCTCTTAACCTTGAAGACCCACTTGAGTCTAATAGCCTTAGCTCCTGTAGGTAAGTCAACCAGTGACCAGGTGTGGTTCTTCTCGATGGAGGCTATCTCATCTTTGCAAGCATCCAACCATTCCTTCATATCTTTTGCTTCGGCAAAATCCCACGGTTCGTCGTTAATTGTCATCAAGAGCCACTCACATTCGGTCTCAGATAGTAGAACATAGTCTGATATGTACTCTGGTGTAGATTTGACTCTTGTAGAGCATCTTAGCTGAGGTTGAGCATCTTCATCGTCAGAGAGTTCCACAACTTCTTTATCACCATCCTCTGTTTTCAACTCTGTTCTCTCCTCTGTTTCTTTATTAACAGCCTCTTCCTCTGTTTCTTCGATGGTTCCAATTTCTCTCAAACCTCTGTTTCCAAACTTCTCGAGACTGATACTAAACGTACCGGAGATTGAGTCGTCATCTTGCTTGTTCCATTTCCACCCTTCTTCTTCCATGAATGTCACATCTCGACTCACTATGATCTTCCTGCTTGTGGGATCATACAGACGGTACGCTTTAGTTCCAGGCTCGGTTCCAAGATGTACTAACGCACGAGACCTATCATCAAGCTTCTTCCTATGAGGAGACTCAACTCTAGCATACACGACACAACCGAACACACGCAGATGAGACAAGTTTGGTTTGTTTCCTTTGAAAGCCTCATAAGGAGTCATTGTTGACAGAGTTTGTGTAGCGGTTCTATTGATCAGATAGGTAGCATGTCGTACCGCCTCTCCCCACATATAGTTCGAAACCCTCATGTGCTTAAGAACACTTCTTGTCATCTCCAAGATGGTTCTGTTCCTTCTCTCTACTACCCCATTCTGTTGGGGAGAGTATGGTGCGGTAAAATGTCTCTGAATCCTACTCTTCTCGCAATATGCATTGAACTCAGTCGAAGTGAACTCCCCACCTCTGTCTGTTCGAAACGTTTTGATAGACATACCTGTCTCTTGCTCTATTATCGCCTTGAACTTCCTGAATCTGTCAAAGGCCTCACCCTTCTCTTTCATCAATATTGACCACACATAACGTGTGTGATCATCAATGATCACAAACACATATCTGTTCCTTCCCGGTGTAGGAGGAGAGATTGGCCCGCAGAGATCACCGTGCAACAGTTCGAGTTTCCGTGATGCTCTAAACGCTGTCGCTTGTGGAAAAGGCCTTCTTGATTACTTCCCAAGAAGACAAGAGGCGCATGTCTTCTTCTCAACTGCAAACTTTGGCATTCCTGAGACAAGACCTTTGTCAACCATCATCTTTATGTTGTCAAAATTGACATGTCCTAGTCTCGCGTGCCATTGGTTAGAGGTACTGAATGCTGCTACCTGAAGACATGATGCGGATTCAGCTTCCAAGACCACCTTGTACAGTCTGTTTCTCCCTCTACTTGTTTCCACTAGCTGTCTTCCTACTCTGTCAAACACAGTCAGACGATCATTCTTCATTCTAACTTCACACCCAGCCTCAGTTGCTTGTCCCAAACTGATGATGTTGCTCTTAAGAGCAGGAATGAAGTACACGTTTGACATCTTCTTCTTTACTCCTCCTTTAAAGACAAACGTTATGGAACCCTTTCCCTTGATGTCAATCCGTGAATCATCACCAAACTTGACCTTTCCTGTGATTGTCTCATCCAGTTGGTTAAAGTATGAACGATCTCCTGTCATGTGGTTACTGGCTCCATTGTCCAAGTACCACACATTGCTCTTGTCCTGACTCATCTCCAAAGCATTGATATTCAGCTTCTCTTCATTAAGAAACACAACTTCATTCAGCATCAACTCATCGGCTTCATGAGTTTTGTCATCTTCTTTAACCTCTTGTGTTTCTTGAACCAACTTAAGCAGACGATCAGGGCAGTCACTCGCGTAATGCCCCACTTTGTCACAGCGGTAACATGTGATTCCTGATGCATCTCTTGCTCCGTTAGATCATCCACGACCCCTTCCTATGTTAAAGTATCTTCCACCACGACCATGACCTCTGTTTGTTCCATTGAAACTCTGTGTCTGCTGCTGATCAGTGTTAGCATACATCAGTTTGTTCTGCTCATCCATCGTCTCTACTTCCTCTTCTACACGTTCTTCATAGGCCTTTAAGCGTCCTATGATATCCTCGAAACTAGTTGTCTTCAAGTCCAGAACTTGTTCCAATGCAGCTACGATATGTATGTACTTTCTGTGAGGAAGACTTTTTCAGAAACTTCTTGACGAGTTTTGGTTCTTCTATTTCCTCTCCGAGTGCAGCAGACTTCGAGGATATTTCAAAGATTCTTCCTGAGAACTCATCAATGGACTCGTTGTCTTTCATTTTCAATCGATCAAACTCTGCCATAAGTGTTTGCAGGCGTGCTTCCTTCACTCTATCAGCACCCATATGCCTGGTCTTGATGGCATCCCACACCTTCTTTGCGGTGTCCAACTCTCCTACTTGCAGAACAAGCGACTCCGGTATGTACTGCACCAACAACGCCATAGCCATGTTATTCTTCTCGTCATCTATCGCTTCCGTTTCTATGATATCCCATGACTTGTGAACTTTTAATAGAATCTTCATCTTAATTGCCCACACTGTATAGTTTGTTGAACTCAGTATGGGGCATTTTATAGACGAAGATCCTATATCTTTAGGTTTAGCCGTAGTAACCGTAAGATCTCCCATCGTTTTCAACCTGAAAGCTCTGATACCAAAATGTTAAAACTAGGCTTAATACGATTACTTTGTGTATAGATTGCAAGCAAGAATAACTCTCTTTATATTACTTCAAGGAAAAACTTACTCAAAACCTCAAAGGCTTACAAACTCCCACAACACATGCATAACTCGTTTGTTGTGTTTATATATCATAAGCTAAACGTAAACCTAATATTAGAGATAATGATCTACTTATTGTTTGTAGATAACTCCTAAAATAATTCACCATCTTTATCTCTTAAAATCGAATATACTAGGATATCTTTTAGCTTGGACTGCAGCGACTTCTTAGGCTCTGTTTATCCTCTTCAAGCTTATCTCAACAGGCGGTTGGTTCTGTATTGGGTACAGAAGTTAGGAAAGGGACTCCGAGTTGGGTGACTGTGGCGCAAGATAAGAAGAGTTTGAAGAAGTACGATGTCGAGATATCAACGATTGATGGGCTACACAAGGTTGTGATTCCAGACGAGGTTCTTACCAGTGTGACTCCGCTTTGGGAAGACTTTGTAGTGGGGAAGTTCCTCGATTTGGCACCTCATATTGCCAAAGTTCACATGGTACTCAACAAAATCTGGAAATATGGTGATACAGCGGCAAAAGTTGATGTCTTTGAGGTCAATGCAACCAATATGAGATTCCGGGTGCCCAACCCGAAATCAAGGGAGAAGATACTTAGAAGGGAAATGTGGAATATCGCAGGTGTCCCAATGGTAGTCACGAAATGGATGCCAAGGGCGGATGAAGAGGCAGTTCCAATGTGGTAAACAATAAAGAAAAACTCGACATGTCTAATTATTACAGATCTTTGAAGACCGGAATGTATACATGGCTGAGCTCAAGGCACACTGAAATCTTCCTCTCCGTTTATAAGATTTAACATAAACACTGAAACTACACCTGAAATCAAGAATTATAAACACGGAAACAGGAAATGTTTGTTAAAAACACTGAACAGGAAACTACAACTAAATTCCAGACAAACTATTTGATTGAAAATATTTCATGAGCAATCATAAATATAGAATACTCACCCATTAATCAAAACCAGATAGACCAATGGATGTTTGAAATATCATGACAGATAAGGATCATAAAGTGGATTCTTGGTGTCTGGAACAGTGATCCCATACTATTTAATCTGGGCACTAAGGTCATCAGGAGAAAAATATTCCATGACAGCAAGAACATCCTTAAATTCAACAAAAGGATGTGAAATATGTTCTCTCAAGAAAAACAGACATGAGTTTGGTTCACTTAATTTGTTTGACTCTTGGATTTAGATTTATGAGTAAAGAGAAGAGTAACCGGCACTGGTGAATAGTTTTTTTTTTTTGACAAAAAAAGTTAAAACCGGGTCACTATTGGAACCAGACCTAATCCCCGGGGGAGTCGCAAGCCCGCGGATGGACTCCTTCTCCTGGGCATTCAAATGGGTCCTAAAGTATAGACTCATATCCGCGTTAGGTGAACAGAATAATGTGACTTAGTTTCGCATAGCAGGATGATCGAACCTGAAACGTGTTGGCGTCTCAGGCCCGTCCACTGCCACTTGACCACAAGGCCCGTTCAGCACTGGTGAATAGTTTTACCCTCAAAAGAAACATAAATCTGTTTTACCCTCAAAAGAAAATAAATCTGTTTTTTCCATCATTGCCATAGCCATAAACAAAGAAAGTCCAGCTTCGTTGTGTGTGTCCCAAGCAGCGATGCATGAAGCCGTATTTTTAGAATATTCTTTACTTAGATGTAGGGGACCTGATGATAGGTGAAGTGGTAATTATCAAAAAAGATTATTTAACAGACTTTATTAAAAACTAAAAACTGATTTTTATATAGCGATAAGTATAATTTTTTTTTAAACAATATCGAAGTGGTAATTATCAAAAAAATTTATTTAACAGAATTTTTTAAAAGCTAAAAAATTGATATATATGGAGAGTTTATTAGTTTTTCTAAAAACAATCGATAGTTTTTCTTTTTAAACAATATGGAGAGATACTGTAGAGTTATAAACCATGGTCATATTTATAGATAAATAAAAATAAGATAACCATAAATTTAGAAACCGAAAATAATTATTTTATATATTTGTAACCTAACTTGTATGTCTATATATAACGTTGGTAAGTTAGAAATCCTCAATTTCTCTGTCAAGAAACACAAAACATGACTATTATCTCCGACCTTTCCTTGGATTTGGTAGAGAAGATACTCTCTAGGGTTCCCATAATTTCTTTAGGAGCGGTGAGATCCACTTGCAAACAATGGAACCGTTTATCCAAAGATCGGGTTTTGTGTAAAGCAGAAGCAAGGAGGCATCAGTTTCTACGCTTTATGGTGAAGAACTATAGGCTTTGTTCAATGAGATTCGATCTCCACGGAATCCTCGACGGAGAAGAATTCGTGGATCCTTCTATAAAGGAGATCACAGTCGTTGATTCACTTAATCTCGTCAAGGTAACCAATATATTTCATTGCGATGGCTTATTGTTGTGCGTTACCAAGGACAAAGAGGAGAACAAAACTACCCTCGTGGTCTGGAACCCATATTTAGGACAAACCAGATGGATTCAAGCCAGAAATTACTACAACAGGTTAGACGTTTATGCACTCGGATACGACAGCAATAATCGCAAACACAAAATCTTGAGGTTCTTTGATGCTGACCTGTCTTACAAGGTTGCTCTGTACGAAATCTACGATATTAGTTCTGATTCCTGGAGAGTTCTTGATATCACTCAGGAATGGGACATAATGGTGTATCATCGTGGTGTGTCTTTGAAGGGAAATACTTATTTTTTTGCTAAAAAAAAATTGCTATTCGAAGATGGACAGGTACAAATAGCCGAGCCCCATGCTATCTTACTTTGTTTTGATTTTACAAAAGAGAGATTTGGACCGCCTTTGCCTCTACCGGTTGAGCACTATGTTGACGATACTGGGACACTCTCTTCTATTAGACACGAGAAACTGGCAGCCTTATATCAGCCCACAAGTATGTCTGACGTGGAGATTTGGGTGACTACTAAGATTGAGCCCAATGCAGTGTCCTGGGTTCCCTTTTTAAAAATTGACTTGGAACCATTCACAGGTTTCGGATTCCAGTTTCACCATGATGGTTCCAGTTTCTTCATTGATGAGGAGAAGAAAGTCGCTGTAGTTTTTCAAGTTGAGGAATCTGAGATGCCCTGCTATGATACAGCTTACCTCATTGGAGAGAATGGATACTTTGAAAAAATAGGTCTTGGAGAAGCTGAGAAACACCAGTCCTCCGCTTATAACGTGGGAGAATATTGCCCACTTGTGTGCTCTTGTTCCTTTGTTCCAAGTTTAGTGCATATCAACAACGAATTTACAGGAAGCCAAACTTAAAAAGCAAAGAGGAAGCAAAAGAAGAACTATGATAATACTCACTTATTTGTTTTTTTTCATCTCTTTTTTGTTTTAATATTTCTTTTTTTAAATCTATTTTGGATATACCATTGGTAATTTCTACTATTTAGTTAACAAGTTTTAGATGATCAGAAACTTAATTGTCGGATTGCTCTCTATCCTTCACTGGATTAATGAAACGATATAGTAGCCAGCCTTCCAGAGCTGGCCCTTGGGCCAAGCCAATGAAGCCTATGCTGCCGGCCGCCAGTTTTAAGAAAACATTCCGGCCACATTTTTACCAAATATTTCCTTAGTCTAGTGGTTTAAGACGCAGCAATTAAGTTTAATTCGGGCAACCTGGGTTCGAAACTACTGTAGTACATATTTTCTTCTCTTTTTTTGTTTTGATAAGTGGCCACAATTTTTTTTTTTGCTTCTAGCCTTCTTAAACCTAGGACCGGCTCTGCAGCCTTCTCTATAGCTTACTTAAGATTTTTTTTTTGTAGCTGTGCTTAAGGTTATATTCAATTAACTGTTTACTTGCATGTTATCACAAGAACCATGTAGTAACGTATGTGGTCTGGTCCCCTTACATTGTGGTAAATCAGAAGTAAAGCAAGCATAAAAATACTATCGCCACCCCAGATCTAATATTTTGACAGAGTAGCATAAAAAGATCCCTTGATAGAGTCCCCGCTGATTTGTCATCTTTACTGTCAGAACTGCATCCAGGACGTTCAAAAAGAATGTAATAATAACAGGTCAGCCATATGAATGAGAATGAACAGAGTATCACTGCAGGAAATTTTATTAAATATTATAGATTTTACTATTTTCTTACTAATATTTAATATATATTTGATATATATTAAATCAATTTGTATAAAACTAATAAAATGATATAAAATTGTATAATTATAAAAAATTAGCCTAAAAATATTTATAAAATTTCTTGATATTAAAGAAGCTAATAATCTTACGATTAGATATTTAAATTTTTAAAAAATTGTAGAAAATTTTGAAATTTTTAGTAATATAAATTTTATAATTATATAAAATAATAATATTTCGAATTTGAAATGTTATATATGTTTCTAACTTATATTTAAAAATAAATTTTATTAAATACTATAGATTTTGCTATTTTCTTACTAATATTTAATATATATTTGATATATATTAAATCAATTTTGTATAAAACTAATAAAATGATATAAATTGTATAATTATAAAAAATTAGCCTAAACAATATTTATATAAAATTTGAAATATAAGAAACTAATAATCTTACAATTAGATATTTAATTTTTTTAAAATTATAGAATTTTTTGAAAGTTTTAGTAATACAAATTGTATAATTATACAAAATAATAATATTTCGAAATTCAAAATTTTATATATGAATATATTTATTTTAGAGATGATGTATGAGCTATTACCATATTTTAAAAAAGTTTACCAAAAATAAATATCAATATTAAATGTAATATATGCATTATTACCATTCTAATAAGTTTGCCAAAAATATAAATCAATATTAAATGAATATTCATGTCATATTTTTCGGAAACCATGTCATCAATTTAAGTAGTCATGTCATATATATTTTGTGAAACTGATTGTAGAGAAGACACATGACAAAATCACTTCGCAAATATAGTCTAGAGGATTTTTGGATTTCATATTTAAAAAAACAGGAAAGTTACAAAATTACCATTTTTAGTATTTTACATTATATATTTTTAAATATAACTGATAGTAATTTTCATTTTTTTTAATTCTAAACATGAAAATAATTGTAAAAATCTATTTTAAAGTAATTATTTCTTTGTTAATATTTTTTTAAAAAAAAATTGTGACATGTGTAAAAACGATACACTTCTCTTTTCTTTATGATTTAAAAGAGGTTTAGAAAACAAAATTCATTACTAAAATAGTCTTTTATGGTTATTTTTAGGATTTTTATAAAAATTAATATTATATTGTTTTTTACAATTACATATTGTTAAAAAAACTGTTCGTAATTTCTTTTTTTAAAGCCTAAACAAAACATAATAATTGTAAAAATCTATTTGAAAATAATTATTTTTTAAAAAAGTTTTTTTATTATTTTGTTTTTAAAGATGTTAAAAAAAACTGAATTATAAAATCCAACAAGTACAATAAGTGATTTAATAAAAACTAGCTATTAAATAAATAATATTCCTTTTTAAAGTCTAAACTAAATAAAATTGTAAAAGTACTCTTATTAATTTCTTATAATTAACTAACTTTCCTTTTTAATATATAATTGTGTGTTAGAAATTATAACAAAAAAGCTACAAATATTTCACATCTACATTTAAGTTTAATTTCCACATATTATTTTTACAAAACACAATAGTATTTATGAGGAATGTATTACATTAGTATTTTCTAAAAATTTCTTTATACAACTCAATTTTTCTTATCATCGTTATTACATCTTATGATGCTAACATATTTTTTTTAATTATGAGATTGTTGTTGTACAGGAGTATTGTGTGAATATGATGAATATGTGTTTATACATATAAGACAAATATATAATTAACCAAACATAATTTTTTATAAAAACCAACTTATGTGTTTAAAAATCTTTAAAAAATAATTATATAATAATTAATTTTCATTTTCTAAAATTATAAATAAAATAAAAATGAAAAATTAATTTTTATTTTATCATAACTAACTAACTTTCATTTTTAATAATTTTGTGTTAAAAAATTTATAAACCAAAAATAACTTCAAATATTAGTGATATTGAAAAAACAAATTTTTAAAATGGCAACTTTTAAAAATGGCAAAATAGTTAATATTAACTTGAAATAATTATTTCATAGTAATTTTTATTTTTCTAAATCTAGACAAAATAATTGTAAATTATTATGTAATATTAATTTCTTTTTCTAAAACCCTAAAACACTGTAAATGAATATTTGATAGTTGTTTTCCTTTTTTCTTAAAACAAAATCCTAAACAAAAGAGATTTGTATCATTTTTTTAAGTCCTAACCAAAAGAGAACTGTAAAAGCTTATTTGATAAAAATTTTAATAGAGAATTTGATGATGAACATGATACTAAAAATTATTAATTTTTAAAAAGAAGTGTAAAATTTATTATTGATAGAAATTGTAAAAAGAGTAATTTTAAAATTATTTATTAGTAACTAGAAATAATTATTTTATAGCAATTTATTTATTTCTAAAATTCTAAAGAGAAGTTAATAGTATAAGGTTATATAACAGTAATTTTCTATTTCTAATATCCTAATCAAAAATGTAAAGGAGTATTTAATATTACTTTTATTTTTTTATTGTAAAATTTAAAAACTTATTTAATAAAACATTAGATTAGTACATAAGAAAATACATAATGTTATTATTTACTTGATTGGTGTTATTCGACTTTCAATTTTTCTTATTTTTTATTCAATTTTTTATTTTGGATTTGGTTCAATTCAAAAATTTAGGTATAATGTTTTTTCTAATCCAAATAGAAAGTTGATAACAATTTATCTATTTACCATTATTATAAAATACAAATTTTAACTTGAACTTATGTATGAAAATTATTTTTTTAGTTATAAAATAAATCTCACACAACATATGCAAATCAATCATAAAACTATAAAAAAATATTAGTTTCGGTTTTCTATTAAATTATAACATCAAACAAAACCGTTGCAACGCAACGGGCTCATATCTAGTTATTACATAAACAAATACATACGCTATATATTGAGAAAGCACGATATAAAAAGTGAATTTGACAATGATTTCCGAAGAATAGCCTTATTCATGTATAGAATATTCAATCAATTATTTCTTTCTATGTGTTTGATATTTCTCTGATTCAAATTGTGTGTTTTACTATCAATTTTTGGCTATATAAATTCATAATAGCACACAAAATTAAGAAAAAAAAGAAACAAATCTTCTATATGAAATTATGAATTTTCGTCAAGATACAAACGTTTATGTATCTAGATCCTTTTGATAGAAACTTGCATTGACTTTGGCTTTTCTGATTACAAAATTTGATCTTGTTTCCATGTAGTGGATTTGAATTTATTTTATTAACTGATATAAATAAATTGTAAATTTTATAAAAGTATTATTTAAAAATATTTGAAATAGGTAAATACTATTGATTGCTAGTTATTAAAAACGTATAGTATAAATAAATAATAAATTAATTATAGTTATATTTTTAACATGCATATAAAATCTATAAAATTCATATTATAAGATCGAATGGAGTATATTTGAATGAAATATGTTTATTTGTACATCTGTTCATAAGATAAAGCATTTGGTTAGTTGACAAAAAACTATATGTTAAATTAATTTAGAGAAATATCTTTTTTTTGTTGCTTGATTGTATTATTAAACTTTCAAAGCAAAGAGTTCTTACGAGAACTAACAAAACAACATAGAAAATAGATACACCAGTAGGAATTCAAAATAGACTAACACATCTACTTTGCGTATGGATGACTAAAGATTTTTCATATAAAAGCTTCATATTTGCTTTTGGAATAGATGAATCTCAAAAGAGATAATCTTCATATTAATCCAAAAGCATCACACTTCAGAGTAAGTTGAAAATGGTCGTCATTCTCTGTTTATTATTCCAGTAGGAGCCAACAAGATAAAACAACTTTCTATTTTGCTCTATTAGCAGAGTCAATCTCCGTTCCATAGAATTCCAGGATGCCTTTCGAAGTAACCATAGTTTGCAATAAGAACTCCATTACTATCGAATGAAGAACCATCAAATATTGAAGCCGGTAAGATCCGTCGCCACCATCCATAGTAGATCTGTCAATTACCTTTTCTAAAAAGTTTAACTGAACCGAAAATTTTGTCTTTTCAAACCAATTGGAAGAATCATACAAAAAACAATTAAAAAACCTTGTCAGATTGAAATAAATTAGCAATAAAACATTGATTGGAAACAAAACAGATCAAAGAAAGAAAAGTAAATCGAATTAAAGAAGCCGATATCGGAGCTGGAGAAGTCTCCGATCATCGGATTGAAACTATAAAAAATCTCTCTTTTTTTCTCTTGACGACTAGGGTTTTCTCTCCCAAAAAAAGAAAAGAAAAACTGTGCTGAGTTTTTTGAGAGAAATATCTTTAGAAAGCTATAAAAAAGTTTTTGTAACAAATATAATCTCTAATAATCAGAATGACCAAAATATTTTATTAAAAAGGTAAATATACACTTATCCTTCAAAGGTTAACTAATTTAGTTTTTAAGGTTTAGAGTCAAGAGGTGAGATTTAGGGTAGAGTTTAAGATTTTTAAAAATAAAAAATAAATATTAAAAGTTTAAAAATAATATTTTTTTAAATAGTTTCAAAAATTATTTTTGAATTTTAAAAAGAAAATAAAAGAAACTTCAAAAAGAAAGTTGGAATTTGAAACATATAATCCTTTTTTTTACCTTTTATGATTCATTACCTTATAATTCTCAATGGCACTCTTTGATAAAACATTTTGGTAAATTTTTTCGAGAGAAAAACTTAAAGAATTGCCTATTAATTTATTAAGTGGGGGCAATTAATATTTTAAAGAGAGATGTAATTTCGAAAGGAAGTCATTTTACCAAAAAAAAAGTCATTTGGTTGGAGCGAACAATAAACAACTGTAAAATAGAAAGTTTTTTATCAAAAAAAAATAAAAAATAAAAAATAAACAACTGTAGCGTAGAAGCAGAGGGGGGACGAAAAAGGTTTTCTGTCGAGAAGAGGTGTGCGGAAAAAGTTAAAATTCCTCTATTTTGATTTCGAGATTTTTCAATTCCACTTCCTGATTCCAATCTCTCCGAGAAGATGATCATCGGGGTTCTTGTTTGCTATTTGATCTTCTGATCGTTCGTTCGTTCGTTTGTTTGAGGTTTTTTTGACTGTTTAGATCCGTTTTTTTTTTTCTCTTTTTTACTTATGCTTAGATTCTCTGATGATTTTGATAAGGTTGTGGTTTAGGGTTTTACGGTTTCTGGTTGAGCTGAATTGCTGGTTGCTTTTGATGTTGGATTATAGCTTGCTCTGCTTGAAGATGTTAATGTACTTAGTGTTGATAAATCTGATAAGACCTGTGTAGTAGTGAGAGCTGAGACTGATGTTGGATTATAGCTTGCTTGAACTTGTTTCAGTCTTTTTGCAAGTTGATAGAATATATTCGTCAGGATGTAATTTTGTCTCCTGTCTCTTCACACTGCTTGTAGGTTAAGCATAGATGAAGAGTCTTCGGGTTATACAGTTGTGATAAAGAAAGAATAAAAATGGGAGGTTGCTGCTGTTGTTCTTCACGAAGAGCTGATCTTCATAATGCTCCTCCCTACTATTACGTTAGTCTCATCATATGCTTCTTCCTACTTCCCCAAGATAGAATGGTTTTGCTAAATAACAAGTTTTTTTTTTTTGGTCTTTGTCTCTGCAGTATCCGAGAGCAACAGAAGAGCGAGTTCCTTTATCTTCCGCTCATACAATCTCCTCTGGTGTTGTTGTTGTGGTCGACACAAATTTAGAGACTTCATCCCCCGATGCTTATATACCACCACCACTGCCTACTCCTTTCGATGTGGCCATCGGTGTTCCTCAGACCCCAGGAAACGCTGAAGGTACTGCTTGTTTTGATATTAGAGAGGTTTCAGTGGAAACCGCTAATACAGTCTTAGCTCATGGAACAGTCGATGGTATCACTCTCGGGGTTCCAACTACATGCCCTTGTAAAGAAACAGAAAGCAAACTACAGACAGAGATTGAAGATATAGACCCCAAGAAGCTATCAAAAGATGTCTTTGTACCAGTGGAGGAAGAGGAGGATTGTCCCATTTGTTTGGAAGGTAGTTTTTTTTTTTCTGACTTTGTGTACATCTCAAAGATATTAACGTAGCCTTATATATATATCTTGTCTTGTTTTATTGATTCAGAATATGATATGGAGAACCCGAAACTTGTAGCCAAATGTGAGCACCATTTTCACCTGGCATGCATTCTAGAATGGATTGAGAGAAGTGAAACCTGCCCCGTTTGCAACAAGGTATGTTTTGGTGCTGTCTGCCCCCCGACATACTCGTTTTACTTCCCGGGAAGTGTCTTAATGTGGATCCGTTTGTTTTGCAGGAAATGGTGTTTGACTCTCCCCTTGACTAGCAACCTGCAAGTGCCACAGCAGAAAGAAAACGGAGAAAAGGAGAAGAAGCTTAAAAGGAAAGATGGTAAGAGAATACACTAGAGTAACGTTCTTGATTCACAAGTCGCATATTACAAATCAAATCAGTGTTCATATACATAGATGCTTGTACAGAGACATTTGAAGTCGACTACAAAAAGAAAAAAGACTATTAAGATAAGAATTTAGGGGTTAATTATGCTTTAAGATCCGCTTCTGTGAATAACAACAACAACAAAACGAAGCTCTCGTATCGTGGATTTTGTTCTTGTTTTCTCATAGGTTCTTTTATAAGCCGTGGTTTCAATTTTGGGTTTTTTTTTGTTCTTGGGTTTAAGAAAAAAGTAATCAAGCTCTGAAATTGAGTTTATTATGGATTGTGTTGTAAAACTTGTATTTCTCCTTATTATTGATGTGCCAATAGGCATCTATATATATATACATGTTACCAGGAATAGATAAATGGAAAGATCCTATTTCCTAGGAAATACATGGAAATAGTATTATCCTAATACAAAACATAAATATGGTAAAGTCTAAGTCTTCCTTTCTTCCTCATGCGTCTGGTCCGGTTCGGTATTGTCTGTCCGGTACGTCCGCCCGGTACTGTCCGGTACGGTTCGGTTATGTCCGTCCATCCAATGGTTTATAACACTCCCCCTTGGACACCATAACCGTTTCAGAGTTCATAGTGTGCTTCATGTTGCCTCATTAAAACCTTACCAGGAAAACCCAATGGGACAAAACCTTGGTGAAGGAAAAAGAGTACAACACACACTACTCCCCCTGATGAATGCATCACTGAAGATGTCCGTGTAAGGACTTGTAAATATTGATTCAGTGAGCTTGGAGTGTTTGTGTTTCTTTCTCTTAGAATTTCGCAGAAGAACACTTGGACGTACTGTGCCTTATGTCGTCCAACTTATAATATGGTCGACCATTATGGTCCTTGACCAAAAACGTATGTCTCTTAGACTACTAACCACTTTACTTGGTCGGATCTCATCCATAAGTGTTTATGGATCGTCCTATAGTATGACCTGGTCGTTTATGGACAGTGAGATATTTCTCTTAAGTACTATCGAAAAATGTACTGAACTGGTCGATCCATATTGTGTCATAGACCTTGTCTATACACATCCATAATTTTCTCATGAGTGTCTTAGATCATGACTTGATCAGTGATCATTACTACAATGAGTTTTACATACTCATTAGACTTTGGTTCTATAACCAAGTACACTCATCGGACCTTATTCTTGGCAATCAATCTTTCTTGCCATATGTACTATCCATACTGATAGTTGATACCTCAAAAGTCAAACCACGTTTTGGGTTAACAAAATTAGTCATCTCTCATGGATGATTCGGCTGGAAAGAAGCCGGACATAGTCTTTGATTTGGTATGGTCTTTGGCGTGAACCATAATGGTTCTCTTCGCTTTTTGCTGTGACCATCTTATATCTTACTTAGGGCGTGCTGATCTCATACACATACCCACGACTATGGTCTCTGCTATGAGTTATTGCAGTCCTTATATACATAGTTTTAAGAATCAATCTTGTTTATACACACACACAACCTTTGATGGATGTCTAAGATGTTGTTGGTGTGTTGCTATCAAGCCTTTGCCGTAGACCATTGGGTGATAGACCACGACCAATCACATGGTGATTGGTACTTCTCTCATACGGCTATATCTGTATATGCAGTCCCATGTCCTTAATTTGTATGGACCTTTGCTAGGCGTGCCTATGGACTGCTACATGATAGCTGATCTTTTGAGATCTAGAAATAAACTGTATCAACCTCTCTTTAGGCTGGTTCCAAACACAAGGGATTTTGTACTTCTTATAAGTATGTATGGACTGAATTGGATTGTTCTTAGACAGATCATTTACTTATACAGCTGCTTAATGATTCAGTCCATGAACAGCTTAGGAACAATGCTGTTCATTGAGAATTTCTTTTCTCATCTTTGTGGTACCTTTATAATATTTGATCCAGTGATCCATATGCTTGCTTACTACGTTTTTATCTCTTACTTATGACCAGACCTTTGTCAATTTCAAATCTGAGTAGTAGCATCCACCACATAGGAGTATATCTCCTTATAAACTGTTTTTCGGTCTCTGTGAGTAACCTTGTGTAATCAGCTGTGTTCAAATGCTGTAAATAGGCACATGCACGTCTTAGACCACGTGACCATGTCCTTATCTCACGGTTAACTTTCCTCACATGACCCATTCACTGGTTTTATCACTTGATGGCGTTTTATGGCCAATACGTCCATCTTTCTTTACTTTAAACCCCACGTCCATTTTATTCTTTGTGAGTACTCTCGTGGGTTTATGATCCTCGCATTATATCTTATACTCAAGTGCTACTTTCTTTTATGAGATCTCTTATATGTAAATACATCAGTGGTGTTAACACTCTTATGTATGGTTCCATTGTGTTCCAGACATGTCCAAATCGATCTGAGATTTCATTATCTAGGACCTTTATTTCCTTGCAGTTTGGCGTCCCAAACTACATGGTCTGGTACCTTAGATGGTTAGCTGGCCAGCCTTATCTCCATGTCCGGACTGGTTCCCTTTTGAACTCGGATTTATATCATTCTGTGCACCTTTTCATTTCTTTCTATCCGAGGTTCCTTTATCTTATGGAACACTTTGGTCTATCTTGTATAGACTCTGTAGCAACTTGATTGTGTCTCTTAGGACATCAAATTTCGTGGTGCATAAGCTGGTATGACATTTAGTCATTCTTTTCTTTTCTTTCGGGTCAATGTGTCTGGCATCTAGTTCTGCTAGCTTTTGCATTATTTGATCACATTCTTTGGACGTCTTAGATTATATTTCTAGTCCGAGGATCTTGCCAAGACAATGATGGTTAATACCAATCTCTTACTCTTTATCCAGCTTATAGCTTTCTCACTTTTGATGTTGGACAGTCGGATTACTCATGCAATCCGTGAACCTGGCCATTTAATTTTATCACCCATATTTGGCTCAAGGTTTCATATAAATTCGTGGGAGAAAGTCATACTCCTATCCAACATATATTCCCAATTCTTATCTCAGTTTCTATCTTAGAAATCACATATGAATGTGGTGGTTAAATCTCTTTAAGATTTCATATGTCTGGTCGTGACCCGTATTCAATCTGAGATGGGAATATCTATGCTCACTTATATGGCCTGATGCATATTGTCTTTACACATGTATATCAGTGTGTTCCCAAGCATTAGGTCGTGGCCTTTGTATTATAAGAAATCAGCCAAATGATTGTCCATGGTTCTGTTCTCGACCCGGTCGGTTTCATCGTCCGTGGTACGGTCGTATGAACTTTGATTAATATTGAGCTGAAACATTAATGAATGAAATCTTGTACTTTTACTTTGGGAGAAAGCTAAAAACTATGGACTGAAACTGAATCACAACATTTTTAACTGAGAGAGAAGGGTTCGATCTACGGATCTTATATAAAGGAAGGGTAGGGTCTTCGCTTCACTTTATCATCGGCGTTCGTGAAAAAAAAAGTATACAAAAAAGTTCAGTTTTCTCTCTTAATTTTTTCATCATCTCCACTCGAATCCGGAAGAAGAAGAAAGACACCCAGAATAAGAGAAAAAGAGATGTCTTCGCCGAGCAAACGCAGAGAAATGGATATGATGAAGCTGTACTTTCACTTCTTCTTCTTATATATATATTAAAAAAAAAAGAGTTAGTTTTGATTTGATGTTGATATTGTTGGAAGGATGATGAGCGATTATAAAGTGGAGACGATCAACGATGGCATGCAGGAGTTCTTTGTTGAATTCAACGGTCCCAAAGACAGTAAGATTTCATCACCTTTTTTTTCTGTATCTTTGAATGATCTTTTAATCAATCACTGGTGCTTCTGCTGATTATTATTGATGATGGGGTTTTTAATACGTCCATGATTTTTGTTGCTCTGATCTGGTGTTGATGTTGATAGGTCTGTATGAAGGAGGAGTGTGGAAGATAAGGGTTGAGCTACCAGATGCTTATCCTTACAAATCTCCTTCCGTTGGTTTCATCACCAAGATTTATCATCCTAACGTTGATGAACTGTCAGTTTCATTCTTTTCCATTATTATTGGACACTGCCTCCTCATCTTGAGAGTCTCTTTTTTTTTGTTATTGCAGGTCCGGTTCTGTTTGTTTAGATGTGATCAACCAGACTTGGAGTCCTATGTTTGGTCAGTGCCAATTTTAAAAGTTCCAATTATTGTTGTTTTGAAGATTTGTTTTTTACTTAACTTTTTTTTTAAAATGTTTTGGTTTTGTTGTTTTCCTTTAGACCTTGTGAATGTGTTTGAGACATTTCTTCCTCAGCTTCTTTTGTATCCAAACCCATCTGATCCTTTGAATGGGGAAGCTGCTGCTTTGATGATGCGTGACCGTCCTACTTATGAACTACGAGTTAAAGGTAAATCCAACCATATTCTTCTACTGTTGTTAGGAGATCAAGTCTAAATTCTAAAACAAAACTGTTATTTTCTTGGATGATTTTTTTTTCTTTTATTTGATGTGAGGTCAAGTATTTAAGATTACTTTCATAAATATCTTGAACTTGTTTGAGATTTACCATTCTTTAAGCTAAATGCTACTCTAGAATCATTTGTGTTTCTTTATTCTAATGGAAGCTTTTGCTTAGTTTATGTGAACTGAAATTTAGTAACTCTCGCAGCTTATGTGATAATTTGCACTATGTAAATCCGTCTTTTATTTGCTCGTTAGAAATCTCATGATGAAGATATTGTTTCTGGTCATATTAAAGTTTAGGATCGTTATGTTCTAGTTATTAACTGAAGAGGTGATAACATATGATGGTAAAGACTTAACCATAGGCAGGCTTAGTCAACGCAAAAATTGAAGGAAGTTTGATGGGTGGGTGGTCATTTTGGTTGTGTGATGTTTTGGTTTAATGTTTCAGAATACTGTGAGAAGTATGCAAAAGCAGGGGAAGGTTCAGAAGATGAGTCTAGCGATGAAGAATTAAGTGAAGAGGAATATGGTTCCGGTGAGGATGAAGATGATGATGCAATTGCAGGCCAACCAGATCCTTAAACCAAGATTTGGTAGAGCTATATGATGTTTGATCATCAATTTTATGTATGCTTATAAGTTAACCGAACTGTGAAATCTGCTGTTTCTCCCTTTTATGTTTGTTCCACCTGTTTAGATTTACCGGTCCGGACGTTTGTGTACATTATTAGACCGAACCGGATTCTCAAATCTTCCCGATTTCAAATAAACAGATCACTAGATATTGATCCGCGCTTCAAAAGCGCAGATTTTTTTTTTAAATTATAAATAGTTTCCCGATTTAAAGATATTTTTTTTAAGTTTCGCGTTTGAGTTATTTCTTTTTTGGGTTTTGATTTGGATTTTAGGTAAAATATCAAAATTTTAAAAATATATTTGAAGTATTAGGATAAAATTTAGGGTATTTTCGGTTTCTCAGTCTGATTTCAAGTAAAATTTTGATATTTGGATTTTTTTGGGTTTTATTTTGTTTTTGAGTTTTTTCGTGTTTTATATATTTTGGGTTTTCAGATATTTCTAGTCTTTTTTTGGGTTTTAAATACTTGAACTAATCCAAACCTATTATATACCCAAAAATACAGGTATTTAACATGTGTGAATTATATACCCCAACCGACTTTTAATCAGAAATAATCGTTCTAAATCTAAATTAAACTTTTTTAATTCTTACTTAGATTCAAATATCTAGGATCTAAAAGATCTGGACCAGCAAGGAACAGATCCTTGCCCGATTTGAGGACTCAAATGCCCATACTTTCCTTTTTTTTTATTATATTTTATGTGAATTTTATAAGTCATATTTGTTAAGTTAGTAAGACGTAAGATGTATATGATAGATTTTTGGCTAATTTAATAGTGTAGATATGTATTGTTATTAAAAATGTACATATATCTTAGATAACAAATTTTTATCATAAAGATTTTTTATAAAATTAATTTAACGTGATACGTAATTTAGTTTTAAACATATTGGTTGCTCTTCTTTATCAAATTTGATTTTGTAAGCATTTAAAACTATATTTGTAAGATGGCACGGTATATGATATAAACTTAGTTCATTTTGATAATTAAATTCTAAATATTATAGATCCATTATTGAGTATAAAATAGTGCATAATGTTACTACATAAGAATTTTAACGTTGGGTGATAAAATAATTTCTTTAAATATATTTGTATTGGACTGTATTTAAATTGTTATTTTTGTATAAAGTATCATGAAATTGATCTTATTAATAAATATGTTATGCTGTTAGTTATGGTTTTGAGACTTGATTCCCATGGACTAATAACACTGAATAGTCTACCACCGGAAGGCATAATGCAAGCTTAGGAGAAAAGTACATGTTCAATTGTTCAAAAATCCTGTCACTGCTCTTGATTTAGTACGAGTCTCAGATGCCTTTAACGTAAGCAGAGTACTTATAAGTCAACAATATTAAAAAGGAACACTTTAATATGAGAAAATTACAAGAATCATTATTCTGCTCTTCAATTCCAGCATATTCTCTACTATTTTGTCTTACACCTTCAAAAACACCCTCTTCCCCATCTCCCAGTTGAATATCACCTGATTGAGCAGTGTGATAAACACGACCAAAACGCTTAGTCTTAGCCATCCTTGTTGTTCAAGCTTCGTAGTCACCAAGAGAAAGAACGATGATTGGGGTCTCAGTAATTACGGCTCAGTATTTACAAGTTTAGCAAAAAGGTAAATAGGGCTCGTGAAGTTTTTTTGTCATGTATTAAGTTAAACGTTGTAGTTTAAGTTAACGGAGGTTAATGATAATTAACTGTTGACTTTGGAGTAGTTTAAAACGACCTAGTCAACATAAATGTGAGATTAAATTGCCCAAAGTTAAGAAGTTGATGATTTAAATTGCTCAAATTCAAGTTTGAGTTTTTTTTGGTTTTTTTTTTTCGAAAGTTGGAGGTTATTTTAGTGGTTTTCTCTATTGTAATTAACTGAACTTTCCTAATGTGTAGGTTAGTGGGCCTAAACGATTTGTTACATTTATAACTAATTGTATATTATTTAGGATATGCTATGATTAGAAATTAAATATTGAGTCTAAATAAATTCTAGTGAATAGATTCAATGACTTTTCATAACTAGATTTTTTCAGAATGTTTCTATTTTAATAGTATAGATACCAGTTTAGACTGTTTATTGGTTCAATAATCTTATCTTGACCTTTGACCTTTCCAAAGATTAGAGCTTACTATATAAAGAGTTTCAACATTTTCTCTCTTTTGATGATATTTTACTCTCAAAAAGAAATCAAAGGTAGGATTGCCAGATTAGAACTCAAAGATACCTAATCAAAATCCAAACACAATTTCAAACTATCAATCATAATTCGAATTAGAGCTATAAATTGGGTGAATCCATGTCCATTAGCCCATAACCATTTGTCCATTTATCATTTGTGAACAAATAATGTCATGTTCATTAGGAACCATGTCTACTAAAGACCATACCCACTAATACCCATATTTTCATGGCCTGCCATAATGATCATATAAAAAAAAAATTTAAATGGCAGCCCATAATGATCATATAAAAAATTTTAAATTTAAATTTATACAAATTCATAAAATTAAAATTTATCGATAAATTCATAAAATTAAAACTTATCGATAAATTCATAAGTACAATAATCTCAGTTTTGACGGGAAAACCCGATTTTGCAATTTTGAGGGGAAAACCCGATTTTGCAATTTTGACGGGAAACCCCGATTTTGCAGTTTTGACGGGAAAATCCGATTTTTGCAGTTTTGGTGGAAAAACCCGATTTTGCAATTTTGGCGGAAAACCCGATTTCGCGTTTTGGCGAGAATACCTGATTTTGCGGTTTTGGCGGAAACCCCCGATTTTGCGGTTTTGGCGGAAAACCCCGATTTTGCGGTTTTGGTGGAAAACACCGATTTTGCAATTTTGGCGGAAAACCCTAATTTTACGGTTTTGCCGGGACAACCCGATTTTGCGTTTTTGGCGGAAAATTTGATTTTGCGGTTTTGGGAGGGAAACTCGATTTTCCAATTTTTGCGGGAAAATCAGATTTTGCGATTTTGGCGGGAAAACTTGATTTTATGGCTTTGGCGAAAACCTCAGTTTTCCAGTTTTGGCGGGAAAAAAACTCGATTTTATAGTTTTGGCGGGAAAACTCGACTTTCCAGTTTCAACGGAAAAACTCGATTTTCCGGTTCAGACGGGAAACTCGATTTTACGGTTTTGACGAAAAAACTCGATTTGCGATTCTGACGGGAAAACTTGATTTTCCGATTATGACCGGAAAACTTGATATTAAAGTTTTAGCGAAAAATTGATTTTACGATTTTAGCAAAAAAAATTAAATTTTAGAAACCATAAATTTTGTGACCATTGGACAGTCCACATCCATAAAGCTCAAAACCCATAAAACCCACTTTCTTAACGGTCTTCTGAATTTTGACCAGAAAAAAACAATATAGAAATGGGTTTGTCCATATTAAACCCATTTGTATATGGACACGAGCGACCATTGGACGACCCGCCCATTTGACACCTCTAATTCGAATATCTACATCAGTGCAATTTAACACATACTAGGTTAAAGTCCGCGTTATACAAATCTTTTTACTTAAGACTATTATTTATTTTGCATTTTTAACATATTACAAAATAATAAATATTTATTTAATCATTGAAAAGCAGGTAACTATTACATATAACTAAATTGGGACACATAAATCAGAATAATCACTTTTTATTTATAATTTTTTTGTGATAAATAAATTAAAACAATTATATTGATATATGTATATTTCCTTGGTATATAGCTAAATTTAAATTATATTAACATACATATATACTATAGTTTTTAATATTTTATCAATTTAATAAGACTTCATACTCATATGATTTTATGTTCTCTTTTATGACCAAAATTTTAAATTGCTGAAAATAAAATTTCAATGTGGATTTGTAATAATTTTAGTAATTTATAATCTTATGTAAAATTTCAATGGAAATTGCAATATTAAAATATTAAGTTTTCAATATTTATTCAATGCAAATTTAAGAACTAAAATATTTACTTTTATATGGTATATAATTTAATTTAAACACTATTACAATATATATAGTTTTAATATAAATATCAATTAAATGAGAACTTCTATTCAGATATAGTTTTATTATCATTTGTATCTTGTTATAAAAGAAATTTAAATAATTAATCACAATGTTTTAAATGTAAGACTCTTAACAATTACGTGTTCATGAGTGATGTAAGAGATATGAAATCCTGAATCTATCAATCATCTTTTTCAGTGTCATTTTTTTGCACAGTTGTAGATTTCTGCCCACTGTGCAACTGACATGATAATAGTGAAATGCTATAGGTAGTCTTTGAAAAAATGTTATAAATACGTCATTGTTTACCTCCCGCTGGTATTTAAACAGTTCATTTAGCACCTAGATACATGGGAGACCTAGACAGCATACAATAAGCTTGACTTCAACATTCACACCATCCCCTCGAAGGACTCTATGTCAAAAGCCATCGCAAACGAAATAGAATGGTAAGATGTACAGAAATCAGAAGGCAAATCCCACCATCTTGCAAATCATTCACATGCAATCCCGACGGGCGGTGGAAGATTGATTCTCCTTTTGCAGGTCTAGGATGGACGATAGCCCTGTTCTTTTTGTAGACACGGCGGCAGCGTTCTGCGTCTTAAAAAATACACTTGATCGTGAATGAATCATTTCTTTCATCGTTTATAGATTAAGACGCTAATAGCATGGCCACTTAAAATTCGGGGATTTGTGATGCTGTAAAATCCAGCGTCAGAAAAGATGGAGGATGCAGTGGTTATTTACAAAATGCAGTAACATCAATTAAATGAATATGCCGTAAAAAAATGTTTCCTTTGTATTTTCTTTAACTCCGGACGCTGCCAGCGTCTACAGTAATAACATGTTAATATCCTGTGATGAAGAAACCATCTCGACTATAGAACGTTATGTGTTTTCCTCTCTTGTAGCGGAAGGGTTGGTGTTGAGAGAATTTTTGCTTAAATACAGAAAGATGAGGATCAGAGAGTTGTCCTGTGAAGCTGATTCCAAGATTCTGATTAATAGCATCAACTAGGGTAATTTAGTACCTGAGTTGTATGGATTCGTGACTGATATTTTATACTTATTGCGTTGAGTTTCGATTCATTTGTTTTGTTAAGATCTCAAAAGAGAAGAACAGAGTTGCAAATTTATTAACAAGAAAATTTCTGGAAGTTTTTAGTGGAATTCATTAATGTTTCTACACTTGGAAATCTAGAGTTCAAACCTCAGAAAATGCAAATTTTATGGATTATGGAGAAAAAATTACAAGAGATCTTCAGAATAGTGCATGATATACCATCCAACATGGATTTCATAGAGCAGTTCGGAATGTCCCAGTTAGACATGTATTCTCATAAGAAAATATAATTAGGGAGAATTGGAAAAATGGGACACTTTGAACTTTTGTTTGTCACAATAAGACTTTTCATACTTTTGACAATTTTGGACATATTTTACCCTTGTTTTATGGGAAAAATAGTAAATAGAGTTTTAAAAATATAAAAAAATATTAAAACTGTAGAAAACATAAGTATGACAATATATAAGTTTAAATTTTTTTAAAAAAAAATTCGAATCATATTTTATTTTATCTTCTGGCTACAGTTAGAATTCTCATTCTGGCAGTCTACTTAGTTTATAGTACGGATTCTAAATTTAAGACACTGATATACCCAGGCTATATATCGTAGTATAACATTTCTTCTATACCGTGGCAAAGATAGAATCAGCTACGCTATAATCAAGAAAGATGTCTTTGGTGTACCTTCAGCTAGAAAACGAGATATAACCACAACTCAATCACAGAGCTCGGTTACATTACGTGTCATAATCTGTTATACCTTTTACCTTATATGACGCCTAAAGGTAGAATACAGTTCGCACCTATTATACGGTGTTCTGGGTAGGTAGTATACGTATTCTAGGCAAATCGTGAAAATATGGAAACTTCCATTTTCGGTTACAGAAGTTTCCTAAATCTAAACTAAATCTACCCTAAATCTTTCAAAAAATATTTTCTCCTAAAATCACGTTCTTCTTCTCCTCCCACGATCTTTCTTTCTCATAGTTTGCTTTCTCTCTTCTTCATCCACAAAATCATCTCTTCTCTCCATCAATACATCATACATCATGGTTCTAATCTATGTTAAATCCGGAGAATGGGTGTCTGATTTCAGTGAAGAGTGGAGTTTCGTGGTAGAGAAAGCAAGGGGTGGTCGAATGGTAACATTAGAAACTACTACTCCATTGGTGGTGGTCAAGAGGATCGTGTGTGAGGATTATGGGGTGGACCATAATGTTGTTAATGCCGAGTTCAATTACTCGATAGTGAATCAAAGAGGGAATCCTCCAATTTTTATCACCAATGATCGCCAATCATCTAATTTTGTGGCTTATGCGAAGAGGGATTCATCTACTACCTTGTGCGTCACGTTCTCTGCTTCTGGCGTAAACAAAAACGAACGGATCAATATTGATTTGAATAAGGAGCCGTGTGATTCAAGTAATATTGAGGATGAAGAAGTTCCGGAGATAAATGGAGCCGCGTTTGTGAAGCCGTCAAAGGAGTCTTGTGGTAGAAAAAAGGATCATGTCGCCGCTGATGGTTGCCGTGATGCTGGTTTAAGGAGTCAAAAAATTGGAGATTCTCAAAATAATGGAGATAGTGAAAAGTCTGGTCGAGAGTGGAGAGGAGATTTCGTGAAGAAGAATCAACTTTTCAAGAGTAAAGAGGTTCTGAAGGCAACAATGGAAATTTTGGCGATGAAGAATAATTTCGATTACACTGTTATCAAATCCACGAGAAAATGGTGGTATTGCCGATGTAAGGATGCATTATGCAATTGGAGTGTGCGTGCAGAAGGTCTGGACGGGTCTGCATATTTCATGATCAACCGGTGTGAGGAACGACATTCATGTGCACCTTCAAAGAAAAGCAATTTCGGAAAAACAGCATCGGCAAGAACAATTGGGACACTAATACAACATCGATACGGTGATGCCAACGATGGTCCAAAACCAAATGACATCATTGACTTTATGAGATTGGACCATAGTTGTGAGACTACTTATGGGCACGCTTGGGAAGCTCGGGAGTTTGCTATTGCAGCTGCTAGAGGTATACCAGATCGCAGTTATGCTAAAATACCATCGTATTTGCATATGCTTAAAGAAGCTAATCCTGGTACGCATACTGACTATGAAATTAATGACAAGGGGAGATTCATGTATCTATTTATGGCATTTGGGCAATCAGTTAGAGGATACTACAATGCAATGCGAAGGGTGATTGTTGTTGATGGAACTTTTCTGAAAAATAAATACAGAGGAGTTCTACTTGTTGCTACTGCTGTAGATGGTAACTCTAACTTGTATCCGATTGCATTTGGAGTTGTTGATTCAGAGAATGACGATTCATGGGGTTGGTTCTTCAGACAGTTGAAAGTGGTTATTGCTGACTGTCAAGACTTGGCTTTTGTCTCAGATAGAAATTCATCTATTGCTAAAGCGATTGGGACTGTCTACCCGCGATCAGCACATGGAATATGCATTCATCACTTGTTGACCAATGTGGTTGCATTTTTCAAGACAAAAGGGTTTACTGCCTTGGTTGAAAAGGCTTCACGGGCATATAGGTTCACTGAATTTGAGGAACATATGACCCAAATTTTTGATATGAGTCCTGAGCTTGGAAGATATCTACAGGAGGCTGATGTGCGCAAATGGGCTCGTTCTCTGTTCCCTGGATCCAGGTACGACATTAGAACCACAAACCCTGCAGAGTCAATAAATTCAGTCTTGAGAGTACCTAGAGAATATCCGGTTATTCCTTTGCTAGATAGTATAAGAGAACTGTTGACTCGATGGTTCTATGAGCGTCGTCTGGTAAGCTCTAAGCATCTTGATCCTTTAACCGCTGAGGTGGAGAAAAAGATAGATAGGAGAATTGTGAAGGCAAAAGGGTTTAAGGTTTACAAGACTGACAACGTCAAATCGGTGGTGAAAGGAGACATATATGATTGTCATGTTGATTTGGAAAGAAGAACATGCACATGTGGGAAGTACGATATAGGAAAAATTCCTTGCCGACACGCCATTCCAGCAATTTATTCACGAGGTATGGAAGTATAAACACATTAACTTGGGACCTATTTATCTGTATATAGATTCCAATAATTCACATTTTTGTTCACACAGGTTTGGAAGTACACAGATTTACCGACGCCTTCTACAGCACTACAGCGTGGAGAACCGCATATGAGGAAAGCATTAACCCAATAGCAGTTCCACAATCTGAATGGAAGGTCCCAGCTGAGGTTAAACTTGCCAAGATTTTACCACCATAAACAAGAAAGAGTGCTGGTCGACCAGTAAAGAGAAGGCATGAATCAGTAGAAGACAAGATAAAATCTTCTCAAGGATCAAGAAAGAATAAAAAGCACAAGTGCAGCCGTTGTGGTAACAAAGGACACAAGAGAGGGACATGCGATTTACCCATTGGAATGGAAGTATAAACACATTGACTTGTTATGTTTCTGTGTTTTTTTCTTATTAATATTCTGTGGAACAACATATTTTGCAATTTGGTGTTTGCTAAACTCTTGAGACAAATCGATCTATGTTAGTGACAATTTGGTTCTAGTAGATGATAATCAACAAACAACACAAGAACAAAAACATAGTCTTAAACTTCAAGATCATGCAAAGATAAGGTACATGAACACCACCACCAAACAACACAAGAACAAAGCTTTTATGATCCTTAATTCCCTAATGCATTTTGTGGTCTTCTCTTCACATTGTGCAATTGCATTTTCCATCTCTTCAATTTTACTGTTATTGCATTTCATCATGCTCTCAGCAGCTCCCATTGATTTCTGAAACTCGGAGTTGTCAACGAGCAGCACGTCAAAGAGGTCCTGGAAGTCTTCAATTTCCTCAACAACTGACTTATCAGTCCATTTGAACAAGTGGGTTTTGTCCTTCATCATTAACAGCCAATAACCAGTTAGATTCAAACGAAGACATAATATAGTGGATCTCCATGAGTGCTAATTACATAATCGACTAACCTGCTTGGATCCCAACGGACAAGAATGGAATAATCTTCCCGGATTTTCAACTGTTCTTGAAGTGAAACACGACACTGCCTTACCGCAATTGCATCTTCTGGGAATTCCACGTTGTTTGGCGACTCGATCTCTTGAAACGGATGAAGAATTGACAGAAGACATGATTGAGTCGATCTCCCAAATTTCGCCGTCAAATTTCTTTCTGTCGAGGAAGAATGAGGAAGAAAAGGGACTCGGTCAAAAAAAAAAAAACAAAACTACGTCGTTTTATCTCCTATAACTTGTATTGTACAAAGGCAGATCAGGAAAAAAGACCAAATTATAATATATATTTTTTAAAATAATATATATTAAATTAATAATATATTTAAAATGAATGAATCTTAATTAATAACATAAATTAAATTAAATTTTAAATGTGAAATATTATTATTTATAAAATAAATGTATATTTTTTTAAATAATCTATTTAAAAAAAAACTTTACATTTTTATTTTATTTACCATTAAAATATCTATTTTTAAAATAATCTTTCGTATTTAAAATATAATATAATTTATATAATTAATTATATTTTAAATGTGAAATACCATTTTTAGAAAAAAAAATTATTATTTTACAGTTTGTTTAGGGTCTTACTAGTACCCGTGTACGAAGCTTCTTTAGGGCTTCTTAGGGTTTGTTTAGGGGTTTATATAGGGTATGTTTAGGGCTTGTTTAGGGTTTAGGTTGGGCTTGTTTAAAAAATCCTATAAAAACCAAAGATAATTCATAGAAAACTAACCAAGAGTACTTACATCATTCAATAACAACATAAGTTAGAGTTTTTCCACATAATTTCTAGAAAAAGCAAATCACTAATTAGACACAAATCAATCTTCTAGGTCATATGCTTCAGACCTCTCCCATGGTGAAGGCACATATCGTGTCATAGCCTCAGCGTAGATGGGTTCATGTGCACCCTCCCATAAGTCCACACCAAGCTTCTGTCTGCAACCCATGATGATTTCATCATCCACCAAACCGATGTCGAGACCAAGCAGAAGGCATTCCAAGTGCTTCAGCGCGTATACACCACAATCACAACAACTCTTGTTCAACCTCTTCTTCATAGGCACATCCACAATAGTATATGCAGAGAGGAGTAGCGGCTTCTGTCTTTCAGGTGGTGCAACCGCCTTCACTATCCTAGGAATCAGAGCAGCAAACTTTTCAACGTGTTGTCTATTCTTTCCCCCACCGCAATCATAGACTTCCACTTTTTTTTCAATGATGTTGACACAGACAGCAACCCAGTGATTACCTGCGTTGGACATTACAAAATTTGTAAATGAAGAAATGTAAACAAAAACGTGTATAAGAGTGAATGATTACCATTTACAAACAGAGGAAAGTAGAGCCGATCAACATCGACACCCCAAACTTGATCAGTCCGCCCATGAGATGGAAGCTCTCCTCTGCCGTACCCAAGAAGAAAATCGGTCAATTTATAGGCTTTTCTGTTCGGCGAAAACTTGATGAATGCAGAATGGACTTGGAGGCAGAACATAGCACTCATGAAAGCAACACGTTTTGGGGCCCAAAGGTTCAATGTTGTCTTCACTCGCCACATAAACATAAATGCATCCATTTCCTGAATATTCACAATGAAAATAAGAACAGGTAGCAAACAAGCAAACAAGATGTTTTAGAAATTTAAATTCACCAAATTAGGAGAAGATCTTGTTTACCTCGTTTCCAAGCCATTTCCCAGGACTTACTACCCTTGTAGCGAGAAACAAATTTAGGATTGTAGGCCCAAGCGGTAAAGAAATAGGATTCAAAGCCCAATCCGTGAATCCTTTCCATGATTCCTCGGAAAAGTTATACAGTGACGACTGTGGAGAACCATCTAGGGGCAATGGTGAATCGCTTAGCTGGAGTGTTTTACCTCTGTACCATTTCTTCCACTGTGACGGCGGTGGAGCTGTAGCTGTATCTTTTTCTTTCTTTATTGGTTTAACTTTTGAACCTCGGACTGAACTCATGGGAGTCCACCAGTCATCTTCATTTTGGGTCTGAGATGGGTCAAAGTCTGTCACATACGACGCCTGAGAAAGCCCATTAACACCTTGCGTACCCATCCCGTGAATGATATCTTCTTGACTAAAATGCACATCAAATGCACTCTCTGATGGTTCCTGTTATGTCACAATAAATAATCAATTAACAGCATAATATTGAGCATTAAATCCATTACATGAACATTTTACAAATAGTTCAAAGTATTTCATACACCAACACACAAGCATTACATTAATATCTTACATAGTTGTGAAAACAAGACACTAACAAACCAACCAAGTAGATACCGTAGATGAAGACAAGACACTAACAAACACAAGCATTACATCTACTTGTTGTCCGATACCGTAGATGAAACTAGCACAAGAGACAGGTAAACTAAACAAGCCAAGATTAACATTTTAGAGAGTGGGGCAGACTAGTTTTTCTTTACCCCGCGTTTGGACCTCCTCAACGATGACTGTGAAGTCGAGGGCTTCCTCGGTGATGGCTTCCTCGGTGATGGCTTGCTCGGTGATGGCTTGCTCGGTGATGGCTTGCTCGGTGATAGGTCTCCATGGTCAACTTCAACCGTTGCTTCCTTACGTGAATCTCTAAGCTCTGCCTTCATCTGCTCAAATTTCTCATCCATCTGTTTCTGTAGCCTATGCTCCATTCCAGAGAAATTCGCCTCAAACAACTGGGTCATAAAAGCTTTCATGTCTTCACTAAAAGGTGCTTGCTTTGGTCCACTAGAGAGAACCTTATGCTTCCTTTTCTCCATACCACGATCCGGAAGCCTCTTCTTTCCCTTTCCCTTTCTAGACGACACATCACTCGTTGATCCTCTTGGAGTCTGAAAGTCTTCATCACTCTCATTCCCATTTCCTTCACCATTACCAGCTTCTCCAACATGCACAGCTTCGTCATTAAGATCTAAAAAAATCTCCGGAGTGTTTTCATACTCCCAGATGTGCTCACTGAAGTCATACTTCTTACTTATCATCTCCTTCAGAACGATGATTCTATCATCCCTCACATCACCAGCTCTGCGAAATTGGTCATCCTCGACAACATCCATATTCCCTGTCCATGAGATGTATGGAAAAGTGACATCCTACAGAAGAAAGGTAAAGAAAGTTAATCCTAAAATCTCATTTGAAAGTAGATTAAGGCAAGGTAAATAGAAATAATTACCTCGTTTGTGAAGATGCTCTCCAAGTGAATGATCTCGTCATATGACACCTTCGCAGCTCCCATCCAGTTAACGCATCTAGGACCATCCTTAAAACCCTTGACCAGCTTTTTACCACAGAGCTTTCCAATCTTTGGTACAGCTTCCATTGCCCAAATTTGCAAGGCGTAGGAGAAGCCATCGAACACGTAACTAGTAGTCTTCTCAGATAAGAAGTCACGCGTTTTTACTACTGACTCGCAGAGGAAATCATAAGCAGCAACTCCCCAAGGATACCTACGAAGCTTCTCAAGATCCATGACCACCTTGATGTATTTGAGGGGGATATTAGCCTTCTCATCTCTCGCTAAAACCACATACATAATGATGCAAAGGTAGACCAATCTGATGCGATCTGCATTACGCCACTTCTTCACCGCATTCTTGTGCTTAATCCACAGATTGTAGATTGTAATCCCTTCTTTCTTCTTCAATACCCTGCTCCAGAACCCATCATCATCATCCCAGTCACTGAACTCCTGAAGCGATATACTAGTATCGCACTGAAGCCCGGTTACTGCGTGGAACTCTTGCAGTGAAAACCGAAGTGCTCTCCTCGCAAAGACAAACCAGAGCTCGTGCTGTTTGTAAGTCACCAGCTCCCTACACAAGAAGCTGTGTATCACTCTCGCGGAGAACCCAAGACCATTCTCATGCAGCTTAAAAATCTGACTAAAAACCGGATCTTTCTTCACTTCTCTCAACTCATTTGGCAGCCACTCCTCCAACTTTTTGATAATGAAGTCGATCCTGCAGTTGTTGTTGATCTGAGTCACTTGGGTCTCCTCGCCCTCCTTAAAAATACTCTTCGGTAACTCTTGAGACATATCTATAAAATATGAAAAATTTGTGAGTTCAAAAGTATCAATATAAGCACACAAATAATGAAAGCAACAACAATAGAATCAAAGCAAAAAAAATTATAACGAGAGCACAAACATGTTCCAATAGGACAACTACTACTGTAAGAGTAAAATTGAGGAGAACAACTAGCCTACATTACAATCAGACAACATCTATAATATGTTTCCATCTAATAGACAAGAAGTTGTTCAATCGATGAATCAAAACTATAAAGTATACAATCGAAGAAAACATATTGTAATGAGAATAGAAACAAAGAAAGAACATATTTTGGAACACTTGTCTACAACTAATCACTCGCTTCAAACACAATATAACAACAACTAGTCAACACTAAGGCCGGACAACACTAAGATTTCAATACTCGATTTTCCCCTTTTCCAAAAACCTCAATCGATTTTCTACAACTAGAGATGACAAAAATTAACATGCATGATTTAAAAGTGCTGTATAAGATGATTAACCAAACCTGTAAAACGCAATAGCTTTAAGAAAAATGACAAATGGGTTAAAAAAAAAAACTAGGTTAATGAAATCAATCGAAGTAATCGATAACCTACTGTTAATAACCGTGAGATTTGGACGAAATTGATGGAAGAACAGTTCGATTAGGAGAACAACTAGCCGACAAACCTAGATGATGAAGATTGGAAGAGGAAGACGACGATTTGGGGGAGTCGGATGGAAGAGGATGACGACGCCGGAGAATAGAAGAGGAAGACGACGACGGATGGAAGAGGAAGAGGACGACGGAGAATGGAAGAGGAAGACGACGGGAGAACCCTAAATCGCCATGGGAGCTTGGCGGAGAAGAAGTAAAAGGTGAAAAGGATCGATCCCTTTAACCCGATAAACCCATCTTTTCTTTAATCTAATTTTTAATTCTTTTTTTTTATTTCTTTTTTTAACTTCTTAAATGTTTTATATATTAAATCTATTACGAAATTATTATTTATAATCAAAATTAAATAACTAAAATGAGATTTTAAGGGCATTATAGTATTAACAAGAATTAAAATCCTAATTTGACAAAACATCTTGCAAAAATCCTAGTGTGACAAATCCTAGTTCAAAGTGTCCTAAAAATCTAATTTTCCCATATAATTATCGGCTGGAGAATCGTTTATATAATATTTTTCATAGCTATAATAATACAATTAACCAGACGTTAAAAAATGAACCTATTATATCCTCTATCTAACTTTAATTGAATAAATGGAAGTTGATTTTCAAAAACATAAAAAAATATATTGGTAAGATCTTTATTATTTATTGTTATTTTGTTTTATATCGAGAGAGGTATATAACCACCAAATCTTTATGAGATTAATATGTTATATAATAATTTTTATAGAGGTTTGAGTTGTTAATATATATTCGAACAAGACTTGGGTTCACCCATGTGGTGAACTCTCAAATTCACCTCAAGTGTTAGCACCAATCCAAATACTATATGATTAGTAAAAAAAGAAACAAAATTAAAAAAAAAAGAAAGAAGTGAAAAAGACGTTTACTATTTTCTTAAACGTCATTGATAGCTTCTTCTTCATCACAACACGTAATATTGAAAGCTTTTTCATCACCCACACAGAAGATTGAAAGCTTTGTTTGTCAATTGGTGACTACAATCCTCTGCCCTTATACCCTAAATCTAAACTTAAAACACTAAACCCGAAACCCTTGGGTAAATCCTAACTCTTGGGTAAAGAGTTTAGTGTTTACCCAAGGGTTTAGAGTTTACTCAAGGGTTTAAGATTTACCCAAGGGTTTAGGGTTTAATGTTTAGGGTTTAGGGTTTAGTGTTTAGGGTTTATCTAAAGATTTAGGGTTTAGTGTTTTGGGTTTATGATTTAGAATATAGGATTTATATTTAGAGTATAGGGGCAGAAGATTGTAGATAGACACCAATTTGACAAACAAAGGTTTCAATATTCTATGTGGGTGATGAAGAAGAAACCATGGATGGCGTTAACAAAAATTAGTCGACATCTTTTTCACTTCTTTCTTTTTTTTTTCTTTTCAATTTTGTTTCTTTTTTATACTAATCCTATATGGGATTTTGATTGATGCTAAAATTTGAGGTGAATTTGAGAGTTCACCAGAGGGGTGAACACAAGTTTGTTTCAATATATTTGATAAAAAGTATTACTCAAATCTCCTATTTTTATGTCTAGCTCATGAAGAAAAGATATAAATTGTAAAAAAGATTGTCTGTCAAAAATATTAGAAGAGTTTAGCAAAAAAATATTATAAGATTAAATTTAAAACATATTAAATTTAGTATATCTACGTAATAAAAATCCAAGTGATTTAGAAGTCGGTGCTAAGATCTCAAATTGAAAATTTTGATAAAACTAACAAATAATATATTTATAAAAGATTTGATCTAATTAAATATTATCAATTGATTTAGGTTGAAAGCGCACAATATTTTAATAAACAAAAATATCTATTACATGTCGTAAATTTGATTCGAGATGGATCAATGAGATGGTTTAACATCAAAAGTTGACTAATATTTTATATACAGAGGATTCATTAATCAATAGTAAGATTTAAGTTAGAAATCTAAAAAAAAAATTTACAAAAAACTTTTTTAAAAAGACGATTTACAAAAAAGTAACTTTGAAGTAATAAAGATTGGAAAGTTGAAACCAAATCTTGCGACATGCTAAATAAATCTATCTATTTATATAAAAGAGAGTTTACTCTCTCCAGGTTGAGCCACGTCGTCATCCAGCCTAGAAATTCGTTTGTTCTCGTGTCGACACATGTCATGTACTAATGAAACTCAGCGTTTCATTTAAATGCATGACATGATGGGCTTTCTTCGTTAATATCCTGTTGGGCTCTACGTTTGATCGATCTCTCTGGCCCGAGACAATGTGACTCGCCATCTAACCATAATTTCACGAACGACGATTTGCTCTGCATTCCTCCCTTTCCTTCGACGGCGACGCATGACGCTTGAGTTCCCTTCACATGTATGAAACAGTAGCTTCACTCAATCATCGTGACTCTTGGGATCTTGAATCCTCCGACTATCGCCTCTGTAACGTCTTAAGATCTCGGCTAGGAGATACATTTATCCAAGCATTAACGACACCATTCTTCCCACTCTTCCTCATTAACTCGACCTTATCATCCCACCAAGGTAAACGTTCATTGCAACGACTATAAATATGTTCAAAGATGTATTTAAACACGTCGTCGGCATATATCCGTTGTTTCCTTCTCTCTCTCCCCGACTTAATAACTGTTCTCACAGACAAAAGATCAGTGGAATCTCATCTTTATTGTTACCGTCACTCGATACCAGGAATCCTTAATAGTAAGAATGTTTCTCATCATAGCCATGAGACCGTTTAGTGTCTTTGAATTATGCTTCTATTTGGATCATGTCTTGGCAGAATGATAATCTTACCAACTCTGGCTTTGTTATTATGTTTAATCGTATTTTTATTAGATCTATGAAATTTGGTTCAGACATGTTGTTTTTTCTTGAGTTCACAAATGATTTTTGATTATATAAAATAATAGTTGTTGGATTTTAGAGAATTATCGAATTGTTCCTCTGTTTTTACATGCTTCTATTGCAAGGACTATTTGTTCAAGCTTTTGCTAATTGGTGATTCTGGTGTTGATAGATCTGCTTGCTTCTTATGTTTGCTGTAAGTTTTCTCTCTCTCTCTCTTTCTATACTCAGTGCTGTTGCTCCTCTTTTGCAGTGGTGTGTCAATTCTTTTTTTCTGGTACAGGATAAGATGAGTAGTTATACCGGTCGCTACAGCTGGTATCGCGGCATTGCTTCCCTACAGGCAGAAATCGTGGAAGATTGAGAGAAAAAAGTGTGTGCGTGAGATGCACGACCTTCTGCGCTCTTGATCAGATCTCCAATACAGTCGTTTCTCATATTTCCAAAGCCGTCGTATAAATATTTGAAATGTAAATATTAGGGGTCACCGGAGCGTTCACGACTCTTGATTCGGTAGCAAAGTTTGAAGAGGTTGGCCATTGGTAGATTTACTTGCATCACATCACCTGAGTTGGCGTCCAAGGTAGCTATGGGGTTTTCTTTATACTCTCACCCTTATTTCTGATCCTTTTTTCATTTGAAAACTTTACATATGCTTCTTTGAATTATTATGTTTGTAACTTTTTCCTCGGTCCATTATATTTCAGTCAAATGTCCTTCACTATAACTGATTAGAGTTTGAAGAAGCATTTGAAAGACATGGTGAAGCGTGGAAATAATCTGAGAGTGTACATAAATTTTTCTTCAACGAATGTTTTACATTTAACCAGGCGTCTGTTTATATATTCTTTTATTTTAATCCATTGTAAACATACAACAAAGCATGTAAAAGAATGTGAAGAATGTTTCAAGAGGTTATGGTTTTGTAGAATTGTGACTGTGTTTCTTTGAAACTTCGAGTTGATTGGATTTGAGGAAGCAGTGACACATTTCTGTTTAATTTCACAGAACTTTAATGGATGGGCTTGCTATCAAGTTGAGGTTTTCTGAACACAAGCAGAGGGACACGGTTGGGATCATTTGAGGTTTCCTGAAAGTTAAATGTGAAAGTTGTGTTGGGATCATTTGAGGTTTCCTGAAAGTTAAATGTGAAAGTTGTAGCTGTTGAGGCAACCGAATGAGCTAAGATAACTTTTCAGCACAATGAACAGATAATAATGCAATCGCTGAAGTTTAGATATTACGCGTCGTTCGGGTTAAGATTATGTTCCTTGCAAGTCATTAAGGCCATGTGCCATTAGTCTCTGTCGTTAATTAGCAGTTGTGTTAGATTAACTATTCTTAAAAACATCAACCACAATCATTCATTTTTCTTTGTTTGTGCAGAGCTTCCAAAGAGGAATATCGAGCAGTACTCTGGTTACGGTTTTGTTGATTTCATGCCAAAGCAAGAGACTTCAAATGCAAAAATGCATGGTCGATCACCCATCCCTACGGACGCCATGTGGTAAGCCTTATGTTGCATTCTCTTCTCTGTCTCCCTCTCTCTCTCTTTTCAACCCTCTTCACTTGGATGCATTATCGACTCTTTATTTGCCATAGCAGGTCATCGAGTGGGCCAAAAAATATAACACTAGCATGGAAGTGAAGAGTCCACGTTCTACTGGTAAGTACAAAGAAAATGATCTTCTAAAGATCAGAAGAATATAAGAATAACCACACCCCTTTGTTAAAAAGTTGTGTTGAGCATGGTCTTATAAGTCACCCACTGTGATTGATAATTCTGCATGATGGAACTTTTCCTCTGTACTGCTTAATATACTGGATTATTAGTTTGTGCTTTTTGTTTGTTAACTAAATGACAACAGAATGTGTTATATACATATATAATATATTTGTGACAATCCGTCCCGTGGAACACATGCCAATAGACCCCAGGCTCACAGCGCTGCAGCGCACCGACCCCAACCCCTCTATTATGAGATCTCAGTATCTCCATAATTAGGTTGTTGGTGAGAGTCGAACCCAGGTCCTCACCCTTTAACAGCATTCCCACAGGACAAGCTGTCACCAATTGATTTTTTTTGTGACAACCCGTCCCGTGGAACACCTGCCCATGGACCCCAGGTTCCACGGGACGGGTTGTCACAATATTTGTACAGAATTTTGTTTTGTTGTTTGCAAATGGCTGAGCTTTAACGCACAAGTGCACAACATAGTGGTTTTAACACAAACTCTTGAGGAAGAAGATTGTCTAGACTAATAAAAAGCAGAAAGATGACAGTAGAGAAGCAATCTAGCTATAATGCTTGATGAAAATCAATACACAGAACATAAATTTCTTAGGAGAGAAGAATAACTAACGGACCTGAATAAAGAACAGAAAAACAATAACACTATAGATATGAATACATCAGTCGTTGCTCAGAATGTACACAAATTAACCACTAATTTACAGTTAACTTCCAGTTGCAATCATAACGACAGTAACACAACAAACACAAACCCCCGCGCTTGCGAATGATTCATGTTTTCGTGTTAAATCTAATCAACTATAATTTTGAAAATTTATTATATATTTTTATTTAAGTGAAAGTTGGAAAAAAATAATCACCTTTTTAGTTATTTTAATAGTGAAAAGTATATGTTTTATAGAAAAACAAAAGAAGTAATCAAAGCCATTGTAAAAAGTAGTGAAAGCTAATGTTACTAATTATTAAAAATGCATAGATATGAAAAATAAGAAGTATATTTGTCAACAGTTTAATAAAAGCTACAATATTAAATAACTCGACAAAATACAAAGTAAACAAAAGTGAAACAAGATAATTTAAACTAAAACAAACATATTAAGAGATTCACAAAGAAAAATATAGTCTTATTCAAATAATTGCAACGATTGCATTAGTTATCAAAATTGGTCAACTGCGACGAAACTGAAGACAAATATTTTTATAACAAATAAAATCAATGGAAGAAAAATGATAAAATACAAGCAAAGTAACAATTATGTAACACAAAACTAATTTTTTCTAAAACAAATGTTAAAACAAATTAAAATTAAAAAAACTATCAAACGCCAAACAAAAAAATAAAAACAAATCTAAATCCCCGTGCATCCATGATGTTCAAATTAAGATAACAACGATATACATAAAAAATAGGGCTGATGTAGCATTCAACGAAACCAAATCTACAAAAAAAAAACGTCAAACCAACTCAATTCCAAACGGCCTCAAATTCGTATTGAGTTGTGTTAACATCATAACATGAAAATATATTTAAAAGAACAGATAAACCAATCATTTCCCAAAACAAAATAAACAACAAGTTATTTCTCCAATTATGATTTAATTTCCTTTAAAAAAAATTAACCGAAACTAAGCTTTAATTAGTGACCATAATTTAGGGAGAAAATGATGATAAATTGTTCATTCCTCAAATTTTATACCATTCATATTGAATTTTTTGTCATATTATAGATTTATGGGATCCACTCTATTCCTCTCATTTCTTTATGAATGAAAAAAAAATTATGAAGCAAAAATTCCTTCTCTAATTTCTATGAGGAATGAAATGAACACAAATTCATATATTTCTGGTTTTTTCATTTCTTCGGGTTGAATATCCGTTCATCCTTTATTCATTTTTACGTTCAGTTCAACAGTCACCAATTGAAGCCTAAAATAAAACTACCATGACTCCATGAGTAAACTAAATAACTCAACCCGCATATAATCCCTATCCAATCAAACCATTGACCTCACCCATACTTAAAAACATAAATCATTTTCATACTTACCACTTTGACTCACCATCTTGACACACAAACAACAATATCAAATAACAATTATACAAACCAAAAATCAAATCCCGTCCGTAGGACGGGCCGACCCTATTACTATTAAAACAGAAACATGACATATTGATATAAATGTGGTCTAAATATTTTAATATAATTATTAAAATCATTTATTAATCATTTAAGAAAATATTATATAAATAAAAAACAAATACAATAAAAAACACAAATATAAAAATCAATACTATTAAAACAGAAACATGACTTATTGATATAAGTGTGGTCCAACTATTTTAATATAATTATTAAAACTTTTTATTAATCATTTAAGAGAAATATTATACAATAAAAACACAAATATAATCAAAAACACAAATATAAAAATTAATTTTCTTAAAAAATATAGAACAAAAATATATCCGTCCTTTAAGGGCGGATCAGAATCTAGTTTTACTAATTGAAGAAAAAGTCAAGATCTCCAAAGACAGAAGACTGACGAAGTGACGATCTTCATCTCAAAGAGAAAGTCAAGATATTCATTTTATTTGCTAATTTGGGTAAATATATTTAAAATTAATTATATATGCAAGATTACCTATATAAAGATAGCGTGCATAAACCAAACCCGATATGAAAATCTATCAATTTATAATAAATCCAAACATAAGAAAATCAGGACTGAGTGAGAAAAATGAGAGTATCGGTCTCAAAGAGAAAGTTAAGATCTTCAAAGAAGACATACGATCCTCGTATCTTCTTCCGTAACAATCTTTGTTATGTGTTTTTCAGATCCATTGTCTATCTAACACTTATCACTGTTATCTTCTTTTTTCTTATATATCTTTGGTTATCTTTTACCACCTTAATCTCCGACAACGTCCCCCATATCTGTGTGTTGTCTCGGAAACTCAACCATCCATACTGTCTTACAGATGGTTCTAAGCGTGTTTTTCAAACCTCGACCAATCTTACTACTAAAAGTGATGTTTTTGGTAAAGATGAAGCAAGTGGCTCTGAAGAGAATGAAGATGGAGGTAAAGCTTTCGGCACAGATAATAAAGATGGAGACATGGGTTCTCTACAAAGTTCTACGTTCGGCACAGAGACCTCCAGAGATAGAGTTTATGGTGTGAATGTTCCTTCTGATTCTGATAGTAAAACCAAGAACAAATCAAAGGAAGACGAAGACAATTACACCAAACCTAAGAGTGAAGAAGAGGTATACGCGTTAAGAGAAGTGACAAAGTATATCCATATACAAAGATCTTGGATATCGACTAGGAGAAAAGTCGGAAATTCAAGATCCTGTGAAGGAAAAGGAGTTTATGTTTATGATTTACCGTCCAAATTCAACAGAGATTTGTTGGTAGATTGCATCGGTATGGTCCCTTGGACTAACATGTGTAAGTTTTTCAAGAATGACGGTTTTGGAGAACCAATAGAGAATCTTGGTCAAGGCTGGTTTAGGACACATCAATATGCTCTTGAACCGATATTACACTCTAGGGTTTTGAAGCATCCTTGTAGGGTTTACAAGGAAAGCCAAGCTAAGATTTTCTATGTCCCTTTTTATGGCGGTTTTGATGTTTTGAGATGGCATTTCAAGAATGTTTCTAACGATGTGAAAGACCGGTTGGCGATTGAAATTTTGGAATGGCTTGGATCGAAGGAGTCTTGGAAGAGAAACGCCGGCAAAGATCATGTCTTCGTCCTCGGAAAGATTTCTTGGGATTTTAGAAGAAATAAGTTTCAGTGGGGCTCAAGGTTCCTTGACTTACAAGAAATGCAAAACCCTACAAAGCTTCTCATTGAAAGACATCCATGGGAAGTCAACGACATCGCGATCCCACATCCCACCTATTTCCACCCTAAAACGGACTACGATATCACCAGCTGGCAGAATAAAATGATTAGCAAACCTCGCCGGAATCTAATTAGTTTCGCCGGAGGTGCAAGACCCGGTAACCCCAATAGCATCCGGTCAACGTTAATCGAACAATGCACACTGTTTTCCGACCAATGCCGGTTCCTAAACTGTTCTGATGGTAGTTGTGATCAGCCTGAGAATGTCATAAAGCTTTTTCAAGACTCTGAGTTCTGTATGCAACCACCAGGTGATAGTCCAACGAGGAAATCAGTTTTCGATTCACTAATCTCCGGTTGCATCCCAGTGATCTTTGATCCATACACTGCATATTATCAGTACTCATGGCATCTTCCGGAAGATCACAAGAGATACTCTGTGTACGTAAACCAAGAAGATGTGAAGGAAAAGAGAGTAAATGTAGTTGAGAAACTGATGGCAAAGACTCTAAGGGAAAGAGAGGATATGAGAAGTTACATTGTTCATCATCTTTTGCCTGGCTTGGTCTATAGAGACTCGAATGCTAAATTTGATAGGTTTCGTGATGCTTTTGATATTACTTTTGATAATTTAATTGAGAAAATCAACAAGTTGGTATAGATTTTTGTAATATGTGCTCTCAGCAACACCATGTGATTACCAGTCTCATGTGTTTGTTGATATTTGATAAAGGATACATTGCAACTAATATGTTGTTTTACTACAGTCGGTTGAATAATATCATATATGTTTTGCTTCTTCTTTTTTTTGTCACTGTCATATATGTTTTGCTAACAGATTTTACTAACTTGCTACAATTTTTATTATTTAAGAACTTGTCTAACCCGTTGATGTGTGTAATTGTTTTGTAATTTGTCCTTCTGGGTGTTTTTCTCCAAACAAGCTAGAAGTTCTGTTCAAAATTTTAGTTATTTAAATTTGTAATGCGTTTATTCACCAGTCAACTTTGAACTTTCTGATAATATGCTTTAGTTTCCCACCATTATTAAAAAGTCTATCTTGGTCAACATACTTTGGTGGGAAAAAATCCATCGAAACTCACATCAATTGATCATACCAAAATATATATGTTCCAGTCATTCGCTTAAAGGATTTATTATTTGTATATTGTTATCGTACATTTATAACTTCTTAAAATAAATCAAACTAGTGAATTATTTAGAGATAGTATTTGATGATATTTTTCAATTTTTATATGTAAGAAAGAAACAAATTAGGTATATTGGTTTGGTACATACTGTAAAGGCCGAACTGTAATTCATTAGTTTGTGTTACCATTAATTCAAACAAATTACTCTTTGCCGTTTTTTACCAAACAAAACGGCACAATGTTTTATAATGTAAAGCAGAAACAACGAGGGAATTTTCTTCGTGGGACACTTCTTCCCAAAACTAATCACACCTTCTGAAACATTCTGATCCACAGATCACAAGAAGAAGAAGATGAAGCTGAAAGTGTATGCGGATCGTATGTCACAGCCATCTCGTGCTGTAATCATATTCTGCAAGTAATTTCTTCATCTTTCCTTCTTAATTATGGAGATTCGCCCTTTTTTTAGTGATCATATTCATATACTTGATGACTCTTTTTTTTTTGTTTTTTTTGGATTATAATTTGATTTTAAGGGTTAATGGAATCCAATTCGATGAGGTTTTGATTAACTTGGCGAAGCGTCAGCAATTATCCCCTGATTTCATAGGTTCGTATAAATAATCAGACAAAGGTTCATTGTTCGTTTCAATTTTCACATTATCTGTAATTTGGTTTCAGTAGATGTTGTTCTGTGTGTAAAGAAATACATAGCAATCTGTTTCTTGTTATTGACTAATTTGTTTTTTATTCAAGTGACTAACTTTTGTACACAAGAACATGAATCTAAATAGTGCGTTGTTTCTCAGAGATTAACCCATTGGGGAAGGTTCCAGCTATTGTTGACGGCAGATTCAAGCTTTTCGAGAGGTTACACTAAAAAAAACTTCCTTCTCTTTTGCATTCTTGCTTCTTCCTTTTTTTTTTTAATAATGAATAAGTGGTAATTCATCTCGCAGTCACGCCATCTTGATTTATCTTGCCTCAGCATTCCCAAGTGTAGCGGATCATTGGTAAGTGCTTTTTGTTTTTGTTTTTGTTTTAACACATGTTCTTGAATACCAATGTATGTTCGTTTTAAATACTTACTATTCTCTTTCGTTAGGTACCCAAATGATCTTTCGAAGAGAGCCAAGATTCACTCTGTCTTGGACTGGCATCACACCAATTTACGCCCTGGTGCAGGTAAAAACACTTTATCTTATTCATATTCGATGTTGATGTAAAGAAGTTCAGAGTCAAACCGAATGACCAGCTTCATGTTTCTGACTTACAGTTGTTTTTTATTTAACTATTTCAGCTGGATATGTAATGAATAGTGTTCTAGCTCCATTTCTTGGCCGTTCTCTGGATTCGAAAGCAGCTGCTGAAGCTGAGAAGCTACTAACCAAGTCTCTGTCCACTCTGGAGACTTTCTGGCTTAAGGGCAATGGTAAATTCTTGCTGGGAAGCAACCAACCATCCATAGCTGATCTCAACCTTGTATGCGAGCTTATGCAGCTCCAGGTACACAAACATCCTCTTAAGATTTTTTAATTCATGAAAATACTAATCCAATGTGGCTTGTGCAGATTTTGGATGAGAAAGATCGTCTTAGGTTGTTTAGTCCTTACAAGAAAGTTGAAGAATGGATTGAGAATACGAGGAAGGCGACACTGCCTCACTTTGATGTGGTTCACAAAATCCTTTACGGAGCCAAAGACAAATTTGACAAGCAGCTGAAGATGTCTAAACCGGGTTTTCAATCTAAGATGTAAGAAGAAGAAGAAAAAAGCTTGTATTGGGGACGGTTTGTGCAAAACCTGTCTAAGGGATTACTGTAATAACTCGGTTCAACATTCACATTGTTGTAACCGAAACCAAAGTATGTAATCATACTCACTTTATCAGGGCTTTTAATTAATGAGACATCAATCAATACCCATTTATTTGGGCCCAAGCGAGGCCCATTAACATAAGGGAAACAAAACGATGTCGTGTTCAGCAGCACTAGGGTTTTACATATCTTCTTCATCGTCTCTCTCCATCTCTGAGTCTTCGTTGGGCAACTCTAACACGAGCAATCATGGAGTCGAGTCCAGCGTCGATGTGGAGCTCCATAGTGAAGAAAGATCCTCCTCCAAAGCCTCCGACCACCGACGTAGCTCCGTCGGCGATTCTCGGTATGGTCGGAACCTGCAAATCAACAAAGGGGATATCAATGGCGGTTGTCGACGCCAACGCCGTCATCGACGGACGCCAGAGCTTAACCGACTTCGCCGACAAATTCGTAACGGTCCCTGAAGTACTCTCGGAGATTCGTGACGCTGATTCTCGCCGCCGTCTCGAGTTCATCCCTTTCACGATCGAAACCATGGAGCCTTCTCCTGAATATCTCAGTAAAGGTACACAACAAGCTTCCTTCGTTATAAGATTAGTGGTTTAGTGATCCGGTTTAGTGATGTAATTGGTTTATGTCATTTCCGGTTTACATCCTTATATATATATATGTGAAGCAGTTGTTGTTTTGTGCAGTTATTAAGTTTGCTAAAGCTACTGGTGATATGCATACACTCTCTGATGTTGATCTCAAGCTTATTGCTTTGACATACACGCTCGAGGCTGAGGTTCATGGGACGAAGAATCTTAGAGACGTTCCTCCGCCTATTCAAACTGTTAGGGTGAAGAGATTACCTGAGAAGGAGTTACCTGGCTGGGGCTCTAATGTGGCTAACTTGGAGGAGTGGGAGGCGCTTGAGAACGAGACCGAGGAGATATCAAACACTACTTCCAAAATCCTTCCGCTTAAAGACCTTAACATGAACATCCTTCCTTCAGACAACAGCTCTGAGGTTGGTTCTGTTGTGTCTCATACTGAGGATGAGGAAGAAGGTGGAAGAAGGGAGAAGAGGTACCCGCCTAAGAAAACAGAGGTGAAGCTTGAGGGTAAGATGGTAGTGGAAGGAATAGATGCATCACAGGGAGGAAATGATGATGAAGATGGTGGTGAGTGGAGACCTGCGGTTAGTAGCAGTACTCACAGGACGTTCCTTAGGAGGAAGGCCAAGTGGGAACATTACAATGCCTTGGCTGAGCAAGAAATTCAGAAAGATCAAGAAGCTGACAAAGCTGGTAACTTTGCCCAGGACACCAATGATCAGATGTCTAATGACGCTGAGGAGAACTGTGCAAAGTATAGCGGAAAGAATGATGAGGAGCTTTCGTCCATCTTAAAAGATATGAGGTTGGAGGAAGATTCATTAAAGGCTCTCCAAGAAGGGACTGAAGAAGAAACGAATTTGAGCTATGGCGAGGATGATGTTGAGGGGATCGATGTTGCTAGTGAGGCTGGGGATACCTTTGAGGCATCATCGATGGGAGATGATGGTAGCAGCGAGCAGAGTTGGTCGTTGAGAGCCTTATCTGAGTCAAGTGTAGCTTGTATAACCGGTGACTATGCAATGCAAAATGTTATTATTCAAATGGGTTTGCGTTTGCTTGCACCCGGAGGTATGCAAATTCGCCAACTAAACAGGTACACCTCTTTATGAATCAGATCTTCCTTTTATTCCTACACAGTTCTCATTAGCTGAGAGAGATGTTTAGCATGCTGTTCGTTAGCGGAGGAGAGAGATGTATTATACTTTTACTTGGATGTTCAGGTGGGTGTTGAAGTGCCATGCTTGCTACACGGTAACTCCTGAAATTGGAAGAATCTTCTGTCCCAAGTGCGGTAATGGGGGCACTTTGCGAAAGGTAGCGGTTACAATAGGCGAGAATGGCACCATCATAGCTGCACGTAAACCACGTGTTACACTTCGAGGGACCAAAGTATGTAGTCAGTTATAAGAAGAAGCTAAACAATGTTTTGCTGTTTGAGTCTGTAATTAAGCAAGAAACCCCTTTGTCTTCTTCTTCTTTTGTTGTGCAGTTTTCGATACCAATGCCTAAAAGCGGAAGAGACGCAATCACCAAGAATCTAGTTTTAAGGGAAGATCAACTTCCACAAAAGTATCTCCATCCCAAGACCAAGAAGAAAGCAAGCAAACCGGTTAGTAATTATTATAGAAACTCTAATCGATAGATGAAGAAGACATTTTTGATTTGATTATATTGTTGTGTGGGTTTTTTCTACAGGGAGATGAGTATTTTATATCAGACGATGTGTTCATGAACCATCACAGTGATAGAAAAGCACCATTGCAGCCTCCTGTGAGAAAAGCTATGGCCGTTTTCAGTCAGAAACGGAACCCTAATGACAACCATTACTCTCGTTCTATGCACTGTTGATCTCTTCTGCTATATTGTTGCCAATTTTTTTTTTTTCGTCTCTACACTTATCTTCTTTTTGATAGTTTCAAAACTAGGTTTGAAAATGTTTAATTTAACCTGCGAGTTTTGTCACACTATCACCTGCGAATTTGAGGTCAGTTTAATTTAATTCGTTTCTCCAAACTGAAAAATTGGCTTAGAGAACACTAAATCGCAACTGAGCCACGAGATCATTGTACCATTTCGTATTCTCATTGACAACATGAGACAAGCCAAGGCCCGGGCAAAACAAAAGTTTCTTCTTACCCTCTTTTGGTATTAATGATTCTGAACTCGACTCTGGCCCACTAGACTGAAGCATCCCATGCCCTCATCCTTACCAACTCGAGCTTCAGGAGTCCTTGTACCTTTTGTAGACAATTGCAAAAAAAAAAAAACAAAAAAGAATCCCTCTTGGGTACCACTAGTATATAATTCTCAAGGTTGCTACTCCTATTAGTCTGTGGTAACTTAAATTTCCAAGTAGGGATGAATCCTGTCTTCATTCTCTTGCAGGTCTGATTTCTTCACCTGCAAGAAAACATATATCAATCACCATTAGTTGTTAATCATGAGTAAAAAACAAAAAGCCGTCACTGAGTTTTGAAGCGCCAGAGTGTACACATAGAGTTAGTAACCCCTTTTGACTTATATTTGGTGTCAACTCTCTTTGTCTTCGTGTCTTAACGTTTGAGTGGCTGCTGATTCCAAGTTTCAGATGACCAGTTCGATAAAAAGCATTGTTCTCTACGTTACAAAACCCAAACCACTGCAAGCTGACTCCTGAAGCTGTCAGTGAGAAAGAAGAAGATCACTGAAGAAGAAGGATCATCCCTAGAACAAGGATTTTAATGGTGGAAAGTGATGAATGATGAACAGAGTGATAAAAGGATCGGGGAGGATTGTTGTAATGTTTGATTGATTTCTCAAAACGGGCTAGAGCCAGTACATATAGTGACGACAATGTTTTATTAAACCAAAAAGCTAAACCAGAAATGATGACCAGTTTATCCTGTGACAAAGTCATTCAAAGCGCCCATCTTTTGTTTTACGACACAAGCTTTCCTCATAGAACACGAAACCAAAATGAATAAGCGAATATCGTAGATCAATCCAAGTTGCAATTCATACACTATCATTCTTGACAAACAATTGTTGGAAAGAGATGAAAACATACACGAAGTTTGACCTCATGAAAGGATGATCCAGAAAAGAAAACAAGGGAACATTGTTGTTGTTTAGGAGGCTTGGTGATGACTTTGCTCGTAGCCTTTTAGGGTAACAATCTTTCTACTCTTGATATGTGATTTTAGTAACTCGTCTCTTTCCACACCTTTGCTGTCAAGAATCGTTATGTCTTCTGGAGCCTTGCTAAATACACTATGGAGAGGCTTAATCAATGAATGATTAATTCAAAAACCCTTATATCACAAAGCAAAACATTCAAGATACTCAAAACACAATTAATCATTCAAAGATATTTAGATGAAATGATGTAATACAAGTATAAACTAATTAGGTTATATATTGTAACTCAAGTCTCTATCAGGATTGATCATGTTCAGTCTGAAGCTGACTTTTAAGCTTGCAATTTGCAATGAACACAAACAAATTACTGGCCAATCATTCCAGCTTAACAATTCTTATTTCCATCAACCTATATTTCTCAGAACTACTCATAGACAACGATCAAAAGGAATCAAATTTCATCTATAGGCAACTCCAACTCTATGGTCATCCTTACCAGCATTTATCAGCATTACCTCTAAAGAAACAAAGATTATCCGGAAATCCCAAATATCTTTATTGTTGCTATTTTCAAATATTGTAGTTAAATGTTGCATGTTTCTCTTTGGGTATGCCAGCATCTTCTACTTATGCAAATCCATTTTCAAAGTAATACCATAGCAACTATGGACATTAGAATTATTTAAATTTGCATCTATGTAATTTTATTCCATCTAGGTATAAACGAACCTTGTCCATAAGTATCTTAGACACAATGCCATAAAATCCTTCTCCCAGCCGTGCAGCGCCAACAATAAATTACCATCACCCATACACTCAACAAAGAACATGATATAATTGATCTTGAATGTAGCTGTCAGTAACTTTCCTCTTTTTCGCTTTTATTTTGGATAATAAATGCTTTAGGTTTAGAGGTTGGCTTCCAGAACATATACAATGTGCCACTAGTATCAGAAACTTCAATTTCAACTTGAAGATATGAAACTAGGTATGTCATGCTAGTATGTGTAGTAAGATTCTCGGAATGGCAGGCTAGTATAACTAGTATATCAGACCTTTTGGGACATTGGATAAAACATATGTATCCTTCTTAGCTGTTAGATGAGACTTGAATCGGGATAAATATATTTAATACTTCAAAATTTATCTTCTGTTCACAATTCAACATCGAAAAGATAAATATCTACACATGTAAAAAGTGGAAAATGAATTCTAATAAATTATTTTCATCCAAATTTTAAATATTTGAACTAAAAATTGTATTGAACATATCTGAATTCTTTTCATAAGAACAACAACTAAAGGAGCACACTAAAAACTAGACTAAAATAACCTTTTGAAATATTATTACACATTTGAAATTATATAAACTAATATTCTTCTTCATCTTATCCAATTTAAAACTTTGGTGATAACTGTTTCTGATTTATATAAATACGTTAACATGTTTTTTACTTATCATATCTTTAATACACTTATATTTTACTAAAATATAAATAATAAAATATTAATAATTATATAATATTAAATATACTTAAAACTTTGAAGCTATTTAAAAAATATTCTTATATAAATTATTTTTAATTTTTAAACTTAAGTGGAAATTTTTATTTTTTGTCAAAGTTAATATTATATATTTGTGATATTTTGTTCAAAAATTTTCAGAGGCTTTTTACCTTTCTTTCACTAAGATATCTTGTTCAAAATATTAGACATATTACACAATAACTAAAATATATAAAAACGAACACCAAAGTTTATAATTGGATAAGATGGAGAAGAACAATAGCTTATATAATTTCAAATTTGTAATAATATTTCAAAAAGTTACTTAATCTAGTTGTTAGTATGCCCCTTTAAAAGGGTATTATGGCACGAGTTTTAGAGTTTTATCATGTCAACGGTTGATTAAGTTTTGTTAGATTCACTATAGATTTATGCACATTTTAAGAAGTTTGAGTATTTTTTTTAATTATAATTGAGTTGATGTCGTAATTGGCACTGAACATTTGTTCGGATTGTATTTGGCACAAATGAAATTGTTGAAGTTAAAATTGGTATTTTCGCCGTATACCAAAACTACAACATTTTATCTTTTTAGCGATTGACTTATTTCTGTTAGAGTCAATGTAGATTTTAGGCACATTTTAGGAAGTACAAGTATTTTATTAGTTATAATTGAATTAAGTTCGTATTTGACGCTGACCATTTGTTTGGATCATATTTGGCACGACTGAAATGGTTAGGATCAAAATTGGTACTCTTCCAGAAAGTTTTAGCATCTATTTCGGGCATTCAGCCAATTCTCTCTTTATAATTTCTTTAAAACCTTTTACAAAAGGAATCTTTTAATAGAATTTTTCTAAAAAAACTAATATATAAAATTGTACTATAGAATTCAGCATTGTTAGCAAAAGAATAGGAGTATTTTTTGGTAAAAAAATCAGAATCTTTTACAGATAAGAGTAAAGAGATGTGACTGAATTTTAGCAACACAAAGGACAAAACCAAAAAAAATGGTATTCGATCGTACAAACTAGTGTCAAAAACCAAAAAAAAAGAGGTCCAATTTATTTTAAGAGTTGGAGTGCTTGCTTATTTACTATTTTCATATTCATCTTTATCTTCATTAGAAGGCAAAGTTAGCGCGAGTTCGGCCCAAGCCAAAGAAGACGACCTGAGCCCTGCTGAAATGGACACACTGATTCTACGGTCTAATGTCTCACAAAGCTCTTTAACTAAACAACAAGTACTCTCATGATTCTGGTCCAAGTTCAAGCATTGGCTCGCCACTTCACATACCACCTCCAGTTCCTTTTGGTTGAAATGCTCCAGCTCTGGATCCACCAACACTTCTGGTCCACCAGCAACATACTCCTTTGCCTACACCACAAACCCACTATTATGTTCCAATGGACCCGTTTGGTTTACACATGCAACATTTCAAATTTAAAAACTTAAGCACAAACATAGACTATATAATATATAGAGAAAAGCTATTCTTTACCCATTTAACCAAGCAGCCTCTTTCAGAAGGCCTTCCACTCACAATTTTCAGCAAGAGTAAGGCAAATGAGAAGACATTCCCTTTCAAATTCTGATTTCTATGCTCCATTGATATCTCTGCATGATCACTACTGATATCCCTCAAGTTCTTCTCTGACCTCACAAGAACCGTCTTCCAGCATTTAAATTCAACCAGCTCCAAAGAAGAACAAAAAGAAGTGATTTAAGAAGCAAAGCTGTGGCTAACTGTTATAGGTTTCAATGTTACCTTGGGAGTAAAATCTTCGGTGAGATACACAGCGTTTGAGCTAACCTCAGAGAATGTAAATGGTGGATCTAGTTCAGTATGAAGGTACTTGAGACCACGCGCGACGCCTATCAGAATCTTCATGCGCTTTGCCCACGAGACTAAACTGCCTTCTCCATCTGCACCATAAAAGCAACAAACATATCATCAGCTAACTCTCTACCTCTTGTTGAAAACAAAGCTCTAAGGTAGACAGTTTGATCATATTATATTTACAGTGGAGATGCTCGTATAGTGTCCCGTTCAATGCATACTCGAAAACAAGCATTCTTGTAAACGGTTTGTTCTCTTTGCAGTATCCAAGTAACTTCCCCACGTTTTCATGGTCTAATCTAGCCAAATCAGCAACCTGAAACCAATGAATAGTCAGAGGATCTGAATGATGTTTTATTGCAAGTGATGACACAAGAAGAAGATGAAGAAGAACCTCTCTCTGGAAATAAAGCTCAAGGTATCCAGTCCAATCTTCTTCTTTAAAACAGAGAGAGATCACCGCAATCTCAGCCCCGCCTTCGATCGTTCCTTTATAGACCTGACTGTTTGCACAAGAGTCGATGATATTCTGAAGTCTTCACACGCCACTTCTAGCTCTTGTCTTGTGAATCTTGAAACATCCTTGAGCATTTCAGAATCAACGTAGACCGTGAAGTGCTCCTCCTTTTCACTTGCAGATTTCTTCCAAGGAACGATGAGAGTGCGTTTTATGTTGCAGAAGCGTAATGCAGCGAGTGTCACCACTAGAATGAGCAAACCAACCGATGATCCTGTGACTATCTCAAAATTTAGAAGCCACATATGTCTCTGTTTCTTCTTCTTTGCCACAAACACAGCTATTCAAAAATGGAAAAAGGGAAGGTAAAAAGAATACTTCTGCCTATTATTATTAATATTTTTTAAGTCCCAAACCCAAATACTACCTTGTGTTTATATTTATAGAGTTGTCAACAAAGTAAAACTTATATTTATACAAACCACATTCTGAAGAAGGCCTCTGCTTTGTAAGAGAGATACCATAAAGATCTCTCCTTAACTATCGTATATACTGAATCCTCATGTTTTAGGAATGTTAGTTAATATCTAAACTTAGTCTCCAAGACTACCGTTGTATATAATCTTCTGTTGTACATTGAGTTTAAGATATCAAATACAATCTTCACATGGTATCAAGAGCTTAACGAAACCCTAGAATTTTTTTTCCTAGCCGCCATCTCCTTTATCTCTTCTCTTCCTCTCTCCTACCTGCATCTTCTTTCACCACCATGGCTGCTAACACTGCTCATGAGATTGTCGATGGCAACAAACCACTGTTGAACATTAATATGGTCAACATCACCAAACTCACATCCACAAACTACATGACTTGGAGCCTTCAAGTCCATGCCTTGCTGGATAGTTATGACTTGGCCGGTCACATAGACGGCACAACCCCTGCACCTGCAGAAACAATTACCTTCAACGAAGTCGCCGCTCCAAACCCCGACTTCACAAAATGGCGTTGTCAAGATCGCCTCATCTACAGTGCGCTTCTAGGCACTCTCTCTCCCTCCATCCAAGCGCTTGTCACAAGCTCCAAGTCTGCCTACGAAGTATGGAAATCTTTGAGTGCTACCTACGCCACTCCCAGCCGAGGACACATCCAACAACTCCGTCTCCAACTGAAGAACTTCACAAAGGGAGACAAGAGCATCGACGAGTACATGAGGGGCCTGACGACTCGCTTTGATCAACTGGGTCTACTTGGCAAACCGTTGGATCATGAAGACAAGATTGAGTACATCATTGATGGACTTCCTGAGGAGTACAAGTCTGTTACTGATCAAGTAGAAGGACGTGACACCACCCCTTCGATCATAGAGATCCACGAGAAGCTCATTAAAAAAGAAGCTAAACTCTTGGCAGTCACCACCCCCACCTCTGTTCCAGTGCCGATGACAGCGAATATGGCTACCTCGCGCCCCAAACAACAACATCAAAGTCGCGGACCCAGCTGGAACAACAACTACAAGCAGAACCAGTCCTACCCGCATAAGCAAGAGAGCAAGGGATCCAAAGGATATCAAGGCCGGTGTCAAATCTACAGTACCTTCGGTCACAGTGCCAGGCGATGCCCTCAGATGCAGCAACAACAAATCAACGCTCCCGGCATGCAGTTTCGTCCGTGGCAACTACGAGCTAATGTAGCTGTCGCTGCTCAACACCCGTCAACTGCTTGGCTCATGGACTCCGGTGCTACACATCATCTAACCAGTGAGCTTCACAACATGTCTCTGCAACAGCCATACCTTGGTGACGACTCAGTGATGATCCGCGATGGCTCTGGCCTATCCATCTCGCACACCGGTTCAATAACTCTTCCTTCCTCTGCAAAAAACTTATTTCTGAATAATGTTCTATGCGTACCAAATATAAAGAAGAACCTTATATCAGTTTATCGCTTATGTAATGCTAATAAAGTATCTGTTGAATTTTTTCCTGCTCACTTTCAGTCGAAGGATCTCAGCTCGGGGGTCCCATTAATCCAAGGCAAGACCAAGGATGAGCTCTATGAGTGGCCAGCCAACCCATCAACCCTTAAAGCCTTTTTCACCTCCTCTTCCCCAAAAATAAGTCTGTCTGATTGGCATTTCCGCCTAGGACATCCGTCTGCTTCTATTCTCAAAACTATTGTCTCAAATTTTTCTTTACCCTGCAAACAGTCTGTAAACCAAAATACTTTGTGCTCAGATTGTGCTATCAATAAATCTCATAAACTTCCCTTTCATCAAACCTCTATCACCTCAACTCGCCCTCTACAATACATATTTACTGATCTTTGGAGTTCACCAATTGTCTCCGTAGATAATTACAAATACTACCTTGTGTTAGTAGACCACTACAGTCGCTATACCTGACTCTATCCTTTGAAACTGAAGTTGCAAGTCAAGGAGACATTCAAAGCCTTCAAAGCACTAGTAAAGAACTTCTCTCCACCAAAATCGGCACATTATACTCAGATAATGGAGGAGAATTCATCGCTCTCCGTCATCTACTGTCTGAAGCCGGCATCTCTCACCTCACATCACCACCTCACACACCCGAACACAATGGAATCTCCGAAAGAAAGCACAAACATGTTGATAGAACCAATATCAAGCACCGTCCTTTTTGGTTCATGGATACGGTCCAAGATGGAGATCATGTCGATCAGCTTGATCCAACTGAGATTTTTCCATCAGATCGTGACACTACTATGGAGCTGGATGAGCTAAGTGACACTGAAGAAGTAGCTGGTTTTGATGCACCCTTGGATAGCACACCGGGCAAAACAGACATGCATGGTTTGGTCATGGGAAGCAGTAATGATATATGTTCATTGTTTGACTCATATCTTCCGAAGGACTCTACGCATGAAATCACTTGGAGAATGTGCTCAACTCAATTACGGAGCTCCTCGACGAAGAATCAGATCAAACGGAGTTCAAATGTGGAAGTTATGCAATTTAAAAATCATGTGATCTTCAGTTCTCGCGAATTCGGGCTGTGTGGATCGTCCGGCGTGCATCCCGATCATTCCCACCATGAACCAGCATGACCAGAATGAACCTAGACAGTGTCTGAAGATTAACTTTGACTAGTCTTCCTCAAATTCGCCAACATTGACCAGACTTCATCAGTTTCCGCACTTTGACTCATTTATCACATTCTAGTCAATGTTTTCATTTTCTATGCATTGTTTTCCCCACAAATGTATTTATTTCTTTGACTACAAAGTACTATAAATATGTAGTCTCATTCATGAATAAAATCAGTTCATTTTGGTTTTATTTTCTTTTCTATTCTCTAAGTGAGAGAGAGATTTCTTTAGCTAGTTCATCGGTTTGAACCGGCTTGTTGATTTGGTGGTCAGCCAATCATCTTTGTATGTTATTTGGTGGTTAGCTAATGCACTACAACTGTTCTTAGGTGGTTAACCTTAGATCTTGGGTATATCAGGAGCCATTCCGCATCTCTTGACGATCCCTTCAATCCATCTCAGTTCCAGAAGTGCCATTGCCTTCTCGGATCATATCCAACATCCGGCCAAAGCAATCCTCCCGATTTTGGGTCTATCACATGTGGTCGAAACAGGGCTCACACTCCTCACGCATGCCTCCATGCCCAAGTCTTACTGGTCATATGCTTTCGCGCCACCTACCTCATAAACCGTCTCCCGACTGATGTACTTCAGATGGATTCACCCTTTCACAAACTGTTTGGAAGTCAGCCGAACTATACAAAAACTCGTGTCTACGGTTGTCTCTGTTTTCCATGGTTACGGCCATATACACACCACAAACTCGAGGATCGCTCCATGCCTTGCGTCTTTATTGGCTACTCTTCTACTCAGAGCGCCTATCTATGTCTCGAACCAAACACTGGCCGTATCTATGTCTCCAGACATGTACGCTTTGATGAGTCAATCTTTCCCTTCAAAATAAAACTCAAGCCTAACCCCACACCGACTCCACCAAACGAACCTCCATCTATTTCCTCTCCCATAGCCACTACAATACATATACCTCAACAACCACAACCTCCTTTTTACCCACCTTCGCCACCACCACTCGTAGAGCAAATGGGAACCTCGAGCTCGGAACCTCACTCGTCAGCTCAGGTAACATCTTCAACACATACTTTAAGTGTTACTAATGGTGATAATGGTGGTGCAGATTATCAACAGGTTCTATGTCGCTAGCTCCTGACACGGCTCCAAACATATCATCTCCGTCGGGTCCGTCTTCTCCGACTGACACACAGTTCTCTACTGGATCTCAGTCTCCGGCGCCTTCTGCTACGGGGTCTTCATCCTCGTCTTCACCTCCACCATCACCGCCACCACCTCCTCCGGCATCTATCAACAATCACCCGATGATGACTCGCCGGAAGAACCAAATCACGAAACCAAATCAAAAATACAACTAATCTGCGGCTCAGATGTCTGCTATACCGGCTGAACCAAACACCATCACTCAAGCGCTCAAAGATAAAATATGGCGGGGTTCCATGTCGACGGAAATGGATGCCTTTGCGCGAAATGGAACCTTCAGTCTTGTTCCACGCAAGCCGGGAAGCAATGTTGTTGGTTGTCGCAGGCTATACAAAAACAAATTCAACTCTGACGGCACTCATCGCTGCCCAAAATCGAGACTGGTAGCAAAAGGATACAAGCAAGAGTTTGGACGAGACTATGTTGACACCTTCAGTCCCGCTATCAAGTCAACAACACACAGGATGGTTCTTGATATTGCAGTCAGCTACTCTTGGCCTGTGAAACAATTGGACGTCAATAATGCCTTTCTTCAGGGCACACTGACGGACGAGGTTTATATGGAACAACCACCGGGGTTTATAGATACGGACAGACCCGACTATGTTTGTCGTTTGCATAAGGCGGTTTATGGGCTCAAACAGGCTCCGAGAGCATGGTACATGGAGCTCTGTAGCTTCCTTCTGAGCTCGGGATTCAAGAACTCTCTAGCGGACACGTCGCTCTTTGTTTTACACTATGGAGGACATCATATCTACCTACTTGTTTATGTCGATGACATCTTGGTGACTGGCAACACCAACACTGGTATTCAACGCATCCTAACTCTTCTTGCAGAGAGATTTTCAGTCAAAGATGCAGAGGATCTAAACTACTTTCTCGGCATAGAAGCTCATCGCACATCAACTGGTCTTCATCTATGTCGACGGAAGTACATCCTGGATCTACTTCACAAATACGATATGATGAATGCAAAGCCAGTAACTACGCCCATGGCATCTTCTCCAAAACTCAGCCTCACCTCCGGTACAGCACTCTCTGATCCTACAAAGTATCATCGCTTAATAGGAAGTCTCCAATACCTCCAGTTCACCCGCCTCGACATTGCATATGCGGTTAACCACCTCTCACAATTCATGCACAGGCCAACTGAAGAACACTGGCAGGCTGCCAAGCGAATACTACGTTATCTGGCAGGTACTCCAACACACGGTATCTTCTACACTGCTAAGAACTCCCTCACGCTTCGAGCTTATTCAGATGCCGACTGGGTTGGAGACCGTGATGACTATGTCTCTACAAACTCGTTTGTCATCTACCTCGGTCAACATCCCATTTCCTGGTCAGCAAAGAAACAAAATGGTGTTGCAAGATCATCTACGGAAGCGGAGTATAGAGCTGTTGCAAATGCAACGTCAGAAATAATATGGATTTGCAGTCTCCTGTCTGAGCTTGGGGTTTCACTGCAGTCAGCTCCAATTGTGTTATGTGACAATGTGAGAGAAACATTTCTGTGCGCAAATCTGGTGTTCCACTCTCACATGAAGCATATTGTCATTGACTATCACTTTGTTCGTGGACAAGTACAACAAGGAGCTCTATCAGTCTTACACGTTAACAATCGTGATCAGTTAGCAGATGCATTGACGAAACCACTCACTCGTGCTCGGTTCTTGGAACTACCGAACAAGCTTGGTGTGGCACCCACGCTGCAGCTTGAGGGGGCGTGCAAGAGAGATACCACAAAGATCTCTCCTTAACTATCATATATACTGAATCCTCTGTTTTAGGAATGTTAGTTAATATCTAAACTTAGTCTCCAAGACTATCGTTGTATATAATCTCCTATTGTACATTGAGTTTAAGATATCAAATACAATCTTCACATGCTTAACGTCCTTTGTTTCCATGCAGTTTCCTTGAAACCTCTCTCTACCACGCAACAAAGAGATACTTTATCAGATTAAAAAAACCGTACACTCAAGACACAGATAAAATGGATTATCTTACCTTGGAAGGTGATCCAAACAAGTCGGGATCTTTCCTTTGAAGAAGTTGTAGGAGAAATCTGCCACTTTCAAATGAGGAGACTTGCACAAACCAGAGATATTTGCACTTGGCTTTAAACCATTCCTGATGATTCAGACAAAACAAAACAACATATACTTAACATTTTCATCATAGACAATAATATATAAGTGTTCCTCATAGACTAAACTCACTTTTCTTATGTTGTTGTAGCAACAGGAATACTTCCTTGAAGCTTGTTCCTTTCAATAAGAAGCTTTCTAAGATACTTCAAGTTTCCTATCTCTGGAGGTAACTCTCCAGTTAAACCATTGGACTGAAGGTTTCTGTAAATGTAATTACAAAACACACACAAAAATGGTGATATCAGATTAAATTAAATGACACTGCAAGCGTTTTAAGGATTTGCCAAAAGTTTAAAAGCTTTTCAATATACATTATCATAATGTTAGACAAATTTCCAATCTCTACTGGAATCGGTCCTGTTAGATGATTGTTTCCCAAGTCTAAGAGCTTGAGCTTTTTCAACTTTCCTATCTCTTTTGGTATTGTCCCCATTAGAATGTTTCCACGCAGGATCCTAATGAAGCATTCAACAGACATGAAATAAAAAGAAAACAACTCAAAAATTCAAAATTCTATCCATCATCAAAACCATACAGTTCTTGCAAGTAGGTTATATGACCAAGTTCTGGCACAAGAAAGCCTCTCATCAACGTATTCGATATATTTCTGCATTAACCAGAATCGCCCGAAAGCAAATAAAAAACTTAAGTTCGAGGCCACTGTATTCTCCTTCTGTGTTTTCCTTCTGAACCTCTATGTTCATATATATCTCTGTTTCTTCTGTGTTTCTTCTTCGCGGAAGCTTTATAACCAAAACAAAAACTTTAAGGAATGTGCTGGTTATACGCATAGCATCACCTACCCTCTTCTTTGTTTGTCAAACAAGGTTGAAGAATGTCTGAAAAAGCTTCTACTCTGTTTATTCTTTGAATAGATTACATATATATATATTCACGATTTGTGTTAACTGAAAGCGCAGGAGGAACGTAGTAGATTATTAACAGATAACTTAGATCAGTTCGGACAGTTTCTACAAGAGATATTGATTCAGAGAAAAGAGAGTGATCATTTTTAGAGGAAACAAGTTATATGTGAGACACACCCAAGAAACTTTCAGGTTGTTTGGGACGGAAGAAAACGATATGTGTTATATCCTTCTCCATCGCTATGTTCTATATAACTAATAGAATATGAGAATCGTCGCTTTATCTCCTTCACGACCGCTCTGTTCATGTATGTCTCTGTTTCTTCTCTGTTTCGTCTCTGTTTCTTCTCCGTTTCTTCTTCATGTTAAGAAGTTTGAGTTTTTTTTTTAATTATAATTGAGTTGATGTCGTAATTGGCACTGAACATTTGTTCGGGTTGTATTTGGCACGAATGAAATTGTTGAATTCAAAATAGGTATTTTCGCCATATACCAAAACTACAACGTTTTATCTTGTTAACGATTGACTTACTTCTGTTAGAGTCAATGTAGATTTTAGGCACATTTTAGGAAATACATGTAGTTTTTTTAATTATAATTGAGTTAAGCTCTTATTTGATACTGACCATTTGTTTGGGTCATATTTGACACAATTAAAATAGTTAGGATCGAAATTGGTACTCTTCTGGAAAGTTTTAGCATCTATTTCGGGCATTCAACCAACTCTCTCTTTATAATTTCTTAAAAACCTTTTACAAAAGGAAATTTTTAATAGAATTTTTTTTAAAAATAATATATAAAATTGTACTGTAGAATTCAGCATTGTTAGCAAAAGAATTCAGCATAATTAGCAAAAGAATAAGAATATTTTTTGGTCCAAAAATCAGAATCTTTTACAGATAAGAGTAAAGAGATGTGACTGAATTTTAGCAACACACAAAGGACAAAACCAAAAAAATGGTATTTGATCGTACAAACTAGTGTCAATAACCAAAAAAAAAGAGGCCCAATTTATTTTAAGAGTTGGAGTGCTTGCTTATTTACTATTTTCATATTCATCTTTATCTTCATTAGAAGGCGAAGCTAGCGCGTGTTCGGCCCAAGCCAAAGAAGACGACCTGAGGAGCCCTGCTGAAATGGACACACAGATTCTACGGTCTAATGTCTCACAAAGCTCTTTAACTAAACAACAAGTACTCTCTTCATCTTCATGATTCTGGTCCAAGTTCAAGCATTGGCTCGCCACTTCACATACCGCCTCAAGTTCCTTTTGGTTGAAATGCTCCAGCTCTGGATCCACCAACACTTCTGGTCCACCAGCAACATACTCCTTTGCCTACACCACAAACCCACTATTATATTCCAATAGACTCGTTTGGTTTACACATGCAACGTTTCAAACTTAAGCACAAACATAGACTTATATAGAGAAAAGCTATTCTTTACCCATTTAACCAAGCAGCCTCTTTCAGAAGGTCTTCCACTCACAATTTCCAGCAAGAGTAAGCCAAATGAGAAGATATTCCCTTTCAAATTCTGATTTCTATGCTCCATTGATATCCCTGCATGATCACTACTGATATCCCTCAAGTTCTTCTCTGACCTCACAAGAACCGTCTTCCAGAATTCAAAATCAACCAGCTGCAAAGAAGAACAAAAAGAAATGATTTAAGAAGCAAAGCAGTGGCTAACTGTTATAGGTTTCAATGTTACCTTGGGAGTAAAATCTTCGGTGAGATACACAGCATTTGAGCTAACCTCAGAGAATGTAAATGGAGGATCTAGTTCAGTATGAAAGTAACTGAGACCACGCGCGACGCCTATCACAATCTTCATGCGCTTTGCCCACGAGACTAAACTGCCTTCTCCATCTGCACCATAAAAGCAACAAACATATCATCAGCTAACTCTACCTCTTGTTGAAAACAAAGCTCTAAGGAAGACAGTTTGATCATTTATATTTACAGTGGAGATGCTCGTATAGTGTCCCGTTTGATGCATACTCGAAAACAAGCATTCTTGTAAACGGTTTGTTCTCTTTGCAGTATCCAAGTAACTTCCCCACGTTTTCATGGTCTAATCTAGCCAAATCAGCAACCTGAAACCAATGAATAGTCAGAGGATCTGACTGATGTTTTCTTGCAAGTGATGACACAAGAAGAAGATGAAGAAGAACCTCTCTCTGGAAATAAAGATCAAGGTATCCAGTCCAATCTTCTTCTTTAAAGCAGAGAGAGATCACCGCAATCTCAGTCCCGCCTTCGATCGTTCCTTTATAGACCTGACTGTTTGCACAAGAGTCGATGATATTGCTGAAGTCTTCACATGCCACTTCTAGCTCTTGTCTTGTGAATCTTGAAACATCCTTGAGCATTTCAGAATCAACGTAGACCGTGAAGTGCTCCTCCTTTTCACTTGCAGATTTCTTCCAAGGAACGATGAGAGTGCGCTTTATGTTGCACAAGCGTAATGCAGCGAATGTCACAACTAGAATGAGCAAACCAACCGATGATCCTGTGACTATCTCAAAATTTAGAAGCCACATATGTCTCTGTTTCTTCTTACTCGCCACAAACACAGCTATTCAAAAAAAAAAAAGGGAAGGTAAAAAGAATGCCTCTGCTTATTTTTTTTTTTTTAACTTCCAAACCCAAAACCATAACATGTAGTATTAGTTTTGTCATATCGGTCATTCAAACTGGAGAACTTTGACACAATGGCCAGAGTCTTTTTTTTTTTCAGTTGAGCTAATCTGCTTATCTTTATAGTTGTCAACAAAGTAAAAATTATATTTATACAAACCACATTCTGAAGAAGGCCTCTGCTTAACGTCCTTTGTTTCCATGCAGTTTCCTTGAAACCTCTCTCTACCACGCAACAAAGAGATATTTTATCAGATGAAAAAACGTACATCCAAGAAACAGATAAAATGGATTATCTTACCTTGGAAGGTAATCCAAACAAGTCGGGATCTTTCCTTTGAAGAAGTTGTAGGAGAAATCTGCCACTTTCAAATGAGGAGACTTGCACAAACCAGCGATATTTGCACTTGGCTTTGAACCATTCCTGATGATTCAGACAAAACAAAATAACATATATTTAACATTTTCATCATAGACAATAATATAAATGTGTTCATCATAGACTAACTCACTTTTCTGATGTTGTTGTAGCAACAGGAATACTTCCTTGAAGCCTGTTCCTTTCAATACGAAGCTTTCTAAGATACTTCAAGTTTCCTATCTCTGGAGGTAACTCTCCAGTTAAACCATTGAACTGAAGGTTTCTGTAAATGTAATTACAAAACACACACAAAAATGGTTATATCAGATTAAATTAAATGACACTGCAAGCGTTTTAAGGATTTTCCAAAAGTTTAAAAGCTTTTTAATATACATTATCATAATGTTAGACAAATTTCCAATCTCTGCTGGAATAGGTCCTGTTAGATGATTGTTTCCCATGTCTAAGATCTTGAGCTTTTTCAACTTTCCTATTTCTTTTGGTATTGTCCCCATTAGAAAGTTTCCACGCAGGATCCTAATGAAGCATTCAACACACATGAAGCAAAAAGAAAACATCTCAAAAATTCAAAATTTTATCCATCATTAAAACCGTACAGTTCTTGCAAGTAGGTTATATGACCAAGTTCTGGCACAAGAAAGCCTCTCATCAACGTATCAGATATATTTCTGCATTAATCCACGGCATGAAATAGATATTAAATCATTATAAAAGAGGAATAACTAACAGATAAAGAGGAATGAAGAGAGAGATGAAAGCTTCTTACATTTTGATAATGTGATCCTTAGATAGAGAACATTTAATGCCGGTCCAATCACAGGGATCAGAATTGGGTACATTCCAATTAGACATAACAAGCAAAGGGTCCTTATGCATAGCCTCCTTTAGTATCCTAAGAGCTTCCACTGATACAAAAACAATAACACTAGAAATTAACCTTCCTAGACTCAGATACTAATGAGGAAATGTTTTTTCTTTTGAGAAAGGGCTTACTAATTAATGAGGAAAGTTTAAACATGCATTGTTCATAGAGACTAAAACTTATGAGACTTTCTCAGGTTCCAGAATGTAGAAATCATGTACCTTCTTTAGAGGCCAATGCGTCACCGGAAACAAAGAGGAACCCTAGTAGCACAATACTCACAAGAGAAAGCTCCATACTTGCAGAAAACAAGTAAAAATCTCTTTTTCTTCTTTTTTTTTTGTTATATATCCACCTTTTCAAAGTTTCCTTAGCTCATTGAAGCAAGCAAAACCCAGAAGTTCTCACTGAGTAATCACCACAAAGACCCCATGAAAATTTTAACAATAAAGACAAAGAGATTTATTGGAGAATGCTTTGTAACTGAGAAGAACGAGATTTAACAACAAGGAAGGAAACTTTAAATAACAATACTTTGTATCTAACAGTTAGCGAAAACCCATCAGAGAAAAATTAAGTTTACAAGTAACAGAGACTCAATAAGAAGACAGAGAGAGACCTGTGGAATCAAATGACAATTTTGTATTTTTGTTTTATTCTGGAAGGGGTAAGAAATTGTGCTTTAATCTTTCGTTTTTTTCTTTAAAGAAAGATGGAATATAATTTTCCCTTAATTATTATTAGGCTCCTTTTTTTTTGTAAAAGAATTGTTAGGTTCTTTAACTTTAACTAAAATTCCTTTATTGCTTAAATTATTGCAGATCTATGTACAGTTCTAAAATTATTTATATTTATTTCTTATATATTAAACTGGAAGCCAAAAATGATGAATGTATTTAATTATAAAGTCTATTTTATTTTCCAAGACAAATGTATGAACATGCATCATATTACCTGATAGAGAAGGATAAAATGGTTTAATTATATGATGACTCAGACCTGCTACCAATCAAATTTACAAATATAACGAGTGTGATTGGTAATGGCTGTAGATACTGTTCAGAGCATCATTTATTTCTAAAATACCAAATTCTCAGCAATCAAGATTTAATGACTTTATAAAAATCACAGCTCCAAAAATAATCTACAGCTGTGTAAATGCTTTTTAAAGCCAAATATTCAAATTAATTTTTTTGAGATTTCCATAAAATCTACAGCAATAAAGTCTAAAGTCAAAGCCAAAAATCTACATTTTTTTATATAGCAAAAATTTTAAAGTTACAGCTGTTACCAATAAGACCAATATGTTATATTTTCTTTCAATTTATAAATGGAATTTGCATTTAATGATTTGTATTTGTGTTACTATCATATTTTGGTTATAATATTTATCATATATTAGAATATACGTACTAACAAAATGTAGTTTACAAAAATTTTAGCAAATAAATCTGCGTATACACACTTGCATAAGATTACATTTTCTAGTTATCTTCTTTATTTATTTTTAATCATTCAATATAATAAGGTAAATTAGGATTCACATCCAAAAGGGGGCCCTACTACAACTAATCTGCATTTCTTTTTCATTTTCTAATCATTATCATTACTAAAAAATATATTTCCTTGCAATAGATTGCTCTTATGGTTATTTCTAATTATGCCTTTAAATTTGGTAGATTTCTAGCCAATTATTAAACAATATTCTTAAGATAAGTTCTAGTGGAAGTAATGTATGATTGCACACAAAATAGAATATATAACTCGTCACTTTTTGGAAAGTTATCTGCACCTTTTTATTATATGTTAAATTGATCGTTTGACTAATGTGTAGTACACGTCTTAGATGACGGTAGAAAACATGGGTGATTTGGTTGTGTGTAAACTATATAAAATTTACCATATAATTTAGTTTGTAAAACTAGTTTTGGCGTAGTTGTATTTAGTGTAGCCGTAAAAATAAATTTAAAAAAATATTTATATAGTATATTTTCGTGCCTTTAGAATAGAAGTTTTCCACAATCATATCTCATTTTTATTTTATCTTTTAAAACTAAATAAAATAATATTATTTACTTTTATGGTTATAAATATAAAAAAATATTTGGGTTCATCCCTAAGGTGAACATTTAGGTTCACCAACCAATAGAATTTCGTTATTTCATATTCAGTATCTTTAAAAAAAGAAACAAAATATTGTCAAGTTTTATTATATTTTTAAAATAAAAAATAAATAGAAAATAATATTAGTTGCAAAAAAAAAGATTTTATATTTAAAATATCATCAACAAATATTAAACCCTAAACCCTAAATCATAAATCCTAAACATTTGGTAAACTCTAAACCCCTGGATAAATCATAAATCTTTGGATTTTTTAAAAAAATATTTTAACACAATCAGCAAAACACTAAACCTTAAACCCTAAATACTAAACCATAAACCCTAAATACTATACCCTAAACCCTTGGATAAACCCTAAACCTTGGGATTTAGAATTTATCCAAGTGTTTGGATTTACCAAGGGTTTAAAGTTTACCCAAGAGTTTAGGGTTTTGGATTCAGGGTTTAAGGTTTAGTATTTGGCTGACGGTATTAAAAATATTTTTAAAACGTGTATTTGTTTGCAACTAATATTATTTTTTATTTATTTTTATTTTTTAGTTTAAAAATATAATATAACTTGACAATATTTTATTTATTTTTCTAAAGATACTAAATATGAAATAACAAAATTCTATTGGTTGGGTGAACCCCTAAGGGTGAACCCAAGAATTTCTCATAAATCATATATATAATGGACACTTTTCTCTCTTTTGAGAGTGTCCACATCAGCATTTTTTAATGATTGGAGCCCACTTGGTTTGGTTATGAAATTGTGTTCTTGAATTTTTCTTAACCAGGCAGGCGGTATGATTTCGGTTGGAAATAAAATAGTTATTTTATTAAACTCAGCGTTCTGGGTTTCATATCATTCGTCGTTTTTTTAGGTTTTTTTCTTATCGTTAGCTGGCTCTTGCTTTACTCAACTTTCTCTGCAAACACTAAACGTTCTTCTCCAAATTCTTAATCTTCCGTCTCGTTGAACGAATTTCTCTTGATTTAGCAAATAATATTATTCTCATTTAACTCAAATTCTATGTCGACCTCTCAGTTTCCTTCACGTCAAATATATAAATTGGAGAGGGTAGAGAGTTGGATGAATCTTCACAACCATGCTATGTTAATCTCCATTCTCAAGCGTCAATAGATTCTAGATTCTTCGATAATGTTTGCATCAGATGTTGCTGTTGCGCAATCAGCCTTCGACCTCTCCGCCTCTGTAGATCGTCCCATTTCATTTTTTGTCGGCTTCACTCCGTTTTTGGGACTTGAACAACATGAAGAAGCAATGTGAATTCATAGGATCACCCTACTACTCCTTGATGCGAAGGTATTGTATCGAGAAGCATCATATAATTTTTTTTTTCTTTTGATAAGCATCCAGATCTTAAATTTTATGTTGCCCGATGCACTAACCATTGATCTGTATACTCATTTTATGAAATTGATAGTGAGGACTTCCTAGAGTTTGCAAAAGTTGCTTTCAATGAATATGTCGATAGAGCGAAGCATTGCGTTTAGCCTTGTTGAATACAACACTGGAGAGAAAGCACATGGAAGATGTTCCAAATATGTCAATGAGATGTGTCAACCGGCTACTGCCAAATATCCAGTGTCTGCTGATGGATCAAGAAAAGTTTTGAAATAAATCAAAGATAACTATAATGACCAGGAGATCATAGTCATTGGGAACAATAAGCCATTAGTTATCTTATATGTTTTGAACTTGGAATCTGTTACCTTAGATTGATCTGATTAGTGAAACTCATTGCATTTGCAGAGTACAAAGAGACACTTGGAGAGAAAGATGTTCTTCCGGCTCAGCGACAATAAAAGGAAGTATTACCATATGAGACTTCTCATGGCATTACATGGAGCGATCTGGTGAATTTTTTTTCCACGGTTTTCATCAAGACTCTGTTCCTTCTTGTTTTATAAGTAGGATGAGCGTGAACTAATATGATCTTAATGCGAGTTGCATCATTATTTATTCAACTGTGAACTAGCAGCTAAGCACCTCTACGGAGAACAACTTAAAAAAAAAACTAATATTGATAAACGTTAACATTATTAGTCTCACTCACAAACAAAATGTAACCCATTTTTTCACCTCACGTTCGCTTCCATGGTCTTCTAAACCTTTTTCCCCAACATAAATTTTGATACATTACACCTGGCCTTTGCAGTTAATAAATTGTATACAAACTTACAATAAAAATACAATTGAATTACACAGTCTACTCATCTACTTCCGTTTCATACTACAGTTCGATTTTAACACTAACAACACACCTTCACATAGTCATCCCTCCCTAACCTCACATGCGACTTCGTTTTAAAAACTACAACAATACTTGCACTTGTCAACGTCTCCACGCTTGCGCGGAGCTACGCCCCTAGTATAAATGAAAGGTAGAAACATTTACAACACAACTAGTTACTTCCAATAAATGAACTTTTTTTTGTTTAATATAAAAATATAATATACCTCTCTTTTTTGTCAATATATTCATTTTATTGAAACCAAAAACCCAACAGACATAATATAATCAATTCAACTTCAAATCATATTATAAAATAACATAAAGTTTAAGTCGATGCAAAAATATTGCCACATATACCAAATTGAAGATAAGAATTTACGCATGATGACCATGTGTTGCTCTGCTAGGCCGTCGACTATTCAGGAACCAAGACGAGAGAACCGATGCCGTCTCCAGCAACATGTCGGACAGATCACCACCGGTCTTGTTGTTTCTCAATCTCTTAATCGTTGATAACTGATGTTAGGAGTTTTCAAGGCTCCTAAAGCAAATGTTGTAGTATGAGTGAAATGTCGAACCAATTCCAAAGGATTTAAAGCACCAAGAATGCAAGTACTTTCTTAATCTAAGTGCAATCGATGATTTGATGATTTTAGAACTAAGAATGCAATAATAAAACAATAAAACAGTAAATGAATGAACTTTCTTTTATGAGAAAGGAGAACACATGGGTATAGGAATTTAGACCTTGGGTGATCAAGTTTAGAACTAAGGATGGCAATGATCAATCAAACTAATCAACCTTAAACTTAGACACAATCCTAAACAACTCTATGTCTAAATGAATGCTCATTTGCTAACATATTTCAGACATCAAATGTCTTTGGCTGAATAATATAAAAGCAATCATTAATAACAAGTCTATAGGCTATCTTAACACCCTTAACAACAAATGTCTTTGGTAAAGTGTGTTAAGAGCTTAGGAGAGTTAACTCAGACATATCATCGAACACCTTGTGGGTGGGAGATGTCTAAAGATCAACTTTTGAGTGGCCAACTCAGAAGACGCATTATGAATACTCTCCTAGAAAGGAATAAGGTTTGATCTACACTAAAACATCCTATAACTAGCCTAATCACCCTTAACCTTCCTAACCCATGAATTCAATGGTGGATTACTCACTAATCTCCATGATTCCTCTTAAACCCATATTGGATTTCATATTAATCATGAAAGAGATAATAATAAGAAATCAACAAGAACAATAAGAACACAAGAATCAATGATCCAAAAGATGAACTTCTTCAATAGGTTTTTTTTTATGTTTACCAAGTGTAAAAGATAAAGATTAGCCTCCAATGGCTTACAAAGTACTTAAACTTAGGTTTTAGAAAAGTAAAACTTGCATAACAAATGACCAAAATGCCCCTGATTAATGTTAAACTTCGAGCTAAAACGGAACACGGAGTGACCAGGCAGGGTTACTCCAAGAGGTCACTCCAGGATGGCGTCGGCAGCCGAGTGACCAGGAAGGGTCGCTGGAAGCAGGTCACTCCAGGTCATGCGGTCACAGTGACCAGGCAGGGTCACTCCGGGAGGTCACTCTGGGCTGCTCGTCCCTTGATCACTTTTATAACCTCTTTTGAGCCACAAATGCACCCAAATGTCTCCAAGAACTTCATGTGATACTCCAATACCTGATAAGGACTTATGTATGCAAAATGCAACCTAAACATGGCTAAATCCTAATCTAAATGATCAAAATGCACATGGATGAATGGATAAAACAATGGAAATATGCAAGATATCAACTCCCCCCAACTTGTTCTTTTACTTGTCCACAAGTGAACTTTCTAGAACTCATAGGGGAAAGAGGTTTGAAGGTGGGAGCTCATAGCCAAAATAAAACACACAGCACTTGATTCAACATTTGAATTAAAACATGAGCACACTCTCTCTTATTATACTCTAGCTTCTCTAGGCCTACGTCAACTCTTTTGCCCCTACACTCATCATCATAAATTTAGAGACATTACACCTGGCCTTTCCAGTTAATAAATTGTATACAAACTTACGATAAAAATACAATTGAATTACACAGTCTACTCATCTACTTCCGTTTCATACTACAGTTCGATTTTAACACTAACAACACACCTTCACATAGTCATCCCTCCTTAACCTCACATGCGACTTCGTTTTAAAAACTACAACAATACTTGCACTTGTCAACGTCTCCGCGCTTGCGCGGGGCTACGCCCCTAGTATAAATGAAAGGTAGAAACATTTACAACACAACTAGTTACTTCCAATAAATGAACTTTTTTGTTTAATATAAAAATATAATATACCTCTCTTTTTTGTCAACATATTCATTTTATTGAAATCAAAAACCCAACAGACATAATATAATCAATTCAACTTTAAATCATATTATAAAATAACATAAAGTTTAAGTCGATGCAAAAATATTGCCACATATGCCAAATTGAAGATAAGAATTTACGCATGATGACCATGTGTTGCTCTGCTAGGCCGTCGACTATTCAGGAACCAAGACGAGAGAACCGATGCCGTCTCCAGCAACATGTCAGACAGATCACCACCGGTCTTGTTGTTTCTCAATCTCTTAATCGTTGATAACCCATAAAAGTTCTTCTTCGAATCACTAGAAGTGGAACCTTGTGAGAAGGTTTGGCAGAACAGCAACAAACTTTGCCTGAACATCTTGAAGACTCCAACTATTTTGAATCCGTGCTAACTCATCATCGTTTCATCTATCATCTCCATCCTCCATTTTCAACAAGACTTCACTTGTCAGAGGAGCGAAGATTAATTCCTATCTCGAAAAAGTGGTAGAGTTTGACTAGCAAATTCAAACAAAAAAAATTGAAGGATTGATCGGAATAATAATAAGCAAAGAGAAGGGAAGAAAAATTGGTCTGGACTAAAACTGTATTTTATTATACAACTTGAATCAGAGATAGAAAAATAAAACCATAAAGAACAGCTTCGATTTATGTTGAAACACAACAAAAATCTCGTCATGCCAAATAGAAGATCCGCGAGCGGAAAACAAAAGATCGATCAATAATATTGAAGATAATATATTACATAAAAAAATAAACATATATCTTCTTTCCTATGGAAGATTTAGATGTGATAAAAAAGAAAGGAAAGAGAGAGTTGTTTTTCTCTAAGGAGAGGAGAGAAACTCTAACCAACCACATTACGCCTCTACTACATTCTAGACATTAAGTAGAAGTTAAAATTCAAGTATTTTAGTAGATTTATAAATCTTTTTTAGATTTATAAATCTTTCATAAATCTAATGATTTTTAAATCAAATAAGTACATTTAAGGATAATTTATATAAATTTCAAAATAAAAATAAATGAATTGTTACAAATGAATCAAATAGATTTGTAACCAAATCTAAATAATGACCTTATGATTTCAGGAGGGAAGATGCTTGGGTCTCGAGAACTTAATCAGAAAGTCATAACCATTAGCAAATTAGGCATTGAGTTAACATCCTGAACTGTCTAGGTTTTCTCGGTTGTCTTCCTAAAACTATCATAGGTATTTGACTTGAAGTTGAATTTTCAGTTTAAATTAACTATACATATGAATATATTATTAATATTAAGATTTAAGATATTTACTCATATAATTTAAATATTTAAATATATATATATATGAAACGCAACTAAAAACAAAATAGAAGAATATGGATGTCATACATTAACATTAAAATCGAAATTACCTATGATACTTATATTAAGTTCAAAGATTATAATATAAAAATACTAAATTATATTTTTCTACATTGATGTTGGCTTTACGCTTAAATATGAAAAATAATGATTTAGTGTCATGATATGATTTGTTTTATTTTTATAAATTATATTTTGTAGCCAAATTAGAATAAAACTTTAAACAATAATTTGGTTGAACTGAACAACACAAAAAAACTAAACCGAACACAAACCAAACCAAACTAAAACCGAATACAAACCAAACTAATTTTGACTGTCTTTAGTTAAAAAAATTTAGACCCGAATAAACCAAACCAAACCAAACCCGATTACATCTACTAATGCGTTTTGAAATATTTTATTTTGTCAAACAATTTCCCTAGCTCTAGGTGACTACTGCCTTGTTTAAATCTCAACATTTCCTCATCTTCTTCACTATCATAATTTGGATGAGTGTTATGGTAGTCGAAATCTTCTCCTTCATCAACAAAGCCATTCACATTTCTTTCTAATCGGATCTCTTTTCGCGAGGTTCATAAAACTCCTCTTTCTCAGGATGATCATATGTGTTCACTAGGGAAAAATTAACAACTCCTGTCCACTTGCCCAATTCATACATCCTCCCAAAATCAGCACCTCCGCATGACTCAGTTTCTTTTTTACCCTTGTGGCCCTCAAACAGAAGCTTGTACCACAACTTCTGTCTATATAGTCCATCCACAAACTCATCTGCTTAAGATGTGAACAATGCCTCCATTTTGCATTCAATGGTTTACACAACCCATCCAATATATCCAATTTGACATATACTATTATTCACGCAATATCCAGTGCTACCAACACTAAACTTTGGAAGCTCCCATATTCTAAATAAGGCAGTAAAAATTTCAATATTAAAACAAATTCAACTCTTTCAGATATTTCATCAAACAATTAGTGACATTGCAAAATCAAACTTGGTCTACCTGAATTACAAAACTATTTATATCTTCAAATGTAAACCTACTATACAATCATAAAATCAAGAACAAACAATTTTTAGTTTGCCTCTTACTAACGCTTTACAATTAGAAAATTACCGAAGATTCTTTACATCAATTTTCAAAACTCTCTTTCAACGCCTTAACATGTGATAGCTCAGTTCTATTTACTTTGTTGATTTGGTGACCTTGTGGCCTGTGGAAGGTGATGGTGAGGACGAGATTGGGTCTGGTGACGACCAGACAGATGAAAAAGCAGTGCAGACTCGAGACGAGAAGGGTGTAATGGATGTTAATGATTCACCTATAATTCAGTCGAAGATGCATAAACCAATAGCGCATAAGGAGAAGTTGGTGGCCTTGTTGGTGGTGAAGGATCCTTACCATATTTCAGACATGGTGCCATTTTACAAAGACAACGATTTCCGTTTTCTTGAGAGGGTCTTGCAGGCTAATTATACTGTGTAAGTTTTAACCCGAGCGAGTTGGAAGATTGTTTATTAAGTGGTGGTGTTGGTGGTTAGATGCATCTGAATGCGGGGGGGGTTTTGATCTTGACAACGAGTTCTTTTTGGACTTAGCAACACCATGCAAATGGGTCTCTAGTACGGTATGCGAAAAAAACAGTAGAGATCGCTTATGATAGAAACTGTATGATGTAAAAGTGTGTGGTTATTTTTTTTTTTGTATGGATTGCTGGGCAGCATATATCTGTGCTGATGGAATTCAATGAGTGAAGGCACGGCCCAACGGTTCATCTTAACAGAGCAATGTTTGTATCACCATGGTTCACAACACATGTGCAAGGAAATGTCCGATCTTTTAAGGCGGCAAGGTTGAAATCGCGTGGGGGCATGAGATGTAAAAATAACTAAGTACCTTACGAAGGAGGGACATAAGTGCGGTGCGGATGTAGACACATTGTACGCCCCTATGATTTGGGGAGGTTGCCACTGGGTTGGCATGTGTATAAGATGAACCATAATTATGAAAACCTATTCCTAGCCTGATTGATTGAAGTATTTTGGTATTGAATCCAAATCCACTCCTGAAGATAGTGGAAGAAGTAGATGTTTTTATGGAGTCATTGGTGACCACGATACCATACATAGCAAAAAAGATATGCCCCGCGGCAGTAGTTGGAGAGAATCAGCTAGTCCCGTTTGTAGTGGAAAGGTTGGGTGGTGTGTACGTAAATGAACGGAGTGGTGATTGAGGGTGGTGTGTATGGAAATATATGCAAATCAGAATCAGAATCCAATAGTAGAAGGATTGACCGATTATTTGGTGGACATATTCCAGAAATAGTCGCTACAAGAAAACATTAGAGTTACTACGACTTTTAGCGATGAAAATATGGTGTCATAAAACTACGACAAGTTAACATCATCTTTACGTCAACAAATTTTTTCGTCGTAAAGCAGAATAAAATATTTCGTCGTAAAATCGACGTAAATTTACGTCTACATATGGAAGAAAACCTTTGACGTTGTAAAGTAGTTGTATAAGAATGACGAATTTACGACGATAAGCTTTTACATCGATTTAAAAACTTCTCGATTAAGTGGTTGGTTAAAACATGTATTCATTCGATACCAAACTATTTCCGTTATAAAATAGGTGTACAATAGTTGTAAATTAGATGTTAAAAATCTGTAAATTGTGTAATTGTAAATGTGTTAAAAATGTTCTGTGTTATTTTTTTTATAGGTTTATTATGACAATCCATATTATCCGACATGGTTTCTCGAATTAGTTCAAGGTCCGCTTGCAAAGGTCACCACATCACCCATGTATCTCACACGAGGTTTTACTTTTCATACTTACGAGTATGGAAGACATCGGGCGACAAAGAACTACGGAATATGTGTGAAATGTGAAACAAATTCTACGGGATCTTGCAAGAGATAATCGAAGTGGAATTTACCGAGCTACTGAAGCTGAAATGCTTTTCTCTTCAAATGTGATTGATTTGATCCCATCGTCAATAGATGTGTTCGGCTAAACAAATTTGGAGTTGCATGTTGATGTACATTCTGAACAAAGATACAACAAATTTGAGCCTTTCAAATTTGACTGCCATCAAAGTTACACCTCAAGGTCGGATTATTGGTGGAGACGATCCCCCTTTACAACAAGATTCGTGTGTCGATACAGTCGAGGTACCAGATCAACCAACCGAAGACATCTTTCTTATTGACTCGCAAAACCTTGATTATGAATATTTTCCTTATGAAAGAAATGAAGACGAGTTTTATGAGAGTGATGAACAATGTAGCGATGACAACTCGAATGATGAAGCTGAATGATGTATACTATTTGTGTTTTTATGAAAGTAACAATAATGCATGTCTTTTTAGAAACAAATCTTATTTAATTCTAACTTTTAAATTTATATAAAAATTAATTTAAAGATGTGCTTGGGTGTTTTGAGGTTTTGAGATTTTAGAAGAAAATATAAGAAGTATGAGATGTTTTTAAAAAATTAGAAAAGAAGTTTAAGATGATAGAAGAAAAAGAAAAAGGGTCTAACCGCTGACCATCGTAGAAACATTAGAAATGAGTAGGGAAAAAACGCAGACGAATAGAATTATAGGAATGAAAAAGAAGATCATTCCTTATCAATTTTGGCGAGGAAAAAAATTGTTTTATATTCCTCTAGAATAAAAGAAACGAGAAGGAATAGAAAGGAAAAACTATTCCTTATAAATGGTAAAACAAATTAGGAATAATAAGGATTGCAATATTCCCTTTCATTCCTTGGTCACCAATTAGTCCCAAAGAGTATATGATGTTTGAAGTAGAAGGGAAGAAGTATATGGTTTGAGGTTTAGGGATTTGAAGTTTAGAGATTCAGCATGGAGTTGTTGTAAGATCGACGCAAACCAAAAACACGGGATGTCTTTAATTCGATAAAAACCATATTCATCATAAAAAAAATGTAAAGCAAAAAACACAGGATGTCTTTAAATCGATGTAAACCGGATTCGTCGTAAAGATGATGTAAACTAAAAACACATGATGTCTTTAATTAGATGTAAACCAGATTCTTCGTAAAGATGATGTAAACCAAAAACACGGGATATCTTTAATTCGATGTAAACAGTATTCGTCGTAAATGCGATGTAAAGCGTATTCGTCGTAATGTCGACGTACAAGAGAAATGTGGGATCTCGGTAATTCGTCGTAAAAACACGGGATCTTGGCAATTCTTTGTAAATTTACAACATATTTACGACTAAAATATATTATATATATATATATATATGAACTCGCCTCACTCCCTTCATTCGCGGCCTCTTCCTCTCAACCTCCTCTCTCTACCGATCAGGTTTGTTTCTTTTTCTTTGTTTTTTTTTTCTGGTTTAGTTTTTAGGTTAGTTTAGGTCATTAGATTAGTGGTTAGTTTAGGTTTGCAATTTTAATATTTTAGGTTTTTATGATATAGATAAAACTTGAATTTTAAAAGTTTAGGTTGTGATAGATAGGTAATTTTAATTTATTACTTTTTCTGATTTATTTATTTTTTCTAAATTAGATGGCTCGTACAAAGTATGGTGCACCACATTATAGTCAGACATTTAGGATAGGAGATCTTGTATGTTTTTCTTCTTTGAGTCCATCTACGGCTCCAGAATTTGTTCCTGAATCTCAGACAAGAGGGCCCACTACTCGTCCTCCTCAGATTCCTCCCGCCTTTCCTCTGCCGGTTTATCAGGCGGCTCCTCAGAGCGAACCAACGTCCGAGACTTTTTCGAAGACATGCTTCCCTAATTTTTTTTTTTAATTTTATGTTATAACATTTGATTTTCTCTAGCTTTTTTTATGTATAATAACATTATGACTTTTTTATGCATTCTTTAATTTCATTATTTTAATTTTTATTTCATAATTTAAATTTAGTTTTATAATATTTTCGGGATTAATTAGATTAAAATTAAAAAAAATGGTTGTTATTTTGACGTAAAGTTTACGAGAAAGAAACAACTCTTTCGACGTAAAGTAGACGTAAATATTTACGACTACTTAACAAGTTATCGATGTAAAGTAGTCATAAACTTTACATCTAGTCAACTACTTATTTACTTCAAAACTTTACGAATATACTACGACGATGCCATTCCTCGTAAAATAAGTATGATTTTACGACGACCGATGCTGTTTCGACTTTACGACAAATATTGTTCGTCGTAAGATTTACAACAACGATTTTACATCGAAATGTGCATTACGACCAAAGTTTTACGACGATTTCGTTTTCAAAGTTAGTTTTTCGTAAATACAATTTACAATGAAATAACAACAAATATGGTAGTTGTAATGTGTATGTTTTCTTGTAGCGAGTATGCGATTGATCTGTACGGGAGTTTGGTTGTACCTCTATATTTGCATTAATGGTGTGTGGAAAAAACAGTGTATGTTTTGAAAGGCATGTCGCCCTATTTTGCTGTGGTATTTTTGTATGTTTATGTATATTAAGGTAAGATGTTGTTGTGTACATGTGTACATGTTAGCACCCTGATCGGTAAATAAAATTATTAAAGGTAGAATGAAAAGTGATGCATATTAGCTAAGAATGTTGGAATCGAGCAAGAAAAAAACTTGTGTACATGTTTAGATTGTACATGTGTACATGTTTCGTTGAGTTGGTTGTGATGGTGCACATAAATTTCATAGTGTAAATAATGAACACACGCAGACTGTGAAACATGAGTAGTTAATAAATTGAGCGTCTGCCAAACAGCCAATACATGCTTAGAATAATTTTATCATGCATAAAATCGAAAAAGGAACACAAGAAGCTGTTAGTGAGGTGAAGGCGCTATCCAAAGACCATTCCTGTGGATATAGACCACAACTATAGACTTCTGTTTTTTCGGGACCCTGGAAGATGTCACTACAAGAAATATGAGTATTGGTAGCAGTTCACAGTAGCACGAATTCACTAACTGCTACCAAAAATGCCAAAATCTGATCATAACTATACAGTAGCACTAAATCCGCGCTAAGATAGAATTTTATTAAGCGGGAAAGCAAAAATAACTACTATAGGTGAACATTTGTTTTGGAGCCAATACTTAGCCAATTTTTTGGGTTTACCTTAGCTTCTTACCAGGAAAAATAACTCTTCTCTTTAAAAAAAAAAAAAAAAAAAAGAGAGAGTTCATCTCTCGTCGTCTCTGGCCCGTTTCCCCTCTCGAGCTCCGACCACTACTCTGTGGTCTCCACTCACCGGCAATCGAACACGGTGGCGCATCTTGTCCACTCTCGAGCCTCGCCGCCGTGTCTATGCTCCTCAATCCGCCGCTCTCTGCTTCACACCGCAACAGTGTCGCCGTCGTTTGTCACGTCGGAGCTCTCATCCATCGCTGAGTCGGTGACAAAACCACAACACGATAGCACCTGCTCCAAATCAAGCTTCTCTGGCGCGTTCTTGCTTCACAACCGGCATCTCCGTCTTGTTCCGTTCTCGTCGTCACCGGAATCAAAACTGTAGAAGAGCAACCATGGCATTTCGACAAAAGGTTTGGGTTCAAAGCTTGAGATGACTCGTTTTCGAAAATCGATTCATGGTTCGTGTTGTATTTGTCTCTTTTTGTGAAGCTTAGAGCAGCACTGCCTCTGTTTTGTTGATTTATCTCTCTCTCTTTCATATTGTTTGGTACTGACTTTGTTTTCCTCCATGAACTCCAGTGGTGAAGCTTTTTAATGCTGTAATTCATTTGTTTAGTCTCTGAGAGAGTGATTCATCTTATTCAAGACTTTTGTTTCAAACAGGTAAACAAGTTTCAACATGCTCAGAAGGGATTGAATGCTTCAAGGTCAAAAGACTCTCAAGGTAGAGGTTTTAGATATTGATCTTTAGCTTGAATATTTCGGTGTCCACTCTCTTGTTTTTGGCTTCTAAATCTGTCTTTTTTTTGTTCTATTGGAACATCCATCAGTGTTAAAGAAGCTAAGAAAAGAAGCATTCTTCTCGGAGTTGAGAAAAACGAAAAGAGACTCCAAGGTTTGTCTCTTACTCTCTCTTTTAATGTTCTTTATCTTGACAGTTGTGTGTGTTATTAAACCATCACCTTTAGATGAACTTATAAGCAAGCTAGTGTTCTGTCTTGATCTTGTTTCTATTGAGATATTAAGGGAACGAATCACTTTCATTAGTGAGAGCTGTTAGCTTCAAGTGTGTTCTTGGCAATTTACTGATGAGATTTTGTGGGATGGTACAGGCTCAAAAAGCTTCAAATTCCACTGAAGACGAAGCTCCTGCTTGAGCTGCAGTATCGTTTGCTTTGAGAGATCGCAAGCTTGCAATCTTCTTTGCATAGTCTGTATCAGATGTTGTTGCAGTCTTAATTGGGGGATCTGGAACTTCATCTTTCACCACCTCCCATAGCTCTCTGTTCATCAGTGTGGTGTGCATCGTTACTGCCCAGAACTCGTGGTTTGATATCTTGTTCATCGATTCATTGATGTTTTTATGCCCAAGTTGTGTTCAACAATTATATGATAAAATTCTGAGTATGAGATTTTCTGTTATATTAGTTTGGTTTTTATAGAAAAGGAATTGTAATTGATTATATCTGAGCTCAATTCATGGACTTGGATAAAACTAATGTTAAAAGTGAATGATTCTCTTGTGTTCATAAAAATAAAATGAAGAAGTAAACGAATGTTCTTTTTTTAACAAAAGTAAACGAATTTTATTACTTTAAATCTTTAAAAAATCGATTTATAAGAATATTTTTTGTTTATTTATATTTTGTCTTTATTCTAAGCAAAACCTAAAACATATTTTAAAACTCTAAACATAAATTTAAAAACTTCAATATTTTCACAATAAAACTTTAATATTATATTTAAATTTAAAATTTAATATGTTTAAAAATCTAATCTTAAATTTTAATTCAAAACCTCAAACACTAAATTTTAAATCTACACCCTATACAATATCCTTAACCCCAAACTTAAACCCTATATACAAAATCATAAATCTAATGTTTACAACATTATAATAGAAAGATTAAATTTAAGCTCCAAATATATAAAAACTCAAATCATATATTCAATCTTTTCAATCTTAAACTTATGCTCAAAGTTTAAATCTATTATCAAATTTAAAATCTAAACCTCAAAACCAAATCTTAATTTACACCCTAAATCTAATACCCTAAACCCCAAACTTAAGCCTTGCATACAAAGTTATAAATCTTAACTTTTTCAAAGTTATAATATAAATTTTAAAATTAAACTCCATTATATTCTAAAACTCAAATTTATAATTAATTCTAAATCTAAACCCTAAACCACACACCTCATATTTACATATATCATAAAACATCAAATCTTAAGTTGTAATAAATTATAATTTCTATAAGATGAAACTCTAACATTTTAAAAAATTTAATCACAGATCTTAAATATAAAATTCTAAGTTTAATAATTTTTGAAAATTTAATCTCAAACCATATATTTGATTCCAAATTTAAAAACTATAATTTTATACCCTAAACTCTATATTTAAACTTCAAACCCCAAACTTAATCTCTACATACAAAGTCATTAATTTAATATAATATTTTAACATCAGTCTTAAATTTAAATATGCTAATTTTATTATAAATGTTTCAATTATACTTTTGAAATTATAAACTTAATTTAATGTAAAAAAACAGTATAACAAAGAAGAAGAAAAAAAAAGAAAAAAAGAAAAAAAAGCCTTGACCAATAAGGGAGAATGGCGAGGATAACCAATAGATCAATCTTCACCGTTAATTTATGTCAATCTAATGGATATAACTAATCGATTTTTTTATTATTTTAACCACAAATCGACCAATAATACACAAGGACGAAGATCAGTCTTTCTTTTAACTACAACCGTTGATTATCCTAAATCTAACGGACAAGAATTCATAAGGTGTAAAGATGTGTTTGTCTCTCTCTCTCCTCTTACCCCGTAATTCTCCCCTTTCACATTTCTCTACTCTGTGTCTTCCTCTCATCTTTTTTTTTCTTATCGAATCTGGAATGATGAGTCTGCTTGCCAGATCTTGTTTCCGATCTGTTTCCTCTTTGCGTATCTGTAACTGTTTGGTTTATATTGAAGAACGATGGATTGGCTACAGAGAAGAGTAAGTAAAAGTCTCCCCATTTTTTATTATAAAAATTTGGATTGTCTCCCTGTCTGAAATTGTTGATGAAAGTTTGAATCTTTTTCTGCTTTTGTTTTGAAAACTGTATTCAAAGAAAAAACAGATGAAGAAGATGAAGAACAGCCGGATATGGAGAGAAGAGGCGGAGGCAGAGGCATAACAAACGACAGATGTGGTGGAGCCGAGCAAGAAGAAGAAGAAGAAAGGCGGAGAAGGAGAGCAGACAGAGACGCAAGGAGGAGGAGGATGGAGTAGGAAGATGACGGGCAGATCGAACGGTGGTGTTCGTGGCTGGTGGTCTCGGCGTCAACGAGGAGTGCGGCGGAGATCGAAAAAGAACGTGGTTTAGTTAGGTTTAGTTAGGGTCAGTTAGGTTTGGTTAGGGTTAGTTAATAAACCGGCGTCAATATGTATATTTATTATAGCACATGAAAATACGCTACAATAAGTGGAGGGTCTATTATAGCTGCGGCTGTCACGGCGTTCTTCGAAACGCTATGAAAACCTTATGATAGCGTTTTTCGGGTGCTACTAATACCGATTTTTCTTGTAGTGTGTAGTTGTATATAGGTGTACATGTTACCACGAAGGGAGTTCTATACATGTGTGCATGATGATGAGCGAGAGTATTGTTGCGTGTGTATTTAATCCGAGGACAAATTTACATAATAGCGAAGAATATGTACGTTACCACCATGATCGGTAAATAAATGATTAAAGGCAGAACAAAAAATGATGTGTACATATTAGCAAATAATGTTGGAACAGAGCAAGTTAAAAATCTTTGTACATGTGTATATATTTCGATTGTACATGTTTACATGTGTACATGTTTCGTTGAGTTGGTTGTGATGGTGTACGTTTGACGTGTGCACACATGAACTTGATAGCGTAAATAATAAACATATCCGGACTGAGAAACATGATTAGTTATTAATTAACTGAGTGTCTGCCAAAAAGCCAATACATATTTAGAATAATTTTAACATGCAGATAATCCAAAAGGAACAAAAGAAGTTGTCAATGAGGTGAAGGTATTGTCCAAAAGGCCATTCATGTGGATATGACATAATGAATTTGTTTGCCAGTTTGTTTGACAAGATGAGTTTTAAAAACAAAAATATGACATAAGGAGATAAAAAAATAGAAAGTGAGTATTTTATTGTAACCTGGAATTTCCCAGTGGAAGCGATTCGCTTATCCTTCGGACGCCTAGTAGGACGACAAGTATTTGGAGGCTGTAAGTTGAGAGTAGCAATTGCTGGAGGAATTGGGAGCTCACCAAAGAGCGTCTTTGGTAGATGACACTAGCATATGTATCTTTCCATGTCTGACTTTTGTAGCATCCCCAACAAGTTGGACATGGGGAACCCAAGAGAATCAGCCACAAGCAATGCATGACCGCAAGGGATTTTGAGTTTTTGGAAGACTTGGCAGGAACAAACTTTGTTGTCCAAGGCGACGGCGTAAGGATACCCAAAAAATCCTTTAACTTGATAGCTCCAGTCAGCCGATTTGACAGTCATGTTTGGTTGCGTATAGTTTGCCAACAGTAGGTGGTTCCCCATTGTTATCATCAATGTTAAGATCTGGTACATCTTCAGCCTCATAAGAGATGTCATCGAAGAGCGGGGTATATCAAGTTCCTCATCACTAATTTTAGTTAGTGGCCTAGTTTGCCGTGCTGGTGGTGTAGCAGGAGCAGATTGGTGAGTGAAACCGTGTGCTGTTGCAGGAGTACGCGTGTACGGGTCTCCTCTTGGTGTACGAATGGACGATGATCCATGGTGTACACGATAATCTGGTGTAGATGGTACTCTCCTGGGTGTACGTGTGGACAATGATCCAGGGTGTACACGTGAGTATGGCGTGTTCGGGTCTTCTCTTGGTGTACGTGTAGACATGGATCTGGTGTGTACAGGTGGACATTTCTTCTGATTGACACCGAGGAAATCAAGGTATTTCTTCTAATATGTTTCATCTTCGCCGGACTAACAAACAATATGGGCAAAGGATCGCCTGTGGTGCACTCGTAGGTTTCGGGGGCTATTTTTGGGACATGAATCCCGCCATAATTTCATCTGCATCAGACCCACCAAGTATTCGTACCCGCAAACCGGGAAGGATGAATGTCTTGAAGTTGTGATTCTTCAGTTGCAGTCTCCTCTTCATTGTCAAGTAACCAAGTATCATGGATGTTGTCAAGGTCCTCCTTGAACATTTGTTCAAGCATCTTATTCCGCATGAAAGAGTTTGGTTTTGAATGGAGACTCGGTTGGTTTTTGAACGTTCGGTAAAAGAACATAGGTCTGCAGAATGAAGGGGGCTGTTCTCGTTAGGATGGTAGATGGGGCATGTTTTGTAGGAGTTCATCTTTGTCAAATAAGGAAAAACTGTGAATTTTCAAGGAAACGGTTGAAGGGGGTCGAAAAGAGTTGAAGTTAGGCTTTATAGGATGGTTAGTTGTTGAGAAAAGTTGAGGATTCTCATCGAGTTGGATTGCTTTTTGTTTGTCTGGTGAATGATAAGGAAAGAAATTAGGTTAATGGATAATTGATTAGGTTAAGTGGGTGTTAGAAACACAAACCTCTTTTTTAACGGCAGTAATCCGAGGAAAATGCAATCAAAGGCGATTAAGCTTTTGGTTTTATAGAAAAACGGTAGAAAAACAATATAAAAGAAGATAAAGAATGTGATTTTATCAAATCCATTTAATCTGAACCGTCGATATAAAAAGTACAAAAGCAAATCCAATGGTTGGGGAAAGAGACATATATAAATCTTGTCAAAAAATGCATAATTAATCTGGACCGTTGAGATGGCGGAGAAATGTGTGGTGGAGGTTAATTCCTACTAATACACTCGTTTTAGTTAGTCAACGGATTAGTTATAAACTGACTAGTTACAAACTGTTTTGATAGTATAAACTGATTCATTGTGTAATAATAAAATTAAAATTGTCTTATGGTGTAACCTTTTCTTTATAATATAGTAGATTTATAGATCTTGGAGGTAGAGACTCGTTTTTTAAGGTTAGCGTATGGATGTTATAAAAGTAGCGGATGCAAATGTGGTTGCGGAAGTTTACGAATGCGGGTGTTTGTGATTTTAAGCATTTTTAATCAATTTGTATGACTAATACAATAGTTAAAATTGATATTTTTGTGAGATGATTATGACTAGTTAACTTTCAAATGTAGCAGCATTTAAATAGTAAATTAGCAATATTAACATTTTATATGACTATAGAAATATTAAAAATTATATTAATATATTATTTTGTAGATTTTAGTTTTCGAAATAACTGTAATGGTGACATTAGATTTTGTTTTTTGCAAACTAAAATAAGTTATAAATACTAAAATATTTCTTTTTAAAACCATTAAAATGTTATTATTATCACTAATAAATAAATTTATATAAATTTTTAATATATATTATAAAATAAAAAATTAATAGATATATTCTAAAATAATTTTAATTTTATACCTCGAGAGCAGTACACAGTTAAATAGCTAATATATTAAAACAAAACTAAATAAAATTTAATTATATTTTTAAAATATGGTGTAAACTAATTTTTTATTTAATTTAAATATTAGAAAATAAATATTAATAACTGAATTTTAAACTACATTTAATTATATGGAATTATATATTATTTTAAAATAATAAAGTAATTATATTTTAATGACGGTAAATATACAATAAATTATGTAATTCAAATACTACTAACATATAAATAGTTAGATTTTAAATAAAAATAAATAAATTGACAATTTAATATATTTGAAAAAACTATTTTTCTAGTTTTTAGGAAATCATTTTTTCCAAAATCTTGATTGGCAAAAAAGTGGTTTTCAAAAACCATTAAAAAAACAGAAAACAATCAACACTCTAATCTAAACCCTAAACAAACTATAATATGGTTTTTGAATTGATTTTCATAAAACCAAGTCTAAACCAAATTCAAACCGAAATGTAGATCCCAAATCGACCTGGATATAAAAAAAAAAAAAAAAGAAGAAAAGAATGGAGAGAATGGCGGAGCACGCGTCGCTGGCTGTTTTCTCGTGAGCACGAGCTTCTCATGTTCCATCGCTTGAAGATGAAGTTGAAAAACGAGAATGTTCATCTCCCATTGATACTCGAGTTTTCTCGTCAATGGCGATTACCATTACCGATGGAATCTGTCCCATTTTCTCCTCAGGTTCAAGAAGAGCTGATTTTTCCTTCTTGAAGTCAAACCAACGCCTGACCTCCGTCGCGCTGGGACGTCTCCGGGATGGATCAAAAGTGACAGCGACTGTGAATCCCTATTCAGACACGGAGGCGGCTCGGCCGGAGGAGCGGAAGGGTTTTACTGACGTTTTGGCTGAAGCTGAAAATTTCTACATGTCAGAGGGAGGAGATGGAGGTCCACCTCGGTGGTTCTCTCCATTAGAGTGTAGCACACGCGCTCCAGGATCTCCTCTTCTCCTCTACATACCTGGTTCGTCATTTTAATACTGCTTCTGAAAGAAACGTGGGTCGCAAGTTAATGAAACTCTGAAATAAAAACTACAGGGATCGATGGTACTGGATTAGGGCTCATTCGCCAGCATAGGAGACTTGGAGAGTAAGTAATGTTTGATACTAACTTTACTCAATCTTCTTTCTAATCTCATTGCCTTTTTAATTATATATATATATATATATAGGATATTCGACGTATGGTGCCTTCACTTTCCAGCCACGGATCGTACACCTGCTCGAGGTGCCTTCTTATCTGTTGTTTCATTAACGTTTTATAACCAACTGGATTATTAATCTTTGTTTTATGTAAATTTTCAGACATTGTGAAACTCATTGAGAGGACAGTTAGGTCAGAATATTACCGTGTCCCAAACAGACCCATCTATATAGTTGGAGAATCTGTTGGAGCTTGTCTTGCTCTAGATGTTGCAGCTAGTAACCCTGACGTTGACATTGTATTGATTCTTGCTAATCCAGGTAAAAATAAGATTACTCTCTTTCTTTCTTTCGATTCTCTTGTCTTGTTGTCATAATAGACAATCTTTGATGCAGTCACACGCTTAAACAACTTCATGTTGCAACCTTTGTCGAGTCTACTGGAAATATTGCCAGACGAAGCTCCCAGCTTGATAGAAGGTGAGGCTTCAACTCCATGTATAATCTTCCACGTGTAAAGATGCAACAGACTAGGTTTCAGTGTCAGGTTAACTGTGTGTTTATTATAATAGGCAATCCGTTTGCAACCATGTTCGAGAGTGTGCTGAATGAAACTGTCATGCATATGGGTGGAGGGCTCTTAGGAGACATCTTTGCAGCCTCAGTTAATCTGCCTGTAAGACTCTATTTTCGGAGAACAAATCATATATTGCATGTGTTTTTTTTTTCATAGCGGTTAACTAGTAATTATTATCAGACACTGGCTAGGATCTTTCCCAAGGAAACACTTCTATGGAAGCTTCAACTTCTTAAGTCTGCTTCCGCATCTGCTATGTCCCACATGTACACTGTCAAAGCCCAAACACTGATACTTCTAAGGTTCATATACTTGTCTGTCTTCATTATTAAATTACAAGTTGGAAGTTCAGCGATCTCTTTGTTTGTAAAGAAGCTGAGTCGTAGTTATCTATAATACGTCTGTGGATATTGCAGTGGACGTGATCAATGGTTACTGAACAAAGAAGACATTGAAAGACTCCGTTGTGCATTGCCGAAATGTGAAGTCCGTGAGTTTGTGAATAATGGACAGTTCCTCTTCTTGGTAAGGTGCTCTTTATATTATACAATGTCCAGTCAATCAGTTGACCACGGTAATTAGACTCTTTATAGGGAATTTTTGTTACTAGGCGCAGCACCTAGAAGCCGTATTTAGAACACTTAATTTATAGATTCACAACATCTTCTGCAGTTTTAGTCCTATTTCAATGAGGTGATGAAGCAAATTAATCTAGTCTCTACCAGTCTATAACTAATGTAGAAACTTCTTGCATCATCAAGATTGAATCTATGTATATGTTAGGAGGATGGAGTAGACCTGGCGACTATCCTTAAGATTGCCTATTATTATCGCCGTGGGAAGACACTTGATTACATTTCTGATTACACTCTGCCTACTCCCTTTCAACTTAAAGAGTTTGAAGAATCACAGAGGTAAGTACTTCATCAGAGCTTTAGCTACAAGTACACAACATCCTGCTTCTGCTACCATAAGAAAGCACTGTGTTGTGAACGGCCACTGTTAGATTAGAAGAAGAATAGAGAACAAAACGTATTGAGGAAAATACCCGTTAAAAAATCCCGATTTCTTTTTCCAATACACAGATGCAACACACTGAAGTATTATTTTTTCATCTCTGGCTCAGATTGCTAACAGCTGCTGTTTCTCCAGTATTTCTCTCAACTCTAGAGAATGGTACAGTAGTAAGATCACTTGCAGGAATACCTTCAGAGGGACCTGTTCTGTATGTTGGCAACCACATGTTGCTTGGTCTCGAACTGCGTCCAGCAGCAATTCATTTCTTGAAAGAGAAGAACATTATCTTGCGTGGGCTTGCACATCCAGTGATGTTTGCCAAAAAGATTGGCTCAAAACTCCCTGATATGCAGATGTTCGACTCTGTTAGGATTATAGGTGCAGTTCCTGTCTCGAATACGAATTTCTACAAGCTGCTACGTTCAAAGGCTCATGTGGTCTTGTATCCTGGAGGTGTCCGTGAAGCCTTGCACAGAAAGGTAATGAAAATTGATTGTGTTTTTCTCCATGTTTGGCTCTGACACATTTTCTGCATGCAGGGTGAGGAATACAAGCTGTTCTGGCCTGAACATTCAGAGTTTGTAAGGATTGCATCTAAGTTCGGAACAACAATCATTCCTTTTGGTGCTGTTGGAGAAGATGATCTCTGTAAGGTAAGCACAATCTCTTTGAGCAATGGAATGAATCAAAGATGGTTTTGTCTTGTTTCAATCGGTTTTCGAGTAACTTCTTGGAGCAATGGAATGATATCACAGATGGTTTTGGATTACAATGATCAAATGAAGATCCCTTTCTTGAAGAACCTCATAAAAGAGATAACACAGGACACTATTAAGCTGAGGTATTTTTATATATTCAATCTCTTTTCAAGACTGTATATATAGTAATGAAAATCTGGTGGTGATAAAATATGGTTAGGAATGATGAAGAAGGCGAAGTGAGGAACCAAGATCTGCATATGCCTGGACTAATTCCAAAGATTCCGGGAAGGTATTACATATACTTTGGGAAACCGATAGAAACAAAAGGTAGAGAGAAAGAGCTAAATGATAAAGAGAAAGCTCATGAGGTTTACTTGGAGGTCAAGTCTGAAGTAGAAAGATGTATGACCTATTTGAAGACCAAAAGAGAAACTGATCCTTACAGAAACATATTCCCCAGGCTGCTTTATTACCTCTCCCATGGTTTCTCTTCTCAAATCCCGACCTTTGATCTCCCAAATCATTAAACTTTAGCTACTAAACCTGCAACATGAGGATAAGTGTGGTTTCAAATTAACAAACCTTTTATTTGATATACTTAACAACTAGATGTTTCTTCAGCCATGCTGATATTATCATATACTGTACTCCTTTTGTTTCTAAAAGATAGATATTTTAGACTTTTCACATATATTAAGAAAATTTATTAAATTTTGATTGTAAATGCATTATTTTTTGTGAATAACAATTTTTCATAACTTTTAGCCAATAGAAATTCAATAAACACCATTAACTTTTTTGAAACTTATAATTTCTCATTAAACCAAACATTGAAAAAGTAAAAAATATATCTTTTTGAAACAATTTTTTTTCTAGAACATCCATCATTTAGGGGGGTGTATTCAATTAAGAGTTTGAAGTGATTTGTATTAAAATTACAAATCCACTTTTATTCAAACGTGGATTTTAAAAAACACTTTAAAATCCAGTGTTATTGAACTTGACATTTTATAAAACACTCTGAAATCCTGTTATTGAACAAAACTTAAGTTAAAGAATTTAGAGTGTTTTAAATGTTTCTAGAGTGTTTGAGGTGATTTTTTTAGTTATAAAAATAAAAATACAAATCTCACAGTTTTAGATGAGATTTTAATGTGTTTTAACAAAAATCACACCAAATCCTCTAATTCTCCTACAATCATCTAAAAACTCATTAAAAATCAAATCACTTAAAATTTCAGATTCAATACACCCCCCTTAGAAATGGAGGGAGTAGCAGTTACTTATCAATACATATATTTATTAATTTAAATGCCATCATTATAAATGTGTCTTTAGTAGTGGTAAAGATGAATAATGTGGTACCATCAAAGTGATATTTTTGAAAATTCTCCTTATAAATTATTGTTTATGTTTTCAGATTTTAAATGGAACATCATATTATTTATATTAGATTTTTTCACTATGCTACGTACATGCAGTTTAAAATTTTAAATTTATTAAATTACCATCTTTACTATTTGGTAATTTTTTTTGTTTAAGTTTGTATTTTTATAAAATTTTATTTGTTAATTAATTTTCATTATATATTTTCCTAATAAATATGGAGTATAACTTGTTAAAAAAAATGTGTACCACATTTTTTATATTATACAATAGATTTATAATTCATGAAACTTGGAAATGAATAGAATAAATTAGCTTGATTTTTATTTTCTTGCTCTCAATCGTTAATATTTGTTGACTTTATATGTGGTATGATGTTTTTGTATGTTACTTTTTTGTTAACTATCATTTGAAGCTTCAAATAATTATTATGGTATTGTTAAGTAAAATCTTATTAATGATATTATGGTGATTAGTTTTATAATATATTATATATATAGTTAGTTATGTGGTTTTTATCTGTATATCAATCTTATTAACACAGAAGTACACATATAGAATACCCCTTAGTTTTCAGTATTATTTACAATTGCATGCCACTGAGAATTAAATTGAATTTCCTATTTTAATGCTTGTCTTTTTCAGTTATATTAATGTGTTTCTTTTTCTTTCCTATTTTAATGCTTGTCTTTTTCAGTTAGATTAATGTTTTTTTTATTTCCTATTTTAATGTTTGTCGTTTTAGTTAGATTAATGTATTTTGTTTTTTATTCTTCAACAATTAATGATATTTTAAAGTTGTTTTTTTGTCAACTTAAAGTTGTCTAAATTATTTGAAAATATAAAAAATAGTCAAAAGTAAACATATAAAGTAGATAAACAATAATCAAACACCAAAAATATTTAAAATATATATATATTCTCCATCCAAATATTGAAGTACAACCTGTTTTTAATTTTTAATTTAGGTATTTTGGCTTACATTACTCAAATTTATATGTTTTGAGAAATTTAAAGTATATATAATTTTTGAAAATTTTAAAATAATTCAAACGGGTTATCGTATCCGAACCGAACCCGCAAATACCTGAATCAAACCGAAACCAAAATTTATAAATATTTGAATGTTGCTGAAATCTTTAAACTCGGGAATCTCAAACCCAAATAGATTTTAACCTAATCAGTAGGTATCCAAATACACATCCCTGACGTAGTCAATTTAAAACGATCAAGTATTACAAATACATTATTTAGTATAAATAAATAAAAACTAAAACAAAAAAATTAATACCCGTGCGGTCGCACGGATCAAGATCTAGTCTATTATATTAAAACATAAGTACAAGAAAAAAACTTATCTATTTTAAGCATTTTACTAGGTGGCCGGCCCGCACCCCTGTGCGGGCATTGTACAGATTCAAATTATACGGGTAGAGCTGGGTCTACGGATCGACCCACCCCGTCCATCCCCGCCAACCCGCGGGTCACCTAGTTTTTTGACTCATAATTTCAATCCGCATGACCCGCAATGAAAGATTCAAAATACCTGCACCTGCCCCGTCCAAATTTGCAGGTAATTCGCGGGACCCGCGGGTTAAATATTACAGAGTATTTTGTATCTATTTAAGAGAGAGAAAGAGAGAGAGAGAGATAGAGAGATTTAGTGTTTAACCCGCGGGTCCCGCGGGTTAAACACTAAATCTCTCTCTCTCTCTCTCTCTCTCTCTCTCTCTCTCTCTCTCTCTCTCTCTCTCTCTCTCTCTCTCTCTCTCTCTCTCTCTCTCTCTCTCTCTCTCTCTCTCTCTCTCTCTCTCTCTCTCTCTCTCTCTCTCTCTCTCTCTCTCTCTCTCTCTCTCTCTCTCTCTCTCTCTCTCCCTCTCATCGTAAACCTTTTTTTTTTGAAAAATATAAAAATATTAACATTCTTTTAATTCACCGATTATTTTTTTAACAACCACAATTTTGATTTATATAGGAATGTTTCCTAGTTTAATATTTTATCATGAATTTTTCTTGGGTGAATTACCAACTGTTTCCTAGTTTGCCAATTAATGTACAACTTTTTTTAAAGATAATAAATAAAATAATAATAATTTGTGTTAAGTTTTTTAAAATAAATGAAAAATATTAGTAGCTCCCAAAAGATGAATTTTTTTTAACAATTTTAAAACCGTCACAAAAGAGTAAATCATAAACACTAAACACTATACCCTAAACCCTTGGACAAAGCTTAAACACTTGGGTAAAAATCCAAACACTAAACTCTAAATTCTTGGATATACCCTAAACTTTTGGATAAATCCTAAACACTAACCTGTAAACCCTTGGGTATACCCAATACACAAAATCTCTCTCTCTCTCTCTCTCTCTCTCTCTCTCTCTCTCTCTCTCTCTCTCTCTCTCTCTCTCTCTCTCTCTCTCTCTCTCTCTCTCTCTCTCTCTCTCTCTCTCTCTCTCTCTCTCTCTCTCTCTCTCTCTCTCTCTCTCTCTCTCTCTCTCTCTCTCTCTCTCTCTCTCTCTCTCTCTCTCTCTCTCTCTCTCTCTCTCTCTCTCTCTCTCTCTCTCTCTCTCTCTCTCTCTCTCTCTCTCTCTCTCTCTCTCTCTCTCTCTCTCTCTCTCTCTCTCTCTCTCTCTCTCTCTCTCTCTCTCTCTCTCTCTCTCTCTCTCTCTCCTTCTCTCTCTTCCCCTCATCGTAAACCTTTTTTTTTGAAAAATATAAAAATGTAATTCTTTTAATTCACTGATTATCTTTTAACTACCACAATTTTGATTTATATGGGAATGTTTCCTAGTTTAATATTTTATCATGAATTTTTCTTGGGTGAATTACCAACTAATCATAGTTTGCCAATTAATGTACAGCTTTTTTTAAAGATAATAAATAAAATAATAATAATTTGTGTTAGGTTTTTAAAATAAATAAAAAATATTAGTAGCTGCCAAAAGATGAATATTTAAAAAAAATTTAAAACCGTCACAAAAGAGTAAATCATAAACATTAAACACTATACCCTAAACCCTTGGACAAAGCTTAAAACCCTTGGGTAAAAATCCAAACACTAAACCCTAAATTCTTGGATATACCCTAAACCCTAAATTCTTGGATATACCCTAAACCCTTGGGTAAATCCTAAACACTAAACTGTAAATCCTTGGGTATACCCAAAACACTTAAATCTCTCTCTCCCCCCCTTGTCGTAAACCTTTTTTTTTGAAAAATATAAAAATGTAAACATTCTTTTAATTCACCGAATTATCTTTTAACTACCACGATTTTGATTTATATAGGAATGTTTCCTAGTTTAATATTTTATCATGAATTTTTCTTGGGTGAATTACCAACTAATCATAGTTTGCCAAATAATGTACAACTTTTTTAAAGGTAATAAATAAAATAATAATAATTTGTGTTAAGTTTTTAAAATAAATGAAAAATATTAGTAGCTGCCAAAAGATAAATTTTTTTTAACAATTTTAAAACCCTCACAAAAGAGTAAAATCATAAACACTAAACATTATAGCCTCTACCATTGGACAAAGCTTAAACCCTTGTGTAAAAATCCAAACACTAAACTCTAAATTCTTGGATATACCCTAAACCCTTGGATAAATCTTAAACACTAAACTGTAAACCCTTGGGTATACCCAAAACACTAAATCTCTCTCTCTCTCTCTCTCTCTCTCTCTCTCTCTCTCTCTCTCTCTCTCTCTCTCTCTCTCTCTCTCTCTCTCTCTCTCTCTCTCTCTCTCTCTCTCTCTCTCTCTCTCTCTCTCTCCCTCTCTCTCTCTCTCTCTCACTCATCGTAAACACTAAACACTATTCCCTAAACCCTTGGACAAAGCTTAAACCCTTGGGTAAAAATCCAAACACTAAACTCTAATTTTTTGGATATACTCTAAACCCTTGGATAAATCCTAAACACTAAACTGTAAACCCTTGGGTATACCCAAAACACTAAATCTCGCTCTCTCTCTCTCTCCCCCTTATCGTAAACGTTTTTTTTTTGAAAAATATAAAAATGTAAACATTCTTTTAATTCACCGATTATCTTTTAACTACCACAATTTTGATTTATATAGGAATGTTTCTTAGTTTAATATTTTATCATGAATTTTTCTTGGGTGAATTACCAACTAATCATAGTTTGCCAATTAATGTACAGCTTTTTTTAAAGATAATAAATAAAATAATAATATGGTGCAACTTGGTATCATAAATATTTTTATTAACTTACCTTACATTTGTTTACTTGGAAGTGAATGTTCTCATATTAATGACACGAAAGTAATATTTATATAATAAATAATGAAACCGTTTAAGGAAATATATTAAATTTGTATTGTCATAAAATTATATACATATGAAATGATGTGAAACTTGCGCAAGTAATCAATATTAGTAAGGTAAGTTAATAAAAATAAGTTCCTAATTAAATACAAATCGTTAAATTGGTTGCGCAATGTAATAAATATGATATCAAGAATGAATAGTTTACTATATTTGTAATAAGGAAACTTATTAATACACGTATTTATTAATATTCTTGCGCAAGTAAGAATTTATGAGGTTAGTAATTAGTGTTACTTTCATATTAGGTTTTCATATTAGGTTGTAGATGATAAAAATAAATTAAAAAAAGAAATTCTAAAAATCAACCAATAAAAAGTATATGTGTATAAATTACGACAGGAGGTTTGATATGCAGGGACCCTCTTAGAAATGTGTATAAATTATATGTGCATTTTCATAATTTTTATGCGTATTTTCTTTTGTGATAGACATGAAATTTCATGTAATTATATAAAGTTCAAATTCTTGAGTAAGTTTTGATATAAAAGTCAGTCACACTATCATAAGATTTTATGTTAAGAACCAGTGGTATTATCTCAATTGCCTTGTGTCTTAGCAAACAACAGAAAAATACCTACTACAGCAGAAACAAAAATTGTTGCACAAAAAAGGAAGCACCAAACTAATATTGAAGTTACTTAAAGTTTCAAGTTAATCAATAATAGCACATGAAAATCTAACAATTTCATATTTATTTCATTTCGAAATTAAGGACCCATATAATAATGAGGTGGAATCATACATTTTGAAGAAATTTTAGATTACAACAGCAAATATATCTTGAGGTTAAAATCATATATCTTACAACAAATTTTATAAATAGATAAAATGCCAGATTTTGACCACACGGACTTTCATCAGTGAAGAACAAAATGACAAAATAAGATTCGGTTCTTTAGGGGGAAGACCAAACTAAACCGGAGGGAATAGAAAAAAAAATCATTTTTGAACCGGTTAAAGAATCACAAATGTGAACCGGATGATGAGCCGTCATGGCTGCTCATATCCCAGTTATGTTTCTTCTTGTGCTCGAAATTCTGAAAGCAAGTCAACGGCCTCATCTGATATTAAACATGTGAAAGAAGAAACATGTTAACAGGTAAACATAATCTAGAAACCTAAGTAACAAAAGGACAAACTCAGTAGTACCCCCCATTGTCGTTTGTGACCCATATGATGAAGAATAGACTCGAGCCGTTTAATGATCTCTCTGAAAGTAGGTCGCTTGGCTGGTTTATTTTGCCAGCATTCTTCTATCAACCTATGGGATACCAAAAAAAAAATAGACCGAACCTAACCGGTTAATGACATGAACTTAAACCAATCAACGATGCAAAACTGTCCCTTCTTTTTTGTTTAATGGTGAAGAGAAAGAGTAAGACTAACGTTTTAAGTCCATGAGGGTAAAGCAATTTGATGGAGCTTTGAACAGTGGCCGCTCTTTGCTGGCATAAGCTTCTGAAGCTTCACTGTCTTCCTTTTCAGCAAATGGCATTCGTCCTTCTATCATCTAAAAAAGTTCTAACATTCAAAAGGAATCAACAACATGAACAAAGAAACAGCAAAAACCATAAGAAAAAAAAAAGGTTTTAACTTACCTCTTGAACGATCAAAGCAAAGGAGAAAACATCAGCTTTTGTGTCATATTCTTCGCTGCATCGCGGTGAAATCGTTAGAATAGGGTATCTGCATATAAACCAAAAGAAAAGTCAGCTCCGATAAAATATGTATATATAAAAATAGAAGAATGGTTATGTTGCTTCATCGCCACTTTGTACTCTATATATAGTCCTTTGATGGTGAAGAGTATTAACGACGCAAATAATATTACTTGCGAGACTTGCGCAAGTAATTGGTTATAATAAGGTATGTAAATTAAATGACGTTTGATTAAAGGAAACATAATAAATTTGTAAAATTAAAAACGAATATGCATATTATATGATGCGAGACTTGCGCAAGTAATCAATATAAATAAGGTATGTTGATAATAATTAGTTTCCTAATTAGATATAAAACATATTTCCCATTAAGACATTTAATGATTAGTCGACATTTATTAAAATTGTTTTGCAAGCTATGATTAATGGTCGACATTTATTACGATTCTTGCGCAAGAAATGATTAGTGCGATTAACAATTAATGTCTTTCCAAATTTAAAGCTCGAGTAGAAAAATAAATCAAAAAGAAAAAATAGAAAAATCCGACCAATAGAATCGCGAGAATTTTCGTCAGAAGAGCTGTGTGAGCGCCACGTGTCCAATGTACTTCTCTTTTAATATATAGGAGGATATTAATAATTAGCATGATTTCATTTTTTAACATGATTTCATTTCATTATGACTTACAATGATTTTCATGTCCGGAATTGTAATAATTATTATGTTTCATTTTTTTACACATATTATGATTTGATTAGATTTCAATAACAATTTTTTTACTATAATAATTATGATCTCGTGATTGGTTAATAATAACATATTATGGTTTTTTCTAATTTATTTTCTCATAAATTATAGTTTCTGAGACATTTTAAATTTTTAAAAATTACCAATACTCTAAACATATTATGCTTTTTTTTTTAAATTACCAATACTCTAATATATTTGCCTTGTCACTTAAATATGTCATTATTAAGTTACCATAATAGTACCTTTGAAATATATATCGATTAGTTAAGAACGTATATAAATATATTAATTACATGGTATGTGTTTTTGGCAAGGTTTGGCCGATGGAAAAAAATAATTCAAAAAGAAATTAAAAAAATACCGACCAATAAGATTATAAGAATTAATTCGAGAGTGTCTTGTATGATCGCCACGTAAGCAGAAATCACTAAAGTGACTTCTCTTTTAATGTATAGGGAGATTACAATATTTACTTTCCTTTTTATACTCATCCTAACTACTTCATTAATTTTACATTCATAACTTTCAGTATTTATTATATTTTTGTTACTTAAAATAACCATAAAATAATTTATTTAAAGCTAATCAGCACATATGAAGCTCGTGTCGTCTTCGATCCATGCTCACCGCACCAATTTGTTACGAACGAAGTATATATTACTCAATAACACTCGCAATACAATGTACTAATGGATCTATCCTCAAGATTGTTCTCTCAATACAAAGTAGCAATCGGTTCTAAGTAAAGACTTAACGAATGTATATTACATTTCCGACTCTCTTTTATTTATACTACAATTGAAATGTAACTGCAAAAACTCTTTACTTCCAAGCTTTCATTTCTTCTACACTTCCCTCCTCTTTCCTCTGCTTGCCTCTTCTCGTATACACCCTCCAAAGCATAGCACCCGCTCATGATTCCTAACAAGTTTTTAATGTATTATGCCTTGAAGTTTAAGCAAACATGTTTGGGAGTTCTTTCTAAATTCTCTCGCCATAAACTTTTTAGGAAATGTGTTTGTACACAACCATTTTGTATAATACTCGTTACTTTTTCCTTTTCTACCAACAGCCTAAATTCATCAAATTGTTATTTCTTTCTATCGGTCTCACGCAACTCACACATCAACATATGAGAATGTAACAACAGTTTTCTCTTTCAAAAATAGGCACCATCAAATATATGCTCAAACTAAAGAAAACAACAACAAAAAATGAAGAAATCAGACATGTAAGAAGAAGAAGTTTATGGTAAGGCAACATTTACCCTAATTTCTCATTTTCCTTCTCCTAATTTTCAGAAAACAACAACTAATTCTTTTCAAAGTGACAAAAAGATAAATAAGGGAAGAAAGAAAAAAACAGTATAGGGTTGAAACTAAGGAGATTCAAAAACTAAAGAACTAGAAAAATATCTGACTTGTATATTTACTTTCTACAACCAACGCTTTCATCAAACGCCACGCTAGCTAGTAAAAGCTTCATCGTCCAATCACTTGTACTCCTGCGTTTGACAGAAACAACGACTAATGTCTTAATATCATGGGTGATGATGAAGATTTCGTAGTTCCAAGGTTACAAAAAACAGTGTTAGTTACCTCTTCTTATTTGACCGCTCTGAGCAGCTTCCCCAACCCGAGACCTAGACAACGATCTGAGATTCATCAGAGACGCTGGAGTAAGAGGCAGAGGCGGTGGAGACACTACTCTGTTTTGGTTCGTTTCAGGCAAGGAGGGTTGTTGTTCACTCTGGTTTCTTGAAGGTATGGAGTAGCTTCTTGGTACAACCAAAGGAGGAACCGGAAGAGGTGATGCCACAATGTTCTTGGACACAGAAACATTGCTTCTTTCTTGACTCCAAGCGGTAACAGGAGCTGAGTGACCAGTCAGAACAGGAGACTTAGAGCGTCGTGGAGGAGCAAATTGACCAGGTGGTCTTGGAAGCTCATGGAGCTCGGTGATCCGCGGAGAAGAAGCGAGCGGGGGTGAAGCAGCAGGAGACAACATCCTTGGAGAAGTTGAGTGAGCCTGCACAGGAACTGGAAGTCGGGTTGAGGATGGTTTGACCGGTCCAGAAAATGCGTGTCGTGGTGCAGCTTCTGTAGGACGAGGAAGACGGGAATAGAGGTTGGTTTCTGCATCTTTATGAGCGGTTTTTATGGGTTCAAGCGGAGAGGAATGCCATAAATGTGCACTGTGGTTTGCTTGCGTGAAGATTGATGAGGACTTTGAATCGACAGGAGTTGGTAATACGTAAGCATTTGTCGATAAATCAGACTTCTTCTGTGGGAACAACGGAGCTGAATGGCTGCTCCTTCTTGGGTTCTCTTCTCTATGATCTGCATTTACATTCAATGCTCCTTGTGGTGTAGGTAGCGCTTCTACTCTCTGCTCACTTGTTATGTAGTCAAAACTGAGTTCTCCATCTCTGTTAACATGTCGGTCATCATCATCGTCATCCTCACTACAATCCATTTCGTTCTCGTTATCAGAGAGCTCATAGTCGATGTGTTGTCTCTCTGCAGCAACTTTGACTTGTTGCTCTACTGCCTCGAGCGATTTCAGACCAGACAAGAACAGGTGCATCTATGAAAATATTAAAGAAAGAAAGTGTAAGAGACACTAATCGATCAGATATCAGTAAGCTTAGTTATTTGGGAAAGGTACCTGAGCAGTGTGGTGGCGGGCTGCTTGGGTGAGGAGACTTCGAGCTTGTCCTTCCTTGAGAGATTTCAATCTGAAAATGCACAAAGTGGCCTCGTCTTGTAGCTCATCACGAGTAGTCTCCAACTGTCGGCGGATAAGTCTCTCCCCTTTACTGCCTTTCAGGTGTACCTTGTCTTTCACCATGTTCTTAAAGACGTCTCTGTAAGTGAAGACTCGAGACGTTTAGGCAAGAAATAATCAAACAAAATACTGTGAAAAGAAAACAGGAAATAACTGACCTCTTTTCTTCACATTGTTGCTTCATATCCTGAGAGGGAAAAAAAAACGAAAAGAAAAAGATTAGATTAGCATATTAGATTAGCATATTAGAGGCCTTCGTTAAGGTTGTGCTTTGTCAATTTTGGCTTCAAATAAACTCTTTTTAACTTTGAAAAGGCTAAAGCTAGAGAGCATACCTCGACGGTTCTAAGGTCATTTAGAAGTGACTCTGAAGGTCGAGTAATGGTCTTGAATATTTGAGAACGCTGTAAGGAAAAAAGAGAGTGAAAAACAAGAACTTCTCTCACAAGGGTTGCAACATATAAACTTACATAAGTGTCGACGAGTTTTTGGAGTTCAAACTGAACTTGACCCAACTTGAGCAAAATTCTACCTGCAGAGGAAGAAAGAAACAATGTTAAACAGGACAACACAAAACCTCCATGATAAGATGAATCTTCAAAAAATAAAAGAAAAAACAGACTTACCACTTTGTATGATAAGATGAATCTTCAAAAAAAAAAAGAAAAAAACAGACTTACCACTTTGTTCATCATTATGAGGAGAGATTTGCTCCAAGCATGAACCCATCTCCCCCAATGATTCAGAGAACTCTGACATTACCAAAGAAAATGATTTAGAGCCTACTAATATAGTTGTAAAGAAACAAAAAAAAAAACATTAAGAAAAAGGTTGAGAATTTGTATATAATAATATATTACCATAAGCGCTATTGGCAGTGGCAGCAGCAACAGAGAGTAATCTATCATAACTCTCTCTCATTTCTTGCATATCCTGAAAAAACAATTAACTTAGGCTTATTATATACACCACATATAATTATAAAACTAACCTCATTATTCATTGAAACCAAATTAAATAAATCATCCAGTCTAATTCCGGAAACAAAACAACCAAGTAGCTAACTTAGAAAAGTCACCATAACTAACTAACTACATGTCAATTACTTTTTCTTTTTCATGAGAATCAAGTAACTAACCAACATCAGTTAACTAACTAACAATACTACATGTCAATGTCAATTTTGACATAGTTATAGGCCTAGAAAATGGTGATTGGTTAATCACTTTTTGATAAGTAAAATAAAGACAGAAACTCGATCCAGTCAAAAGCAAACAAACAACCCAGCGAATTAAAAAAAAAAAAGAAGCCTAGTTTAAAGTCTCATCTAATACAAAATTAGTACCTTGGAGGCTCGAGCAAGGCCATCAATCTGTGCAGTAGGCAAAAGCTCTTCAATATTAACCGCATCGACCTTGGGCAATGCGAATCTTCTTAACCTCCCTAACATATCTCCCGATTAATCAAACAAACAAATAGCCCTAATCAATCAAAACAAACTCCTCCAAAATCAGAGACTTCCCAACAAATGAGAGGATAGAGAGAGAATTGAGATTCAAGTATTGTGGATTGTGTTCAATGAAAGAAAGAAAGAAAAGCTCTGCTCTAAAAAAGTTTCTTTTTTTTTTGTTGGTTGGTCAAAGAAAGAAACAGATCGAACCGCCGGAAAGACGGAGACGAGACCAATTTTGGTGAAGAAATCTCACGCGTGTAAGTAAACATCAACGGCTTAGATTGGAACATTTACACGTGGCCTGATCTTAACTGATATATTTGTCCAAAAGTCTAAAGATTTTATGTTGATGCTGACACGTCATCATCCTTTTGGACTTTGACCGGAAGAAGATGGTCAAAAATATCTGCCCTTGTTGTTTTCGTCAAAGTCAAGGCGTTTAGATTTGAACATTTGAATTCTCATGTTGCGTTGATTTCAACTGGATCATATAAATCATATGACTTTTCAATATCACTCGCTTAATCATCATGAGAACATCTGACCATTATGATTACGACGTAACGTATTTCACTAGGAGACGATGGGCAATCGCGCAATGTCGAAAGAGCTCGACGTCTGATGTATTGTATGTGTATATATGTCCTTTTCTTCTCTATTCATTCTCGTTACCGTTAATATTAAAAATCATCTGGAGTATTCGCTAATTTGTTTCAATTACGCCAACTTATCTTTATTGAATTTTTTTTCGCAATCCTTGTTCAATCCCATTGACTTTGACATATGTTTCAATCATGTGAAGTTAACTTTATCGACCTATCTCAAATCCAAACTAGATAGATCGATCATCGACTTCGATCTTACGCATTCCTTTTAGTCCATATAACCAAAACTGAAAGTGAAATAAAATAACCATCATAGCTATTCCAAATTAAAGTTTGGACACATGTACGTTTTAATCTATCTTATTAAAACAGGAACATTACAACTTCTTCTATGTGGATTTTTAAAAATGGACCTCATATATTTAAATTAAATGTCTCATTCTTTATATATAATACGTACCATAGTCTAACTTTGCATTGATATATTTCCTTAAATACAATTCTTCTTTTTGTCCATATTCCATATATGATTTTTACATTTATTACATGTCGATTTAAATAAAATATATACTAAAAATACTAAAAAATATTAATCGTTCTATAATTACCCTATACAATTCATTTTAAATTGATCAGTATATTTTCATTGGCCATATTAATTTTATTAGTACAAATAACATTAGGTAGATAAGTCATAGACACATACATAAAGATATGACTATTCTTATAACAACGTTGGGCCTAATCTACTTTCTAAAACAAATAACACATAGCTTCATATATTGTATAGAATATAGTAATATTGTATAGTATTATACTTATACAATAATACTAAAAACAAACTGAACTGAAATATAATATATATCGAAGATGCTTTGAACCATTACACACAAAATATATTAGACCTCAGAGATAAAATTCACTTTGAAATTACGTAATAATTATTTTAAAATTTTAAATTTCGTAATGTACAAAAAAACATAAGTTTTATATAAAATTTTGTGTTGCAATAAAAAGACACAACTCGCGCTTGCAAAATGTTATTTTTACATACGAAAGACAGTTTTGATATTGTTCTTTAAACACAAAATTGAATTATACAAACTCGATACTACATAAAACTAAACAATATAGAATACATTTTAAAAATAAAACCCGTGCGGGTGTGCATATGTTTATATAATATATAAATATAAATTATGTTACACATATTTTCATATAAATAATACCCCAATGTTAGTTTTGTATGATAAATGTTGAAAATACAAAATATATAGCACTATATATTTTAAATAATACAGAAAAAATCTACTTTACGTTATCATAAAATTTAAAAATCAAATTTACTAATTAAACACATTGCTTATTTAAACACATTAGTACACATTATTATTTATCAAAATTTTATATTAATACACATTGGCGATCATGTATAACATTTAGTAAAAACAAAGATAAAAAAAAATGACTCCCGCTCGGTCGAGCGGGTCATAATCTAGTACATTATAAAGAAGAAAAAGCAAATCAACATCAACTTTATAAAAAGGAAAAAATGATTGAAATAGTAACTGAAATCGATTTTGTTTACACAATGTTTACCCGATGAAAAATACAATATAAATGTCTATGTCAATAAAACATTAGTAATTTTTTTATGTTTGTTTAGACGTATTGTTTGTAGGAACAACTTATTACATTCATCCAAATTCAGAGATTCAATCGACCTAATGGTTTTTTGGTAAGATATTGTTTTTAGAGTACATTGTATCATATTTAGGGGTGGGCAAAAAACCCAAACCGAACCGAACCGAACCAACCAAACCGAAGTTAAACCGAACCAAACCAAACCGTACTTTTATGTAACCCAATTGGTTCATGTTTTACTCAACCCGAACGGTTTGGTTTGGTTTGGGTTTAAACCGAACCAAACCGAACCAAACCGATAATCCAATATATATATAGTAAAAATATATATGATATATATATATGTGTATTAACATATTGTAAATTTTAGTTAAAGTTTTGTTTTTCATTTTTTCATAACTTCCATATCTTAAAAAAAAAATTATAAATACGATTCAAATAATACTATTATATACAAAATCATGTAGCATAAGTTTTTATGTTTTCACTCTATTATTTATGAGTTGATTATTTTTTAATAAAAGTATAAAACTGATGCCTTCATATTTTATAACCAACTCAAACTACACCGAACCAAACTAAACCATAATAATGTAAACCGAACTAAATCTAAACCAAACCGAACTGAACCAAACCGAATTAAACCCAAACCGAACCCAAACCAAAGCTACTTTGGTTTTAATTGGTTTAAGTTTTATAAAACCCAAATTACCCAAACCAAACCAAACCCAAACCGAACCCGAAACTAAACCGAAATGCCCACCCCTAATCATATTGGAGAGAGCGACATTACCGTCCACTGGATAACGAGCAACATTGCAATTTCTACTTACAAAATGATTGACAAAAACGTTTAAAAAAAAATTCAAGAATTTAAGGTACATAAACATATTTCTCCAATTTTAGTCTGCTACAAGCTCAGCTTAACAAATACAAACCATTGTCTATAATCAAAAGAATGAAACAACTAGAAGTTTAAGCAAAAAAAAAAGAACAACAACAACAGCTCGAAATTTAAAGATCTTACTAGATCTTAACTCGCGTTTTGCAAACGCGGAATATTTTCAATGAAAATTTCATGAATAACTTAACAAATATTTTGTTAATTTGAAAGAGTTTATGTATTTAGAATATTTTTGCATTTAAATCAGTGTTTTTAATTCGACTTGAACCCGTTATTATACTGGTTAATTCGGTGATCCATTATAAAATATTTATTTTTAAAAATCACTAAAATCCGAAACTAATTGATTGAACCGGTGGATGACTGATATGTAATCTAATTTGATTTAAATTGTTATGATTTCATAATTTGTCACCTTTTAATCCAAACTTTAAATTTTATTGTTTTGCAATTTATGAAATTATGATGTTTTTACAAAATTTTGATAGAAAAAATGGTAGATCAAAAATAACTAAGTATAATGTTGTTTAGAAACATGGATAATAGTGTAAATAAAGAAGTATATTATTTGGAAACATGAATAATAAAATAAAGAAATGAATCTTAATAATTTAATTTAATGTTGGCTTAACTATAAAGTAGAAAAGTATATTTAATTTAAAAACGTATAAAATAAAGGTTATGTCCAACGCAATATTTCTGTTTTATTAAAATAGATTGGTTAGATTAAAAACATTATGTTAAGTCACAACATACTCAATAGGTCTAAATTTAAAATATGCCAAGGTAACTCAAATAGAACTCTAAATTAATAGATTAGATATCCTAAATATAATCTCAAAAAAATACATTTATAGTAACAAATTTTTTTAAATATAGTTTGCTCTAACAAGGCAAAAAATATTGCTACATGAATTCAAATGCCCTGGAAGCTAAATCCAAAGAACGTAACAGTATATGATTATCTAACCACGAACTATTTAAAATGATAATTATTGTGGGTTTTTTATATTAATTTTAATAAATTAACTAGATTTTGATCCGCACTTTCAAAATGCGGAATTATTTCCGAAACAAATTAAATTGATATGATATAAAATTGCATTTTTGATTATAACATTTTAAATGTTATGTTGGAAGTAAGCTTGAAGAAAGTTTGTGGAGCAAGATATCCTAAAGATATTTGGAATGTGAAAGAAATAGGAGATATACTTGTTTAAGAGTTATCTAAATAAGTAAATCTAATGAGATTAGGAAATTAATATTAATATATAAGAGTACATCAATGTGTGGCATAACTCATGAGTTTGTGATTGAGAGTTTGAGAGCTTGAGGTTTTGAGTTAGTTTCCTCAAGAGATTAATAAGATGAGTTTCTTATTTTGAGTTATTATCTTGTGTGTTATTGAGATCGAGGTTCTAGAATTGGTATCAGAGCAGTTGACGAGAAATCTGGAAGAAGACCTAAATACCCTTCGAGAGAAAAATGGGTATATCCTATGAATTAGGAATGATGAGAGGTGTATGTGGCAGAGATCGAGTCAGAAGATCATGGAACCTGTGATGTTGGAGGACGAGGATCATCCTCAATTCGATGGAGGAAAGGACACGAGATGAATATGATCCTTAGATTGAGGGGGAGAATGAGAGATGCAATCTAAGTCCCACATTGGAGAATTAGACAAGAAGTGTCTAATATATAAAGAGAAGTCCAACTCTAATTAGTACGAGGCCTTTTGGGATGAAAACCAAAAGTAAATCCATGCGGGCTTGCCATTAAAGCCCAAAGTGGACAATATCGTACTAATCGGATAAATAGAGTTGGACATGAGCTTTCACAATCCCAACAATTGTTCATAAGAAAGGTGAAGGAGCACCACAAGAAGAAGGAAAAAGATGCTAGGAAGCTTGGCCATAACCGTAAACCAAGATGATATCTTGCATATTTGCATTGTTTTAACCATTTATTAGTGTGCATTTTAATCATCAAAGGCATCATCTAGGCATTTCTAGGATGCATTTCATTGCATATGTCCTTATCAGGTGTTGGAGATGCAACATGGTGATCATGGAAGGTTTGAGAGGGGTTTTGGAGGCAAGAGTAATGGTTTTGCTCGTCAGCCGATTTTTCTAAGTGTCCCAGCGGCCTTTTGTGTTCACAGCGGCATAATGACACATTGTCATAAAACCGCTGTGATTGGATGATTTTTGCGGACTCTGAATCGGTCTTCTGCAGCGGTTTCGCAAGCCGCGCCACGAACGAGACTTCCACACGGCTAAGTGTTCCAGCGGTTTTTTGACTCCCAGCGGCCTTTTGGCGCGTCATTAAACCGCTGTGACCCTGTTCTATGTTGAATTTACCATTTTGCCCCTCTACGATTTACACACTCTAAACCTATGTTTAAGTTATCTTTTGGACAGCCACCAGGCAGATTATCTTTTGTACTTGGAAAACATCAAACTATTGGAGATCAATCTCTTTTTGGATCATTGATCCTTTGTTCTTATTTCATTTCTTGTTGATTTCTTTCTCTGTTTATGATCAATCTGAAATCCAATATGGGTTTAAGAATGATCATGGGGATTAGTGAGTAATCACCTTTTGGATTCATGGGTTAGGGTGATTAAGGGTGATTAGGCTAGTTCTAGGATGTTTTAGGTATAGATCATACTTGTTCCTTGCTAGTAGAGTGATCTTAATGCATCATTTGAGTAGGCCACTCAAAGGGTGATCTCTAGGCATTTTTCACCCGACAGGTGTTTGATGAAATGCCTGAGTCAACTCTCCTAGGCTTTTAGTGTACTTTGCCAAAGACATTTGTTGTTAAAGATGCTAAGATAGCTAATAGACTTGTTAGTAATGATTGCTTGCATGTTATTCAACCAAAGACATTTGATGTTTGAGACATGTTAGCAAATGAGCATTCATCTAGACATAGAGCTTGCTTAGAATTGTGTCTAGGCTTAAGGTTGATAGTTTGATTTATCATTTGCATTCCCTAGATCGAAACCTGATCAGCCAAGGTCTAAATCCCTATACCCATGAGTTCTCCTTTCCAATAGCTTAAGAGTATCATTTTACTGTTTTGCATTAGCTTTAATCATTAGTTTAGAATTCTTCAAATCACTGGTTGCACTTAGATTAGGCAAATACTTGCATTCTCTCTGATTTTAAATCCCTCAGAACTGGTTCGACAACTTCCCTATACTACATCATTTGTCTTAGGAGCCTCAAAACTCTTAACATCAAATTGGCGCCGTTGCCAAATTCTGAGTTTGATTTAAACATTGAGATTTAGTCATTTGCTTGAGACTAAGTCATTTTTATTTTTGTAAGTTACTGATTCTCTTCTTCACCTCTTTGTGATTTTCAGGTGTATGAACTTGAGGAGCAAAGGTACATCAAACCTTGTTCCAAGAGCCGCAGACATCAGAGCTTTAGAGAGAGAGTGTGCTAGAAAAAGAAGAGAAGAAGACCAACAAGCTTTACTGCAGACACAGGAAGCTGAGATGGCTGATCCACAAAATCCTCTGAACCCCAATGGAGTAAACAATGTTCCACAAGGGCCCCAACAGCGACCAGCTCGCCCCATTGGCACTTATGACCGCCCCAACATCCATGGTCCTAGACTTGGAATCCGAGCACCAGCTGTGGCTGCTAACAACTTTGAGATCAAGTCAGGACTGCTATACTGCATAGAGAACAACAAGTATCATGGTCTGGCTGTGGAGGACCCATTCAATCACTTGGATAAGTTTGACAGCTACTATGGTATGTCAAAGACTAATGGTGTGTCAGAGGATGCCTTAAAGCTCAAGCTATTCCCTTTCTCTTTGGGGGATAAGGCACGTCAATGGGAGAAGTCTCTACCAAGTGACTCCATCACCACTTGGGAAGACTGCAAAAGGGCATTTTTAGAGAAGTTCTTTTCTACTTCAAGAACTGCTAAGTTGAGGAATGAAATCTCCAGCTTCCAACAGAAGAACTTGGAAGGATTCAGTGAAGCTTGGGAGAGATTCAATGGTTACCAAGCTCAGTGCCCACACCATGGATTCTCTAAGGAGAGCTTGCTGAGCACATTCTACAGAGGTGCTCTTCCTAAGTACATAGCCAGACTGGATACAACTAGCAATGGGTTCTTTCTGGGGAGAACTGAGGAAGAAGCAGAGGCTCTGGTTGACAACATGGTTAAGAGTGATGCAGTCTACAGTGGAGACCATGACAGAAGCAGTAGAGGGGATGACAAGCACACAAGGAATGAGATAAAGGCTCTCCAAGAGAAGATTGACACACTCCTTGCTGATAGGACCACACAAGCGCATGTGCACTTTGTTGGAAACCCAAGCCAGGAGATACCTCCTACTGTCAATGAGGTTGAGGGTTTGGAAGGGCAAGAAGAATTGTGTTTCATTAACAGCAATGGTAGCTGGTACAAGAAGGAACCCAACTTTCAGTACAACAACTACCAACAGAAGCCCTATTCAAACAACCAGCAGAGTGGTTATCAGCCTAGAAACAACCAGCAGAGCAACTATCAGCCTCAGCAAAACCCTTCTCCTAGCTCCTCTGCCTCTCAAGAGAGCAGCACTGATGCATTACTGAAACAGATCTTGGAGTCTCAGACTAGAAGTGAGAAGCATGTGGGCTATGAGCTGAAGAACCTTCACTCCAAGATAGATGGGAGTTACAATGAGCTCAACAACAAATTCTCCCACCTTGCTTCTTCTGTCAAGAATTTGGAGAATCAGTTTGCTTCCATGAGCACCCACCAGAATCGCCAGCCAAGATCTCTACCTGGAAAATCTGATCAAAACCCTAAGGAAGCAAAAGCTGTCACACTCAGGAGTGGTAAGCAGTTACCTCCTAGAACCCTCACCAAGGATGCTGAGAAACAAGGTGAGGAGGTAGCCATCAATCTAGATGATGAAGTGGTCATTGTTGATGAGAAGACAGATGATGAGATCTTGGAGAAGATTGAGAAAGATAAGGGTAAAGGAAAAGTTGGAGAAGAGAAGAAGACAACAAAAGATGGTGAATCTGCTGCTCCAGCAGGTGAGAGCTCTTCTGTCCCTCCTCCCTATGAATCCAAGCTTCCATTCTCTGGTAGATTCAAGAAGCAGCTGCTACAGAAGTACAAGGCTTTGTTTGAGAAGCAGATGAGTGAATCTCAGGTTACAATGCCCATCATTGATGCTTTCATGCTGATTCTTCAATACAGCAAGTTCCTGAAAGATGTTGTAGCTGCTAAAAAGAAGGAGATGGAGGGTATGATGGTTCTAAGTCATGAGTGCAATGCCATCATTCAGAGGCTTGATGCTCCAGAGAAGCTAGAGGATCCAGGATGCTTCACACTACCTTGTGCTCTTGGACCTATGGTATTTGAGAAATGTCTCTGCGATTTGGGAGCTAGTGTCAGCCTGATGCCTTTGTCTGTGGCAAAGAAGCTTGGCTTCACTCAATACAAGAAGTGTAGACTCTCTCTGGTGTTGGCTGATCGTTCAGTAAAGTACCCTGTGGGCATCCTAGAGAACCTCCCTGTGAAGATTGGAAGGTATGAGATACCTACAGATTTTGTGGTGCTTGAAATGGGTGAGGAGGCTCAAGACCCATTGATTCTTGGAAGGCCATTCTTAGCTACAGCAGGAGCTATTTTGAATGTAAAGGAAGGGAAGATTGACCTCCATTTGGGCAAGGAGAACATCCTCCACTTTGACATCAAGGAGAAGATGAGGAACCCCACTGTATTTGGACAAGCCTTCACCATTGAAGAGATGAATCCTCCTCCTGCTGATGATCACTTTGATGAGCTACCACCTGAGGAAAGATGGGGTGTCAACTCCACTTTCTGCACCTAGTCCAGCCTGATCCAAAGGAGGCAAAGTCAAGCTAGAGACTTAAAACAAGCTCACTTGGGAGGAAGTCCCATGAGTATCCTTGTATATATTGCATTAGTATTTTCATCCTCATTTTATTGCATGAAAATTGGGGAAAATGAAGTTGTGTGCAGGTGTTTGAGCAGAGAATCCAGGAGCTAGAGCGACCTCATCGCGGCGTCCCCCACACCTCGCTACACGAAAGGTAACACACAATCCCAGTTTTTCTTTACATTTTAAACTTCCATTGGGTACCTCACTCACACAGAGACTGTTTGATTTAAGTGTGGGGGAGGTACCAAGTATTTGATCATGTTTGCTTTGATGATTCTGAGTCTCATGCATTACATTTTACATTCTTATTTGCATAGAAAAACCAAAAAAAAAAAAAAATTTGAAAAACACAAAAAGAATCATTTAGTGTATCATTTGCATACTTTAGGATTGAGTCTAGAAGCATATAGGTTGCATTCATTTGCATTGGGAGCTGGTTTAAAACGCCTTGTAGAGAGCACTGTCTAGCCTTGTATAGTTCATGCACCTCTCTTGAAAACCTTGTAAGCTTCGTGCCTTGAAAACTCTCTCTGAAACTCAATCTCTTAAGCCAACTACAACTTTGAATTGAACTGAATGAAATTAATTTCTTGCTCATGGTCCCTTGTGTGCTAAGTCATGGATATACACACTAGAGTTGTCACATCTTTTATGCCGATCTTTTTGACAATCTCTAGTGGCTCTCCACTCCCTAAAATCCTCTCTTCCTTTTAAGCATTAATTGTTTGTTGAGTGAGGCCTTTTTCCGAAAGTCTTACATGCACATAATCTTGAGAGTATTGGGAACGACAATGCTCAGTCTTCATTCTTGCTAGATTTCTTACGCTATTGTCTAGCCATAGGTGGGAGGTGAGTGTTGTAAAGTTTGAACTTGAAAATTGAATGGGAATGAATGAACTCTTGTGCTTAATTTTCTTATTGGAAATTGTATAAACCTCTAGCTCAAAGTTGTGAAAGTCTTGGCCCCCAAATTAAAAAAAAAAATAATAAGAAACCGAAAAAAAAAAAGAAAGAAGAAAACAAAGAAAAAAGGAGCTAGCAAAGTGAGAATGAGCTTAGAGGTTGTGTTTTAAAAGTTTAAATATTTCCCTTGATTAAGAGTTCTTGAGAATTTTGGGTGAGAGATGTGAGATGGGTGTAACTTGGGATTTTAATTGCGTCACTTGTATGTTTGAAAAAGGGTAGAACAATGAAGATTGAGCATTGTATGCATTAGTTGATCCCTTTCTTAGATATATTATGTGCAATGTCAAGGCTACTTGTTTTGAGTGTTAAACCTTGAAGATAATGAGTTATGAAACCCTTGATCACTAGAGCAAAAAAAACTTCCCTTACCCAAATGACTTGGACCAATTGACCATTTGCATAGAGCTCACTTGTTGTATTGCTTAATGAATGTGAGAGTTGGCTGGATTGAATGTGTGAATGCTTAATGTTGAGTTGAGATAGGCCTTGAGAAGCTAGAGGATAATAAGAGAGAGTGTGCTAGTGCTGAATTCTTATGTTGAAGCAAGTGCTTTTGTGTTTCTCTTGGCTATGAGCTCCCACTTTCAAACCTCTTCCCCTATGAGTCCCAGAAAGTTCACTTGAGGACAAGTAAAGGACTAGTGTGGGGGAGTTGATATCTTGCATATTTGCATTGTTTTAACCATTCATTAGTGTGCATTTTAATCATCAAAGGCATCATCTAGGCATATCTAGGATGCATTTCATTGCACATGTCCTTATCAGGTGTTGGAGATGCAACATGGTGATCATGGAAGGTTTGAGAGGGGTTTTGGAGGCAAATGTAATGGTTTTGCTCGTCAGCCGGTTTTTCTAAGTGTCCCAGCGGCCTTTTGTGTTCACAGCGGCATAATGACACATTGTCATAAAACCGCTGTGATTGGATGATTTTTGCGGACTCTGAATCGGTCTTCTGCAGCGGTTTCGCAAGCCGCGCCACGAACGAGACTTCCACACGGCTAAGTGTTCCAGCGGTTTTTTGACTCCCAGCGGCCTTTTGGCGCGTCATTAAACCGCTGTGACCCTGTTCTATGTTGAATTTACCATTTTGCCCCTCTACAATTTACACACTCTAAACCTATGTTTAAGTTATCTTTTGGGCAGCCACCAGGCAGATTATCTTTTGTACTTGGAAAACATCAAACTATTGGAGATCAATCTCTTTTTGGATCATTGATCATTTGTTCTTATTTCATTTCTTGTTGATTTCTTTCTCTGTTTATGATCAATCTGAAATCCAATATGGGTTTAAGAATGATCATGGGGATTAGTGAGTAATCACCTTTTGGATTCATGGGTTAGGGTGATTAAGGGTGATTAGGCTAGTTCTAGGATGTTTTAGGTATATATCATACTTGTTCCTTGCTAGTAGAGTGATCTTAATGCATCATTTGAGTAGGCCACTCAAAGGGTGATCTCTAGGCATTTCTCACCCGACAGGTGTTTGATAAAATGTATGAGTAAACTCTCCTAGGCTTTTAGTGTACTTTGCCAAAGACATTTGTTGTTAAAGATGCTAAGATAGCTAATAGACTTGTTAGTAATGATTGCTTGCATGTTATTCAACTAAAGACATTTGATGTTTGAGACATGTTAGCAAATGAGCATTCATCTAGACATAGAGCTTGCTTAGAATTGTGTCTAGGCTTAAGGTTGATAGTTTGATTTATCATTTGCATCACCCAAGGTCTAAATCCCTATACCCATGAGTTCTCCTTTCCAATAGCTTAAGAGTATCATTTTACTGTTTTGCATTAGCTTTAATCATTAGTTTAGAATTCTTCAAATCACTGGTTGCACTTAGATTAGGCAAATACTTGCATTCTATCTGATTTTAAATCCATCAGAACTGGTTCGAAAACTTCCTATACTACATCATTTGTCTTAGGAGCCTCAAAACTCTTAACATCACAAGAGTAGAGAAAGATCCAGGTATCCCTAATGACTGGCCTCTCAAAGAACATGAGTTTAAGGCCTTAGAAGCTTGGCGTGCCCGTGCTCTCGTGGAGATTGAACGGAAGAAAGTCGCTCGCAAGAAATTGGCCAAAAAGAGGAAACTTAGCTTGGTTGAGGATGAGGATAACAAGACAGAAGAAGGGAATGAACAAGAGAGGAGAGAAGATGACGCAACCAGAGTTTTCTATGTTCGTGATAACTCAGATAAAGCTTTCTACAAGGAGCTTGTTAAAGTTATTGAGCTGACTGATGTCATTATGGAGGTTCTTGATGCTCGTGATTCCCTTGGTACGAGTTGCACCAGCATGGAGAGGATGGTTACCAAAGCTGTTCCCAAGGAATGGAGACTGATTCTGCTGAAAGTTGCAGAGAAAAAGAAGAGGAAAACAAGACTAAAGAATCATGAGAAGAACAAGTATGAACGTGCGTCTGTTGTTCGGTTACATGGACGTAAGACAGATGTGAATCATGAGAAGAACAAGTATGAACGTGCGTCTGTTGTTCGGTTACAGAGACGTACGATAAATGTGGATAAACTGTTAATCCTAGGTGAAGATGTGAACATGGAGGAAGAAGGTGATGATGAAGATCCCTTAAAAATCAAAGAGAATGGTGAGTTCAAGGAGATTGCTGATGAGTATTTCGTTAAAGATTTTGAGCTTGGTAAAAGCGACAAGCTCTTGAGAGATTACTTGATAAATCAGATATGGAAGGAGAAAGATGGAAAGAACAAAACTCAAGTAACTAATGAAGCTGAGATTGAGAAGTTTGAGGAAGATGAGGACTTGGTATTTGATCAAGAGGAGCTCGAGAAAAGGAATCATCATGAGGTGAAGAATGCAGGGAAGATTGTTATAGGTCAGTTTAGGATCGTTGAAGGTTCTGTGAGGAAGAAAGAGAGTACAAGGAAGAACAAGGATGATAAAAGAGAAGCTCAGATACTAGTACTAGTGGAACTTAAAAGTCTCAAGAATCTCAAGAACAAGAAAATTGAAGAGAAAATGAAGGAAGTTCTTTCTATTACTGGATTTAGAGGACATGAATTCTTCTTAGATGCAAGAAACCTAGACAGTAAGCTTGACCCCGAGGAGTATGATGTGATGATGAAAGTTGTTGAGTACGGTGAAGCTGTCCTCAGCGGTGAGGGTAACAAAAAGAGAAACATGATAATGTATCCTACATTAAAGGAACAAGTATTCTCAACTTATCTAGACGACCAATCTGATGTCTTGATGCAAATTTATGAAGGTGAGAGAGCAAGAACCAAGGATAACAACCTTTTGAGAATGTTTGAGCTTTCTGATACTTACTATGTGCTGAAGACTCAGAGTTGCATAGTGATGAAGATAGTGAGAAGTCTGATGAACTTTCTCACGAAGATATTAGAGCCTTAAAGACGCGTATTGCTAGCATCCTTGAACCAAGAGAAACAGTCTTGCGTGCTTTAAAGAGGTTGAAAGGGAACTCTAATAATCACAAAGAGAAGATGATTTCTGATCAGCTTACTGAGGATGTGAACAAGATATGCATCCAGAATGGCGATTACAATGTTTATAATGAGGAGCAAGAAGTTTTTCAGCGTGAAATAGGTAAGTATGAGAGACTGGCTCAAGAAAAAGAAAAAGATTGTGATATGTGTGGCGATGAAGAAGAAGATACAACTGGAGGTGTGCTACAAGGGGTCACAAATGATGGATCTGATTATGTCTATGACGAATCTTCAGGAATGATGGGAACCACAAGAAAAATGGGATCCAGATTAAAGCTTTTAGTCTTGATAGAGAGAAAGAGGAAGGATACTTTGATGCTGATGGGAATTATGTTGTGTATGTTAGAGAGAAGGAAGATAACGATGCATGGCTTGACAGTATTGAAACTAACCCGATGTCTATTGGACTATCTGCTGCTAATGATACTGAAAAGAAAGAAGATGGGAGGACAAAGTGTGGTTAACACAGTTCGAGCCATGAGTATTGGGTTCAGTGTAGCAATGGGGATTCATGCTGATGAATTAAGCAAAGAAGATTTCGCAGGCTCTAAGTGGTTGGTCTTAAGATATGACGTTCTTAACTTGGAAATAATTAAAACAGCTATTGGATTTGCCAAGCATGAAGGTCTCTCTGTTTATTTGATTTTAGCTTGCTTTAAGATGGCTCCTTACATAGAAAAGGAATAGGAGGTGAACAAATGTGTTCAAGCTTAAGGGGGAGAATGTTGGAAGTAAGCTTGAAGAAAGTTTGTGGAGCAAGATATCCTAAAGATATTTGGAATGTGAAAGAAATAGGAGATATACTTGTTTAGGAGTTATCTAAATAAGTAAATCTAATGAGATTAGGAAATTAATATTAATATATAAGAGTACGTCAATGTGTGGCATCAGAGCCGGCCCTGGCATGAAGCGAATGAAGCGGTTGCTTGCGGCCGTTTACTTTATCAATAAGTTTCGGCCATAAAAATTCGAAAGTCCTCCTTAGTCTAGTGGCAACGCTCACATATCTCATGTTTCTGAGTTCGCGGGTTCGATGAGCAGTTGATACAGCTTCAGCCACAATTGTTTTTTTTTGCTTCCGGTCTTATATGTTCTAGGACCGGCTCTGTGTGGCATAACTCATGAGTTTGTGATTGAGAGTTTGAGAGCTTGAGGTTTTGAGTTAGTTTCCTCAAGAGATTAATAAGATGAGTTTCTTATTTTGAGTTATTATCTTGTGTGTTATTGAGATCGAGGTTCTAGATGTTACACCTGAAATATTATATTCAGTGTTCTGAAACACGATCTGGGTCCGCGGCTAAACTGACAAAACCGATAACTCTATATGTAACCCTTTTTTTTAACTTGTTATTTAAAAACTTTATAAAACCCGCAAAAATCCGCTAAAATCTGAGATCCGACTATCGGTTGAATCTGTTGGTGACCCATTATATAATACAATTTGACTTAAATTTTCATATTAAAAGTATTCTAATTTATGAATGTTTAGATGAATAGTTGATATATTATAAATGTGATGCTCTAATTTTACAAAAGTTTGTCATACAATTTTTAGTCAAACTAACTTATCATTTTAAAGCGTAATGGATCAATATTTGAGAAAATCTATTACACTACTAAAAGGAAGATATGAAGCTCTATGAGAGCATCCACGTCGTTTAATTAATTCGGCCAATAGCATTGGAGGTAAGTGCCACGTCGGATAAGAGTTGGTGTAGCTGGGTTTCGTGATTTTTCAATAGCCCGTTCTGCCCATTCCTAAATTTTATGAAGCCCACTTCCTTTTTCTTTGGTCTTCTCTTTTGCAGACGGCAGACTCTAATTTCGCTATATCGCCTGCGAGACCTTTCCTCTACCTTACCTTTGTTCCTCCTCCTTTTTACGATCAGTCAATCTTCTTCCCATACCTTATTGTTCTTTAATTATGGAGTTATTGGAGTCTTTTCGCTTTCTCCCTCTGAATTCTATAGATCTGCTTTCTCTAAAATCCTTTATAAATAACTCTTTAGGGTTTTTATTTTTCACCCAACAATTGTGCTATCCTCTCGAGTACTCGAAGCTATGACGTTATCCGACTCCATGAAAGCGAACGGAAAATCTGTTGTCTCCTCCGATCCGGTCAAGCCCGTCGTTCAAACCGGTGTATCTGCCGGCGATGTTGATTCCAAGAAGTCAGAAGGTGTATTGCTGGCTCCCTCAACACCGGTCAAACAACCAGGAACACCGGTGCTTCTTCCGGCATCCGTATCGGCGGTAGGAGCAAAACCTGTGTCTCTCAAGGTGGCAAAGGCAAAGCTATCGCCTCCGACAACGCTCGGCAGGTGATTGCCTTCAAAGATGCGACACTTTGGGTTTTGTGTTGTTGTTTGATGATTTTTGAGTTGATAATTAGTATTTTCAAACTGTTCTGGTCATGTTGGAATTTAATTAGGAAGAAGATGAGAAACTTATATTCAAACAGCAGATGAGTTTCTCCCATTTATATGGCTTTATCTCCTATTGTGCTTCTTTAACTAAGCAGTTCTAAACGCAGAGTTGTGTGGCTTCTTCTTAGAGATCTTTTAGCATGTTGCAACAACTCAGTCACTATCAAAGCAATGGTTGATTCAATGGAGTAAGAGCAAGCATGATAACACGGGCTCTCGAGTTTGATTCGTTGGGCTCATTTTGTCTAAACATTCGACATAGTAGACGTGGTGGCAGGGAAACCACCAGCATTTGGCTGTTTCAACATCTCAATAGATTATGCGAGCACTATGAAGATTTTTGAGATAGAAACTTTTTGCATCTCTGTTGGGTCATTGATGCAAATCGAAATTTAGTAAGAGCCATCCACTGTTGCTTCTTTGTGCTGACTTATAATATTTTTCTGATTCGTATTATGGAAACATATCATCACTCTATATTAAAATAAATCTGAAAGTGTCTAACTTTTGTCTTTGCATATTTTTCTAAGTGAATCTCAATAAATTGGTGGCAGCGGTTGCGTTGAGATTCTGAGTTTTGTTGCAGTCCATTACTCAGATTATTGACTGTTGCGGTGTCAGGTGGATCGTCCTGTCGTGTCGGTTCCGGCAGTATCCCAAACTGACATGGATAAAGCAATAGAGGTTAATGTTGTAGCTTTATGTCCACGTATGATACGTGATGTATCTGTAATTCAGTCTCGAGAGAAGCATATGATCAAATTTCCATACAAGTCTGAGTTTTTTTGGTCGTAGGTTTAGTTTATTACAGGGAACTGTATTAATTTGTTTCAGCAAATAGTTTCGACTAACGCAGAAACTGTTTGGAGTGGTAAGAGTTGTAGCATCTCTATACTGTTGTCGGGCCATGTTGATTTATATAATTTTGTTTGTGAGTTGGATTCTCTTTAAGACAAATCACAAGGGTTTACTATGGTAGAGATTATATATATTATTAGTTTTGTTATGATAAAGAAGTTTTGTTACATGTGTGACCCTCTGGTGTTTCAAAAGCTGATATCAGTTTCTAACTTTCTAAAAAACAGAGAAACTCTTCCAAAAAAAAAAACAATCACGCACAAACAAATATCTTTAAAAATAAAGACCATCTCTCCAACATCCCATGTCCTCGTGACACTTACACAGTAACATACGAACATATTCAAGAGTGGTAACTAATTCTAAACATAACGCCGTTGCTCAAAAATAAAAAGATAACTCTGAACATATATGAAATAATTCATATATAAAGACCAAAATTTAACAATAATTTGCAAGAAATTTTTAAACGAAACATTAAAGATTCGGTTAAAGAAAAATGTATACAAAAGACTAATATTTGAAAGGACAAGACTTAGGTTCACCCCCTATGGTGAACCTTTAAATTCACCACTTCTCTAATAACCAATCAAAGTGCCAACTAGATTAATGATTAAATAATTTAAAAAAAAAATAGTATCATATTTAATAATGCTAATGTCACTATTTAATCCTTAAATTCAAACTCTATACCATAAATCCAAATTCTAAACCCTAAATTTTAAATTATAAATCCAAATTGTATACCCTAAACCCAAATCTTAAACCCTAAACCCAAACCATAAATCATAAACCAAAAATCTAAACTCTAAACCCAAAACTATACCCTAAACTCAAACCCTAGACCCTAAACCCAAAACCTAGACTCTAAACCCAAACCATAAACCCTAAACCCAAACCCTAGACCGTAACCCAAACCATGAATTCTAAATCAAAACTTTGATTTTTAACCTTAAATTTCAAAAGAACAACATCAATATTAATCAAATATTTAGGGTATAGGGTTTGGGTTTTGTATTTACGTTTTGGGTTTAGAGTCTAGGATTTGGGTTTAGGGTATAGATTTGGGTTTAGAGTTCAGGTTTTTGGGTTTATGATTTATGGTTTGGGTTTAGGGTTTAAGATTTGGGTTTAGGGTATAGAGTTTGGGTTTATAATTTAGAATTTAGGGTTTAGAATTTGGATTTAGGGTATAAAGTTTGAGTTTATGGATTAGATAGTGACATTAGCATTATTAAAATTGACACTATTTATTTTTTAATTATTTTGGTTTGTGAAAAAATTATTTAATATTTTTAATCATTAATCTAGTTGGCACTTTGATAGGTTATTAGGAAGGTGGTGAATTTAAAGATTCACCATAGGGGGTGAACCCAAGTCTTGTCCTATTTGAAATGGTGACTAATAAAAAAAAATAGTTCACCTAAAAATACACACGTACAATCTGACAATGTGAATAACAATCTAACACAAATGCTAAAAGTATTTAAAATAATATAAGAACAAGCCGAAATCATTGCGGCCACACTAAACAAAACACAAGCATTTTAATTACGGGTGTTACGTCTGTGGAATGCGTAAAATATCATTTCCACTCTAAATTCTTTTTCTTCTGGATTAATACCACAATAGAATTGAGTTTTGCTCTAATTTTTATCTATTTTAGACTGAAAAATAAAATATTAAACAATAGTAATTCTATTTTTATTTTATTATAAAATTAAAATAAAATAAGGTCAGAATATTTGTTATTCAAAACTTTTTTAAGAATTAAAAATAGAGATCGTAACAGGACAGTTATATAACCAAATAATAATTATAAATAAAAGCCACCGTCGAACGTAGAGAAAACAATATCGCAGACAAATCCACCCGCCACAACTTCTTTTGTATAAATAAAATAAACCCACAACTATTTAAATACAAAAAAAAACAAAATGATAATAGCAGAAATTACATATGAAGCAAAAACGGATTATAGAAATATGTCAACAGCCAACAGGTTCCTTACCTCAAAACCTTTTTGAAGTGATCCTAACCAAAGTTAGATATGTTCATGATTACGTATTGGTATTACCATAAGTGCATTTATTATGAAAAGAGAAGATTGTTTCCACAAACAATAAAAAATTAGGTAGTAATTAATTTGCGTCATGCTAAGAGATTTACCGTATAGTCTCTTTTTATGGATGCACATTAAGATATCCGTTTAGATCCAATTGATTTATTTGTATTTTGGCTTTTTAGATTTAGAAATTTAAATATGATTTAAATATTTTTAAATTTTGGTTTTAATTTAGTTTGGATTTGGTTTGAATCAATACGGGTTCAGTTTGGATTTATCTTTGGATACCCATTTTAATTATGTAATTTCTAACAAAAATCCAAATATAATTTAGTCCTAAAAATCAGAAAATAAAAATACTATAAAACATAAAAATTTAAGACTAATACTTAAATTTACATAAAAATTAGTTCAATTTAAAGCTTTTATGATTTGTGATTTTTTCAAGCAATTTGATTATGTTTCTAATTCTTGGTCTGATATGAAAACTCTTTAAAAACAAGTAATACTTGACTAAACTAAAGATCCGACAATGTGTGTTTTCACCTCATTTTTTAATTCATAACTAATCACAAATATTTGTTGCATTCGTGTTCAGAAGCCTCAACCATACCCAAATACGGTAAGATACAAAACTTAAAATTTCTAAAAATATTTTCGCTATAGAATTTTAGTTGATGCTAATTTTAATAATTTTTTAATTTCTTTCTTTCAACAATGATATTATTCAGTAGTTGCAGGGAGAAAACTTCAATTCACTAAAATAAAAGTTAAAAATACATGAACTAAAAATGAACTGATTAAAAAGTTAGTATATGAACACATTAAATTGTATGCGATCAAATTAAAAATAATTATTGTGTGGATATACTAATGTTCAAATGATTGTGAGGCTGACACATCTACTAACTTTGAAATGATCGTAAAACTGTTACGTGTCAATTATTGTGTAAATATATTTATTACAAATGCTTTTCTTTTAATATATATATGAGATATAGTCTCTTTATTATTAATATTAGTTATTGATGTCTAAAGATTTTTCAAAATTATGAGAAAATATTAATTTTGTATTAATTAATTTTATCCAACCACTAGAAACATTCAATAAAATACAATTAGTCAAAAACACGAAACAACATTAAAAGTCTGCATAAAAATCTAAAACATCATTTAAATTGAAATAAAAATAAAAATTTAAAACACCAATGAAATGAAATGTAGAGAATACAAGATAAATATGAAACATTTAGCAGTTAACACCATAAAAGATATATAGGTTTTCTTCACCAAATTTTATTTATTGTCACGATATGTCTTATATATATTAGAAATAAATAAATCTAATAGATTAGATTGAAAGGATAAAAATTAGTGAAATAACCCGGGCGTAGCCCGGGACAGCCCCTAGTGAATACTAAAATAGACATAGATTTGAGCATCATCAATTCGTATACGGTTATTACAATATAACTGCTTATTTATTTAGTTTGATTTTATTTTTCACATGTTATTAGATATTTTTGCATTTTTATTTTTGGTTTATTTTAAATTTCAATTAAATTTAATTTTATTATTTATATTATATATTATAATATTTATTAATTTTCATTTTTATATATTTTTATTATATATCTAATAATAATGTTTTATTAGATTTTGACCCGTACTTTGAAGCACGAGATAGATTTTTATTCAAAAACTTATTTAATGGAAATTATAAATCTTATACATATGTATATCTTTTATAAAAACATAAGCTTTTAAAGTAAATATAATAAAAATTTACATGAATGTAATTTTATGAAAATAAGATAATTTATTTATATAACTTACCTCGTATAAATTTATTTATATTTTAAAACTTTAAATTATAGTACAAATTTATTTACTTTTTATATTGGTAAAAACTATTTTATTATTATATTTTTGTCATCATTATTATATAAATTAATTATTTTCATTCTACCCGTCTCATACTTGAATAATATATTAAATTATTTTAATATTTTAATTTAAATATGTATATTAACTTATGAAGTTATTTATTAGTTTATATATTTTACTTTAATATTGTTTTAATAAGTTGAAGTATGTTGTAAAATTCATGAATATATTTTATTCTGTTATTTTATAAATAATATAGAAAATTTATTTCTTAATATATAGATGAAAAATGAATTAGTATTCGTTTTTAGTTATAGTTAATATTAATTCTGACTTTTATTATTTAAAAGTAAATATTAAAAAGAAATGTATATTTACATTTTAAATAAAATATATTATTAAAATCTAATTATATATCTTATTTTTAAAATATAAAAATAATTTGTTAGATATAATATATATATATATATATATATATATATATATATATTTTAAGTTAGTCTTAGGAGAATAAATAGAAAATTAAATAATTGTAATAGTTCAACATAGACTACTTAGTAGATAAATATTTCTTCGGTTTTAATAGTATTCATACTTTTTGGTAAATATTAATAAATTACTACGTAATAATCATATTTTGGTAAAGCCACTCTTTTCTTCTTCCAAATTTCTTTCTCAAATCCGAAAATGGACTAAAAGGCAATTTAGGTCTGCAGCACCTTTTTTTTTTTGAACACCTGTCTGCAGCACCTAGATGATAAAGTTTTGGACTATGAAAATGTATTGAGAATCTAATACTCTGATTCTAAGGGCAGCTGCATTGAAAGATTGAGTGATGAGTTCACACGATTACCGAAAAAGAAAAATATTAAAATAAGTAAATAGTCATGAACTCCGCTCGTCGCGCGCCTTCCTGGTGAACCCGGTTCGTCACTGTTACGCGGGCCCACGCCACGTGGCGGCCCGCGATTGGACCAAAATTAATTTTTTTTTTTTTTGAAAAAAAAATCAAATGAAAAAACAGAATAAAATAATTAAATGAGAAGCATAGGAACTCGAGCTTTGCGGTTCACCAATGCTCATGGCCTAAGAACTATTATGTTGTGCTTTCATTCCGATTCTTATAAACTGATCTTTACAAATTGTGCTTTCTTTTTTTTTATTCGTGACAAAACTACATAATCAGTATAATCATAATTCTTAAAAAAACTAACCCATCCGTTTTTAAGAACATCTTGATAAAGCCATCAGAAGAAGCTAAGGTGGAGAAGGAGATGGAGGAAGAACATTTCCATCTTTCGCTAAAAGAAGATCCAAACTCTCTGCTTCAACAGTTTCTTTTTCTTCATTTTCTCCTTCTTCTTCTGATTCGGATCCAGGTTCGATATTCTTGCGGAAAACATGGCACAAAACCCAATCAGTCTCTGAAATTGTCAATGGGAGGCTAAATTCATCCATGAACCAATTGTATTGTGGAGGTTCGTCTTCATCTGACAAAAGAATATCGTTTGGCTCCTCTTCATGATCAACGAAAGTGAATACACGTTTGATACCGACTAATGCATCATAATTCTTTGTATCTAACACACCAGTTTCTTCTCCGATTTGTTTCCAAATACTATGAGAGTTGGGAGTAACTTGGCTGTCAAGTTTTCTGCAATAAAAGTACCAATGCGTTTCTCTTGGATAGCCTGAAAGAACAAATAGAGATAGAGATCAAGCATTAGTTCACTACCCCATGAGCAAATCCCTGACGATGGAACACGAAACCTAGAAAGAAAATCTGGTTAATCTTGTAACAAAATTTCTTTTTTCTTGTAACGAAATTTAGGTTTATAGGATTGGTGAAAACTTACCAGGTAAGTCACGAGGATGTCTTGAGAAGATATCATGACACTCTTTAGGTACAATGGGAGATCTCATTGGTTGTTCCAGAGCTTTTCTCGTCAAGAAATATTTTGAAATCTCACAATCTGTTGGACGAAACCTGAATCCTACAGGCAAAGCTTTTGGTTCCATTATTTGAAAAGAGTATTTCAATGGCCAGAAGTTTGTGATGAGAGTGATATCGTGAATCCTAATTGGATGATTATATATAGTGTCGGAGCTCTTTCGTAAGAGCATGTCCAACCGTTACTTTTTCATAGAGTTCTAAGAAATTTTAAATATTAAAATAATAGCATTTTTCTTTTTGAACACTTTAAAATAATAGCATAAGGAAAGAGAATGTAGATGTGTTGCCATATGTCATGATATAAGTTACATACAAAATAAATTTTAATCAGAAAAATTTATAATGTTATGATATTATTTGGTTAATATACTGTTTTTTATAACTTCACCGTTGGCGATGCTCTGAATAAGGACAACTACAAATTAAAAAAAAATATTGCATATGATAATGCATGCGTTGGCAATATCTATAGTATTATATTCTAGCACAAGACAATTAGATTATTATTACTATTATTGCATTGGTAAAACTACAAAAATGATTCATATATTAATAAATATATAGAAATGAGCACGCTAAAAAATAATTAAAATGAAAAGAAAAGGATTCTAATTTTGATTGGTAAATATAATATTCTTCTCCTCTTCATCAGTAAATATAATTATTGTATGAGACTATCTAATCACAGATATCTTTTAAGAAATCACAAATATTATAGAGAACACTAAGTTGAATTAATTCGCCTGATAAATTGGATTTCTAAATTTTGTTTGTCGAGGTGAATCAATTTTATTTTTGTTTTGTTTATATCAAAGAGACTTTCTGTTGTGGCTATTGGAATTGGATTCTTGAATTTGATACTGATGAAGAGGAAAAAAGAATGTCTTTTGTTTTCTTCATTGTTAAGGCAGAGAAGAGAGGGAGAACAACGAGTTGTAGTTTGATTGGAAATTCAAGCATCCTTTTGAAAGGTTTGGATGAAAGACACATGCTGTCATTGGGATATAATTAAGAATAGTTTTGTCAAAATAGTGAATTTTAAAGACTCAAACCATTATTACCAAAATTATATGGAAATGTATTTTCTCTAAAATTACGGAGCCTTGAAAATTTTTATTACCATATTTTCAATAAGAATTATATTCGATATTACTCACTCACAATAAAAGCCTTATAAATTAATAATGTCAGGAGTATAATTTTATTAATTTAGTAGTATATTATTTTATTAAAAGATTTACTAGATTGGAAATTTACTTTAGTATCAGAAAATATATTAATTTATCAATATAAGAATTTAGCAAATACTTAAAGTAATTAAATTTTTTAATTATATATATATATATATATATATATTTAAAAGGCATATATTTTGCATTATATAATTAATTTACTAAATGGAATTTATGTTTTAATAATCATTCCATCTATCTTATTAAAACAGGAACATTACAACTTCTTCTAGGTGGATTTTTAAAGGTGGACCTCATATATTTAAATTAAATGTCTCATTCTTTATATATAATACGTACCATAGTTTAACTTTGCATTGATGTATTTCCTTAAATACATTTTTTCTTTTTGTCCATATTCCATATATGATTTTTACATTTATTACATGTCGATTTAAATAAGATATATACTAAAAATATTAATCGTTCTATAATTACCCTATACAATTCATTTTAAATTGATCAGTATATTTTCATTGGCCATATTAATTTTATTAGTACGAATAACATTAGGTAGATAAGTCATAGACACATACATAAAGATATGACTATTCTTATAACTACGTTAGGCCTAATCTACTTTCTAAAACAAATAACACATAGCTTCATATATTGTATAGAATATAGTAATATTGTATAGTATTATACTTATACAATAATACTAAAAACAAACCAAACTGAAATATAATATATATCGAAAATGCTTTGAACCATTACACACAAAATATATTAGATCTCAGAGATAAAATTCACTTTGAAATTACGTAATAATTATTTTAAAAAATTAAATTTCGTAATATACAAAAAATATAAGTTTTATACAAAATTTTGTGTTACAATAAAAAGACACAACTCGCGCTTGTAGAATGTTATTTTTACATACGAAAGACAGTTTTGATATTGTTCTTTAAACACAAAATTGAATTATACAAACTCGATATTACATAAAACTAAACAATATAGAATACATTTCAAAAATAAAACCCGTGCGGGTGTGCATATGTTTATATAATATATAAATATATTATGTTACACATATTTTCATAGAAATAATACCCCAATGTAAGTTTTGTATGATAAATGTTAAAAATACAAAATATATAGCACTATATATTTTAAATAATACATAAAAAATCTACTTTACGTTATCATAAAATTTAAAAATCAAATTTAGTAATTAAACACATTGCTTATTTAAACACATTAGTACACATTGTTATTTATCAAAATTTTATATTAATACACATTGGCGATCATGTATAACATTTAGTAAAAACAAAGATAAAAAAAATGATACCCGCTCAGTCGAGCGGGTCATAATCTAGTGTAAATTAGTTTATAAACTGATTCATGTGAATATCAAACAGTATGAAAATTGCAGATTTATATACAGTTTAGCTATTGGGGCAAGAACCGAGAAGAAGAGAAAAAAGTAGAAAGAAAATCAAATCCTAAAGAAAAAAAAACACATGATAAAAGAAACAAAAGATACAAAGATATTCGATCAGAAAAAAAAACATAGGTAATAATGATATCAATTAATGTTGTATCAAAACTGCGAGAGAAGCCTGAGAAGAAAATCAATCTCCTTTTGTGAAAACTCAGGTCTTGTAATGGCAGCAACATCATCCTTTGAACCTGATGATGGTGATGGTGATCTTATCATCATGAGTGTAACTGACTCAGAAATCTCCTTAACAAAGTCTACAATCACTCCTTCAATCCCCATCACATATTGCATGTACACTGCCTCTCCCACATTGCTGCACCCATTTATAATCAATACATCAACTCAGAGCTTAGAGCAACTCCATTGGTGAATCTCTTAAGTGTGATTCTTAGCATTTTGTTTTAATTATTTTAATTAATTTTGAAAAGTTAAGGACTTTCAATTTTTTGGGTGTCCATTGGTGAACTCCCAAAAAAGATATTTACACTGTTTGGGTATGAAAGATTGATATATTACATGAGAGCAAACCAGCACAAAATCATCTGTTCTTTCAACGTGAAGACTATACTGAACATAACTAAATTGCTATCTAGTGGCTTGTAGAAAGATAAAAGCAAGAGATTCATACATGTGAGTTTGGCTGTGCAAAATAAAGAAAGGAATGAAGAAAGCTTTACTTGAGTTTGCCGTATGTGAGGAGAGAGAGGTTGGACTCTTTGATTTTGGAAATGGCTGATGGGTTTCTGAAAACTCCTTTAACTTCTGAAACAATACCTTGTAGCTTTCCTTCCAAGCAAACTTTAATGGCTTCTTCCAGTGAGTTTCTTCTCTCGTCATTGTACATTTGGTTCCCCGCATTAGTCAGAAAGAAAACCTAAGAAAACAAACCAAAATAATCATGATTAGCGGTTGCATCAAAATGGATGCATTTGGTGAAAATTAGGACTAAATAAGTTTTGAGATAGGAACATACCGGGTAAGTGCTCTGCAGTTCCCTAACAAGCTGTGCTGCATCTGGTTGGAAACTTGAGAAGATCACTGGTCTGTCTTTGGCATAATCAAACACCACCTGTAGTTTGTGCCACACGTACCAAATGGAAACAGGAAAAAAAAAAAGGTTATGACCTTTTTTCCTAATAAATAATAATACCCTTAGAATTGGTTGGACTTAGTTTTATGATCATACCTGCAGAACTGTTCTCAAGACATGGACGAGAAACTCTCGCTCATAAACAACCTGATCATCGAATTTCAACTCGATATTGAACCCTAGAGATTGCTCAACACGTTCAAAAGCTTCTTGTAGCGTGCAAAGGGGATCATCAGAGTCAACGTCCCATCTCAAAACCTGACCTTCTTTGGATTTCCTCATAAGGGTCTTCCCTGTTTTCTCAGCCTCTTTCTGAGGTCCATAGAGGAGGAACTCAGAAAGGCTCAGATCAGTCACTCTACTCTCATTAACAACACCCTGAACACAAAATACAGAAAAAAAAAACAAGATCCATGTATATAAGATCTTTGTTTTTTTGGGCAAATCATAAGATCTAATCATGCATTAGGATAAAAAAGAATCAAGATCTAAGAGAAGACTCACATTCTCTTGAGAGTAGATGAAATCATCATGGAAAATGACAGGACAATCATCTTTTGTCACCTACAAAAAGAAACAACCATACAAAGCTCGTGGATTCACTTTCTTGGCCATCTCTCTTTCTCCCATCTTCTTGTTCATATCAATTCTAAGAAACTATAAATAGCATCCCCAGGAAAAAATATATCCAAAATCAGAATATTCTTTTACACATATTATAATCTTAATTTGAAAACATAACCCCCCCCCCCCCAAGATTAACCTAACCTCTTCTTTATTTTCGCAAAAAAAAAAAAGATTAACCTAACCGAGTATAACTTGAGAGAGGTCTCGAAGAAACGAACCTGAACATCGAACTCAACGAAATCGATGGGAAACTTGGCTGCAGAATTAAAAGAGAGGATAGAGTTTTCTTTAAACCCTCTGGTTCTCCGATCAGATGACTGCAACACATTCATACCATTTCCTCTGTGTCCAATCACAGAGAATCCAGGCATCTTAAACGGTTTCGGTTTGCTCAAATCTAAACCGGAGGGACTCATACCTGAATAAGAAGAAGAGTGTAATTAGCAAACGATGAAGGGTTTCTATTTATATTACAAAAATCATCATATATCTACTTGCCAAAACTAGTAAAATCCTGTAATAACTACTATCATTAAAAGCAGATTTTCCATTGGGTTGCCTTGGTACACAAGGTAGGGGTTCGATATGTTACCTTCGGCTAATCCGTAAACGGAGTCCGGTAGGCTAGGGATGTCGGCGACGAGGACAGTACGAAGAGCCATTTTCTCAAGGCTGTAGAGAGAGAGAAGAAAGAGAAGTTTGGAAATGCTTGTGGCGATTTCTTGTTTCTATATTCTTAAGTTTTGTTAATTGGAGTATTTATATGAAAGCTAAAAGGGAGCTGGACTCCTCTTTTCGAATATTCTATTCCACGTCAGTATTGTGCCTTTCCCTGTTGGTTTCTTCCCGCCGTTTGTGGGATTTCGTTACGAGTTACGACAAAGACAATGAGTAACGTTCACATCTTATAAGTGGCGTTGAGTCATTGGATATAATTCTATCTTCGACGCCTCAATCACTGTCTTTTCTTTAAAAAAAAAATTCGTAGAGACCTTGTTGGCTTGTTTGTTTTCGTGAAGTATTTTTCTTGTTTATGTATTAAAAAGACCCTACCTTTTTTGTTTGTCAAAAAGACCCTGCCTAAATAGGGAAAATAATATATCTAGTTTCTATTAATAAATAAAAGAAGCAAAATAAATAAATAAAAAGTTCCTAAAATAGTCAATTTCTCGAAATTGGTTTTTAACATTAAAAATTGTAACAGTCAGAGATATAATTACCATCCTAATCCATAATCAATATTATTTAAATCGTGTAATTTAGGAAATGGAGATCTGATGAAAAACTTGATACACACATTTTGTGAAGGTAAGATTGGTCAAAAATCGACGACGCCATTAGACGAGTAATTTTGAATTAGCATAATAATAGTCTTCTTCTTGATTAAAGTTTTAAAATATTTCCTCCATCTTGATGTGTATTTTCTTTATCTGACATTTTAAATATTTGACGTGTTAAACAAGTTGAACAAGTTATCTGACGTGTATTGTCAACTACTTGTTTTAACTTAAACTAGATCATGACCCGCTCGACCGAGCGGGAGTCATTTTTTTTTATCTTTGTTTTTACTAAATGTTATACATGATCGCCAATGTGTATTAATATAAAATTTTGATAAATAACAATGTGTACTAATGTGTTTAAGTAAGCAATGTGTTTAATTACTAAATTTGATTTTTAAATTTTATAATAACGTAAAGTAGATTTTTATGTATTATTTAAAATATATAGTGCTATATATTTTGTATTTTCAACATTTATCATACAAAACTTACATTGGGGTATTATTTATATGAAAATATGTGTAACATAATATATTTATATATTATATAAACATATGCACACCCGTACGGGTTTTATTTTTAAAATGTATTCTATATTGTTTAGTTTTATGTAGTATCGAGTTTGTATAATTCAATTTTGTGTTTAAAGAACAATATCAAAACTGTCTTTCGTATGTAAAAATAACATTTTGCAAGCACGAGTTGTGTCTTTTTATTGTAACACAAAATTTTATATAAAACTTATGTTTTTTTGTACATTACGAAATTTAATTTTTAAAATAATTATTACGTAATTTCAAAGCGAATTTTATCTCTTAGGTCTAATATATTTTGTGTGTAATGGTTCAAAGCATTTTTCGATATATATTATATCTCAGTTTGGTTTGTTTTTAGTATTATTGTATAAGTATAATACTATACAATATTACTATATTCTATACAATATATGAAGCTATGTGTTATTTGTTTTAGAAAGTAGATTAGGCCCAACGTAGTTATAAGAATAGTCATATCTTTATGTATGTGTCTATGACTTATCTACCTAATGTTATTCGTACTAATAAAATTAATATGGCCAATGAAAATATACTGATCAATTTAAAATGAATTGTATAGGGTAATTATAGAACGATTAATATTTTTTAGTATTCTTAGTATATATCTTATTTAAATCGACATGTAATAAATGTAAAAATCATATATGGAATATGGACAAAATGAAGAATTGTATTTAAGGAAATACATCAATGCAAAGTTAGACTATGGTACGTATTATATATAAAGAATGAGACATTTAATTTAAATATATGAGGTCCACTTTTAAAAATCCACCTAGAAGAAGTTGTAATGTTCCTGTTTTAATAAGATAGATTGAACCACTATAAGAAAATAAGACATATTCTGACGGATATTTCGATGGACGACATTATCGTCGGACAATAGTGACCGTTTTTAACAATATACCGACGAAATTCAAAAACTTAAGTTCGTCGGTATTTTGTCGGAAATTTCCAATAAAATACCGAAAATATCCTGACATATTATATAAATGTTATGGTTCATCGGTATATTCTGACGTATTCCGAGAAAATATTTGATCGTTGCCTAGGAAGAATACACCGTTTCATATTTTAAAAATTCTGACAGAATTCCGACGAAACTGAAAAAGATCGTCGGAGTCCCATCAGAATACCGTCGGATATCTGCCGCAAGCATTTTTCTATAAATACAAGCTCTCTTCATTCACCTAATTCACTTTTCATTCTCTCTTCACTCTCTTTAATCACAACAAATCCGAAAAAATCATGTCTTCTGAAAATTATTATCGTTCGTGGATGGATAAACCTCATTTGAATCCAAACACTGCAGTTTGGAAGATGATATTGCTGGAACTACCATTGTCAATCAGGATCCTCCTTACCAAGCAGTTCGCCACAATAAGCGATATAACCAGAGCGTCATGATGTGGAGCAAGGACTCTTTTTTGTTCTTTGGCTGTGAATCTTATTTCGTCGTTGCCCAGGAGTAAACTCTTCGGTTGGATCGATTCCAGACCATGTTTAGCATTCCGGGTACTTCTCTTAGCTGCTGCATGGCTGATACCGCTGACCTCCAAACCTCCAGTTATGACGTGAATCACTCGGTCCTGTCGTGGCGGTGAAACGGGAGCAGTCTTGTTGGGTCTCTCGGATGTTTCCTTGTTCAGGTGTCCCTTAGCCTTTTCGGAGAGGAACTCGCAGAAATGCCCCCTTTGGAGCAGTTCATTGACTCAATCCGTATGGTGATGCAGTCCTCTGTCTTGTGCCCGTGATCACGGTGGAAGTCACACCAGAAGTCTGAGTTCCGGAAGGAATCAGAAGCCTTCATCTTCTGGGGCCACTTAACTTGTTGACCCATTTGCCTCAAGACATTGACTAGTTCCGGCTTGGAGATGGAGAGGTGGGAGATGTCAGGCCATGTGGACACAGACATCCCTTCCAACTTGTCAGATGGTCAGCTTGTATACCTGCCCCGGTTCCGGCTTCCATAGTCCTTCGCTGATCTCTGAGAGGTTCTCTCGTCCCGATCACTCCTATCCGGTATAGCGGTCTTCTGGTCTTGTTTCTGCTCCGCCTTGGTGCGGCTGGCGACATCTTCTTCCCGTTTCACATGGGCCCAGGCTCAAGACAGCACGTCTTCCATAGTTTTGCAGGTGGATTTGGGGAGTTCCTTGTAGACCTCTTCGTCATGAAGGAGACTCCTCTTGAAGGCCAAGATCACTGTAGGGATACTGCACTCGGGGATTGCCACCTTTTCATGGTTGAAGCGGGCTATGTAAGTGCGTAGATGCTCTGACCGATGCTGGAGGATCTCATAAAGATTTTCTGAGGGTTTCTCCAGGTCTCGGCTGCTCGCGAACTGCTCTACGAATTTGTCGCTGAGGATTGTGAAGGAGGATATGGACCTTATGGGCAGATTGATGTACCACTGGAGAGCGGGTCCAACCAAGGTTGAGCCGAATCCCTTGCAGATGGTGGCTTCGCGAGATTCTCTTGGGAGTGCTACTGCCAGCATCCTTTGTTTGTATTGGGCGATGTGGTCGTCTGGATCTCCAGTTCCATCTTACATCTTGATGTTTAGAAAAGAGAACTTCCTCGGCATCTCTACTAAGGCAATATCGTCTGCGAACATAGATTCCACATAAGAGTTAGGGTTGCTTTTTCAGATCGGAGGAGCCACCCCTGGAAGTCTTTCCACCAGAGATTGTATTGCGTCGAACTTCTTGGAGAACATCCGCTCTAGGTGGACCGTCGCGGAAGTTCTCGCTCATGCTGCCCCTCCGGGTGCTTCCTGATTGGACTCAGGTTCAGAGTCGCTGTCTTCTATGTTGTTAACCTAGGAGGTTCCATTCTTTTCGCGGGTTGCCCCGTCTCCGTCGACTATTGGGCGTGCAGCCTCGGCTCCGGAACTAGGTGTTGCTAGATCCTGCATAGGTCGGATCTTGGTCCTGAAGCGGCGCTTTTGTTACTTGTCGTGTTGAGAGCCTGGTTCTCGTATCGGAGGGCAAGGTTTTCTGACTCGAGTTGGCTAAGCTTCTCGGCGCTTTGCTCTAGGTATTTGGAGTGTTTGTTAAGCTTCTCCTTCAGGCCTTGCACTTCTAAAGAGAGCTCTGGATCGTCTGTAGCTCTTTCCCGAGCCTTGTGAAGCTGGGTGACTTGACTCTGTAGACCGTCGAGTTATCTTTGAAGCTCAGCCTCTTTTTGGGTGGTTTCGGGTTGATTGCTTTGCTCATCCGCCGTTACCATCACGTAGTTTAGATTACTCCCCTCCTTGTAGCGCCAAGTCGTTGGGAGATTTTTGTGTAAGTCCTTTTTGAGTACTACGGAATGGGGGACAAGCTTATAGATTTCGAGGTATCCGTATTGATTTAAAGATGTTTGTAAGAAATAACGGTAAAAGAGACGTTTTATTAGATCAAAGAGCTGGAAGTACAATAGATTGGTGTATGAACCTTATTTTAGCCGCCTATCTCTAATTTCTAAGTCTTGAAGTGTTTATGAGTCGATCCCCTGCTCTAGGGTTTTGTTTCGTCTTATATTGCCGTCCTGAGGTCGGTGTGAGCAAGAGGAATCATTCCATATTCGAAAATATGGAAGGTTCTTCTTATCGGAAGTTTTCCATTTCTCGGAGTAGGGAGTAGTTCCGGAGGGTAGTTCCTGGAGTAGTTCCTGAATTCCTTTCAGTGAGGACCCGAGGTATTCTGTACGGATACCTGGAGGTCTTGGTCCTGTCTGAAGCCTGGAGAAAAATGATACCAGAGTATTTTTCCCCAACAAGACCATTGTAACGAAGAAGACGACTAACCCAGCAAAAAAATTAATATATAAACCAGCAAAAAAAAAAATGTTCTCGAGGTGGTTAACTATAGTCGGCCACGAACAATCGATATTGGCCACACGATCTAAGAGGTGGGCGACCAGTCAAATCGAACCAAGGCACGTGGAGCTCCATTTCTCGAAATTCGCGGTAAGAACGAATAAGAGGATTTCGCCCTTTCGGTTTCTCAAATAAACCAAAAAGGCTGGGGACAAATGTTGGATCCTATTTCTGTTAGTTCCCTTAATTAACGGGCCAAAACTAAAGACGTGGGCCACGAACAGAGAAGCCCACATCGAGCATTGGAGTTCAATACAAAGTCTTCGAGGATCCAGAGATCGCGGAAGAGGTTACGGAAACAAGGGATCAAGGAATCTATAAAAGAAGAGGAGAAATTAAATTTATATGTAATATATTATTTAGTTTATAGATTTTGAGAAATTTAAAGTATATAAGGAATTTTTAAAAAATTTAAATAATTTAAAGGGCTTAGCCAAACCTGAACCGAACCTCCAAAGATCTTAACCAATTCCGAACCGAGACTTAGAAATACTCAAATAGGACTTAAATCTTTGATCCTAAAAATCCAAAACTCGAATAAATCCGAACTAAAACCAAATGGATAACCGAACATCCACCTTTAACTTTTAAGTTGGAAATTTTAACTAAAATGTTATCTTGCACTTTCAAAGCGCGGATCAAAATATATTATAATACTTAATTTATCTGTATAATACAACATATTTATGCAAGATATTAATGAATAATACATGTTTATATATAAAATATACTTGTACTAAAATTATAGATTTGTAAAAAATAGCAATTATGATCACAAAAATATATTTATATATATTTAAAGGATTATCAATGACATTGTTTTTTTTTCCCAAATTAAATATATTGATTAAACGGGCCAAGCCCAACAACAGGCCGAAGCCCATTTACACTAACATCCAAAACAAGCCCAAAAAGCTACGGGCTAAACTGAAAAAAAAAACTAAACGGGCCCACGGCCCAACAACCAAACCAGGCGATTAAGATCGACGCGACAAAGATAGAGGACAGGTGCTCACATCTGATCCGTCCAGACGCCACCGTCTTATCTTGACCGTCTCCGCCTCAAATCGTCGCCTGAGCACTGTTGGGCCCGAATATGGCTCGATAGCTGAATAGCGAATAATAAAAGACGATAACAGGCCACGACAGGCCCATCACGAATTCAATATGTGAAAGGAGCTAAGCTGGAGCCGGAGGCTGAGAGCTAAGGACTTTTACCAAAGAGTTCACGGTGACGAGGAAGCTCACATCGTAACAGAAGGAGCGCAGCACCCGGTCAAAGGGAAGCTGTTGCAGATCCCCCAATAAACGGAGAAGATCTCGGGAACCGGTTGGCGACGATCAAGTGGAAGCTGAGGCTATTTAAAGAGAAAGCAAGTCAAGAAAGGAGATCTAATGAACTCATATTCCACTCGATACTCTGAAAACATCCTTATTATTGTAACATTCCTATAATCTTTGTATTCATCAAAGATCATCTCTTGTAAACGTTCTTTTACCAAAAATCATTAATACCAATCGAAGTTCATTCAACAAGTTCTTACGGGATTCAGCCCACGATTATCTTTCCCTAATCTTTTCCTAAACTATAAACCTGACCTAAAATCAGGAAGTGAGTTTAATCCCTCACAATTGGCGCCGTCTGTGGGGAAGAAACAATCGAATCCCTTACCCTAACTTGAGGATGAATCCTACCGATCAGACAACAAATCCGTCTGACCTTAACCTCCTGATTCAGAGCGATGGCTTGCCGAACGATGGAGGCTCTACTCTCGTAACCTCGGAGCCTCGACGTGGTGACCACCGATCCGGACAACAGCTTCCGATTAGCGCTCGAACGAGCCAGACTACAACCGGAGTTACTAACCCGAGACCGTCAAGTGGAACCGCCCCCGGGCTTCCAATCACCGAGAATCCTCAGCAGCAAGCCGTTCCGAATCAAACGGAGGCTCAGCTTTCTGAGATTCGTCAGATGATGATGCAACTGGTAGACAAAGCTCAGGAAAGTGAGCGTACGATGCATCAGCTAGCTATTTGACAGCAACGATTCGAAGAGATAACAAGATCTCTAGACACAACAACCCAACCACCGCAACGTCAAGCTCCGGGGGTCACTTTCCGAGATCGATTGACAGATTCCTCATTCCCCCGAGGACGTTTAGACTTTTCCCCTGATAGCACTGCTCCGGAAGGACGGGGATCTGCGTTCCAGACACCTCATACTGGGGGAGCTCCCGTGTTTAACCCACCTATTACCAGTGCTATGGGGAGTAACGTAGTGACAACTAGCTCCACACCCAGTCAGATTGCTGACCGGAGCACTCACTTACCTCCTCCACCGCCTGATTTTAGGTCCGGAGCAGGAGTATCTTTCCCATCCGGGGGCAGAACATCAGCTTCGGTTTATCAAAACAGAAGCTCAACCCCGAATGGGGACGGGTATCAAAGGGTAGTCTCCGATAACCCAAGAGCTGGTGAGCGACTTAGCCCACCAACTGCATGGGAAAATGAGCCAACAAGATTCCGTCAGGAACCTGCCCGCCGGGTACCTAATAACGACCCAAATGTCCTTCCCTTAGAAGGACCTGAAGCTATCCGTAGATATATGGAACGAACTCACGCAGCTGTCCAAAAATTGGGAGCTAAAGTCCATAAAGCTACGAGCTCAGCTCCCGAAATCGATAGCTTGATCGAAGAAACCCGTGGAACTCCATTCACTGACAGAATTGCCAGCTCTTATATAAGAGATACCCGAAAAATCAGAATTCCCGAGTATGATGGGACCTCTGACCCAAAGGCCTGTTTGAGAGCTTTCCGATTGGCTATTGTGAAAGCCCATTTTACACAAGAAGAATGTGAAGCAGGTTACTGCAGGACATTCGCCGAAAACTTGGTCGGAACAGCCCTTGAATGGTTCTCTGGTCTCGAACCAGCCTCGATAGATAGTTTCGACCAGTTAACTAGTGCCTTCATGAAGCAGTACTCGACCCATATCCTGAAGCAAGCCTCTGAAGCCGACCTTTGGAAGGTCAGGCAAGGAATGGGGGACTCACTACGAGTCTACATCGAAAAATTCAGGGCAGTAAGAACTAAGCTCTCGAATCCGAACGACCTAGTCGCCATCGAGGCTCTTAGGAGAGGTCTGTTCTATAAATCAAAGTTCTGGTCGGAACTAACACTCAATACTCCTCCAACTATCGATGATGCCCTTCATAAAACCACCAGATATATTACTCTGGAGGAGGAGACAGCTGCACTAGATAAACACCACAAGAAGCCTCAGAATCACTCGAAAGGTGAATCCTCTGAGGCAAAGGGACCTCATAAAAGGGGGAACCTCCGAAACAACCAAACTCAGGGAGAACATTCCTATGCAATCGAGGAAGACAAGGAAGAGAAACCTGTCGCCGCAGCAAACAAAACTCCCTGGTCAAAGGGCTTTGATAAAAACAAACACTGTTCTTATCATGATCGAGAAGGGCACTCAACTGAGGAATGTTGGGACCTCCAACGACAACTGGCAGCTAAATTCGCAGCCGGAGAAATAAAGGGAGTGGACCTAAAAAGCCACCACCTTATCAGAAAAGAGGTCCCAGAGACACCTCTCTAAAGCGCGAGAGATCACCTGAGAAGGAGACCGATTCGCCACCTCCAGCTCCCAAGAAAAGAGTCGAGATGATTCTTGGAAAATTCTCCCAAGGAAAAAGTTTACAAGTCGAAGCTCTCTTGAGCAAACCGTCCCCTCAATCGAGCCCCGACTCGAGGGTGGACTGTATCCTTGGAGGATCAGATATATGTCAAGACTGCGTCAACTCCATTAATAATCACGTACGGAAGGCTGTGTCTAACACTGGACCTAAGCCTCCAAACCCCGAGTCCAATACTAAGATTTCTTTCTGGGAAAGCGAGACCTCAAACCTTGACAGACCTCACGATGATGCACTGATTGTCACCCTGAACATCGCAGGATACGAGGTCCCTAAACTCATGATAGACACATGAAGCTCTGTTGATCTTATCTTCTACAACACCCTAAAAGGGATGGAAATAGACGACTATGAAATTATTGGCCAAAAAGCTAACCTCGTAGGCTTCTCCGGAGAAACAGCTACCTCATTGGGGACTATCAAGCTCCCAATCATAGCTGGCGGAATAATGAAAATGACCAACTTAGTAGTCATCGACAGACCTTCCCCGTTCCATGCGATCTGGGGAAGACCCTGGATTCACAAGATGAAAGCAGTAGCCTCGACTTATCATCAATGTGTGAAATTCCCGACACCTGAAGGGATAACTACCGTACACGGTAGCCAGAAGATATCCATGATCTGCTACTTGGGAGGATTCGAAATCCTCAAAAAATCCCCCCAATAGCAATTACAGATCTAGGAGGGTCGCGAAATGCAACAAAATATTCGAGGTCCCCCTAAGAACCTCACCGAAAAAGTTTGCATTGACGACTCAAACCCTGAAAGACAGGTGAGCATCGGATCTGAGCTACCTCTAGAGACAAAAAGGGAGCTCATTGACTTCCTGAAAAGCAACGTCAAAACCTTTGCATGGTCCACCAATGACATGAAAGGCATAGATCCGAACGTCACCACCCATAAACTAAAAATAGACCCCACTTTCAAACCAATCAAACAAAAGCGTCGCAAGCTAGGTCTCGAAAAGGCTCAAGCTGTTAACGACGAAGTTGACCGACTAACGAAAGCTGGGTCCATTCGAGAGGTACACTACCCTGACTGGTTAGCTAACCCGGTAGTTGTAAAGAAGAAAAACGGGAAATGGAGAATCTGCGTAGACTTCACCGACCTAAACAAGGCTTGTCCTAAAGACAGCTTCCCGTTACCTCACATCGACCGCCTGGTTGAAGCAACAGCTGGCCATCGACTCCTATCCTTCATGGATGCCTTCTGAGGATACAACCAAATCATGATGGATCCTGAGGATCAGGAGAAAACTGCATTCATAACCGAACGAGGAACCTACTGTCACAAGGTTATGCCATTCGGATTAAAGAACGCAGGAGCTACCTATCAGAGGCTAGTAAATAAGATGTTTGCTGGGCAACTCGGAAAAACCATGGAGGTCTATATTGACGATATGCTAGTCAAATCCTCAGCAGGAGAAGACCACATCTCCCACTTAAGGGAATGCTTCGATATCCTCAATAAATACGATATGAAGCTCAATCCCACTAAATGTACCTTCGGTGTACCCTCAGGTGAGTTCCTAGGCTACCTCGTAACCGAAAGAGGCATTGAAGCCAACCCGCAGCAGATAGCAACCTTCCTAGAAATGCCGTCACCTAAGACAACCAGAGAGGTACAGAGATTGACCGGACGAATCGCAGCATTGAACCGATTCATATCCAAGTCCACCGACAAGTGCCTCCCATTATACAAACTTCTAAGAAATAATAAGAAGTTCTTATGGGACGAGAAATGTGAGGAAGCTTTCAAACAATTAAAAGATTACCTATCTGAACCTCCGATCCTATCCAAACCTGTAGTAGGAGAGCCACTGTACCTGTACCTCGCCGTATCGACTGCTGCAGTTAGCGGTGTCCTAGTACGAGAAGAACAAAACGAACAAAGGCCTGTCTATTACACCAGCAAGAGTTTAATAGACGCCGAAACAAGGTACCCTGCAAAGGAAAAATTAGCGCTAGCAGTCGTAACAGCAGCCAGAAAATTACGACCTTACTTCCAATCGCACTCAATCGTCGTAATGACCTCACAACCATTACGAATGATATTGCACAGCCCTAGCCAGTCAGGGCGATTGGCTAAATGGGCCATAGAGCTCAGTGAATACGACATCGAGTATAGACCTTGAGAAGCAGCGAAGGCTCAGGTCCTTGCCGACTTTGTCATTGAGCTAGCATCCGAGCAATTAGACTCCGAAATGGAATCTCCAAAGTGGAGCCTGTATGTCGACGGAGCCTCATCAAAACAGGGCTCCACTAAGGCTGACTTCTAAGGCTGACTTCTTCAGCAGGAGAAACCATTGAGCAGTCTTATAGTCTCGGATTCAGCGCCTCAAACAACGAAGCTGAATATGAAGCACTAATCGCAGGGTTGAAACTCGCCCTAAGCCTCGGAATTCGAGAGCTAAATGCTTATAGTGATTCACAGCTAGTAGCTAGCCAGTTTCACGGAGAATATGAAACGAGGGACGAAAGAATGGGGGCATATATCGAAGTCGTCCAGAACCTCACTAGGCAGTTCGACAAATTCGAGCTAACAAGGATCCCACGAGGAGAGAACTCCTCAGCAGATGCGTTGGCTGCTTTAGCCTCCACATCGGACCCCCTCGTAAAACGGATCATACCCGTAGAAGGAATCAAAAAACCAAGCATCGACATAGCTACTAAAGCTGAGATAGACAGCAAGCTAAAAGAGCAACCCGAAGGTACCTGCCCTGAAACGGTAGCTACCCAAGTTCTCACAACATTCTGGTTCCCAAAAGCCAGAATATTTAGCTCTAAAAAGCATACCTCCGAGAAAACAATCCAAAACACGGAAGGTATTCCCCGAAATTCAGATTCCTTGGAGCCTAATCTCACGAATACCTCCGGGGGCACCAACTCAGACCCACTCGTCTGCAGAGTTAAAACCAGAAGCCGTTCAGCTCTCAAAAATTCATCTGGGGGCACCATCCAGACCCCGGAAAATAATGAAGAAATTGGAGGTATTCCTCGGAACTCAGACTCCCTGGAGCCTAATCCTACGAATACCTCCGGGGGCACCATGACACCAGGTCCCGAACAGGAACCTCACTCGTCTCTTCATAACAAAGTTGTAAGGAGAGAGGATTGGAGAATTCCAGTCACGCAATACATCATGGAAGGAAAGACTCCACCCAATAAATGGGAGGCTCGGAAGCTCAAAGCATTAAGCGCGAGATACTGCATAATCGAGTCTGTCCTCCACAAACGAAGCGTTTCCGGACCTTACCTAAAATGTGTCCATGGCCTCGTTGCTATGAGACTCATGAAGGAAATGCACGACGGCTCCTGCGGAAACCACTCTGGAGGAAGAGCTCTGGCCATCATAATCAAAAGACAGGGCTATTTCTGGCCCACCGTTATTGCAGACTGTGATGTCTACTCCTCCTCATGCGACAAGTGCCAGAGGCATGCACCAATTATACACCAACCTGCGGAAAAGCTATCCAACATATCCGCCCCTTACCCATTTATGAGGTGGTCCATGGACATCGTAGGACCACTAGTAGCGTCAGGAAGTGGAAAGAAGAAGCTACGCTTCCTCTTAGTCCTAACAGACTACTTCACGAAATGGATAGAGGCTGAAGCTTTCCAACAGGTAACCAGAGTCGAGGTCGAACGATTCGTGTGGAAAGAAATCGTGTGTAGACACGGCGTCCCATATGAAATCGTAACCGACAATGGAGGACAGTTCATATCCCACGACTTCAAAATATTTTGTGACAAATGGAATATTCGCCTGACCTTCTCAACACCTCGACGACCTCAAGGAAACGGCCAGGCGGAGGCTGCTAATAAATCAGTATTAGCAAACCTCAAGAAACGCCTCGGAACCTAGAAAGAACTCTGGTCAGAAAAGTTACATGAAGTACTTTGGGCATTGTTGGGGTCAAAATCGGTCAAGACGAAATCGATGTCCGAAAGTCTCGGAAAAACATGAAAAATGTTAGAGCAACCTCGAGAGACTAATTGTTAATCGAGAAACCTCGGGAAAATATTAAGTTCGAGATTAATCATCTCGAAATCAACTGCTAGAAACATTTTCTACACAAGGAAAAACCTACGGAAAACTAAAAACGAAAAAAACACGCACACGCCGAAGGAACCGAGCAGCCAACTCCGGACGTGGCCGTGGCCGCCGGGCGGCTAGCCCCGTGCTGGCCGTGGCCGCCGGGCGGCTAGCCCCGTGCTGGCCGTGGCCGCCGGCGGCTAGCGCCCGTGCTGGCCGTGGCCGCCGGGTGGCTAGCCCCGTGCTGGCCGTGGCCGCCGGCGGCTAGCGCCCGTGCTGGCCGTGGCCGCCGGGCGGCTAGCCCCGTGCTGGCCGTGGCCGCCGGCGGCTAGCGCCTGTGCTGGCCGTCGTCGCCGGGCGGCTAGCCCCGTGCTGGCTCGGGTCATCGGACGGCTAGTCTTCGTGCCTAAGTTCTAGGCCTCTGGGTCGCCAGAAATCCGTGTTTTGCGACTTTCCGAGATCCCGCAAACAAAACTCCTTTTCCTGCTCCAAGATTCCAAAGAACCCGTAAGACGTCAACGGACAGGAAGACTTCGTATAAAACGGTGATGGTTATCTTAAAACACCATGTGCCTCAGCAATGGTTCGAAGATCTTCCGAAAGACTCGACATCCAAGTAGGAGCATTCTTTCAAAGAAAATCGTAGAAAACAGCGGAAGACCGGAAGACGGCCCGAAAGGGACCAAACCCGATCGAACAACCTGATTTTCTAAAAGGATAGATACAACGGTTTACAATTATCTTCGCATGACAAGATAAATGTTAAACTTCCGAAAAGATAAATGTCAACTTTCCGAAAAGATCAATGTCAACTTTCCCGATAAACGCGAAAGCCGACGAAAATGGAAAAAGTCCAGCCCGCGGCGGACTCAGCCCATCAAGGATAGACCGTCATATGGGAGTATATAAGCAAAGCTAGGAGCAGAGGAAGGGGGATCCGAAATCAGAAGAAAGAAACCACTCCAGAGCAACTTAGAACTTAGGCGTTTATTTCCTTTTTTAGCGAGCTGCGACTCAACTAGGTTAGATCTAGGTTTTGAGACCAGCGACGATCGACAGCTCTTGCGGCCGAGATCTCGACCTGTTGTCCAACGCTGTCCGCAGATTCGGAAATAAGATTCTTTCTTTTTGCTTTCTTTATTTTACGCATTTATTCCCAAACTAGTCTCGTATTAACTTTGTCGTGCGTGGCCCAGCAGATAGCCGGGATCCTCGGGGAAAACTAGGTCAACTTAGTTTTCCTACGTTTTAACTTAACTAAAATCGACAGTGCGAATTTCGGTTCCCACAGTTTGGCGCTAGAAGGAGGGGGATTCACGGATTTATCTTTCTCGCAACTACGCACGCCCAGTTAAGCATGACTGTTAACGTGGAAAAAGACAAGCAAACACACGACGGACCAGCCGTCGATGTCAACGCTGAGAAGACTCCTGACGGAAACGTATCGACGGTCACTGCCGAGGCAAACACCGCGATGCTGGACCAGGTGAAAGAACTGTTCGCCACCGCCCAGAAACGGTCGGAAGAACAAGATAAACTAATGGCTTCACTCGCTAAACAGGTCAATACCTTAACAGCGAAAAGCAAACTCCCGCGCGGATCCACCAAGGTGAGGCGTGTCAGGAGGCTCGACTTCGGAACTTCCGGAGACCAAGAAAAAGATGCCCCAAGAAAATCCCCGGAACTCGTCCCTGACGATACCACTCCGACGGGGCAGAAGAAAACGACGGGCAACCTTCCACCTCCCGCAAGGGACAACGAAGGAGACGACGTCGAAAGAATCAATTTGGATATCAGCGATCTATCGGATCCGTCCGACGAAGACGCCGACCTCCACCACAGAAGGACTCGAAGTCAGTCAGCTCGACTGGCGGCAGCCTTCGAAAAAACCCATGACAGAAGAGGAAGAAGACCTCTACTGGTCAAAGCAAGAAAGGTTGGCTGAGGACCAGACTCGGGCCTATCGCAGCCAACGTAGACAAAGGAGCGCGAACGGCGCCAACGAAATCCACGATTTGCGCGAGTACATCGCCAAAACTGCAGCCGAGGTGAAAGCGGTAAAATCCAAAGGCACATCTGCAGTCTTTCCAGATTGCGATGGCAAGGTCTAAACTTCCGGAGCGGGAAAAGGACGTCGGCTGCTGTCTCCTATTCGTCGAGAACCTCAGAGGTGCTGCGCTCGAGTGGTTCTCACACTTGAAAAGAAACTCCATCGGAAGTTTCCGCCAGCTTGCTTCGGCTTTTCTGAAGCAATTCTCCATGTTCATGGACAGGGAAACTTCCGACGTATACCTTTGGAGTCTAATTCAAAAGGAAGACGAACCGCTCCGCGACTACATAAGGAGGTTCAAACTCGTGATGTCCAGGGTCACAGGCCTCAGCGACAGAGTCGCCATCGACGCCCTGAGGAAGAACCTCTGGTACAAATCGAAATTCCGAAAGTGGATTTCTCTGGAAAGGCCACGCACCATCCAGGACACTCTCCACAAGGCAACGGATTTCATCATCATGGAAGAAGAGATGAAAATCCTAGCGCAAAAGCATGGACCGCCGAAAGCATCCGGCAAGAAGAAAACCTCTCGTAACGACAAGTACGTCCATCACGAAGGGGAAGACGTCCAAGGCGAGCATAACTACGCCGTCAATTCCGAACAAGGAAGGACCACCGGAAACACTTGGACACGGAACTCATACAAGGACAATTCCAGCTGCGAGTTCCATCAAACGAGAGGTCACTCCACCGCCAACTGCAAAGTCCTCGGCGCTAGACTCATTATGAAGCTGCTTGACGGCAAACTAGCAACGGTCAAGAGCATGAAAGACCTGATCCTAGATTCTGACCGTCCGCCAAAGACCGACGGAGCCAATCCCGAGAATAACGCTCCTGGAACTCAATCGGGCGAAAAACGCGAACGGAGACAAGACGGCGAAGGAAACAACAACAACCGCCAAATGATCAACATGGTCATCGGAGGATCGCATTTTTACCAGGACTCCGTTTCGTCAATCAAAGCCTACGGACGGAAGGCCGAGACAAGCCCCGGATGGTGTCCAGAGGACGACGTTCCCAATCACGCAATCACCTTCGAGGAACAGGATACGACCGGACTCGATAAACCCCACTATGATCCTCTGGTCATCGACTTGGTGATTCAGGATCTCGAAGTCGGCCACATCCTCATCGACACAGGAAGCACGGTCAATATCATGTTCCACGACACTCTGCAGAGGATGAACATACCCCTCGGAGAAGTCATCCCAGAACCAAGACCATTGACTGGATTCTCGGGCGTCACGTCCATGACCCTCGGAAAAATCAGACTCCCGGTCATGGCTAAAGAAGTCACAAAGATTGTCGAATTCGCGGTAGTGGATAACCCGACTATCCATAACGCGATAATGGGAACTCCTTGGATAAACGCCATGAAGGCAGTCCCGTCCACTTACCACCTCGGCGTCAAGTTTCCAACACCAACTGGAACGGCGGTAATCTGGGGAAGCCAAAAACAGTCGCGACTCTGCTTCCTAGCCGAACATAAACTTCGCAGCAATCGGAACGCCCCAGTAGCTAACCCGAAGCGAACCAAGAAGAACCTGAGTATCTCCGAGAACTCAGCAAAAAACAACTCGGATTTGTCCGAACAGGCCACGACTCAGGACAGCGGGAAAATCCTCGAGTCTATCGCCAAGAAAATGGATGACCTAACTCCCAACGCGACCGCCGACTTAGCCGAAACAGTCAAGGCCCCGGAAATCGTGGAGTAGTAGCAACCGCGACAGAAACAGAACTACGAGATGGCTTGATCCTCGCAAGAGGTACGTAGGCAGCTCGTCGCAACCCGACGAGTTCAGCTATCCCCCTCACCAAAAAGGGGGGGGGATGGGAACAAACATCCTTGTACTCCCGCAAAAATACTTTTCACATGTACTCTACCTTATAAAGTTTTTTGATTCAAATGCTTACTCAACGCATAAACATTACGGAAAACGAAAATCATATCTTTGAGGAACGCGAGACGTCGTTAGTTCTCGAAAAGTCTTGATTCTCCATTCTCCTCCAAACAGTCCGTCCGTGACTCTAAAAACTCTATCAAACAGTCTGTCCGCGACTATAAAATTCATTTCCGTCGATTGGCCCCGACGGAAAAACACAGAAACGTTTCACTCAATCAAATTCGTAGTCTGGCTTCTAACGAAGTCCTCTTGCATCCGACAAGGATACCATAGCGCGCTATACAAAAAATCCAAATTTTGGTTAGCTCTTCGTAAAGGAAGTAGCTCGACTCGTATCCAAACGAATCATATAAGCCGATAAGCACTTCGCAGATTCTAAAACGGTACGAGTCAGGTCGAAATCGCAAACAGGCAAAACGAAAGCCGATTTGTCATCACACAGCTTCAGTCCGAAAGTAGACATAGGTCTTGCCCTAAACCCGGCCTTGCTGGTATCTAAGACATCTCATAGGCATAAGTATCCAGAATACGAGATTCCAAAATTTGCCTCTTATCGCTTACAAACCTAACGTTCGCTACAAAGTAACCTACGGATCTAGCGACAAAAAAAAGAGATTGAATGCGAAGTGACTACGCGTATTCGAACCCTCTACACTTGACGAAAGTATAAATCAAGACGCATAATTCATAAAAGCATTCATAGCAGGGATTCAAAAGCCACCAACGGCCAATCCCGAGAAACGCAAAGTCACGCGACCTCCTAAAGGTCGCGACACATACATACAAATAAGCCACACTTGGCCTATCACAAATTATAATCGAATGCATAACAATCAGTTAAAGATATTCCAAACGAGGAGTCGGGCTGGTCAACCTCTTCACCACCGTCGCCTACGTTCGAACCCGCGCCTACATCCGCTGTATCCTTCGAGACTTGAATAGGATTCCACAACTCTCGAATTCTCCCTTCGATCGGAGGAACAAAGGATTCAGCGTTAGCACAGATTCTCATCGAGCCGTCCATCATGGCAAGTTCGCCGGAAAGAGAGAAGTCCTCACGCTGCATCTTGTGAAGAGTACCGACCGAACCACGACACTCGCGAAAATCGCCTACAAAGTCCTGAGCCTCTTTGTACGCTTCGAACTCGGTAGAAAAAATTTCGGTCCTTCGGTTCAGCTCGGCGGCAGCTCTTCTCCGTCCGCTCCTTTCCGCGCGAACGAGGGCTCGAGCCTAGACCTTGGCTTGCCGGAATTTTTGCTCCTCCACCTCCAACCGATACTTAGCGAATTCCCTTTCCGTTTCCTCCGCTTTGAAACGGGCCAGCCGGACAGTACAGAAACTCCCATCGATCGATGCGTTCCACACTCTCACGGCCTGCAAAGAAGCCGAGGTCAAATAAAAAGAAAAGGGGGTTTACTCAAGTTTCAAAAACAAACCTCGTTGACCAAACGAGCACCCTCCGCAGTCACCTTGTCCCTCTCCTCGTTGTCCAAAGACTCGTCACGGGAAAACGCCGGAGGGAGTTCATCAAAGAAGTCACCCGGGGGAGGAACATACTGATTCCCTGAGGTAAAGCCAGGATCGTATCTCGGCGGCGCGCCATCTCCCGACGAGGTCTCAAAAGCAATCCCTTTGTCCTTACGAGGTCTCCGCCTCTGCCTTAAAGGGGCAAAAACGTAGGATCCATCATTGACACAGGGCCGCGTACCGCCTCGCGATCGGTGAAGCGCGACCGCCCCTCGAATCCGGTCGAGAGTGAAAGAGTTCCAGGAACAAGGCCTCGACCTAAAAATGTCCCTCTTGATCGAAAGATCGGAAGGAACATGCGCGAGACACCTGTTCTCTGAACCCAAAAAAAAAAAAAAAAAAAAACGCACGTTCAGTACTCGCCTTTCGGATTCTAAGAAAGGGGATGCGACAATCTTACCTCGCTGGTACAACCAGCCCGTTGGGAATAGGTGGAGAAAGCCTTCCTCGACAGACTCTCCATCTATCCTCACAAAAAAAAAACGATCAACATAATCCTTGGCGTGCGAGGTAACTCCATGGATCACTGAAAAATTGGTCCTCGCCTTCATGGAGTATACTCCATTGATGCTTGTCGCCTTGGAGTTCCATAACTCTTCGAAATCGGCAGGGCTAAGGTCTATCCCTAACTCGTAACTCAAAATCACAACGCCAAGCCAGCTCTCCAAAGCTGACACGTTCAGCTGGCTGATTGCGATTCCGAAACGGTCGAGGGCCTGAACAATGATCCCAGGGATTGGGAACCACAGTCGGCATTGCGTCAAGAACGCCTCGTAACAAGTAAAGTAACCTTCCGGAGGATGCTCCAAACTCTCGTTCCCACGGGGAATACGAAACACGACTCCCTCCGGAACCTCATAAAACTCTCGAAGAATTCCGAGATATTCAGGGGATACTTCGCTCGGTGAGTCGATTCCCTTACGCGTCCTCAGAGGTCGCCGGGGAATCGGGATCACGGGAAGGGGAGCATCAGAACCAAAGACAGCGTCGCAGTACGCGTTCCTGTTGATCTCTGAAACCTCGGGCTTCGGAACTTCTTCCTCGGCATGAAAACTATCCGAAGACGAGTGAGACTGCCTCCTCGAGGATTTTGATCTTGAAGTCATTCTTTTCTTAAAAGTAGAGAGAGAATTTGCAAGAGAGAGATTAACTTGAGATTCTTGGGTGAAGTAAGAATGGTAAAAGATTCACAAGTCTTTATAGGCAAAGATTTTACTATTCACCCCGACCTTCGACACGATTTCGTCTCCATACTTTCCTCACGAACCATACCGCAAGCTAGGACCTACGAACCCTACGGCTCCTAGCTAGCTGGGGGGCTAACTGTTGGGGTCAAAATCGGTCAAGACGAAATCGATGTCCGAAAGTCTCGGAAAAACATGAAAAATGTTATAGCAACCTCGAGAGACTAATTGTTAATCGAGAAACCTCGGGAAAATATTAAGTTCGAGATTAATCATCTCGAAATCAACTGCTAGAAACATTTTCTACACAAGGAAAAACCTACGGAAAACTAAAAACGCAAAAAACACGCACACGCCGAAGGAACCGAGCAGCCAACTCCGGACGTGGCCGTGGCCGCCGGGCGGCTAGCCCCGTGCTGGCCATGGCCGCCGGCGGCTAGCGCCCGTGCTGGCCGTGGCCGCCGGGCGGCTAGCCCCGTGTTGGCCGTGGCCGCCGGCGGCTAGCGCCCGTGCTGGCCGTGGCCGCCGGGCGGCTAGCCCCGTGCTGGCCGTGGCCGCCGGCGGCTAGCGCCCGTGCTGGCCGTGGCCGCCGGGCGGCTAGCCCCGTGCTGGCCGTGGCCGCCGGCGGCTAGCGCCCGTGCTGGCCGTGGTCGCCGGGTGGCTAGCCCCGTGCTGGCTCGGGTCATCGGACGGCTAGTCTTCGTGCGTAAGTTCTAGGCCTCCGGGTCTCCCAGAAATCCGTGTTTTGCAACTTTCCGAGATCTCGCAAACAAAACTCCTTTTCCTGCTCCAAGATTCCAAAGAACCCGTAAGACGTCAACGGACAGGAAGACTTCGTATAAAACGGTGATGGTTATCTTAAAACACCATGTGCCTCAGCTAACACGACCCTAGGATGAACTCTGGATGATATTGGATAGATCCTTGCAAAGATGAATCAAAACTCAATCTTCCAAGGCTTGTGGATGCGATTGGTGACACAAAGAGATGCGGATGACTCTTTGATACTCCTAGACGACTACTTTAGATATGACACACTAAAGGAGAAGTCCTTAGACTCTGGATATGACACACCAGAACTCTCGAACTCTTGTTGATACCAATAAGAGAAGAGAAAGGTTTTTAGGTTTAAGATGATGATCTTATTAGACTTGCTTCGACCAGAATATATTGTGAGAACCTTGTACATGCACAAGGTCTCGGAAACAACTACTTGTCATAAAGGCTCCCTTTGACTTGTGTAAACGAAATAAAAAGCATAGTCTAAGATAGAATAAGATACATAATGTAGTCTGGTCCGAGAGTATCATACTAGGTGTTTTGAAATAGCAAGACAAGGCCTCGTTAAAAACCTATCTTAGCAAAACCCAATGGGACAAAAACTAAGACAGGAAAAGAGCACACTTCTCTTGCTAGCCTAGATGATACTCAGCTTGATGGTATGATGACTTGAATGGTGATGAGTGGGTCTTGAAGTATCAAGCTTCCTTCAAGACTTTCTTTCTTCAAAGACTTTCTGATTAAGCCTCCAATAGCTTCCTTGAGCTTCTTTGATCTTGCACGAGTCATGGGACCTTTAGAAAGGTCTAAGGCATCTTCTTCTTCAGCTGGTTGGTCCTTGTTCTTCTTGACATGATCTGGAATCATATCATTCCCTCCCTCTTGAAAAGGATTTGTCCTCAAATCTGGATCATCTGCAATAAAAGGAACCAAATCAGCAACATTAAAACTATTACTCACATCATACCTTCCCTTTAGATCAAGCTTGTAGGCATTGTTGCTGAGCTTCTTCACGATCTCAAATGGTCCATCAATTCTTGGCATCAGCTTGGACTTCCTCTCGTTTGGAAATCTTTCTTTTCTAAGGTGAACCCAAACAAGATCTCCTTCTTCAAAGATCATCTCACGCCTGCCTTTGTTTGCATGCTTAGCATACAACTTTGTTTTCTCTTCAATATTGTGGCGTGCTTGCTTATGGATCTCCTGCACCATCTCGGCCTTTCTTTTTCCATCAAAGCTAACTCTAGCACACTCAGGTAAAGGCATTAGATCCAAAGGAAAAGTGGGATTGAACCCATAAACAATTTCAAAGGGTGAAAACTTAGAAGCAGAATGCACAGCATGATTGTATGCAAATTCACAATGAGGCAAATGTTCTTCCCAAGACTTCAAATTCTTTTTGATGAATGCACGCAAGAGAGCTCCTAATGTTTATTCACTACCTCAGTTTGACCATTAGTTTGCGGATGACATGTAGTAGAAAACAACAACTTAGTCCCTAGCTTAGACCACAAAGTTTTCCAAAAGTAACTAAGGAATTTAGCATCTCTATCTGAAACAATGGTCTTAGGCATGCCATGCAAACGAACTATCTCTTTAAAGAACAAATTAGAAACATGCAATGCATCATCAGTTTTGTGACAAGCAATAAAGTGAGCCATTTTGGAGAACCTATCAACAACTACAAAGATTGAATCCTTTCCGGTTCTAGTCCTAGGCAATCCAACAATAAAATCCATAGAAATGTCATTCCATGGGTGATAAGGAATAGGGAGAGGAGTATACAAACCATGAGACTGAACTTTGGACTTAGCTTGTTTGCAAGTTGCACATCTTTGGCATATCTTCTCTACATCTTTCTTCATGTGAGGCCAAAAGAAATGATCCTGCAAAACCTTAAGAGTCTTGGCAATACCAAAGTGTCCCATTAAGCTTCCTCCGTGAGCTTCCCTAGTAAACAACTCTCTCATAGAACAGTTAGGTACACATAGGCGATTATCATAAAACAAATATCCTTCATGCCTAAAGTAGTGACCTTTAGCAATCTTTTCACAAGATAGATAAGCTTCTTTAAAGTCAAGATCAGTTTCATACATTTCTTTGAATTGCTCAAATCCTAAGAGTTTAGCATCTAGAGTGTTTAAGAGAACATACCTTCGGGAGAGAGCATCAGCAACTATGTTTTCTTTACCTTGTTTGTACTTGATGACATAAGGAAATGTTTCTATAAACTCAACCCATCTGGCGTGTCTCTTGCTGAGTTTGTTTTGACCCTTTAAGTACTTAAGAGACTCATGATCCGTGTGTATCACAAACTCCTTAGGCCAAAGGTAGTGTTGCCAAGTTTGTAGAGCCCTCACAAGTGCATACAACTCCTTGTCATATGTTGCATAGTTGAGTGTAGCTCCTCCGAGCTTCTCACTGAAGTAAGCTATAGGTCTCTTATCCTGCATCAAGACAGCACTAATACCTATACCGGAAGCATCAAATTCTATCTCGAAAGTTTTATTAAAATCTGGAAGTATAAGAAGGGGAGCATTAGTAAGCTTCTCTTTTAGGCATTGAAAAGCGGCTTCTTGTGCTTCTTCCCATTTGAAGCCTACGTCCTTCTTGATGATTTCGGTTAGTGGGGCTGCAAGAGTGCTGAAATCCCTTACAAATCTTCTGTAGAAGCCAGCAAGACCATGAAAACTCCGGACCTCACTGATTGTCTTAGGGATTGGCCATTCTTGTATGGCTCTTATCTTTTCTTGATCAACCTTAACTCCATCTGCACTCACAACAAAGCCTAAAAAGACCAAGTTATCCGTACAAAAGGTGCATTTCTTAAGGTTAGCATAAAGTTTTTCCTTTCTCAAAACATCAAGAACAGACCTAAGATGAACTATATGCTCTTCCAAACTCTTGCTGTAGACAAGGATGTCATCAAAGTAAACTACAACAAATGAGCCTATGAATGATCTAAGCACATGATTCATCAACCTCATGAATGTACTAGGTGCATTTGTCAATCCGAATGGCATAACTAACCACTCATACAAACCATGTTTAGTTTTAAATGCAGTTTTCCATTCATCACCTTCTTGCATCCTAATCTGATGATAGCCACTCTTTAAATCTATTTTAGAAAAGATGCTAGAACCATGCAATTCATCAAGCATATCATCAAGTCTAGGAATAGGGTGTCGATACTTCACCGTAATATTGTTGATTGCTCTACAATCAACACACATGCGCCAGCTCCCATCCTTCTTGGGTACTAGTAAGACAGGAACAGCACAAGGACTCATGCTCTCTCGGATGTGACCCTTCTCCATCAACTCATCTACTTGTCTTTGTAGCTCTTTGGTTTCTACTGGATTGGTTCTGTAGGCAGGTCGGTTAGGAAGTGTGGATCCAGGTACAAAGTCAATCTGATGCTCAATCCCTCTTATTGGTGGCAACCCTGTAGGACTATCATCTGGAAACACATCATCATATTCCTGCAAAAGAGATAACATCTCACTCGGGTATACCGGTGCAAAATCAGTTAGATTCAAAAGAGATTCTTTGTAGATGAACAAAAGAATAGATTGATTAGAGTGAAGAGATCTCTTGATATCACCAGTTTTGGCATAGAAGTTGTGTTGCTTGGTTTGAGTCGGTTTAAGATCAATCTCCTTTTTCTTTTGAAGCTGCAGCTGATCTTGATGTACTTCTTTTGGAGATAGTGGCACTAGTACTGTCTTTCTGCCTTTAAACTCAAAGGAGTGCTTGTTGGTAAAACCATCATGAACTACACGTCTGTCAGATTGCCAAGGCCTTCCCAGCAGTATGTGACTTGCTTCCATAGGCAAAATGTCACACAAGATCTCATCCTCATATCTTCCAATGGATAAAGGAACTAGAACCTGATCAGAGACCCTCATCTCGCCCTCATCATTGAGCCACTGGAGTCTATAGGGTTTTGGATGTTTCTGCACCTTTAGTCCAAGCTTTTGAACCATGGTTTCACTCGCAACGTTGACACAACTACCACCATCAACTATGAGGCTGCAGACCTTTCCTTGTACCAAGCACCGTGTGTAGAATAGGTTCTCTCTTTGCTCAAGCTCTTCGGTCTTAGTTTGAAGACTAAGGTTTCTCCTTGCCACCAGTAACCTCCCATTAACCGGCTCTTCTTCATACTCTTCTTCAGACTGATCCTTAGTATGATCTTCTTTCTCAGCTTCAGATTCAAACTCGCCATTATCAAGCAGTATCATTACCCTTTTGTTGATACATTCATTGGCATAGTGATCACGACCTTGACACTTGAAGCACTTGACATCTCTGGCTCTTGAACAAGTTGTTTCAACCTTGCTTTTATCTTTGTTGTAGATGCTAGCAGGTTTCGGTTCTTCTTTAGGCTGAGGCTTACTCTCTCTCTGGAAACTTGGCTTATCTTCTTTTGAGTGTTGGAATCGTGTGGAACCATAGCTACCACGTGAGTGACCCTTTCTCTTAAGTTGCTGTTCCACCAAGATAGCCTTATGCAACATCTCTTCTATCTCCACATAGTGTTGCATCTCAACGTTGTCTTGTATCTCACGGTTTAGCCCTCCAAGGAATCTTGCCATAGTAGCTTCTCTGTCCTCTGAAATACTAGCTCTCAACATCAGCAATTCTAGCTCTTGATAATATTCCTCAACAGTCTTGGAACCTTGCGTGAGTCTTCTTAGTTTCTGATGTAGATCTCTGTGGTAATGGTTAGGCACAAACCTCTTGCACATAAGAGACTTCATCTCTTGCCAAGATTCAACTGGATACTCTTGGTTGAGTCTTCTACTAGTTACCAATTGATCCCACCAACTCAAAGCATAGTCATGGAACTCAGTAGCTGCAATTTGGATTCTTTGAGCGCTGGTGTAGTGTTTGCAATTGAAGACTAGCTCAATCTTCTTCTCCCACTCCAAGTAAGCATCCGGATCAACCTTGCCATGAAAAGGAGGGATTTTGATCTTTAATCCATTGAACTCATCTCTCTGAGTCCTTCTTTCATCATGATCACGTCTCTGCCTTCTCCTACTACCTCTGGATGAAGAAGATCCACTGAGTTCAGACCGGTGACGCTCATAGTAGTTGTCTGTTTCATGAGATTCAGCATGCTCTCTACGATCTCTCCTTGGTTCAGGATGATTATGTGGACTCTGACCTCTTCTGTCTCTCCTGGACTCATTACTATGGCCCTGACCAGTAGCTTGTCGTAGCTCTTGCCTTATCTCATCACGAAGACCCGTGATGCTAGTCTTGATCATATCAGCCACAGTAGTGATCAGAGTTTGCTTTAACTGTTCTGTCATCTCCTCCCTTAGTAGTTTACTCTTTCTTACAAGTTCTGCTTCCTCATCTGTCTCGTTCCCCATTGGTACCTGAGACAAAGAAACAATCTAAACAAGTAAGATGTTCAAGAAAATTTTAAAAAGGAAACAACTTTGATTAAAAGGAATAACTTGCGATCTAAGGCAAAACAATTTGAAAGATCAAAACTTGATAACTTTTATCACACGAAATCGAAACAGATCAAGATCAAATATGAAGAAACTTCTTAGATCTATCAGGATTTGATTCAAACAACAACAATAGATATTGAAACGAACAGATCTAGTGAAATAACACAACAAAGAACACAAATCGATTGGCGGATTCAAAAGAAGTTGAAGGGTTCTATTTGAAAACAACAAAAGATCGAAACTTCCCTATCCAGAGCTGCTCTGATACCACTTAACACGACCCTAGGATGAACTCTGGATGATATTGGATAGATCCTTGCAAAGATGAATCAAAACTCAATCTTCCAAGGCTTGTGGATGCGATTGGTGACACAAAGAGATGCGGATGACTCTTTGATACTCCTAGACGACTACTTTAGATATGACACACTAAAGGAGAAGTCCTTAGACTCTGGATATGACACACCAGAACTCTCGAACTCTTGTTGATACCAATAAGAGAAGAGAAAGGTTTTTAGGTTTAAGATGATGATCTTATTAGACTTGCTTCGACCAGAATATATAGTGAGAACCTTGTACATGCACAAGGTCTCGGAAACAACTACTAGTCATAAAGGAACAGGCTCCCTTTGACTTGTGTAAACGAAATAAAAAGCATAGTCTAAGATAGAATAAGATACATAATGTAGTCTAGTCCGAGAGTATCATACTAGGTGTTTTGAAATAGCAAGACAAGGCCTCGTTAAAAACCTATCTTAGCAAAACCCAATGGGACAAAAACTAAGACAGGAAAAGAGCACACTTCTCTTGCTAGCCTAGATGATACTCAGCTTGATGGTATGATGACTTGAATGGTGATGAGTGGGTCTTGAAGTATCAAGCTTCCTTCAAGACTTTCTTTCTTCAAAGACTTTCTGATTAAGCCTCCAATAGCTTCCTTGAGCTTCTTTGATCTTGCACGAGTCATGGGACCTTTAGAAAGGTCTAAGGCATCTTCTTCTTCAGCTGGTTGGTCCTTGTTCTTCTTGACATAATCTGGAATCATATCATCAGCAATGGATCGAAGATCTTCCGAAAGACTCGACATCCAAGTAGGAGCATTCTTTCAAAGAAAATCGTAGAAAACAGCGGAAGACCGGAAGACGGCCCGAAAGGGACCAAACCCGATCGAACAACCCGTTTACGATTTTCTAAAAGGATAGATACGACGGTTTACAATTATCTTCGCATGACAAGATAAATGTTAAACTTCCGAAAAGATAAATGTCAACTTTCCGAAAAGATAAATGTCAACTTTCCCGATAAACGCGAAAGCCGACGAAAATGGAAAAAGTCCAGCCCGCGGCGGACTCAGCCCATCAAGGATAGACCGTCATATGGGAGTATATAAGCAAAGCTAGGAGCAGAGGAAGGGGGATCCGAAATCAGAAGAAAGAAACCACTCCAGAGCAACTTAGAACTTAGGCGTTTATTTCCTTTTTTAGCGAGCTGCGACTCAACTAGGTTAGATCTAGGTTTTGAGACCAGCGACGATCGACAGCTCTTGCGGCCGAGATCTCGACCTGTTGTCCAACGCTCTCCGCAGATTCGGAAATAAGATTCTTTCTTTTTACTCTCTTTATTTTACGCATTTATTCCCAAACTAGTCTCGTATTAACTTTGTCGTGCGTGGCCCAGCAGATAGCCGGGATCCTCGGGGAAAACTAGGTCAACTTAGTTTTCCTACGTTTTAACTTAACTAAAATCGACAGTGCGAATTTCGGTTCCCACAGGCATGTCGAACCACCCCACGAAAGGCTACAGAAGAAACCCATTTCTCCTTAGCCTACGGGATGGAAGCTGTCGTCCCAACCGAAACCATTGCTGGTAGCCTCCGCCGGGAGCTCTGTACATCCGACCCCGCAGCTAATGATCAGCTCCTAATGGACAGCCTCGATCTAATCGAGGAAAGACGGGACCGAGCCCTGATTCGCATTCAAAACTATCAGCAAGCAATGGCACGATAGTACAACTCCAAAGTCAGGCTCCGACAGTTCGCTGTAGGGTGACCTAGTACTTAGGAAAGTTTTCGAAGGAACCAAGGAACCAGATGCTGGAAAGTTAGGAGCCAACTGGGAAGGTCCCTATCAGATCATCCATGTGGTACGACCTGGCGTTTACAAGCTCCGAAAGGTGCGAACCGGGATACCTGAAATCAGATCGTGGAACACCACGAATCTTAAGAGATACTATCGTTAAGTACCTAAAATTCCTGAACTACGTTAGGCTTGATCCCTTGACTGGGTACGTAGGCAACTCCGTTATGAGTGCAGCCCCAACCTCATTTCAACACTTTGTTCGCCACAACCAAGGAGGGCATATGTCTGATTAAAATCACATAGCTCAAGCAGCAAGTGTATAACCATTATAATACAGCAATTGTATGACTATTATGATACCAAGTATCCAATTATCAATAAAGCAATTATCCTTGATGTCTCAATTCATTAACAACACAGGTCCCTACAAACACTGACCTAGGGTCCCAAAACCCTTCGGATCAGCTCAGGTCTCTATGAACCTGAACCTAAGGTCTTAAAATCCTTAATAATCTTGAAGTTTTTGAAATCCTCCAAACGAAATCAAATTTGATAAACCAACCTAAGGTCTTAAAAATCCTTAGAAACCACTAAAGGTCTTAAAATCCTTCAAACAAAGTCAGGTCTCCATTGACCTCAACCTAAGGTCTTAAAACCCTTAGAAATCATCAAGGTCTTAAAATCCTTCGAACAAGGTCAGGTCACCTCGGACCTAAACCTAGAATCTCGAAATCCTCAAAAAAATACAAAGGTCTTAAAACCCTTATCAAATTTCGAAAGGTCTTAAAATCCTAAGCAAGTTCCGATGGATCTTAAAATCCCGTAAACCAATTCAGGAACCCCTCTTAAGGGGCCAAAAACGATCCAAGTCTCCAAGACTTATCATGAAATCAGGGATCTAATTCGGAGGATTCACTAAACCTCTTAATTAGTAACCAAAGCACATTCCCTATCGAAACTCTTAACCAAATTCGAGTTCATCCAAAAAATGGCTAAGTCAAATCGAAAAACTTAAAACGAAACTGAAAACCAAGTCTTGATAGATAAAGGTTTAAAGGCCTCCTCAGGCCGACAAATGTTCAAAAGACCTTAACAGAAACAAAGGTTTAAAAGCCTCCTCAGGCTATAAGTCTTAGAAATAAAAGAAACGAAAGCCCATTGGGCTGAAATCCTAGAAACACATGAAAGAGCCTCGGCTCTTAAACCTCCTTGTCACCTGAGCTCTTCTTAGCTCCCTTGTCAACCGGATCATCCTCCTCAGGAACCTCTTCCTCCATCTCCGTGTCGCCATCTCCAAGGGCGGCTTCGACTGGGGCTGAGTAAGAACCCACCAATCCCAAATTAGAACCGAACTCTCCAGAAAAGGAGAGATTAAACATATTAACCTCAAAAGTACCTGAGCTCTCAGAGAGTTGAGGAAGAGGGAGCTTGCCGATCGAGAAGTCCGAGACTTGAGCCTTCTCATACGCCGCAACAGCCTCTGGCATCATAGCCACCAAGCAAGCATACTCGTCTTCAGCACTCTTAATTTCGCCATCTAGCATGTCTTTCAGGAGCTCAGTGTTGGCTTGAATCTCTTGAGCATGAACCAGGAGATCGACTTCATCCTTCTTCTTGGAGAACTTCTCCTTGACAGCAACCAGAACTTTGTTGTAAGCATCAGCTACCTCCCTCTTTCCTCTCCGGACGGCTAGCCTGACCTCAGCTTCTTTGTTCTTCTGGCTGCTCTGGGATGAAGCAATCAGCTCTTGGACTTGGTACTCGGCTATCTTCCGAGCAGCATGCAAATCCCCAATCTTCCTATTCTTCACCTGGAGGTCAATCAACTGGCTCTCGATCGTCCCTTGCTGAGCATCACATTTGGAGCCAAGTCTCTTAACCTCAGCTTGGAGTTCCGAGATCAGAGCCCGAGCCTGATTGAGCTCAGCCTTGGTAGCCTTGACAAGATCAGTGACCTGAGCTAATTCCTCAGCACTGGGGGCATTGTGCACAGCGTCCTCGAACTTGAATTGAGCCCTGTTGATAGCCCCAGCCAGCTACAAAAACAATGATTTAGTGAACATCATCCAAAAAGAACTAAGCTAAAAGGATGAAATAGAATTTATACCTGACCCATGTGATGGGCAATGTCAACGTACTCCTCCTTGTTGGAGAGGTTGGCGATCGAGGGAAGAGCACATCCGGTTCTCTTCATATGCCTCATTAACGTAGCCAAACCCCACGAGTCATCTAAGACTGACCCAGGTTTCGAATGAGCAAAGTTCCAGCCAACGGTTCCCCCTCTAGAAGAGGAGGGGGATGACCTCGAGGGTCTATCAACTTGTTCTGTCCGGGACCTCTTGCTCCTCGGAGGCTCAAGTTCTGAGGGATCTTTCGCCATTTGAGGATCAGCTTCCGTCATCGGAACCTCGGAGGGAAGACCAACTTCCTGAACTCTGGGCTCCGAAGAACCAACACCTTTAGTAGGAGCAGAGCCTCCCTCGTCAAGGGCTTCCTTCACGGAGTCAAGGAAGGATCCTCTTTGGTTCTTATCGCTTCCCCTAGAGGAGCTGGCAGCCTTGGTCGATCTACCCCTGGAACGGAAGGAGGGCTGAATAGGCATCTTTTGGGACTGAGTCTTCTCGGAAGTACTTGCTCCGGACGAAACTTCGAATACTGAATCACCTTCAGAGACTGAATCATAGAGAGAATCGTTAATCTCATAAGACAAATTTAAACAGTAAAAACCATAAATCAATAATGGAAGGTTACCTTCTAAACCAGCACCCGTTACTGAATCAGGAAAAGATGAATTGTATCGATCAGGGAACCTGGCCGATCCGACTCTCGTGGTAGTGTAAGCTGCCCAGTTATTGGGGCTGTGCTGCAGCTTCTATGGAGAGCTCTGGTAAGTTTACCGGACAACTTGACAGGATCCTCAATCTCTGCAAAAGAATCAAAAGCAGTTAGAACATCACGATAAGCAAAATAAATACGCAAATGTCTCTAAAATCCTAACCAGAAATGTCAGACCAAGAGGTCCTGAGGTCTCGGCCTACAGGAACCGTCGAACGGTCAATCTTGACATAAAAATACTTCTTCCGCCAGTCATCATCACTGCCCATAAACTTGAAGACGCCTAGTCCTGGGCGACCGGGGAGGTAGTAGGTACCGCTTCCACCATCCTTGGAAGTACTCTCCTTTATCGAAAAGAGACTCATCAACTCGGTCAACCCCACAAGAACTCCTTCCTCCTTAGCCCTAGTGATGAATCCGTTTATCACTCGGATAACCGAGGGACAAAGTTGGGGAAGGGCCAGTTGATAGTGATCTAGGAGGTCTAGCAAGAGGGTGGGGAGAGGGAACCTAAGATGGCACTTAGCGATGTACTTCTCATGAACACAGAACCAACCCTCTGGAACGGTTTCAGGGGTTTCGTCCTCGTTACAAGCCCTAGCTAGGTCACTCTTGCCGTGGGCTTGAACGATAAGGTTGGCGACGTCTTGGCTCTTTAAGAGCGACGGAAAGTGAGGACCAGAGGAGGCACTCTTGCCACATTTCTTCTTCATCCTCTTGACTCTTGCCCCGATCGAGTCTTTGACTTTCTTCTTCCCGGCGTCCTTCATCTTCTCTCCGGCTTCTTGTTTGACCTTCATAAGACGAGCACCGGAAGTGGAGATTTGAATTGCGCCGGAGCTTTCTTTTTTACTCATTGTAAGTAAGGGGAAAATAGAAGAGAGGTGAAAAGAGAAGAATCGGGTTGAGATAAGCAAGAATGGATTCTCTAGAGAACTTAGGGATGAAGATCGAATTCGAAACAGAGATATAAAAAAAAAAAAGAAAGAAAGAACGTGCAGTAAAATAAAGGAAGAGGGAGAAGTTACCTTGGAAACCGTCGGAGGCGTGGAGGAAGTGGAGAGACATGGAGTTAATACTCACAGCTTTATATCCCATCATGTCTCGAAAATCGGAAACTACATTTCAAACTCCTCTTAATCTAAACCGTCGATTTAATCGAAGGGAACTTACAGCCGTTCGATCAGATAGGAATATACATGGTTGAGATAGCTAGTAATCATGATCTCAACAAGAAAATCTAGGTTGGGCGGCTAGGTCTAGCTCCCAAGAATAACGAAACCTAATCTCGAGAGCTGGGGGCAACTGTTGGGCCCGAATATGGCTCGATAGCTGAATAGCGAATAATAAAAGACGATAACAGGCCACGACAGGCCCATCACGAATTCAATATGTGAAAGGAGCTTGTGGGAACCGAAATTCGCACTGTCGATTTTGATTAAGTAAAACGGAGGAAAGCTAAGTAAACCTAACTTTCCCTGAAGGTCCGGATTCTCTGCGACAACCAACGACAAGTGATCAAATAAATGCGGAAAGGTTTTATTGAGATTTGAGACTGGACCTTAAGGAAGGCTGCCTACGTACCCCTTTCGAGGATCAAGTCGGACGTAGTTCAGTTGGAGTTGTTTGAACAAGAGATCGAACTGCCTGGCGGAGTTCGTCTAGTACGAGCGTTAGTCATAGAAACGGGCATGTCGAGAATAATGCCTTGGGTTTCTATGTGCGGAACTCTAAATACAACAAGGGTTTTGTTAAGAGTTGGGACTGGACCTTGAGAAAGGCTGCCTACGTACCCCTTTCGAGGATCAAGTCGGACTTAGTTCAGTTAGAAAGATTTGAACAAGAGATCGAACTGCCTGGCGGAGTTCGTCTAGTACGAGCGTTTGTCATAGAAACGGGCGTGTCGAGAATAACGCCTAGGGTTTCTATGTGCGGAACTCTGAGTAAAAGAATTGTTGGATTCTTCCGAAGGAACAGAAGTCTGCGGACAAGATGAAGGCAGAACGAGAGGCGGCCAGACGTCCTAGGTCATGCCTTGCTAGTCTAACCACCTAAGTTCTAAGTTCCCTCAGTCTAAAATCTCGAATCTGCTTTCCCTCTAGGATTTTTTACTCTCTTAATGATTTTCGCTCTGCCTTTCTTCCTCTCCCAAAGCTCCTTTATATACTCCTTCTTATGACGGTCTATTCTCCTCCTGGGCCGCAAGGCGGGCTTCTTTCCATTTTCGTCGGCTTTCATCGGGAAACTTGACATTTATCTTCGGGAAACTTGACATTTATCCTTCTGAAAATTTAGCATTTATCTTGCTATGCAAAGATAAACGTAAATCGTCGTATCTATCTCAGATAATCGTAAACGGACTGTCCGATCGCGTTTGGTCCCTTTCGGGCCGTTTCCAGGACTTCCGTGGTTTTCTACGATTTCTCCGGAAGTTCTTCATTCGTTCGTAGAGTTGAGACGAGTGGTGTCTTAAGATAACCATCGCTGTTTCGTACGAAGAATTTAAGATCTTCCTTCCTGTCGATATCTTACGAGTTTCCGAAGTTTTCCCGACGGTCCTACATTGGAGTAAGAACCGGAGTTTCGTATGCGGATTCTCAATGATTCGTCCTGCGAGGACTTGGGAAAGACTCGAAATACAGACTTCCGATGGCCGGGGACTGGGATTCGTGTACGAAAGATTGTTATCCGAAGACCCGAGCCAGCACGGGGCTAGCCGCCCGGCGACCATGGCCAGCACGGGCGCTAGCCGCCGGCGGCCACGGCCAGCACGGGGCTAGCCGCCCGGCGGCCACGGCCAGCACGGGCGCTAGCCGCCGGCGGCCATGGCCAGCACGGGGCTAGCCGCCCGGCGGCCACGGCCAGCACGGGCGCTAGCCGCCGGCGGCCACGGCCAGCACGGGGGCTAGCCGCCCGGCGGCTACGGACCAGCACGTGCGTCTCGACGAGGGCTTCGATTTGATATGTTGATCGTTTTCTGGGTCCTCACGGTTTGAGAGAACGGGTTCTTTGAAGTTTCCCGGCGGCCGAACCAGCACGGGGGCTTAGCCGCCCGGCGGCCAGGACCAGCACGGGGGTAGCCGGCGGCGGCCAGGACCAGCACGTGCGTCTCGACGAGGGCTTCGATTTGATATCTCGATCGTTCTCTGGGTCCTCACGGTTTGAGAGAACGGGCTCTTTGAAGTTTCAAGGCGGATTCCTTGTCGTTCGGCCTATCCAAACTTAGATCACTTCCCGTTTCTTCCTTATACTTTCGTATGACAAATAGACTTAGCCGTTGATTTCGAGATAACCGTTTTTGACCCCAACAGAGCTAAGCTGGAGCCGGAGGCTGAGAGCTAAGGACTTTTACCAAAGAGGTCACGGTGACGAGGAAGCTCACATCATAACAGAAGGAGCACAGGACCCGGTCAAAGGGAAGCTGTTGCAGATCCCCCAATAAACGGAGAAGATCTCGGGAACCGGTTGGCGACGATCAAGTGGAACCTGAGGCTATTTAAAGAGAAAGCAAGTCAAGAAAGGAGATCTACTGAACTCATATTCCACTCGATACTCTGAAAACATCCTTATTATTGTAACATTCCTATAATCTTTGTATTCATCAAAGATCATCTCTTGTAAACGTTCTTTTACCAAAAATCATTAATACCAATCGAAGTTCATTCAACAAGTTCTTACGGGATTCAGCCCACGATTATCTTTCCCTAATCTTTTCCTAAACTATAAACCTGACCTAAAATCAGGAAGTGAGTTTAATCCCTCACAAGCACCACCACCACACGATTCGTTTCGTCGTCGCTCTATACCTACAAGCCTCCGACCGAAACCAACTCTCTCTTCTTCTCCACACTGTCTTACCGTCGGAGAGATCTATCGCTCCCGCGAGATCTAATCCGACTATGAAGCTCTTCAAACCCTAGACATGCGCACCGAGAACACCACTTCTAACCTTTTCTCAACCATAACCGCCATCAACGGAGAGCTTCATCACACGACCGAGATCTCATCCGCTATGACCAAAACAGATACCAAGACGACAAGAGCCGCGTCTCTCCTTCAAACATCTCGAACCAGAAAAAAAACCCCAAAAAGAGCCCGGGTTCAAAACCGATAGATTGGAGCTTTGCGAGCCTCCACTCTCCGGAACCAAAGCCGGCGAAGGCGGAGCAGAAGAAGTCTCCCCTTCCCGGAAGCTAAAACCGGCGGCGGTGAATCTAAGAAAGCCTCCACCTCCCGGAAAAAACCCGACGGCGACGGAACTTAGGTAGCCTCCATCCCTCGAGAACAAACACCACCTTTGCATGCGAGTGGCTCCCTCTCCACCGTTAACCTCCAAGCAAACGCGTCGTTGCTCCAAAACCGAGCCACCGACAGAGAAGGCGGCAGAATCAGAACTCGGACAAGAAGGATGATGACTGGACGGCGTAGAGGAGGTGAAGGGCAACTTTTTACGACGGACGAGAAAGGGGTCCGACGGAGGCACGGACGCTCACGCGCCGGCCAACCGCCGATCCCCTGTCTCTCTCACTTTTTCTCTCTCCTTTTCTCTCTCTTATCTCTGTATTGTCTTTTTTGATTTATTTTGTTACTATAAAATATATACTAGATTTTGACACGCGTTTTTAAAGCGCGAATATATCTTTATTTTAATAATTTTAACTGAATTTATAATTTTGATTAGAGAATAAATAACTTTAAAGTTTTCTATTTTTGTTTTAAAAAACAATTGTTCTATTATAATAATTGATTTTCAAACGGTGTTTTCATACCCAACCCAGACCTATGATTGAACCGATAAACCTAGTGATATGTTTATAATTCAGTTCAATTAAATTAAAAAAATTGTAATTATTGTGGGAACCGAAATTCGCACTGTCGATTTTAGTTAAGTTAAAACGTAGGAAAACTAAGTTGACCTAGTTTTCCCCGAGGATCCCGGCTATCTGCTGGGCCACGCACGACAAAGTTAATACGAGTCTAGTTTGGGAATAAATGCGTAAAATAAAGAGAGCAAAAAGAAAGAATCTTATTTCCGAATCTGCGGAGAGCGTTGGACAACAGGTCGAGATCTCGGCCGCAAGAGCTGTCGATCGTTGCTAGTCTCAAAACCTAGATCTAACCTAGTTGAGTCGCAGCTCGCTAAAAAAGGAAATAAGCGCCTAAGTTCTAAGTTGCTCTGGAGTGGTTTCTTTCTTCTGATTTCGGATCCCCCTTCCTCTGCTCCTAGCTTTGCTTATATACTCCCATATGACGGTCTATCCTTGATGGGCTGAGTCCGCCGCGGGCTGGACTTTTTCCATTTTCGTCGGCTTTCGCGTTTATCGGGAAAGTTAACATTTATCTTTTCGGAAAGTTGACATTTATCTTTTCGGAAGTTTAACATTTATCTTGTCATGCGAAGATAATTGGAAACCGTCGTATCTATTCTTTTAGAAAATCGTAAACGGGTTGTTCGATAGGGTTTGGTCCCTTTCGGGCCGTCTTCCGGTCTTCCACTGTTTTCTACGATTTTCTTTGAAAGAATGCTCCTACTTGGATGTCGAGTCATTCGGAAGATCTTCGATCCATTGCTGAGGCACATGGTGTTTTAAGATAACCATCGCCGTTTTATACGAAGTCTTCCTGTCCGTTGACTTCTTACGGGTTCTTTGGAATCTTGGAGCAGGAAAAGAAGTTTTGTTTGCGGGATCTCGGAAAGTCGCAAAACACGGATTTCTGGCGACCCGGAGGCCTAGAACTTACGCACAAAGACTAGCCGTACGATGACCCGAGCCAGCACGGGGCTAGCCGCCCGGCGACCACGGCCAGCACGGGCGCTAGCCGCCGGCGGCCACGGCCAGCACGGGGCTAGCCGCCCGGCGACCACGGCCAGCACGGGCGCTAGCCGCCGGCGGCCACGGCCAGCACGGGGCTAGCCGCCCGGCGGCCACGGCCAGCACGGGCGCTAGCCGCCGGCGGCCACGGCCAGCACGGGGCTAGCCGCCCGGCGGCCACGGCCAGCACGGGGCTAGCCGCCCGGCGGCCACGGCCAGCACGGGCGCTAGCCGCCGGCGGCCACGGCCAGCACGGGGCTAGCCGCCCGGCGGCCACGGCCAGCACGGGCGCTAGCCGCCGGCGGCCACGGCCAGCACGGGGCTAGCCGCCCGGCGGCCACGGCCAGCACGGGCGCTAGCCGCCGGCGGCCACGGCCAGCACGGGGCTAGCCGCCCGACGGCCACGGCCACGTCCGGAGTTGGCTGCTCGGTTCCTTCGGCGTGTGCGTGTTTTTTGCGTTTTTAGTTTTCCGTAGGTTTTTCCTTGTGTAGAAAATGTTTCTAGCAGTTGATTTCGAGATGATTAATCTCGAACTTAATATTTTCCCGAGGTTTCTCGATTAACAATTAGTCTCTCGAGGTTGCTCTAACATTTTTCATGTTTTCCCGAGACTTTCGGACATCGATTTCGTCTTGACCGATTTTGACCCCAACAGTTAGCCCCCCAACTAGCTAGGAGCCGTAGGGTTCGTAGGTCCTAGCTTGCGGTATGGTTCGCGAGGAAAGTATGGAGACGAAATCGTGTCGAAGGTCGGGGTGAATAGTAAAATCTTTGCCTATAAAGACTTATGAATCTTTTACCATTCTTACTTCACCCAAGAATCTCAAGTTAATCTCTCTCTTGCAAATTCTCTCTCTACTTTTAAGAAAAGAATGACTCCAAGATCAAAATCCTCGAGGAGGCAATCTCACTCGTCTTCGGATAGTTTTCACTCCGAGGAAGAAGTTCCGAAGCCCGAGGTTTCAGAGATCAACAGGAACGCGTACTGCGATGCTGTCTTTGGTTCTGATGCTCCTCTTCCCGTGATTCCGATTCCCCGGCGACCTCTGAGGATGCGTAAGGAAATTGACTCGCCGAGCGAAGTATCCCCCGAATATCTCGGAATTCTTCGAGAGTTTTATGAGGTTCCGAAGGGAGTCGGAGCATCCTCCGGAAGGTTACATTACTTGTTACGAGGCGTTCTTGACGCAATGCCGACTGTGGTTCCCAATCCCTGGAATCATCGTTCAGGCCCTCGACCGTTTCGGAATCGCAATCAGCCAGCTGATCGTGTCAGCTTTGGAGAGCTGGCTTGGAGTTGTGATTTTGAGTTACGAGTTAGGGATAGACCTTAGCCCTGCCGATTTCAAAGGGTTATGGAACTCCAAGGCGACAAGCATCAATGGAGTATACTCCATGAAGGCGAGGACCAATTTTTTGGTCATCCGTGGAGTTACCTCGCACGCCAAGGATCATGTTGATCGTTTCTTTTTTGTGAGGATAGATGGAGAGTCTGTCGAGGAAGGCTTTCTCCACCTATTCCCGACGGACTGGTTGTACCAGCGAGGTAAGATTGTCGCATCCCCTCTCTTAGAATCCGAAAGGCGAGTACTGAACGTGCGTTTGTTTTTTTTTTTTTTTAGAGAACAGGTGTCTCGCGCATGTTCCTTCCGATCTTTCGGTCAAGAGGGACATCTTTAGGTCGAGGCCTTGTTCCTGGAACTCCTTCACTCTCGACCAAATTCGAGGGGCGGTAGCGCTTCACCGATCGTGAGGTGGTACGCGGCCCTGCGTCAATGATAGATCCTACGTTTTTGCCCCTTTAATGCAGAGGCGGAGACCTCGTAAGGATAAAGGGATCGCTTTCGAGACTTCGTCGGGAGATGGCGCGCCGCCGAGATATGATCCTGGCTTTACCTCAGAGAATCGGGATGTTCCTCCCCCGGGTGACTTCTTTGACGAACTTCCTCCGGCGTTTTCCCGTGACGAGTCTTTGGACAACGAGGAGAGGGACAAGGTGACTGCGGAGGGTGCTCGCTTGGTCAACGAGGTTTGTTTTTGAAACTTGAGTAACTCCTCTTTTCTTTTTATTTGACATCGGCTTCCTTGCAGGCCGTGAGAGTTTGGAATGCATCGATCGATGGGAGTTTCCGCACTGCCCGGCTGGCCCGTTTCAAAGCGGAGGAAACGGAAAGGGAATTTGCTAAGTATCGGTTGGAGGTGGAGGAGCAAAATCGCCGGCAAGCCAAGGTCCAGGCTCGAGCCCTCGTTCGTGCGGAAAAGAGCGGACGGAGAAGAGCTGCCGCCGAGCTGAACCGAAGGGCCAAAATTTTTTCTACCGAGTTCGAAGCGTACAAAGAGGCTCAGGACTTTGTAGGTGATTTTCGCGAGTGCCGTGGTTCGGTCGGTACTCTTAACAAGATGCAGCGTGAGGACTTCTCTCTTTCCGGCGAACTTGCCACGATGGATGGCTCGATGAGAATATGTGCCAACGCCGAATCCTTTGTACCTCCGATCGAAGGGAGAATTCGAGAACTGTGGAATCCTATCCAGGTCTCGGAGGATACGGCGGATGTAGGCGAGGGTTCAAATGCAGGAGACGGGGGTGAAGAGGTTGACCAGCCCGACTCTTCGTTCGGAATATCTCTAACCGACTGTTATGCATTTGATTATAATTTGTGATAGGCCAAGTGTGGCCGTTTGTATGTATGTGTTGCGACCCTTAGGAGGTCGCGTGACTTTGTGTTTTTCGGGATCGGCCGTTGGTGGCTTTCGAATCCCTGTTATAAATGTTTTTTTTGAACTATGCGTTTTGATTTATACTTTCGTCAAGTGTAGAGGGTTTGAATACGTGTAGTCATTTCGCATTCAATCTCTTTTTTTTTTTGGTCGCTAGGTCCGTAGGTCACTTTGTAGCGAACGTTAGGTTGGTAAGCGATAAGAGGCAAATTTTGGGATCTCGTATTCTGGATACTTGTGCCTATGAGATGTCTTAGATACCAGCAAGGCCGGGTTTAGGGCAAGACCTAGGTCTACTTTCGGACTGAAGCTGTGCGATGACAAATCGGCTTTCGTTTTGCTTGTTTGCGATTTCGACCTGACTCGTACCGTTCTAGAATCTGCGAAGTGCTTATCGGCTTATATGATTCGTTTGGATACGGGTCGAGCTACTTCCTTTACGAAGAGCTACTTTCCTTTCGTTTGGATTTTTTGTATAGCGCGCTATGATATCCTTGTCGGATGCAAAAGGACTCCGTTAGAAGCCGAACTACGAATTTGATTGAGTGAAACGTTTCTATATTTTTCCGTCGGGGCCAATCGACGGAAGCGAATTTTAGAGTCGCGGATGGACTGTTTGGTGGAGTTTTTAGAGTCGCGGATGGACTGTTTGGAGGAGAATGGAGAATCAAGACTTTTCGGGAACTAACGACGTCTCGCGGTCCTCAAAGATATGATTTTCGTTTTCCTTAATGTTTACGCGTTGAGTAAGCATTTGATTCAAAAGAATTTATAAAGTGTTTTCGCGGGAGTGCAAGGATGTCTGTCCCAATCTTCTTCCCCCCCCCCCTTTTTGGTGAGGGGGATAGCTGAACTCGTCGGGTTGCGACGAGCTGCCTACGTACCTCTTGCGAGGATCAAGCCATCTCGTAGTTCTGTTTCTATCACGGTTGCTATTACTCCACGATTTCCGGCGCCTTGACTGTTTCAGCTAAGTCGGCGGTCGCGTCGGGAGTTGGGTTATCCGTTTTTTCGGCGACGGACTCGAGGATTTTCTCACTACCCTGAGTTGTGGCCTGCTTGGTCAAATCCGAGTTGTTTTTTGCTGAGTTCTCGGAGGTACTCAGGTTCTTCTTGGTTCGCTTCGGGTTAGCTACTGGGGCGTTCCGATTGCTGCGAAGTTTATGTTCGGCTAGGAAGCAGAGCCGCGACTAATTTTGGCTTCCCCAGATTACCGCTGTTCCAGTTGGTGTTGGAAACTTGACGCCGAGATGGTAAGTGGACGGGACTGCCTTCATGGCATTTATCCAAGGAGTTCCCATTATGGCGTTATAGATAGCCGGGTTATCCACTACCGCGAATTCGACGATCTTCGTGACTTCTTTAGCCATGACCGGGAGTCTGATTTTTCCGAGGGTCATGGATGTGACGCCCGAGAATCCAGTTAATGGTCTCGGTTCTGGGATGACTTCTCCGAGGGGTATGTTCATCCTCCGCAGAGTGTCGCGGAACATGATGTTGACCGTGCTCCCTGTATCGATGAGGATGCAGCCGACTTCGAGATCCTGAATCACCAAGTCGATGACTAGAGGATCGTAGTGAGGTTTATCGAGTCCGGTCGTATCCTGTTCCTCGAAGGTGATTGCGTGACTGGGAACTACGTCCTCTGGACACCACCCGGGGCTTGTCTCGGCCTTCCGTCCGTAGGCTTTGATCGACGAAACGGAGTTCTGGTAAAAATGCGACCCTCCGATGACCATGTTGATCCTTTGGCGGTTGTTGTTGTTTCCTTTGCCGTCTTGTCTCCGTTCACGTTTTTCGCCCGATTGAGTTCCAGGAGCGTTATTCTCGGGATTGGCTCCGTCGATCTTCGGCAGACGGTCAGAATCTAGGATCAGGTCTTTCATGTTCTTGACCGTCGCTAGTTTGCCGTCGAGCAGCTTTATAATGAGTCTAGCGCCGAGGACTTTGCAGTTGGCGGTGGAGTGACCTCTCGTCTGATGGAACTCGCAGCTGGAATTGTCCTTGTACGAGTTCCGCGTCCAGGTGTTTCCGGCGGTCCTTCCTTGTTCGGAATTAACGGCGTAGTTATGTTCGCCTTGGATGTCTTCCCCTTCGTGATGGACGTACTTGTCGTTACGAGAGGTTTTCTTCTTGCCGGACGCTTTCGGTGGTCCATGCTTTTGCGCTAGGATTTTCATCTCTTCTTCCATGATGATGAAATCCGTCGCCTTGTGGAGAGTGTCCTGGATGGTGCGTGGCCTTTCCAGAGAAATCCACTTTCGGAATTTTGATTTGTACCAGAGGTTTTTCCTCAGGGCGTCGATGGCGACTCTGTCGCTGAGGCCTGTTACCCTGGACATCACGAGTTTGAACCTTCTTATGTAGTCGCGGAGCGGTTCGTCTTCCTTTTGAATTAGACTCCAAAGGTCTACGTCGGAAGTTTTCCTGTCCATGAACATGGAGGATTGCTTCAGAAAAGCCGAAGCAAGCTGGCGGAAACTTCTGATGGAGTTTCTTTTCAAGTGTGAGAACCACTCGAGCGCAGCACCTCTGAGGTTCTCGACGAATAGGAGACAGCAGCCGACGTCCTTTTCCCGCTCCGGAAGTTTAGACCTTGCCATCGCAATCTGGAAAGACTGCAGATGTGCCTTTGGGTCTGTGGTTCCATCGTAGGTGGGAAGCTTTATTTTCCCAGGATCTGAGACTCGTGCCTCCGTCATTCGAGAGGTGAACGGAGTTTTTCTCGACTCCTCGCGGAGCAGGTCGATCTCGGGGGCAGTGCTGGTCGCGTGGTGAATCTGTGATTTTACCGCTTTCACCTCGGCTGCAGTTTTGGCGATGTACTCGCGCAAATCGTGGATCTCGTTGGCGCCGTTCGCGCTCCTCTGTCTGCGTTGGCGGCGATAGGCCCGAGTCTGGTCCTCAGCCAACCTTTCTTGCTCTGACCAGTAGAGGTCTTCTTCCTCTTCTGTCATGGGTTTTTCGAAGGCTGCCGCCAGTCGAGCTGACTGACTTCGGGTCCTTCTGTGGTGGATGTCGGCGTCTTCGTCGGACGGATCCGTTTGATCGCTGACATCCAGATTGATTCTTTCGACGTCGTCTCCTTCGTTGTCCCTTGCAGGAGGTGGAAGGTTGCCCGTCGTTTTCTTCTGCCCCGTCGGAGTGGTATCGTCAGGGACGAGTTCCGGGGATTTTCTCGGGGCATCTTTTTCTTGGTCTCCGGAAGTTCCGAAGTCGAGCCTCTTGACACGCCTCACCTTGGTGGATCCGCGCGGGAGTTTGCTTTTCGCTGTTAAGGTATTGACCTGTTTAGCGAGTGAAGCCATTAGTTTCTCTTGTTCTTCCGACCGTTCTGGGCGGTGGCGAACAGTTCCTTCACCTGGTCCAGCATCGCGGTGTTTGCCTCGGCAGTGACCGTCGATATGTTTCCATCAGGAGTCTTCTCAGGTTTGACATCGACGGCTGGTCCGTCGTGTGTTTGCTTGTCTTTTTCTGCGTCAACAGACATGCTTAACTGGGCGTGCGTAGTTGCGAGAAAGATAAAGCCGTGAATCCCCCTCCTTCTAGCGCCAAACTGTGGGAACCGAAATTCGCACTGTCGATTTTAGTTAAGTTAAAACGTAGGAAAACTAAGTTGACCTAGTTTTCCCCGAGGATCCCGGCTATCTGCTGGGCCACGCACGACAAAGTTAATACGAGTCTAGTTTGGGAATAAATGCGTAAAATAAAGAGAGCAAAAAGAAAGAATCTTATTTCCGAATCTGCGGAGAGCGTTGGACAACAGGTCGAGATCTCGGCCGCAAGAGCTGTCGATCGTTGCTAGTCTCAAAACCTAGATCTAACCTAGTTGAGTCGCAGCTCGCTAAAAAAGGAAATAAGCGCCTAAGTTCTAAGTTGCTCTGGAGTGGTTTCTTTCTTCTGATTTCGGATCCCCCTTCCTCTGCTCCTAGCTTTGCTTATATACTCCCATATGACGGTCTATCCTTGATGGGCTGAGTCCGCTGCGGGCTGGACTTTTTCCATTTTCGTCGGCTTTCGCGTTTATCGGGAAAGTTAACATTTATCTTTTCGGAAAGTTGACATTTATCTTTTCGGAAGTTTAACATTTATCTTGTCATGCGAAGATAATTGTAAACCGTCGTATCTATTCTTTTAGAAAATCGTAAACGGGTTGTTCGATCGGGTTTGGTCCCTTTCGGGCCGTCTTCCGGTCTTCCACTGTTTTCTATGATTTTCTTTGAAAGAATGCTCCTACTTGGATGTCGAGTCTTTCGGAAGATCTTCGATCCATTGCTGAGGCACATGGTGTTTTAAGATAACCATCACCGTTTTATACGAAGTCTTCCTGTCCGTTGACGTCTTACGGGTTCTTTGGAATCTTGGAGCAGGAAAAGGAGTTTTGTTTGCGGGATCTCGGAAAGTCGCAAAACACGGATTTCTGGTGACCCGGAGGCCTAGAACTTACGCACGAAGACTAGCCGTCCGATGACCCGAGCCAGCACGGGGCTAGCCGCCCGGCGACCACGGCCAGCACGGGCGCTAGCCGCCGGCGGCCACGGCCAGCACGGGGCTAGCCGCCCGGCAGCCACGGCCAGCATGGGCGCTAGCCACCGGCGGCCACGGCCAGCACGGGGCTAGCCGCCCGGCGGCCACGGCCAGCACGGGCGCTAGCCGCCGGCGGCCACGGCCAGCACGGGGCTAGCCGCCGGCGGCCACGGCCAGCACGTGGCTAGCCGCCCGGCGGCCACGGCCAGCACGGGCGCTAGCCGCCGCCGGCCACGGCCAGCACGGGGCTAGCCGCCCGGCGGCCACGGCCACATCCGGAGTTGGCTGCTCGGTTCCTTCGGCGTGTGCGTGTTTTTTGCGTTTTTAGTTTTCCGTAGGTTTTTCCTTGTGTAGAAAATGTTTCTAGTAGTTGATTTCGAGATGATTAATCTCGAACTTAATAATTTCCCGAGGTTTCTCGATTAACAATTAGTCTCTCGAGGTTGCTCTAACATTTTTCATGTTTTTCCGAGACTTTCGGACATCGATTTCGTCTTGACCGATTTTGACCCCAACAATTATAAACTTTGAAAACCTGGTAAAAATCTAAAAAATCTGCTATCAACCTATGATCCGATATGAGATGACCCGCTGAAAACAAAAAAAAAATTTTTTAAATATTTATTAAATAATTCATACTTCTTAATATTATATAAAATTTAAAAAAAAATTATTTAGACTTTAATGAGATTTGTATTATGTCATTTGAAGAAAATGAAACAATGGTAATAGGAAACTTTATTATTGATATGAAAATATTATTTTCTTTTTTTGGTTACTATGATAAGTTTGTATTTTTATTTATGTTTAGATCTAAAACTTAATTTTAAGATAAGTTTTAAAAAAATTGAACACTAAAAATTGGAATATCATTATTGTGTAAAAAAATGATGTAATAATATTTTTTAATTTGCATGTATATATTCATGTCCGGTCTTTAAATAACATTGTAGATGAAAAATGATATTGTAGATGAAAAATGATATTCAAATTAAATGAAAAGTAAAATCTGTATAAAATTTAAATTATTATCATTCACAAAATATGAAAAGTATTAATTACCATTGTTATAGAGAATATTCTATTTTTAGTTTAAATTAAATGATAATGGGAAGACATGTAGATATATTAAAATGGAGGGGCATAATCCTAAATTTTTAAAATATGATCATGTTTTAATAGCATAGATGTTTTGAACAAGACTATAAATTTGAGTGATGAGTGATGAGCCATCAATGATGGTGTTGGTTCGGAGAAACAAAAAGTGTCATTTGTTTTAATAACAGACTAGTAGATTATGACCCGCCAGGTCGGACGGGTTTTCATTCTTTTGCAAGTACATATTATGTTTTTTTTTATCATAACGCAGACTTGCTATAAAACTTGTGTTTTGATTTGTTTTTGTACATCATGAAGTTCATTTTTTTAAAAAAAATTATTACATAATTTCTCCGTAAATTTTATTATGTTCTGACGTCTAATATATTTCTGTTATGAATTATACTGGATGTATAGATATCAATTATTAACATAAACATGGGAACTCCAAAATCAAAATATTGTGTTTGATCAGTTTGAAATGCAAAAAATAGTAACTGAGATGAACGGTATGAACCGATGTTCAGAAATAATTCTTTTTATCCAAATATTTCTATGCAATCTGTTTTGAAATCTATGTGTACGTCGCTAAAACATTAAAATTGGAGCATGTGTAATGTATTCTTGTTTGTTTGGCATAGTGGAGCGGGCGATTTTTATTTTGTGTTTATGTTTTTAAAATTCAATCCGATCTTAAAAGGGTTAGAAGACATAGTCGATGATTATAGTATGAAACTGTATAGTTGTTTTATAAACATAAATATCAGTATAGATTCAGTTATGATACATTTAATAATAATTATGAAGTCCATTATGGTATTTAGTATTCACAACGTATGAGCCGCTTAAGATAGATATGAAATCAGTTATTGTTGTACCTTAAATTTATAAGGGATAGTTAATTAATTTAAATATGAGGTCCAACTTAAAAATTCACCTAGAATAAGTTGTGATGTTTTAATAAGATAGATGATGTCACTTTTTAAAGGAAACAAAATTTTGTTCGTTAGATTGCATAATAATTAAAATAAATGTGACCATTAGATACAATTAGGTGGTTTGCCCGCACATACGGACATAATTTTATTTTAAATATTTATTAATTCAAAATTCTAATAATAAGTTATTATTTATGTTATCAAAATATTGTGTTGAAATTTTAAAAACACTCACATATTTGAAATATTTTAGAAAATAAATTTATACAAATGTTTTTGATTGAATAATATCTATTTGTAAATTGTTTGATATTTTAATTTTTAACTTTTATAATTTTAAAAATATTATTTTCAGATAAAAACACAATGTATATAAAATTATCTTTTTGACAATATTAATTTATAATCTAATATAACATATAAATATAATATTATTAACATAAATTTTGTTTTTAATTATATAATAAATTATTTATAAAATCATTAAGGGTAACAACGATGTTAACCGCTCTAACTTTAACGTGAAAGTTTTGTTACGAAAAATCACTTCACAAATAACTTTTATAATAATTTTAAAAATATTATTTTCAGATAACAACACATTATATATATATAAGAATTTTATTTTTTGACAATATTAATTTATAATATAATATTACATATAAATATAATATTATTAACTTAAAATTTGTTTTTTAACTTTAATTTTTTTAAATATTACTTTCATATAACAACACAACATATATCAGAATTATCTTTATATTTTTGACAATATTAATTTATAATCTAATATAACATATAAATATAATATTATTAACATAAATTTCGTTTTTAATGATTTAACAACAACATTAACCGCTCAAACTTTTAATGTGAGACATCCATTACGAAAAATCCCTTCGCGCGAGTGTGGTTTTACCAAAACCTCCCATCACGGTTATGGAAACCACTTGACTGCTATCCTCCTCCACCAAATAGCCAACCAATATCTCAATATTTCTCTCCATCCCAACAATAGGTTGCTCTTCCTCAACGATATAAATTTTTTGTCGCAGTTCTCTTTCTTTTGGACAATATTAATTTATAATCTAATATAACATATAAATATAATATTATTAACTTGAATTTTTAAAATTTAAAAATATTATTTTCAGGTAACAACTTAATATATATAAGAATTATCTTTTATTTTTGACAATATTAATTTATAATCTAATATAAAATATAAATATAATATTATTAACTTAAAATTCATTTTTAACCTTAGTTTTTTTAATATTACTTTCAGATAACAACACAATATATATACAAATTATCTTTATATTTTTGACAATATTAATTTATAATCTAATAAAACATATAAATATAATATTATTAACATAAATTTCTTTTTTAATTATATAATAAATTATATATAAAATCATTAAAGGTAACAACGACATTAACCGCTCTAATTTTTAACGTGAGAGCTCCGTTGCGAAAAATCACTTCGCAAATAATAGTGTAGATTACAAAAATTCAGCCATATATATATATATATATATATATATATATATATATATATGTATATATATATATATATATATATGTATATATATATATATATATATATATATATATATATATATATATTTTGGTCAAACGGAAATTCAGCTATATAAAATTTATATTATAAGTGATAGATAATATGTGATTATGAAGATAATGATTCATATAGCTAACTAACATGAAAGTAAGACATAAAATTGTGTTAACAATTATAAATTAAATTATTTATATAAAGATTCACTAAAGGTAATATCGATATTAACCGCTCTAACTTTTAACGCGAGAGCTCTATTGTGAAAAATCACTACGAAAATAATAGTATAGATTTTTTTTCCTAAAAAATATGACATCAGCAGTTTGATATATATAGATAGATTTCTCAAAACTAAGGCAATAATTAATTTTATAAGGGACTTTTATAGATGAGGTTTTTTGTTTGGGTTTTGACTTGTGAAGGGGCCAACTGAAACCCAGAAACAAGGATAAGGCTAAATAAGAGCATCAGCCGAAGTCCTAAATCTTTGAGAAACCCTAAATCGACAACAGCATCAACCGATATTTGGATGGAGATAGGGGGAGAGACGATAGTGCCGTGGCTCACAACAGAAGAGGGCATGTCTAACTATATGCGAATACTGAGGGAATCCAAGGTAGTCAAAGTTATTTAATCTTCAACTACCAGTGTTGTTTTTTTTTTCTTTTGGTAAGAGATTGATTCAAAACATGGTTCTAAATTATGACTAAAATATGCTGTGATAATGCGTCTCTCAGGGGTTCGATAGCTGTAGTTTGCTACTACCATGCATTTTTACAGTAACTGAAAAAATCTGTAGTAATCCATATTCTCCTTGTTGTGCCCTTGTCCGCCTTTATGCTAAGATGGGTCTTCACGGTTACAATTTGTTCCAGGTAAAAAAAAAAAAACTTACTTGTCCTCCTCTTTGCTCTTATTTTCTCATTCTCACTCTCTCTCTCTCTCTCTGTTTTTTTCTTGATCAATCAGGGGAAAAACTTGCAGTTCAGTGGCGTAAACAGATACAATAAGTCCTTTCGTCCTGCAACTTCATCTTACTACATAACCTTGGAAGCTAAGAATCCAACCATTGGTTTGGTTCAGACTTTTCAGACCACTGTGTCTGAAGTAAGTTTTGGCGAATTGATTTTGAGCTGCAAAGTTGCTAGACCTTATGGTAAATAAATGTTGTTATTTTGTATACAACAAGTCGATGTTACTAAATCATCATCCGTCTCGCTTATAGGGGAAACCAATACAATTCACATAGGTGAGGAAAACAAGAGAAACGATCAAATGTGTATCAGCCTTCTCGGACGTATGATGCCTAAATTGCCGCAACATAATCCATTCCAAAAAACAAAGCGATCTTACGTGGTAAGAAGATTGATTAGGATCGCCCATATATATACATGATCAGTTGATATATTTGCTTTTTTTTTGCAGCTGAATAAATCAGAGCTACAAGACAATGATTGTATCTCTCTGTATCTCGAACTTGCAATTGCCACGACTAATAGGCACTCTAGCCGCGAACCTGATCTGTCCAATTTGGAGATTCTGGAAGTTGCTATAGAATCCACGCAAGACCTGGAGCCGAGTGAGGCACTTGGCAGCGCCAGTGATGCAATTTTCTACATAAGGTACAAGGACTTGTCTCGGGTTAAAAATGATGTTGATCGCATTGCTATAGTCAGAAGAATCTGCCATCAGCAGACGGGAACTTTTAGACTCGTGGGTCGGATCAAGACGATACCACAGAAGAATAAGAGTTCCCGTACGTCAATTTTGTTAAAGCTGGATTTAGGCCTCTATAATCCATGGCGTTTATCTAGTCCTAGGCTAGCTCAAGGCAAAAGAAAACGTGGAGTTCTCTTGGCTCGGCTCCGCCGTCTTCACAAGACTGTCCGCTAAGTAAAATGATAAGAGTAAGACCACCGACTGTCCGCCAAGTTATTTGGTGCCTTTGGATAATTTTAGAGAGAAAATCACTTTGACTCTTATTTATTAGTTAACTATGATTTTTATGTGTTCATGTAATATAAATATTAACAAAATAATTGTATCATAATAATTAATTAATATTTTATTTTTTATTTAGTTCTTTTATAATTTGAGATATGATTTGTTAAAAATAATATTATGTTTTTTCTTTAGAATTTTTGTAATTCACAATATAATAAGATAAGTGAATGCTGTTGACCTCTCAGATAGAGTTTTAGAGTTTTGCGGAAGTAACATGTCGTTGATTGAAAAAACTTCGGAAAACCAATTAAAATATTTAGTTTCTCCACGTTATTTGTCTTCTGTTATGTATTCGGAGAGAGAATGCAGATAAGGTTCAGAATCAGATGGCTTTTCACAGCTAAAATATATTCGGTCATGATTGAATATCAATCTTGTGGGGTTTTGGAGATCGAGAAGGATTAGAATCTCTCGACTTTGCTGTGTGTGGCGAGATGATAATAATATTATAAGACCAACAAAAAATTAAATATCATGCAGTTCTATTGGTAACATCCATTGTTAGTAGTTGCAGTGAACTGATTCAAACCTTCTCTAGTACTTATTTAGGGTTATGACAATTTTTTATAATAAAAAGGGCCAAAATTTTTTTTGCTTCTAGACCAATATTTATCAGACCCGGACCTGGCTGCATTGCAGCATGCATGGCGACACTAACTCGGTTCTTTTGACTTCTATATAAGCATATTAGAGTTAATTACTGATGTGTATACAACAACGAAAGCTCCTAATTTGTTGAAATGAAAATAACAATTCATTCAAATTTTGTTGTTTTAAACCGAGAACGGTTTAGCCTCATGGAAATATTCAAAATGCTGCTAGTTTATGCGTATTTGATTTGAATTATTATATCCCTGTCGTGGGTGTTTTACTAGTCTTGTTCAAAACATTCCTGCGTTTTTTTTTAACTTCTCTTGAATTGAATTGATTTTAACTGTTATTAAGGCTATCTGAGAGACTAAACCACACTCCTTATGTGAATCTTATACAACTGTTCTTTAATGTGAAGAACAAAAGTCTCCAACTCCAATACATCTAAAGACTTTAATGAGACTTTGCTTGAAGCCATTGAAGAACAGATCACGAATACATATTATTCTTCTTCTTCTATTTGATAAATAGAGATGATCTAGTATGGTTTTGTTCATTTTTGAAAAGTTACCTTAAACCTGAAATCCTCTACCAGATTTCAGCCAAAACCAAGGCTTAACCGGGAATATATCATAGTTTTGGCTTCTTGTATAGCCATTTATTCTGACCACTTTCTTGGTGCTAATGATGATAAATTGATAAGTGGTCCGTAGCTTACCTTCTCCAATCTCTTTTCCAGATATAGCCATTTAGACAAAAACCCCTTAAAACAGAAAAGCTTGAGAGCTCAATAAATGTAAAACACACAACCAACCTCTCAGTTTCTCTATGTAATTTTCCTTCCTCTCTCTATCATTCATTTATAACCTTCATTCGAGAAGCTTCTCTCTTTACCCATCTATAGGTCCACAAGAGTCTTGAGTTCTCTGTATATAACAGAATACAGAAATGAAGCTTTTTTCAATGGAGTTCCTGTCTTTTCTTGTCTGATCTTTTGTCTTTTACCTCTTATCCAATCCTTGTCTGTTTCCTCCATCAACCACACAAACAAAAAGAACCTCATCTGTAAACAGGTGTTTATCCAAAGATGAAAAAGATTCTGAAGCTTGTGGACATGGAAAAGAAACTGATAATGCTAATGTTGCTTCTGCAACTTCTGTCCTTAAACTCTTTGTCTCTGGTTCAGTCCTCATCCAAACCAACTGCAAATATCACTGTAACGGGTCTTGTTTATTGCGATGTCTGTTCCACCAACAGTTTCTCCAAACACAGCTACTTCATGTCCGGTAAAGAATTCAAGCAAAATATCTTATAACTGTTAAATCCAAGTTAATATGTCTATCACTTTTGTTTTAACTGAATAAAAGCAGGTGTGGAAGTGAGAATAATCTGCAGATTTAAGACAGCTTCATCGAAAACTAGGGAGATGATCACGTTCTCTGCAAATCGAACCACGAACGAGCTTGGACTCTACAAGGTAGACATAAAATCTGTGGAAGGTGTTTCTTGCGCCACAGAAGCGAACAAAGATTCTCTAGTGGCTTCATGTCAGGCGAGCTTGATCGGCAGCTCCTCGGATTCCTGCAACGTTCCTGGCTACAAAACTACAACGGAACAGGTTAAGTCCAAGAGGTCTAATCTCTGTGTCTACCGATTCACCTCCTTGAATTTCAGACCGTTTAAGAAGAATATTGACTTGTGTGGCAAGCAATAGAAAATAAGCTGCAAATTTCTATCACTGTTTACTTCTACGAGAACTCTATTTCCTCTGTTATTTATATTTGGACTTTGTTTATACAATTTATTTATCTAAATATAAATTAGTTTGTATTAAAACCCAACATTGCAGAAATAAATAAAAATAATAATATAAAATATTACAATATAGTTGGAGTTATATAAATTTATGGTTGAAACTTGATGCAGGATACAGACAAGTTTAAGATGAAAATAGCCCTAAATAATAATAATAAAAATAATTCAGCAGAAACACAAAAGAAAAGCAGAGTACAACGAATAATTCTTGACAATAATTGCCAGATTTTTTTTGTTTGTCTTCTTGTTGTTCATATCATATCTGTAAAAACTGTTCTTGAAACACATCCATGGCTGAAGCAGGAAGTCCAAGAAGCACATTGATGCTTCTCCTTTGTTCTCCATGAGACAGAAACAGAGTCACTTCTTTCTCAGGCAAAGCTACTGGACCAGACAAAACCGGTTCTCCCCAACCGAAATCCGTGGTATGAAAACCCAATCTCGACCACGTAGTGATCAAAAGAGTGGAAGAAAGAGATGGTCTTGCTCTTGTTACCTCAAAGTAATCAATGGCAGATCTCATATATCCATCAGTTACCATCTTAATGGCTTCTCTTACTAATCCAACAGCGTAACTCAAAGGTTTCTCGGTTAGCTCTCCAGCTTCACAGATTGAGTTTGTGAGAACTATTCCATTCCCGAAGTACCCTTTTGGCAATTGAGGCTCAAACTTGGCTCTACCATCAACGGCGAAGAGAAGCTTCGTTTTCTGATCAGTCAACATCTTCAGTGACTTGGTTCTTGCTCTCCACACAAAAGCAGATAAAGCTTCAAAAGTTGTGCAGGAGTTACCGAGCAGAGATTCACTGTTCTCTGTTGCTTGGAGCTTAAGTTTCTTGATTTTCTCTGGGTCAAAGCAGAAGGATCTATGGAGAGTTGGCTCTTTGCTGTAAAGAGAGTTGATGTTAGATTTATCTTCGATCTCTTCGAATTCTTGGTGAAGATTCTCGATTTTTGGAGGGTTTCTTGCACTGAGAATGGTTCTGTCCGTGAAAGGAGGAGTTGTTAATGGTAAGCCTCTAGCGACTTGACCCCATGAGTTAACAAACTCCATAGCTCCAATACCATCGAACATACAATGGTTCATACAGAGTCCAAGAACAAACCCTCCACACTTGAATTTAGTCACCTATTTTAAAATTAAAACCAACTAACAAATTAGGTATCATCTTAAAACCCTAAACAACAACAAAAATATTGCTTGAGGAAGAAGAAAAGTAGTAAACCTGAGCAGTAACAGGAGGGACTTCAAGAATATTCTTGGCATCTACAACATCATAGACAAGTTTCCCTAATGTTTCCGGGTCTGGTTTCGTGATGTCACCAATCTCATCCATCTTACAGGTTGCTTCAGCTTCAACAAACACAACTCCTTCTTCAGTACAGTCCACAGCGAGTTTACCTGAAGTTTACACCATTAAGGACATTAATTAATGTTGTTGCCTGAGTTAAAGTCTTACAGAGACCGAATCATTAATTGTTTTTCAATAAAGTACCTTCAGGACTTATGGTGAGACGTCCAGAAAGAGGATAGTAATGAACAAGTACTTGACTCAGTGCTTTCTTAATCACTTGTACTGCATCCTTGTTTCCTCTCTCCTCAGATTTGAAACAGTATATTGTACGAACGATCACGGCGATGTTTTGATCAAGATTCGACAAGAAGTAGAGACCCTTTGGTGTCTCGGATTCGGGTTTGACCAAAGCAGCTGGTTCCTTTTGAAAAACCTCGAGATGAATGTTTGCTCCTTTCATGTTGTTGTTGTTGTTGTTGTTGTTGTTCTCCACTGAAGCAGAGAGTGTCACTTCCTTGTTGTTGTTTTCCGCACCCTGAAGTACAAAAATTATAGAAGGGTGAATATGAAAAGATCTTTAAAGACTTTGTGAAACCAAACAAGAACATGAAATATCACAAACCATATTCCTATCCAAATAGAGGAAGCAACAACTTTTTCAAAAATTAGAGGAAGCAGCAAACTAATGCGGTTTGTGGGAAAAAAAATGGAACTTTATTTTGGGGGGGTTTAACAAGTGATGAATGTTATGAAGTCGAGTTGGATTCTCATGAGATATATATGGGGAAATTAAAGAGGAATATCATGGGACCCGCAAGCTCATAACGTGAGAATAATGTGAAAGACAGAATACATGGACGGCCTTGATTGCAAGATTGCGTTTTTATTTATTAAAACGAATGAGTTATATTAACAAATCGCATTTCAATATTTTTCTATACATTGAGGTTTAACGTATTTCATATAGTTAGGGTTAGGTGACTGAATAAATGACCTAACACAACAAACACTAATGTGTTCTTTTTTGGTAGTTGAGAGTAGGCCTCCCAATTTTTGGATGACTTGTTATTTATCTTTCTCTTTTGACCATGTTTCCTGAATATATGTCTTTCTTTTACTTAAATTTATTCTCTTTCTCTAAGAAAACGTCAACCAGACAACACAAATTCTTAGTACTATGCCATTATTTGAATTTTCAAAATGTCACAAGATTCTAGAAAGCATGTAAAATATGTAGAAGATTCCAAATGTATTATACTTGTCTATTCCACGACTTGTTTTCAGTTAAAAACGAGAGAAGAATAAATTCTTTCTTTTTAATATATAAGTTTAGTTGTTCATGTAGTTATCTTCCTTATTTGTATCTTCTTAGCTGGAGAAGGTTTAGGCTACCGAATCAATCAAGAAGTAGGGACCAGATTAGAGAATCACATTACTCCCACCGCCAAATGAAAACGCATCTCTCTCTTTCATATTAATCGAAGCCAACATATTAACTGTTGACTAGTTTTCTTCAAAGTTTATTCTTTTTCTTTTGGCATCTTCAATGTTTATTCGAAACTTCACTAACTCGTATAGGTAATTATCATGCAACGACTGCATCTATCTTGAATAGTTTTTACCCACGCATCTTCATGAGTGTCTCCTATGAATTCCTTATAGGTTTGAGGTTCTCTCTCATCTGTATGATCCACATACTCATCTCGGTAGTATCTTACAAAGTGCCTTGTTTTTCTTTTTTTTTTTGAACACCAAATATTATAAAAACTCCCAATCAAACTAGTTGGGGTTGAAAGAGTGCAGAGCCGATTTGGCCAGAGAGTCAGCCATACAATTCATAGTGCGCGAAATAAAAATAAAGGAGATGCAAGAAAAACGAGAAGATAGAGCTTCAATGTCTCGAATGATTCCGTAGATATCAGTCGAGTTGTACTTCGAGGAGATGGCAGTGATGAGTGCCTGACAATCTGATTTTATACAGATTTTGAAGAATCCAGCTGCGGAAGCTTGGAAGAGGGCTGATCGAATAGCAAGAGCTTCTGCTATCAGTGCCGATGAGACGTGTTCAAAGACCTAAGAACCCTGCAGGAGGACAGTACCTTCGGCGTTCAGAACACACCAGCCGCATCCTGCTCTGTTTGTAGCCGCCATCCATGCTGCATCGGTGTGACACGAGAAGACTAACCCTGTTTGATGGAGAGAGGAAACACGCAGAGTGCTTCTCGCTTGAGGCGTAGGAGACAGAGGCTGGGCTAAGCTCCACTCTCGTGCACTAGCGATAGCTTTGGAGATGACTTCCTCAGGGCTGAAGATCTTATTTTCAAAGATCTTATGGTTCCTAGCTGTCCATATCCCCCAACAAATCCATGAGAAAAGAGAAGCCTTAACACCGAGTGGTGGGAGATTGTCGAAAGAATCTGTTGTAAGGAACGCCATAGCGAAAGACGGTGTATCCAAAGAGTTAAACTCCTGTTTCCAGATGCTGCTAGACCAAACTCGTTGCGCGTAGGTGCACTGCAAAAAGGAATGCTCTGCCGTTTCCAATTCTCCACAATGACAACATAGAGCATGCGCAAGAAGACCTCTTTTGGCTAAGTTCTCGCCTAAGGGAAGAGCTCCATGGGTTATTTTCCACAAGAAGAGTTGCAGTTTTGGTGATGTTTTGCTAGCCCATATTCCCTTGTTCAAAGTTTGGTTCTCCGTTCGCTGAGCAGCTGTAACATTGTTGTCCTCAATCGAAGCTGAGTCCATAGCAACATAGTACCCAGATTTGACCGAGTATTCATCCGTTCTAGTCGCTAGCCAAGAGTAAGAGTCGTTGGCACCTGTAAGGCTCGGTCTTAGGCGCAAAATCAAGGGTAGGAGTTGTGGAAATAAGCTTTGGATTCTTGGTATATTACAGTTCATGCTTCCTCTGCAAAGTAGATCAGCCACTACAAGATCTTGTTCTCCTTCCGGCGGTGGTCCCATAGGTGTGTATGGGATTTCAGTGCTGAGCCATGGGTCCTTCCAAACCCGAGTCTCTTCCCCATTTCCGATTGCCTTCCCCAGGTTAGTTACGAGAAGATCCCTACCTGCCAAAATCCCTCTCCAACCATGTGACATTGATTTTGTTTCCGGGACCTGAAGAAAAGAGATCTTGCTGCAGTACTTTCCCCTCATAACCTTAGACAGTAGACAATCCGGTTTGTTAATAATTCGCCATGCCTGTTTCGCAAGCAAAGCCACGTTGAAGGTCTGAATTTCGCGAATACCCAAACCTCCCTGCGCCTTTGGCCTGGTGAGCTTTTCCCATGCCACAAAACATATCTTCCTCGTTTCCGGGGAGGCGTCCCACCAGAACCTTGTTAGTACAGACTGGATGCGAGAACACAGGCTCACAGGTAGTAGAAAGCACGTCATTGCGTATGACGGGATGGCCGTAAGAACTGACTTCAACATGACCAACTTCCCCGCTGTTTACAGTTGTCGCGTAGACCATGATGCTGCTTTAACTCTGATACGGTCCACTATTCCGGTGAAGAGATCTTTCTTCCGTCGTCCGAAGAGTTCCGGGAGTCCAAGGTACTTGCCTGTTCCTCCTTCTTTCTCTATCCCGAGGTGAGATTTAACACGTTGCCGTATTGCATGCGGGGTCTTTGCTGAGAAAGAAATGGAAGATTTAGATGAATTGATCAATTGGCCTGATGCTAGTTCATACTGATGTAGGATATCCATTAGTGCCGAGCAGCTACTCTCATCAGTATTGAGGAAAAACATGGTATCATCAGCGAATAAAAGGTGGTTTAGCCGAGGTGCAGAAGTAGATACACGCAGACCGGCTAGGTGGCCACTCCGTTGCGCTCGCGTACACAGACCCGAGAGGACCTCTCCACAAAGAATGAAGATGTAGGGTGACAGTGGATCGCCTTGTCGGATACCTCGAGATGGTACGACCTTCCCATGCACCGAATCATTAACCAAGAAAGAGTATGTCACCGAGGTTATGCACTGCATGATCAAGTTCACCAGGGAAGGCGCGAAACCAAAGCGAAGGAGAACAGTCTCAATGAACTTCCATTCGAGCCGGTCATAAGCTTTACTCATGTCCGTTTTGACCGCCATAGAGCAATTAATGACTGCCTCCGATGCCTTGAGGGTATGGAGAATCTCATGAGTAATCAACACATTATCTGAGATGGCGCGACCCGGTACAAAAGCTGATTGAGTTTCCGAGATGATGCTTTGAAGAATTGGCTTAAGGCGGAGAGAGATTATCTTTGTCAGGACCTTGTATGAGACGTTGCATAGTGCTATCGGCCTATAATCCGCGACCAGTTTCGCGCTGGTGGACTTCGGAATCAACCTGATATAGGTGATATTGGTCGCTGCTGGCATTGAACCAGTAAGAAAGAACTCTTGTACTTCCGCAATCAGAGAGTATCCAATCGTGTGCCAATTTGAATGGAAAAAACTCGCTGAGAAGCCGTCCGGACCTGGTGCCTTATCTGGGTGTATGAGGAATAGTGCCTGTTTTATCTCCGCTGCCTCCGGGATTGCACACAGGCGACTATTAACTTCCTCCGACAAGCTCGGGATGATTGCAGTGGAGACGATGTCGGCTGTATTTGATACTGTGGTCTCCGAGCTCGCTGTAGTGAAGATGTGGGTAAAGTATTGAGAAATCTGCCCCGCTATTTGCTCCTCTTCAAAATAGGCTTTTCCTTCCGAATCTTCAATGGCTGACATCCTGTTGCGAGCCCTCCTCCCTTTGGCCACAGCATGGAAGTAGCCCGAGTTCTTATCACCCGACGAGAGCCACATGACTCTACTACGCTGGCGCCAGAATTCCTCCTCCTCTTTATATGCTAGACGCAACTTGGCATTTAGGGAAGTGATAAGAGAGTCCTCTCCAAGGGTATCCGTCATGGCCTTCTCTAAGCTTCCTTTCAGCTTCCGGATCGTCTCCTTGCTATTGAAGGCTGTCTCCCTTGCCCATGTCGATATAGCTCTGCGACACCTTGAGAGCCTTGAGTCCAGCGATAGACTGCTATCTGCGTTCCAGACTTCCGCTATCAACTTCTTGATCTCTTCGTTATCCTTCAATCTGCGGTCGTAGCGGAACAGTCGGTTTCGTTTTCGTTTTGATGAGTCAAAAACCGTCACCACAGGCTTATGATCTGACGTATCAAAATCTAGATAGTGACACCGGCCTGTAGGGAAACGATCTGACCAGGAAGGGTTCACCAGCACCCTATCCAATCTGCAGTATACTAGATGTGTGCGGCGTCTTCCCCGCCATGATAGCGGGATACCTGTATGCTTAAGATCAAACAGATCACAACTAGTCAGCATATTGCGAAACGCTCCAAAGGAGCACTCCGCTCTCTCCGGTCCACCCGAATTCTCGGTGTTGTCAATGATTTCATTAAAATCTCCGGTTAATATCCACGGAGTGTTTCGTTGTGATGAGAAAGAGATGAGGAGGTCCCAAATGATAGAGCGATGAGGTACTTCTGGGTCTCCGTACACAAAAGTAGCAAAGAAAGATTCTCCTTTATATGAGATGATCGTGTCTATTACATTTTTTGAAGAAGAAAGAACTTGGAGGTCGATGTCAGGCTTCCAAAAGAGAGCTAGTCCTCCACTATTAGGTCTCTCCGGGGGAACTAAGTGCCTCTGATCCGTGCTCAAGAAGTCAAGCTCTTTCATTACAAAGGAGTCCGGATTCTTGGTTTCCATGAGAAAAATTATATCAAGGGAAGCTTGTTGGTTAAGCTCCTTGATCCGCTGGACTGTCGCAGGGTTCCCCAGCCCCCGACAGTTCCAGCTCAGCATTGCTAAGGAAGACTTGGCTTTGGCAAGTGAAAATCCACTTGCTGCTTAGCGGTCGATGGGATCAGAACTATCGGAGGAGCTGCTGCTGAATTCGCAGGAGCAGGTTGTCTTCCCAGTCTCCCCTGTCTCGATACTGTCCTGTTAGACGTCCCCGGTGATGCATGTATCTGCGTCAAGTTTCTTTTTCGGGACCCCATTCCAGCATAGGTCTTAGGACTGAGTCTTATACTGTTTCGGGAGGCACTAGGTTTAGTCGTGTTCGTTTTCGCCGGTCTACCACGTTTCTTTGTCTGATTTGTTACTGCAGGCTCCTGGGTTGTAGCCTGAGCTGTTGTCGGCCTGCTAAGTGGAGAAGTCAGAGCTCCTGCAGATACAGCATTGGAGAGAGAAGCCTGGAGGATCCTTGTTGCAGTTTCCTCCACTGTTCCATCTATCTCACTCTGTAGAACCCGCCTCTGTCGCGCTTCTCTTTCTATTGGGTCATCCACGTTCAGATACCGCAGAGTGACCTCTTGTAGTTCATCCATCACCATTTCTCTTGTGGGTAACTCAGGTATCGGCTGGTGAATCTCCAAGCCTGAGTTGGATAATACATTTAAGCGAGGAGAGTTGGTTTGTCTCCACTGAGACGTTACTTCCTGTTCTATCGGGGGAACCATTAAACATCTAGGTGACACAGGGGGGTCCTTCTTTCATTCCGATGTTCAGCTTCCGGCCCTTGAGCCTCTTGGAGCAGCGAGAAGTCCGTGATGTCCAAATTACGTCCTAGCGACAATCTTGGAGAGCGACTGGTTCTTTCTTGTGACCTTGTCTCCTTGTTAGTAACAGGGGATTTCGCTCTCCACTGCAGCTTCGGTGAGAGCCGATGATTTCTCCTATTTTCATTTGCTCGAACTTCTCCATCTTGATTGAGGCGTCGTTTGGCGTAGGGCGGAGAGATGTAGTCACGCTGACTTTGATTCGCAGGGCTGTTCTCCCTAGCTACATTCTGTTGAGACGGGGGAATAGCTGGAGCTATTTTATTTCTCGGGCCTGTGGGACGAATAGCAGTAGTAGATACTCTGTTTCCAAAAGGTCGTCCATGACGATCAACCCTTTGTTGGTATGGTTGCGGAGCGGCTCGACGAGTAGGTTGTAACTCTGGATCTGGCGAGGTCCTGAGGCTCTGTGAGTGTTGATGGTTATCACTGAGAAGATTCACACGTTGCAGGTTGTTAGCATGGAAGTCAGAGGGGACTTTTGTTGGCTCAACTGGTTTCTCCGGGCACTGAGATTGGAGATGCGTCAGTCAGAAGCAATAAGAGCAATGGTTTCCCAAACCTTCGTACTCCAGGGTTATAGGGCTCTCTTCACCCGAGTCGAAGTCCAGCATAGGTTCCATTGGTATGGGTTTAAGTCCATCCACAACTATCCTGATAAAAGATGTTCTTATTTGGGCTCCAACTGACTTTCACCATCACGTCGCATTGTTTCTTCTGAAAAATGATTCGGCTAGAGTTGAACCGAGTCAAAACCATTAACATCTCTCAGAGCAGTTGAATGCCCTCAATTCAACAAGATAAAAACATGTAAGAACCAAATTCATATACAGCCAAATATGAGTCATAAACTATCTATTTACTCTTTGTGAAAAATTATGGATCGAAGATATCTTTTTTTAAAGAACATATGGAGAAGTTGGAGCATATTGAAGAAATCAAAACAATGCATATTGGCTAAATAAATGGAGAAATAAAAAAGCGGATTTAAGATAAATAGCTTTCAATTTTAGATGAATTGAAGTAACAAAAGGTACCTGGGTCTTTATATAAGAAAAATCACTACAAGGGAAAGGGGTAAAGATAGCATTAAAAGATAGCGTTTTAGCCTAAAATGCTATCTTTAACATAACTCGGAATTTAAGATAGCGTTTTCTTTTGTCGATGCTATAAAAAATTCATATATAATATTAAAACGCTATCTTTGCCGAGACAAAAAATGATTAATTTTTCCTCTCACTTTATTTCATTTTTCCCTCTGAGTTTATTTCATTTTCCCTCTCACTTACATATAAAAAGGAAAAAAATCTATTGGTTAAAAACAATACACAAGGATTGCAATCTCTACCCTTAATTGTTTTTAATCCAACGGTGGAGATTGTGTTTTGATTTGTCCTCTCCTTTTGACTTCCGAAACACAACAGATCTAAGTTCAGAAGAAAAAAAATACGACAGAGAGATGAGACAGAGAGAGAGAGATGAGAGATTGAATGAGGAAGAAGAAGATACCGGTATTTTTCTCTTCTCATCTCAACTCTTCCTCTGATCCTCTCCATTCTTTATCTGAAACACGACAGAGAGATGAGAGATGAGAGATAAGAGATGAGACAGAGAGATGAGAGGTAAGAGATGAGACAGAGAGATGAGAGATTGAGATTACAGGAGGAAAAAGAAGAGACTGGTCTGAGTTCGTCATTGTCGTCACCTCCCGTAATGCCTCTCCCCTCTGCAGCCGGATTCGAACCCAACTGTACCCAGAACAACAACCCATCACCGCTCAATGGTGAGATTCACTCTCATCATCAACCCATGTTTTCGATTAGGGTTTCCATTTGTTTCAGTTTTAGGGTTTGGATTGGGGCGTTTGCAATTAGGGTTTTGATTTGTTTCATGTTTAGTGTTTTGATTGGGCCTTTTGCGATTATGGTTCGATTTGTTACAGTGTTTATGTATCTGGATCTGTCACAGAGAAGCTTGAGTGATAACGACTGTAACGAAATGGTGGTGTTGGTGTCGATGATAACAGAGAGAAGACAGATATCTCGGCTTGGTCGGCGTGAATCCTCTCTGGTCTCTTCAGCTTCGTGAAGAACAGATGTGGTTAGTTTCCTTTACTCCTTGATTTGTTTGCTGTGTTCAGAGTGTTTTCAATAATGAATGGATCTCGATTAGGTTTGTTCTTGCTAGGACGCATAGCATTCGTCTTTAGAGCTTGTTTAGGTTCTGTCTTCAGACCTAATTCATCTCTCTCTCTCTCTTTGCTTTACTTGAACCCAGGGAGCTGGAAAGTCTGCGGTTTTAAACAGTTTAATTGGGCATCCTGTTCTGGTAAGCACTACATTGAGTGAGTCTGTGTGAGTTTCTTGCACCTTCCCTTAAAACAATACTGACCGTTTGTTGTGTTTTTTTCTGGACACAGCCTACGGGTGAGAATGGTGCTACACGGGCTCCTATAATACTTGACTTGAGCAGGGAGTCTTCTTTGAGTAGCAAGGCAATTATCTTGCAAATCGATAGTAAAAATCAACAAGTTTCAGCAAGTTAGTCTCCTGTGAACATATGCAATTTTTAGCTATATACAGCATTTGATCAAGCTTCTCATAATGTTACCATGAGGTTGTTATAGGTGCTCTGAGACACTCTCTTCAAGATAGGCTTAGCAAAGGAGCCTCTGGGAAGAATCGTGATGAAATATATTTGAAACTTCGTACCAGCACTGGTAAGTGCCTTTTTTAAATGTACTATCATTAGTGGTACGCCTGTGTCTACTCATAAAGACTTAATTGCTTTGTTATTTTTCTAAACCAGAAAATGGTCGATCATGATTACGTGGAGTATAACAACTCTTCCACAACGAGTTCATCTCAGGATCACTCTCCATGGCTCTCTGCTTAACATCATTTCCCCTTTATAAGTCTGGTGCAAGGAGCTTGACGACAGAGGAGGCAAGGCGTTGTGCTGTGGTGATGCGAATCGTGGTGTGGTGCGGCACTAGGAGATAGATCTTTAGGTTCTGAAATTTTATGTGTAGCTTTGGAAGGTGAAGAACACTTGGCATCAGATAAATACACTTGTACTCCACTATTATCATCTTGGTTGTCCTGGCGATGACGACTTAGCTTTAGGTTTATGTTTTTGGTTTAGCTATAGGTTTATGTTTTGGTTTAGTTATGGTTTAGATTTTTGGTTTTGTTTTTGGTTATTTTGTAAATAATTTCGATATATAGAATTTTAAAATATTTTTTATTTTTATTTTTATAATTTTTTTTTATTTTCTAACTAAACTATCATAACAATTATTATCTGCTATTATAAGTTATATTATTGCATAACTAGTAAAACGCTATTGAAACAATACATTAAAATAACATACAGAAAAACGCTATCTAAAGTGCTCGAGAAAAGATTGCGTGAGAAGATACAGCGTTTGCGATAACGCTGTGCTATCTTCTAATAGCGTTTTTGTCATGCTATATATGAGACGTTTTCTTGTAGTGAATTGTGTGAATCTCGAAAGTAAAAAATCATTAGGCGTAGAATGTTGTTGGAACTAATTCTCCTTAACCAATGGTTTCAAAGTCTCAGCATTTTAATATCCCAAAGAACCAAAAATAACGTGTATAGTGATGTGTTAACTTTAAAATATAAATGCTACAAATGATGTTCATATTAGAAAAAGCATGACTCATAATCAAAACATAAAGAAATAGTTTGCAAAGAAGTAGCATCAAGAAGAAACATCCAAACGTGTACAAAAACAGTACACTTAAGTACTTAAGCCAGTCTAATGAGACAAAATTTTGAACCTAAACCAAAGCAACAGTTAGGACCATTTAATTAGTGTATAGAAAAGTTGTTGATGGAAGGGTGAGAGAGTGAACGAGTCCTTAAGTTTGGTGGCTACATAAGCTACACCCATGCATACATTGTTATTATCCCAATGTATGACTTAGCTCATTGTCTCCCTTTATGTCACTTCTGTTTTAGAGTTTATCGAAAAGTTCTCTTCTATTTCACTATGTATTCTGCAGGATCCTCTGAACAAAGTGGAGAAGAAACTTGAAAACCTCTCCAATATTGTGGTGTTCGTGGCAGGTCTCACCACATTCACATCCCTCATGGCTCCTCCCGGAGGTCTTGACAGTTTCGGATACGTCCGTTTCAGCAGGCGACCTATGTACCTTGTGTACTTCATATTCGCTGAAGTGACATTCCTGTGTTCCTTCTTTAATATCCTTCTTTCTCATGGGTTAGAAGATGTTCTTATTTGGGCTCCAACTGACTTTCACCATGACGTCGCATTGTTTCTTCTTATAAATGAATCAGTTAGAGTTGAACCGAGTTGAGACCATTAACATCTCTCAGAGCAGTTGAATGCCCTCTATTCAACAAGATAACAACATGTAAGAACCAAATTCATATACGGCCAAATCTGAGTCATAAACTATCTATTTACTCTTTGTGAAAAATTATGGATCAAAGACATCTTTTCTTAAAGAAATCATTAAACTTTAATCTATATCCTAGTTTTATTATTTTCAAATTTAAAACCACAAATCATAAATATAACCTATAAAAGGTTACTTCTTTAGAATATGACTCAAAATTTATGGTCAAGCAAAAAGTAACATTTTTTGAATTTTTCATTTTTCTTATTAACCTTCATTTCTGATTATTAACAAAATACAATTATTACTTTTCAAAACTGATTGTTTTATTCATGTATCCTCATCTTCATCACTTATCTACCAAATTGACATTGTGGTTGATACACCAACCATTAACAACTAAAACCAAGTTCTAAATGCACAGAAAATTGACATCTACATCCTAATATCTCATATATTATATATAAACTCATTTCTCTCTCATGTCATCCCAAAATCCTGAATTTTTTATTGTAAAATAAATAAGTTTATGAAAAAACACGAGAGAGAAAACTCTCTCTAGAGTCTCTCCCCACCATCTTTAAACCCTAACCGTCGCCGTCAATTGATTCTGTCAGGGAGGAGTGGGCTTAAGGCATTTTTTCCTTGTGCTCTTCTCTTCCCCTCCTCTCTGTTTTTCCTTTCTCCTCTGTATTGTTATGTCGACTGTGTTCTTGGCGTTGAACTGAGGAGGGGTGGTGCTGTTTTCCCGGTAGAGCCTGAGATATGCGTCGGGATCTTAGTTCTGGTGATTGGTGGTTCATATCTACTCGAATTCATCCGGATTTGAGGACTTACCGGGCATGATTTGTTCGTAGATTGAGTTTGGAGACTTCGGTTAAAGTCTCCTTCTCCGAGCTTCTGTCTCCAGCGAGCGTTCGCGCTTCTCCCTAGCGGTTCAGGTGTAGGAGTTTCCTCCATTTCCAAGTTTCGACAAGGAGGTGGTGGTGCTTCTCTCCGATTTCAGCGGTATTTCTAGCCTCTTCTTCTTAGTTTGGTGTCTCTTGCGCTAGTCTTTGTCTTCTCCAGTACCTTCGTATTTCTCTGTTTCTCGCCTCCATGTTGTGTTCGTGTTCATTGAGTAGATCTGGATTCTGCAAAGTTTGGTTGAGATGAGCGTCTCTGCAGTCAGTTTCTCCACAAAGCAAGCCTGATATGTGCTCTTTTCTTACCGTCGGGATGGTCTGTGCATCTTTTCTCGCCGCCATAACCTTGTTGATGTGTTATGTTTCTGCCAAAGGTTTCCCATTGTCTCTCTCCGGCTTATCTGTCATCGTTGCGGGATGGGTTTTTGCTCTGGATGATTCTTGGTTGGGTTTGCCTTGGGTCCTAGTTAGTGACCTAGTCAGTGTCTGTGCCTCTTCTCTTGCCGCACTGATAGGTTCAGATTAGTGATTGCGGCCTGTGCATCTTTTCTCGCCACCAACATCTTGACCCTCCTCAAGTTTTCACTTCTGATGCATCATTATATCCATGTGCAATCTCCTCCACGAAGCAGTTATGTTAACTGTCCAGGTAATCTCCTCAATGAAAACTTTGTTGCGTGATGTGGGTTTGCTACTATTATTCAAACCAATGGGGTTTGAGCCATTTAGAGGTTGCTCGGTCTTCGGTGTTGGGTTGCTTGGTCTCTGTGCGTTGGTAGCTTCTTCTGTCCTCTCAAGGATTGGCTTAGTTCAGGTGGTGCAAGCGGGTATCTTCAGCTCTCCCTCATGTCTTAGTTCATGTGCGCACCTTGAGACGGTTGGGCTAAGCTCATTCTAAGCGGTTTTTGGGATCCTTTGCTTTTGTTCTCGACTCCTTTGTATTGGTTATTCCCTAGATGCTAAGAATAATTTAGCAAACCGTTGTATGTTTTGTAAACTCTCCGTTTTAAATAGAAATTTTTTTTGCCAAAAAAAATAAAATAAATAAATAAGTTTATTAGGCCATCCACAACCGTGGTCCTTACCACAAATTCTTAAAAGAAAAATTATTATAAAATCATGCGGATCCCACTGTATTTATGTTTCTGTCCCAATAAAACTTCAAAAACTCCCTAGCTAAGGACTGATTCTGTGGAGTCTGTTAACTATTCGCGGGCCCCACTGACACGTGATGACCCACTATTGGTTAGAATATTTTTTTAATCTGAAAAAAATAGAAAATCATTTTTTAAGGATTCTAGTGTGAGGTCCACGGTTGTGGATGGCCTTAAAGTTACTAAGATTCATGAGTTTTGGTCAAGAACAAATGGGTTACTTTTATTAAGAAGTTATGTATGCTTGGAAAACTAAGCATGAATCTCACCGGATCTAAGAATGATATTTGATTTTATAAGATCTCTTTCCAGAAGAAGAAGTCTTCTCCATCATGAAAACTTTTACAGAAGTCTTCTGATCAATGCATAGGTTAATTTTGCAATTGACTACTATGTGTGTTTTTCAAGCAAGAGAATAAAATAGATTAATATTGGAAGTCAGTTTTGGATAATATAGATAGCCTCACAAGCATAGATGTTATTTGCAGATCAAAACACTTTGGCTTTTCGATGTTGTAGAGCTTGCAATCAATAACCATAAAGTTTAATGCTAAGGAATGGTTAGATGATTAGGTCTAAAAAAAGCTCATAGTCCTCAACTGACTCAATTTTTGAATAAACAAGACAATTGACACTCAAAAACAAACAAAATGTTAGAGAATACCTCCCCATGCTTAAAGAACAATGTCCTCAGTGTTATAGAGTCTGAAGTTGGTCGAAGAAACAAAATAAATCGAGAGTAAAACAAAGAAAAAAAAAATTACCTGCAGGCAAGAAGGGTGTTGACCAAAACAGAGGGTGGTGTCGATCGACACTGTTGACCACTCGAAGTTGGGCATCAAAATCAGCCACCCGATATCTTTGTTTCTCCGAATTACCCAAATGGGGGCACACTCTTTCTCCTTAGATAGTTTTAAGCTCAGCTTCAGTTCGAACGTCCTTTTTTCATGTTAAGCTTGCCAGTGCGAGGGATGTCCCTCAAGCGCTGCTCCAGAATCATAGAAAACTCGTTGTTCACCTCCATGGCTTAAAACCGATTCCCTTCAGTGAAAATAAAGGAAGAAAAGGAACATGCCGAGACGAAAGGCATATGGATATAGATTTTGTACTGTAGCATGAGCACCCACCATTCTAACATAGCATTGCACTCTTCCATGTGACGGAGAGATGAAAGAGGACACCCCGCCGGTTTGAAATACCTGACCAAATAGGCAACATTGTTTGAGTCCTCAGTAATGGGATAATCGTTTGTCATATTGATACAGCCTGGAAATCAGACTATATGAATTGATGAACTGAGGTTCAACCTGAAAACAAAAAAGAATATATTTTTATGAGTTTTTATGAGTTTTTAAGAAACAGAACATAAACAAATGCAAGTTGAATGAGATGCTGATTAAATATATGAATAATAAAAAGAAAGGATAGGATGGAATTAGGCTGCTGGATGTGTATCACTCTCAGCCTAATCAGTTGATGATTGAAGTGGATTGAGATGGTGCTTTGCTTGCTGGTTGTGTAACTCTCTCAAGCTTGGCAAATGAATGGGATGGAAGGAAGGATGGATTGAGGACGCCACAAGACACTATGGAAAGGAGTCTTGATAAGTCAAGGTGCTCTGGAGCTGCTTCTCACAAACTCTAAAGACTTCAAACAATAGTTTTAAGAAAACTAGAAAACTGAATAATTCATATTACTTTCAAAGATGGGTGATTTTTACAAAGACAACTACTGAGCTTATATAGGCTCGACCTTGGGACTCTCTAACAGTCTAAAAATGACTTAAGGAAAGAAATAAAATTGAGATAAAAGTCTTGGAAGCAAAGGCTTTGATGGTTCCATGTAATCTTCCTTTAGCTTGATTTATGCCTTCTTCCAAATGGGAAACTTGTAAGGACTTGTATCTTGATAGCTTCTGGACGTGGCCATGATCTTGAAGTCTTCCTGATGTGTCTCTGAATGTCCTTAATGAGGAATATGGCCGTTGGTCTTGAAAGATTTGAAGAAGAAACTCATTTAAGGCTTGTAGTGTCAAAGCTGCCAAATATGGAATGTTGGTGCAAGTGATGATCCTCCTGATCTCCTGGGTGCTGGTGCAGCTAAGGACGTCTTCCTTGTCTTCTGGTTGGTTTGGAGTGTCTCCTGGCTTCCATAGAAAGGTTTGGGTCGGGCCAAATTGAATTGGTTGGCAACTTTCCCAAAATAATGTCGGTTTGATCGGTTTTGGGAAATTGATTGTATCTTGGTATTCCCTGAACCAATTCGCCTGATTATGGACTCTATGGATAGATAATAATTCCCTCTTGAAACTCATGATTGATTGTGGAAAGGGCCGCTTCATGGTTGGGCTGAAATCATCTTCTAAAGTCTGATACTCGCAACTGGATGGGCTGGAGAACCTCCAGTTTGTAAAATCCATAACTCCTTGGTCCGGTAAGCTTTTCTGGAAATTCCAATTGGGCTGGACTCCTTCTTGAGTATAGAGTCCATTAAAATTTGTTTCACTCCAAAAATCTTTTTGGTTGTCGAGATATACGCCGTGGACTGGACCTATGTCGCTGGTATCTCCAAAGTGGCCGGTTTGGACTGCTTGGTTGACCTCTGGTTCAACCACTGGTTTGATGGCCGCATAATTCCCTCCCCCTTGTGAAGGTTTTGACCTCAAAACTGGATAACTTGATACACCACAATAGAGCAAGTCATGTTTCATTCTCTTTTGGGAGTTTAGAACCTTACCTTGATACAATTTTGGTTTGGTAATGGTTTGTGCATCTGGTGGCTCTTCTTTAAAAAGATGGGAAATGATCACGCCTCTGGCCTGGGTAGTGTCATTTCTTCTCTTCTGGAGTTGATGGTTCTCCACACTTTTGGAGTTGATAGTTTTGACCATCTTTGGGACTGATTCTCCAAGCAATAAAAGATTACCCGGTGGGATATCTTTAAAGCTTTCTTCTTTGCAGCCTGAAAAATTCTCAACATTCTGGACAAAGACCAAATGAATTATATCTAATACTGGAGATGTATGAACAGAATGTGTTGTGGTCGAATTTACCATAGGTGCATTAACATGATGAAGAATTAAATTCTTCTTTGGACAGCATTGGATTGATGGCTGCTTTTCTTGCACCTTTTTATCTAGGCTGGTGTGACCATCTTCTTGTCTTATTCCTGGATCAAAACTCTCTGGCAAAGACAAGTGAGTCATATCTGAATAATCAAGTGTCATAGATGTTTTAAGATCAGAGAAACTTCCCTTGCTGAATTTAAATGGTACTTGTTCAGCATCACTTTTATGGACAGCATCTATTGACAACATGGTTAAGGCATCTTGTGGCAAGACTTCATCACGAATTGGAATGCCCTTTTCTTTGCTTATACCTGGGTCAAAACATCTTGGCAAAGACAAGTGTATTATACCAAAGTAAAGGAATTTATAAACTGATGAAAATAAAGAACAAATAACCTTACTTTCAGCTGTGGCAGCAAGAAATTTTATTTCTTTGTTTGGCTTGCTCTCACCTTGCTCTCCTGTACCTATTTCACTTTCCCTTGGACAAGACAAGTGCATTAATCTTATCATGGAAATAATAATAGCTTTCTGATCCATAGTGAAATTTACCTCAGGTTTTGGCACTTGAACAATTCTTTGTTCAGATTTTGGTTTCCACTTGTGGTGTGGATTTTGATTGAGCTCATGGTCTGGCTCGGCCCTTGGCACTTCAGTAAGCATAGAGCTCTCATCTGGTATCCCTGTACCAAGAATATAAAAATTTAAACCAGTATCTAAAGGTGATGTTAAACACTTACCTTGGTTTGATACTTTGGTTACTGGTTTTGCTTCTTTAAGAAACAAATCATTTCTTCCAGCCTCACTTATGGCTTCCTCCTCTTTAGCAATGCCATGCTGGTAGACTAGATCTTCTCTTTTAAGTTCTTGCTCCTTATTCCCTGATACAATACCCTTTGACAAAAAAAAGTGCATTATACAAGAATTTGGAACCAAATCAGATTGAATAAAACTATCACAAATTTTAAACAATTCAGTTTTAGTTTCTAGTGATGTTTCTTTCAATACTTGTTTAACTGGACAAGCTTCAGCAAGGTGTCCTATTTTAAAGCATGTCTGATCTTTTGGAATTCTAAAATCAGAAGACTTACCTTGGCTTGATGTGTCCTCCTCTTTGAGGTCTAAAATCTCCTTGTTCCTTGGAAATAATTCTTTGTGAGCTTTGGATTCAAACAAGGATGTGGAGCTCGGTTTTTGTTGGACCTCAGGATCTGTCTTAATATTCTTTGACAAAGACAAGTGACTTATACCAGTGGAAGAAGATTCATAAACCAAATTATCAAGTATAGGACTTACCTTAGCCTTTACTTGCATAGTATCTAGCAATGGTTTTGCTTTGGTTCTGATCATAGTGTTTTGGCCGACACTTCTACTCTCCATGGCCTTTGGGATGTCACTTTTCTGGTCTAAGCATTGGACAATGGCGTGCCCCTGGTTTGGTTGTAAGTTGGCTTGTTGAGACCAGCCTCTCTTACTCTTTTGTGCAACAACTTTTCTAGCTTCTTTGGAACCATGAGTTGGATACCTCCTTGGATATAGTTCCTTGATTTCAGAACTTGTCAAATCTGGTGCAAACTCATGTCTCATGGCTTCCTTAAGAGCTCTCCACGTTTTGATAGTTGGCTCCTTGTAAAACCTCCTATCATCTTCTTCTTGTACCCACCATTTGAAGGCTTCTTCTCTAAGTAGATCTATGGCATAAGCTAGCCTCTCTTCCTTCATGATGTTGTTGTAATGAAACCATTCATCAAGGTTTCTCTCCCATCTAAGATAACCTCTTTTTCCTGAAAATTTTAAGAGTTCAATTTTATCAGCAAAAGAGTTATAATCAAACCGAGAATTAACAACATAATGGTTGTGGGTTTTAGAAATTGGAGTTTGATTGATCCTTGAAGGATCTGGTGGCTTAGGCTCGACATAGACAGCCTCTGGTGCATCTCCAAATCTTCTTTCTCCTGGCTGTGGACGTTGGCCTTGTGCCTTTCTTCTTTTCCTCAACTGAGCAATCTGTTCAACCTCTTGCAAAGCTGTCAAATGTTGGCTCTTATTAGCCATCTGACTTTCTCCGTGTGTTTCTCCTACCATGGCTTCATGAAAACACTCTCAAAGATCAAGTGAAGAATAGGGAAGTTCTGGTTTAGCAAAATAACAATGGAGCAATGCAAACTAATTTAAACAAAACCGATAAATATGCAAATATGAAACGAAATGAAATCAACTATGCAAAAAAAAATGATTTTTCTTTTGGTTTTCTTAATGTAAACTCGAAATGAAACAATGATAAATGAAAATTAACACAAATGAAAAGAAAATATGGAAAACAAACTAATGCTGAATTTTTTTTTTTTTTGAATTTTCTTTGGATGAAATACAACAATTAAATATGCAAATGATATAAACTAAAGCTTAAAAATATTTTCTTTTTCTTTTCTGATGCAATCACGAAATGGCCAAGTAGAAATGGTATGAAACAATAACTAGGATGATTTCTTTTGGCTTTTGAATTTATGAATGCAAATGAAAAGGAATCAAATTCAAAACAGAAAATTTTATGGGATTTTCTTTTATGGAAAATAATGAATGCAAACACTTTCTTTTGGGATTTTCGACTTTTAAATGAATCAAACAAAACTTTTTCTTTTCTTTTTCGTGGCTTTAAAGTATGATGAACAGCAAGAACAAAAATATGCAGAAACAAAACTTGAAACAAAAAGAAACAGTTTTTATGGATTTTTTTTTTTATTTATAAATGCAAAGACAAATGTAAACAAATATGATGCAAGGATAGAATGAACCTGGGTCAGGAGTTTAGGCTCTGATACCAAATGATACAGCCTGGAAATCAGACTATATGAATTGATGAACTGAGGTTCAACCTGAAAAACAAAGAAGATAGATTTTTATGAGTTTTTATGAGTTTTTAAGAAACAGAACAGAAACAAATGTAAGTTGAATGAGATGCTGATTAAATATATGAATAATAAAAAGAAAGGATAGGATGGAATTAGGCTGCTGGATGTGTATCACTCTCAGCCTAATCAGTTGATGATTGAAGTGGATTGAGATGGTGCTTTGCTTGCTGGTTGTGTAACTCTCTCAAGCTTGGCAAATGAATGGGATGGAAGGAAGGATGGATTGAGGACGCCACAAGACACTATGGAAAGGAGTTTTGATAAGTCAAGGTGCTCTGGAGCTGCTTCTCACAAACTCTAAAGACTTCAAACAATAGTTTTAAGAAAACTAGAAAACTGAATAATTCATATTACTTTCAAAGATGGGTGATTTTTACAAAGACAACTACTGAGCTTATATAGGCTCGACCTTGGGACTCTCTAACAGTCTAAAAATGACTTAAGGAAAGAAATAAAATTGAGATAAAAGTCTTGGAAGCAAAGGCTTTGATGGTTCCATGTAATCTTCCTTTAGCTTGATTTATGCCTTCTTCCAAATGGGAAACTTGTAAGGACTTGTATCTTGATAGCTTCTGGACGTGGCCATGATCTTGAAGTCTTCCTGATGTGTCTCTGAATGTCCTTAATGAGGAATATGGCCGTTGGTCTTGAAAGATTTCAAGAAGAAACTCATTTAAGGCTTGTAGTGTCAAAGCTGCCAAATATGGAATGTTGGTGCAAGTGATGATCCTCCTGATCTCCTGGGTGCTGGTGCAGCTAAGGACGTCTTCCTTGTCTTCTGGTTGGTTTGGAGTGTCTCCTGGCTTCCATAGAAAGGTTTGGGTCGGGCCAAATTGAATTGGTTGGCAACTTTCCCAAAATAATGTCGGTTTGATCGGTTTTGGGAAATTGATTGTATCTTGGTATTCCCTGAACCAATTCGCCTGATTCTGGACTCTCTGGATAGATAATAATTCCCTCTTGAAACCCATGATTGATTCTGGAAAGGGCCGCTTCATGGTTGGGCTGAAATCATCTTCTAAAGTCTGATACTCGCAACTGGATGGGCTGGAGAACCTCCAGTTTGTAAAATCCATAACTCCTTGGTCCGGTAAGCTTTTCTGGAAATTTCAATTGGGCTGGACTCCTTCTTGAGTATATAGTCCATTAAAATTTATTTCACTCCAAAAATCCTTTTGGTTGTCGAGATATACGCCGTGTACTGGACCTATGTCGCTGGTACCTCCAAAGTGGCCGGTTTGGACTGCTTGGTTGACCTCTGGTTCAACCACTGGTTTGATGGCCGCATTACATATGCTTTTCGTACCGAGATTATCCAAAACTGATTTCCAATATTAATCTATTTGATTCTCTTGTTTGTGTTCTCAGTAATGGGATAATCGTTTTTCAAACAAGAGAATCAAATAGATTAATATTGAAACATACACATACGAAAGGCATATGGACATAGATTTATGATTTTTCAGGAGAACCCACCATTCTCACATAGATCGCACTCGCCCATGTTACAGAGAGATGGACGAGGACACCCGCCGGCTTGAAGTGCCTGAGAAATGAGCAACATTGTTTAGATCCTCGGTAATGGGATAATCGTTTGCATGGGTAACCTCCAGTGGAAAAGCCTTGTCCCCGGGAAGTCGTTTATTGATCACGACTTTGGGTCCAAACCTTCAATTCTGGAATTTTTCTTTGCGGGAAGATCTAGCTCATCTGACCGGATGGACTCCCTGATAAAATGATAAATTTTATTTTCGGTTGTAATGAAAGTATGTTCGTATAGTTTTCTTGGATTAAAACCTCTTTATGAAAATTCAAATATTAATTTATCACAATGTGATTTTCTTAAGAACGTCAGTTTTAAAAGTCAATTATAATGTCCTTGACAAAAAATGATACTAATTGCATAATTATTTTCAAAAGTTGAAAAGAGTTTTAAATAAAACATGGTATAAAAATATTTTCTTGTAATATGATTTTTGTATGTACAAGCAAACGCATATTACTTCAATTGATATTTTTTTTCCCAAAGCTAATTATTTTTAAGTTTTTGGTTAAGCGTTAAGAATTATTAAAATATATTTATGATAATTCTTTGAACGCTTTTGACTAATTTTTTATTAAGTCACTTGAGCTTATTCAAATTTATTGAGCCCAAAATAGGCATTGCCCATATAAAAAATTTCAAATCCGTTTTTTTGTTTTTATTTTTTTTTTGCAACAAAAAACTATTTTATTACCCAAACTCGAAGTGGTCTGGATAACCAGACAGAAATATAACAACTAGGGAATCAAATAAAGGTGTTTAAGACAACACTATACACCACTAATATATAAACAGTAAAGGTGTTTTAGACCTAATTTTTCAAACTGTTGTCTTACGGCTATGAATTCCAAAGTTGAACCACTGCAGAAGAAGAACACGAATCCATCTCCTTCATTTTTGTCACTTCTTGATGATATAGTTTGAGTTGCTTAGCCCGGCTACTGAGATTGTATTACCCGAAACTCTCCCTAGTCTGCAAGAGCTTTTGCTCTCTCGTCTCATCAAAAAGGCTCTCTCGAGTGTGATTTTACCTCAGAAAATGTGAACAAATACTTTATGTATGCTTATAGTAAATGGCACCTTGCAATAATTTGTAAGAATGCAAGTTTATAAAATTTACTAAACTAGTTGTTTCCCTGCACATTCAGGCAAAATAATCTTACGGATAATTTTAGTACATGCATTGTTAATTCAACTATTCAAAGATCATAGTTAATGTTTATGCTCTCAAATATTTTTATTGTACATTAATTATTTACTAGAACTTGACCCGCGTCCATGCGCGAGTGTTTTATTTAACTTGTGTTCAATGTAAATTCATAAACCATCGGTTTTATAGAAAAACCACTTGTATATTTTTAATGTTTTGTAATTTACAAATAGAGTAGAATATATTATTTTAAAATACAAATGTTTGATGATAAATTTTTTATTTGTACATAATATATATAATTTTTTTATAATTTGATGCATTTTGATGTAATTGTTATATTCATATATTAACCTGTTGTTTTTTGTTAATTTATTTTAAAATGAAACAACACACTAAATTTTTTAATTTTTTTTTCATTAGTTTTCTATGAATTATTATTAATTTTATGATATTTTTTTCTTTGAAATTGAACTCCCAAAATTTTTACACTTGACTACACTAAGAAAGGTAATACCATATTGAATTTCTTTTATATAATATATATATTATATATTTTAGTATATACCACAAAATTAATCAAAAGAATTACAGAAATTTTATTAAAAGTTCATAAATACAGATTAAAATAATCAAATTAAATTGCATGATATCTCAAATAACTTTCATATATAATACAAATATAAATAATATAATTATATAATTTTCAAATACACTACAATAAAATGTTAAAACACTACCTATAAAAAAATGTTAAAACCTATTTGATTTTGTAAATTATATTTTGTTAAAAATATTCTTAATATTTTAAAACGTGGATAAAAATCTAAGTTTTGTTAATTTTCAGTCAGGTCGAACGTATTTTAATTGATAAAACGTGATATTTAAACGGTCTTTGATATCTGCATTAGTTTTTGATGTATGAAATTAATTTCGTGATGTTAATTACATAACATCAGTAAATTGATGGATGTTTTCATGCATAACATATACTTCGTGCAGCTAGGTATACACTAGTTTAGTTTGAATGGTTAGCCATGAGATGGTCAATACTTCATGTAGCCAACAATCATTTTTTTCTTGTAATTAATTAATTTAAATTGATTTTAAATGCATTGGCATAATTTGTGGATAAAAGATACAAAACTTTTTTAATTTATTATAAATGAAATGGCTAAAGGTATTTATATAATGAAGTATTTAATCTATTATCCATGTTTTCAAACAATTCTCATGTACCCTATTATCCATGTTTCCAAACAATACCAAAATGTCCTTTAGTTTTAATAATATATATGTATATAATTTTTTTTTCATTTTTTTGTTATTGCACTAAAGAAATTGGAAACACTTGGATATTTAAAAATTATGTTCTTTTTTTCTGTGCATTTTTCAAGTTATTAAATTTTACCTTTTATGATTGAAAATATGAATTTTGGATATCAACAAACAATATATATAGTAATTATCCAATTATTATGAAATACGATTTTATTTAAGTCACTCTAAAAATAAGTTTATAATTTATAATATAAATTTTTTTGCTAATTGTATAATAAATTATTTCCTAAGAGTAACAAAGGCATTAGTCACTCTAATTTTTAACATAAAAGCTGAGAGGAAAAAATCACTGCACAAATAATAGTATAAAAATAAAATTCTTATATCCCGCTGTAACAATCATAATTTTAAAATCATTAACTTAAGATATTATATAATTATTTTTCATGTAATTAATGAAAGATTATATACTCATGGATCCAAGATTTAGACCTGAACTAAGCCTTGTTAGTTGGATTTAATCCAAAATAAAAATAAAAATCCATGACAGTGTAGTTTAATCTCTGAGTTTTGACTTGGCTTTTGATTCTATTCTTTTATTCTTTAGACAAACACTATAGCTGTACAGTTTCTCTTTTGAAGTGATCAATAAATTTAACATTTCATCAAAAAAAAAAAAAATCTAATCTTGTTAAAGAAAATATACCAAGCTAATGAAGTTGATCCTAAAAATTAAATCATCCTTTACTATTATAAATATAATTTAGTTAAATATATCAAAATTTTGTACCTTTACGAAGTTAAGAGGGAATGATATAGGGTTACTGATATTATATGCTTTGCATAAATTTCATTTGTATACTAGTTCGGCATCAAATTGCCTGTAGTATTGATTTTTTAACGAACAACTGGTGTTTAAATACGGCACAACATTTTTCGGTTGATTGTTAAAGTTTTCATTACTGACCCATTGAGACTAGTGTTAGAGCCGAAGTAAGCTTTATTGGGTTGATTAAATCGAAAAGCGAAAAAGCCACTATTGTTTACATGATATAAAAATTTGGTCCATGGTGATCAAGTTGATCCTATATGTATAACATACTTTAATATTATTAAGCTATAATAGTCAAATAAACATTGCATTGAGAAAAAGAAACTGAATTTTCATATAACAATATTGAATACATTCCCTTCAGTTTTATTGTTTTCAGTCTGAGGATGGTGGTTTAGTAGAATGGTCAAATCTACAAGTTGGTCCAAGTTTGCAGAGACCGAACCTATTGAAGTGTGGGCAAATGGTTTGATTAGGTCTCAATGGTAAACCATTTTCATTGAGATCACATGGAGGTTCTCTCGGCGATGTAGTCACCTGGGGATTTTGCTTGTTATTTTGTTGGTTTGAACGTTTTGGAATTTCTTGGCCAGACATTTTATGATTGTAGTTTGATATTTTTTATATTTCTCTCTTTCTCTCTATACATACATATATATATATATATTTTAAATATGATATAACATTAAATACAAAATGACATGTTTGATATATCTTTCTATATTGCAATGAGATATAATACTAAAATGATATGTTTGATAAATTTTTTCAAGTATATATTGCAAAAATTAGACCTAACATTGAATATTAAATAAACATATTTGTTATATATTAGTTTTGCAAAATGTGATCCAACATTGATTACTACAAATAAATGTTTGATATGTTGATATTTATATATATATATATAAAATAATATCTAGCATTAAATATTAATAATAGCTATGTTAAATTAACATTATTTTGACAATGTTTTCATACATATATATATATATATATATATATATATAATCCTTAAAATTTAATCTATATCCTAGTTTTATTATTTTAAAATTTAAAACCACAAATTATAAATATAACCTATAAAAAGTTACTTCTTTAAAATATGACTCAAAATTTATGGTCAAGCAAAAAGTAACATTTTTTTAAATTTTCATTTTTCCTATTAACCTTCATTTCTGATTATTAACAAAATACAATTATTACTTTTCAAAACTGATTGTTTTATTCATATATCCTCATCTTCATCACTTATCTACCAAATTGTCATTGTCGTTGATACACCAACTATTAAAAACTAAAACCAATTTCTAAATGCACATAAAATTGACATCTATATCTTAATATCTCATATATTATATAGAAAAATCATTTCTCTTTCACTTTTTCTCTCATTTCATCCCAAAATCCTGAATTTTTATTGTAAAATAAATAAGCTTATTAGAGTTACTAAGATTCATGATTTTTGGTCAAGAACAAGTGTGTTACTTTTATTAAGAAGTTATGTATGCTTGGAGAAACTAAGTATGAATCTCACCGGATCTAAGAATGATATTTGATTTTATAAGATCTGTTTCCAGAAGAAGAAGTCTTCTCAATCATGAAAACTTTTACAGAAGTCTTCTGATTAATGCATAGTTAATTTTGCAATTGACTATTATGTGTGTTTCTCAAACAAGAGAATCAAATAGATTAATATTGGAAGTCAGTTTTGGATAATCTAGATAGCCTCACAAGCATAGATGTTATTTGCAGATCAAACCACTTTGGCTTTTCGATGTTGTACAACTTGCAATCAATAACCATAAAGTTTAGTGTTAAGGCAATGGTTAGATGATTAGGTCCAAGAAAAGCTCATAGTCCTCAACTGACTCAATTTTGAATAAACAAGACAATTGACACTCAAAAACAAATGAAATGTTAGAGAATACCTTCCCATGCTTAAAGAACAATGGCCTCAGTGTTATAGAGTCTGAAGTTGGTCAAAGAGACAAAATAAATCGAGAGAAAAACAAAGAAAATAATAAAACAAATTACTCTGCAGGCAAGAAGGGTGTTGACCGAAACAGAGGGTGGTGTCGATGACACTGTTGACCACTGTTTCAATATTAATCTATTTGATTCTCTTGTTTGGGTCTTCAGTAATGGGATAATCGTTTTTCAAACAAGAGAATCAAATAGATTAATATTGAAACATACACATACGAAAGACATATGGACATAGATTTATGATTTTTCACGAGAACCCACCATTCTCACATAGATCGCACTCCCCATGTTACAGAGAGATGAACGAGGACACCCGCCGGCTTGAAGTGCCTGAACAAATGAGCAACATTGTTTAGATCCTCGGTAATAGGATAATTGTTTGCATGGGTAACCTCCAGTGGAAAAGCCTTGTCCCCAGGAAGTCGTTTAATGATCACGACTTTGGGTCCAAACCTTCAATTCTGGAGTTTTTTTGGGGGGGAAGATCTAGCTCATCTGACCGGATGGACCCCCTGTTTTTTTTTACCAAAAACATTGGTAGGTAAAGCATCCTCATAAATGATAAAATGATAATCTTATTTTCGGTTGTAATGAAAGTATGTTCGTATAGTTTTCTTGGATTAAAATCTCTTTATGAAAATTCAAATATTAATTTATCACAATGTGATTTTCTTAAGAACGTCAGTTTTAAAGTCAATTATAATGTCCTTGACAAAAAAAAATGATACTAATTGCATAATTATTTTCAAAACTTGAAAAAGAGTTTTAAATAAAACACGGTATAAAAATATTTTCTTGTAATATGATTTTTGTATGTACAAGCAAACGAATAATTATTTTGTGGTTAATCAAACCTTAGCCAGCTACATTTTCTTCACAAATATTGTCGAATCTAACTCACTCTTTTATTCCAATATTCTTTCCGTTTACTAATTGTAATTTTTCTTTTAAAGATGGAGTGATCATGTTCGAAGTTAATAATGCAAAAATGGATTATGGACAAAGAGAGTAGAAGAACAAAAAAAAAGAAGCAAATCTAGATAATCAATATGTCACTGATTCAAAGATCTCAAACTCTATTCTTCCAATCTCACTTCATCAACATTAACAAAACGTAAAGAAAAAAAATGCATATTACTTCAATTGATAAATTGTTTTTCCCAAAGCTAATTATTTTTAAGTTTTTTGGTTAAGCTTTAAGAATTATTAAAATATATTTATGATAATTCTTTGAACGCTTTTGACTAATCTTCTCATTGATGAAAATTATTTATTTCCTAAAGATTTAGTTCTAACTTCTTAAGAAACCTAAGATGACCGATCTTGTTTTCTTTCTTTCATTCTCATTTCATAGTAGGCGTTTTTATCTAAACCGTTCACTCCTATGTGTTATCTATAAGCATACATCATGTATTTTGGTTATAGCATCAATCTTTTCTATGTGTACATGTATTCTTATAGATAATACATAGATATAAATGGTTTAGATAAAAACTTTTATTGTAAAACGAGAATAAAAGAAGGAAGAAAAAATCACATCAGTCTTTAGTAGAAGTGCAAAGGAAACAGTAACGAAGAAAATCCCCAACATAAGGCTTTCTTTAAACCGTATCCAGCTACATAAAAATGATTGGTGCTATCACCAAAATACCTGGAGTTATTGGGTGAGACTATTGTTCATAAAATCCACATGAATAATAAACCTTAGGTTAATTATGGTTTGGTTTAATGTTTGTAATTAGTTTTTTGGTTTAATGTATTCTTTAATTATTTGTATACTGATTTTAATCAATAAATAAAATTTAATTTTTATTTACGAATTAACTTGCCATAAAATATTTTCATTATTTTCATTTTTTATTATTGTAATTAATTAACTTTTAATAAATTGATTTAATTATTTTTAATTATTTTATTTTAATTATAGCATTATATTGATGTCATTATAAATTAAGTCATGGCACATGAAAAATGCCATAGAAAATCATATAATAGCAAAATGATGATGCTATTATAAACTTTTAAAATAGCAAAACTTAAACGCTGTGATATCTCTATTTATTATAGCACACGAAAAACGCTATGATATAGGGGGGTCTACCATAGCTGCGGCTGTCATAGCGTTAGTGTTTTCGCTACGAAAATGATATGATAGCGTTTCACGGCGCTACTAATACTGATATTTCTTATAGTGCAAGCTCGAAGAGCATATATTATGTGTATTCTCTAATGTCCAAGAAACCAATAGGCAATAATTTAGCGGTCTATAACATTAGTGATGACGCGAAAGTCTATTGCGAGGTTTAGGCGTTAACAATATATTTTATATTTATATTAAATATTTTATATTTTGTGTCCAATCATAAAATTATTATTATCTAAAAAAATAAGGCAAGTTTTTGGAATTATACTAATTTTTTGCTTGATTAAACATATTTTAATAAATTTTGATTGACTTAGACTCATTTTAAATAATTTAAAACGATTTAAACCGATTTGAATCCCTGAGTTTTAAAAAGAAAAATGTATTGAAAATTACTAGTGTCATGAAAAAAGAACTTATGTTTTGTCACAAAATGTTCTATTAATTAATGTCTCTTCACTGACGGTTCATATTGAGGAAAGCCATGGCGTTCATATTCCTGTTGTCGATCCTGGATTTCAGAGTACATGCCCGAGCTGGTCCAAACTCAAAAGTCTAGCCTTTTAGTGACGTTTAGTCTCCTTCCTTCGTTTTCGCCTAATTTGAGAAGCTTTTTGCTCCTCCAGTGCTTCATGTCTCCTGAAGGAAGCTGTCTTTGGATGCTTTATCGTACTTCTGCCTACGCTGATCAATGGTCTTTCCTGGCCTTCACATTTGCGAAGGAGGCATCACATCATTTGGTCACTTAGCGTCTATCGTTTGGTTGCTGAATTTCTATTTTCTTGGATATGGTTCCTAATAGCGAAGACGGAGCAGGGTTGGTCCTCTCCTCCGCTTGTCGTGCCTTGGATCTGCCTTGGAGATGCTCTCTGCGGCTTGTCTACGACATCTCTTATCCAATGGCTGATGTATTTTAGCTAACAGGAGTTTCATATTTGGCTCATTTATTAACCGTATAATGTCTTGGCTCTATGTTTACAAACATTGACTTAAGTTGGGTACCTATAAATCTTTTTATCTGTTTGGGTTTTTGGGTACAATTTTCTGTTTATCAGGATTTTATTCTAAATTAATGTATTTCTTTGTCCATTACCCAGTAATGCACATACTTATCACAAAAAAAAAATTGTTCTACTAATGATAAATTATGAAGAAAATAATCTTTGTTGTCTCCATCGTGGAGTTATATTTTCCGGTCTTGGAGAAGCAACTTAAGGTACTGCACCTTACTCTTTGTATCATCATAACAACTTGCATGAATTGTAGCTATCTTGCTTTGGTTTTGCCTATTTGGGTGACAGAACCTCACAAAATTAGCTTCATCCAAGTACGCTACTTTCATGCTAAGGCCACGAATTACATCTTCCCGCTTGACAATGTCGCAGAAAGATTGGTTTCCAGTAGAAGGATACAAAACTCTCTCTACGTTCAAGATCTTGAACAGGTCTATGGTTATTTCATTGGACTTGGCATAGAAGAAACCTCCTGTGTTTTCTGCTGTTACATGTTGTTGATCACTTGATGAGAACCCGCAAGCCACTGAGACTGAATTATCTTGATGGCAGTGAATTAGAGGGTTCCTTAGCCATATCACATCAGCTTCCTGCAACCAATTCAGATAATCAATATGTCAATTAGTGTTTAGGTTAGGTGACTCTAGTGCTAGTGTATAGAATGTTTAATTAGAACATTGATGTATTCAGACAATTTATGATATAACAGAATTAATGACGAAAATAACATTCTATAAGCAAAGAAATAATTACATTTTAAAAAGTCCAAAGAAAAAGCCAACGAATGCATTGTGTAAAAAATGGGAAACTATAAAATTTGATAAACTACACTTGAAAAGTTATGCTAAACAACATCTAAACGGCTTCCTGGCATGATTTCTTGAATCCATGTTTCTAGTTTCCACAACATGATTAACAAAAAATAACTTGGCATTCAGAGAACTCACAGTAAATATCATGTTGTAACCGAGTTCTAGAATCTCTTTCACCAAAGATTTTTTATTCCAACCGGCAACAAGGCCATCTGGGTTTACAGATCCAATTTTCTTTCCAGAACTTGTATGAAGATAACAACGAGGATGGGCCCTTCGACAATATCGAAGAGCTTGATTATCTAGAGCCACAACAATCAAATGATTCAGCAAGTGTTTGGTTCTTTCTCCAGTCCGAAAACTCTCAAGGAACAGATCAAGAAGAGATGCTGGTTTTGCCCATTCTCGATCTACCATGGTAATAATCACAGTATTATCTTCTGAAGCTGCTTCTTTTAGTAAACTCGATAAGACTGAAGATTCCTGTGACCAAAAACATCAAAGTATCAAATGTATTCATGAACACCATAAGGTGATCACAAATTGTAGTATCCATCTTACAGGTGGAATGTGCGAGAATTCTGTTCCTCTAATGGTACTAATGTATGGGGAACATGAGGGATGATGAGATAATAACCAGAGAATGATTAAGAGAAGACAACATATGAAAAAGTATGGTAACTTCGCCATCCTTATAATCTCCATTTTGTTCTTCTGAGGTTTCAGAATCTGCAAAATCGTACAATATTAAAACCTTAAAAGTAACATATATTTTCTTTTGTTATATTCCCAGTTTGGTAACTATTCTAAATACATTGGATACATATAAGGTTCATGCAAAATCTAGTAAAAAATCATCTCCTCTTCCTTTCCAAATTGGATATTGTAAAGTAAATAATTGTTACGTCGTCCGTAAGAGTGGCCTTCTACAAATGTTCACATATATTAAAAACTATAGAAAATATACTTTATCCTTTAATAGTATATTAAAAACATCTGTAATCAGCTGAACTATTTTCTTATAATTTATCAATGAAATTACAAAATGACAAAAATCGTAAATATTTATTACAAAAATATAAAAATACAGTAATCAAGACTTGAATTCCTGTGGTTTAATATAATAAATACTTTATTTTTAAAAATTAAAAAATGACAGTTTAATGAAACAGTAAAATATATTATGCCAAAAAAGAAATCTTTTAATTAAAAATTTGGTTTTGCAAAACATATGAAGAAAATGATATTCTGTGGATTCTCTGATTTATGGTAATTTAATGCATTTTGCTCCTTTGAGAATTTATTACCAAGATAACTTTTCTTTTGACTCAATCTATCTTATTAAAGTAGAGGTACCTTTTAGATTTGTTTGGCAACATGATTTGCAGAGTTAATCTATATCTATATATATCTTATCTTATTAAAGTAGAAGTACCTTTTAGATTTGTTTGGCAACATGATTTGCAGAGTTTTAAAAAAATTAAAATGTTGTTTGGACACAAAGATAACATTTATGTTGGGTTGGGTTTATGTTTTTTTTTTTAAAATTGTTACTAAAGAAGTTGGCCACATTATTTAATTTGCTATTATGATATATTTTGATAATTAGATTATTTATTGGATCATTGTAATTATTGGTTTTATCATAATTATTAGTATTTATAGTTTTTATATAATACAAAGGTAAAAATATATTTCTCTCAAACAAGATTTGTTATCCATTAATATGATAGATATGTTATTTATTAATTTAAAAATTATATGGTTACAATATCAAATAAACAATGTAAAAAATATATATACTAACATTAGTATTTTTTCGTATTACAAGTATATTAAATATAATAACAATCATATAATAGCAAAGAAAGTGGACCATACTTTATAAAATCCAATAATTTTCAATTTGGTATAAGTTGATAATATTTTTATAAGTTAAAGTAAACACCCGTCCAGTCGGACGGGTCAAAATCTAGTTAATATTAAAGATTGTTTTCTACATTTGTTTCCATATTTTAGTACTATTGTGTGCTCCATATTTAGAATTTGTTTTCAGGGGTAATGAATTACTTGGTGGCTTAAAAAATGTTGACTAGTCCAACACTAATCTGTGTTCAATGGGTTTATAGATTTTATAATGTTGACTAGTCCAACACTAATCTGTGTTCAATGGGTTAATAGATTTTATTTTTACCTTTCCATATGCATTAGTAAATTGGTTAGATTTTTTTTTTGACAACAGTTATCTATTCTACTAAGAGACTACCCGCTCAGAGAATCAAACTGGAAATATGGAATCGACATATAACATAGCTAAAGGAGAATTTCTCGCACCGCGTGCAAGTTTGTCTGCTATTGTGTTTTTGCCCTCGGAATATGTCTGATCTTGAAATTAAGGAAGAAAGTCTTACTACGGCCGAATTCTTCCATGTGTGTAGAAAACGCTGGCCATTCTTCAGGTTCTGACACCATCGTCACCAGTTGAGAACAATCCGTTGCAAATACTATGTCTGAGTGCTGTAGGGTCTTCATACACTCCATAGCCCAAATCAATGCATCACATTCCGCATGTTAAAGTGAAAGGCTGCTTCTCAGATTCATCGCCCCCATCACTACTTCCTGCGAAACCATCTTTCGACAATACCAACCTTGTCCTGTGAATTCCTCTTGCTCCCTCCAAGCCCTAGCAACGTAACAAATCCTTTTTGGCCCTAATGATTGCCAATTTAATTCTGACTGGGAATGATCATGTTGTTTTTTCACTAGTGCTCCTTCCACTTCTGCTTTCTACAAGATTTCCAATGGATTTCCATTCTTATTCTGATAAATTTTGTCATTCATATTTTTCTATATAAACCACAAGATCCATGGGAAACAATCAGAATCGGCCTCCTTCGGAATCCTCCAAAAAAGATAATCTAGACTGGTAAACACATATGAGGACGGAAAAATTCCAGGTGGTGAAGTAAATTGGTTAGATAAAAATGGCAAATTATGGGTTCAATAGGTTGAGCACATTTATTTTCAATAAACATAATTTAAATAAAATGTGTAATATGTTTCGTAGATATTTATTTATTTTAATAGATATAAGGTGTTTCAGGCCGAGATTCAGACTAATTTCCAGTAGATTGTTACACCTCTAACAGGTAAAATCGATTATCAGAGCCAGCCTTTATAGGAAGCTAGGGAAACTTGTGCTCCAGCCGCTAGAAAATATGATATTTAGCAGCCTCATTTTGACAGAAAGTCCTTAGTAGCATTAGTGGGATTGGTGTGTCTCACTTGAGTTTAACATTGCGGATTTGACTCCCCTTAGAAGAATAAGCCACATTTTTACTTTTTGCTTCTAGCCATATATTTACTATGACTGCTCTGGTTGTTATCGTAGATATTTTTGCCTAAATCTCTATAACATGGTAACAAAATATGTAGAGTATTCATAAACTTAAATGAACACGTAAAGCTAGCTAAAGCAGTATTTTTTAAAATATGTATATATGATGATCCTCATATATGTTGTTTTTGGATGTAAATATTTTTTTTTCAGCGTCGGTGCAAACCTTTAGTAGTTCTTGAAAAAAAGAAAATATTTTTTGAGATCTTTAAAAGATTTTTTTTGTTTAAAAAGAAACATCATATCAATTTACTATACTATATTATATGAGATTTCTTTTTAGTAAATTTAATTATGAAAATGTACAAACAAAATATAGTTATGAATTATGAAAGTATACATTTACATATTTATTTATATAATTTTTTAAAACTATTTTAGAAATTTTGAGTTCTATCATGAACTAAATTTACCTAAATGAAGTAACTGAAAGAAAGTTGAGCGAGAAAGTTGCTCTCAAGTAACCCCTTGTGGGCTTAAGTCTAGTTTTATTGGGGAGTGCATTGTTTGACTTTTTCAATTAGGCAAAGGGTATTTCCCAAGTTTTTTAAACCAAAAGTTCAGTACTTTATATTTTATTACTATATTTTGCTTCTTAGACACAATATTTGAGGTGTTTTTTCACCAACCTGTTCTTGAGCATTGAAGTTGGGTGGTTGAGCATTTAATTTGAATCTGAGATCTGATGATATTTTATTTAAAATACAAGATGTCGGTGGCTATGGACAAAGATTTGATGGCTCTTTCATTGGAGGAGGAAGAAGAAGATGGGCTTCCCTTTACGATGACGCCGGGCTTCAGTTCGGCGGAGGAGAACGCCTTAAGCATTATGGGGAGACTTATGAACTCCGAATGTCAAAAAATGTCGGGGTTGATTCTCACTATGCCTAGAATATGGCAAAAAGAAGGAAGTGTAAGGGGTGTGGCTCTATCTCAAGAAAGGTTCCAATTTATCTTCCAACATGAACATGACTTACTTGATGTGCTGGAGAAAGGAGTTCAAACCTACAATGAATGGGCGATTGTGCTGGAGCGCTGGGTTGAGAACCCTCCCAAGGACTACTTGCAGTTCATTCTGCTATGGGTTAGGATTAGCAAAATTCCGGTGAATTATTACACTCAGTCGGCGTTAATGAGAGAAATGATTGGAGAAGTCAAAGTTTTGGCTTTCGTTCTGTCTAAACCCATAACTCAGGACTTCATAAGAGTTCAGGTGCGCTTCAACGTTGCTAAACCTCTGAAAATGGCGAGAGTGTTGGATATGGGAGAAGGGAGAATCACACGATCCACTTCAATTATGAGAAACTACATAAGCGCTGTTTTTACTGTAAGAGGCTGAATCATGAATAGAGCATTTGCTCTCTCCTGGTGAAGAAACGACAACTGAAGCAAAGATTAGAAGGAAGAACAGAAGGGTTGACATGAACAGAATTCCTAAAATCTTTTAACATAATGATCCTCTGTTTGGGGTGTTGGAAGAAGAACAAGTGGGGACTGATCCGCTCACGGGTAAACCAAAAATAGCCAAGGAGGTGCTGGAGGAGATGTAGAGGTTCCTAGTATCTGAAACTGGCAAAGACCTGTCAGTCAAGATTGACAAAGTGAAGAAAACAGTAAGGAAATCAGAGAGAAATCCAATCTCGCAAAAGACCATTCTCTGGCTGGAATCAGTTCTGATCATTACTATTATGCTTGACAAAGGAAAGGACAAATTTTTGACTATGGAAACAAGGAGGTGGATCGTGCTAGCTGGGATCTTAATGCTAACCCAAACAAACTGATGGCAGCTTCGATGAGAGCCAACATAAGCTCGTTCCCGGTGGGGGGGGGGGGGCGTATAAGTTCCACTGCAAAGACAAATTACGATCGGATAGAAGTTTCTTTGGTTCTCTGGCTGACTGTCCAACGGTGTTTCAGGCTGGTTTCTCGGAACCTTGCTCTTCCGGGACAGTGAGAAAGAGGGTCAACGTGAGAAGGAGACCTCCACGAGCTCAGAGACAGAACAACCAGCTGGCATTGATTCAGTCAAAATTGGTGCAGAGCTGTGGGAGAAGATAGGGCAAGCAAGAAGTTGGCGCTAGGAAAAGAAAGAAGACTGAGCAAGGAACATAAGTGTTTTCGCTCAATAAGGTGCAATGCCTTCAGGTGGTCCCATATGAGGGATCGCCCTCTCCTTATTGAGCATTGTGAGTTGGAATTGCCAAGTCTTGGGGCGGCCTCAAGACTTGACAATTCAAAGATTACGGGAGATGCGTCAAAACCTTTTCCCGGAGATTTTATTTTTGATGGAAACAAAAAATATTCGGAATGTTTTAGTTGATTTGCAAGTTTAGTTGGGTTATGACAATGTTTTTACCGTTGATCCGGTTGGATTGAGCGGTGGGCTTGCCCTTTTTGGGAGAAAAACATAAATAATGGATGTAAAAACATAAAGACTTCGTCGAGCAGAAGAAGAGGGACAGTTAGAGAGAACTGCAGAGCGAATGGTTCGAGCCTCACAAAGAGAGCAAATTGCCTCAACTCCACATACATCTCCTTCACCACGGCCAGTTCCCCTCTCCACTACTCATCATGAGATGGAGGAACAACTGTCAGCAGAGAGAATCCCTGCAGTATTAAGACTTGGACCCCACTTAACCCTGCAGTTGACAAGCAAGCAGAAGTACACGGTACAGCCAGCAAGCGTAAACCAGGACGCCCCCCAGGAAAAAAGAAGCAAGTCTCAGTTCCGGCAAGTCCAAAACTCCTAAAGGGCTCATGCTCCAAGAAGAGAAACCTACAACAAGCAAAGCCACCACTGCCCCGAAGAAAAGTTAGAACTGATAGCTCTAAAGGACGACCTACAAGAGCTTCCAAATCAGGACCATCAAGAGGCTCCAATACCAGAGCAGAATCGTCTACTAACTCGGTCAACCAGCCGATTTGTAACATGATACCAGCCTCGACACGACGAAAGGTGGATTTTCAGAATCCGCCTTCTCTCGGTCCTTAAAAATTATGAGCTGGAACTGTCAGGGGTTGGAGAATCCCCGGACAGTTCGACGTCTCCGGGAACTCAAGAGAGCTATTTTTCCGGATGTCATGTTTCTAATGGAGACCAAAAATCCCGACGCTTTTGTTTCATCGAAGACAGAGGCACTCCGCTACGAAAACTCCCATCTTGTTGCTCCAATGGGGCACGGTGCTGGAGGTCTCGCTCTCCTATGGAAGCAAGAAGTTAATTTAGAAGTTTTAAACTCTAATGCAAACTGTATTGATACCCGAATTGTATTTGAAGGAAAAGTCTTTTATTCTTCCTTTGTTTATGGGGATACAGACAGACCAAAATGTCGGCAACTATGGGAGCATCTCCTTAGCCTGAATGCGATTAGGGAAGCCCCATGGTTTCTCACCGGCGATTTCAACGACTTGCTCAACAACGAAGAAAAGGACGGAGGCCCCACGAGGGCCGAAGGATCTTTCTCAGAGCTACGTACTTTCTTCTCAGAGGGGGATCTCTACGATTTACAACACACCGGAGATTATCTATCATGGCGAGGACAGAGGGGAGACCATTTCGTCAGATGTAGACTGGACCGTGCTGTCGCAAATAGTGACTGGGCTGAGTTGTTTCCCAAGGCGCATTCTCAATACATGGCTTATGAAGGTTCGGATCACCGGCCAATAATCTCTTACTTTGAACCTGACAAGAAAAAGAGAAGACCCATGTTCTGTTATGACCGTCGACTCAAAGACAACCCGGAGGTCAAGGACTTAGTCACACGAATATGGAAAGAGGCAGGAGATATACCTGTCAATGACAGAATCTCACAAGTTCGCACAGCATTATCTGCATGGAGCAAGCAACAACGACTTAATAGTCGAGCTCTGATTGAGCTGAAAAAAAACAGAGCTGGAGGCGGCCCTCTCGAGCCCAGAGAACAATGTGGTGCTGATATCGAAAGTTTCGGATGAGCTAAGTGCTGCGTACACCGCTGAAGAGAGCTATTGGAAACAACGTAGCCGCCTTATGTGGCTAAGTCTAGGCGACAGAAACACGGGTTTCTTCCACGCCACTGCAAAAAACAGAAAGAGAATTAATGGCTTCTCGGTCATTGAAAATGCAGATGGGACAGAGGTGTTCGAAGAAGACTAAATATCTTCAGTCATTGTGAGCTATTTCAAGAATCTCTTCACTGCCATTGATGGAAACAGAGAAGAAACAGTGACCTATGCCCTATCGCCAATGGTGACAGAAGAAGATAATGAAGCTTTGATCTCCCTGCCATCGTTTAGTAAGATCAAAGAAGCTGTGTTCTCCATCCAAGCAGATAAAGCTCCCGGACCCAATGGGTTCTCAGTCGGGTTCTTCCACACTCATTGGGCGGAAATAGGCGAAGATATATCAAAGGAGATCCAAGGGATTTTTGAGGCAGAGATTATCCCGCCCAGGATCAATGAAACGCACATCCGCCTTATCCCGAAGGTCCATAGCCCTAAAGCAGTAGCCGAGTATATACCCATTGCCCTCTACAATGTGTACTATAAATCATCTCGAAGATCATGACGAAGAGGCTGAAACCCCTGCTGAACAGTATCATCTCCGAAAATCAATCTGCGTTTGTGCCGGGACGAGCAATAGCCGACAACGTCCTCATCACCCACGAAGTGCTCCACTACCTCAAGAATTCAACAGCTCAGAAGCGATGCTCCATGGCAGTCAAAACGGACATGAGCAAAGCCTATGACCGGCTTGAATGGGACTTTATTCGCTTGGTCCTTGAGAGATTGGGCTTCCACCAAAAGTGGATTGCGATGATCATGCAATGTGTATCCACTGTTACCTACTCTTTCCTCATCAACGGCTCGCCTAGAGGAAGTGTCAACCCGACAAGAGGAATCCGTCAAGGAGACCCTCTCTCACCATACATTTTCATTATGTGTAGTGAAGTCTTATCGGGCCTGTGTAACAAAGCACAAGAGGATGGTTCCCTTACGGGAATAAGTGTAGCTCGAGGGAGTCCTCGACTTAACCATCTCCTCTTTGCCGATGATACCATGTTTTTCATCAAAGCTACGAAGGAAAGCAGTCTAGCTCTCAGTCGTCTCTTAAAACGTTATGAGGAAGCCTCGGGCCAGTCCATCAACGCGGCCAAATCAGCTATCACTTTCTCAAGAAAATCCCCGGGATCTCTAAAAACAGCAGCGAAAAATGCCCTGGGAATCCAAAAAGAAGGGGGACTTGGCAAATATCTTGGTCTTCCGGAGCACTTTGGTAGGAAAAAGAAAGAAATTTTCTCATCCACCATAGACAGGATCAAACAAAAGGCGAGCAACTGGTCTAATAGATACCTCTCCTCTGCGGGCAAAATGGTCATGTTGAAGAGTGTTCTGTCTCCTATCCCCTCTTACCAAATGACCTGCTTCAAGCTCCCAATCTCCCTCTGCAAACGTATCCAGTCAGAGCTGACTCGGTTCTGTTGGGATAGACAAGCTGGCACTCGCAAAATGGCTTGGGTAGCTTGGTCAAAGATGGCGCTACCAAAGGATCAGGGTGGACTAGATTTGAGGGACATTCAAAGCGTCAATGACGCTCATCTAGCAAAACTCAGCTGGCGGATTATTAATAATCCTGAGAGCTTCTTAAGTCGAATTCTTATGGGAAAATACTGCAACTATGAGAGCTTCCTTACTGTCCATGTGCGAGCATCATGTTCACACGGATGGCGCAGTATCCTAGTGGGAAGGGATGTGATCTGCAATGATGCAGGATGGGCTGTTGGAAACGGTTCCAGTCTCAACATATGGGACGCACCCTGGCTCAGTTTCTCTAACCAACAGCGACATATGGGCCCTGCCCCCGAGCAACATCTACATCTAACTGTCTCAGACCTTTTCCTCCCGAACACAGACTCGTAGGATGTGGAAAAGATACAGCAAGTACTCCCTTTCGACGAGCAAAGCATCCTCTCGATAAGACCAAGACTCACAGGAGCTCCAGACAAGTTAATTTGGTTAAAAAACGCCTCGGGTGATTACTCAACAAAATCTGGCTACTTTGCAGTTTTCAACAGGAAATTCGAATCGCTCACACAAGATGCCAATCTACCTCCTTTCGACTGGAAGAAAAATATCTGGAACCTCCATGTCGCCCGCAAGGTACAGATGTACCTGTGGAAATTTTTTCATGGAGCACTTCCGGTTTGGAGAACAGTTACGAGCAAGGAAAATACAGGTTGACGGTAAATGCAAAAGCTGTGGTTTACCTGAATCTATAGATCATCTATTTCTCAATTGTGGCTTTAGCCAGCAAGTCTGGAGAATCGCCCCTGTTTCACCAGATATTGAGAGTAGCGGATCGCTAGATTTAAGGAGCACTTGGGAAAATCTATGGCCTCGCAAGTCCTTACCCCCAACGGGTGTTGTTGAGGGTCCTCTTGCCCCCTGGATACTTTGGCAACTGTAGCTATCTCGAAACAACCTGGTCTTCAATGATAGGCGATGCTCAGCAGAGGAGGTTATCTCCAAAGCCATCGCAGCTGCAAGGGAGTGGAACCTAGGCCAACAGAAAACCCCAGCAGGGCCTCATCTAGCATCGAGCCCCCCCATCCCCATTGCACGGACAGCTACGATTCGTACAGACGCAGCATGGAAGGAAGAAAAGCAAATCGCCGGTCTCGGTTGGACAATCAATGATAGCAAAGTAACCTCCTCCTTCTCCGTCGCAGAGCATCATGTTAGATCTCCCCTTATGGCTGAAGGTCTGGCGTTGAGAGAAGCAATAACAAAGTGCAAGGAACTTGGAATCTCGAAGGCCCGATGCGAATCGGACTCATCAACACTAATCAAAGCTCTGAACTCAGAGTCTTCTGCAGCGGAACTCTATGGCATCGTGGCGGATATCATCGAGCTTAGCTCCTCCTTTGATTTTATCTCTTTTGTTTGGATACCTCGTGAGAGGAATGTAGTTGCAGATGCATTGGCAAAACGGGCTTTGGCCGGTGAACTAGCCATTATGGCTCCAACTAACATTGGTTAATGAAGTTAATGAAGTTTGTGTTTCAAAAAAAAAGGATGTAAAATTTGCGGATAAAAAAGTCATTGACAGTTTGATTTAGTTTGGTGATTTCACCTTTTTTTATCTTGTGTTTATGGCGAACCTTCTGATCATAGTCGGTAAGTTGTGTGGGAAAGAATTAGTAGATGAGGCTGCATACGCAAAGAACCTTTGTGCATCATTGGAGATCTTAATGAATTCTTAAGTAACAGAGAGAAGTCTAGTGGTCCTCGAAGAGCCGATGACTCCATTAAACATTTTTCTGAAATGCTTCAATGTTGTGGGATGGATGAGTTTAACAGCAAATGAGACAAATTCACTTGGGGAGGTTGGCGCTGGAAAAAGTGGATTCAGTGTTGTTTGGATAATAAATTTGGTAATAAAGCTTGGTCTTCTCTGTTCACGGGGTCTAACCAAACGTTTCTTGAGAAAAGAGGATTAGATCATAGACCGATTTTACTCAGATTTTATGCTTCAAGGGAATCTTTCAAAGGTCAATTTTGCTTTGATAAGAGATTATGCCGCCAGCCTGAGGTTTTAAAATAAATTAAGAAAGCTTGGAGTGGAAGGAACCAGAATGGAAATGACAATGTGGGCATAAAAATTGGTAAATGCAGAGCAGTTCTAAGTCGTTGGAAAGAGAAAAAAAAATAATGTTAAAGATAAGATTACCTTTCTCCAACAGAGGCTGGAATGGTTCCAATCAAGAGATTTTCCTTGTCAGTTTATGATAGATATGGTCCGAAAAGAGCTGCTCCATGCTTATAAAGAAGAAGATACTTTTTGGAGGCAGAAAAGTCGAGATAAATGGCTAGTGTTTGGGACAAGAGCTCAAATTTTTTTTCATGGATCTGTCAAGGCTAATAGATCTAGGAATCACATCTCTAAACTCAAGGATAATAACAATCAAGATCAATGGTCTGATGGAGCTAAGGCTGAGGTTGCTGTCGAGTACTTCACGGAACAATGTAAGTCCTCCAACCCGAGGCCTCCAGATTTTGAGAGTCTTCCACCGAATGTTACAGCTGATATGAACAACTCTCTAACCAGTAAGGTGTCCAAAGAGGAAGTTAGAGATGTTATTTCTTCCATCAATGGGGACAGTGCGCCTGGCCTAGATGGCATTGATTGGAGCTTTCTTTCAGAAGTACTAGGGTATTATTGGAGAGCAGGTGACAAAGGAGATCCAAGAGGTGTTCAAAACGGGGGTGATGCCAATTGATTGGAATCTCACTTATCTTTGTTTGTTGCCGAAGATACCCAATCCGGAGAAAATGACAGACATAAGACCTATAAGTCTTTGTTATGTCCTTTACAAGACAGTGTCCAAGATTTTGGTTAAAAGAGTTCAGCTGTTTCTCCCATATCTGGTATCAGTCAACCAATCGGAATTTGTTAAGGAAATAAACATCTCGACAATATCATTATCGCTCATGAAGCAGTTCATGCCCTTAGAGTTCACCTGACCATGGCAGAATTCATGGCGGTAAAGACTGATATGTCGAAGGTATATGATCGTGTTGAATGGAGTTATCTGAGAAGTCTAATGAAAGTGCTTGTGTTTGATCTGAAGTGGATTTATTTGGTCATGATGTGCATCACTTTAGTTACCTTTGCTATTCTAATGAATGACCAGCCATTTGGGTTGACACTGAGTCTCCACCATCGATCGACGCTCGACTAACAACACTAGAAGATCTGTTCAAATCATTTGATTACAAGTTTGATGGAGTCTACTATCCGCTTAATGATAATATGGATGGATTAACTTCACGCCTCGATGTGTTACAGCAAGAAGTCGATCCCATTCAGAGACAACTCGATTTTCAAGCAGAAAGATCAACATCAATCGGCAGACATCACCGACCGTCGATCGACGATCACTCAGAAGACCTTTAAACCATAGTAGAGATATATGAGATGGTAGAAGAAATCTACAGAGCTTTGGCTAGATTAGAGGATAAATCCTACAAGAGATATGATGAGATTTACTTCCCATTCAAAAACATCATCAGTAGATTGAACTCATGCACGGAGATGATGCAGAAAGAAATAAAAGCTATTCAGAGACAGCTTGCGAGTTGTCCTGAAACATCATCATTGATCGACAGAGGATACACAACATCAATCGACAGACGTAAATCAGCAGCGATCGACACACCAACATCAACATCGATCGACGACGAGTCTGCATCTGTCTGCGAGAAGCTAGATAAGATGTATATGTTCAATGCAAGAGGAACTAAAGGAATTATCAGATTATGGTTATGACATGCTTGGAAGGCATCACTTCAGCACTGATAATCTAGGAGAGAGGCTACAAATCATATCAAATGCAACAGAAAAGATGAATGAGAGATGGACCAGAGGATATGATGCCATAAGAAACTTCATTGCTACATGGTTCTAGATGAGCATAGATAATGTGGATACTTGGTTTCCAACAAGTAGCTGCTTTTCACCATACTAGTCAATCTACCTCCAGAGTCAAGCTAAATGACTATAACAAAGCGCTGAGTGGGAGGTAACCCACTAATAGATAACTTTACTTAGTTTATTTTCTTACTATTATTTATTTCGTTTTTATTATATTACAGGTCAAAACAAAAAAAAATATCGAGAAGACGATTACCAGCATATCGACCAACGCGTCCAGGTCGACATTAATCGACATCGATCAACATTTAACAACCGACCACGATCGACGGACACATCCACCATCAATTAACATTCATTCTAGTATGTTATATCGTTCTTACTATATAAACTTAGTAATGATATATTTATCACCCTAACTCCGACTAGATTTACATTGGGGATAGTGTAATCTAAGTATGGGGGGAGGTCTACTAATATCTAGTTTGTTCATGAGTTTTATTAAAAGGTTTTCATAATTTGTTTTATTGAGTCAAGAAGGGGACAATGAACTTTTCAATTTTTACTCGATTAGCACTATTCTTAGATTTACTTATTACAGAAGGTACTAAAATACTAAAGTGGATCAACATGTCAACTATGTTCACACTTGCTGAGATTGTTTGAAGGAACCAAAGCTGATCTCTAACTTAATTTAACTTAATTTCTTTTCTTGGGGATTGGTATATAATGGACAGGAATCCTCCTTTGCAAGTCTGGAAGGTAAAACTCTCTCTCTCTCTCTCTCTCTCTCTCTCTCTCTCTCTCTCTCTCTCTCTCTCTCTCTCTCTCTCTCTCTCTCTCTCTCTCTCTCTCTCTCTCTCTCTCTCTCTCTCTCTCTCTCTCTCTCTCTCTCTCTCTCTCTCTCTCTCTCTCTCTCTCTCTCTCTCTCTCTCTCTCTCTCTCTCTCTCTCTCTCTCTCCGGCATTTTAACTTATAAATGATCGAAATGGTTTCCTGGATGAGGCAGAGGGGTAGGAGTGTCTCCAATGACCCCATTATTCTAAGTTTGAAAGGAATGATCACACACTGTGGAAACGAGGGGTAGGAGTGTCTCCTATGACCCCATTATTCGCTAAACTTTGTCAAAAATAGTGTTACAAAAGTAGACAAGTCAACAAGATGGACTGTATCAGCATCAACATTCATTGAAATTGAAACTAATAAAGATTCAGAGAATAGAGAAAAGAGGGAAGAAATAGATCAGAGAAGACTACATGTGTGTTCAAAAACTTGCTTGAGTAAAAATCCAATTGTCTGTTGATCGATACTCCCAAGGTAAAATATGCTTTTATTTATGTAAGAAATAAGGTTATATAGTAGACGGGATTGTCAAACAAGATTTGCTAAATTGCTGGCTAGATGAATTTGGTTGCTATAATAGGATATGGTATAAAGTGCTTCTGTAGTTAGGAAGTATTTGATAAAATAATGATTATAAGTTTTTAAATCTTGTGAGTCCCTATTGTTTTCAAACTTCTTTCAGAGAGACTATCGATTGTTTTGCTTGAAGGCAAGTAAAATGTTAAGTTTGGGGGAGTTGATACACCATGGAATTTACATGTTGTTAATCATGGTATATAAGTATTTTAAGATATAATTATTTTGTTTTGGGGATCTATTTAATATATTTACAGGTTCAGGAGTCATTTCGAGTAAGATGGTGATTTTGGAGTATTTCAGAGTATTTTAGAGATTTCACTGAGCTGGCCATCGACCAACACAAGTAGCTCGACATTGAGAGATTACAATCTATTGATGCGAACGCCTAGAAACCCAACTTGGTCACAGCCGAATTGAAGCCCAAGATTCTACACAAATGTCAAGAATGCCTTTGACAAGTTTTAACCTAATAATTAAGTGCTCTGCATTGTATTAGGTAACACGCTTTCATACTTCTTATTGTCTTGGAACTCTAAATTTCTATCTATTTATCTATGCAGTTTTATTTACATCTTGTTATGTTTTGCTTAGCCATGTCTGAGTAATTCACCTTGTTCGGTTTAGGGTTCAAATAGGATATGAAGGATTAGCCAAACTATAGAATTGCTAAGTTTCTAGAGATGTTCATCTTGAGAACTGTGTTAAATTCTTGTGTGTTTAGAGTAGCTAACTAGAACCCTGTTAATAAAATAGTTAGGCGCAAGCGACGGCTTGGTCTTCTACCAGAATAGATTCTCTGAGCTAGGATTACTAGAAACAAACGGAAGTTGATCTAGGAAACCTAGTGGACATTATTCAACCCGATTTTAAAGCTTGCTAGAAGACCATCGATTAATCATATAGATTAATCGATCGATGGCTCGAAAGGTGTATTGATCGGTATTCCTATAGAATCATCGATCGACACTTTCTTCAGATCAACGAACAGAAGTTGAGGTCTGAAGATCTAGACAAGCGATAGTCTAAAAAACGGAATTTGATCAACTATTGCCTTTGTTGAGTTTTCATATATCTTGCATGCATATGCTTAGTATCTGTATTTATATAATCATGATTTCCTGAATAAAAAATCTAGGCTTAACTCTTTATCATTATTGTCTAAACTCTAATCTAATCAACTGAACAATTACCTGTTCACCACTGCTATTTCAATTAATCATTTTCGATCTACCTTAATTACTGTTGTCTAGAATTTATTGTGTGCTCTAATTCTTTGTGGATTGGATCTCTGATTAATATCATAACTGATTTTTTTATTTGAGAAAATAATTCACTTCTTATATTAATTTGAGTGAGATCACTCCTTGCTGCAAAACAATGGGAAATCAACCAAATAGTTATAAATAATGTGTTTTATATGGAGATCTCTACAAAGAAATGTGTTGTGAATCTCCTAACAATAATAACTACACGTATATTTCTTTTATTCATATGAAATATAACATTACATGAATATATGGTCCCTAATTGTCAAATTAAAATTTCATATGTATAATCCTCCCAATGTTCTCTATTTTATATGTGATACCACATTTTTGTTTAGTTCATGTACGTCATGAAATTTCATATGTATAATCCTCCAAATGTTCTCGTTATCTAAAATTTTGTCAAACCATGGACTATTTGAAGTTGCACCCAAAAAAAACTTCCGCCATTTAGTTATATAGTGTCACCCTATTTGCTTTTGTCACATACTGATTGCATATACAATATTCAATAAAATTGTCAGTACCAATCATATTCCAACATATATTATAGTATATTTAATCGATACAATTTTGAGCTAAAATCCCGATCAGTTTTCCCAAAGCTCATAAAAATCTGGTCTGAAATTGCAGTGATAGGATACAAATTCTGCCAAAAAAAACATTTATACCAAGTTATATAGAAGAATTTATACTAAATCTTTCAACTACTAAACCAATTCTATTTGGTTTATCATCGTATATTATTATTAAGAATAGTAGTTGAAACCAAACATTTTCAAATTTACACATGAAATGTTGAACAAAATAACTAACTATCTAATCCTAAATTAAACTTCGCATTTGGTTGGCAAAAAAAAAAAAAAAAACTTCGCATTTCATAATTCATTTAATGTGGAAAAATATTTTTTTTTTAAAACAAAATATCGGTCACTATCAGCCCATCCCCAAAGTCAAGGAATTGCATAACACAAACATGCAAGTCTCAAGAGTGTAACGTATCTGGTCGGCCAAAGGCGGTGAGTCGACGCCGTGTTCAACATTACAATCTTATTATCTGTCTCCAAAGTTAATATAGTCACCAATATATTTGTCAAACTTTATACTCAAACGGAAATATGATAATCTCAATATGTAGTTTTTTAATACCCAAATTTTCAAAACAAGACTTTAGAATCATGCATGAGATCAAACTTGTTTCATTTCATGTCAATAATATTATTACATGGTCTTTTATCGATTTCACTTTATATTCTCTTTCATTTCATAATTTTTTTAAATTTTTTTTAATATTTATTAACATTTTTATTTTGAATAAATATCAACGGGTGAGAACAAAACTTGTTTCTTTGCTGAAAATGAATAAAAAACTTGATCAAACACATCATATCATATATAAACTAAAACCAAATCATTGTGTCTATTTATCCGCTTTCCTATATAAAACTTATGTTTTCGAACATATATATAACTTTTGCTTTTCAAAGAAAAGAAACATAAACTTCTGTTTGTTGTAAATCAGCGGGGTTAGCCTAGCGGTACTTGAGAAAACTTTGGTTTCAATATAGTCTTGGATTCGATTTCCACTGGCCACACGGATATGAGTTCATTGCTTTTGACTCACTTGAATGCCTAAGAGAAGGTCTTTCTGTGCGTTGTACCTCCATCTGGGAATTAAGTCTGAGTTATCATTGATCCGGATTTAACCATTTTCAATTACGAAAAAAAAATTCTGTTTGTTGTAGTTGGTTTATGACTTTATTTTATTTCATCATCTCAATCATGGCCTCATGGGCGAAAAAGATAAAATGTAAATAAAAAGCAAAAATCAAAATCTCACATGAGCTAGACGAGATACGTGTATATAATTATATATCTATATATACATGAGACCACCAATTGGATCATCAAATACTTGTGGTCCCCTAATAAAAACAAGATCATCGTCAAACAGAGACTCTACAAATGGATCACATGGTGTGCACAGTTGCCACGTGTATGTGCCCCACACATGACCAAAATTTATCTTAAACACATTTTTTTTGTTTGCTAAAATTTGCTTAAATACATTATTTGATAGCGATGCATCGTATAAACTTAAACTTATAATTGAGTAATTATCTATTCGGTCAAATATTTATTTTAAAGTAAAGTTTTGGGGGCCGCATAATATACATATATAATCACGTGCATGGTGAATAAATGATTACCTATAAAATATTCGTACAATGAAAATTAATATCAAAGTGGCTCCTCGATCACCTCAGGGGTCGGAATTGTTTTGAACGTTGGATCGTGAGATAATCAAGTAGTGTGTAAAATTACACGTGTTTATATGTATTGGTCACAAAGGTGTTGTTGATCTGTCTGATGTAATGGCTGAGTTGTCTGCTTGACACTAGCCACCAGCCTAGATATGGTCACTGGGCAGTACGCAACCAAATGTCTGATTCAAAAATTATGTTTTATGTATAATTTATTAGGAAAAAGCTTACAAAATTTTTATTTTGAAGGTGAAAATGCTTTTTTATTTTGAAAGTGATGATGATAATGCTTTTTTCTTTCTTTTTTGAAGTTGTTGAAAGCTCTAAAGTTTGATGCCTGTGAAGCAAGGAACAAGGTCTGTGGATTACACATGTGGAGCTTTGAGTAACACACAGTGACGCGGGAAAATAACTGAATGATGATGTGGCGAAGAGGAAGTCGTTAGAACCAGATATATCGGAGATATGAATAACAGTGAGGATTTGTATCTATCACGATATCTCAGGGGAGATATTGTGTGGGGTGTATATAACCAAATTACTTTGGGTAGATTTAGGTTACGGTTTTTAGTGTTTTGACATGCTTAAGCAAGAAGGGTGTTCTTGAGAAGCAGTCGAATAGGAGAGTATCCAGGTTGGGATAGCTTGTCATGTGTTATTGTCGAGTGACAAGATTAGTAACTGGTCCGTCTCTAGTCGTGTGTGACTGAGTATAAATCGGATTAAACAGATCTAGGAAGATTATTTAAAAGGTTTCTAATTAATCAAGGAAGTGTTCTTGGAAAGTTCTGTGCGTTCCTTATTTACTTATTGTCCCTGAACTTTCATTTGGTATCAGAGCAGGGAACCTCTGTGGTATCTTATACCACTAACATGTGAAGATCCTGCGGAGATCATGGACAGTATGAAGGAACTCATCACGTTACAGAAACCAATCATGTTATACGGTGGAAATTTTGGTCACTGGAAGGCCAGAATGAGACATGTGATCAGGGCGATTAACGAAGATGCATGGACTGCCGTTGAAGAAGGATGGTCAGCTCCCACAGTCATGATGGAAGATAAAACTCTGGGTCCAAAACCAAAGGATCAATGGACTGAAGCAGAAAAAGCTGCATCAAAATTCAATTCTAAAGCTTTGACTGTTATCTTCTCATCAGTTGATCTGGATCAATTTAAGATCATACAAGGATGCGAGTCTGCCAAGGAAGCTTGGGATACCCTGATAAATCATTTTGAAGGAAACACCAGTGTACGACGTACACGAATTGATCATCTTGCATCTAGGTTCGAAAATCTGCGAATGGGAGATGATGATCCTATTGATGGTTTTATTTCCAAGATTAGCGAGATTGCTAATGAGTCTTCAGTCCTTGGTAAGAAGTACGAGGAGAAAGACTTAGTGAAGAAATTACTGAGATGCCTACCTCCTAGGTTTGATGCATACAAAGCTGTTCTAAACATTGCAGTAGACACGGATGAAATGAAGTTTGATCAGTTATCTGGGATACTGAAGGTTCACGACTTGGAAAAATCTGATCGAGCATCAAATTCTCAGAAGAGTATTGCCTTCTCTGCTGACTCTAGGGAAAGTGATAGAGTTACCAAGATTGAAGAGAATCTAGGATTAATGGCTCGAAACTTCAACAAGTTTGTGAAACGCATGGAGAAAGGAACAGGTCGCTCAAATAATCGTTTTCAGCGAGGGGAATCTGATCGAAGCAGTTCTCAATACTCAAAACAAGATGCATCAAGAACATCTAAGAAGAAGGATCTTCAGTGTCATGAGTGTGAAGGATACGGTCACTTCAAGAATGAATGTCCTCTTACTAAGAGAAAGGAGCTGAAGTGTATTGAATGTAAGGTTATTGGCCATACTAGGAGTGAGTGTCCTAACACTCTGAAGAAGGAAAAATCGCTTGTGTGTTTCAGTGACTCTGAGTCTGAAAATGACAGTGAGGAAGAAGAACTTCATCTGAATTTCATGGCATTAATTGGACAGGAAGATGATGAGAAATCAGAATCAGGCGATGAAGAAGATGACAACACTCTTGGTCAGGATCTTGAAACAGAGTACAAGACTCTCTTTGACAAATTTGCTGAGCTTAGCCATGAAAACTTGCAACTTCTCAAAGACAAGGCAATGTTGAAAGCGCAAGTGAACATTCTGGAGCTAGAACAACCATCGGGTCAGAGCTCTAATCTCTCAATTCTGAAAGAATCTGATCAAGAGGTTCTGTCTTTGAAACGAGCAGTGGTAGAACAAGAGAGATGTCAGAAATTGTTTGAAGTCAAGATTGAACAACTGACCAATCTACTAGCAGAAGAGATGGACAAGAGTAAACTTCTTCATAATCAACTTGCAGAAAATCTGAAGAAAGTTAAGATGCTCACCTCAGGTACATCAACACTGGATCATCTTCTTACTATAGGACAATGTCCTAGCACCAACAGGGGTCTCGGGTATCAAGGTACCAAGTATACAGCTGAAGAGAAGGGAAAACAAGTTGTCTTTGTAAAAGAAGCTGTAGAAGAAGAGAAATCAGTATCTGCAACACTTCCTCGAGTCAGTATCACGAGAGCTTCCACTCAGAAAGGAAAAATCACGAACTCAGTACAGATTTCACATCGAAGAAATGCATGTCAGTTCTGTGGAAAACGAGGACATCATGTTAAGTATTGTTACTTCCGAAGACATCAGTATGAGAGAGCTTGGAGACTAAACCTGTGCTTCATGGAACCAACTCTCTATGGTCATGTTTGGATAGCCAAGCGAGACTTGTACCCGAACTATAAAGAAGTACAGCAAGTTGTGTCACATGACAAACAAGATGAGCTACACACCAATCCAGAGACTGAAATTGTGTGCAACCTTGCACGAATACATAGTGAGAATGAGTTTGTGAGTAATGTTGCGTATACTAGTGCTGAGAGTAGCAATGCAAATGATACCCCTTGGTACTTTGACAGTGGCTGCTCTAAACATATGACTGGAAAGCTGGAATTTGTCGAGAAACTTGAGCTTCTGCAAGGAGGCAAAGTCACTTTTGGAGATGGTGGTCAGGGAAGAATCCGTGGTGTAGGAGTACTGGAAAGACCAGATCTTCCTCGTCTCATAAATGTCTACCTAGTGGATGGACTCAAGGCAAATCTGATCAGTGTGAGCCAATTGTGTGATGATGGATTGGAAGTCATTTTCAATAGTAAAGAATGCAGAGCTGTTGATGCAAAAGGAAATCTAGTTCTGTATGGAGTTCGTTCAGGCAACAACTGCTACATGTGGAAACCATCACAACTGTGCTTATCTGCAAGAGAATCCAAACTTGATCTTTGGCACAAGAAGCTTGGACACATGAATACTCGTGGGCTAACAAAACTAGTGAATGTTGAGGTTGTAAGAGGAGTACCTGAACTCGAAAAAGAAACGGATACAGTGTGTGGAGGATGCTGTCAGGAAAAGCATATCAAAGTGCAACATAAGCAGATTTCAGAGATTCACTCTAAGCGTGTTCTTGAACTTGTACACATGGATCTCATGGGTCCAATCACACCTGAGAGCATTGCTGGTAAACGCTACATTCTTGTTATGGTTGATGATTTCTCGAGATACACTTGGATCGATTTTCTGAGAAAGAAATCAGATGCACTGGAGAGCTTTCGTATCTTGGCACTGCAACTTAAACAAGTGAAAGGAGGCATTACTCAGATTAAGAGTGATCACGGAGGAGAATTTCAAAATGAACATTTTGATAAATTCTGTCAGAGCCAAGGAATCCGTCATCAATATGCTGCTCCTAGAACTCCACAACAAAACGGGGTTGTTGAAAGAAAGAACAGAACACTGCAGGAGATGGCTAGAGCAATGTTATGTGGAAACAGTGTCCCTTCTGGTTTCTGGGCAGAAGCTGTAGCTACGGCTTGTTACATAATCAATCGAGTGTACGTGAAGCCAAAGACTACAATGACACCCTATGAGATCTTCAAAGGGAAAACACCAAATTTGAGTCATATGCATGTTTTCGGATGTCTCTGCTACATATTGAACGATCAGGATCATCTAGGAAAATTTGAGGCTAAGAGTGATGTTGGAATGTTTCTTGATTACTCTACAAACATCTCAGCTTACAGAGTCTTTAACCAGCGCACCAAGTTTGTGGGTGATAATGCCAATGTGGTGTTTGACGACAACATAGGCTTTAATCAAGCTAAGGTGACACAAACGATTGAGTGTGTGACACAGCCTGTCAGTCCATCAACTGAAACCGAGCTCAAAGATGAATCTGGAGATGAAAATGAGCAGAACAATATCAAAGTCGATCTAGACAAAGGAAAAGTTCATCGCAATCACTCCTCATCTGACGTCATTGGTGGAGTATTTGATGAACGAGTCACCAGGAAGAAAAAGATTGACTTTAAAGAGATGGTGAAGCTGGCGTTCTTCGTGGAAGAGATGAACAACGTTGAGTGCTTCGTGTCTCTCTTTGAACCTAAGAATCTACAAGAAGCTCTTGAGGATGAGTACTGGACTGATTCAATGCACCAAGAGCTTGAACAGTTTGAACGACTTGATGTGTGGGCATTGGTGCCAAGACCTGCAAATGTGAACATCATTGGGACGAAATGGATTCACAAAAACAAGACAGATGAGGAAGGAAATGTGATCAGAAACAAGTCAAGACTTGTCGGACAAGGATATGCTCAGATTGAAGGTGTGGATTTCGATGAGACCTTCGCTCCAGTTGCTAGGCTTGAATCGATCAGACTGCTATTTGGCATGGCTTGCAGTCTTCGAATCAAACTCTATCAGATGGACGTAAAAAGTGCTTTCTTAAATGGGATACTTCAAGAAGAGGTCTACGTCTCACAACCTAAAGGGTTTGAGGATCCACATTTTCCAGATCATGTCTACAAGCTTAAGAAAGCTCTTTATGGTCTAAAACAAGCTCCACGAGCTTGGTATGAGAGACTAACTGAGTTTCTCATTAAGGCTGGCTTTCAGCGAGGTGGAGTAGACAAAACTCTGTTCATAGGAGAAAACGGCAAGGACATCCTAATCATTCAAGTCTACGTTGATGACATTATCTTCGGAAGTACCGATCAATCGATGGTGGATGAGTTTGTCAAGACAATGACGAAGGAGTTTGAGATGAGCATGGTAGGAGAACTGAGTTACTTTCTCGGTTTACAAGTCAAACAGCTCCCTGATGGCATCACGGTATCTCAAAGTACATATGCCAAGAACCTTATCAAGCGATTTGGGATGCAAACCAGCAAAATTGCTAAGACTCCGATGAGTACATCCACTAAACTCTCGAGAGACGAAGAAGGAAAACCAGTTGATGAGAAGCTCTACAGAGCTATGATTGGGAGTCTACTATATCTCACTGCAAGTAGACCGGATCTGTGTCTAAGTGTTGGAATATGTGCACGATACCAAGCTCATCCGAAGGAATCCCACATGAATGCTGTCAAACGGATAATCAAATATGTGAAAGGTACGTTGGATTTTGGCCTTCATTACACCTTTGAAACTAACGTGAATCTTGCAGGATTTTGCGATGCTGATTGGGCAGGGTGTTTAGATGATAGACACAGCACTTCCGGAGGATGCTTTTTCCTTGGGAACAACATGGTCTCATGGCACATCAAGAAGCAAAATTGCGTCTCACTATCAACAGCCGAGGCAGAGTACATAGCCTTGGGAAGTTGTTGCACTCAACTACTCTGGATGAGGCAGATGCTCGTTGATTATGGTATAATTTCGGAATCTATGCTTGTTCATTGTGATAACATGAGTGCCATAAATTTGTCTAAGAATCCTGTTCAGCATTCACGCACCAAACATGTGGATATTAGACATCACTTTGTTAGAGAATTGGTGGAGATGAGGATTGTGACGCTTGAGCATGTACCAACAGAAAGACAACTGGCTGATCTTTTCACAAAACCATTGGATTACAACACCTTTCTGGGAATGAGGAAGGCGTTGGGAATCATTGATCTCTGAACAGATTCACATAAGAGAGGAGGACTGCTGTATATAGTTGCTTTACCTGTAGGGATGTCGTCACACAACCAAATCCTTGCCTCAACAAGTTTTCTTTTGACAGTTACTTGCAACAGCTCCTGATATCACACTTATCTGGTTCGATGAAGAAAGACACTCATCTTGAACTAGGATGCTGCAACATTCTAAGTTTGAGCACTGATCACTGTCTGGATTGAACAAGGAAACACTGGTGAAGGTGAGTGGCATGTAAATGAAGTTGTGCTATACATTCAAAAGAAGGAGTGACACAAGAAATTGGAAACATAATTTTCTAAAATGAAGGCCTGGAATGATGGATACTCGTGTTGGAGCAGGGTGCTATCACACTTTGACTCTGAGTTCGATCACTGTCCGGACTAGGCAGAGGAAGAAGCTACCATTTGAAGCAACCCAGCTGGAGTTGGGTGTTACAACACTTAATCTCTGGACTTGATCGTTTCTTCATTAAGAATGGTAGATGACCTCTTGGTGAATCTTGAGAGTATTATGTCGTGCTGAGAAGAAGAGGCACACACAAGATACTTACAGTGTTTCCAGACCATACAGATAAGTGTTATGAAGGAGTTGAAGTTTGAGTGACAGTCTTTTGAGAATCTCGTCTGTGACAGCTACTCGGCTGAGAAATAGCTACAGAATTGGGTTGAGGTCATTGATTTACTCTTGAAATTATTTTTGATGAACACCTATGAGTCAGCAACAATATCGGTGGTTCTTCTCTTGAACAATGGACACCTTTGCGTGTCTTGACAGAATGTACAGTGTCTTGTGGTTACTAATTGTCTATTGCTCATGTGTCTTGCTCGTAATTCTTATCTCTCTCTGGTTCTCTTGCCTCTGTGAGTGAGTGTTTTCAATACATGGTTTAAATTTCAAGTTGCTGGACTTGATTAGATCTCACTGTTTTTCATCGTTGGGCTTGTGTTGCTTTTGGGATTGTGTTCTAGTGTTATGGGCTTTTTATGATTGTGTCTGCTAATGGCCCATTGGCTAAGTTGTTTTTAGTAGGGTTGACGCTCAGGTCACAGCAGTTGCCTCTCTTGCACAAACACAACATGCAGCCGCCGCGAAGAAGTTCTCGCCTGAATCGATCTGTGAGCTCGCCGACAAAAGATGAACCAATCTGGCTCAATGACCCTACGCCCGGTGAGTCCTCGAGGGGGAGTAAGAAGCGTGTTCGCCGTCGTCGTTCTCCAGCTCCGGCCGAGTCTACCGAAGTCGCCGCAGACTCACTGTCTGACGATGATAGCGGTGGTGAAAATCATACCGATGTTCCCATCGAAGAGACTCTTCTCCCAAAAGAGCCAAGATACGCAGAGAGTCGAGCTGTGTTTCAAGCTATGTATGAGGCACATCCAGAGTATCTTCGTCCGTCAAGGCGCCCCCTCTCAGCTCGCTTTGCTACCATGGCTGCACGAGGAAGGTACTGCATTCTGCGCGACAAAAACTTTGTGCCTCAGCAGTGCCTGGTGCTCACCAACAAGAAACTCGCAGAGGTCAGAGAGACTGTGTTTCATTCCGGCTTGATCTACACAGTGGTTGACTCCGACGCCTTCCAGCCGACTGTGATTCGAGAATTTGTTGCTAATCTGCCGGATGCTGAGGAAAGAGATGATGGTGTTGCAGTGTATCTCAGAGGCTCAGTTGTTACTCTGTCTCCGGGGCTTATCAACTCACTGTATTGCATACCTGGTTCTGAGGAAGATCCAAACTGGCGTGATGAGAACATCGATAACGTCTGTAGCTTTCTTTCTGGTGGAAGAGTGAATCGTTGGGAGAATATGGCTTCGAAGTTTCTCACGTCATCAAACCAAGTGCTCTACAAACTTGTGTGCGCGAATTGGCTTCCCACCATGAATTACACATCAATGAATCAGGAACGACTCAGGTTCGTTTACATGATGTACCATCACCATGGGTTTAACTTTGGGAAGATAGTCTACGAGCAGATTCTCTCGATGGCCAAGAAGGTTCTAACTAAGGAGTCTCGCAGGATCACCTATCCTACTCTCATTCAGCAAGTGCTCATGTGCCAGCGTGTTGTGCCCCCGGATCCCAATGATTGTGAAGAGATGGGTTATCCTAAAGCAGTGGTTAAGGACAGAAAGGCTGGAAGAGGAACGGGAGCTGATTCGCGTCATCCTGATCTTGCTGCAGACATTGATCGCCTCATCGCAGACCTCAAGAGTGTTCGTGTTCGCCTGAGGAGTAAGAGTATCATTTTTTTTTGTGCTCAGTAACTCTTGCTTGTTTGATCTCAGTTCTTTTATCTGTATGTGCACCTAAGCAGGGGGAGAATATGTTCCACGAGAGGATGATGGAGAAGATGGAGGAGGCGAAGGTGAAGAATCTGATGAGAGTGATTCTTTTTAGTGCTTGTGTTTTTAGTCTGTTTTCTCTAGTGTGATTGACCTGCTATCTCTAGTGTGCTATTTTCGGTTTAGATATAAGGCGGAACGATGTATGAACCTCTATGTGCTTGGCACTGTTTGATAATCTAATCTATGTTCTCTTTCTACCGTAATGGTCACTATTTGGTGTCTGTGTTTTGGTCTGCCTTCTGGTGTTGCTTGTGCAGGTCGCTTAGGGTGACACATTCAGATAAAAAGGGGGAGAATGAAAGCTCTAAAGTTTGGTGCATGTGAAGCAAGGAACAAGGTCTGTGGGTTACACATGTGGAGCTTTGAGTAACACACAGTGACGCGGGAAAGTAGCTGAATGATGACGTGGCGAAGAGGAAGTCGTTAGAACCAGATATATCGGAGATATGAATAACAGTGGGGATTTGTATCTATCACGATATCTAAGGGGAGATATTGTGTGGGGTGTATATAACCAAATTACCTTGGGTAGATTTAGGTTACGGTTTTTAGTGTTTTGACGTGCTTAAGCAAGAAGGGTGTTCTTGAGAAGCAGTCGAATAGGAGAGTATCCAGGTTGGGATAGCTTGTCCTGTGTTATTGTCGAGTGACAAGATTAGTAACTGGTCCGTCTCTAGTCGTGTGTGAGTGAGTATAAATGAGATTAAATAGATCTAGGAAGATTGTTTAAAAGGTTTCTAATTAATCAAGGAAGTGTTCTTGGAAAGTTCTGTGCGTTCCTTATTTACTTATTGTCCCTGAACTTTCAGTTGTAATTCTTCTTTAATGAGAAATTTATTTAAGTGATACATGTTTATTATTTTGATGAGAAATGAAAAAGATTAAAAGAACTTTGTCGACTTGAACTGGTTTTATGGTCAAGTGGCCATGGGCAGCCTGGGACGTTAACAAGTTTCTGGTTCAATTTTACTGGTATGCGAAATTAAATTATATTATTCTCTTCACATAACATGGATATAAATCCATGTTTTAGGACTCATTTTAATGTTCCGGAGGAAGAGACTATTTTTGAGTTTACGGTTCTATTGGATTCAACCAGGTTAAAAAAATACCAGTTCAAAAAAAACTGCGTCGAATTCTTTTTGTGATCTGCCATGTGTACAAAGCAACCCAAACAATTTCATTTTTTGCTACAAAAACCCAAAAAAATATTTTAAATAAAAATAGTATAAAGAGTAGTCCTCTGGTGTAAATTGTAGAATATTTTACACGTAAAACAGAATAAATTTGTCAAGGCCTTGGAGATCCACATGCAACAGTCTTTATCAATCCAAAACGGAAAAGTATGGAGCTGGTTTGTCTGTGCAAGAAACAAATAAAAAATAGTTATAATGTATTACTTAATTAAGAAATATATATTATATTTTATAAATTGATACATTATGATAACTTTAGTTAATTCTCAACAGAAAAGGCTGAAATGAAGAAAAAAAATGTAAATGAGAAACCCTTTTATGAAACCTAATATTTCCACTTTCGGCGAGAAAGGGTTGTCACGATGGAGGCCAGGCACCCCAGGATTGTGGAACTATCCACGTAAAACTTTTCTGTTTGCCACAAAGAAGCTCTTGAATGTTCAAGTTCAAGAGTGGATAGGAATTATCAAGTTTAGTTTATATATAACAATGTTTATTCGTTCCTTCTTTAACTTACGTCAAAATCACATATGCATTTCTTTTCGTTTCGCTATTGGAATAAAAAGAGGAGTATTTTGCCCCCAAAAAAAAAAAAAAAAGAGGAGTACATATATAGCTAGATAATAGTCCATTTCTAGTCACACACAAAATGGATAATCTTTCTTAGGGGATAAGAATAACCTATTTCAATTTGACAAATTAGAAGAACAAAATCCGTCCTTCAATTTACGTCAAATTCAAAGTGATTTACACACAATATTGGCCTTAACTTTCATACAAATTAAGAAACATATAAGCTAATCTAGGGTTGTATCAATAATTACAATTTTCTACTTCCTATTTTTATTTGAACAAACAATTTTCTACTTTCTATCAAATTTATTTTATGTATTCAAGTTAAAACATAGTTACATAGTACGTAGAAGATTCATCCACACACAAATGCTTTTTTTTTTCTTTTTATATCCCAACATATGCCGTAAATTGCCTTTCTTCTTGGCTTATATTATAAAGGCCAATAATGATTGTCTTATCTCTAGTGATAAACGCATATGGCACCATCCACCCACTGTGTGACTCCTCACAACAAATAAAATTTTAAATTAAATGTTATGTATATGTATAAACATTACATATACATATAATCTGTATATAGATGCATGCATCAAGGATGCGTCTATATTTTAGAGAGATCTATAAAGCTTTTGCAAAAGTGCTTCCTCTAGTAAAAACGACAAAACACGCAGAGAAATCCAAACCAAAAGTGGTTTTGTGACAGAGAGAAAGCTCTTCAAGATCCAACCAAAAATCTTTTTTTTTCTCTTCTTTTCCTTTTTCTTCTCTTTCTTTCTTTGAGTGGTCATATTATCATAAGAGAGATAGGAAGAGTTATCCATGGATGAAGATGGAAACTTACAGATTAGTAATAGTAATTACAATGGAGAAGAAGAAGCAGATCCAGAGAATAACACTATGAACCAGCCACTCCTTAAGAGACATAGAACTCTTTCTTCAACTCCTCTTGCTTTGGTTGGTACCAAGGTTTCACACATCGAGAGCTTAGATTATGAGTATGTCTTCTTTATCTAATAGATTTAAATTCTTGGTCTCAGTCTCTTTCTATAAAGCTTTTGATATCTACCTCAAAACAAAAAGGATGGATTGATCTTTAATTTCTTACTAGTCTTACTCTTGTTTTCAGACTATCTTCATTTATATAAAATAAATAAAAATTGGATGAATATATCAGTGATGCAGACATTATTACTGTAGTAATACATCAAGTTCTCTCACTTCTTCAATTTTCCGCAAGCAATCAATAGCCAAATCTTAAAAAAGAATCAATGTCAAGAACTTGGGTCACCTTTTGTTAAGTTGTATGATTAGCCTTGATCTTTATAAAGCTTTAATCTTTACTCTGTTTCCAGACAATCTTCATTTTTATATTTAAAAAAAGCATGAAGGAAAGTATTCAGTGATGGAGACATGAACTTTTGTAATAGTTTTGTTAAAAAAAAAATTAAAATTGTGATTACTGCAGAATAAACGAGAATGATCTGTTCAAGCACGACTGGAGAAGCAGATCAAAGGCACAAGTGTTGCAATACATATTCGCAAAATGGACATTAGCGTTTCTTGTTGGTCTCTTAACTGGTCTCATAGCTACTCTCATCAACCTCGCCGTCGAAAACATCGCCGGTTACAAACTCCTAGCCGTCGGCCACTATATCGCTCAAGACAGGTATTGACTCATAATTAAAAAAAAAAAATATATATATATATATATATAAATATATATGTTCAATTGAGTTAACTTGTATGACAAGGCTATGTTGAAATAGGTTTGTTACAGGTCTGCTGGTCTTTACGGGTGCGAATTTGGGTCTGACTTTGGTGGCGACAGTACTTGTTGTTGTCTTTGCTCCTACGGCTGCTGGTCCTGGGATTCCAGAGATTAAAGCTTATCTTAATGGCATCGACACTCCTAATATGTTTGGTGCCACCACCATGATCGTTAAGGTTTGTATCCTAAACCTTGTGAGAACGTTCATGAGCACCATCTATTAACTGTTTGGCTCATGGATTTTTTGCTGTATTTTGAAATATAGATTGTTGGAAGTATTGGAGCAGTTGCAGCTGGACTTGATCTTGGCAAAGAAGGGCCTTTGGTTCACATTGGAAGCTGCATAGCTTCTTTGCTAGGTCAAGGTGGACCAGACAACCACAGAATCAAATGGAGATGGCTTCGTTACTTCAACAACGACAGAGACCGAAGAGATCTTATTACATGTGGATCTGCCTCTGGAGTATGTGCAGCTTTCAGGTCACCAGTAGGAGGAGTTCTCTTCGCTCTTGAGGAAGTTGCCACGTGGTGGAGAAGCGCTCTTCTATGGAGAACCTTCTTCAGTACAGCTGTTGTCGTGGTTGTACTGAGAGCGTTCATAGAGATTTGCAACTCCGGTAAATGCGGGCTCTTCGGCAAAGGAGGACTCATCATGTTTGATGTGAGTCATGTAGAGGTTAGGTACCATGCAGTGGATATAATCCCTGTTACATTGATTGGTGTCATTGGTGGCATTCTTGGAAGTTTGTACAATCACCTTCTTCATAAAGTCCTTCGTCTTTACAATCTCATCAATCAGTAAGTGATTGCTTGTGAGTCAAGAAAACATCAAAAAGATTAATCAGTTTAACCTAAACATTTGGTTTGATCATTGCTTGTGCAGGAAGGGTAAGATTCACAAGGTGCTTCTAAGTCTTTCGGTGTCTCTCTTCACATCACTTTGCTTGTATGGGCTTCCTTTCTTAGCGGAATGCAAGCCTTGTAATCCTTCAATAGACGAGGCATGTCCAACAAACGGAAGATCAGGGAACTTCAAGCAGTTCAACTGTCCCAACGGTTACTACAACGATCTAGCGACTCTGTTTCTCACAACCAACGATGATGCAGTCAGAAACGTGTTCTCATCAAACACTCCTAATGAGTTTGGTATGGTTTCCCTGTGGATATACTTTGGCCTCTACTGCATTTTGGGGCTTATCACATTTGGTATAGCGACGCCTTCCGGTCTCTTCTTACCGATCATCCTCATGGGTTCTGCGTATGGTCGGATGCTAGGCACGGTAATGGGACCTTACACAAAGATTGATCAAGGGCTTTACGCGGTTCTTGGTGCAGCTTCACTCATGGCTGGTTCCATGAGAATGACTGTTTCTCTCTGTGTTATATTCCTTGAGCTCACCAACAACCTTCTTTTGTTACCCATTACAATGTTTGTGCTTCTCATTGCTAAAACAGTTGGAGACAGCTTCAATCTGAGTATCTATGAGATCATTCTCCATCTGAAGGGCTTACCATTCTTGGAAGCAAATCCAGAGCCATGGATGAGGAATCTCACTGTAGGTGAGCTTGGTGATGCTAAGCCTCCGGTGGTTACACTTGGCGGAGTAGAAAAAGTTGCTAATATAGTGGATGCACTAAGGAACACAACGCATAACGCCTTCCCGGTATTGGACGGTGATGCTACAGAGCTTCATGGGTTGATCTTGAGAGCACATCTTGTTAAAGTTTTGAAAAAGAGATGGTTCTTGAATGAGAAGAGAAGAACAGAAGACTGGGAAGTTAGAGAAAAGTTCACAGCGGTGGAGTTGGCCGAGAGAGAAGACAATTTTGACGATGTTGCAATCACAAGCTCAGAGATGCAAATGTATGTTGATCTTCATCCTTTGACCAACACTACACCTTACACAGTGGTGCAGAGTATGTCAGTGGCTAAGGCTTTGGTGCTCTTCCGGTCAGTCGGTCTCAGACATTTGCTGATTGTTCCCAAGATTCAAGCTTCAGGAGTGAGTCCCCCTTCTTTCTTCAAGTAGCAATCTTTCAAGAACACTACTAAAAACTTGTTTCATGTCTTCTTTTTGCAGATGTCTCCTGTGATAGGAATATTAACAAGGCAAGATCTAAGGGCTTATAACATTCTAGAAGCGTTTCCTCATTTGGATAAACACAAAAGTGGAAAGCTGCGATAAAAGAAGCTTAAGAAAAAGGCAAAAGCAAAAAAAGCTTCTTTACGTTTTGCTTATGTTGAGTGATTGCATCATCTTTGCAGTATGTGTCTTCTTTCTCCCATTCTTGCTGATATTTATTCTGTCCAGTTTTGCTTGCATTCTTTCTTTTAAGATCCACAAACAAAAGCATATACTGTTGTTTCGTGTATTTGTACTTTCTACCTGTAAAGCTCTATTTTTTACCTCTATTCTATTAATTCTTCAGCATGACCAATTGATATTAGTTGTGTCCACTTTTTTAATTTTATAACTGTTCATTAATACACCTTTAATATACCTTATTTAAATTTAGATAACTGCTAAATTTAACCACCATGTTATAATTGTATCTGCCAAAAACGGTTTCCACTTTCTCTTTATCACTTTTATCACGACTGTTACGATCATTATTAATATCTCAGAAATAGAAAAAAAAGTTTTGCCCGCGACACAGAGTTACGGAACATTGAACATGATGAAAAGAAGAAGATATAATTTTATTTGAATCTACGTTGAGTTTACGTTTGGTAGTCTATATTAGTTGAATATATAATTATGTGATAGCCTGATAGGTTTGACCAAGTAATTAATGAAAACAAGTGAATTAGATGATTAAAAGAATGAAAGTGGCCGCTGTTTTTAGAAAAAAAAAAGTGGCTACTATTAGGGGAGAAGAATTGCAGAGCATAGGGAAAAAGATAACATGCTATTTTACCCTTCATTAATATGAAAAAAAAAACGACAGAAATAGTCAAATTTGGGTAATATTTTTTTTGCTGTAATATTATGTGTGCTATTATGTGCAATAGTAGTATTATTATGATTAAATATGAAACCAAACTTTAGTGAAAAACATATAATTTGCATTTATTTAATTACTATTTGATTAATAAACAAAATAACTTTATTTTGGTATTTAAACAAAAATTCGTTTCTGTATATTTATGACCAAATTACAAAATTTACGTGTGAAATGACTATTACGCAAATGTATAGTTATGAATCATCACTAATTCAATACAATTATCAAAAAAAATAGTAATAATTTAAAAAAAAATATTTTACACAAATATGATTATAAAAAGACACAAATATGCTTACAAAGAAAAACAAAAATATATTCACTAAGAAAGACATAAATCTATTCTATTAATTTAGCAGTATGACCAATTGATAATAGTTGAGTCCAATATAAAAAATATATGGAACCTATAACTATAACTGCAAAAACCTATATATAACTGTTTATATGCCTAAGATATAACTACAATAACAAAGAAGTTCCATAACGATAAATTCTTATTTTTCAGGAATGTCATATTTTTTGAATATCGAACTCCTTATCATGGAGTTTAAACTCTTATTTTAAAGGCCTATCTATATCGAACTTCTTATCGTACTAATCTCAATTTTGAATTTTGTATATTTTTCAGCTACATTTATAGGTTCAGAGATGTGAGAGAGACAAAATAGATATATCATAGAGAAAAAATTAATATTCAGAGATATAATTGGTTACAGCCTGAATTTTATAAAAAATATATTTCTTAAAAAATATAAAACAAAAAAATATATTTTTCCTTTTAAGGATGGATCATAAATTTGGTTCAACTATTCAAAAAAATCGATTTGGAGATGTAGGTTATGAGTATTTTATTCGGGTGAGTGCGGGGTGGTAGAGTTTGGATTGCGGGTACCCGCCGATCCGAAAAGTATTTAATAAATAAAAATAAAAAGAAAAGTGAACAATTTTTTAAAAATATGGTAATTTTAAAAACAATTTTAAATTTTTAAAAATATATAATTTTTATTATAAATATTTTTTATTTTTATAATAATTAAATTAAATAATTATTTTAAAAATATTTATAACCCGCGGATAATCGCAAAATTGAATGGAGCGATGCCGGTACAAATTATTTGTTTGCGTGTTGTGCATGTCATATTTTTTAACCAAAACAAAACTGGAACCCGCGGGTTGGGGGTTCGACCGGCAATCCAGCCCTAATCGAGCGTATACTAGATCAATTTTTAAATTAATGTTATTTAATAAAAATATATTTTGATTAAGATTTACACATGAATATGATTACAAAGAAAAACACAAATATAATCACAAAATACATAAATATGAAAATTAAATTAAAACAAAAAATACACCCGTCCTTTATATGAAGTTGTGTCCAACTAATATTTTTTCATGTTTTCTACCTAAAAAATAAACCATATATTGATTTAAACAAACTGTATATGTAACTACTTTTTATCGGACACATATTTTGTAACTTCCTCTCCAAATTTACTGGTGACCACTTCTTTATATTAGTCAAACCAACAGATTATTAACCAATAGAAGATAAATATATTTCTACTAGAAGGAAAATGTAACCGTATTCTACGGTTCTTTGAAAATTTTGTTACTTTGAGATATATTAATAACTGTTGCATCACGTAAGTGTTTGGGTTCCTTTTTATATGTTACATAATATATTTACTTTTTACAATTTTAACAATTTATTGGTATGACCAACTGATATTAAGTATAACCAACAGATATTAGTTGGGTCCAACTCAAAATATAATTGCGTCCAAATGATTATTCATGTAACCACTTTAATAAAATAAATTTGTAACTTCTATAGAATACGTTAATTAATTTGTAACTGCATCTAATTGTTTCTTCATAAAATAATGATGTACATGTAATCACTATGTACTATCCCGCTACTCCTTAAAAACTGTCTGTTTTCAATGTATATAGTTCAAAAAATTAATTAAAAAGCACCAAATTTGTAAATGCATCAATATATCTTATTTAATCAAACCAAAATCTATTATATTAAATTTGGAACATAATCTATTGATATATATATTTACTTTAACTATTATTTTTCTTTATTTAAATAAAAATTAAGGGCTCTAAAATAATTAGAATATATTTTTAATTATAACGTGGATTTTATATGTAGGTTGACGGGGCTTAACTGGTTTAAGCCAGTTATTAATAAAATCCACAACCCGGGTTATTAATAAAATTTAATTTTATGATTGACGGGGCTTAACTGGTTTAAGTGAATTTTTAATAGAAATAAATATTCATGTGAACTCATTTAGTTTAACGGGTTTTAAATAGGTTATTCAAATAAAAATATTTATTAAATGTGATTCTACTTAAAAGTTAGGGAAGACCATTTTAACCCAACTACATATATATATATATATATAACAGAATATGTTAAAAATATTTTCTTTAAACATTTTTCAAAAAATTTGTTCGGTTTTAGTTGCGGGTTGAGTTTGATATTAGTTTTCGAATGTAATAATTTAAGAACCGTTCGAGTATATAGATCATGTCTAATAGAGTATGAGACTTTTATTTTTGGAACGATTGGGATATAAATATTCTTGACTAAATTATATTAGGTAACTACTAAGTAAATATAATATGTTGCAAACTTTAGGAATAAAGTTTTAAAATGGTTTCTGAAATTCATATGGTACAAATGTAAAGTTATGTAATTTGACATATTGAATATAGTCACCAAAATATATTAAATTAAATAATATTAAACACTAAAATAATTATAAAAAACAAAAAATTAAATTAAATTATTAAAAAAACATAAAACAAAACATATACCCGCCCTTTGAAGGGCGGGTCAAAATCTAGTACACTATAAGAATAAAATCAGTTCGAGTACATTTGCATATCTGTTTGAATTTGTCTATTAGTTTTGATGTTATATTTTCTTTTTTTTTTGGTATATGCGAGTCAGAACCTCTTATAACTCATTTGAATCAAGAATGTATATAAAAAAAACTAGGGAAAATTACTATAATAGCACTAACTAGATTTTGGATCCGTATACCCGTGCATGTGTATATTTTATTTAATCACATGTTTTTGATAATTGTAAAAACATTCACGATATTATTTAATATGTTATCGAGCTATGACATTGTTATATCTATATTTTTAAGTGTACATTTTTAAACTATGAGCTTTTATTGTTATTGTATTGTATTTTTTTATTTTACTTGGTAAACTTAACATAAACTGTATAATATTAGAGCATTTAATTTAGATTTTTGGTTTTTATTAAAAAAGAAACTCTAAAATCTGTGATTTGAATTTATTTTTAATAGTTTTATTTTAAAAGTTATTTTCAATAGAAACAATTAAAACAGTTGTAAAAGTAACCCCCAAAAAGATAACAATCAATGTATTCGTAGTATATTTAGGAAACATAAATTTGAATATGGAATTAATAAAAAAATAAATCACTTTTAGTTAGCATGATACAAACTATTAAAAACTATCCAAATTTTTTCAAAATATATAACACATTTGGATTTAAAAATTTTAAAATATAATCCACTAATGTATGAATTTATAAGATAGATGATTATATGTCTTTGTGAAAAAAATGATTATATATCTCTAAAGGCCTTAAATTTGAGTAGAAAATTTAAACTTTAGGTTAGTCCAAGATGTTGAAGGGAAAATTGTATTTTTTAGCCCAAAATTACTATGTGCCATTACTTTTTCCGGGTAACCTAACGACCCTTAAGTAATAATTTATTTTTATTAAAACGACGTAATAGGGAAAAGAGAATTTAATATTTAGAAATAAGTATTATTTGGTTGGCAAGTTTTTTGGAAGAGAATATCGTGATTGCATTAGTTATTAGATCCCTTTATTTAAATGCTGACTGCGTAGAATTGGGGAAAAATATTCTTTGTTGATTTGTTTTTTTAATGATCGTAAATTTAGGAGTCGTTTTGGAATGTCTTGTATTGTAAAAGGAAAATAAGTTTAATTAGGTACGATTTTATATGCAAAATAAGTTTAAGGTGATTCTACGAATATACAAAATATAAAAAATTGACAAAGAATAATAAATATTTGACTTTTCGAACCAAAATCTAAACCATAAAACAACCAAACCATATATTTATAAAATTAATATACAAAATGTTGGTATGCATAATCATAAAAAATATTGTTCTCTGTTTATATCATGTATATATAATAGAAAATGTGAATATAATGGTGTAAATAAGTTTTGATATGAAGAACATTTTATAAAAGAAAAATCTATATGGTTTGTGAATACTTCAAAAACAAAAATCTATACGGTTTGTGAATACTAAATTTTATAAACGGCAGAATTAGCTTATATTAACACAAATGTGAATACTAAATTTATGAGTGATCTCGGCCATTACCAAATTATAAGCCCAAAACAATATAATAGGTGGGTAAAGTGTAATGTTATGTCAACGAAATTTAAGTAAACAAATTAAAAAGTAAAACTATAGAGTTGTGATGGCAGTGGCATGGATATGTAATTTTTATGCAACTATAAAGGCTAATTCTTTTTTGTACTTTTGATTTAATAGTTTAGATTCATTTTTTAATTACTAGATTAGTTTATAATTTTTTTTAATTACTAGACTATTTTTCATACCCATATACCCTTTTTTTTTGTTAACAAAAAATATATATACCAAAAATACCATTATTATTTTTTGTTACGTCATCAAAAGTCTGCTGTAAATGAATAAATTTGTCGAATAAAATCTTGACACGAGATAACAGTTTTCTTATTTTCTGGCAGATTTATTACCTACCGCAATCTTATCAAAATATACTTAAAATTAGTAAAGACTTTTAGAATAAGTCCACCATACGTTACAGTAGATTTGTTTACATTGGCAGACTTATTTTCTGTTGATAGCTTTTATATGGCATATTCTTATTGTATGATAACAGATTTTTAATATGTGGAATATTTTCACACTGTAATAGTTTGGCAGATTATTTTGTTTTCGAGGTAGCACACATATTTTATTCGTTTATAAACGATAAACTTTTCGAAAAAGTATCCTTGCAGCAGATTTATAAATTAATAACAGAACTAACTATATATGTTAGCATACTTTTTCTACGTCATGACAAATTTTTACGAGTAGTATGTAGTAACAAAATTTTTAACCTGGCAGATTATGGTTTAGTAATTGAACCAATTATAATTAAAAATTCAAGTTAGCTAATCAAAATTAATAAATTTTGGTTAACTAATAGAATAAAAATCGACCACTGGCCGCCATCAGTTACTAAAACCTAGGTTTAGCCGTAAAATTTCTTCTCCAAGTTACGATAAGAAACGACCTAGAATAAATGTTCAATTTGTCATCGGTTGGTCACAATTGTAAAATATGTCATGTTGCTTAGACAATTTGTTCTAATTTGCTATTGTTTCTAGTTAGATAATGTTTCTCTTTTTTGCGGTTTAGACAATGTCTATGCATTACTCGTTTCTGCTATCTCTTTCAAGGATTCTTTAAAAGTAGAGTAACATTAACCATTGGACAAGAAAATAAAGATATGTTCACAATTCCACAGAGAAGTAAATAAGTTTGGTTTCTAAAACATGAAATACTACATATCTGCAACCTCATCATAGATCTCGACAGCTAACTTAATACGCTTTTTCGGGATGCATTGGTCAGAAAGTCCTTCAAAACCGCAACCAATCACCTTACACTCAATATACTTCATGGCGTGAACACCACAGTCACCAGTGTTTAAAAAACCCACACGCAGCATATATATGTATATATATCTTAAACCCCTAATCTGTTACACAACAAAAAGTACTCATACCTCCTATATTTCTCTATGCAGACATTGAAGCTAATAATACAGTTGATGACACACCATGCCAGAGACATCATCAGTATTCAGAGGAACTTGCAGCTCTTTCCAAAAAAAAAACTACGATGATACTGTCCAGCGATTCCTTGGTGATCTAAAGATAGATTGTATATTTCTAGAAGTATTCTGCATTATAAGGAGTAAAGTGAACAAAACAAGAAAAACAATGATTCCTTAAAAGCTTAAAACCTGAACAACAATAACAACAACACCCAAACTGATTTCAACATATGGACAGACGGAAAACACTAATATGAACTCTGTGATGAAGAAAATGGAATTCAATGATATCCAAAAAAAAAAAAAATTGAATGACAGAAACTAACCTTTGACTGTACAAATGGGTGAATTAAACTGATTGAAGCAGAGATGAGCTTATAAGAATGTGGAAATCAACGATAATAAATGATAAAAGCCTTGAAATTCGACAGAACTGTTAATTTCAAAAGGGATATTTAGGATCCGTCGACAGGGTTTCGGATTCACTTCTCATATGTGAATCGAAGATTTTAATGGTAGAGTAGAGAGCGTATATGACCGAATCGATGATGAATCATGTTAAAAAGAAAGATAATCGAGAGTTTGAGGATTTCACAATTTGGGGATTTAGAGTTTTTGGGGTAACGGGAAGAGAGAGTTATCATGAGGAAGTTTTTTGCTCCCTCAGTTCGGTTATAAGTGTTGTTCTACGGCATTTCACAGCAATCAAGAAAGGCAATGTAATACCTATTTTAACCTTATTAATTAGTGTTTAATGTTTAATTTATTTCATATCATTATTACTAGAAGACCATTTTAACCTCATTAATTAGTGTTTAATGTTTAATTTATTTCATATCATTATTACTAGAAGATCATTATTCAGTCAAAAGGATGTTGATTCTAATTTCTCTTAGTCGTCATCTTTTAATAATGTAACAGTTTCACATACAAAAATCTATAAATGCTTAATTAACTCCTTTAGTCAAATATATGTGCGGTTGATCTGAAAGTAAAGTAATGCACGGACAAAGAAAATTTCAATGTTAAAATTAAGCATGGAGCCAAAACTAAAAATTTTAAACAGATGTTGGAGCCAAAACTAAAATTTTTAAACAGATGTTGGAGCCAAAACAAAAATTTGATTATGCTATATATTGACATGAACAATCGATTGAATCACAATCACTCATGGATTCTAACTTTGATCTGAATATTTCATATATAGCCAATGAAAATGAGTTTTTATGATCTAAATCAAACACCAACAGATGAAGAACTAGATACACTCAATCTCGATAACAAAGAAGATGATGATGAATTTGTTAATAGTCATGTCTATGCAAGCGATCTTTTGACTAAAACAGATCAAGGTAATATTTTTCTTTATTTTTATGTAGATTTGTTCTAAATTTTACTTATAGTCTTTTTATCAAAAAATTACATATAGTCATGCTTATAACAATTATAAGTCTACAAGTCAACAAAAGTTTCTGGTTTTGTTTGTTTCTCAAATATACATGTGTTTTTGAAAAACAGATTATGTTTGCTTTTTTAATAAGAACTTATACTCCAATTGTCGTTTTGTTTCTAACTTATGTGTATATGTGTTGTTAGTATATTTCAGATTTTCAGTTATAATCAATTATTTTACTTATGTTAATATGCAGAGATATATAATGACACAGAGATTCCAAGTGGCAAGAAGAAAAATCTCTCGAACATAGAAAGATAGGCAATCTATAATGCTTTGTTGGAGAGAAGCCATGATGGAAAACTGAAAAACGATACTACTCGAGAAGTGTCTGAATGGTTTTTGTTATCTATCCGAACTGTGCAGCGGATTTGGAAACAAGCAAAAGAAACTTCAAATGGTGAAGGAGTTAATGTATGCCAAAAAAAAAAAACAGGACGTTGTGGTCGCAAGAAGATTCCTCTTGACTTGAATCAAGTTATGGTTATTCTATTTCACAAGAGAGCAACACTTCAGTCGCTCTCAATGGGTTTGGGTATGACTACTTTAACATAGCATAAACGTGTCAAGGAAGGTACGTTTCGACGTCACACTGATGCTATCAAACCAGGTTTAAAGGATGAAAATAGAAGAGATAGGTTGAAGTTTTGTTTCTCCATGCTAGAAAAAGACTCTTTGACTCATGAACCAAAATTCGTTTATATGTACAACATTGTCCAAATTGACGAAAAGTGATTTTATATGACAAAGAAAATGGAGAAGTATTATTTGATTCCTGAAGAAGAGGTACCACATCGTACATGTCGAAGTAAGAATTACATTCAAAAGGTTATGTTCTTAGCGGCGATGGCTCCACCGAGATTTGACGAGGAAGGAAAGGAAATATTTTCTGGAAAATTAGGAGTGTTTCCTTTTGTTACCATGCAACCGGCTAAGAGGCGAAGCAAAAAACGAGATGCTGGAACACTAGAGCTAAAAACATTAACTTCTGTGAAAAGAGAAGACGTAAGAACATGTTTGATTGAAAAAGTCATTCCAGTGATTCATGAAAGATGGCCAATTGAAGATCTGGGGGAAGACAATTTTCATCCAACAAGACAATGCAAGGACACATGTCCAGTGTGGTGATGAAGAGTTTAAAGAGGCTGCCTGCAAAAATGGGTTTGATATACGTCTGATGAGTCAACCAGCCAATTCACCACATTTAAATATTTTAGATCTTGGTTTTTTCTGTGCAATCCAATCATTACAACATCAGACATGTCCCAGAACCGTAGCAGATTTTGTTCATGCTGTGGAAGAATTATTCGAAGAATACTCTGCTGAAAAGGTTAATTATATATTTTTGACCCTTCAATCGTGCATGAAGGAGATCATGAAAACTGGAGGTGACAATAGATATAAAATCCCGCACATGAAGAAAGCTACACTTGTTAGAAAAAATCGTCTTCCTCTTCAGATAAGTTGTAATCTCTCATTGGTTCAAAGCGTAATGACTGCATTAGCATCTTCATAAGTTTAGTTTCCGGATTGTTGAACTCATCGTTAGAACTATTTTATTTTTCAGATTTCGTATTATTATTATTGTGTTTCTTTTGTTTGTTTACTATCTTGAAATAATTTTTGTCTTATAAATATTGAGTATTATATTGTGTTATGTGATCAAACTAGAGTAGATCTTAAGGACGCCTGATCTAAAATTTAAATCAATTTTTAGTTTAAAAAAATAAATGGAACCAAAATAAGAAAAATAGAAAAGTGAAAGAAGATTTCACATCTTTATTATGATAAAATAACTTGCAATGCATCAACACCTTATTTGATTTTAAAAAGAATGTGAAAGATAAATCTTCAACATTTCAAGTATGGCTTCTTCAATTGCTATGTCAGGGTGAAGCTCTCCTTCATCATAAAAGAACAATTTATTCAAATCAAAATCACGTTTGACACGAAAGCAAACTGTGGCAACTGGTAAGTCATCTTTCTCTTTGCTCTCTTTGCAAACTCTGTCAACTGGTAAAACATCTTTCTCTTTGCTCTCCTCGTTCTCCATTTTAAGTTGAAAAGCTATACATATTTGAAGAGAAAAGAAGAAGATATCGTAATATATAATGAGTGGTGCAAATAATTTTGGTCTATCACTATTACTTTTTTGTTGCTTGGATATATATATATATACATGTGTGTCTCGTAATACACGCTACAACAAAGTCATCAGTTTCAATTTTGGACTTTTTTGACTAGAAATGATATTAATAATTGAAAGGTAGAAAAGTCTTTTCTTGTCAGTTTATGCATGGAATTTAGTGGACGTCATCTATTTTGACACAAGAAAAAAATCTGTAGAACGACACTTATAACCGAACGGAGGGAGTATTATTTTAAGCTTTTATCTTTTATGTCTGATCAACAAAAGCTTCTAACTCTTCTAGAGTCTTTCATGAATGAGTTTATGAATGAGTTTTTTACTCATGGTTAAAAGTGTTTATTTTTTAAATTGGCTTAATTAATTTAATGGATCGGGTATTTTGGACTTTAACTCACATTTTATTTTTTATTTTCATATGTTATTCTAGTCATTATATAAAAAATATATGTTATTATAGATAATTTCCCTACAAAATAAATCAAATTCTCTTGTGACCAATATATACAAAAGAAATGGTCAAAAATTGTAAAGATGTCTAAACTTTGGTGCCAGCTAAGCTCCAAACATGCAGTTTCCTACTCTTGTCTCCACTAAATAATAGTACTAACATCTTTCCCTTCTTTTCAAAACTGTGGTATAACCCAAAAAAGAGTAAATAACAAAGTTTACAGTTAGAGAGATTCAAGGATTAAGTTTCACTTACGTTGGTGGATCACAAATGCTGTCTGTTCTGTTTTGTTAAGAGCAAAACATGATCGGTTTTGCCCTCTGCGTCATTCATTCCACAAAGAGCATGCCCACTTTGTTTCAGACAACAATAAAAAAAAAGAAACTTTTTTTTGTTAAAACTAAGAGTAATTGTTGTCATGACGAAAATATGGCTGATGTGTATGCAAGACATACTTGTTATTGTCTGCGGGTATATATAACTTTCAAGCTGCCATTTTCAGCAAGCTCAAACTTTTATGGTCTCATATAAAGAACACGATAAAAGATACTGATCCCAGCATAAAAGAGATGTGACAGTGTCTGTATGTTTGTATGTTATTTCAAGGTCATTCTGCATTCTAGTGTGTTGAAGTCCTACACCTTTATTATTTTATACACAGAACCCGAGAACCCGAGTATAGTCGCTGACCCCAAACAAGAATACATGTGACTATAATGTCCCTCCAGAGATGAGAGGTATGTGAAAGGATCAGATTCACTGTCAGTATGAATGTCAAATGGACGGGGTTGTCCATGGACGGTCCGTGTCCAAATTACTATGAGTTAATATCGACATATTCAATACCAAATTTAAATGAGTTCAAAAAGGCAAAGTCTAATTGTGCTCATAGAACAAAATCGGGTTGAATCATATGGAAAATGGGTAGCCCAAATAGGTAAAATCTCTAGATTTAGAAAATTAGTAAAAATATTATAATTTCATTTTTTTTTTTACCAAAATCACAAAATCGAGTTTTCATCAAACCCGGAAATCGTATCTTCCCGTCAATATTTCATTTTCTCAATCAAAACGATAAAATCACAATTTCCTGTTAAAATTACATTTTCTCCATCAAAACCGCAAAATCATGTTTTCGCCAAAACTGCAAAGTCGTGTTTTCTCATCAAAACCGTAAACTCACGTTTTTCGCCGAAACCATAAAATCATGTTTTTTTTTTCAAAACCGAAAAATTGCTTTTCCTCATCAAAACCGCAAAATCATGTTTTCCATCAAAATCACGTTTTCCGCCAAAACGATAAAATCGTGTTTTCCCGTCAAAACCATAAAGTCATATTTTCCCACCAAAACTGTAGAATCACATCAGAAATATGGTCATGTAGATTACTACATGTACATAGAATAGTACATGTTTATTAAAATGGAGTAGAATCCATGTATTTGTATTTTAAGATTTACCTTCCTTAGTCTGGAGTATATGCTGGCATGACGATCTGAGATGAATACCAATTCCGGAATATCGTAGACAAATGTCTGTAGCTTCTGGAAAAACCATTCCCACGCATTATCGTTCTCGCTATCCACAACCGCAAAAGCAAGTGGAAATACTTGGAAATTTCCGTCTTGCGCTGAAGCCGAGAGTAGACATCCACCAAATTTCCCTTTCAGTGTCGTACTATCAACCACAACCACTTTGCGCATAGCAGCATATCCTGAGATAGACGCCCCATATGCCACGAAACAATACTTGAATCTTGTGCCTCCACCTTCGACATCATAACTCTCCAAGAAGCAGGTCGTTCCTTCGTTTGAAGACTGGAGTAGTGCTAGATATGCTGGTATAAGCGAGTAGCATCCCACCATAGTCCCCATTGCATGGTCCATTGCAAGCTCCCTTGCTCTCTAAGATTTCTAGTAGGAGACATTCGCATGAAACTCATCCAAGAGTGTTTTCCTTATAGCTGCAGCTGTGGGTCCACGCTTAATGCCAACAAACCTAGATTGCAATACCTCTCCAATGACCTGAGTGGTTGCGAGTATGTGGTAGTTACGGCGTTCATCAACAATGCATGAGTGAATTAGGTTAGCCTGTTGAACTTGGAAATTACCACTCGCATCTAGGAGAACAGCATAAACCCTCCATTGGCATCCATTGCCCACGCAACATGCAAGTAGCATTGCGGGACTTGATCGAGGTGTGTTGAAATTGAACTTCCTATTCATGGCATGAATGGCTAGTTTCATTTTGCAGTCTGTTTTGGATTTAAAGACACGTCCCACGTATATTCCATCTCCTTCGTATTGTATGTCTGCAAGAGCAGTATCCACACTTGCAATTTACAAAATATAAGTTAATCCCCATTATTGGTGTATACAAGTTGTGTTATATAGTTACAGACTATTTTGTATTACATTGTATACTATGTTTGTAAAATAGTCAGCTATCTCAAATTCCTTTTTATATAGAATACTATGTAATCGTAATATAGTATGCTAATTATGTAAACTTTTAAATAAGCAACACATTCATAAGTTGGTTACTACCTGATCCACGACGATCATTGAACACTGCTGGTGCATCCTTCCCAAATATAGCTGGATTATATGGGTCGTTTAGCATCTCGTGGAGGGCTTCGTCGAATTTTCCCCATTGTTGAATGTACTCGTTTGGGACTTCTTCTGGTATTTCTGAACTCGAACCAGAATCTCCATCACCACCTACTGTGTCTGGAATTCCCGGTATATCGGATATCAAACGCCTTGCCACCGGCCTAGACTTTTGTCCTCTCTCTTCAATAGTTGACCGCAGCATAGGAACAATCATTGCATCATCGGAGTCAGAATTGATATCACTAACTTCCTCTGCTACTCGTTTGTTCTTTCCCTTGTCAATCATTCCCCTATCCGGAGCATCATTGCGAGCATGTAAGCCTGGTTCTCTGAATTCTATTCCATGTAGTCCACGTGGAATAGTATTCTTTACACGCGTACTATCCCCAATAACTGGAATAGAAACCACGGGTACAACCTGGTCATCGCCAACCACTTTCCTCTGTGTTGGTGGGAGAGTCAATGGAGTTTCTGACATCGCAAAATCATGCCATTCCTCGTCATTCATGCCGTTGTCCCGGCCATGCTCTCCAACTTCTGTGGCGATGAGACCCAACTCTTTAGGCATCGGAACTTCTTTCACAACAGAGGAGTGTCTGACTATAGAGATGTACAAATCAACTTCTTCAATCGCCCGCCTCATTCGAACGAAGACCCCAACCTCGGTATCGTCTGTTATGTACTGAGGCATATCAAGCTCCACATCTCCTAACGCTACCCACTCCGGGTATTGATAGGACAGTTTCACAGACACTTCTTTGTTGGTTATATCAAGACGTTCCTTCACTAGACTTAGTAATTCCATTAAAATCATCTCTGAATGAAGACGGATATAATGCTCAGCTGAACAGACTATGTCAGGTTCAAATATCCATCGACTATCAGCATCACGGACCCACGTTCCATGTAGAATCTTTACTCTGTCTTGGTCAGTCATCTGTAACAACACGACAAAACAGAATATTAAATCAGATCTAAATAGTTGGACCAATTCATCGACAAAGTACTTCTATAAGTGATCTGTTAATGCACTATCTATGTATTAAAAGCACTACCAACAAATTACCTGATCGATTCTTCTAAGCATTAACTTTGGATCTGCATTCACCTTCTTCACTGTATTTCTCTGTTTTACCAAATGGACAGACTGTACAAATGAAAAGGACTAGACCATTTATCTAGATGTTGTTCTTCTTCTATCCGCCACATATTGCACTAAAACAGTCCAACCGTATGCCGCTAAATAATGAGTGACATGTTTCTTTTTTCTTACCATTTAATATGTACAGTTTTCGGTAAATAATGACCATATTTCACCTAGGCTACGTGGTCTTCTACCTTCCTCTTACGTGGCCCAAGTTTCTTCCCTTCGAAGTTTCTTCTTTCTTCTCTCTTTGTAACCGAATACCTGTTACACTAAGGGGTACTACCGGATTAAACGACATTCAATTGATAGTTACTTAATACTGTCACACTCATCCACACCCACTTAATTATCTTTCCAAACTTAGACATCTCGCAAATTATCCATAAAATAATCTGGTCAGTAAATTTTAGAGAATTAGCTTATATGCCTCTATTTGAGACTCATATTAAGAATATATTATCTTTTTCCTTTTTGACCAATCTTTTCCATATTACCCTTATCCCCTAAACCAACTCTATCCATAGCTTCCTGCGTTGCGTCAGATTTATGTCTGAAAAGTAATATTTTTCTAGTTCTCTTTCATCCTTTCTTTTAACATTAACTTCTTTTTTCTAGCTCTCTTTTATCTTTTCTCTTAGCATTATCTTCTTTCTTTTTTGCCAACTTTTTTTATTTTCCTCCTCTCACTTACACGAATTATTCTTCATTTTATTTTCATTTTAGTTTCTCTAATTATTCCAATTTCTACTAATCCAAATTTAACTCACTTTTAATTTTAGCTATTTCAACGCCATCACCAATCTCTGCGGTAAAACCCTATTTTGTGTTAGAAATCAAGCCTCTCAAAATTCTAATTTAAAAGTGTTGTAATATTTTTTCTTTTAACAATGATCTTTGGGCAACTATGAAAATTAGAGCCTTATCGAAGTCAAAAAGTCATGTCGAGAAAAAAAATTGAGTAGATTCTTAGTGTTAGTGATCAGATCTCCGAGCTAGCACCTCCAACGTAAAATTATCCTGTTGGAAAAACGTTTAAGATAAATAAGATGTTACAAAATATTTATTGTTAAATGTTTTGATACATAGTTTATTAGCTGATAAATATTTTGATAAATAGTTTGTTAGGTTATACATGGTTTCTTAACTAATGAATTGTTGATACATGATTTTGATTTTATACATTTTTTGATAAATAGATTGTTATCTGATAAATGATTTGTTACATGGTACATATTATGTTAACTGATACATTGTTTGATACCAGAAAAATGATAAATGATAGGTACGATATTAAAAAGATTTGTCTTTAGTTGATACATGGTTTGTGTTGTTGATAAATGGTTTATCGGTTTGTACATTGTTTACTACTTATTTGGAAGTTGAAAAATGGGTTGATACATGATTTGTGAGTTAATATGTGTTCGATAAATGAGTTATTATCTGATATCTAATTTGATATATGATACATATTTTGTTAGCTGATACTTGTTTTATTAGTTGATACAAAATTTGACATCAAAAAATTTGTTATATAATACATAGTGTTATTTGATAAATTTTTTGTTAGTTGTTACATAGTTTGATATCTAATAATTAGTATTTAGTTATATGTATGTTATTAATTACTTGTTTTTATTATGGATCTATACAAAATATTAATAGAAAAATGTATCAAATGTGTAAAATATTTAAAGAAAAAATATGAGAAAATAGAGAGAGAATAGTAGGTAAGTGAGGGTATTTTGGAAAATTTAAAATGAAAAAGGTAAAACAATTTACACGTATGTCAAATCATGTGTATTTGATTAATATTGCTTTCATTTTCATCCTCTTTCTATTATTTGAGGAGACCATTTTAAAAAAAAAACCTTTAGTTCATGTGTTTATTACAAGTGTGCCATTTTCTATGTGGCAACTCCACAAGCCCTCTCACATGATATATTCAAGAACCCTTAGTTAACTAAACTAATTACAAAAATTGTCATTACTCATTACATTATAACTTGGGGTTATAATATAAGCTTTGTGACTAACAAAATAATTAACATTGACACATTTACATTTAATGCTTACCACGCGTTCATTGTTTAAACATAAGCGCTTTAAGTACTGAGAATATACACATGTATTTCATTACCAAATACGCAGAGATTCTTCGTTGTTTATTTCATTATCATGCATCATATAACATTTTCTATATAGTTAGCCTATATATATTTTTTCTTGAAACATTTTATACTACATATATATAAATGCAAATTAAATTTCTTAAATTATAAACGCTAATATATCACATATATTTCTGGTTAACTTAGAAATTACTTAGTGGTAAAATCACATTTTTATATGACTGAATCAAGAATTTTTTATATAATTAAGTTCAAGAACTTTTCTAATACGTCTACTTTTTTAATATGTCCAATATATTTTTTTAAAGGTCGATTGCAGTTTCAAATCTCCTCCTTTGCACGTTAACCATAATTTATCATTTCCATAATTATAAATGCAATATACCATTGGAGATCGTTTTATGCCAATTTAGTGTAAATACATTCGATTAAAGGCACACTAATTAAATACATTGATACGTTATTTTCCATAATTCATGAATCAAATATGAATTGTCAATCACGGGATGAAATAAATCATTGTCAATCAATCACGAAGGTGATGTGATAGTGAAAAGAGGAGATTTCTATATATAGCCTTTCAACGGATATGTTTTTGTTGCTGATTGATACAATATCATCACGACAAATTTAAAACAAATATGTGATCGTCCATGATTGATTCTTACTCTTATTTGGCGTGACCAGATCTTCAGTAGCATTCCTATTTTACTTTAGCAAACATATCTCACTGCTATGTGACAAGGCAAATAATATATTCACGCCTTAATTTGAATACTGAAATATCGTTTTTGTAATTTATGATATCGTCCAGATCCTAGACCTAGGCGCCTTTCATATATAAATACTAGACATTTTAGTTTACATCTCCTCACCATTGTCTCCTTCTCAAAACATTTTTAGCATTACAAAATGTATACATTTTTCATGTTCTTTTCTATTTTTTGAAATGTTACATTTGTTTTTTATTGGACAATATTCCAAAACAAGACCATATGCAATAGATATAAACAAAATTTGTACATAAAACTTTTATTATATATATGTACGTATTAAATTACATAACTTCTATTTTTTTACAACCAATACATAACTTCTATTAAATTACATATATATATATATATATATATATAATATTTGTGTGTGTGTGTCTGTGTATGTATTTATATAAAAGATCACAGATTAACTTATATAATGAAATAAAATTTGATAATACTTTTTGTAGGTATATATATATATATATGTGTGTGTGTGTTTCATTAACTTATATAATGAAAAAATAAGATAATATTTATATAGAAGATCACAGATCACCGAAATTTTATTAATTCTTATCAACTAAAAAATTATTATTGTGTTTTCTTTGATCATCAATTCTTGGTCCAATAATCATTCGTTTAGGTATAAACATTAACCATTTGCGCCAAAATGATTTGAAAGAAAAATAACAACTTGAATAAGAATATATAATTGGTACGATCTCTTGACTGATTGTACAACACTAAAATTAAATTCCATGTAATCTCTTACATAAGCACCAAGAATTTTTAGTTAAAGAATCAACATAAATGGTGATAGACAAATAGTTATTCCACTTAATTTCTATTTTGGAATCCGGTTAAGTTTATGGTCAAAATACTTTCTATAATTAAGGAATCCTATATGTCGATTCCTTAATCATAATACTTTCTATAATTTAAAAATCAGAAACTAAAAGTTAAAAATTATTTTGATTTAATTTTGGACATGTAATAATTGCTTGGCTCCAATCCTTTTTCGGACTAAACCCTATCAATTATGACTATATACCTAGGGAAACTAATATCAACGACATCACAACCTACAGATTTCAAAACCACTACAATGAAAATGAGTGCAATGAAAATACTAGGAAGATATATATATAGTGAGATCTTAGGTAATGAGAAGAGAGATCAAATCCAACAACTGAACCCTAACCCCATATCTCGTGTCTCCTCAAGAATTTTTAGTTAAAATCCGCTTTTTGTATGAAATGATAAATTACAAGAAACTGATATGTATTTCATCCAGTAACGAGTTTGTTTTTGTAAGATTTTGTCTACAATAATAGGCAATATTTTGAATTTGATTCCTAATCAGTCCACTTAATTTTGAAGTCATATTATTTACTTAAAATTACTTTTATTCGTCTACAATTTTTATGTATTCCAAAGCCAGTTAAAATTTAATAAAACTATAAAAAATAAATATATAGATTAAATATCTATAAATTAAAACTTATAATTTTTTTTAGTCCATTCACCCTGCGTAGGGCACATATTCAATATTACTGTTGGACACATTTATATACTCTTAGAAAGAAATAATATATAATTATGCCTTGATTGATATTCATTTCCGTGTTATTATACGTAAAAGACAAAGTGCAGCATTATACGTATATAATCTATTATATCTTAATTTACGAATTTTAATTTCTATTGCACAAATATTAAACTCAAAATCAATTTTTATTTTTAAAATCATCGCTCCGCACATGGTCCGGATTATCACCTAGTTTGAATATATTAGACTAGATCTCTCTAAATTTTAAGCGCAACTCCTGATAAATAAAACTAACTAGATTCTAACCCGTCCTTAAAGGACGGATATATTTTTTCGTTTTAATATTTTTTGAAAATTTTAGTTTTTTATATTTGAGCTTTTTGTAGTCATATTTATATTTAATCTTAATTTAATATGATAGAAAAATCCCTTAAATAAAAAAAATATATAGTTGGACATAAGATTTATGGATAAATAATATTCTTGTTTTAATAGAATAAATTGTTTACTATATGTAAGAGTGTGCAAGAAAATTCTCCACCGCGTTCAATTATTAAATGATATATACTATAAGTAAATGAAGCTGTATAGACTTATTGTGATAATATATTAATTATATTAATATATTTTGGTTGCTATAATAGAGGTTAGTATATAATAGGATGGACTAAATAATGATAATGAAAGAGTCTAACGATTTTATTTATATAGATTTTTTCGGAATGATTTTCTTTTAATAATATAGATATAATAAAATAATGCTTAGATTTGGCAACAACAAATTGGTATATTGTTTAGATTCTTTGTTATTATTGATAATTGTTTAGATTCTTTGTATATTCAGTTATTTAGTAGTTTTTTGTTTGATAATATCACTTGATTTGGTAACAACAAATCGGCACTATTGTTCAGATTTTCATAATCAATACAAATTATTTAGATTTTATCATTTAAAACAATTTAGTTCTATTTTAGACCTATAATAACATACATCAACAAATGTATTATAAAATATATGTATGTTATTTTGAACTATAACATAATATTATTATTTTTTTGATAAAACATAATATTATTTGAAAAGGTTATTTATGTTTATCTGTTGGAGTGTTCTTTTTGAAAAAAAATACAGATCGTGTAACATGGCTGTAAACTGATGCAGGTATCACCGATCAACCACGCTAGAACAAAGCACACCTGCAGACATGAAAATAAAAGGCTATACACTACTGAATTTCTGATCGCTATTGTAGTCTCTCGTCAATATACATGAAAGGATTAAAATAAGTTGAAAAGTTTGAAACAGATAAACTACTATCTTAATGATGTTTGTAACAGCAATGCACATGAACATGATCAATCCCTTGTAAGTATCATGTAAAACCCCCATTCTCTAGTTGCCCATCTTTTGGTGATCGCAGATTGAGATTCTCTTCACCTTCGAGTTGTAAACCCAAGTTGGAAATATCTATTTGTTTAATTTGTTTGCATGGTGTCGTAGAGTCTCGTAAATCTAGTTGAATATTAATTAAAGTATATATATTAGATATTTTAATGATACATAGAAATAATAGATGTTAGCTAATTAGTCACAACATTTTCAATAGGCCCAAAAAAAAACATGCCATGGTAATTTTCAAATAGGACTCTAAATTAATATAGTAGATTTCTCGGTTTTTAAGAAGCTTGTTCCGTACACCGCATGGCTGTCTTTCTCCCTCATTTTCCTTTTTTTGTATTCAATTTATTTATCTCCCTCCTGCCCGCTTCAGTATCTAAGAAGCTTTTGGTCTTCTATAAAAATCCCAAAATGTGTGGGGGAGAGTGAGAAGAATCATATAATAAAATGTTTCACTCGGAAGGCCTCGTATCGAGGAAAGGACCTTTAGGAGCAATTTGGGTGGCAGCGTATTTCGCGAAGAAGCTTAAGAAAACTCAAGTCAAAGACACTCATATTCCTTCCTCCGTTGGTTCGTCTCCTCTCCTCTCCTCTCCTCTCTTCGTTTCTGAAATGGGGGTTTAAATGTGAAGTTAACCGAAATAGGAACTTAGGGTTCTATTGTTGCTCATTAAGTCTGTTGATTTTTGATTATTCTTTTTTTCTATGTTGGAGACAAAAGTTTCGGTTTTTCTTTTGCAAATAGATGGATAAGAACATAAAGTATGTAATTAAAACTCCTTTGTTTGTACATACAACATTTTAGTTCGCATCATTTCTACAGTGTTTTGTTTCCTCGTACTTAAATTGCATATGTTCTTTTGGATCTCACAGACCAGATCTTGCAAAAGGAGTTGGACGCTTTGACATACAGAGTTTTAGCCTATCTTCTCCTTGGTCTCGTTAGAATCTATTCCAAGAAGGTGGACTTTTTGTTCCATGATTGCAACACTGCCTTGATCGGTGTAAAAGAGTTTGTGGCCAAGGATAAGAAGAACAGAAATAACACTAATGTGCCTCTCCCTGCTTCTGCTTCTGCTTCATCTACCGTGTTTTCTTCAATTGCTTTGCCTCAATGTTTCGAACTAGATGCTTTTGATCTTGGTGTTTTGGAAGATTCTCACGGGTATTTTGCTTGTTCATCCTGTACAGTAATGCATCAATTATAGTCTCTTATTTTTTGTTTCTTCTTTTTCTTCTCAGGGACAATGTTAGGCCTCAGGAAGATATTACACTTAAACAAGGTAATTACTACAACAAACACTTTTGAAGTTCATCATATATACTTATACCACTGCATTGCGATGAAACAGATGGAGGTGCTGGTCGGGATACGGAGAGCATGGACCACTACTATATGGAAAGGGTATGGCTTCTTACCTGATAGAATACTGTGTATATTGAATCCGTTCCTTTTTGATCATTCACTAGATTACAAGTGAAAATATATGAAATGAAGATACTATTTGTGGAGTTGCAGTTCGACATGGAGGAGGAGGAGGACCTCGGCTTTACGTTTCATGAGACTTCCGTTGCCGATCATACTGATACTAGACTGTGAGGATGATATATCTTTATTAACATGTAATCAACAGACACATGCTCAACTTTCTCATGTTATATCTGTTGTTGCAGTGAGACCGCCCATGATATGGACATAGATGCAGAAAATGTCAGAGATGCTAGTGGAGAAGCATCAGTCAGAGTTGTTGAAGCAGAGCCGCTAGAGTCTAACAAGTCATCCAGAGATCAGCAAAATGCATCTAGGCATGGGGAGGATCCTGAGTCCGGTGACATGGAACGCGAAGAACCAGGATCTGTGGGGGGAAATGGAGACTTGCCTGAATGCATAGAGAAACATCGAGGCTATAGTGATGTGGAAATAACAGACACTGATATGTTTCATAAAGAGCCATCTGAGACTCCGGAAGTGAATAAAGTTGGATACAATGAGAAAGGTTTCCTCTCTGACATGACTTTTTCAGAAGAGCCGGAGAGTAAAGGATCTAGTGCTAAAGATACTCCAGTTGCTGCTACTCCCAAAACACCTTCCCGGCTGAAGATCTCTCAAGGTTGACTGACTGACACTTGTTAGACATAGGAACTCCCAGAAATTTTATTTAGTTGTGTTTTAATGTGTTGTGTTATACTTGGAGATACAGGTACAGGGGAAACAAGCCATCAGTTCTCCATCATTACCACACCTAGTGGAAAGGAGTCTTCTCGGAAGAGAAAATGTCTAATAGATGACGAAGTTATAATTCCGAACAAGTAAGCTAACTTTTTGTCACCTTGGATAATATTCATCTGCCATACAAGTATATTATGTTTCTTCTCTTTATTGTAGAGTTATTAAGAAAATGATAGAAGACTCAAGTACATTGGTTAAAAAACGGAGAAGGGTTCCTGATACTGACTATCCTGAGAGAAGAATCAAACGTCTTGCTGATCCCTCAAGAAGTTACTGGGACCCTTTGTTTCCATGTAAGTGAAATTTCAAATATGATGTACCTTTACTTCAAATTTTTGTTTGCTGATTGTTGTAATCATATTACAGATGGTTCTTTGGACCTCCACTTGCTTTTTAATCAACCCATCAGGCTTAAAGAACAGAACACAACAGAAACTCCTAAAGCTGCTAAAACCTCTATGCAAATGAAAAGGTTTTCTCTTAGAAACCGTGGGGACGCTTTTCCTGTAGAGCAGACTGAGAATGGTCCGGAAATTATGGAGTCTCCTCAGGCCGTTGCTCTTTCCGAGCTGAAAATTACTGTTCCAGAGACGGTTTCAGTTAGTTCCATAGCTGCTGGAAGTACTCATCAAGCAAAGGTTGCTTCAGAGACGCCAATAGAGCCTGCAGAGCCAACGTATATTGCTCCAGATACCCCAGCAAGAACATCAGAGCAAACAGGGATTGCTCCAGAAACGCCAGCAGTCTCTGAGCGAGAAGAGATTGCTCCTGAGATGCCGGTGGGAGAATCAATGTCAAAAGGATATTTCAAGGACCCTGAGACCTGTGAACAAGAAACAAGACCTGCAAACTCCTTCACCTTCTTTGACGAATGCCCGTCAGAATATTTCGAGTATAGAAGGGACCTTGATGTTATTTTGATGCACGAGGAGGTACTGTTCCATTGCATCATCTGACAGTAGCGAAAGAACCCTTTCACTCATATTCATTTACAGAACTGAGCATTTTTTTTTTGCTTCTGCTTCAGCAGGTGAATGCACATGAAACAGAGGACCTGCAACAAGGTAAACTGGTTTCTGGTCTTATTCTAAGAGTGGAAAGCACACAATATCTTTAAACAATAATCAGAAATGATATCATGCCAGTGCCCCAGCTTTTGGTTGACTAGTTCACAGAAAAGAATGATGAATTGGACTGACGCTTTTTTTGTGAAAAGTTTCAACAATAAAACATAGACAACTTACAATGGGATCGAAACCTTATATTATATTTTTTGTTGCACGTTGATGTGTTTTTGTACTGTGTTCTTACCTTGTATGCTACTGATTTGCAGAGACATGGTCAGCAAGAACAAGGTTGGTAGACTCACACCTCTGATCTCAGTTTCTTCACGTATATTTTCAGATAAGTATCCAGATTTTCTGACTGGATTGCACAGGAATGTGGCAAAATTCCTGGAGAAAACGTTTCTGGAGCAAAAGGAGAAAGGAGAAGAAGAAAAAGCGAGTTTGTTACAGTTGTGCAGAGGAAGAACTCAGAAGGAAAGTGCAAGACTCTTCTACGAGACTTTGGTATGTCACATCTGGTTTCTGTGTATCTTTATTGAGGTTTTCAAGCTTTGGAAACCCTCTGAGTTGATTTGAGGTATGGGCAATAAAAAATCTTTGTTTGTAGGTGTTGAAGACGAAAGGTTACTTGGAGGTGAAGCAAGACCATCCATATACTGATATTCTCCTCTCGCCAATAAACAGACAACAAGAAGCTTGTTGAAAAGCGGGAGCTATATTTCTTCCCTGTAGTTTAGGTTTTCTGAAGAAGTATCTGCTAATCAAAGTTTCTAGTCTTTTGGAATCCATCTAGTTTTAGCCTTTTGTTTCCAGTCTTTTAAGTTTAGACTCAGAATGATCAATGATCTGAAAAGTACGTATGAATCTACTTGGTTCATCTAATCAAGTTACTTTAGAGACAATGCATTATCGCAGCTTCTAAAAATGTTTGAAGACTTCTTTTATGTTTTGGGACAATACACTAAAACTATTTATAGATTGATGCTAGAGTTTGGCTGGGGAGTTTCTCGTAGTCTGATAGGAGAAGAGACTTGATGTAATATAAGCTAGGTTGCACAAAGTTTTTTCGGATGTATGCTTCCTGCTTTGAAATCGGAACTTGTGGAAGCTTACGGAATTTTGTTTCTAAAACATTTCTAAAATATTCTTTTATCTAAAAAATTTCTAAAATATTCTCTTAAAAATATGTTAGAAAGTTACAATTCCGTTTTGCAATCACACGTTCATTTTTTAAAACACAATATCAAAAATCAATAAAAATATAAAATCATAGTTTTTAATTTATATAAAATTATAGTTTAAATTTATATAAAATCCAAATTTAATAGTAATGAAATAGAGAGAATATAAATATACATACAAAAACTTAAACTAATACTATAAAATTATCTTATACATTGAAGATTTTATTAAAGATATAGCATATATTGAAATATATTCTGTCAATTACTTGTGAAGTATTAAACATAATTAGTTTAGTAATTTCTTTTAAACTTAATCTATGTGTATTTCTACAGTTTTAATATGAATGATTATAAATGAATAAATGCTTTATTTTAAATTTAAATCATATAATTTTTAATTTTAAATTTTATAAAATTTTCTTATTATTATATATATATATATATATATGCTTCCAACACGTATGTACTTTCTAATTTTTTAAAAGATTTTGCTTATGCACTTTTATACGGTTCCGCGCTTCTATATGTTCCTGCTTCCACGTGTCTGTTTATGTTTCCATGTAACATATATAAGTAATTTTCAAAAATAAGAATAAATAATATAATTTTCAAAATATAATCTTATTGGAAGGCATTTTTCTAAAATTTCTAAAATTTTAAATTATTATGATTAATAAAATATAATTACGTTTGCAAACATAACTATACATTTATATATACAAATATAGAAATATCTAAATAGTAGTTGTTTCAAATATAAATAATTGTATAAAAACTTAAATAGAAAATAGTAAATCATATTTTGAATAAAATTTATAGAAAATGTATATAAATAGATTAAATGTTAAATTATTATAAAATAAAATTAATTATTAATATAAATTTGCGTGTAAATCTAGTGATTTTATTAAAAATGGTATATGAGAATTATAGGGCAGATCAAATTAAGGTCCTTTACTCCTATAGGCTATAGGATTCCCAAACCTAAATAAATCAGTCTTCTCCTCACTTTCTCGAGATTGGAACAAAAAAAAATATCAGGTTTGTTTTTTTTTTCTCTCTCTAGAGTGTGAGTTTGTTTTTGTCGGAAGATGTACTGATGAATTTTGATTTCCTGGATCAGGGCTTCTCTGCATGTGAGGATTGCGACCATGCCCATGGTGAATCTTGATTTCTCTGACGCAGCCTCTCCACCTTCACATATTCTCAGAAAATCCCCACGGAAACAAGCTTCAGAGCCTTCTCCTCCAGAACCACCAGCAGCAGCAGCAGCAGTAAAGAAGAAGACGAAGAAGAAGAAGAAGAAGACATTGGCGAGCAGCAGCAGCAGAATCTGGAACGAGGAAGATGAGCTCACTGTCTTAAAAGGGTTAGTGGATTATCGAGCCAAGACAGGGAACGAGCCCAACAGTAACTGGGCTGACTTTTACCGTTTCCTCGGTGATTCCATCACTGCGATATACTCAAAGGATCAGGTTTTGACTAAGATCCGCAAGCTGAAAGGTAAGTTCATTGTTAGCATGCAGAAAGGAAACACTAGCAAATCTGAAGCCTTCCTACTTTCCAAAAGGATATGGGGCCCCCAAAATGAACCTGATCAGTCTGATAATCACAGCAGCAAGAGTGGTGTAAGTGATATATATTTTTAATCATCAATTAATAATGTCTAGCATGCACAACACAATGGTCTAATTATCTCTGTTTTTGCTTGGTAAGGATGAAATGGGTAATGAATCATTACCAAAAGCTGACTTTGAAGGCAATGACGAGACATGGGCTGTGCGGGATGCGTTCGAGACCATGGTGTCTAAAGGTTTAAGTGATTATCAAAAGAAGTTGCAGCTTGAGAAGCTGATGAACCTTGGATCTGGTAAAAGAAAAGAGTTGAGCGATGAGTGGAAAGAGTTATGTGCTGAGGAAGTCAAACTCAATATCAAGAGGTTTAAGTTTTCTGCTATGCTTGCAGAGGCTGCTAAATGGTAACTCTTTGTGAAAAAAATATATATCTGCTTCAGTGTGTCTAATAGAAGCACTATGTTTTCTCTGGTGTCTAAAAAAGAATCATGTTTCTCGGCTTTTATGTAATCTTAATGTTAATGTAATAAAAATATCGGCTTTTATGTAATCTTAATGTTAATGTAATAAAAATATCGGCTTTTATGTAATCTTAATGTTAATGTAATAAAACAGAGGTTGCCTCTTCGTTGAGGATGTTGTTCCATTGGCAGTTTTTGAGATATGGAGCTTGTCTTAAGCGAGTAGAGAGTCACACAACAAGTCGTAGCTTCTCGTCACTTGTGCCTCTATTCAAACCAAAATAAATACTAATTTACTTTACCAACAATAGTCCAACGCCTCGTCTTCCTCTTTCTGGTTAATTTTTAAATAGTAGAGAGAGTGACACATCACTGCTTCATTAGTATCACCGATCAATGGTTAATTCCAGCGACTCTTTCTTGGAGAGCCAACAAAAACACAAATCTCAGCGTTCTTCCTCTTCGTCTTCTTCTCTCAGAAGGAAGCATGAAGACGACGGTGAAGACGTCTCCTATACGGAAGCTATGGTTAGGTGGAGAAAGCAACAGAAGAAATATCTGATTTGGAATATAAGCGACGTGCTTCTCATTCTCAAGGTTTGTACATTCTCTCTCTGTCTGCCTAGTGTCTATTAATGTTTTTCTTAACATCTTGTTTTTTTTCAAATGTGGAAAAGGGAATTGTGGAATATGAAAATGAGAGGGGATTCAGATACAATTCTGATTGGGATATCTTTTATGGCTATACCAAGGACTTGATAAACATACCCTTCTCCAAAAAGCAACTCATGGAACAGGTCAAAAAGTTGAAGATGAGATTTGAGTTCTATTTTCAGAGATCCAATGTTGGGAAACAACTTTGTTTTACTAATTCTTATGAGAAAGAACTCTTCAGACTGTCAACAATCATTTGGGCTAAAAATGAAACAGAAGATGCTTTTAGTGAGAATAGGCAGGACCAAGCTAAGGTAAGTAGTGTGATGTGTTCCTACTCTGTTTTAATTTGAGAATGTTGCTTACTGATTTTCATCTTAGGTTCTTGTTTTGAACAAGGGTGTGCCTTTGGTAGACCAAAAGCGGGTTATTGACACAAGAAAGGATAAAGATGTGAGCCAGGATCCAGGTGGTATGGATGAATTTTATGTTCTTCAGGACGCACTTGAGGCGGCCACATCTTTTCAGAGTTTAGGGAAAACTCATCAGAAGATGCTGTTTCAGAATTTGAAAACTCTTGGAGCTCAGCGAAGGAAAGAGCTAGCTGGTGAATGGAAGGCATTGCTTAATGAGGAGATGGAATTGCATATCAAGAAACTGACTTTCTTGGGAAAGCTTCCTTGTGCATGAGTTTCTTCTTGGTTCAAGAATAAAAAAAAATTATTATCCTCTGTTTCCTGTTGATGTTTTTTTGTTTTGTTTTGTGTGTGTTTCAAGCCATCTTTTCTTTTGAACGGTTATAATTAGGGTATGTTAAAAGATTTGTGTCTTCTTTTGTCTTAAGGTGTGACTGATTCCGTCAAATTCACCAGTCTACTACTGCTCATTGAGTTTCTTTGATCTCTGTTTTATGTTTTAGCGAATGCGTAGTTTTTTGTGTAACTAATCTTAACAGTAAAGCACTCAGGTGAAAAAACCCCTCACGACTGCTAGGGTTGCTGTGAAGTTCCATTTGGTTTGATGGTTTGTTAATATTTTTAGTATTTTTACTATTTTCACGGTTTAGCATAGGATCAAAGTATTAAAGTTCTACAAACTAATTGTCTAATAAGAATGTTGTTCAGCTTTATTCTTCATATTCGATGAAGCTATTGATAAGATCCTAGTGAAAGGATCACGTCCTGACTGCTCTCTAACGGATTGTGATGATGAAACAAGATGTGGATTGAGTGATATTTTTAAGAGTTGTGGAATGATTTTTTGACTATCAAAAGTTTGCTTGCAAGATAAAGATCAAAGATCCAAGTAACACTTAAACAAGCTTCGACCAAACAAGATTCAGAGAGAATTTTTATAAGAAAGAAGTTTGATGATTTTATTCATGATTCCGTCCATAATATGTAGAGAAGAAGTCTATACATGCACAGCTTCTTGGAAACACACAAATACTTAAAACTAAGGCTCCCTTGAAAGCATAAACAAGGACCAAGTTTATTTCCGAAAATAGACTAGAAAATAAGAGAAATGACATAGTTTTATCAAGAGGCTCATGTGTAGTGATGTGTCCAAGCCTCATTAAAACCTTGTTTGGAAAACCCAATGGGACAAAACCAAACCAAGGAAAAGAGTGCAAGTCACAATACCTCTCTTGATGAATGTTTTAGACGGCTTGAATCACAACCAGAGTAGTTGGATAAGTACACTCTAGACTGCCCTGGATAGTGTATAAGAGTTTATGGAAAGCTTGATTGAATCTTGCTTGCTTGGACCTAGTCATTGGACCAAGTGGCACATCTAGGTCTTTGTCACTTGTTTCCTCAGGTTCAAACTGCTCCTTGGCTCTTTCTTCAACTTCCTTAAGCTCTGGTTCAAGCTGTTACATCTCTTTATTTCATCTCTTTATTTCTATTGCTTGTCAAGATCATATTAGCTATGTTCTCGAATAAGAATCTTATCAGCTTCAAGTCAGTTTTTCTTCTGACAACAACCATGTATTATTAATTCAGCAGGAAGAGGTTTGCTTTATGAGCTAACCATCTCGAAATATCAGAGTTTACATGGTAGTAGATAAAATTCTGTAAACGAGCTTCCTTAGCAAGAAGATTTGCTCTTACATTACGTTCTCTAACGATAACCAAACTGGAAAAAACAGTAAAAAAATGATATGAGATGAATAAATTCATTCCATTCGGAAACCAAAGCTGACCAATCTTCTTCATCGCTGATCAGCTTAACAAGCTGAAGATAATCCAATTGAAAGGACATCGATGTGAATCCTAGTTGCAGGAAACTTCTCATTGCAGAGAGCAAGATAGTAAACTCCACGTGCAAAGGAGAGAGGACCTGGTCCATGCCAATGGAACTATATGTATGTGTTCCATTCACCAGATCGAAGACAAAACCACCTCCAGAAACTGTCGAATTTTTCATCCATGATGCATCCACTTGGCATCTTGGTAATGGTGACTCATTCTCCAAATTTTCAGTGTTTAAGTCGAGTTTTCTTCCGATAACTTTTATTTCTGGTATTATTTTTGCATCCCTCCAGTTCTCCTCCTCACGGGTAGCATGTGAGACAGTATTTGGTGGGAGAATATCATTGACGTTGAAGACTTTATCGTTCCTAATTTTCTATATGAACCATGCAATCCACGGGAACTGAGCTAGAAAATTCTCAGGGATTCCATTTTTCTTTGCGCGGAAGAGTAGATAGACAAAATTCTCGAAAAGAGATTCACTCGGGAAAGACCTTGGAATCATTTGGATATCGGAGAGTGCCCAGGTTTTGAGCGCAGGAGGGCATATAAACATGAGGTGATTTATCGATTCGTCACCATCTCCACACCAGGACAAGATCTGTCAGTACCACAATGTCTATTGGCCAAGCGGCTATAGGTCGCCACACAACCCGTTAAAGCTTGCCAAATAAAATGTTTAATCTTCCGGGGAGCTTGTAATTTCCAGATCATAGCTTGCAGAGGATTACTACTTGGCTCTGTGACTACATTTTTCACTTTCTCTTATTTTAGTTGAATTGCAAGCTTATACCCGGATTTTACTGTATACATGCCCGACTTTGTATGAATCCAGCAGTACCCGCCGTCTCTGAAATTGTGGCTGGGTCGTAAGCTTTGCATCAACTGAACATCTTTCGGGTCCATCAAGGCTTTCACTACTTCTACTCTTCATTGCTTGGAGGATTGGTCTATAAGCTGGTTAACAAAGAGGTTTTGATCGCGATAAAACCCAATGACAATTGTTGGACGAGCTGGAATAGTCGGGATCCATGGGTCAATCCAGACCGGAGTACTGTACCCTGATCCAATTGTTTTCCTCAAACCTTCGCGAAGAAGATCTTGTGGTACCGCTAAGATGCTTCTCCACCCATAAGATGGGGAGTTGGATGTCTTCACTTCCATTGGGCTAATGTGCCGGAAGTACCTCCCTTTCAGAACCAGAGCTAATAAGGAGGTAGGGTGATGCATAAGCCTCCACAATTGTTTTGCTAGGAGTGCCATATTGAAGTTACGTAGGTCTCTGAAACCAAGCCCTCTTTTTTCAAAAGAAACACAAACTTTCTCCCACGCTATCCAGTGAAGACCTCGGTAATTCGTCTTAGTGCTCCACTAGAACTTTGCTATTGCACCTTGTAGCTTGATAATTATGTCCTTTGGCAGCATGAAGCAAGACATCACATAAGTGGGCAAAGCTTGCGCCAATGACTTTAATGTACTTTTTTACCTCTCTTAGATAACAACTTTGCCGACAAGAGTTTATGCGATAATTAAGTCGGTCTCTGATAAAAGCAAAAGCTTGTCTTTTCGATCCACAAATATTTTCTGGAACCCAATATACATACCCATCCCACCTTCTTTGGTTGTACCGAGGATTTTTTTGTAGCAGCTTTGACTTCTTATCCTACTTCAGTACCAAACAGGATATGAGATTTCAATGTATTAAGTTGTTGTGCCGAGGCTCTCCGTAGATATTGATAATCCTTATCAGCTCAGCACATTCATGGACATCCACTCTACAGAAGAATAGACTATGGAAAATAGGAGATGTGATATCGCTGGACTCGCCCGAGCAATCTTTAAACATGTAATTATACCTTCTTCTTCTGCAGCACGAAGCTACGAAATGAGTGCCTCAGTCAAAACAAAGAAGAGGAATTGTGATAGTGGGTCGCCTTGACTCAGCCCTCTAGCTGGCTGGACATTTCCTTTAGGTTCACCATTTAGTAAGATTTGATAAGAGACCGATGAGACACACCAGCGGATCCAAGATACCCGTTTTTCCGCAAAGCCCATTTTGAGAAGGAGAGCTTCGAGAAAGTTCCATTCAACTCGATCTTAGGCCTTTCTCATGTCGGTCTTGACAACTATGTACTTTGCTTTACACATGAGATTCATACGAAGCGCATTAAAAGCCTCTTGCACCAAAAGTATGTTGTCCGATATAAGGCATCTCGCCACAAAGACGGATTGGGTCTCCGAAATTATTTTTGGAAGGAACTTTTTTTAGTCGAGAGCAGATGATCTTAGATATGAATTTATAACTGACATCGCATAAGCTGATCGGTCAAAATTCAGTCATCTCCATGAGTCGTCGCTCAGTCTTTGGGATCAAACATATGTTCGTTTGGTTCAATTTCGGGTCAAAAGAATCCGTCTAAAAAACCCTTTACCATCGAGATGACATCCCGAGCCGTTACTTCCCAGAATCGTTGATAGAAAAGACTCGTCATGGTGTTTTATCTGATTTTATTCCATTGACTGTTTTCATAACATCTGGTCCTGGTGTTTTATCGGGGTTTATTTCATTGACTGTTTTCCTGATTTCCATATTCGTAAGAAGTCAAAGGCAGAGTTCATAACTGGCGTCACTTTCGCGGTAACATACCGTGCCTCTTTGAAATTTACCGTGTCTGATGAGTTGAAAATACCTTGAAAATAATCTGAGGCCACTTTTTCAATCGCCTTCTCGCTCTCCGCCCACCCTCCTTGTGGGATCTTGAGTTATATTATCCAGTTCCGCGCTCGGCTTCGATTCGGTTACAGGAGCCATTATGACGGGTTTTGGGATCAAAAACTTATGTAACTTGTATTCTTCTTCTTTATATTTCTTCTTGTATCTTCTTTTGTAATGCATCAAGTACCTAATCAATTATTCTTTGTGAACTCAGATCTGTATTCTTATGAGTCTCCGTTGTTATATGCAACATATGAATCCTCAATCATCATATATTTTAATGAGTTCATATGCTAACCATGGATTTAATTAATCGATTATAATATGATAAACTTAGGAGGGTACAAAATATCTCAATCGGTTTAATTACGAGTTTGGTTTAGGTTGAATTTGGTTTGATTTATTTGGGTCTAAGAAAATATTAACCAAAATCAAACTCAAATTAATTTAGTTTGGTTCAGTTTTAGTTCGGTTTAGTTTGCGTTCGGTTCAGTTTTATTTTGGTCTGATTCATGTTTAGTTTGGTCTAATTTGTATTTTTTGTGTTTGTTCAATTCATTCGAGTTGATTTTAGTTTTACTATAATTCGGTTATAAAAATATAATTTATAGAAACATAAACAATCATGATTTGACATGAAATTATTATTTTCTTCATATTTTAATATAAAGCCAAACATCATAATAAAAATATATAAAATGTAATCCAATACTTTTATGATATTATAGTCAAATCTAATATAAATATTATAGGTGATTTTTTATTTTGATGTTAATGTATGCAATTTATATTATTTTATTTTATTTTTAGCTATGTTAATTCTATTCATTTAGAAGTAAAATATATATATTATATTTAGTCGCTTAGGTTAAATGGTTAAATATATTAAATTTTTATATTATTAGTTTATTTAATTAATCTAAATAAAAAACAGTTTGGTTTTCGGTTTAAAATTAAAAGTTTAAAACCAAACTGAACCATTTGGTTTTCAGTTTAAAACCAAACTGAACCATTTGGGTTGATAAAATCTTGAACCAAATGGATTAGATACTTTAGTTTGGTTTAGATAAGTTTGGATTCAAATAAGTTGGTTTCATTTGGTTTGGTTTGGGTTTTTTCTCATCCCTAACACATATAATCAAACATTTTGAATAAGAAGGAACAAACGTGCACAAAAAAAGAATAAAATATATTGTACTTTTTGGCATCGCAAAATATGTTGTTTTGTATAATAGATATAAAGACACGAAGACAGAAACCCTAAAAGCTATTATAAATTCAATCCTCAGACCAGGGATTATTATATGTCTCATGTTATTCTTTTAAAATCTTCTTCACACACATATTAATATATAAATATGTTTCTTAAACCATTAGTCATATTAATCAGCATTTACGAGTAAAACTGGTATTCCTTTGCTTGAATAACGATCGTCCTTAGCCCTCCAATAGGCGACAAGACCATTAAGAAAATACCAAACACGATACATACCTGAAATAAACAACACACCAAATTTATTTATTTTGTTCTTTCAGAAAAATGGTTTCACAAAAGGCAACGATTAATTGCAAACGCCAGAAAAATTAATGATAACGTTACTTACCCAGTTGGCCCACCAAGATAAGCTGTACTTCCTAGGTTTGTAGATGGCTAGCCAAATTATGCAAGGTAGCTGAAAACAATAATGGTATTTAAATTAGACTAAATTTATATTATTAATAACTAATTCAAAATGGAGAACAAGTTTAGAGATCGCAATCTTACGAAGTATGTCGTGGGAGCAAACGCGAATCCACCAAAGAACGCCAAAAGGCCACCAAAGAACGGGAACGTCATACCAAGAAACATGGTTGCAGCTACATAAATATAAAAAAAAAAATCAGGTTTACGGATCAAGCTAACAACATTATGTAAAGTTATAAGAAAAATCAATATACCTATAAGGCTATAACTATGAATATAATAAAAGTCTTACGTAAATCTCAGTTGGTTTTCTTAATTTCTTACCAACATAGAAACTACGAACACAGAACCGGAGAACCGTGGTTGGTCTAAAATTAAGCTTCTTAACCAATAAAGTTTCCATCATGTCAAAAACCGGCATTGCATATATCTGCAACAAAACGAAAGTGGTTTTAGATTACGTCAAATTTTTTTATTGAACCAAAAGAATAAATTTTATAAGAAATCCGGTTTAGATTAACCGACCTGGTAACTACCGATAACATGGATCACGACAAAGATGTTAGCCGTCGCGATTAACCAAGCTGGCTTTTTAAGTGATATGAGGATATTATCTTCAACACTGTTCCCGAAAATGTAATATCCGACGAGAGCCACCGGAAAATAACAAAGTGCGACAACGATGTAAGCAACGATGACTCCTTTCCACATCGGGCCTTTTGATGGTTTCTCAGGAGTCGAAGGGATCGTTGCTTGGATCTCAAGGACAACGTTGTGGCCTGCGTAAGCGAATGCCACATCACCTAAACCGCTGAAGAAATTGAAAACCGTACCGGCTGTTGATTTTGCTTTGTAACCATATTCAACATCTTCTCGAACGCCTTTACTCGTCGAAGCTGCCCATGCGATTGTTGAGTAGCTATAAATCAAAGGAAAAACGTTTAGAACCGGTTAGTAATACTACATCCGGTTTTAAAAGAAAATGTACAAACCCAAGTTCCAGTGTTTAATCCTAGACGAAACTATATCAAACCAGAATAAACCGAAATAAATTCAGTTTGAATACGTAAGCCAAAATTAACCCCAAACCCATTGTCTAACCACAATAATTGCAATCAGATTTTGGTAAATATAAACCAAACCGAAATTTAATTTCGAAAATTCGAAAACTAAAGTACTTCGTTTGTGTTGGTTGAAACTGAATTTTCAAGTTGTACTGATCCATACCGGTATGTATACAGCCAATGCATAAACCTAATATAGTAAACCGGTTAATGTAATTACCTTAGAGACATAACCGCGGCAGCGAGAGAAACGCCAGAGATGGAATTGAAATTGGGGAGATGAGAGAGGACGAAATGAACAGAAGCAAAAATCATGATGAAGTAAGTAAGTTTGATGGGTTTGCAGCCCTCACAAACAAGCTCATGAAACTTCTTTAGAGATTTGCCTCCAGTGACCATATAAACGATACAAACGCCTATTTCCACGATCAGCTGTTGCGGCACGACTATGTAAAGACCAAGCTTTTCTCCAAACGCATGTTGTCCGAGTTCATGGTAACGATCAAAACGCTTTCCCGGAACCATTTCGTGCATTTCCACCATTTGCCATAGTGTGTATAGTGTTATGACCCATGAGAGGACCAATATTGCAACTCCCGGTCCCCTGATAAGAAAATCAAATTAAGACCGGTTTAGTTTTTATTCAGATCCGGTTTAGGTCAATAACCGGTATATATTGAATATTTTACCAGCCGAGTTGAGACATGGCGTAAGGGAGGCCGAGAACTCCGGCACCAACCATGGCGGTGACATTGTGAAAAGCAGAGTACCACCATTTAGCATTTCTTGATGAAGTAATTGGTAACCAATCTTCGATTTCTTTTTGTCTTGCCAATTTCTCATCATCCTGCAGTTTTATTTCACAAAATTCATAGGGAAGAAAAAGTTAATTTTTATGGTTTTCGTAAATCGTGATTTTCTTTTTGGGTTTAAAAGTTAACCTCAATAGATGTAATCAATAATGGGAGAAAAGGAGAATAAAAGACAAGTATAGTTAGATTTTTAGAAGATCTATTGGTCTAAACTGATTTAGGTTGGTACTACCAAACTTAAAGTTAAAATCTATTGGAAATTCTGTTTGTCTTTTTAGACGGCGGTTAAGGTTGGTACGAGTCATTCCCTAAATTTTGGAAAAAGCCAGAAACTGGGGCCGTACGGGATCTGTAAAAACTTACGCACAAAAAGTATCCTTGATTTTTCTTTTGTGAACCAAAAGTATATTTGATTATATTTGCTCAAAAAATAAAAAAGTATATTGATTATATATGTGTATATATTTTTCTGTAACTTGTAATAATTCAGTTGTACAATGTGAAGATAAAAATTTATGGAACATGGTATATTTGTAATTTTGTAGACCTCGATAATATTATTTTTTTGCTAGGAACCTCGGAAACTTTTGGGACCAAGAAATACCGTAAGCTTTTGAATAGTCAGAAATCTAAAACCACAAGTCAGAAAGTCAATATCTGACATTAAATCTAAGTTCAGATTTCTTCTCCATCTATCTATAAGCTCCCAAGTGATTTATTTCCTCGATGTTTTCTGAAAAAGCTAAACTTAAAGAAAAAATAAAACTAAAAAGCAAAGAAAGATGAAAAACATTGAGAGAAAATCGACAAAAAAATCTCCGAGGAAGAGGAAATATTATGTTAGAAAAAAGAAGAGAAAATATTATAAGAATTTAGTGTACGAGGAAAAATAAATAAAATTAACATCGCTTATCATTTTTTTTAAAAAGGTTTTTTTTATCATTTGAATAAATAGACTCCATTTCACGTGTTAGTGTTTTTTTGTGAGAGTATATACTGAAGTCCACTTTGGTTAAACTAAAATTCCATAAACTCAAGATCAATGTTCAAAAAGAAAGAAAAACTCAGAATCTTAATCTTAAACATTCGTACAGAAACAGAAAAAATACTCAAATCTTAGTCACAGTAACACCATTAAACAGAGAGATAGAGACTCACATAATCATCTTGAGGAGCTTGATTTACCATGGTTGCACTGAGATAAACGAGGGAGCGAGATATAAAGAGAAGAGAAGAAAACTTGACAAGTTCTCAAACTTATGAGAGATTTTTTTTATAAGCCTTATGAGAGATAGTATGCTAAATATATAAAGCTCCTCATGAAGATTAAACACACTGATACATGTATTATATGCACTTAATAAATTTGAATATTATTAGAGAGAGAGAGAGAGAGAGTAAAAAAGGTTGAAGTTTTTGTTTGACTTCACAAACTACTATGTGGAGATGGTCACTCAGATTTTATGAGCTGGAAACTGCTCCTATATTATTATTAACCAACTAAAAATATAGTCTTAAAAATCAATACCAATTAACCAATCAAATATTTCTCACCGGCCATTCATCTACAAAACTGAAATAGATTATTTATGCATTTAATTCACATAGGGATCCCTGGTGTCGTTTACTTAAAAGGTTTGTCTCAAATGAGAAGGGCGTTTACTTGTTCTAAAAGTTTAAACTCTATTGGTCAATTTGAATAAATCAGCTGTATAGAAGTTTATTTTTTGCTTTAAGGCTTTCAATAAGTGAAGTTAGATGTCATACTTTAATAAGTGAAGTTCTATGATATAGGTACATCTACTGAAGTTTTAGTAATATTTATCAAATGTTAATATTTTTTTTGTAATATAATATAATCTAGTTAACAAAAAAAATTTGGTCATAACATTTTTATCTCTGGTCTCCATCACGTCTAACGGGCGGTACATTAACTTTTCAAAGACCCAAAAATTTTGTTTACTGACCATGCAATCACCGCATGATATTTATCTGTGCTTTAGCATTACGTACTCATACAGTATCGTGAATCACTTCCTAATAGATCATCCATCCTTTCACTATTGTAGCTCAATCATGGAGTTTTAAACGGATGTGTGCCGGAAAAGGTAAGCGTAACCAAATCAATTATCTTAAGTGTTTCCACATATACCAGAAATCGGTACGTTACAATTTCTTCCCACTCACAAAGCGCAACGCCCCCGTTGCGCACCATGTCATGTCTCAAAATGTCTTTCGAGTGAGAACCGAGATGGCTAATTAATTCTGATACCACTTGTAACGCCATGTCCACCCATGGCTAATGGGCCATTCATGCCTTTTCACTCGGCCCGTGGGTCTCATCAGTCCGACATACGGTACATTAATTTTTTGAAGGCTCGAAAGTCTTATTTACTAACCCTGTAATCACCACATGACCTTTCACCGTACTTTGACCTCACCCACATGATATCGCGAATCATTTCTCAATAGGTAACCCATCCTTCCACTACTCTACCTCAAGCAGATTTTGCTCTAGAACTTTAAACATATATATGCAGAAAAAGAAATTGTACTTTGGTGACATAAACAACGAAATCAATTCTTTTAAATCTTTCTACGTATAATAGAAATCGGAATGTCATAATTTTATTTGTAATATTATAATCTAGTTAAGAAAAAAATATTGGTCACGTAATACATAATGAAAAGCAAATGTGCATTCTACAACCATCAAATTTTTTATAATTCAACATATAACCATAACAACAATATGGGAAGAATATACTGCATATTTTGTGTATATATGTTTTTTCTTTATAAGTTATATTTTATTTAGCAAGAAAAAGGTTATCTTCTTCTTCTTTTTTTTTGAGAAAAGAAAAGGTTATCTTCTACTGACTGAAATCAAAGTGGGAGAAGAATGCCGTTCTCTTTGTTCACACCTCGATTAAGTTGTCTGTTCGTTAATTTTGGTTTGATTCCTTGTTCATTTTTTTCCGATCCAAAAAAATTGTATACCATTAAGACTTCGAAGTAAAACAGATATTAAAAATCAATATCCATCGAAAATGAAGTAAATCACAAATATTAAAAATTTCAGAGTCGAATATCTGATTCGCTCCTACTTTTTTACAAATATATGTATATATACAATTAATTATACAAATTTAAATGTATAATTTTATATAACTATTATTTTAACCTATAATTTTGTTAGTTTTATTTATAACATTATTTATAAGAGTATTAAATATAAAAAGGAATATAAAATCTTTATAACAAGTGTAATTCTTTGATGTCAAAAATTTTTAATTCTTCTAAAATTTATGTTTTATACGAACATTCAATTAATATTTAAAAATTTATGAAATATATAGTTTCACTAATCTTCATTTTATATTATGTTAAAGATATTTTATGAAAACATACTTGTATATTTTTTCTAATTTATTTGTATTGAACAAAATTTATGAGATATCCGTAAATATTCGCAAATATCTGTAAATTTTTTTGATATCCGGAAAACCGGATATATATATTTTCCGAAGAAAAGAAAACCGAAAAATTGGATATCTGTAAAATAAAAAGTAAATCTCAAATACTAAAAAATACGGTAATATCAGATTCGCACCCCCTCCTAGTCTGTATGTATCAAACTATACGTTATATATGTGAGGAATGTTTTCTATATAAACCTATTGGTTGGTACTATTTTAGATCGAGACATATTAATTTTGGAACAAATTCTAGAATTGTACTTTTGGGAATGAATTTTTCTAAAATGGCACCGTAGTATTTTTATTATCATTATTTTGATTAAATTTAAATCAAAGTGATTAAAAAAAATTCATAAAACCTTAAAGTTTGATTTTTACTAATCTAACCAATTAAATCCGGACTATAAACCCAAAAATCGGTCACAAAACCATAACTTTTATAGTATTTAAAATTAATTTATTAGTTATACTAACTATATTAGTTGTACTAGTGTACAATTCTATTAGTTGTATAGTTGAATAAATTGTACAATTATTTTAATTGTATAATTATATTAGTTGCACAGTTGAAAAATTTGTACAATTTTATTAGTTATATCAGTTATACAGTTGACAGGGAAACCGAAGTGTCCATGTAACAACCCGTCCCGTGGAGCCCGGCTGGCCCTGCAGAGCATTGACCCTAACCCTTAACATGTGCGTCCCTCACGGCCATACATGTAGGTTATTATTGTGCTTGGCGTTCCTCGAACCCAAGATCTCACCTTTTAACAACCCAAGATCTCCCTCCAATTGGAATAATTTTTTTTGACCACTTACCAATTTAGATATTTGATTGTTGTTTTATATGTAATATCCATTTGGTTTTTGTCAATTTAAATTCAGCTTGTAAACTAAGGGTGTTACAATCGGCTTACTAACTCCAGACTATGTTTCATTACCACCGTGATTTCCTGACTGACCTGCAAAAAACTGGGCTGACCGCGACACTCCCTTACGAAGTTTCGGGTTTAACATACTTGTGGCAAGTACCAAGTCCCTCACTGGTTCCCATGGATCCCCCTGAATCCGGCTTGCTAAAATTATGTGCTTGATGGTCTTTACTACTACTCCACATGCAGCCTTCATAGCCCTCCAACACTGTCCATGGTGCCTCCTACCAAAATAATCGAACTCTGCATGCCTAACAAATCCGGACTCTGGTCCCAACTGTTCGTTCTTTTGTTTCCTATCATTGATCGGAGGAACAATACTTGGTTTGTTATGAGGCTTATTCTGGTTAAATACGACATCTTACTCTACAATATACTAGACCAGCGCACCTCTCTCAACCAGTTCCAATACTGATCCATATGTGTGGGCATGGAGATGGGTCCATAACTTGGTCAGAGTCCTCACAAAAAGAGTAGAATCTGGATAACCTCCGCCTCCATCTTCTTTCCTACAAAATGGTGGAGGCGATTAAATTGCTCCTCATATTGTCTAATGGAGTTCAGCAATACATATTGAGTTTCTTCACTACTTAAAAAAAATCAAGTCAAGATACCATATACTTCACACTTTCTAAAAACATAACTATAATATTGTCGTCGCTCAAAGTTATGTTATAGTAATAATATCTTTAATGGTTCGAAGTATGCAATGCCAAAGGTTTAAAACTCAAAACTTTTGTGCATCATGACACTTGGCTGAATATTATCTTAAAGTTTAAGCTTAAATTTTTTCGTGCATCATGACAATTGTGCACATTAGCTACAAATAAATTTACATAATAAAAAAAATTATAAAAAATGTAACAGAACAATATATTCTCCACTCTATAGCTTTAAGAGATGCTTGATTATATGTTTGTGATACTGATACGGACTCAAAAATACTGTGTATAGAAGCTTAATGTATAAATTTATAACCAATATCAGCAAGATTCATAATATGATAATACCCCTTTGTGTTTGAAATCATCAAGTAATTAGGAGATATTAAACTTGCTTAAATGTTTGACTGACTGAGTTTTTCCAGCAATTGTCTTATTACAAAAGCAAACCTCATATTAATGGTGAACATATATCCATAGTGTTTAGTTTTTTTAAGTTTCGTTTTTGTTAATGTTTCATTTTGTATCATCAATTGGTAGATTGCGTTTTTTTTAATATTAGAGAGACGAAACGTTCCATCGTACGATTCAATACCTTACTTTAGTTAATACACTATAGTTTATAGTTAATGTTTTCTAGCAAAAAATATAAATAGAATGTGGACCAACCAGTTTTCCAATTGAATATTATGCTGCCACATAAAATTAATTGAGTACTTAATTGAGTGCCACATAAGATGAAGTGTCTTTTTAATTAATACAAAATTGAGGTTACATCTTTTTAAATGATTTTCTTTTAATATATTGGGGATATTAGTATTTTCTGTAAAAGAGGTCCTATAACCATTAGCAAGCTTAGTGGTGGAAAATCATCTGCACACTGAACGACAATTGTCAAGCATTTATACAGATAACTTATTTTTAAGTATAATTTCAAGATCTGACTTATATACAAAAAAAAATGTACGAGGAGAAACGATACACGGCTTCACGGCATACAAACAAACTCGAGTCAACTCTTGAATGTTTCATATTATTTTTAAAATATAGTATATAATAATTTCTGTTGATTTTTATTTCTTCACGAGAAAATAACTGGCAGCAATCAAATTTGAAATACCAGTTCGGATAATATTATAACTAATTTAACAAGCAAACACATATCCAGTTCGAGTCAAAAATGTTGAAATTACATTTTCATCAAATGGTAATTCTGGACTACTGAAATTAGAAGTATATATAATTAGGTCTTGGCATAGATCGAATAGTAACATACTTTTTAGTATTTGTGATTTTTTTTGTACTTCACAGATATCTTATTTTCCGATTTGCTTTATTTTGAAATATACGGATATTTGACTTTCCAGATATCTGGATTTTTTTTGATATTTACGAACATTCACGGATATTTACGGATACTTCATTCACTTTGTTCAATACAAGTAATTTTTTAAAAAGATACCAATTTATTTTTGAGAAATATCTTTTACATAATTTTTTTTTGTCGGCAAAATATTAATGAAACTATAAAGTAAATATTAATGAAACTATGTATTTTAATTTTTTAAATTCATAATTTTATTATAAAATAAATGTTTTTAGAAAAACTGTAGTTTTGTGTAAAGATTTTATATTTTTTATTTAATATCTTTATAAGTAACTTTTATAATAAAAGTTAATAGATTATATGTCAAACGATAATTCTATAATATTATACATTTAAAACTCTATATTTAATAGTAGATATATATCTATTTGTATAAAAGTCAGAGCGGATCGGATATCAGTCTCTAAATTTTATAGTATTTGTGATTTGGTTCGTTTTTAACGGATATTAATTTTTAATATTTATTTTACTTTGAAGACTTATAGATATTCGGATTTTTGGGATCGAATCGAATAACAAATCGAATCAAATTTACGGATAAAATGCCTAGTCTTATATATATTATTTTTTGGGGCTTATATTCAAACATGTACAAGATTCGACGCCGCAACATTTTGACATTTTTGATAACGTGCTGAAGTGACACGGTGACCTTTAAGTAAAACTCTTTCGTCATTTGTTTTATCTTCATAGTATGCGAGACGACTTAATCCAATATTTATTTATTAATTAGTTAACACGTAATCACTCCAAGGATAAACTACTGGAAGCGGAAGGTACTATATGGGTATGCTTCGGATTTAATTATGGTTCCCCATGGTACCATAAACTAGCCGTATCTCATTTTAATTATTTAATGCATTTTTCTTCAAACCCACCTTAACCGGATTAAAATATCAAAGTGACTGATAATTAATTTTTAAAAGTTCTGGTTTCAAATTGCAAAACGAAACAGTTCCGCCTGCCGCGATATTTGAAAAGTTACTAGAAATGCAGTAGTCTAATAATGGCAATTAGGGATTACTTTATTTGAAAGAACTCAAAGAAGCGTATAAATCTTGTTGGTATAAAAAATATTAAATAAATTGGAACTTTAAAGATTAACGGAAGATTATGAGTCAAAAGTTTGAAAATTTCACGATCTTTGGAAACAAAACTATTAGACGATAAAGGAATATTATTATTTAAATCAGAGTTTATCAAGTAACTCAAGTCATAAATTGTTCAAAACGTTGATTTGTACCAATTTGGCAATTTACATAGGAACACATGTGAAATGCGGTGACCGAATGCCCGAGGACGCCGAAGTTCGGTTAGCTCGACTGGGCCAGGCCCAAAATAGATGAACCGAGTGTTAAACATAAGCATTACAGGAAGATGGCCTCGGTGATATTTATGCATTACAGGAAGATGACCTCGGTAATATTTATGCAGGCTCAAATAGGGGAAAACGGTCATTTCATACCCAACATATCGCGATATGTTCAATTCATACCCGACTTATAAAGCCGTGCCAAAATATACATGAAGATATATAATCGTGCCAAAACATACCCAATTTATAATTTTTTGGCAAAATCATACACCACTCGCCACATCAGCTGACATGTCATCTACTTTTATTCGCATGATGCAACGTCAGCTAATTTTGCTGACGAATATGCTATGTGTATAATTTTTCTTAAACTAAATAATTTTTTTATAAAAATAAACTTTTAGAAAATGTAAAATTTTATAGTTTTTATTACTCCCTCCGTTTCAATTTATTTGTCGTTCTAGACTTCGGCACACAGATTAATAAAACATTTAATTTTGTATATTTACTAGATAAAAACATCATTACCAATACACCTAATTAGATTTCAACCAATAGAAAAATATATTAGATTAAAAAGTCAATAAATTTTGCATTGAAATCATAAAAAGACACTTATTTTGAAACGAAAATTTTGAAACGAAAACGACATATAATTCGAAACGGAGGGAGTATTTAGTAAAATTAACAAAATTTAATTAATTAATTAAATTTTAATCTTATATAAGAGATATATTCGTTAATATTTCGATCCTATCAAAAACCGTCCTTATAAGAGATATATGTATTGTAATGATTCAAATCCAATGCTAGTATTGCAGACGTGTTACTCTTGATTAATCATGACTGTGTTAATCTACATTTTTTTAAATGTAAATAACATACTCATGATTAATAAAGCGTAACATGATTTATTTTTACGCTTGATTAATAAAGCGTAACATAATTTATTTTTACGTTTTTTAATCATGGGTATGTTATTTACAGTTAAAAAATTAGATTAAATATAAATAATATACCCATGATTAATAAAGCGTAACATGATTCATTTTTACGCTTTATTAATCATGGATATATTATTTACATTAAAAAATTTAGATTAACACAACTATGATTATGCAACACTTGCATTGGATTTAAATCATTAAAATACATATATAACTCTTATAAGGACTATTTTTGATATGATCGAAATCTCTTATATAAGATTAGAATTTAATTAATTAATTATTTTTGTTAATTTTACTAAATAATAAAAAATAAAAAATTATATTTTCTAAAACTTTATTTTCATAACAAAATTATTTAGTTTTTTTTTAAAATTATATACATGGCATATTTGTTAGCAAAATTAGCTGACGTTGCATCCACGCGAGCAAAAATAGATGACATGGCAGCTGATTTGGCGACTGGTGTATGATTTTGCCAAAAAAATATAAGTTGGGTATGTTTTGGCACAACCATATAAGTTCAGGTATGTTTTAGCACAGCCATATAAGTCGGGTATGAATTGAACATATCGCAATATGTTGGGTATGAAATGACCGTTTTCCCGCTCAAATAGAGAAGTCCACCTATATAAAAGGACAAGTGAGAAACAGAGGTTAGTACTGTATTCTATTATTCTGTAACAAACTTCTTCTTCCATGTTTTGTAAACTAGGCTGGCTCAAATATTTAATAGGCCCAGGGGAAAAATGCAAAAAAACTGACCTTAACAAATAAAACTGTAATATTCAATATTGTTACGACAAACAAAATATTATCTAATACAGTATTTTTTATGAAAAACAAACACTAGAAACAGTTTTTGTTTTCAAAAAGTAAACATAACCATAAAAATAAAGCATAATTTCTTATTCTCTCTTTTTTATAGCCTTTTGTAGTTATTTGTTTCCAACATTACTATTTAGTATTTGAACTGGGAATCAATATATACAACTATAGGTTTCTGGACATGAGTTAACGTCATTTACGTTTTTTGAAATTCAGAAGTGAAAAGCAGGAAGACTACACGAAATTTAAACATTTTTATCTTTTTCTACATAAAAGTAGTCAATCTTTAAACATTTCTACCCATGCAACTTTTGATGTTGTTCAATTATTCCACCTTTCCTCTAAACAATACATAACTTCCTGTGAAGTAAATTAATTCTCAAAATATTTATTAATAATCTATAAATATAATCAGTTATTAGGTAGACTTTGACAAAAAAGAAAACAAAAACTTTGACTCAAAACTTTGAGTCAAACTCAAAAATGATCTATGTTTTTTTTTGAATCTTTGTTTTGCCCTATTCAAACTAGAAATTCTAATTATTCATGAAAATATCATTACTTTTTTTTTTTGTTTTTTTAAATGATGATTTTATCTTATCATCCTCATCTTCACCAAATATTTACAATTGTGGGAACCAAGATTCACACCGTCGAGATTTATTAATCGGAGGAAAACCAAGTTGACCTAACTTTCCCTGAAGGTCCCGGTTATCTGCTGGGCCACGCACGACACAATCAGTATGAAAGAGTTGAAATAGTAAAACGTAAAAGAACGAAAAAGAGAGAAAAAAGATCTTATTTCCGAATCCGCGTTTGAGTGTGAACAACAGGTAAGGACCTAGGCCACAAGAGCTGTCGGTACGCCGCTAGTCTAACCTCCTAAGTCTAACCTAGTTGAGTCGCAGCTCGATAGTAAAAACGAAAAATTGCCTAAATTGCTCTAAGTGCTAAATTTGCTCTGATATGCTCCCCCTTGCTCTTCGCCTTAAGTCCTCCTTATATACTCCTCACTTAGGTCGGTTTACCTCTTCTCGGGCCGGATTTGTTGCGAAGCGGGCTTTTTCATATCTCGTCCTTTTTCGTGATTATCTTTGAGAACTTGTGATATTCGTGTTCACGCACACCAATTAACCTAATGTGCACACTACCACAATCGAATGGTATGTCGATGTAGCACTTTAGGATCGAATCCACAGAGACCAACTATTACACTTTATCTTTATGGGATCAATACTTAGCTAAAACAATATGGGGGTTTTGAGATTAAGGTATCGTAACAAGCAAAGAAAATAATATAAATGAGAATTCAATTTAAAGAGAAGCCAGCCTAGGGTTACTTCATCGGATGTCAATACTTGTGAGCTAAACAATTATTCAAGTGCTAATAAGAACAGTCTAGAACTCGGATCACTCAAGTAGAACAGTCCACTGTCGTGGTACTGCTCCCTATGCTGATCGATCTCACCGTCTAACTGTCGTTGAGGTGAGAAGCGATCACAAGCAATAGAGATCAAGTCCGATAGGTTCACAAAACACCCTAATATCTACTTTCGCTGATTAGGGATGCAATGCTCATTCAAAACAGATCTAGCAACCTATTACATGGTTAATGAACAGGTTAAACCTATGATCTAACATTAAGCGGCCAGTTTAATGCAAGCAATAAGAACAGTTATGAATGAAGACAATCAATGGATTCACTTATCTATGTTTAGCTCACGAAATCAACACCCTAGAACCCTAGACAAGCTAGCCGACTACTCAGCCATGAACAGAGAGAACACAGAGATAACAGATGAAGAAAACATGCTGAATCAATAAAATAAATGAGATAGGGTTCAGGATTCTTCTCAAGAGTGTAGAGATCCTTCTCCCTTTACAAATAAGTAAATCCCAACAATGGAGTCTTAGGTCTGTTTCTCTATGAAAAATAGCGTAGAATAATGTAGAAAAATAGAAAAAGAAGTTATATCAAAAGCCACAGGCGGCCAGAGAGAAAAAGAGGATAATAAGGGCAAATCCCGAGATGTTGTATTTTCCTTATTCGTCGGGAACAACCGCGGGATCACTCCGTCTGCTTGTTCCGCTTGATCGGGAACAGTCATCAGACTGTTCTGCGTGAAAATCACCAAACTGCACTGTTTTCTGCTTCTTTTGTTCCAGCAGGTCCATCTCCCATCCAGTGCAACTCCAGACCTGTAATGACTCGAAAAGGACTAGAAAGACTCGATAAAGACTTGAAAACCAATTAGAAAACATATATACAATGATGTATAAAACACCATATATCAATTCCCCCAGACTTAGATCCTTGTTTGTCCTCGAACAAGACCAAGTATCAAGAACAGGGAGAAAGGTTTGAAAGTGTGGGAACTCTCCTATTCTCAGCAACCATACCTTAACCACGAATCTCTGAACCATACAAGCAGTAAACTAGGACAACACACCCTTACCAGAACCCCACTGACTGCTGTTCGAAAATCGGCTCCATACTCTACATCTCAAACCTGAAAAAGCAACACTATCGAGACAGAACTCCCTACATTCATTTAAGAGCAGCGTGAGCTTCTCATCACAGGCACTATTCAGGGTAGACGGGCTAGGTGTGGAACAGGCTAATTTTATGGTGGAGTTAAAGAGTGTTTAGGGGCTACCAACTTTTCGTAGTGGATGCAGGATATTGCGCAAAATAGTCGTGAGAGGACGGCTCCATTGATGTCCACAGCCCCTTACTCGTTTTGCTATCTCTGGAACGACTGTTCTTTTCGTTCGGGAACAATCATCAGACTGCTCCGCTCATCTGTGTGCTCCTCATCCCTTCATATTGATACCTACTCTTCTGCTCGACCTTCCCAATGGCTCATGTATCCTGAATTCTTCTCTTTCTCCATCACCATATGCTAAATAAAATGAAAGATATAATTTTTTTTTTTTTTTTTTTTTTTTTTTTTTTTTTTTTTTTTTACAAAGATGGTGGGGTGACAAAGAAGGAGGTAACATGTGATGTTTGGATTGCCACTGGTGGTTCTTCTGGTTCAGATCATTCTGGTTCTCCACCCATGTTCTTGCACAGCTCATTGGTTATGGAGCGGTTGCTCCCTTAATCTGCTTGTTCTCCTTCTGACTGAATCTGCGCAGCAGTAACGAGTAAGAGGCTGCGTCGATCATTTCCTCTCCGACCTTTTTGCACATATCTGCACATATAACACTGAAAAACAAATGCATGAAGGTGGAATAAAGGCTAAGGTTCAGGGTGGGAACTAGCTAAAGATGAGCTAGACACTCAGGAACAGCAAGATGGATAGAAAGAATAAGAAGTCCTGAGTGTAGTTCTCGTTTCCCTGATCTAGTGCCCATAACAAGAAGAATTTCAGTCAAGATTAGGTTCAAGTTATTTGGAGTTAAGTCTACCCAGTGTAACCTGATCGGCTGAGAACTTCTGGAGAATCAAGTGAGATATGTCAGGGTGTTCCGGGTCCACATGTGTGTCTTTCGCCACTGCTAAGGTCACTGAATAAGACAACTAAAGCACGAGGTGGTTAGTGATCAACACAGAATAAGGTCCTAATTCCCACAAAATTTTGACTGACTCGATCCTAAAAACTGACTCAAACGGTCTCAAGAGAAAAACAAAAGAAAGAAACGAGTTAGTAAACGACGAAGACCCTTCCCCAGACTTACTTCACAACGTCTCGGTGTGAAAATAAATCAGAGAAAAGGTGAAAACAAGAATTTACAATTTTTTGGTCGAGATACTTACCTGGAGCGGGTGCTCCGAAAAATTCTGGGTGTTCTGTCGCCAGATTTTCACCTGGGCGGTTGTTCTTGGCTCCTGCAGAACAGGGAGCTCCGTTTCTGCAACCCAGAATTTTTCGAAGTATCTCGAATTTTTCTGCTTTTTGACCTGAAACTCAATAAACTAAAACGAAAATAAGCAAACAAAAACAAAACCAAGTTATATTTACACTTACCAGTGGGTTACCTCCCACCAAGCGCTTGGTTAAAGTCACTAGCTTGACTTGGTGACAGAGATCAGTCGGGTTGAGCATGAGGGCTTGTTCCAAAACAAGCTCCACAATCAGACATGTTCAGCTTCAAAACTCTGCTCAACAACCCTTTCACAGCAGCTTCTCCTTTCTCTTTCAGCTCATCAGTGAGAATAACTCTGACTTTAGAAAAAGGTTTAGAGGTACCCTTGCACTTTACCTCATACTCAATGGATTTCTCATCACACCAGTGAGGTGTCAAAGTCATAGTAGGATCTCCTTTGACCCTTTTCTTCTGGACTTTCTCTTTCACCCTTGCATTCCCACTGAGTTTCTTGGTATCAGTGTGAGGATCTCCATTCAGGACTTCCTTGAACTCACTATTTTTACCAAGCTCCTTCCTTGGAACAACCTTCAGCTTTTCTCCACTGAACACTGAGATGCAAGAGGCGTGTAGTTTCTGAAATCTGGTGGGAACAGCCTGATAGAAGACATTCTTGTTGATGTGGGAGAAGGAGACTCTCTTATTAGGCATATCAACGATTGCTCCCACTGTAGCCATAAATGTCCTTCCTAAGATCAAAGGCATCTCATGATCCTTGTTCATCTCAACAACCTGAAATTCAGTATGGAGAACACAGTCCCCGACTTGGACAGGAAGGTTGCGAATGGTGCCATAAGGAACTGCTCTGGAAGAGTTTGCAAAAGTCAGAGTCACCTTAGAAGGCTCAACATCAGCAATGCCCAACTTGTCTACAATCGCCTTTGAGACAAGATTCACACAAGATCCAGAGTCACAAAGAGCTTCCTCAAATTCTACTCCAGCAATGGAACATGGAAAAGCAAATTTTCCAGGGTCATCAACCTTAGGCAACACCTTCAGGTGTCTAGGTGGAATCGGATAGGGAACCTTAGGAACATAGACTTGCACTGGTGGAATATCAGTAGATCTGTCGGGAGAGGGAGCAGTCGCGGGAGCAGTCGCGGGAGCAGTCGCGGGAGCAGTCACTCTAGAGCTAGCAGACTGCGCTGTTCTCTCTTCTGCGCCCAGAACAGTCTCAGCGAACAGTTGTTCCGCTTGTTTTTCCTCAGATTTCTCATGTCTTTGCTCGGTTGCATTACAGTGCTCAACCCTAGGATTCATCACACTCTTTCCACGAATGGTCTCTTGTTGTCTTTTAACAATTTCAGCTGTTTGAGCAAGCTGAACATCAATCTTCTTTATGTGGTTGCTCACAGTATCATATTTTGAATTCAGCTCGGTGAACATGCTGTCCATCCTGGTGTTGATGTCTGTGGTAACCTGATTCAGTGCCTTGACCTGAAGTTGCTGGCTCTGGAGCATCTGCTGCATCATAATGTTCAGATTTTTCAGATCATCTGGCGGACTATTCCCTGCAGTCGGAGCACTCGCGGCTGGAACAACTTGCTGATTGCTCTGCGGGATGGTGTTCTGATACCCAGATCCTTGTGCCTGGTTGTTCTGCAGTAGCTGATCGACCTTAGCTGTTAGCTCATCAATTTTCTGGGTGTGTACACTGTTCCCTTTCTTGGATCGGTTGCTCTCTTGATTCTCATTGGCTGAGCTAGCTGCCATGTTCTCAATCAGCTGGAGCGCTCCATCAGTGGTCTGAGTCATGAAGTCTCCATTGCTCGAAGAGTTTAGAGCACCTTGGTATTTCCAGTCCACCCCATCATAGAAAATGCCCAGGACGTAATCATCATCAAATCCATGGTGAGGGCATTCTCTCTGGTAGTCATTGAAGCGCTCCCATGCGTCACAAAAAGGCTCATCATGGAGCTGTCTGAATGAAGTGATCTTGTTCCTCAATGCAGCTGTTCTCGCCTTAGAGTAGAAATGGTTGAGGAACGCTGATCGGACCTGTTCCCATGAAGTGAGAGAGCCGGTAGGGAGGGAGTTCAACCACCGTGCAGCTTTTCCATCAAGAGAGAATGGGAATAGCATGCACTTGATGTAGTCTGGTGGCACACCATTCGCACGAGTAAAACTGCAGACTTTTTCGAAATTCTCAATATGCCCATTGGAATTTCTGCAGAGAGACCAGAGAACACTTTTCTCTGCACCAGATCAATCAGAGCAGGCTTGATCTCGAAGTCATGCCTGGTGCAGAGTGGAGGAACAATGGCAGAGCGCGTAGTAGGAATGTTCCGCGGAAGGTTTTTCTCCCCGATTGGAACAGTCTGCGCTGCTTGTTCCTGCCGCGCGAGAGCACCCTGTTGAGCAGATTGTTCAGCAGCTGCTTGCTGAGCTTGGATGGTCTGCTGCATCTGAAGCATCTGCTGTTGCATCAGTTGCATTGCTGCAGCGAGATCATCCTGATGACCGTGATCACCCATGGTGGTGTCAGTAGGCCTTGGCTGTTGTCTGTTCTGATTTTCTAAACCTTGCGATCTCCTGCAACAAAGAGAAAAGAGCAAGTTAGAGGTCTTAGACTAAATAAATAACCGAAAATAAAGGTAAAAAGATGGTCCCCGGCAACGGCGCCAAATTGATATTCGTGTTCACGCACACCAATTAACCTAATGTGCACACTACCACAATCGTATGGTATGTCGATGTAGCACTTTAGGATCGAATCCACAGAGACCAACTATTACACTTTATCTTTATGGGATCAATACTTAGCTAAAACAATATGGGGGTTTTGAGATTAAGGTATCGTAACAAGCAAAGAAAATAATATAAATGAGAATTCAATTTAAAGAGAAGCCAGCCTAGGGTTACTTCATCGGATGTCAATACTTGTGAGCTAAACAATTATTCAAGTGCTAATAAGAACAGTCTAGAACTCGGATCACTCAAGTAGAACAGTCCACTGTCGTGGTACTGCTCCCTATGCTGATCGATCTCACCGTCTAACTGTCGTTGAGGTGAGAAGCGATCGCAAGCAATAGAGATCAAGTCCGATAGGTTCACAAAACACCCTAATATCTACTTTCGCTGATTAGGGATGCAATGCTCATTCAAAACAGATCTAGCAACCTATTACATGGTTAATGAACAGGTTAAACCTATGATCTAACATTAAGCGGCCAGTTTAATGCAAGCAATAAGAACAGTTATGAATGAAGACAATCAATGGATTCAATTATCTATGTTTAGCTCACGAAATCAACACCCTAGAACCCTAGACAAGCTAGCCGACTACTCAGCCATGAACAGAGAGAACACAGAGATAACAGATGAAGAAAACATGCTGAATCAATCAAATAAATGAGATAGGGTTCAGGATTCTTCTCAAGAGTGTAGAGATCCTTCTCCCTTTACAAATAAGTAAATCCCAACAATGGAGTCTTAGGTCTGTTTCTCTATGAAAAATAGCGTAGAATAATGTAGAAAAATAGAAAAAGAAGTTATATCAAAAGCCACAGGCGGCCAGAGAGAAAAAGAGGATAATTAGGGCAAATCCCGAGATGTTGTATTTTCCTTATTCGTCGGGAACAACCGCGGGATCACTCCGTCTGCTTGTTCCGCTTGATCGGGAACAGTCATCAGACTGTTCTGCGTGAAAATCACCAAACTGCACTGTTTTCTGCTTCTTTTGTTCCAGCAGGTCCATCTCCCATCCAGTGCAACTCCAGACCTGTAATGACTCGAAAAGGACTAGAAAGACTCGATAAAGACTTGAAAACCAATTAGAAAACATATATACAATGATGTATAAAACACCATATATCAACTTGACATTTATCTTCGCGGAAATTTGACATTTATCTCTTCCTGCGGATGAGATAAACTGTCATACTAGCCTTTGGGCTCAAGTCTTTTGGGATCATAGATGGGCCGTTGTCCACAATGCGGACCCTCTTTGGGCCGTCTCGAGACTTAAGCGTTTTTTACGATTCTACTCGCGAAGTTACCGTTGGTATAGGCATAGTTTTCCCAAAGGAACCTCATCTCTTCGCATAGCTGAGGCAGTTGGTGTTAAGTTAACCGTAGCCTGTTCTATACGAAGAGTGGGAAACCGTTCGGGAGATCTAACCTTCTTAATTTCCCAAAGACTTTCGATGATGTTTTTAGACGGAACATTGGTATCGTGTTCATGGACCCGAGGACCGAGTTACGGAAACTTTGGACGAAGATGCATTGTTATGGGATGGGACCGGGTTCGGAATGGTCCACGAAGGGTTGGCCGCGCTCGCCGGGCGAGCTGACACGCACCTGGGTCGTGCTCGCCGGGCGAGCTGACACACACCACGGTCGAGCTCGCCGACGAGCTGACCCGCGCCACGGTCGAGCTCGCCGGCGAGTTGACCCGCGCCACGATCGAGCTCGCCCGACAAGCTGAACCTCACGGTCGAGCTCGCCCGGTGAATTGACCCGTGCCACGATTGAGCTCGCCGGCGAGCTATCCTGTACCGCGGTCGAGCTCGCCCGGCGAGTAGACCCGTGCTCACCGGGCGAGCGGACCCGTGTTACGGCGTACTCGCCGAACGACCCGTTTCGGTTATTTGTTTTCTTGGTCTTTGAAGTTTTGACTGAGATTTGGTTTTTCCGAGGACTTTCGGGCGTTGATTCCGTCGTGACCGATTTCGACCCGAACAACAATATTGCCATTAACATCAATACCTCAACCACCATGAACAATCAAATTGAAGGGTTAATGCCTTAAAATTTCAATTTTTTCATCCTTTCTCACTTCCTATCCACACAAACCACATATCTTACACTTTCTCTCAAAATTCATCCAAAAAACTGAAGATTTTGATTACAAATTATGTAAGGTTCATATAGGCATTGAAGCTCACGATTCTTGGTGATTAACGAGTTAGTAGCTGTTGTGGTGAAGTTCTGGGCGATCGGAAAAGCCACGCAAATCATCTCACGGGTTCAAAGTATGAAATCGCGAACCACATTTCATTTTTCAGATCTGTTCGACGAAGAAGACTTCGAAAGAAGTTTTCCTTCGTCGAGAAGACTTCTACAGAAGTCTTCTGGTCAATGCATATGTTAGTTTTGCAATTGACATTTTGTGTGTTTTTAATAGAAGACATCCCTAGAAGTCTTCTCACTTTTCTTTGTTAACAAAAAAAATTGAAATTCCTAGAGAAGACATCCCAAGAAGTCTTCTCGGATAAACATGTTATTTTGCAATTGACCGAAATTGGTCAGAAATTTGACTTTTTATAGAAGACTACTTAGGAAGTCTTCTTGGAGAAGACTTCTAAAGAAGTCGTCTGAAAGTCTTCCCGGAGTCTTCTCACTGTCGCAAGATATGTGTGTGGGTTACTTTTACAATTGAAAAATAATAGTAAAACATATAACATTAATGAGAAGACTTCTAAAGAAGTCTTCCCAAATTTTAATTCGGGTTTTGGTCAAACCTTTGGCTGCCAGAGAGAAGACTTCTAAAGATGTCTTCTCTGGAAAAGTCAAATATAGTCAATTGCAAAAGTAACCCAGCAGACTTCGTGTGACATTGAGAAAACCGATAGAAGACTTACGTAATACTTATAAAGAAGTCAAATATAGTCTTCTCTAAAAAGTCAAATTTATGACAAATTTCGGTCAATTGCAAAACTAACTTTTTTATCCGAGAAGACTTCTTTGGAAGTCTTCTATGAATTTTTCAAAAAAATTTCAAATTCAAAAGTAAGTCAATACAAAGGAAGACTTCTCTATATATCTTCTGTAGAGTGGACTTCTTAAGAAGTCTTCTTTCGTAAATTTGCAATTGCAAAAATGACCTAAATGGAAAATTTCGTTTGAAGTCTTCTACGTAAATCCTTATTAAATTTTAAGTTTCTCCAAAATTAAAATACATTTTTAATTTTTTTCTTGTTAATTCATGTTTATTAGCCAAAATTGGGACTCATGAGTGAAAATCATAACTTAATTGGTGATAATTATGAAATTACAAACATTGATGTTTAATAATGTTTCTAGCTAAACGGAGAAGTCTTCTGTAAGTCTTTCTCATAGAAGACTTACAGAAGATTTCTTTTGAAGTCTTCTCTGATGATTTTGTTTTATTAAGTTGATTTATGTGTTTGCTAATGTGTTCTAACTTCAAGTTTTATTTTTTGTTAGATTTTCAAGATTGTTAAGTAACTTCAAGTTTTGTTTTTTTTTAACTTTCAAAAATGTTAAATAACTTTAAGAATATCAAGTCATATGGTTTAATGTGTCTTTTAGATCATAAGATATTTTGTGAATTTGACTAAGTTTTCTTGAGAAGTTTTCTCTCTTAGTTTTAGTAAATTTGACTAAGTTTTGTTTTGTTGTGTGTTTGTTATATATGAGTGGGTAGAATGGTTAAAACAATTTTTTGGTATGTTGCATCAATAACTTTAATAATATCAAGTACTTCTGTCAAAACATGAACATATTTACTAAATTCTTTTGATTAACATCTCTTAAAGTTCACAAAATAATTCACAACTACAATAGTACACATACAAATCATAAAACAAACAATAAACAAAATATTATACATTGAGCTAGATATTATTTCTCAACATAGATAAGCTTGGACTCCACTTGATATTATGCTAGAAGACTTCCCACAAAGTCTTCAGGAAGTCTTCTGAACTCTTTAGGAAGTCTTCTGAGATTTTTCCAAGAGTTGTCTCACAAGTCTTCCAAAGTCTGTCTCAGATATGAAAAATCTGCATATTCAAAACCATTCAAATGGCTTCAAAATAGAGAACACTTCAAATATAAAATTTTATTCTTAAATAATAAACAAGACACTCACATTAGGTTGGATCTATAACTTTTTAGAATCTAATATATAAATATAAATTTTTATTCTTAAATACATATCCAAAATTTGTACCATTTTGGGAATAAGACTTCCTAAAGACTTCGTAGGAAGTCTTCTAGCATAAAGTGCATTAGAAGACTTCCCAAGAAGTCTTCCGAGTGTCTTCTCAGAGTCTTCTAAGAAGTGTTTCAAAGGTTGTCACAGATCTGAAAAAATCTGCAAATTCAAAAATATTCAAATGGCTTCACAATAGAGAAAAACTTCAAAAATAAAAATGTTATGCTACAAAATATACAAAACAGTTATATTAGGTTGAATCTATAGCTTTTTAGAATCTAACATATAAAACAAACAAAAATGCACATCAAAATTTATATATCTACCTTTGAAAGAGTGAAAGATAAGAATCATGTAATGAAAAACCTGCAAAAAGAAGATAAATTATTTAGAACACATAAGAAAAAAAATGAGAAATAGATATAAAGTTTGGTGTTTTGATGTTCAAAGAGATTATAGAGAGGTTGGAGAATTTTAGAGTAAGAAATATTAAAATTTTGTTGTAGCCATTTGAAAGGAAGAAAGAGAATATGTAAATTTTCTTTATATATGAAGACAAAATTTCCAGTTAGTGTTAAATATTTTCGAAATAGAAGACTTTAAGAAGTCTTCTAAGAGAAGATTTCCAGAAGACTTCTGGAAGATTTCGACTTAGGCGGGAAATCTAAATTCTTCTAAAATTTAGACGGGAACCTAAATTCTACTAAAATTTAGGCGGGATATAATCAAATAACTAAGGAAAAAACACTTCATTAAACTTAAAATATACTTAGAAAAGTGTTTAAACCAAGTTATTAGATAGTAACTAAACACAAATAGGTCAAATTAAAAAAAATTGATAAGATTTCAAAATCTTACCCTAAAAATACAAAAAATACTAAAACACATGTTTCCAAACCCTAAACCAAAGATTATCATGACTTAATCTACATTCACTTATCTATGTTAAAAATAATTCAATTTTAGTAAAACTAAATTTACATCATTTATAAATGTTTATTATTACATGATTTCAATTTTTACATCATCAAAAAATATTTTTAATAAAAATTTTAAATTATTTTAAAGATCTGTTGTATGATAAGACTTACAAAGAAGTCTTCTCAGAGAAGACTTCTTTGTAATTCTTTTTAAGCGGAGGGCTATAATGGTTTCCATCTTTAAGATCTAATCCATTTGAAAACTTCCTCTGTAAGTCTTCAGACAGTCTTCTAGACCCTGATATAAAATAATTATGCAAAAACACTTTATTAAACTTAAAAAAACTTAGAAAGTGTTTAAATCAAGTTATTAGATAGTTACTAAACAACTATACATCAATTTGAAGAAAAAAATGAAGATAAGATTTCAAAATCTAACCCTAAAAATACCAACAATACCACAACATTTGTTACCATACCCTAAACCAAAGACTATCATGACTTAATCTACATTCAATCATCTATGTTAAAAACAATTCAATTTCAGTAAAACTAAATTTCTATCTTTTAGAAATGTTTATTAATACATGATTTAGATTTTTTCTCTTTGAAAATATTTTTTATAAAATTTATTAATTACTTTTAAGATCTAATCCATGGGAAGACTTCCTATGGAAGACTTTGATTTAGGCGGGAAACCTAAATTCTTCTAAAAAATTTAGGCGGGCACCCTAACTTTTATTAAATTTTAGGCGGGATGTGCGAGAAGACTTCTTTTTAAGTCTTCTGTGAGTCTTCCAAACCTTAAAATCAAATAACTATGCAAAAAAATACTTTCTTAAACTTAAAATTAACTTAGAAAGTGTTTAAATCAATTTATTAGATAGTTACTAAACATATATAGGTCAATTTAAAAAAAAATGAAGATAAGATTTCAGAATCTAACCCTAAAGATACCAACAATACTATAGCATATGTTACCGAACTCTAAACCAATAACTCATGAACCAATCTACATTCACTCATCTATGTTGAAAATAATTTAATTTTTTACCACACTTACTAAATAGTTGAATAAATGTTTGGATACTGATTATACCGACTGACTTTAGTTTGCCTAGCTATTACTAGTGATGAAAAAAATAAACTGTCTAGTATCTTAATACACACCGAAGACATGTAGAAAATTGCATTAAATTAAACAATAGCATATCAAATCTAAAAGGAAATTTCAAGTTTTTATGAATAATTAATGTTGAAACATGTGTAAAATGTTTTCAAGAATAGTCTGTATTACATTGTTTTTATCTTACTCAATATGACCTCGTAATATTTGATTTTGTCATTCTAACCATTTATGCTTCTGTTCTACTGGCAGTTTCACTTCTTTCTTCAGAACTGGACTAAATTTCCCAAACAAGTCTTTTTCACGGTTCTATACAATCTTGTCTCTTTATTGCACAATAACACAATATAATAAAAACTTCAATAGGAAGCAAAACAATATAGAAAAATGTATGCGTATTAATCATCCTATGTACTTTATAACTTACTTCAGAATCAGGAAAAACCATCTCAATACCTTCACCACCCAGGGCTGGCTCATGGTTTATAAGGACCTTAAGCAAAATTATTTTACGTCTTTCAATAATAAAAAAAATAAATTTAGCATAATTTTTAACAGTTATATTGTATCAAATGTTATTAAATTTAGATAAGACCATATAAAATAAAAAATATTTAAAATACCCAGTGGCTGGCTGACCAAATATTTCTTGACAGTGGCATGGATCTTGTCCCCATATATAATCATAGTAAAAAGATTATGAGCATACATATAATAGAAGACTTATGTATAAATTGATATTTACAACAAACTGCAAGTTACATATTTACTTTGGAATCGGTCAACATCATCTCTATTGTCTCACCAACATCACCCGAGTATTGTTTCCACAAACTGATTATTTTCAGTCGTATCATATCTTCCACGTACACTTGAAAATAATGTTTCAAATCACCAAAAAAATCAATACCATACCATCCATTTTAAACTGAAGAAAATCTAAATCGAATAATCAGGTAAGAGTTTATGCTTGGGATGGATTGTATGACGATACTGCTAGGTGAAAGTTTATATAGAAGAACCAATGTTAAACCAATTAGTGTATTTGACCGTAGTATAGGAATATGTATATAAGACTTTAAATGAATAAATAATTGTAGCTCAATTTTTTCTAATTTCTATACGAATACCGGTTCGAGTCAAAACTTTCATATACTAATTCTTTGAATAAAAATATGTGAATATACAACGGGAATCATTGCCATATATATCGTTATACATTTAATGCCTTGAAATATTAGGCAAATATTATGATCTTTGAATCAATACATTTACACCTTTACCGGAATGAATCCTTTTTTACCTTAGATATCAATGATATACAGAAAACTTGGGTTGCATACAGAAAATTGGTTTACAAGAATAGATAAATTTCATTGAAAGCCTGTTTTGCTTAGCTGATCCAAAAAGTTTGAAAGAATAGATAAATTTTAAAAGAATAGCAATGAAATTTCAGAAATGTGTAATGTTAACTATTATTATTTTTGGATGAAATGTTAAATTTATTGATCATCATAATAAAAAAATCATATGAACACAAAAATTGGGTTTGTATACTGACCTACCGCAAAACTACTGCAAAACAGCTGTAAAGGAATTTGATAATCAGTGAGCACTAAACCATCTTTGCATCAGACCCTGGAGCTTTGGCTTCAAATGGTATTTCATGGATGGGATCCTATTTCTCACTGTCTTATCTATCACCCGAGCAAGCTGGTCCACTGACTTTAACCCCCCCCCCCCCCCCATTTTGTCTTCAATCATTTCTCTCCCGCCATATGTAATTGATAGTGATCTGCAAGAACAGCCTCAGTAGAATAAATGTGAGACGGTCAACAGAGCCTGTGATCAGACACTGCAGAGTGGCATTCTCGAAGCCAAACAGATTTCCAACTACTCTTAGCCAGAGCGTGAAGGTATACGGACAGGCAAAAAAGAGGTGATCCCTCGTCTCATCAGGTTCGCCACACTAGATGCAGCCTTGCACCTGACCCCATTGCCGAGTGTGATTTCCTGTTGCAAGTCTGTCTTTCACAGCCAGCCAAGTATTGAAAGCATATCGAGTAATGCCTTGAGGAAACCAAACAAGATTATGCCACAATACCTCTTCTTTGCTCCCACAGATCTGATGCCATGTTTTAGAGGCTACAAACTTGTTTTTAAAATCATCATCCCCCCCCCCCACTTCCATGACATGCCATCAGGAACTGATGTAGACACGGCTAGTGGAAAAGACGTTATATGCTGAATCACTTCCTTGATACGCACTTCACAAACGTTACAAAATCGCCGGACACCATCAGTAAGAACCTTACAAAATCTTGCTTCTCGAGCTATACCGAGCTTCTGTGTACCAATCTCACCCGTAAGCTCAATCAGATGGACCCTTGGGTGCCACATATCAGTACAAAATCTCATGGTACGACCATCCCTGATGTCCATTCTGATAAAGGATTTTGCTAATGATTTGAGCCTGAGGAGCTTCCTCCAAACCCAAGACCCCATCCTAGTATCCTTTGCATCCCAGAAAGTGTATACCCGTAATAGATATCTCCTCGCCCAGTCACCCCACAGAGACTTAGAGCAAGAAAATAACCGCCAAATAAGCTTCAGCATGAACACTTTCCTCGCCTCTTTTACTCGCCTGATTCCCAAGCCCCCTTCTTCATACGGTTGATACACGTCTTCCCACGCAACCTTATCCTTTGAAGTGTCATGAGGAGATCCACTCCATAAGAGACCTGAGCACATGCTTTCTATTTCATCAATACATGACCGCGGGAGACAGAACACAGCACATCAAAAATTAGTCATACTCGTAATCACTGATTTAATGAGTTGGAAGTAAGAACTGAATACGAAGACTTGTTTTGTCGAGGTGTGGGAAGTCGATTTATTATGAAAACTGCAATGAGTACACAATCACCTCGACTGCAGAGGTATATATCTGATTGGAACATGACTGCACGAGCAACATTCAATATGTGCTAGTGCTTTCTCTTCACCACTGAGTTTTGCTCAGCTGTCTCTGGACAGTAGTGAAATTATAAAATCCTTTTCTTGTTGTAGAAATTAACAAATTTTAATTCTAGTGTGTTCTCTGATCATACAGCTTTGTTAATACCCTTGTAATGTGTCTATATCATTTGAATAAACTTTGGGAACACTGTCAACACTTCACCCTTTGTGCATAGTAGATAGATCCATGTTACATGTATATAATCATCAACAATAGTCAAAAAATATTTGTAACCTTATACAGTAGGTACTAAGAAGGGTCCCCATGTGTCAATATGAAGGAGATCAAAGAGAAGACGTTTTCTTTATTTGTTTGTTTGAAACCAAGTACATCTATAATAGAGTATGTTTTAGAGATAGATGGATATCCTAAACGATTATGCCATAAACTGACATCAACAACATTAGAGTATGATGCAAATTGTTGTTGTATTGGTGTAAAACATGCTGTATCCACTGCATTCAGAACATATATGTTTCAAATGTGCTCATCCTTCCCAATCATGAATATATCCCTTGGTATGATCATGTATCATACAAGTACCATGATCAAATATGACTTTATATCTTAATTCCTTGGTAAGTTGACTTATGCTGAGAAGGTTTAGTCTAAAGTCCGGAAGATATAAGAGGTTCTTTAGGATCAAAGAGTCATCCAGGCGTAGACTGCCTATTCGTGCAATCTTAATTCCAAGACCAATCGGGAGAGTGATAAAACTATTAACATCATTAGTCATTTCAATAAATAAGTCTTTGTTTTAAACTACATGATAAGTGACACAGTTATTAACTATCCATGATTCATAACATGGAGCATTTCTCGTAGGTCTAAGTATGCCTAAAACGTAGAGTAGAAAGATAAAGCCATACCAGGAAGAGCAGTGATATTTCCTCCAGAAGATGAAGCAATAAAATTCACTTGAGCCGATTGAGGTGTCAGTCAGTTGTGAGCTGAAGTATGTAATCACTCCTTCAGTCCGGTATTTGGTAAGATTGTCGACAACATTGGATACAATCTCTTTAAGTGCTACTTGAGCAAAAAAGGCTTCGTGTATCCATTGTTCTTAGCATTGAAACCTGTTGGATAACCGTGAATCTTGTAACATGTATCAACAGTGTGCCCATTGTATCCACAATTAATACAAACTAGTCTGTTTTGCTTTGTGGGGAGATTTGACTGAGTAGCATTGATGAGAGGCATTGAACCAAGAGTTGTGACTTGAAATGCAGTCACATTCTGAAGGGGAATGATGTTCCTCTGACTGTAATCTTGATCAAGAAGATTATAGATTTCTGATAACTTCGAAACACTTTTTTTCATAATGATCTGAATTTGGATGATAACATATGGTTTATTCAATCCAGCTAATAACTTGATGACTTTAGCATGTTATGCCTTTGTCTATGTGGCTTTACAACAATCACAATGCCGACATGTAGTCACACTGTTTGCACCTTCTAATTCATCCCATAGCATTTTCAGAGTGGTGTAATACATAGCTAAATCCATTAATCAATGCTGCAAACACCATATTTGCTGAGAAAGCTAATATGACATCGGAAGATTCGTAATATGAAACTGATCTAACAAATCCTTCCATATTTTTGAAGTATCATTGAACCTGAGTATACTCTTATATATATGCTTAGATATTGTGCTAAGAAGCCAGGATTAACCATCAAATTACATCTAGATTAGATCCGGTAGTGATGATGTGATTCTTTAAGCCTTTCAATAGTTTCGTCTATGAATGTTAGTCTGTTCTTAGCATCTAAGGCTATAATCATAGTTATACTATAGTTATCATATCTTGTGCCATACAGGACTTCGGAGATGATAAAAACATTTGAATTATAACCACTCTCGAGAAAGAATGGTGAATGAATGCTATCTAGAGAGATTTTTGTTGAGATCACAGGTTTAGGTGACGTCGGAGTTGAGTCTTCTGAAATAGAAGTTCGAGAGCTGATGGAGACGCTTGTTTTCCACTGCAACGAGACAGTCTACATGCAATCACCATCGTCGAAACGTATCCTTATTTATCAGATATTAGCAGAATAACCAAAATAAATTGATCACGAAGAAAAGACGAGATCAATTGAGAGCTTCATCGATCAATCGAGACGAGCAACAAAAAGAGCGAAGAAAAAGACCCTAATACCATTTTTGAGAGGATGAGATGAAGAAGAAGCTTAAAATGTAACAAACTTTATGTTATTTAGTTAACTAAAACAGAGTACATACTTTTACTTATATAGTAACTACACCGATTTACACGAACATAACAAAGACTTAACCATAGTAAACCGACATCTGGCTACGTACTTCATCGATGTAAGAGCCGATATTATGTTGCCGAAAATCATTTTGAACTTTAAATTGCAGCACATCCATGCTTTTAAGTTGCATGTTCATTGACATCTTTGTGCTGGTGTTTCATGATATCCATATTTATGTTCATGGCCCAACCAAGACTAAAATCTTAGTCAGAGACGAAATGAATAACCATAGAATCGGCAGTCACATAATCAGCTAAAAAACTAGTCCACCGAAAAATGATGGTTCATTGTTTTTGGGTTGCTCTATTTCCAAAGTACGACAATAATTTTTCCGCATGTTTTTTTTATAGTAAACCGACTAACTAATATATACTAATAGACCAAGCAATCGTTTTTTGTTTATAAAATGTTAAATAACAAACAATTCTTATCACACTTCTAATCATTTAATTAGATTGTGAATTGATGCATTTTACAACTAATATACTCTTGTTTTGAATTAAACATATTATATTTTTGTTTCACTAAATTAATTTTTATTAATTATTTAAAATATAATTATTTTAAATTATGATTTTGGCGGGAAAACACGCTTTTACAGATTTAGCGAGAAAACATGTTTTGGTTTTGGCGGAAAAATACATTTTTGTGGTTCCGGTGAGAAAACACATTTTAGCGGGAAACACATTTTTACAGTTTTGGCGGAAAAACATGTTTTGGCGAAAAACCGTGTTTTTGCAGTTTTGGCGAGAAAACATATTTTTACACTTTTGGCGGAAAACATGTTTTAACGGGAAAACATGTTTTAGCAGGAAAACACGTATTTGTGGTTTTGGCGGGAAAACACATTTTTTACGGTGGAAAAACGCATTTTGCAGTTTTGGCGTGAAACTTGTTTTTACAGTTTTGGCGAGAAAACACGTTTTGTGGTTTTGGCTAGAAAATGCGTTTTGTGGTTTTAGCGAGAAAATGTATTTTACGGTTTTGGCGGGAAAACATATTTTTATGGTTTTGGCGGGAAATATGTTTTACTGGACTTGACGGGAAAATATGTTTTGATGTAAAGTGTGTTTTTGTTGTTTTGACGGGAAAATTTGTTTTGACGAAAAAAGTGCTTTGATGAGAAAATTTCTATTTTAGCGGAAAACTGTGTTTTGTGGTTTTGACAGAAAACTACGTTTTGTAGTTTTGTCGGAAAAATGTGTTTTGTAATTTTGATGGGAATGTAGTTTTGTGGTTTTGTCATTTTTTGTGATGACAAAATGATACTAGATTTAAAGTCTTAATTTTTGAATTATATAAAGGTATAGTAGACACTATACCTTTTTCATCTTCGTATAGATGGTCCAATTCAGATGGTCTAATTTGAATCAGTCAGCTGATCTTCAAAATTAAGTCTAGATTTTTAAAATCATTCAGATGAACCATCTAGTAACTTATATTTTTAATGTCTAAAAAGCAAAACTTTCATCTCCGTCCAAATGACTCACCTGCATGGAAAAACGAAGAACCCCGTCGGTTTGTTATGATTAAACCGAAAACATATACTTTGTTAATTACTACAAATTACAAAATTAATAATGTGATTGTTTTGTGGAAAACACGAAAAGGCTAATCTTATGTTCATGTGACAGTTAGTTCAAGTGGAGTCATGACCCATTAACGTATAATAGGCCCAAAAGGCAGTAATGGGCTAAAATTTCCACTAGGAAACAACCTTATTATGTTTTAATACAACAAAGCAAAACACAAGACAAGCTCTCAAAGTGAACAACACAAGTTACATAGGTTCACATACGATGACCAAACTCAGAGATAGATCATTCAGGGAAGAGATGTCTAGTTGTTTAATTACCGTATACATACATATACATGTGGATTGATGCATGTACTGTGTAAATGTATTTGTGTGTTTATAATGTAGGAGGGATCCAGATGTAGCCATGAGTTTGAAGGTAACCCGCTTTCTCCAGTAACTGATCAGCTTCTTTTGGTCCTCGGCTTCCTGGTTTGTATGGGATTGACTTCACTTCTCCTTTGTCAATCCTGTGCAGCAACGGTGTAAAGATCTCCCACGCAACCTGTAACCACACCAAAGTCAGCTTCCAAAACTGTATCTATGTTTTGATTGCGTCAAAGAGAGATTTGAGATCTCTGAGATTGATTCGGTTCAAGGGTGGAGAAAGAAAATGCTTCTACCTTTAGTTCGTCTCTGCGAACGAAATGCTGTTGATCACCTTTAATTCTGCAAAAAAAAAAAAAAAGATTGAAGATAATAGCGATATAGAGGAACAGAAGAAGGCAGCTGGAAATGGTTACTTACGTGTCAAGAATTAAGCGCTCGTATGCCTCCGGGATGGAGACACCTTGATAACGTTGTCCGTATGACAAGTCTAGTTCACTTTGCACGGTTTGCATCTCGAGACCCGGTTGCTTAACCTGTGTAGCAAAAGCACAACCAAAAGAGAGAGAGTCATTGGTTCCTGGTTAGAGCCTTCTACTAGTTAGTAAGTTATGTTTGTTTGTTCATTGTATACTTACAGTTAGTTTCATGTACATTGCCTCTGATGGTTGCAGGCGTATCACAAACTCGTTCCTCCCTTGTTTCTGACCTGTCGCATGCACATGAATTTGAATTCCAGAAGATAAAAGAAGAGCTGAAGCCACACAACTAAAAAAGAAAATGTCAGAGGGAAGACAAATACATCTGAATATGTCGCCTGGAACATCCTTGAACTGAATTCGAATTTCTGCCTTCCTCGAATTTAGCGCCTTTCCCGCCTTAAGGATAAATGGAACACCTGAAAGACCAAAAAAAAGTGCTTTTATATAGAGTGACTACCTGAATAGAATAAATACTAAGTTGATGGATAATCATACAAACAAAATTAATGTATTTCGTTCTTTAGGTCAGGAAGTGAGTTTTGAAACATTAACAGTGGAGCAAAGCCACATATATGATTGGGAAGATGCTATCTATGATAAGATGGTTTTGTGATAAATGAAAATTTAAAGAGTGATGTAGGACACGGTACCTTCCCATCTTTCGTTGTGTATGCGAAGAATTGTTGTGGCAAACGTTGGAGTGTTTGAGTCGTCTGGAACAGTAGGATCATCCCTATACCCTTCATACTGTCCAAGAACCACCTCTTCATCGGTTATTGGAACCACTGATTGAAGCACCTGAAGTTCATTAGATAACACCAGTAAATTTGACTGATATTGCAGATGAAAAGCATATTATTCCAGAGAATAGAGGCAAATAAAAATGGCTATTAGGTCAGAATAAATTAGTCACCTTCACTTTCTCATCGCGGATGTGCTCGGGTTTAAGAGATATTGGTTTCTCCATGGCAACAAGACAAAGAACCTACAGGGAATCTATAGTAGGTAAATACATGAAAGAATTTGCACAATCATATCAGGTTCCATTAACTGAGGTATACTTGCCTGGAGCAGATGGTTTTGAATAATATCACGGATGATTCTGTAGAACAGGAATCGTATATTTCATCAGACACGCACTGGTGGCACGGGTCCTATTAGGACAGAACAAGAAGAGACTAAAGAAATTACCCGTATTCATCAAAATATCCGCCCCGCCCGTCAGTTCCAAAATCTTCCCTGAAAACAATCTGCAAGGAAAAGCATTAGACCCTTTATGTGCGTTCAACTCTATGACAAATTCTGTCTTAGCCTAGCCACACAAGCTGTCACCTGCACGTTCTCGATATTGTCACGGTTCCAAAGGGGCAGGAAAAAGCGATTGGCAAATCGGAGGACCAACTGTACAAGAGAGATACTTACAATGGTTAATGATTGTCTAAGTAGATAGTGAAAGCATATGTTGTTACTTACCATGTTTTGGACCAATTCCTTGCCAAGATAATGATCAATACGATAAATCTGAGATTCATCAAACAACTCTCCAATCTGAGAACTGAGTTGCTCTGCAGATTCCAGGTCCTTTCCAAATGGCTTCTCAACAACAATCCGTGTCCATCCACCAAGGTCAGCTGAAAGAGCCATGAGACAAATACAAGTCAACGAAATGTAAGAAAGAAATAAGAAAAGCTGAAAGGGAAAGCTCACATTTGTTCATGCAGCATGTCTTGATCATCTTGCATACAGAAGGATAAACAGAGGGTGGAAGTGCTAGGTAAAAAAGTCTCCTCGAGGATCCTTGAGAGCTATTTTTGGAGATTTCGTGCTCGGAAATAGCCCTGTCTAGTCTCTGGAACCCTTCCTCAGAGTCATAAGGGCCACTCACATACTTGATCTACATGGATCGGACTCATACTTTTGAGTAACGAGAGAAACAATGATATCTATCTATTAACACCACCAAAAAGAAATGAACTAACCAGCAGTAGAAACTTTGACAAGGCTTCTGCGTTCTTCTCATCAACAAGGTATCTGCAGCATATACGAAAAAAGAATTCAATATGATGATGGGAGGAGAAAACAGAATGGAAAAGCGTGTTGACCAGTGTTCTAAAAATCGGTCTAGGCGGACGGCAAATCAAGTATGAGCGAAACGATTTTTTAAAACGATTTATTTAAAAATCGGTCTAGGCGTCCAAAAAATCGGCCTAGAACGCCCGTATAAACAATAATCCTCTATAAAACGCATAATCACAGCCTAGCGATTTTTAGAACATTGGTGTTGACACTCACCCACGGATCCGATCTCTAAGCTGTTCATCAGAAAGATTAGTCCTGGCATACCCAAAGATGTGAACTTCATCTGGATTGAGAAACCCCTGCTCATTCAAAACACAAGGATCATATGAGTATCACTGCGAATAAAATAGTACACTGAAGATTGGTATGGTATGAAAGTAAGACCTGGCGGTATAGGTTGAAAAGGGCAGGAAAAGTCTTCTTCTTGGCAAGATCACCTGATGCGCCAAGGACGACGATGGAAAGACAACCAGTCTCTGGAGCTGAACCGTACTCCTTAACAAACGAATCATTCCTTAGAGTTGACCTCTTCTCAACGTGCCACCCACCAGATCCCATCTTACTCTGTCAAAACCTTTATTTCCGCACACACAAAAGAAAAACGTCAGTCTTACACAGTCAAAGAGGCCAAAACACTTACTCAGAATCTCTCACTGATGTTTAATTGCATATGAATCGAACTTCACTGCTTTATTATCTTCTAGGCAAAAAAAAATATATCAACAGAGAAACTGGAAATCAGAGAGACAAGTAATCATTTGCATGAGCTGAATCTCACTATAGTAGAAGAATCAAACAGAGAGAAACGAGAAGGTATAATAATCAAACGGACACAAAATAAAAACAAGTACGATCACTGAAAAAGAAAAAAAAAACGAAAATGAGATCTGAGAAGTGAGAATAGGAAGAAACGGAGAAATCATGGACCTGTGAAGAAGGAGAGATCAGATTTCGACAGAAGAATTTGAAGGAGGATTAGGTGAACAAGGAGAAGCTCAACTAATACAATGTAGACAAGGGGTTGTTGGTGCTGTGACGTTCACCTTCCATGATTTCATTTTCAGACCTTTTTTAATTTAAACAATATATTTTTTTTTTGTTGCTAAAATACGTACAGACGGACTGAGAAGCCAATTTGTTGTTTTCTTCCTCAGCTGATGGAAGGTAGGGAAATTACAAACACTAGAATCTCCATCCGCGGTACGCGCGGAAAATGCTTTTATATTTATATATTATTTTCGATCAGTTTATAGACCAAAAATAGTTTCTCTACGTTATTTATAAATTTTGTGTATTTTTAAAACAATTTAATGAATTTAGAATTCATCAATCAGAAAGATTCTAAAACAGCAAAACAAATGTATATAGGTTGCATTTTTTTAATGTACATATTTTTGTTTTTTTTGAATGTAACGTTACTTTTCTATATAATATATGTTTTTTAGTTTCGGAGTGGATTAATGTGACTCATCTTAAGTAAAGGGAAAATAATATTTTATTTCGAATGTTGAGGTAAATAATAATTTTCTGTACTGTTTAAAAATTCAATTAGCAAAAATCAAACATGATAATGAAATTTATTTTCTATTAACCTGTATATATGTTTGGATTAGTGATTGTTATCAAGATAAATTATTTTTACTCTTATATGATTTAAAATTTTCTAAATTTGATTGTTTGTTTATTTCTTATGAAGAAATGTACAAAAATTACGTGTAAGATATTTCAAGATTAAAATATTTTTTGTAATTTTTCTTTCTATTTAAATATTTTTGTATCTTTTGAAAAGCAAGCCTATAACGAATTATGTATTTATTTTTTGTGGTAAATTTTTTTCTATGATGTGTATTTTCCCAATAACATTAAGATGGACCTTTGAAATAAAATAAAATTTCTATTTTGAAATTTAAATAAGTAAACAAAAAAATTATATATAAAATTATTTAATATGAATGTGTTTATAAGAGGATATACATAACATTTGATTGTAAGTTTGGCCATAACATATATGAATGTATTTTGAGTATATTTTCTTAATATAATTATTGTGGTTTCTTGGATGATTTGAATGATATGTGAAAACTATGTTAGAATGTATTTTTTATCATGATATATCAAAGATCCTTAATATATGATTTTAATTATATATGGATGTTTAATTTTAAATTTACATATTGTAGAAATATAGTTAATAAGTTATTTTTAAAACTTGATATATTTATTGTTTATTACTTGCTTCAAGTTTTTTTGGTAGCAAAACAAACAAACTCAACTTGGTTCAAACTTATTCACGTATATACTGAACTATCGAAGTAATAAATTTGTGTGTATATTTCCTTTTTATTTTGCCATTCTATAATTCTTAATGTTTTATTTTCTTCTTACTTCTTTGATGAATTTAGATATTTATTTTTATTCATTTTATTTATTAATTTATTACTATTTCATAGTTATACTTTCTAAATTTCGAAATATTTTATATATTATTTAATTGCATCATCAAAGATTAATACAATTCTTTATACTGCTTTATCACCAATTTGTTGCTTTCATTGTTTTTTTTTTTTTTGATAATTTATCTACATAAGTATATTAGATGGTTATTACACAATAAAATTCAGTAAACAAAATCATTTTCAAAGTCACTATGCAAACTTACAGACCTGAGCACGAATCAAGTGTAAGATATGATTGTTTCACCTTAGCATTCATTATGGTTGAGTTAACAACAACTGTGGCAACTAATACATTTTCACTGCGAGGGAAATTTCTTTTCTCCATAGAAAGAAGATAATCAATGGTCGAGCAGATTGATAGGCAGTGGATATGATACTTGTTCATCGGCAGTTTGAAGAATTGTTTCAGCTGTCAAGTAACCAACTTGCAGTAATATAACTGCATCATAGCCCTCGATAAGACTTGTCCCATGGCTCTGAGTTGCACTATATGAAAAATAAATTAACAGAGAATGTTACTCTATGATGTATACCCGAACCGAGAACATGAGGCTAGTAGTAACAGAAACAAATAGAAGGCGCTTACATCGGAGGAAGAGCTGCATCAGATTTGATTCACCCAAAACATGTTGGCTGTCCTTAATTCAGGCCTAGAGTTTTTGTGTCGAGTCCTTCTTGTTTTTCAGTTTTGCGATACCAACATCTGCAACAAAGTCTGGGAGTAATCCACGCTGACACTCAGTAATGATACCGGAGATGGTGAAGGTTTGGTGTTTGGCAGTGAAACAGAACTCTCCTAACTTGAGCTGGAAAGTGTAGCTCTTACCAACGATATCAACAATAAACTGGGGGAGCTCATTATCTACTTGAGCACTGAGACCTGCACTCTGCGAACAGAGACACCATTTATTTAGTAAACTAAACAGACAAGTAAAAATATTTTATACACATTAGCTGAATAGTGGGCCTACTAAAATTTGTGCAGCTTCAGCTGCGTGAATGTTGGTTAACTTAGCCATCTCCATATCAAAGATATCATCATCTGTCTAGACTGAGACAGAGAGGTCCACACTATACCTGAAGAGGGAAGATTCGGAAAAAAATGTAAGAGAGACAGGGAATAGAATATCTGAGAGAGAGAGACAGGGAATAGAATATCTGAGAGAGCAAGGGAACAGGAGCGTGACCTGAGGACACACACAGCGCTGGTGTTATTATACATGATGCATGTGGAAGATGAGATTCTTTGCAGCTTCTTTGAACATTTCAAGCAGTCAATATAGCACCATCCTTATCTGTCTGGATACCAGTCACTTTGGCAGTACAAAGCAGCTCAATTATATGTCCTCACTAAGGGGACTTGAACAATTAGAAATGACAATCAGATAACTAACTTAAGATAAAGTTACTCTCACCTGAGGTTCAGCTGCGAGGACATATTTGTTAAGCTCTGAAACAGTGAGAGATTCTATATTCTGGGCATGAAGCAACTTTGATGAAGAGGCAGTTTGGTTTGAGCCATCTCTAAACAACCTAAAGGAGGGTAAATGTGAGAAAATAAAACATTAAAGGAAATCATATGACTATATTTAATGTGCATTTGGTGTTGTTTATCTTATATTCATATAGTAGAGTTACTTACTTTGTATAGTGTTCTTTTAAAACAGCTGTGTCAGTCTAAGTAGATGTGTGTTGCAAAAGTGGCGTTGAGAAATAACCAGCCTGTGCAATGGGAAGTTAGTTTAGGAACTGCTATGTTTGTTTGAAAACACAATATGCGGGAGAAGTTATTCTAATTGCAGAAGAGAAAAGGAATGTAAGTTTACTCACCTCCAACAGCTTTAGGGTTGATGCTAGTGACAAACAAAACTTCATGAAATGCGAACGCTAAACCGTACTTACACAAACGTTCACATCCCTAATAATATACAATGAAAATGAGCTACACGAAGAGTAGATAGCATATATAGTTGTAAAAGATGACAGCCGCTGGAGTTTCAACTGTAGCAAGTACCTTGTTATACATAGAGTAAGCATAACACGCTGTGGGCCGTGTGTCTTGAATTTGACTATGCAAAGGTCCTGGGTTTGCGCCAAGATGACTAAAGTCTTCGAAATTCTTCCTCCGATCATCTTTTTAGAAATTCATCTCGTACTGGAAGCTGGAAAAACAGAGAACAATGGTGTTTTCCAATTTTCGTATCTCAGCTGTAAAGAGAAGATAAAGGAGACAGACTCACTGAAGAAAGAAAATAGACCTGAGACTGGTGAATGAGCGGTAACCGCACGCAAGGGAAAGCTGGGACCGCGATTGCTAGAAATGAGACTATAGGACGAAGTTTGATCAAAATAAAACTCCGCTCGAAAGGTTTATAAACAAAATCTGAATGAGAGAAAAGCAAAGCGAATCCATTAATGAGAGTAAAGGGAGACGAAGTAGAGGATGTATTGATTGTTTGAGGATCAAATCGTGAAACGGAACGAAGAAGAGGAAGAGCAAAGGTTCCCGAGACGATTCATGAATTGGGGTTTGAAGATCTGAGGAGGGCGAGCTCGAGTCGGCTTTTTCTGGGATCTCCGACAATCAATTATCACGGGCTTCATGGCCCGAACTCATTTCACGACATTTTAAAAAAAAACGGGAAGCCCAGGTGACGTGTCTAAACGTTCTATCCTGATTGGTTGAATTAACTGTCCTACGTGGACAGCCTAAAAGTGCTTTATTAGTTGCTTTTAGTATAGTTTTGATGTAACCCACAGTGGCCCATAAAATATTAGCCTAGACAAACAATTTCACCTTTTTACTTCTACTCTGGGCTAACCATGAGCAAGGCCCCTAAGACGGCCTAAATATGCCCGATGTGCGATGAGATAGGCACACACAAATTAAAATTTTATTTGTCTTGTTTTTACAGTTTTTGAATGTTGATTCATTACCATTGTTCTTAAACTTTTATTATTATTTGTTATGGTCTTGATTAAAGACTTCTTTGAAATAAAATTATTTGCAATATTAAAAAGATTATTCTGTTGATAATCAAATGACATGAACAAAACTATATTTGGGTTTTCTTTTTATCGGCTCATATGTCGGGTTCCGAGAGAAAAACATTTAGTGTTACAGAGTAAACTTTTCAAAAGTTTATCATATTACCTGATCCGAATTTGGAATACCTTCTGACTAATGTCAAGAGTTGGACCGATCATCTGTCTCGATCTATTATGTTAATCACTTGGGCCGAAACTCAAATCCAAACTAGTCAAGTTATATGATAGTTTAGTTTCTATAGAAAATCAAATTCATAAATGATATGGGTAAACACTGTTAAGCTAGATGGACTTCCAACATAAAACCAATTGGTGATTATGGGATTGACTCATCCATCTTATATATTACTAAGGATTCCTTCTAATTACCGATGTGGGACATTTGTCCATAATACGCCCCCTCAAGATGATGCCTCTCTGAGCGTCAATCTCGGAAATGTTTGGGTAAGGATCGATGGACCAACTTTGGGTCAGATCAATGTGGATTAGGTTGAATTGCGTAGATCGGGCTCTGATACCATATTAAGCTAGATGGGCTTCCAACCTAAAACCAATTGGTGATTAAAGTATTGGTTCATCCATCTTATATATTACTAAGGATCCCTTCCAACTACCGATGTAGGACCTTTGTCCCTAATACTGAGTGCCAAAAAATTACTATTAAGCTACCACCATTTTGTTAACTTTATTTGGGTTTCCTATGTTGTATTCCGTAGAAGACTATGCAAGAAAAATGTGAAAGGGCTACACATTTCATATTGACATTTTCTTTGAAGTGTCTCCTTGACTTTTTGTTGTTGTTGTTTCCTTGACTTGCTTCTAAGTTACACTGGTGATTATGAAGTTGATAAGTTCTGATACCTACAATTATAAAGCAGTGTGAGGATTAAGAAGAATTATATGCAAGTCCTTTGTTTTATTGCATATCTTTTGTTGGTCATTTTGTTTTGTTTTCCAAGTTCTTTGTTTCTTCACCAACAATACATGATCGGTTTTACTTTTTTAAAAAGGCCTAAAACAATGTATGAAATATTAAGCTGAGAGAAAAAAACAAAAAGATGTTGGTTCACCGTTTTGGTGAACATTAGTACTTAATTTAAAGATATTGAGGTCATAGGGAAAATTGTTTTTTTAGGCCAAAAAAATTATAACTATGTCCTTTTATGTTAATTTCTATTTTGTATCATTTTTCCTCTAATACTCTTTAGTATTTTCGAAAATAAATCAAACAAAAAGTTTTACAAACAAAAAAATCAAAAAATATTAACTACTAATAAATACATATATCAACTTATTAGTATTTTTTCTAGTTCTAGAAATGTTTAAATCATAATTTCATGTTTTGTTTTTCAGAAAATAGAATTGACATTCTACACAATAGAAAATGTAATCCATTTTTCTACACATTACAACAAATCTAAAACATGTAGAAATCGGAATCTACACATTACAACAAATCTAAAACATGTAGAAATCGGAATCTACACATTACCTTAAATCTAAAACTAGTAGAAATAGATTTCAAATATGTTTACAGTATTCTACATATAGTAGAATACAAATTATATGGGAAGACAATATTTATAAATAATCAGCTTCCTTGTATTTATTAAATCGATTTTTTGAAAAAATCATGATTTATAAAATCAATATTTAAATTAAAAATAGTTTAACGGTTGCTAGTAAGAATTTTCTTAATTTTTTATTTTAAAAATTCAATATTTTGCTAGTAACAAATAATAAAAATCAATGTTTTCACGATTTTCTTAAATATTTTTAAAAAATATTGATTTAATAAATATAGGAAACTGAATATTTCCAAATATTAATATTTTTAATATTTTACGTAAATACATATTCTGAATATTTTTTAATAGTTTTTTATTTGCAAGTAACAAATAATAAAGATCAATATTTTTTAATATTAAAAATACAAAGAAAACTTCGACGTTTAGTTTTTTGGGGGGGGGGATTTTAATATTTTTATTTTATTTACTTTTATTAAAAATTATATTTTAATTTTTTAAAATTGTTTAGTTAATTGTAATTTTGAATTTTAATTGAAATTAAGGATAGTATTGTCATTTTGAAAATATTTAGCCTAATGGAACATAAAGTATATGAGTTTACCTTAATAAGACATAGTTATCATTTTTTGGTTTAAAAACTAATTTTCCCTATATAATATTTTAGATGAATTTTAAGAAAAAAAAATCTACCGATTAATAAACATAAGATCTGTATCATTCCAGTTTTATCAAGTACCCGAAGGACAAAATTGATATTATGTTACTTAGGAGAGCACTTCTTACTCTTCGCTTTTAATGCTGGCTCTTAATCTTTTTTTGGTTTCTTCTTCATTTTCATCATATATGTAGTTTAATGTTTACTAGATTTTGACCCGCACAACTGTGCGGGTATTTATTTTCATGTTTATATATATATATTTGTTTTATTTAATTAGTATATATTTTTAAAGATATTCATATATTTAAATGTTCAAATCACTATTTCAACTACAATAATTCTATAGTTTTCATGTTGTTAATTAACTAATTATTTAAAATGATCATATATATATATATATATATATATTGCTTCTTATTAAGTATATAATTTTTCCTATAGAATTTGATTTTTGATGATTAAAATGACATACTTGAGAATTATTTTATATTTAATTTATTATAATCCCGATCCGTAATTCAAAGTGTTAGATTTTCTTGAGAAATTGTTTTTGTTTATTCAGTTTATATAATAAATTTCTGTATATATAAAAGTTTAAGAAAAGTTATTTCTGATTATATTTTATGATAACTAAAATTTAAATTAATCAATTTTCAAAAATAAAATTTGAAAAGATCCTGAAAAGATTCTTCAAAGATTTTGTTAGAATTCAGTTGAATTAATATTTATTTTTATTTTAAATTAAAATGAAGATAATAAATGATATTATAGTTAAGTTATGTGTATTTTAAAAATCTTCTAAATAATGGTCCAACGTGAAATATCACACATGAAGTGAAATCTTGACTTCTATTTTAATATTATAGATAGATGTTAAAATATTTAGATAAACATAATAATTTTCTTTTAATATGATTTATTTTGATTATATAATTAATAAAAATATAGAATATTTATTTTTATTTTGTAAACGATACTGAATATATTAGTGTATAGTAATATTTGAAAACTATTCGCGAAATTAGTTAAAATATTTGCATATAATTTTTGAAAATTAGGTTCTGTTAAAATCTTTTTAAACAGAATTTTCAAAATTTTAATATATATATATGATTTAAATATAAGTTGGATTCAATATATTTTTACTGTTATTTATGAAATCCCTAAAATATTGGGAAGTTATTGTCTTTTATATAATATTAAGGTTATTAATGATTGAATAATGTAATGTATTCTATCTTATATGAAGATTAATGATGATTAAAAATGTAATGTGACTAACTCTATTAGATAGTCCATTTTATAAAAAAATCACACATGAATGAGAAGTCATGACTTTTCTTTTAATATAATAGATGTTAAATCTGTTATCCTTGTTTAGGCTTTGATTCCAGAGAACATGTAGTTTCTGCCGGCTTAGACTCTCAGTTAATCGGCCTTGATGATCCAATCATGTATTCCTCCTTGTGTAATATTGCTTGTTTAATAATTATCTTCTAGTGTTAAAAAAAAGTAAACATAAGATCTAACTTTTAAAATTTTGGGAAAGAAGACAAAAAATTTATTTAAAATTTTGGGAAAGAAGACAAAAAATTTATTGTTCTTTCCCCATATAACCGGACCGCATATATAGGAAGAAGATTCACGACATTGAATTTTAAGCAATGGTCCTGCAAGATAAAAAAAAATCTATTTCAATCTAAATTTTATAATAATATGTATTCTGCACTGAACTAAAAAATATTTGTAAATAATACATAAATTTCGTGTCGTGCATTTTCATTCCTAAATTTGATAGTATTATATATTCCATATTGAACTAAATAAAAATTCAAAAATATTATATGAAAATATATATTGACCATGAAAAGTGTTAGTCATTCATTAGTTTATCAAAACGATACTATTTTAGATAAGTTTTGTAAAATTATTTTTTTTTTAAATAGTACATGAATTCTAGAATCGTATTTATATATATACAGCTTTAACCGTCCTATTTTTAATTTTGAAATTAAAAAAAAATTATAAAATTATCCAAAATGATGTCATTTTGATAAAGTAGTGGATGAGTAACACCTTTGACAATCATATATAAACACGATTTTAAGAGTTTATATAGTATTTTTGAATTTTTGTTTAGTTTAATATGAAATATGTACTACTATAAAGTCAGAAATGAAAAAACACGATGTGTAAAGTTTATGTAGTATTTCGATTTTTGTTTATCTCAATACAAAATACGCATTATTACAAAATTTAGGTAGGAAAAGATAGCTTGTAAAGGGTTGAAATATGTCATTTTCCTGTACTACAAGTATGTATGTTGCTTTTGTTCAAATGCAAAGATAATGCAGGAAAATATTTGAATACACCCCACAAACTCTAAATACCGACCGTTGGACCGATAACGCAATTTATTAACAAAAACAAATATCTTCTTCTTGTTGTACCAATACAAAAATATATCGTATTGCCACTGGCATTATATTATTTCCAATAGTGTATAACATGTAGTATAGTCGTATAATTAAATCAGCTCAATACTTAAATTTGCTAAGGCATCATCAAAATTGCAATAATCAAAACAATCTTGATGTTAGTTCGCTGCAAGAAAATAGAAATGTTTTTGGTCTTTCTTACCCACGTACAAGCATTTTAAAAATGCTTGAAATTGTTTTTTTTTTCACTAAAGCATCTCCAACAGACCCTAAAACCCTCAAATTTTAAGGTTTTTGTCTCTCCAACAGACTCTTAAATCCTCAAATTTTGAGGGCCTGAATAGTGAAACCTCAAATTTGAGGTTCCACTATTCATGCCCTCAAAACACTATTTACTTTTCAGTTTAGTCCTTATAAATTTGTAACTTACATATATTTGTACTAATATTAATTTTCTTATTACTTTAATCCTTGTAACTATATTTCACTTAAATCTTTAAATATATCTTATATATACAGATATATATACAGATATATATATATATATATATATATATATATATATATATATATATATATATATTACATAAAATATAAAAATATGTTAAAACTAAAATAAAATAAATAAATAAAAAATATTACTTAAAAGAAGTTTAAGAGAATCACGTTATTGGCAAAAAGAGGTACTGCATGATATAATGACAGCATGCATTATTATGCATAACATGATAATTGAAGAAGAACGTGATATCAACGCACCGGTTAGAGATGCAAGACCGGCACCATAAGCAACCGTTGAAATGACGATAAATGAAAATGCTCGATTCCAACAGTTTTTAACTCGTAATCTTCAGATAAAAAATCGAGAAGCTCATTTCTTACTTCGAAATGCGTTGATTGATCATATATGAGAATACTATGGAAATGGCAATAATGAGTAATTTGTATTTTTCTATATTTTTATGAATTAATCTATGTTTTATTATTATTTTATGTTATTTTGTGTTATAATAAATTGTATTTATAAATATTATGTTTTATAATTTCAGTGTTTATGTACTATATATCTATGAAAAATATAATGATGATAGTTAATTTATATTAAAGTTAGGGACTGAAATGCAAATTACATAAAATTTTAAAAATAAATTTGAGGATCCTTGTTGGAGTAACCCACCCTCAAACCCTCATTTTGAAGATCATTGACCCTTAAAATGAAGTTCCTTGTTGGAGATGCTCAAGCGAGTATATGAAATAGTTTAGATTTCTGTTATTATCCAACCTACTGTTGAGATTTTAATTTTAAAGAAACAAAAAAATACCGCAGCACGCTAAAACGTGGTCCATTCTGATTAGTAAGAGCACCATCAACCCACATGTAGCTTAAATAGGGTTGTTTAAAATTTTTTATTATTATTATTTTTTTTTTTTTGGTTTTTTCAAAAAAAAAAAATTAAAAAACAAAAAAGGACCAATCGCGGGCCACCACGTGTCAGTGGGGCCCACGAAAAAGACAAGCAACACAGCTTGTTGGTGCTTAATCAGGCGTCGATGCCTCTTCTTCCTTCTCTTTCTTCCTCTTTTTCCTATTTTTTTAATTCTAAGCCACCCCTAAGCTACCCCCTTTAATGATGCTCTAAGGAAGCCGCAGGTGCACATTAGCATCAGCCTCGCGTCTGTTTTGAAAATGCCTATGATCTAATTTACGTGCCGTCGGTATAAAGTCCAAAATAGTTTACACAATGAGTACTCTAGTCTTTTAAACTCACGTTATAACCCATGATTCTATTTTATTGTCACATTATAACCCATGATTCTATTTATGTTTAGGGAAAATTTATTTTACGAAACCATTTTTTATTTTTTTCAAACATATTTCCAAACCCATGAGAATTTGATGAATTCCTTCATCCTTACGAGAAGATCCTTTTGTCCTTGATTCTTTTAAAAGATGATCTAATGGATTGATAGTGATATGGGTTGATTTCAAAGGTGATAGATGGTTTGATGGGATCTTCAGAACTGCTCTATAGAATGATCATATCTTGTGTAGATGTGTCTAAGATCAAGAGAATAAACTTTCTTTATGATCAAAGACAAATTTTATTTGTAGAGAATGAATTCCTAGCAATCAATGTTCAAAGTTGAACAAGAGATTCACAGATTTAGAGGGAATTTTGATTTAAAAAAAGGTGAATGTTTTTTTTTCAGAAACAAAAGAGAGTTTAAGTAGAGAGGAAGGATATCAAAAAATCCTAAAATTATAGAAAATTGAGAAAAACTTATTTAAAACTAGAATTGTCTTGTAAACTCAATAATAATTATTTTGCCTGACTTCTTGACTCGAATTTTGTGGCTGGCCATTCAGAAAAAAGAGAATGGATCTTCAACTTGGGCACTCATTCCTTAAAAACAAAGTTGGTCAAATACAACTTTTTTTCTATTCTTCTTTACAATTTATTCTTTAGAATTTTGAAAATGTTATATTATGTTCATTTGTTAGTTTAAACTTGATTTTTTTTTATAAAGAATGAAAGTCTAGTAATTTTAGTTTTTTTCTTAACTTAACTCTAGTAACTATTCAATCTAAATAATGTTGACATTGGTCATTTAATGTTTATTCTGATTATTTATCACGTGTTTCATCCGGTTTGTATCAGTCGTGTGGAATATTTAATTTGTGTGTGTTTAAAGCAACGAAGGTTTTGAGAAGTGTCATTCACGCACTCCTCTTCTCTCTAGACCTAAAGTTTTTTTGCGATTTGGGTGATTGCACTCTAGTCTTTACCATCTTTGTCGTCTCCTGTCAGACCGTGAGGCGCTAACCACCCTTCCCCTTGACATTTGTGCATAACGACAAAACATGTTGCTCATTGCTTCTATGGAAGTACTTACCTCTCCCCTCGGTGTGATTGGATCGCTTGGCACAGTGGATCCCTATAAAAGCTATAAGGTTCTGGTGGTTCGTCAATCTATCAATAGATATTATGTTAGAGGACGATAGAAGGTTAACCGGTTAGTTGCAAGTTAGCCATCAGAATTCTTGGGCTTGTAGCCTTGTACGAGTGTTGGGAGTAAAATCAATTGCAGTATTTCGAGACTAGGGAATGGTGGTTCTCATATTTATTTGGTGCGGTTAACTCTTGACCAGAAGGTACGATTAAGAGCACGCAATCTCAAATCTACGAAGCGGCAAATTTCATTGCAATCTTCAGCGGATATGGTTTTGGGAGTTGTTCCTCTTTTGAATTCAGATGTCAGGAGCTGCAGGACGCTCCTGAAATGGTTGGGCTTTGACGATACACCAACGACAAATCTATAGCTAGATTGGACAGCCTATTTTCAATGATATCACGGATAATCGGTGCTGCTTACTAGCGGTGTTCATCGGAGTGAAAGACTAAGCCTCCAGTGTTTTTTTTTTCATTTATTGTTCTCTTTATTACTTAGATCTATAAGTCTATGGTTATTGTTGGTTGTTTTTCGGTTTGTTTCTCTATAATTTTAGTTTCAGCCGTTTTCAGGTAATAACACGACGAGCTTTTGTTCCGATAGTCCCTCTCATGTTGAAATTAATATTTAATATTTAAAAAAAAAAGAAATTCCCTTAGATAGATTTTTTAGTTTACTTTCACAAAAATAGTTTTCAAAGAGGAAAAATGACTAATTTTTTTATTAAAAGATAAAATATACATTTATACTCCTTGAGTTAGCTAATTTAAACTTAGAGTTTATAGTTAAATGGGTGAGTTTGGTGGATGGAGTTTCAAATTTCAAAAAATAAAAAATAAATATTAAAATTTTCAAAATAAAAAGATGTTATTTTGGTCATTTTATTTTTTGGAAGTTTTTTTACGACAAAAAAATTAAAAAAGACTATTCGCGAGAATTGACAAAAAAATTAAAAAAGACTATTCGCGAGAATTGAGCCTTGTTTCATGTACTCAGCTTGTTAGTTGTTATGTATCTGTTAACCGTGTACCAGATGTATATAGAAAACTCGAGGGAGTACATTTCGTAAATGATAAAAGTTGAGGGGCTTATATTTAAAAAGTCGCCGGAAAGAAGAGAATTCGATCGAGATTCAATTTTAAAAAGAGGAGAGAGAGAGGAAGATCGGAGACGACGGGTGATGACGATGGACAGAGAGAAGGAGAGAGAACTCGAGCTCGAGAGTGCAATGTACACCAACTGTTTACTCTTAGGTCTGGATCCGAACGTGATCGGACTCGGATCCTCCAACGGGACTCCTCGGGTGGGGTTATTCCGCCATTCAAACCCGAAGCTCGGAGAACAGCTTCTCTACTTCATCCTCTCTTCTCTCCGAGGACCCGCTCAGTCTTCAAAGGTACGATTCTGATACAGTTTACGATTTTACGATTCCTCTCGAATTCCAAATCACTTAACGAATTTTCTCGATCTCTCAGGATTTCGATAAGGTGTGGCCAATTTTCGATTCGGCTCAGTCTCGTGATTTCCGCAAGGTAAAAAAAATGGCTTGACAACTCTATAGAGTAACGGTTTAATTATTGGTTTCTTAACGGCTTAGAATTAATTTAGGTTGTTCAAGGGATTATAAGCGAGCTTGAGTCACAAGGAGCATTACCAAGGAGTAACTCCAGGGTTTCATCACTTGCTACTTGTTGTGGACCAAGGTTGTTTCTTCTTATGTGATTCTTCATTAGCCTTGTTTCCTCATCTTTGCATTATTGTATGTTAATGTGGAACCTTTTTTTTTTATTATTGCAGATTTGTTGAGCTCTTATGGCAACTTTCTCTGCATGCATTAAGAGAAGTTCATAGAAGAACTTTTCCTGCTGATGTGGCTTCCAATCCTCTGCCTTCTTCTCTAACAGACGTCTCCTTCTCACATGCAGCTACTTTACTTCCTGTAACCAAGGTAGTGTATCCATATTCAGGGTTGTGTCTTGTCTTGTACTTACACACTGCTTATGTGGACCCCTTTTGAGTAATGAGCGGAATAACGTACAAATGCTCGTTTCTTTGTTTGCAGGCCCGGATAGCGGTTGAGCGCCGTCGATTTCTTAAAGACGCAGAGACTGCGGTTCAAAGACAGGCCATGTGGTCTAATTTAGCCCATGAGATGACCGCAGAGTTCCGTGGTCTATGTGCTGAAGAGGTAGGACGTTACATGTTCTTTTTTTTTTTGTGAGAGGTGCTGAATTGCTTTTGCCTGATCATACTGGCTAATTTGTTGATGCATTTCATTTTCTGTTTTGTTGGCATAAGGCATATCTGCAGCAGGAACTAGAAAAACTTAACGACTTAAGAAACAAAGTAAAGCAGGAAGGAGAAGTGTGGGATGACCTTGTTTCTAGCTCTAGTCTGAATTCTCATCTAGTTTCAAAGTCCACTCGGTTATGGGATTCTATAATTGCTCGTAAAGGTAAGTTTTTATACTGTTCTATTTTTTCTTAGGAGTTAAATACTGAGAAAAGGTACTTAGTTTTATGCAAGAGTTATGTAGGTTACGGATCTGATGTTTGTCACTATGTTCAGGTCAGCATGAAGTTCTTGCGTCTGGTCCCATTGAAGATTTGATAGCTCACAGGGAGCACAGGTAACTGGCCTCTTATAACACACACGGACTGCATTCCACCATTATACTGACGTCCGGTTTCTTTTGATCTGTAGATACCGAATTTCAGGATCGGCCCTACTTGCAGCGATGGATCAGAGTTCTCAAGGTCCTCGTGCAGAATTACTCTCTGCCCATTCAGATGATTTAGCGTCACTAGCAGACGACAAAGAACTAAGTGATGGGTCGTACGCAAACATGCATGAGCATTCTCTAGTAGACAGTTTCGAAACCAACTCACAAGCAAGTGATGAAACACTCTCTCGAGTAGATGATAGAGGTGGAAGGAATAACCAGACTGTTGATGTAGCTGAAATCATAAGGCGCTGGACACACGCATTACAGCGTATTCATAAACAATCTCTTCAGCTGGTATGTCTTCTCCTATCTTGTTGTGGGGTTTTCACTGAAGTACTTTTAACCATTCTGGCTAGTATGCGCTTCCTTCATTGCCTAATGCTCCACTCTTTTTTTTTCTGCGAGGAATTTAGTTCCATGACTTTGTTAGTTATCTTTCATCTTTACATGTTTAGGCTAAAGCAAATGATGGGGATGGTCCAGATATTTTGCGGACTGCAAATGATGGTGGTACAAGTGGGCATGTTGAATCCTTGGCTGCAACTTTGGCTGAACATCAACAACATTTAGCTAGCTTTCAGGTAAATGTGCTACCTTTTGTTCCCTTAGGTAGAAGATGCTATTGGCCAACGGTGGAAGTCAAATGCACAGATTAGGAACACAGATGCTTTTGTTGAGGGCCTTGATAAAAAAATTCATGGAAACATAGCCTGTAGACGGCACCCGCTTCAGTAACTAAAGAAAATAACAAGTCTGCTTTTTGCATTTTCTGTAATATTTGTAAAAGGCAGTATATGTTTGATTGATGAAATCCAGAGTTCCATTAGTGTTTGTGAATATTCTGTTCAGCTTCTCTTGGTAGAGTATCTGAGCTATATACATCGATAGAGAATTACATTTATAGTTACCATTCTGTTTTATAGGATATCTTTGAGCATGCCTACAATAACTTTCTTATGCATGTAGCTCATACTTTACTGGTTAAGTCTCTACTATGTTCTTACTGCTGATGGCACACTATCTGCAGGTACTCATCAACCAATTAAAGGAAGTTTCTCCAGCCATACAGAAATCCATATTAGAATGTACTGAGAAGGTTAATAGTCTTCCCCCAACCTTACCTCCAGCTACGAGAAGTAACGGGCAAGCAGCTCCACTTGTACAATCTCAGGTGAGTGGGATACTTATAGTAACAGTTTGATGAGTTAATTTTTATTCTCTTCTGATGCATATTTGATAGAGACGCTAATTGTACCTTTTCTTCCTATCACACAGGAAGGTGTGTCCAATGATGTTACTGAGCTGACCTCGACAATGTCTAATGTTCAGCTTGAGAAGGTCTCAGCTAGCCCTACGTTAAAGCTTCCACAATTATTTAGCTCCACTCCTACTTCTTCTGGTAAAGGTGGAAATGGACAAAAGAGACATCCAATGGCTTCTCAGATCAATAAAATGGAAAGCTTGTCTGAGAAGAACACTGCGGACCAACCATTATCAAATACTCGAGCAGACAACTTGCCAACTGGTTTGTTGCATAATTGCCTTCTGTATTGAAATAAAATATGATAACAGTATATATATTATTATTTTTTGAATTGTGATATGCCAGTTCACTGAGACCTTTGTCTTGAAATGTTTGTTTCAGATACCAACAGCTCTTTTGTCCAGAACCTGAAGAAATCTGTTAGAGAAGCGGCTTTATTGATTCCATCTTCAGCAGGATCATCACGGGACAGTCAATCCGATGAAGGCTCCGAGCATTACTTCGTACCTCTTTCAGGAGCTGGCTTTTCTCGATTTCCATCAGAAACCAAAAGCTTGCCTCTTAGAGGGTCGAGGTTACAGACCTCTCTGAGCGAGCCTTCCTTTCTTGAACACAATGTTCCCCACAGCCTCGCGCCAAGCAAGTACAGCGACATACCCGACACGTTTGATGATCTAGATTCCTTCAAAGATTACGATAACGGGAATGGGTTTCTCTCAGTTGCTGGATCAAACAGTGTAGCTTCTGATCCGCAACAATCGTTTTACGACGTTGAAGATCAAGTGTTTTCACCACCTTTACTAATGGATTCGTCCTTATTATCAGATACCTACGAAGACTTGCTAGGTACCTTCATTATCCTCTTTGGTGTTTACATGACATTAGTAACGTTATGTTTGAGGGTGGTCCAGTGTCTAAATACTTTGAACACATTAAGAAATATCCGGTCTGTAAACTAATGCGTATATCGCAAATATTACAGCGTCTAGGATCTAATCGTTTTACTTTTGCAGCTCCTTTGTCAGAAACGGAAGCCGCCTTGATGGAGCATTAGGATGAAGAAGCCATGGATCAGACAAAACGATGAAACTTCTGTTTCTTCAACGATTCTTCTTGGGGTGATTGAAGCATGTGGGTCTCATCACAGGTGTTTCAGTTATGGTTTCCAGTTAACAAGGGTGTTTCTTAATTTATCTTGGATTTGTTGGTAATGGGATTTATCTTGATGAATGAATGATCTGACTTTGTTTGTGTGTCAAGTGTGTGTAAACAACCTCCAGATCAGGTAGAAGCATCGTTCTCTAATCTTTGGGTTTCCACTAAAAAAAGTTTGATTCTTGTTTAAAAATTTAGATGTAAAGTAAAGAAAATAGTGAAGAATCTTCTGCTATTCTCTTTTCATTCTTAATAGTTAACTAGATTTTGATCCGCGCTTTTCAAGCGCAGGATATTTTACGATAAAAAATTTCACTAATAATTTAACAAATATTTTGGTTATTTTTAAAGAGTGTGTATTTAAAATATTTTTGCATTTAAATCAGTATTTTTAAATTCAACCCGATTGTGATTATACCGGTTAATCCGGAGATCTGACAACTCAATTTATGTTTTTAAAATATTCATATTAAAAAATCACTAAAACCCGAGACTAACCGATTGAATTGATGGATGATCGATATGTAATCTAATTGGATTTAAATTGTAATAGTTTCATAATTGTAATCTTATAATCGAAATTTTAAAGTTCACTATTTTGCAATTTATGAAATTATGACGTTTCTACAAAATTTTAAAGAGAAAATGATAGATATAAAATAACTAAAATTAATTATTGTATTATTTGGAAACATTGATAGTAATATAAAAAATATATTGTTTGGAAACATTGATAATAGTATAAAGAAATAAGTATATTGTTTGGAAACATGGATAGTAGTATAAAGAAAGGAAAATTAGTGACTTAATGTATGTTTAACTATAAAGTATAAATGTGTATTTAATTTAAAAACTTACAAAATAAATGTTAGGTCCAACAGAATGTTTCTGTTTTAATAAGATAGATAGGGTTGACAAATTATTTTCTAACGGAAAGCATCAAATGTCTTACAAACTATTGTCCGTTCTATATATAAAAGTTCTATACTTATTTTCTCATGGATATTGGTTTAGACAATAGCAACCTCACCGCTTTACGCTCATTTCTATTTGGAACAAACAGTCGGTTTATGCTTACAGCAACTACACATTTTTATCACAACTATGAAAACACTACACATTATGCAAAAAATATTTTCAGCGTGCCTTTATGGACTCTCTATATTTTTATGTTTCTTTCTTCTCTAACATAGCTTTATCACAACTATGAAAACGTCAAGGTTGAAGGAAATTTTGTAGATTACCCAATGAAGTTAAATCTTATCGCAAATGTTCATGAAATTATTAATGGAATAGACAGTCACACATGAACATTACATGTTCTTGTAAGAGGCCGAACGGCAGTCTTGTGCAAAGACATTGAAACATAGGATAAAATCATTAGCATTGTTTCCGTGGTTGTAGCAGTATCAATGAAATAACATACTGCGTTTAACTGAATTTCCTCGTCAAGACAAAATCTAGTGTAACTGAAATTAAATCTGATCTTACTTCACAATATGTCACAACTTATATAGATACGTTTTAGCAAAAAAAAAATAGAAAAAAACTTATATAGAAACGACAACAGATAGGTCTAGATTAAACAGAGGAGATAGATAGTTTCCAAAGGTGAAAACAATAAAGGGCAGACCTTCCCATCAACCTTACTCTTAGTTCAACTTCTTGATGCAGACCCTCAAGTCCAACAAATCACCACACAATAAACTGTGAGGGATCAACATGGAATTCTCTCGAGGGGTTTCCATGTTAACTTGAAGAATCTTCTTCACATCAGGTGATTCATATGTCATAGTGTGTCCATCCGCAATTATGTAGGAGATTTCATAAGAGAAGTGTCCTACTTCCGGAGAAGATGGTGCAATGCAGCTTACAGTTACATACACACCATAAGGTTCTCTAAAACACTGCACTGCAAACAATAGTTTCATGGAAAATTCTCTTTTAATAAATATTCTTTCGCTGATGTTCATCAAGACATAAAACGGAGTGCCACATTCAAACCCTCTTCCCATGCTATCCTGATGAGTAGAAATAGCATAATGTTCATAGAGATCAGTGTATGAGCCAGTGTAACTGCATTCTTGTACAGGGCAGGAGCAAAGAGAGAAACTGCATCTTTCTTATGGGTTGATTCATTCAGAAAAGGGACCTTCTTGGCGCATCCAAGCTTAGCGTTTATACATGGTAGAAAGACTGATTCTATCACAGTCTCCATTGCTCTGCAGCGAATATGGCCTATAGGCGAAGCACATGTATGCAGAGGCGGTTCTACTAACAAGTTAGGGGGGTCAATTGACCCCACTAAATTTTTTAATTTCTTCTTTAACTATATAAAAGTTCAGTCATTGACCCTCTATTAATCATGTTTTGACTCCTTCGATTTCATATTTCTTAAAAGAACCTTTTTTTTTCTTTTTTTTTTTTCAACCAAAACAAATCCAATTTCTATTTTTATCTATAAGATATTAACGCCGTCAAAAAAATCTATAAGATATTAACTCTATTTGTCACATTAAAGTACACATTTACTATACTAATATTTTTTTTTTAATGTTCTTATGAATATTCTCGATAGATAATCTTAATTGAGATTTAATAGTACATTTAATATATTTTCTCTTTTTTTTTTCTTAAACACTATCTCTCTGTCAACACTAACTTTTAGTTAGTGTATCTTTAATTAGTGTCTCTCTTTCTCTCTTAACACTTACTAAAATGATCCTTGGAAGAAAAGAGATATAAAGATCATCTGGACATAAACCAACAAGAGTTTTAGTTTTCTAACCCATACATTATAACTAGAAAATAAAAAGATTAATGCATATGAAAATAAATGATAACAAATAGAACCATACCTTATTCAATATCAGTGATTTTTTGTGGTTTTTCTGCCAATAAACTTAAAATTACATTTATTTTTTAACAATTTATTTAAAATCATAATATTATGAGAAAATATAGATTTAACATATATGCACAAATATTGTTATGTTTTTCATCTTATATGTGTATTGTTTTGTATTGATATTTGTATATAAATTGACCCCGATAAAATTTACTTTTGGATCCATCACTACATGTATGGCATATATCTCTCATTTTGGAACAGCAAGAAGAGCAAGCAAAATGTCCATTATCACACTGAAATACAAAGTTCAAACTCACACACAATTCTAAAAGTGGCATGTCACTATCAAAATAAATACTCAAAATCAAACCTGGAAAACAGGAATAGTGAGCGGCTCGAAGCAAACAGGACAATCAAGAACATCAAAATCCACCATCGCCGAGCGTATGTTATCGTTTGTTCGTTGCCTCTTTTCAAGTGAATGTTGCTCGGACCAGATTTTTCGCTTGAGGCACGCTCCATATCGATATGCTCAACACCAAATGAAAATCGGAATGGAAAGAAATGGAGTGAACGAGACGGTTTAAATCCTAATCAAATGCTTCTATTTCCCAAGCATCTAAATTCAAAGTAAATGCTGCATGCATAGATAATGACTTGGAATTCGAAGAGTTTGATGGGCAAAATAATAGATTCTTACATCTCGCTCTTTGTTTTTTCTTTAATGATTTCACGTTTAGATTTAGCATTTTAAGACACAGTCTACATCTTACCTGGTTTGACTTTGGGTTTTGATGTTGGACTATAATATAATTAAGAACTCAGAATTAATTGCATAAATAGTAAAACATTCCTAAGAAAATATAATCTAGGTAGAGATCCGTGAAAATATTTTTTTTTTAGTATTTATGTTACATACTAGGTGTTTTCATGCATAATGCACGGAAATAATTTTTTAAAAATTTTTTAATTGTATTTAAAAATATTTCTTTTTGTTAATTTTTATAGTATATTTGCTTACAATATTTTCTAAAAATTAATTATATGTGAAAATTAAGTTTTCAGGTTTGGTCTCGTCCTTGTGCTATCGTGGTTGAAAAGGCAACTCTTTTTTACCGTTTATGGTAAAAGAAGTTTGTTCTCATGGTGGTTAAGTGATTCGATGAGTGATAGGGTAATGTAGGTTCCATGAGTGAGTTTAGGTGATACTATATCCTCATCCTCATATCACAAAGTGGTTGAAGTCTATGTTGAGACATTATGGTTACAATATGATTGTGTAATTTCTTTGGTGAATGGAAAGTTGATGGTGAGATAAAAAGAAAAGCATAAGCCTAGTTAGCCATGTGGGAAGCAAAACGCAGCTGACTTGATGATAATGGTGATGATTGGTGTAATGAAAGCATAGAAAACACAATATATATTCATATTATCATAATAGTAAATCGGTAATCAATAATTTGGTTTGTCATTGGTTAATCAATTTTTTTTGTTAATCAGTAATTATATCATCACTATCATGTTTCTTCTTTTGATAAATATGAAAATTCGAAATTGTTCCAGTTAGAAAATATATATGTCTTGCGTATTATTAATTTTTATTAAATAAAATTGTTTCTTTCTTTTACAAGCAATTAATTACATAGCGGACGCATCTACATTTTCGTAAACAAAAGAAAAGTATACAAGTATTGGGCTTTTAAAAATTCAGACAAAAAAGTATTGGGTTTTAATTGCTTTTTACTCTTCCGACCAATTCTTTTATACAAACCCCTCACCCTCCACCTCCACCTCCACCTCCACCTCCACCTATATTCCTTCCCTCCCATACTAAACGCTGTGTTTTACTGTCCATGAAATATTCCAACACCCAATCCTTAAGCCCATTATCTCTCACTTCGCAAAACCTCTCAGCCCAATCAGACGGTTCAACAGGTCGTGTCCCTAACCCGGGTGTTCGATCTTTCGACCCGACATTCTCTTTGTCCTGCCAATCCGCTACATATGTTGCCACTCTTCTTTTGAACTTCTCCTTAAAAATATCCCATACCTGATATTTATAATGGTTGATTATCATCGTATCTTTTTCAACGTCAACAAACGTGAACCCTTCTTTTAGTTGAAAATGGTGCACAACGTTTATAAGCGTCGTGTTTAGCGTTTCTGGTCTAATTATGCTCTTGTGTCTCTCCGGTTGCGACATACGACACGTATAAGATGCCATGACTCCACGACGAGGTGGATCTTTAAGACCAGAAGGTCCGAAACTGTGACATGGCGTTCGTATTTCACCAATCTTGCTAGACAATGATGATGGTCTTGTGTAATTTGTAATGACTTGGGTTAAGGTTTGACCAGACGGGATGTAAAAAAACTCGTCCACGTCAATAAACGCGACCCAATCACAATCGCGTTTGGCTCGAATCGCGCAGTTAGCAAATCCAGCTTCTTGAGTTTTGATCCACGGCCAAAAGTGTCGAGAAATGTTGTAACCGCTATTTTTTAGATTTTTGATCTCGGAAACAATGTCATCATCGCTATTATTGTCGTAGATGAACCATCGTGTAACGCCGATTCCAGCATGGTACATCACCCATTCTCTCAAAACGTTGGCTGCGTTTCGAGTCATGGTGCAAACACATGTCTCGAATTGTTTTCTTTCACCATAGGTCAAGTCTTTGAACCGAACCGGACGGTTGATTGGGTGGGCAACGGAAGGTAGCATCCCACTTCCTTTGATTCTCACAGAGACTTTAACCGGAGGAGATTGGGCCACTCGTGGGCCCTTTAACACTGTTACTGGCGTTTTGCACCGTACGATCTCTTGGGCCGCAGAGATAACTTGTGACCTAAGCAAAAGCTTGGGCTTCGCTAAATCCCAACCGTACACGCACTCGTATCTTGACACGTCAGTAACTTTTCCTGGGCGTAGATTTAAACCCTTGACAAACGCCACCGTGGTGTTATCGTGGTCGATCACGGCGTCGTAAACCAGCCTATCCCACCGGTATGTGGGTCCCACCAGGAGACGATTATCAACCGTCCATCTCGTAACGTCGAGTGATACAGTATGGTGACGTGGCAGGGCGGAACACCGTATAATCTGACGGCCGGAATCGTTGATTTCCACCGCGGATGGTAACTCTTTATATACTTTGGACGAATCGTTTGCGTTGGAGAAAACGCAAAAGAGGTCATCTTTTGTTAATAACCGAGAAGAAGATTGATACTTAATGAAAATAAGTGTTTGGTCTGGAAACTTAACCGCTTCATGAACCGGGGCCACTTTAACCGCCGGTACAGAGCCACCAAGAACCGCCTTAATCGACGGCCGGACCACCGGTCGGAATTTCCCTGGTTTATCCAAATTATAGTCAGTTTAGTGATTATTAGCGGGCGTTATAGAGCTTAAACATAGTAATTGATTACCTAAGAAGATGAACAAAGCCGAGAAGACTACGAGGGAGGAGAAGAACAGAGCAACAAACCGGAAAAATCTTCTCCATGAAACAACGACGTCACCACCGCCGCGTTTCCTACGGTTCTTCATCTTTTGTTCGCCAAATTAAAAAAAAGGGTCAGCGAAGCAAAACGTTTTTGTTCTTACTCTGTTTGTTTCTAGATTTTAGGTTTGATCAAATATTGCTGAAGTATATAAGCATCTAAAAAAAAAGAATATAAGCATCTATATTTAAGCTTTTTTCTCGTATAAAAATTGTAGTTTTAATTCCTTTTTATTATTCTCTGATTATGAAAGAAGACAGATAAATATGGGGTTTGTCATTTTTTTCTTCACTGATGCTCAAAGACGTTCATGGAAATTTACGAGCTTGACGTTGAAGGCTTAAGAAAGTGACTGCCTATTGCTAAACCAACGTCGGCTCGACAGGTTAATCTATCTCATATTCTCCTTTTAATTCCAATAAAGTATCTATAATTGAGACGGGATGAGGTAGCACAAAGTGGTAAGAACTTTGGGGGCCAATGGTCATGTTCCTGGGTTCGAACCACCTGGAGGGGAACTACCTCTTCCATGTCACCAAATGCGGTATTGGATGTTGGGCTTTGTCTTCAGCCCAGGTATAACCCTCCCGGATGAAGTGGACCGCTGCCTGACCGGGCCCGAGAGAATGATCCGCGTAAATGGAGAACCCCCGGATTATCAAAAAAAAAAAGTATCTATAATTGTTGTTTTTTATATTTTACATTCGAAGAGTCTGTACCATATAATATACAAAAAGAAACAATTAAAGATTTGCCAAAAGAAGAAAACAAGCAAAGAGAAAGGTCGGATACCTTGCTTGATAATTTTAGAACAAAACTTAGCATCACCCCCTAAGGTGAATCTCTACATTCACCCACCAATAGGAATTAGTTAATTAAGATTTGATATTTTTTAAAAAAGGAAACCAAGTAATAAAAATTTAATGAAATAAAATTATGTTTTTAGATAAATAAAAAATAGTAGCAATTATCAAAAAAATATAACTTTTTAATATTGATAAATTCGTCAGAAAATACTAAACCATAAACCTAAATTCTAAACCCTAAACCTTAAATTCTAAATACTAAATCCTAAACCATTGGAAAAACCCTGAACCCTTGGGCAAATCATATACCCTAAACCCTTCAATTTAAACAAAATCTTAAATCATAAACTAAATCCTAATCCCTAAGCCTAAATCATAACCCCTAATATTAAACCCTAAATCCTAAATTCCAAAATGGTGTATGGTTTAGGATTAAAAGTTTATGATTTAATATTTGTCAAAGAGTTTAGGGTTTAATATTATGATTTATGATTAAGGGTTTAGGGTTTAGGGTTTAAGATTAACGATTTAGGGTATAGAATTTTCCCAAGGGTTCAGGCTTTCCCCAAGGGTTTAGGGTTTAGTATTTAGAATTTAAGGTTTAGGGTTTAGTATTTTCTGACGGATTTATCAATATTAAAAAAATATTTTTCATAATTGCTCCTATTTTTTATTTATCTAAAAATATAATTGTATTTCATTAAATTTTTACTACTTGGTTTCCTTTTTTAAGAGATATCAAATCTCAATTAACTAATTCATATTGGTGGGTGAATGTAGAGGTTCACCTTAGGGGGTGAAGCTAAGTTTTGTTCATAATTTTATATTTCAAATCAATCTACTCTATTAAAACAGAAGTACAAAATTAGATTAACCCTTAGTTTTTCACAATATTTACATTATCATGCCACGAAGGTATTAAATGAAGCTATATTTAAGTATGATTGCATTTTCCTAATTTAAATAATAGATTTAAGCATTTAATGTTTTTTACTAATTTAAAAAATAGATTTCCTTAATAAAATCTTAACCAAAATATGTTTCCTAATATATTTCGTATTAACATATTAAATATTTTTAATATTTATTAGTAATAAATAATAAAATAAAAAATCACACATCATTATGAATTTATATAACATATAAATAAAATATTTTGTTTCATATATTATTAGCTTAATGCTTCCATATATAAATCCAATTAGTTATAAATATATGATTTGTTTATATGATACACTGTGATATAATAGACGACTAAATCACAAAATATAATTATTTTAAAGTAATAAATAAAATCGTTATGTTTTAAAATGTTATATTAACAATTATGTAATATATTTTAATTTACAAATATATATATAGTATACCATTAGTACAGAGAAAATTTAAAGTGAAAGAAATATTTATACGGTCACGGGTCAATCTCTTAGAAATATTTATTTTAATAGAAATTACAGTTCCAAATATGGTTATATATTTTATGTATTTATAAATTTATTTTCTTTGTTTTTGAGGGATGCAAAGATGCTTGAATTGGAAAAAATTATGATCCACCTCTATATTATTTTAGTTAGAAAATTTAAAATTTATATCAGAATATTTAATTAAAATTTTAATTTTAACTTTTATTATAACAAAAAATAATTTCCAATTTAAATTTATATTTAAATATTATAAATACATCATTAATCTTAAAAGAAAAATTAAAAACATAAAATAAATACTCGTCCGGTCGGGCGGATCAAGATCTAGTTTATTATTTTAGAGCTTCAGTTCTATATCCACTTGAATTTTTGTTTTCGTAATTGATTGAGCTTCAAAGAAGAGACAAAAAAAAGTTGAAAGAGACTAGGCCATGATTCGATTAGTGTCATTGACTTTGAGTCATATTGGACTCTTGCTAGAAAAGTAGGATCCACTTATCGGCTTTTTTGTTTGTTTCTCTACGTCATGATCGTCATCTCTAACGTACATGGTACATCCACGTCGTCGTTTGGTCCTTGGAAGTGAGATTCTGTTTTGTAATGTTCAGTTTGGCCCAAAAGATTTTAGTAGGCCAACTCCAACGGTAAGCTTTGATGGGTTTTTAACCAATTAAAAAACTAAAAAAATGGGATAGAAAATGTTCTTGTAAGAGTCATTTGAAGAACCATTTTTAAACTTTTAAGTACATATATCTATTTTTAATTTAAACATCTTATAGAATACAAAATTAGATAAAAACCAAATTATTGTTAAATTTTCATCATTAAAAACTAGTTAGACAGTTAGACGGAAAACAGCTGATTCATACATCAACAGAGGGTGCGGTCCCGATCAGTACATAAACTCGGGAGCAGTGTAAAAACATACATCAACACCATCTTATTTTGAATATCATACATCAACTAATACTTTTTGATCAATACATACATGAACTGACTTTATGTTAGTTTTAACTTAACGATGTCTTATGTGGACTTAACGGGTATTACGTGGATTAAGTGAGTTTAATACGTGGATTATTAGACAATATTAAAAGAAATGACGTCGTTCTCGACTCTTACACACAACATCATTTTGTGTTTTGTGGAGACAAAACATCTTCTTCTTCGTTTGTGTCGCGATATAAAGAAATCAGAAATCAGAGTTTGAGAGAGAGAAGCCCTAATGTCTACCACATCGAACACTAATTCTTCCTATGGTACAGGCAAACATTATCGTTTTATTTTCAATCAAGTTTTGGGTCTATATGTAGGATGTTTAATTGAGTTCAGAACTTGAGCAACTATGAGCGGAAATTGGAGGCTACACAGGGTTGAAAGAGGGTTTCCGAGTGCTTGTAAGAAATGTGGAAAAGCTGCTGTGATTTTTACATCGAAAACCGCCAAAAACCCAAGAAAACTTTTCCATAATTGTCCTAGTGGTAGTGAAGAGGTAAGAAATCTGACTTTATTTGTTTTTTTTTTTTTTCTGTTCTAAGCTTAGTCGAATTGATTATGTTCTTGTGTAGGATAAGAATCATTTGTTCAATTCGGCTAAGCTTAGAACAAAAAAAAACAAATAAAGTCAGATTTCTTACCTCTTCACTACCACTAGGACAATTATGGAAAAGTCTTCTTGGGTTTTTGGCGGTTTTCGATGTAAAAATCACAGCAGCTTTTCCACATTTTTTACAAGAACTCAGAAACCCTCTTTCAACCCTGTGTAGCCTCCAATTTCCGCTCATAGTTGCTCAAGTTCTGAACTCAATTAAACATCCTACATATAGACCCAAAACTTGATTGAAAATAAAACGATAATGTTTGCCTGTACCATAGGAGGAATTAGTGTTCGATGTGGTAGACATTAGGGCTTCTCTCTCTCAAACTCTGATTTCTGATTTCTTTCTGTCGCGACACAAACAAAGAAGAAGATGTTTTGTCTCCACAAACACAAACGATGTCGTGTGTAAGAGTCGAAAACGACGTCATTTTTTTAATCTTGTCTAATAATCCACGTATTAAACTCACTTAATCCACGTAATACCCGTTAAGTCCACGTAAGACATCGTTAGGTTAAAACTAACGGAATGACGGTTCATGTATGTGTTGATCAAAAAGTATTAGTTTATGTATGATATTCAAAATAAGATGGTGTTGATGTATGTTTTTGCACTGCCCCTGAGTTTATGTACTGATCGGGACCACACCCCCTGTTGATGTATGAGTTAGCGGTTTTCCGGGCAGTTACACCATTGGAGGTGCTCTATAAATAGTAGATTGAGAATCAAATCAACCAAACGTTGACGTATGGGGTGTTGTTAGCACACGGCGACGTAGTGGGGGTGTGATGCTGCTTATTAAGTACGCCCCACATCGGTCCAAGATTTTGATGACAATCATATTTAAACAGGTGTTTGTACCAATGGTTGCATGGATGCAGTCCAAAAAACTATAAGTATATCTCCAACTCAAACTTAGTTTTTTTCTATAATCAATACAATTAAAATAGTAACTATTTTTTGACATCTTCTTAATTTTGAATGAATATTTTAAAATATGTCATTATCAATTAATTATGAGTTAAAATTTGTTAAATAAATAAAATCCTATTAAAAATAAATCTGGAAATCAAAAAGGACCAATATATTATCTACTAAGGTTCACAAATATTATGTACGATTCGCTCTGTTTATTCTACTATTACTAAGGGCTTTACTGGTTTCTCGGCTACCATCCGCAAACGCAGCTTTTGTGGTTGGTAGCGGTTGCGGTTGGTAGCGGTTGACAGCGTTTCAAAACAATCATACAAACCGCTACATATCGTTTCAGACCGTTGCAGATCTCTCAAAATCAAAAGCTGGTTTCAGCTAGTGTTTGCGGTTGTGGGTGGATAAAAAAATAAAAAAACTATTTTTTCTAAATATTTTAAATTTTAAAATTTAAAATGAAAATGGAAAAATGATAAATAAAAATATATACACATCTTATATATTAAAACATAAGTCATGACTTGATTCATGTGTGATTTTTGATTTGGACCACCCATTAGAAAGTTGTTTAAATTATTTTCTGTACAAGTTTAAATTACTGTAAAACAAATAAATCAAACATATATTCCTATATTTTCTCTGAAATTGTATCTGAATAAAAGTTTTTCATATATTTTATTTTCATTAAAATAAACCTTTAAATATTTAATTAATTTCTTATTTATTTGAAATAAATTTATATATCATTTTCCACTTTAGAAAACTTTTAAATATTTAGTTAATTTCGTGTTTATTTAAAAATTAAATTTATATTTCATTTTAACTAAAACAAACTTTTGAATATCTAATTAATTTTGTAACTATAACCAAACTCATGTACAATTTTGTATTAAATTTGTAATATTAATTTAATATAATACTTTTCAATTAATTTTTTGGTCCTTAACTAATAATATTTCTAAATTTAGAATTGTGTATCACATGATTTAAAATATGCTATCATTGAAAGTTTAAAACAAGTAAATTAAATTATTGCATGTGAACTATACAAATTTTATGTTTCAAAATGTTATATTAAACAAATAGTAATATGATAAATATTACAATTAATTGTGTAAAACAAATAGTTAAGTGTGTAAAACAAATAATTATGTGTAAAAATAAAAATAATTACCCGCACGGTTTTGCGGGTCGAGATCTAGTCTATAATACTAAACCATAAGTCATGATTTAATTCATGTGTGATTTCTTTAATTTGGACCACCCTTAGAAAGTTGATTAAATTATTTTTTGTATAAATATTTCAATTGTTTGAATTATTATTTAACAAAAAATCAAATATATATTCCTATATTTCCTCTCAAATTGTATCTGAATAAAAATATTTCCACATCTTTCTCTTACAATATAATATATATTTCATTTTAACTATATTAAACCTCTTAAATATTTAATTAATTTCGTATTTGCTTAAAATAGATGTATATTTTATTTTTCACTTAAACAAAACTTTTAATTTTTTAGTTAATTTCGTGTTTTTGTTTTTGAAAATTAAATATATATTTCATTTTAACTAAAACAAACTTTTTAAATATCTAATTAATTTTGTAATTCTAACTAATGTCATGTACAATTTTCTACTAAATATACGATATTAATTTAATATAACAATTTTACAATTAAAATTTTGATCCTTACTCAATAAGATTTTTCAGTTTAGAATCTTTTGTCACATGATTTAATATATGCTATCACTGAAATTTAAAACATAAAATTAAGTTATTGCATGTGAACTATAAAATTGTTGTGTTTTAAAATGTTATATTAAACAATTTGTAATATGTTAAATAGCATAGTTAAATATGTAAAATAAATAATTATGTATATAAAATGAAAATAATCACCTGCACGGTTGTGTGGGTAGAGATCTAGTTTTATATATTAATTTAAAATCACAAACAATATCATAATTTGTTTTATAAAAACTTTAAACTAACTATTCATTAGAATTTTTTAAAAGATTAATATACATACATATATTAAACCCTTTCTTGTTAGAGTAACCCGTAAACACCAATTGGTCAAAACCATCAACCATATTAGACATAAACCCTTTTCTTGTGCTGAAGTCTCTATTTCCCTCTCACTATGAGCTTGTTGTCTTATGAGTTAGATGAATCTTTTCATTCTCATTTTTCAACGTCTTTCTTGCACTCTCGAAAAATCCTCTTACTAATGCTTGGTGTTGTTACCTATGAATATTGTACACTTACTGAACTTTAATATGTTAATTATACATGAAGTTTGACAACCAAAAGAGATAAAAGTGTGGGTGTTCCACAGTGCATACATGATGTAGAAGCTCTCATGCTCAGAACCAAAACCTAAATCTGAATGAGGAAAATTAGACAATTCAGTTGTATCGAGCTAAGAAATTATCTGAGCTCATGGAGTGTACGTTGACACTGTCTAAATCGCTCCAACTCTTCCACGTTCTGCTTTGCATATTTTACTTACGATTTGCATCATCCATATCATTTATAATAACTGATTAGTAACCCAAAAGATATAAGATGAATACTGTTTTTGGTACCTCGACTAACAAGGGAAGACGCAGTGATGTTGGAGGCAAAACCAAAGGACTTGCCTAGAAAAATGTCTCCTTCTCCAAACAGATTTTTATTTGCTTGTTGCTATATTATTTTAATGTTTTAGTTTCCTGAACCTCATCCATTTCACTATCTACATGTTTACCATTATCACATCATGCCCCTATATATACACGAATACACCAATGTATGAGGGATTAAGAGATCTGTTGTTAATTCTGTCTCCTAGAAATTTGTGATCATTTATATGTTGCTTTGATCGAGCATTCATAATTTTGTTTATGCACCATTCTGAAGAAAAAAATTAAACTTCTATAGTTACTCATGATTAAGGTGGTATAAATGTCCTTTTAGCCGTTTAATTACCATGTCAAACTGATCAGTAATTTTACACATTTATGTCTTTGTTTCAAAGGAAAAAAAAATTCTCTCTTTCCCAGATGATCAATTAAGCTACCATTGAAGGTAAAGCTTGAAATACTTTAAGTTTTCTTCTCAATACCATTCCGTCTAACACGCAGGGGCAGCTGAGTTCTTGAGATCCATTATTTGAGCCTCTGCTAATCAGGCAACGTAAGAAAATATGAGTTCATTTGATGCTTTTCAAGAATAATAGTTCTCAGAGTTGAAAAAGTTTAAGCGGAACCACATATTCCTCTTTTGCAAAATAAGCGGAACCACAATGTAATTCGTTAAGGAATCTATCTATCTATATTATTATTTAAGAAGTGATTTTGTTAATTTTTTCTATGATTTAAGGATAACTCATTTATTTTAGTTAATAACTTTAGTGATTTATATGATTTACTAACAGTTTTAATTTAAATTAATAGTTTTACTTTGATATTAGTTTTATTAAAAAATTAGGTAATTTAATTGATTATATAGAGTATTAAGACTGAATGCATACATTTATTAGGTAAGAGTATAGTAGGATTAATTTATTATATAGAGTATTAAGACTGAATGAAATAATCTTTGTTTCACCCTGTGGCCACACATGAACTGATACACAAAACGACAAGCTGGTGTATAAGCTGAAAATAATGCTTATTAATGAGTGGAAAACAACTTCTCCTTTCACAGAAAGGAAGTAGGTTAGTAAGAGAAGGAATCAAAGTCGGTGAACCCACCGATAAACTCTTCATAAAAAGAAACATGACAATGTGTGCAAACGGATTCCAATATATACCTCGTGAATCCAGTGGTACACTTACAACAAAAACATACGGATATGGGCCATGACTTATCCAAGAGGCTGGGTTTTGGTGAGATAGGATCTGAATATTTCATAAAGTAATATGAGTATATCTCCGGTAGAGAATGGTTAAGGTTTGAGTCAACTATATAAGAATCATCTTCAACCTTTAGGGTTAGAATGTATGCGGCAGAGCTCTTAAACCGTATGTTTGCCGTCGAGTCACTAGGTCACAAACCATTGAATTAATCTGCATGAAGAGAGACAATGATGCTTCTTTAGGGAATGATAAGGTTGATCGACGAACCTGAGGAAAACATTACTATAAAAAGCCTGGCAGATGAATAACCTTTCTAGTCCTTACTGATTAATTTGAGGTCTGTAAAATTACATGTGAGGGGTCCAACGTCGAACCCCGTGCAGCCTTTCTAAAGGTGATTGTTGCCGATATTCTTCGGGGGTCGACTGAGAAGAGAAATATATGGGGATTTCACATGAACATGACATGGATGGATCTTGTAAACTTCGACTTCATTAGAAATGAGGGCCTTGTATGTCTTCTGTACAAGTGAAGAACGGACCCATAACAAAGATCAAGGTGGGAAGAAATGTTACTTACGGAATATCAAGTTTTCCGGGTGCCCAAAAAGATACAGTCCCGGTGACTTGAAAACAACAGCCTGGGACCACGATTAACACCTCAAGCATCAGTAAAATCAAATCTGGCAAAAACAGTGTAACATAGTCAAAAAATAACGCAAGAAGAAAAGAAAACTTGAACAGATCCATGACAAAGAGGAGTAGAAACGACTCCAACAAGCTCCTGCTCCACTAGTGTTTAGAAAACGGTGAAATGTTGGTCTTCTCGATAACCACGCTAGAGAACACACGGCTCTATTATATATTTTGTTTGTGTTACTTTTTAATAATTTAGCTAATCCATACTATTATTTGAGAAGTGAATTTGCTTATTAGTCAATTTCTATATGATTTAAGATAAGTCATTAGTTTAACTAATATTATTATTTAAAAAAAAATATATTTTATAATATATTTAAGATAGTTAGTAAACACTAACCTATTCAACAAATAAAAAAAATTCACTTCTTCTCAACTAATAGTATAGGTTATTTGAAATATATATTTAATGTACATATTTATCATATTATTTAGGAATTTTAACTAAATAAATAAATATTAACAATATCCACTGATAATTTTATCTTATATTTAGTTTATGATTTCAGTGACTAATATTATAGCAATCTTCTCTGATTTTTATTGGAAATATGATCTAAATCATTATTTCAATATTAAAGTTAATATTAAAGATAGAATTGACTGGAAATATGTTGAAAAATATATATACTTATGTTAATTATTATATATAATTAATATTAAGCAATCATATTCCAAACATAAAATAAATTATTTTTTTTATTTGTATATGAGGACATCAAAATCACAAATGAATTTATGCTAACAATGCATCTATCCATAAAATCATATCAATATAGCAAATATTATATAAAAAATGAAAATTAACTTAAAATATTAATAATAAATAGAAACATGAAAAAATAGGATTAAAACATAATAATACAAAATTTGATAAATAATAAATATAATATAAGTATAATTTTAAAGAATACGGAGATAATATTTTATAGTTCATTATTTTTGTTGTTCGTCTCACTAATTTTAAAATCTAAATTTAGAGAGTATATAATGTTTGTTAGCTATTGTTATTTTGTTGATGTTTATGGATTTTGATTGTTTATAATCTTTTTCATTCAGTGCTACTAAATTTATTTTCAGTCTACAAATACAGTATATATATTTTCAAATCCAATTTTCCTAACAGTTTTAATTTTAGTGTTTATTTTTATAAGAAAAGTTAAATTATTAATTAGATATAAATTTAAATTAATATTATAAATTATTAAACTTCAATATTCATAATTACTAAAAGGTGTGGACGATCAACTAGTAATATATATTTTGAAATAAAAAGCGGACTGAACTAATGAACAAATCAGCCATGATTTTGAACGTTGAGTATGGTGCTTACTCTTCAAAAATAATAAGATTCTCCCTTATTGTTTGTGGTTTATAGTTTCTAACCCAAAATTCTGTCTGTTTATTAATAGATGCCAAAGGAAGAAGAAAAATGGTTGCTTTCTCTGATGGTTGTGATGTAAATGTATTCTAACAGCATTGCTTGTAGTGTAAAGTTGTTTTCTTTGGTACATACATCAGATTCAACTCAACCGTAATCACACTTTATTTCTTTCCCACCGTAAATTAAATGTAATATAACTGTATAAAAAACAAATGTTTTGTAAAATAACTAAAATAGATTTAAAACGCGTTACTATTATCTATTTTTTTTTAAATGTACTTAGAATTCAGTTTAAAGATTACAGATTTTCTTTCCCAAACATAACATTTTTATATATTTTTTCACCAGAAATTTTCTTTTTGTTTCGATTCTGAACCACTTCATGTCAACAACCGTAGCAAAAAAAAAACAATCTACTAATTTGTTAAACTTCTTTGGTTCATAATTTAACCTCTTTCAATTTTTTTTTAATTATTGATTTCTTCGTGGGACCCAGATTTCAACAAAACTGTTTCAGAACGTCTTCTAAAACATGTGTTTGGTCTGAGAAAAGAATTGTTTTCGAACGTTCGAATTCTATTAGCCGTTTGGGTTACACAAAGAAAAAATAATAATTGAGAGAGAAGATATTGTTTTGAGGATTGGCAATGGGTGAATCTGCAGTTTTGTTTCATTCACATTCGTTCGCAGCTCCTCTTTCTCGTCATGAATCTCATCAGGTTTGTTTCTCTCCTCTCTGTGATTGATTTGATTCGTGATCTTGAATTAAAGTTACTATCTTGATTTTTCTCTCTGATCTTAATGTGTTTGTGTGAATCTTCACTGAAAGTTTCTGAATTTGGGTTTCCGGTTTAGCCAATGATTTGATTGAAAACACTTTTTGGCTCATCAGGAACTTTACAAATTTGGGTTGCAGGATAATACTATGCATGCGCTTAGCCAATCAGTCTCCTTTGGTAGGTTCATGACAGAGAATCTTGAATGGGGAAAATGGTCAAGCTTCTCGCACAAGAAGTATGTCGATGAAGCTGAGAAATATTCTCAACCTGGATCTGTTGCTCAGAAGAAAGCTTTCTTTGACGCCCATTACAAGAAAATAGCCGAGGCCAAGAAAGCAAAAGCTGCTTCAGATGACTCAAAACAAGAACAACAACAACCAGAAAGTGTTGCGGCGTTGCTAAACACTTTGGAGACATTGACTAAAGATGAGGTTAAAGAAGAAGAAGAGAGTGGTGAAACAGAGTTAGTCCTGGGTGGTGAAGAGGTGGTTTTGAGTACTGAGAATGATGAAGTAGAACCCGAAAGAACGAGTGTTGTTGCGGTCTTGGAACAAGAAGACACTGTGGTTGATAACTCTGTGGTTGCAGATGATTTACAGGCTGTTCTTGAAGTGCTTGATGAGAATCACACAGAGGATGTAGAGTTGTTGAAGAAGAGCTCTTCTGTTGAGGAAAAAGAAAAAGAGAGAAAGTCTGTTACCAAGAACTCACCGGTGTCTATGGATCAATCAGAAGCTCCAGAGAAAGCAATGGAGCTTGTTGTCTCGCAGAAAACAAGGTAAACAAAAGCAGCTTTTGATTGTTTTCTCTACAATTATTTTTCTCCATCTGATTTGTTCTATGTAATTTTTTTTGCAGTGAAAAACCAATACCTAATAGTTCCATGAAGAAGAACAAATTCAGTTTCTTGAAGTAAGCCGGTTTTGTTTTCTACTCTCGAGTCAATTTGCATTTGAGTTATGTTCTTGTCTTAATTGTATACTGTTTTTCTTTTTTCTTTTTGTGATGTAGGCTTTTGATGGGAAATACTAAAACTCAAGATCAGAACCCAAAGGTAAGATTTCAATTTAAACAAATCATGAGAAGAAGACATTTCTCATTTCTATTAGTAGTATGAAGACTGACACTAGCTGTGTTTCTTCTACAGAGAAAGTCTGATAAGAAACCGAACAAAATGTTTCTATGTCTTTGCTTCAACCCTGAGATGGTGGGGGAAACAGAAGGGCCAACCAAAACACAGAGGAAGAATCTATGAGAATAAAAGATAGATTCTTCTCTGTTGTCTTCAAAGCTCTTAGAAAGATCTGTCCTCAGATTCCAGTATGGTAGAAAAATAGAATCTTTGAGTGCACAGTGGCAAAAAAAAAAAAAAAAAAAACTGGGATTCCAGAAAAAGTTTGCTTTATTTTCTTGTATTGTATATCTAATGAACGTTTTGTTGTATGTCTGTTTTACATACTCATATTGATATATTTGTTTGTGTTGTTGTTCATTGAGATGTGAGTGCAGGAGCCTCTGTTCTGATTTTGGAATGGGATGAGTTTGTTTAGTATAAAGGAATAATAAACTTTACATGATTGTTTAGTGTTGAAATCATATCTAAACATACACTAATTATTCTGAATTTGTTGAGACTTATGTTCTGATTTGGATCGGGAATCTGTTGTTAAGAGTATCTCTAATCCTTTTATTCTAAAATCACTCCAACCCACTTCTATTTCCACTTCTAAAATAGAAATTGATATTTTCTCCTCTATTTATAGAGGAAGAAATATCATTCCTCTATATTTTGCTTTATATTTAGAAATTTCAATTTTAGAAAAATATATTGGAACAAAACACATTTTATTATAGAATTCTTCTATTTTAAAAATAAAAAATAGAGAAATACATTAGAAATGATCTAAGTAAAGGTTTCACCTTTACATAGATTATCATTATCTATATATATAAAGACATGTTTCCCTGTATGAAAATACACTGTTTTATTTAAATGAATATGCAACTGATATGGGTTTTGTTATGTGTATTGGATCTAAAGATATCCAGCATGTCAACCTAATAGAAAATAACCTTTTTTTTTTGAACAACCCTAATAGAAAATAACTCTAATTTTTTTTTACGCTACTTTTTTTTTTTGCTAAATAGTAAAATGACCACTAGACCAGATGAAATACACTTTTTTTACGCTACTTTTCATCTCCTTTCTTTGTTTGGTCGCGTCGTCTGATCTTCTTCTTCTTCATCGACTAGATTCAATCAGTGTCATCAAAGTTCTTTTCAAATCCATCTTCCCCCACTCCTTCCACCATTCTTCATTCAATGTTCCCATCTTACTTTCAGTCGGTGAATGTATGTACAGGCCCGGCCCTGGGCTAAAGCCCATAAAGCCAGGGCTTTAGGCGGCAAAATAGATACATATTTTAGGGACGCCAAAATCTGCCAATATATTACCTTAGTCTAGTGGTTCATCATAATCTCCCTAAAATAATAGAGGTAGTGAGTTCGATTCCTCACTTCATTTTTATTACTTTTCTTTTAATTCCTTACTTTTTCTACCAAATTTAGTCTTTTCTATCAAATATATTATTAGAAAACTATTTAATTAAGCAAACCCTATTGATTCCTTACCTTTTCAATAAATTTAGTATATTCTATCATATATATTATTAAATAAACCATTTAATTAGACAAACCTTAGTAATATCTTTAAAATAGACATTCTTCTTCCAGTTTTGTTTTTTATTCTTTTTTTTCTTCTTCAAGAATAATTTATTAGTGATCAAAGTAATTATTTATTTTCTATTCTATTTTTTCTGATAAAATAACTTTGTACAAAATATTTATTATCACAAAGGATTTAAATTATTAGTTACTCAACTTCTACATATTTTGACAAAAAAGAAAAATGATGTTAATGTAATTTTATCATATTTTGCTATATTATAGAATTTAGTTTTTTTTTTCTATTGAAAATGTTACAAAAAATAAGATTAGTAATCAACTTGGCTTAAACATTTTAATTAATCAAAATTCATCAATAAAAATATTATTTTCATGAATAATATGATTTTATCTCTCTGTATTTTGTTTTATTTTTCTTGACAAATTAAGATTTAATAGAATATTGCATTGTTTTGATTGCATAGTAAAAAGAATTAAAATTTTAGTTATATTTAAGGGCATAATTTTTTTTTGTACGCTTTAGGCGCCACATTAGTCCGGACCGGCACTGTGTATGTATATATATATATATATAGGCCGGTCTTGATTCTTAGAATCTCATTGTTTTATTTTTCACAAGCATATTAACTCTAAAACTTTTTGCGGATCTGAATGGAAAACTCTTCTCTCTATGAGATATCACCTATGAGAGGAAGCAAAGCATCTCTTTGAGCCTACCTGTTTGTAGAATTATAAGATTCATCTTTATTTTCTTCTTTTTTTTTCACTAACAAAAACCAAAACTCAGAAAATGTGATGTTTATATAAAGGCCAAGCAAACTCATCTGTTCTGATATTAGTAAGTTTGCAAAAGCATTACCAGAATTATTCCAGAATCAGAGTTTCTTGCAGACTTATTAGTTAAAAAAATGATAACTAGTGAGGTGTAGTTTGGTGAGCACCAGACCTGGGCAAAAAATGGGAACTGGAGAACCGAATCAGAATCAAACCCAAATATCCGAACCGAAACCGAACCAAAGATCCTCAAATACCCACATGGTTCCTAGATTTCTATAAACAAAATAACCTAACTGAACCGGAACCGAACTGAGAACCGAATGAGTATCCGAATATATAAAAATATTAATTATATATACATATAACATAACTAAATATTTGTTTATGACTAAAAATTTTATTAAAAGAATCTAAAATTATTTGAAGATAACTACATTATTATAAAATATATGAACTACCCGAACTATCCGAAAATATCCGGATAATTTTATCCAAAATATCCAAAGTAATCCAAAATCCAAACATTTAATCTAAATTATCATATAATTATTTGATATTTTATCCTAAATAACCAATATTTTATCCGAATTATCCGAATTATCCGAACCCCAACCTAAACCAAATGAGAAACAAAATTATTTCGAACCGAATCCGAAACTATCAGAACCGAACCGGACCGAATATAGGTCAAATATTCAGTGGATTTTCTAACCCCCTATCCAAACTACCCAAAACTCGAAATACCCGAACCTGATATCCGAAATGCCACGGCTTAGTCAGCACCACGTTTATGCGGCAAGCAGTGTTTAAAGATAATCCGACACGCGGCCGCGTCTGTTTCGATAAATTCATCCGATCAGTAAAAAAATTATAAGACATGCCGTTTCTAAGCAGACGATAAACAATTTGTGCCGTTTTGTCTTGCGTGTTTAATTTCAAGCTTCAACAATAAAAACACGTAAAATTGAACGTAACCTATATTTTTTTTTTTTGAAACTACGTAACCTATATTTAAACCTTTGAAAAAACTCTCATGTTTCTGATCTTCTGTTAGAGAAAAAAGGCGTCAAGAAAAACAAACAGAAGGCAAAAAAGTTTCTTGTTGTTCGAAGATCATCTCATGTCCTAAACCTCGATCTTTTAACACGATCTTTGAATGGCATCGGTAAGATCTTTTCTCATTTCAAGCGTTTTCACATTCCTTTGTTGTCCATTGATTTTGTGTCTGTTGGAATACATATTAAAAAAGCAGAATAATCAACAAAGACAACAACAAGATCGACCATTACCAAAATTTGGAGAATGGGACGTAAACGATCCAGCATCAGCCGAAGGATTCACCGTTATATTCGCTAAAGCTCGAGACGACAAAAAGACAAACGCTAGTGGTCGTGCTCCATCACAACGCCGTGATAACAACAAAGGGCAAGATGATCCCACGGTAACATTCCTTTAACCAAAAATGTCAAAAGTAGGACTACATTACACGAACGAAAATATTATGCCTTTATCCGTTACTTCTAAAAAATAAGAGGACTAAAGGGAAAACTTGCTATTCTTCTGCAGAAGAAACGGTTCTGCTGTTTCTGAGTAACAAAAATCAAGAAAAGCGGACTACTGCTCATCCAGAACATTTGTAAAAATGACACAGTTTCATATTCACTGAATCTGTATAAAAATTAAAAAGCTTATCATTACAGAGATAAACCAACAACATTAGACATTGTTACTTACACTTGGTTACACAATATCAATGTCTCTTAAGCCACGGTTTGGTGAATCTTGATGATCTGATGACCCATTGCTGCTACTCGTCTTTTTCTTGAACGACTTCTGGCTGAAAATCCGAGAAACGGTTTTCTTAACCGGTCTTGAGCCGGCGTCTTCGAACCGGTTATGTTTCTTGTCTAGATCATTCGATAGTTTCTTGACCAGTTCGACAAAATGTCTTCTGAATGTTGGATATCTTGACACTGATTTGGTCAGTCCTTGAAGCCTTTTAAAACCAAAACACAAATGGTTAAAAAAAGCAAAAACAAGGTTCAATCGAGTGTGATTGGTTTTATTTAAAGGTTTTTACCTGCGAGCAAAGGAGTCAAGTTCAGCTTTTCTTAGTTCCGTCAAAGGAGGAGACTCAGATTCGGTAATGGAGCTTTTAAGTCTCTCTGAATCTCCAAAAAGCAATACCAACTTTCCAAGGTACTCTTCTTCTTGTTCAGATAGATTCGCTGCTTCAATCTGGTCTTTAATGATCAGAAACGGATTCAGAAACCAATCAAAGAAGGCATCTTTAGGGCGGTTCCTTGTTGTTATCTCCGTTACACCGTCACCTAACACACAACAACATTTATGATCAAGAGAAGAGATACTTGTAAAAAACAGTTGAACCGTATTTGCAAACGTACCGAGTAACAAACCGGTAGAATTGGATTTGATAGAGCGTAGAAGCTCGTTAAGAAGGGAGTAAGCAGGTAAGCCAAAGCTGATCACTTGACTGCCTTTGCTAGACTTAGCTTCTTCAATGTCCTTTGAGTTTATGATCCCTTTCGTTACCATAGTCTCTCCGTACTTCCTACATTCCACAAAGAGAGCTTCCAGAAGCTGCAAAAAAAAAAAAAAAAAAACATTCAAACTTTAATAACCAAATAAAAAACAGTCAAAAGATAAAAAGAGAGATTTTTGTAGAGTAACAAACATCAAGTGGCTTCAGGTCAATCATTGGGCCTCTGTTTGATCCTCCTCTTGATGGACTTGTCTTGAAAGAGCTTGGTCTTGAAAGACCACCACCACCTTCCTCTTCCTTTCTTCGAAACTTTGGCCTGTTAATTAAAAAAAAAAAGTTTGTAGAGTCAAAAGAGAGATTAAAGATTTGCTGGAAATGAAAAAATTGGAGAGAAACAAAACCTAGGAAAGCAAGAGCCTTCAGGCCTGTCAAGAACATCATTGCTATACTCGTCGTAGATCGACAAAGAAGCAACAACATAGCAGAGACCAAAGTAAAACGAAGATTCCTGGTATGAGACAACACCAGCGTAGGCACCAAGGAAGACACTAGAGAGCACAGAAGCTAGAACCGCACCCACGACACCTAAAGGCCAGAGCAAGATGACAAGACCTGCGATAGGGACACACATGGTTTCCAAGAAAGGACCTTCACGTCCAATGAGATCATGAAACAAACGGCGCCAGCCTTTGAACAACATGTAAGGGCTTTTAAACAAGGCTATGAGTGAAATCACAGGGAAATCAAGAATAACTCCAAGAACAGCAGCAATCACAGCGCCTGGGATTTGTAGTAACCTTATTTCATAATAGTGATGAGGATGATGATCCGCGCTAAGATCATCCATGAAAGAAAAGTAGGAGTGAAAGCAAACGTCTTTAAAATCGCAGACAACAGTGAGACTGCCTTTAACAGTGCTCCATGTTCCATCCTAAAACACACATTATCAGTAATACGATTGAAGAAATGATTCACAAAAAAGAGAAAAAGAACTTACGTAAAAGCAATGGAAAAAGGGGTTAGACTTCCCTTCACCAACAGCATCGAAGGTGGCGAAGATTGGGGAAAGAAAGCCATACAAAGCTCCTCCGAGGATACTTCCTAAGATACTAACCACAAGCCAGAGAATGATGCCGAGAGGAAGGCATAATAAGCAGAGAAAGAGCTTCAAGATTGGACCTAATTGTTTAGCACTGAAAAATTAAAGATACACTTGTCAGTATAACTATCTGAGTAGTAAGTAAGAAAAGGCAACAATTGTTGTAAAGAAAGGTGAACCTTGATATGGAATAGAGAGTCCAAATGGCATGTACTGGTAAAAGGCCTAAGATGATTGCAGAGTTTCCAATTGCCATAATTAGGCATATAAGCGGGCAGAATACGATACCTATGCAAAAAAAAAATGAAATAAATGAGCATCATTTGTAATAAACAGAACAAAGTTCACAGACTAAGTGTCATCTTCTATTAAAAAAGGGGGTGCTTTTTGGTATTGAAGAACCCTAAACTGGGCAAAACTGATTGATGAATGAACAAGTTCACACATGAATAAATGACAACCCAAAGGGGGCCCTGAAACAAAGGAAGTAGCCAATCTTGAGGTCGGTCAACATCCACGAATGGACCAGGAAATATATTAACAAAATTGGACTTATAACGCAAACCATAAACGGTAAAAAGAAAAGGCAATAAACCCATCATCAGATAAGGTTCAAATGAGATGAAGTTAAGGTGAAAGTTGATACCTTTAAGAAGACCGAGGAAGAGTAAGGCAGTGAAATAAGGAATGAAGAGTATGAATCGCCACAGAGATGACAATATTCCCGTTGGAGGCTCCATTTAATTCGTCTTCTTTTTTCTTTTCTCAGTCTAACTTTCGCATTTATAAAAAAAATCGATTTCAAAACCTAGAATCCGAGAGAATCAAATAAACAGAAGGTAAAGCAGAGAGAGTTAGAGATAGAAAGAGAGAAACTGTCACAGACAGACACGACAAGAAGTAATCTTTCTATCTCACGAAAATATCTTTTAAAATTTTAAATTACATTTTGAACAACAAGTCACGAAAAGAATCGAAACTGAGAAGAAACCGTCTTTTTTACGACTAAACCCTACGAATACTCTAGACAATCCACGATTGGTAGTTGAATCAAAAGTTTAACTCTTGAATAGTTTACACTAAGCTGAATAAAAGAAAATTGTTATAATCCATCGTCTGGATTGTCCATAACCAAGACCAAGGAAGTTTACATCCGACCCGTTTATTCGACCCGTCACACCTGTCTGTCTACATTCCGTCCGAGTTTTGACTCATTCAAAAGATGAAGACTCATTCAACTAGAGCATTTATGAGTTTTGACCAAATCTTAATATTATAATGTAGTCAATGTGTATTCAATGTGTAGATTCTCTTTTGATGTAAAGCCTTGTATGATTCCACTATATATAAGTGGTAAGAGCTAATGAGAAAGACACAACTTTCACAGCAAACACTTCTCTCATATTAAAACACGTTATCAGCATAAAAGCTCTCTCTACCTGAGCAATCTCTCTCCACCGGAGTTTCCTTTTTCCGGCCAGCTCCTCTGGCGCTCAGCCTTGTTCCGCCGGCCACCTCTCTCTCCCCGCCAGCCACTCCTCTCTCTCTCTCAGTTTTCGGCCAGCTCTCAGCCTCTCACTCAAGGTGGTCCATTGATATTCCTGGTTGTGAAAAAAGTAAACTAATCAAAACCTTAATCAAAATCTAAAAACTAAGAACAAGTTTATAAGAACACTATATGTTCATATCTTGGATCTATATGAATCCTAAAATCTTATAAAATCTGTTGTTCTAAATTATTATCTAAAATATTAATCTTGAATCAAAGTTCTAAAAGTATATTGATTCTAAAATTACTTTGAATCTCTAAAGTCTGTAAAACTTATTAAATCACATAAAGATCTATATGAATTTTGATTATAAAACTTTTGAATCTTATAAATATTATGTGAAATCCTAAATCTCCTTCTTGGTTTGTAAGCCATAAATCGGCTCTCCCTTTATCCTATATGATCCGGCCTTAAATCCGGATTTGTCTAAAGGATTGAAACCAATAATCATAACCTTTGTTCATCCGCATCACCAGCTGTTCCAGCAGGTTGTATAAGCCGGTTATCAATACCTCACCATCAAAACCCTTAAACCAGCCAGATATGTGTCTAGATGGCCATTACACATATCAATATTTATCCTCTTGCTTGGTTTTTCAACCAGCAAAATCAAAAATCTAAAGATCAAAAACCATCAATCCCTTGCTGTGTCATTTCGGCCAGACCCCCTAAAATTCAGTCAACCAAAATAAAATCGATAATAAATCCAATTGATTGCATATCTTTGACTGTTATTACTTAATTTGTAACTGATAAATTTTTGAAACATTTTAATGCATATTTTGACCATTGATATTTATTTTTGCAACTGATATGATTTTATAAATGCAAATTCGATTTTATAAATGCATATACGATTTTCTTTGACTAGGTATTTAAATATTATAACCTATAGTCCTGATTTAAATTAATATGACATAAGATAGAAATAAATTATAGTTTGAAATCATTTGATCTTATTATTGTTTGTCAACATTTATTTAAATTCTAACCGGCCTTGAAATCGGTTCATTATAGTAACCAATTTTGAAAATGATTTTCGTGATAAGCCTTGAAATCATTTCATTATAGTATGTTCATTATTGTCACATGCACCACGAATTAGAATATGTTCATGAGGGAGAGTGAGGATAAAACCCATGATACATGACCATGCTAAAATCCGTGAAACATGGTCCACAACCTTGAAAATGATGTTGTGATGATTGAATTATATATTGGATCATATTTGCATAACATCTATTATTCTGAATCAACCATATTGAATCAAACATGGATTAGAAAATTTTGATGCTCTCACTTATCATATTGTTTTATTGAAATTGATTATACATTCATATGATAGATTATTCTGATCATGATACATTGAATTAAAAACCCTGAAAATTATAATCATCTCTTGTCTTGTTTATGATGCATTTTTATATATGCTGTTTGACAATGATTGTTTTAATTCATATAAAATCCTCCTGAATATATAATACATATAAAATCTTTCTGAATATAAAATACATATTAAAGTCATGATCAAAATCTCCCTGATTAAGATTCATAAAAGTCAAAACATTGATTGATCATATTATTATGAATCCTATTCTTTATGGATTATTTGATTCAGATGTCAAAAATCAACAATCTTGAGTTTGATGTCCTCAATCTCTTCGGAGATAATTACCTCCAATGGGCACTTGATACCAAGATCCTCTTGAGGTCCAAAAACCTTGGTGATACTATCACTGAAGGCACTGAACCATCAGAAAAGAATAAATATCAGGCAATTGTTATCATTCGCCATCATCTTGCTGAAGGTCTTAAAGATCAATCTCACTATTGAGGATCTTCTGGAACTTTGGACAGAGTTGAAAATCAGATATGATCATCAGAAAACTGAGATCTTGCCAAAGGCCCTCTCTATGATTGGAGGAACCTAAGGATCCAAGACTATAAATTTTGAACATATAGTGTTCTTATAAACTATATGTTCAAAAATCTAAGATCTAAGAACAAGTTTATAAGAACACTATATGTTCAAAATTTATAGTCTTGGATCCTTAGGTTCCTCCAATCATAGAGGGCTTTTGGCAAGATCACAGTTTTCTGATGATCATATCTGGTTTTCAACTCTGTCCAAAGTTCCAGAGGATCCTCAATAGTGAGATATTGATCTTTAAGACCTTCAGCAAGGTGATGGCGAATGATAACATTTGTCTGGTATTTATTATTTTCTGATGGTTCAGTGCCTTCAGTGATAGTATCACCAAGATTTTTGGACCTCAAGAGGATCTTGGTATCAAGTGCCCATTGGAAGTAATTATCTCCGGAGAGATTGAGGGCAACAAACTCAAGATTGTTGATTTTCGACATCTGAATCAAATAATCCATAAGGAATAAGGATTCATAATAATATGATCAATCCATGTTTTGACTTTTATGAATCTTAATCAGGGAGATTTTGATCATGGTTTTAATATGTATTTTATATTCAGAAAGATTTTATATGTATTATATATTGGAGGATTTTATATGAATTAAAACAATCATTGTCAAACAGCATATATAGAAATGCATCATAAACAAGACAAGAGATGATTATAATTTTTAGGGTTTTTAGTTCAATGTATCATGATCAGAATAATCTATCATATGAATGTATAATTGATTTCAATAAAATAATATGATAAGTGAGAGCATCAAAATTTTCTAATCCATGTTTGATTCAATATGGTTGATTCAGAATAATAGATGTTATGCAAATATGATCCAGTATATAATTCAATCATCACAAAATCATTTTCAAGGTTGTGGACCATGTTTCACGGATTTTAGTATGGTCATGTATCATGGGTTTTATCCTCACTTCCCCTCATGAACATACTCTAATTCGTGGTTCATGGGACAATAATGAACATACTATAATGAACTGATTTCAAGGCTTATCACGAAAATCATTTTCAAAGTTGGTTACTATAATGAACCGATTTCAAGGTCGGTTAGGATTTAAATAAATGTTGACAAACAATAATAAGATCAAATGATTTCAAACTATAATTTATTTCATCTTATGTCATATTAATTTAAATCAGGACTACAGGTTATAATATTTAAATATCTAGTCAAAGAAAATCGTATATGCATTTATAAAATCGAATTTGCATTTATAAAAATCATATCAGTTGCAAAAATAGATATTAATGGTCAAAATATGCATTAAAAATGTTTCAAAAATTTATCATACAAAGCAAGCTGTGAAAATTGTGTCTTTCTAATTAGCTCTTGCCACTTACATATAGTGGGATCATACAAGGGTTTACATCAAAGGAGAATCTACACATTGAATACACATTGACTACATTCATTACAATATCAAGACTTGGTCAAAGCTCATAAATGCTCTGGTTGAATGAGTCTTCATCTTGACTAGTCTCGGACGGAATGTAGACAGACCGGTGTGACGGAATGTAGACGGGTCAGATAGACGGGTCGGATGTAAACCTCATTGGTCTTGGTTATGGGCAATCCACACAATGGATTATAACACTTCCCCTTGGATGCCATAACCATATCGGTCTGAACATAAATATTCTCCATCCCAATTACTCTCGGGTCATGAGGCAGACGTGTCTCATATCAAAACATTTGGATGTTCTGTGTATGTTCCTATTGCACCACCACAGAGAACAAAAATGGGACCTCAAAGGAGGATGGGAATATATGTTGGATTTGATTCTCAAACCATTATTAAATATCTTGAGCCTACTACTGGAAATTTATTTAAGGCCAGATATGCTGATTGTCATTTTGATGAATCAGAGTACCCAACATTAGGGGGAGAAAATAACAAGTTGGGCAAAGAAATAATATGGAATCAAACATCCTTATCATGGCAAGATCCTCGGATTCAATCATGTGATTTAGAGGTCCAGAAAATAATTCATATGCAAAAGCTAGCTAATCAATTGCCCGATTCATTTGCTGACCCGAAAAGAGTGACTAAGTCCTATATACCAGCTTGTAATGCACCTATAAGTATTGATGTCCAAGATGGACACAATCAAGTGGCTATAGAGTCTAAAGCACGTCTTAAGCGTGGTAGACCAGGCTCACCTATTGACCAGCCCAATGGTTGTGAGGTCCCTTGGAGTGGACACTGACCCATTTGGTCCTAAGAAGGACGATGAGGATGTCCTGGGTCCTGAAGTGCCTTACCTCAGTGCCATAGGAGCGTTAATGTATTTGGCTAGCCACACTAGACCAGATATATATTTTTTCCGTGAACCTCCTAGCTCGTTTTAATTCATGTCCGACCCAAAGGCACTGGAACGGAATTAAACATATTCTACGTTACTTACAAGGAACTAAGGATTTGGGTCTATTTTATACCAATGAAACCAAAGATGGTTTAGTAGGCTTTGCCGATGCAGGCTACTTATCTGATCCACACCATGCTCGGTCCCAAACCGGCTATGTGTTCACTCATGGTGGTACTGCAATATCATGGCGTTCTATGAAACAAACTATAGCAGCCACATCATCTAATCACTCAGAAATCTTGGCCATGCATGAGGCAAATCGTGAGTGTGTATGGTTGAGGTCCATGACACAACATATCCAATCAGATAGTAGAATGGTCAAGGACAATGTTCCGACCATCATATATGAAGATAATGCAGCTTGCATTGCTCAATTTAAAGATGGGTATATCAAGGGTGACCGAACCAAACATATTCTACCCAAGTTCTTTTTCACCCATGAGTTGCAGAAGGCTAAGGAGGTCAATGTCATTCAGATCCGGTCTAGTGAGAACTCAGCCGACCTCTTCACCAAGTCACTTCCCACCAGCACATTCAGGAAGCTCACGCAGCAGATTGGCATGCGTAGACTCAAGGACCTTCAGTGATGTCCAAATCAGGGGGAATAATGTGTGTTGTACTCTTTTTCCTTTCTCTGGTTTCCCTTTTTACCACATTGGGTTTTGTGTTTTCCAAGAGAGGTTTTAAGAAGGCAACGTTAGCACATTACAAGCCCGATATGGTTATGGCATCCAAGGGGGAGTGTTATAATCTATTGTGTGGATTGTGTGGATTGTCCATAACCAAGACCAAGAAGGTTTACATCTGACCCGTCTATCCGACCCGTCTACATTCCGTCACACCGGTCCGTCTACGTTCCGTCCGAGACTAGTCAAGATGAAGACTCATTCAACCGGAGCATTTATGAGCTTTGACCAAGTCTTGATATTGTAATGAATGTAGTCAATGTGTATTCAATGTGTAGATTCTCCTTTGATGTAAACCCTTGAATGATCCCACTATATATAAATAGCAAGAACTAATGAAAAATACACAACTTTCACAGCAAACACTTCTCTCATATTATAACAAAAATAGTTTAGGTGGATTAAACTTGTTGAAAACATTCAACACTTGAATCGATTAAAGTAGAGACAACACTGAGTATGCATCATTAGTTAATTTGATAAATCAGTCAGTTGTAGTCATTTTCTTTTAAATCCAAATATTTTGAGATTTTACATTGGTAAATTATTATTTTTATTTGAAATTTTATATCAAAATTCACAATTTCTTAAACTCTATAACAGAGACTTTTTCATTTGATTTAAACACCAAACTAGAGCTTGACCGGCACACCCTTACGGATTTTGATTTTGATTTATTAAAAATTAATATTTGTTTTTCATAATTAATATCATATATTTTAGATGTGTCACTATATGTTTTTCAGTGTTCTATATTGTATGACTTTATAATCTTATTGTTTTACTTTTTTTGCTCGACAAAATTAATATATATTGATTTGTTCTATTCATTAAAATTTGTTATTAAACATTATTACATAGTAATATAATTTTGAGTTCGATAAAATAAGTTTATAATTTCAAATAATCAAATAGAGAATCACGTTAAAAATTGTTTTTAATTTCGACAGTGCATACAATAAAATTTTAAAATTCATTTAGTTATACTATAAAAATGATATTTAGTTAGAATGATTTATATTTTCATATTTTAGTTTTTAAAAATATACTTTATCATCTATCATTTTATTATATTGTATGATTTTATAAGTAAATACATTATTCTTTTAAGTAGTTTTGTCTTAATATTTTTGTAAATTTTATGCATAGTAGCATCTATAATATTATTTTAGAAAAAATCATCCATATTTGATGTTGATGTTACAGTATTAAGCTTTCTGATTTTTTCTTAAATTTATATTTCAGAATATTCTAATATTTTAAATTTTATAAAATAATTTGTTTTTCGTGTTGTTTTTAAAAAAAATTATACTTTATGACCTATTATTTTATCTTTTCAAAATTTTGGAATTTATCATAATGAATTTGGAAGATTTATTTTTGAATAAATATAATTTATAATTTTATGTTTCAGTTGTAGATTTATTTTATGGGTTTTTATTTTGAATAGATAATCATATATGGGAAAATAAAATATAATTATAATATTGTTTAAATAGGAATATTCATATAGAAGATTATTTAAGGAATATAAGAGATACTAAAGGAATATGTAGATTGTGTTAGTAAGTACGATATCACTTCGGTTGATTTAATACCTAAAAAAATAGGAATTGAATTTGGAATGTCCTTGATTGTAGGTAGGGGTGGGCATTTTACCCGATACCCGAACCCGTACCCGAATCCGACCGAAAAAACCCGAACCGAAACCGAACCGAAGTAGTAAAATACCCGAACGGGTATTAAATTAGGAGAGATTGGATATCCGAACCCGAACGGGTAATACCCGAACCCGAATGGATATCCGAAGATAACCGAACATATGTATATTTAGGTCTATATTCCTAGTTTACTTCTTAATTTTTATTCAAAATGTTTATTTTTATTATGCACATAGTTCAAAATTAGATAATTTACATATAATTGGAAAAATGTGAATTTTTACTCACTTAAAATGCATGTCAAGATTTTTATTTCATGCATTAACAAAAGTTACATCCAAAATTTTAAAATAATAATCAATTTATTATCTTTTATTCGTAAAATGTTATCTTCAAATTTATTAATCATTCAATTATTAGAAAATAAAAAAATCAGTTAAGTGAAATTTAGATTTTTTAAATACAAAAAAACTTGAGAAATGAAAAATTTAATATTTTTTTTCAAAATCTAAATATCCGAAAACCCGACCCGAAATACCCGAACCCGAACTAAAAATACCCGAACCCGACCCGAACTAAAGAAATACCCGAACGGATATTACACTCCTATACCGAAATACCCGAAAATCCGAAATACCCGATCCGAACCCGAACGGGTATCCGAACGCCCACCCCTAATTGTAGGTATAAGAAAATCAGTTGAACATAGCATTCAAAATTTCGCATTTTTAGCCATAGTTTCTTAAGATTATTAATGTAACTAGTGGTATTCCGGCGCTACGCGCCGGGTTCGTATATTTTATTTTTACCTGAATTTACAATTGTTTCATGGTCTTAGTAAAGAAAATATGTTCGAAAATACAAAAAAAATAAAATATGTTAAAAGAAAATGATATTTCCCCTGATTTATTTGATTTTGGTTAGTGATGGTAGTGTGTTAGTTTTTTTTAAGTTGCTTTAAGTTGAAAGTGGATTAGAATAAATAAAAAGCTGATATTCTTATGAGAGTTAATTTTGTTGGATTTTAAACATAAAGTAAAGTTGAGTTTAATTTAGAGAACATATTTATACAGTCAAGTACTATATAGACAGTATATATACATTTGATATTTTATTTTAGAGACTAAACTGAATTGCATATATTCTTCTCCTTCTATTTTTGGGAAGAAACTAATTTTCACAATGGAAAATATATTTGAAACTTAAAACGAATATCCAAAACTGTATGCTAATGAAACTAACAATTGGAACATAAAAAACCCTTTAATAAATTGTAGTAATGCTGAATCATAGATCAATGCAGATGAAATAGAAAATATGGCTGCATGTGAAAGAGCATAGATAGGTTCCATTCTTGTAATATCTGAAGCATACTGTACATATATCGTTTTCTTCTTCTATATTTGGAGGTCTATTAGTTTCTTCAAGATCGGTGATGATAAGTTCGACCCCAAGTTTTGCAATCGCGTTTTGATTATAGTCCGTTATGGTAAGAGTAACTTTAAGATCATCAGTTATGTTATTGCCTAGTTTCTGAGCAGGAAGAAGTCTTCTATCTCTTGTGTTGTTATTTCATGGCGCCTACTGGTGGCCTCTGTTTGTTTGGTTTTAATTTTATTGTGAATATAAAACGAATAATATAATTGTTTATTTTACATGTATAAAATGTATTTTACATATAAATTTTTAATTTTTGATTCTAATGGAACCATATATTTATATAAGTTTTTTTAGAAAATTATTATTTTATTGTTTTATAGATTTATGTTATATTTGAACCAGTCTAACGTAGTACCAGAAAATTTTATAGTGTATTAATTTATTGAATATTAATAGAGGTCGTATTGTATGTTATTGATTAAGTTTGCAAGTCTCACGATTCTTTTTGTGAGTTACCTTTTGGTCGATTGTACAATACATTCATAAGCATAGTAATACAATACTACTGTAATCACACCATTGTTAGATACAACAAAACATTTCATAAAAAAATACAATATCAGCAAATTAAAATATACATTTGAATAACAAACAATCCGCGCGAATATCCAAATGTTTTGACGGATAAAGCATATATGTGAGAACTCTTGAAATTTAAAACCAATTGATTCATATAATGAGGATGGTAGGAGCTTTATAATGTAGTCCTTAGTTGGAGATTAGAGACGTGAGAATTGACTAAGGGATTTTATGAGAACATGTTAGGAGACCTCAGACTTGTACGTCAAGTAAATCCATTTCTGACTCCTGCTAAGCCTATCTCTAAAGATTGTTACTAATGCAAGCTATGGAATACTTTTTTTTTCTGTAAACGTTTTAGTGTTTGTATGGATGAATGACCAAGTAAATGCATGTTATGATGGAGCTTAAACTGAAACTTGTTAGCATAACTTAGTCTTTAGGAAAACTCAATACATAAGGAAGAAATAATCCTCCACAAAAAATATAAAGTAATGAGAAGGGTTTTTCCTATTTCTTAGCAATGTAAAGAACAAAACTATAGTCGTACAAAGAACCTCGATGATCTGTCAACGCAAGAGCAACACATAAATACTCAAGATATTAACAGAGTTGTGAACATACTATTTGCATAATCTCTGGAAAGTTATGAACTAACTATTTTCTACCTATCACCAGTTAATACAAACTGGTTAAGATCAGCGATTGTGAGGGGTTCAATCTTTTGAGCGTGGACCACCTTTGATGAAGACCCTTCCTGGTCTGTCCCACCACCTGGCAGTCTGCTAGGAAATAAGAGTGATAAAGGCAGGTAACGGTTGAAACAAAGAAAATGAATAAATATATGGAAAAAATATTAAATAACTTGCCTCTCAAACGCATCCTCTCAAACGCATCCTTTCCTACAGCAGTCTCACAGTCAAAGAACACACGGGTGGCAGATGGGCCATTGAGATAAAGCTTACCTGCCAAAACTTTTGGAGTTATGTAAAAGAATGTCTACCGGCTCTCAACATACTATTTGGACACTATGTTTGATTGCTATAACAGATCATTGAGGACACTATCCTCAAATGCAAAAAAGGAGCTTGTATGCTCTCTTACCCGAAACTATTTTAGGATTGATGCCAGTGACAAGAACAATCTTGGGCTCCTTTTTGTGATATACATGTTTGTTTCTTGTTCACTTTCAATAAGTCTAGGTTGCCATACTTGGAATTACTTATTTCATGTCTCCAACACGACCAAAGAAATTTTATTTGGTGACAAAATAGATAAACGGGGAAACAGGAGGAAAATTTAATGATGATTATTTTAGTATGAAAAAATAATTTAAAATGGAACAACAACATATGGAAAAAATTTAAAACGAAACCACATCAACATATGCAAAGAATAAAATTTCCGGAAACAAATCAGGAGAGACAAAGATACACTGTTTGAAGGAGATTGAGACGGGTTTTATGCAAATAAGAAGAGATCCAAACGGGAGTATAATAATATTTGTGGATAGATGATACTTACATGTTTCATCAATCAATAAAATCTTCATGCTCATCAGTTGCTCCCCTCTGTTGATGTTTTTGGCTTCCCAAAGCCTCAAGAGTCGGACCTCTGCAGTGTTTAAGCATATCCCGGCTCTCAAGTCAGCAAGAAAATTGTATGAATTCGCCATCGGAATCATCTGCTTGAAAATCCTTCTTTTCAAATATGGTTTGAGTTCGAATTCACATTGTAGAAAGTCCTATATTTATAGCTGGAGTTCCAGGCCGTTTCAGAGCAGACGAAGAGGCAGAGCAAAATTTTAATGAAGGAGGGGTGGATTACTCAATGGAAAACTCGAAGTAAATTACGGATTAAAGAAGGTTTGAGACGTTACGGTAAGCAAAAGGAATAGTTAGTCGCAGGACGGCGAAGACTCAGCCGGAAGAGGTAGACGTACGAACAACCCTAAAACAATGATATGATTTTTGTTCTGGGCTTAAGTTTTAAAAAAATATCAGCCCAAATCAATAAATCAGAAGAGCCCAAAGCGAGAAAACCCACAATAAAAGGGACGCGTGCGAGGGTAAATTACCGCAAAAATATACGCGTAAAAAACACACACCACTTACGTCTCGACACGTGTCGCAAAAAGCCCCCACCCTCTTGGGCGACGTGGATGCTGGAAAAGGCAGATATGCCTACTTTATTGTTATAGATATAGATATTCGAGATTAATGGCAAAACTATATTTCACTATGTAGTTTATTCTGAAAATATTAAACATAAAACAGTCTTCATATTAAACATTTGTAATCTATACAAACCAAAACCAACACGACATTTGATTTTATGTATACATATGAAAATTATATACACGATCAAGAGTTTCATGGTAGTATCTAATCTACTGTGTTAGTACCTAAACTATATAAGACTTTTTCACATTCAACGTACTGCATGTTTAACTGGATTACAATGATTTAATTCAATTTGTGATGAATTAGGGTTAGTTTTATGATAAGTTATAGTTTAGGTTTACATACGTTTTGTCTTTGGTAAAATAATTTAATTGACCAAATATATTAATTAATGTGGTTTATTAAAGTTGTTAAAAGATGGCTCAGTCGTAATGTATGGTTTGGTTGTAAGAACAAAAATATATGAACCAAGATTCTAATAAAAGTATGTGAATTATATTATTTTTATTAATCAAATATTATTATATTAAATATTACTATAGTAAATATTATTTCTCATAATCGATAATGTTTGTGTAATATAAGGTAGATTGTATATAATCTAAAAGTTGAATTCGATACTTAATCTACTAAAATTAAATTAAATCTCTAATTACAAATTTATGGTTTAAAACGAGAGAGAGAGAGAGAGAGAGAGAGAGAGAGAGAGAGAGAGAGAGAGAGAGAGAGAGAGAGAGAGAGAGAGAGAGAGAGAGAGAGAGAGAGAGAGAGAGAGAGAGAGAGAGAGAGAGAGAGAGAGAGAGAGAGAGAGAGAGAGAGAGAGAGAGAGAGAGAGAGACTGCTTCTACACTCTTTTTTTGTTCACTCATAACAATTATTATATATGGAACGGATGAATTATATGTGTGAACGTCCATCTAATTTTATCTTTAGAAACACACTGCTACTTTAGATTTTATATATTTTATTACTTGATAACCCTTCTCAACACTTGATCTTTATAACAATTCTTAAAGACTTATTTAAATATGCAAGTAACTTTTATTACCCTGACATTTTTCAAAATGTAAGACTAAATCAATTACGGAGAAGTAAACATAATATTAAATATCAAATTAGGTGGATACACCTTTTTATTTTACGCGTAGACTTTAGTTCGTATTATATGTTTATTTGAGTGGTACAAAGACATACACTCTTAATGACTCAAATCAGTTCTTAAACTTTGCCTCAAGGTCTTTGACAACATTGACATCCAACTGGAACGCCATAGCCAGAACCTCCGGGTTAATAGGTGGCTTCGACCCAAACACAGTATCTGCGATCGTGATGACACCAGCGTTCTGACTACTCAGTCCCGCAAAGGCTACCGCGGGAGTTTTCCCAACATTCACCTGAAAATGTATCATTCCTATGGGGAATACAAAAACATCACCGGGCTGCAATACTTTGGCGAAAAGACGATTGTTATCTTGATTGGAAGAAACAAAACCAACATATAATGTTCCCTTCAAAAGGACAAGGATCTCAGTGGCGCGAGGGTGCGTGTGAGGTGGGTTTTGGCCATATGGTGCATAGTCTATGCGAACCAAGGATATTCCCATAGTGTTTAGCCCTGGAATCTGATCGACATTGACTGTTGTCACGTTGGATTTGACATCATTATCAGTGTTTCCGGCCTTATCGAGTCCTGAGTAGAAGAAATCTTCTGCCTTTGCTTGCTTTGGATCCTTACAGAACTTACCATTCACAAAAACTGCACGTAGATTTCATTTCAAAGAATATGTTATCATATAATGTAATCAGCTTAAGGAGAAAAAAAAGATCGAGTTAACGAAACCAGGTTTTTTACGCACCTCCAGTTTTGGGGTCATCAACTGCGACACAGAAGTCTTGGAGTGGGCTTGGATCATAAGCTTTGGCAAAGGAAATGACCAAAGCTAATACGGTAATCAGGATTGAAACCCTCATTTTCAAACAAGAGGTTTTTTGCTAATGTGTTTTCAAGTGTGTTTATATGTTTGTTGTTTGGAAATTGTGAAGCATTTTAGCTCAGTATTTATAAGGTACGAGCGTATGCCATATTTGACGTGTTCCAAAGTCATTCTATACATTTGTAGTTCGGATGTTTCAATGTGGCAGTTCAAAAATGTTTAACAAGTCAATTAATAACCTAATCTATCTTTATTTAAAATATTATTTGCATGACTACAGACACAGCACCGCGATCCTGTAAGTTACCAATTTGTATCACCTTCTAGGTTCTAGTGTGGAAGAATATATGGTGTAAATTCTTCGCGAATAAAATATACTAGACTTTGAAGTGCCACATTTCTTATCTTTGTTTATAGTAAGTTACCGATTTAACCCGCTCGACTGAGCAGATATCAATTTTTATTTCTTATCTTTGTTTATAGTAAATTTTATACATGATTGTAATATGTGTATTAATATAACATTTTGAAAAATAGCAATGCGCTTAATTAAATCGAATGTTTTTACGTTCTACCCTAAATTATATGACCGATATTTATTGGATATCATATGAACAAATTCAAAATTTATATAAATAGATTTATATATAAAATATCTTGAAAATCAATTTTCTGAATTAAACAGTAGTAAAAATAGACGAATATGAGTTAGTATAGTATTAAAAATTGATACATTAGTTATAACATTTGTAAAGAAATAAAAAGATTATAGGCAATTTATTATATAGAATATTCGATTAGTATAGTTGTATTTATAGTTTTCAAAATAGAGAAGGTGTAGGTATTATAAAAATATTTTATAAATCACGTTTGAAAGAATCATAACTTGGTTTGGTCGATTGTACATATCAATTTAATTGATTTATGAATATAATGTTTAATTTTAGTTGGTTATTGTCTACCTAGAAAAGAAAAGCATAGACATTTTAATTATTTGTTTCTTTCATCATAGTTGGTTTGAATTATTTTAGAAAAACATTCAATATGTGGAAAAGACAGATATTTTTATGTTAAGTTAATTAAAGGGAAAATTTGGAAAAATACCTTCCAATAAGATTATATTTTGAAAACTACATCATTTATTCTTGTTTTTGAAAATTACACTTATTTGTAAGTGAAATGATTAAACTAACATAACTAACAATTGACACTAATTTTAATATTAAAATCAAAATTAATATTTAAATTACAGTTAAATAAATAAAAACAGTTTTAGATATGTATGATATTTAATTTTAACTAAATTGCTTATATGTATATTCACGTGTACCCTCAAATTGAAATTCGATACAAAGTTCTGTCTATCTCTTTTCCAAAATAGAGAAGTTTAGGTGTCCGTTTCTCTTTACATCTATATGGCTGTGGACATGTTTATCTATTTTGTCACCAAATAAAATTTCTTTGGTCGTGTTGGAGACATGAAATAAGTAATTCCAAGTATGTCAACCTAGACTTATTGAAAGTGAACAAGAAACAAACATGTATATCACAAAGATTAACCAAACATTGAATAAGAGAAACGAGTCTTTGAGATCGGAAATAAAGGAGTCATTAGCAGTAACAGCTTCCTTGCTTTCGTTCAAGAGCATGATGAATCTCCACAAAAAAAAATTGATGAAGCAAATGGTCCAATAGCTAAAAGTAATGAGCCTCCCTCAGCCGTAGTGTCAATGTTCTGGGCTTCCAGCAGATGAATGCACTATGAGATATTGTCTAGAACGGATTAAAATTCTAGGTAGATAGATGCCAAATTTTTGTTATCTTATGTATAACCGGCAGTCTTCGAGCTTATGAAATTATAAATCTAAGTATATAATTATTATTTTTATCTCAAATAAACTAATTAGAATATTAAGAATATCAGATTTTATTTTTGTATATCAAAATGTGGGTTAAAATAGTCTTATCACGTATGTATAAGTGTAGATTTCAAATTTGTTTAAATACAATGTATTTGTCAAATTTTAAATCTTAAATAAGGTATTTTGCAAATTATCCCTTAATTAAATGGTTCTGGATTGTAAATATTATGGAAGTCTCGAGGGTATTCTATATGTATATTTCTATTTTAATAAAACAGATGTAAATATAAATCTATACTATTAAAAGAGAAACAGTCTTGAAAAATCTACTTATGCAAGTTGTCTGGATCCTTTCATTAACTTTTACATTTTCTGGTCTTATCTTATATATATTTGTAACAGTACATTTTTCAATAATCATATTTATATATACCCGATTATTACTCACTTCTCTAAAATAATACGTTACTATTACGCTTAGTATTGTTAACGAAAGTAGAGGGAATCAAATGTAAATATAGATTACCTATGAATCAAATCATTTCTTTAAATGATGCTTCTATTTCCACGAAACCAGCCACTGAGATTTAAAAGATCTCTATTTCGCTTGACTTATCATAATAACATATCAAATATCCTACATTTAAATATCTTATCAACAAACTAGCAGAAAAATATTTCAAAATATATATGCAAATGGATATTCCTTTTAAATATATCCAAAACCCAATAATCAAGCAACTAATTGTAACTATATAGTATAAAAAAAACATATGTTGTTGTGTATCAATAAAACCAACTAAAACGATTTATAATTTTCTATATTACACTGTAAAACTAACTTTAATCCTAAGTCAAATATTAAAAATATGCCATTATAGTTCCAAAGGATATATAATTTCTTAGACGACAATTATACTTTTCATTATCCTATTTAATCAATTTTAAAAATATTATTGATTTTTATGGATTTTTTATATGGGTTAAGCAGTGTCAGTTCACAGGTTAACGGAAGATTTTTAGTTTTATCGGAATTTTAATTAATATGTTTTCATTAAATCTGAATTTTGTAGAAACATATCAGTTGGTAGATACTCTAATAGAATGCTACATGAAGAACATAAGCCAATCTGGTTTATATACAACTAAAAAGTTTACTGGTTCGACCACATGTCCGGACCGAATATATAAAAACATTGTTTATATCTTAATTCGTCTATCAAAGACATATGTACCCCCATTAATATGAATTAAATAATTTATAAAAATAGAATGCTTTCTTCGTACCATTTAAATGTATATCAATACTATTAAATTAGAATCATTCCTGAATTATACCCTTAATGAATGTTTTAAGTTTTCCAAAAATACTCTTATTTTGTTATTTTTGCAAAGGATTAATAAAACTCATTAATGGCATTTGAGTCTTTTAGTTTTGGGCCTGCAGAAATATATTTAAATGGATCAACAAATAATGGGCTTACACATATTTATAAAATATGTTGCTTTTATTTAATATAAATATTTTATGCTCAAATATTAGACATATATATTCTGAAACTAAATTAATAAAAAAACATAAAGACATTATAATGTTATTTTCTTAAATCTATGTATCATAAAATTAATTTTAAATCAAAAATAAGAAATAGAAAAATACAAACTTATAATAGGTTATTAATAACAAAAATAAACTAATATTGTCATATTAATAAGTTTTTATTTTATCTTTTTTATTTGGATGACATAATAAAAGTTGAATCTAAGTTTAAAGACCACACGTTTATGTAGTATTAAAAAGTATGTGATTAATTGAATAAAAAATAAAAATAATATCAGATATTTTATGTTTTATTCGATCATTGGTATTAGATCACAGGTTAATAATGAATTTTGGGGGGTTTTACCGGGTTCTATCGGATTTTTAATTAACGATTTTTTTCATTAAATCCGAACTAGATTATATACATGGTACGAGTCTACCAGTTCAGGAGATCTGGGTCAAATATGAAAACACTTTTTAAAATTCAAACATTATTTTCAAAAAAAAGATTAATTATATGTTCTTTAATAAAAATTTATAAATTCATGCAAATCACTCTTGACCAAATATTTGTTGTATTTATTTTTATTTTGAAGAGAAAAAACAAATTATTGACCACTTTATATGTTTAGCAATAATTTATCTAATTATAAATCTTTAAAATTATATAATTGCCCAAGTAAAAATTTTGGATAAAACATTGTTTAACTTATTTACAAACATAAAATGGTTGTATGACGCATTTTAAATTTCGCCATACTGTATACACTATTACAAACCCGCATAATTGAAACTTGATCATCTTACGGTTTATATAATAAAATGAATAATAGTTAATCTTTTTTATTTTGTCAATGGTCACTTTGGACCGCAATCCTCAAACTGAGGTAAAGAGAGATCGAACCCCTAATGTTAGGACCCGAAGGCAAAACTCAGTTGCCACTTGACTACAAACAACCCGACAAATAATAGTTAATCTTTATACTGAAAACAATAAAAAAAACCCGCCCTTTCAAGGGCGGGTCACATCCTAGTTTTATATTAAAAATGTAAACACAAAATGAGAAAATCTAATCTATTAAAACTGAAGTACAATTAATACTTAGCCATGAGTTTTCTATAATATTTACCTCCTCGTGTCACTGGTATTAAACATATAGTTTTGTTTTAAAATAAACCGAGACACCGCCTTTACTAATAAACCATACAATTACAAAACCATTAATTAACCACTTCATTCTTTGTTGCCTACCTATCGTGTTATACAATTAATAAACCAGCAAAGCTATAAATGCATACTACACCAGAAATAAGTTATTCCAAAACCAGTTATTTCTCGGTTCTGTATCCCCTTATTATTAAAAAGGAAGCAATTAAAAAACATAACCTTCAATGAGTAAACTTATTATAATGTTGCCACTATAATGACGTGTCGTCTTGACATTCATTCTCAGTTTTTTTTTATAAAAATCCTTATTAGACTAGATTATTTACGAGATATGCCATTGGTCAAACTCTCATCTATTATATTATGTTGTATCATATTATTTAGATAACATAGCTACATTTATTTAATAAAACCGTATATTATCAACTTAAGTTTTCTACGTGGTCATATTCACAACATATGTCTATCACGATAAAATATTTGTCACACTAATATTATTTTGTTATTTTGAATACAAGAAAATAAAAACAATGTATAAGTTATGATTTCTCTACATAGAATATATTTTTTCGTTTATCTTCCCCTATAGCGACAACATAGGGACAACCATCATGATTCATAAAGTTATCATTTAGATTTTGTTTTACATTTCGGAATTCAAGAGAAGATATACTACGAATGTGTTATCTTTTTAAGAAATGAGAGATCATATTTTATATTACATAATAACCTATTATTAATAGGTTTCAATTTATAATATAAACTTGAGATCCACCCTTGGTCCAAAGTTTATCAGGGGTCATATTATCAACTTAAGTGTAGGATGGTTGAATATGTATATCATTATCTTCTTCCGTAAAAATGAATACAATATAATACTAAACATGTCTTATTTCTCTACATCAACATTTTTATGTGATTTATTTTTTTGATGAAAGGCTATTTTTATGTGTTTACATATTTTCATGTAGATTGATTTTTATCTATTTTAAGTAGTTTGATTTTTTATATGATTTATTATACAATTACTATCACTGGTGATTTTCAAAAACATACAATAGAAAAATCTATCAATCACACAATCATTTCTACCTATAAAGCTGTCACAATATATACTATTTATGGCATGACTTAATCAAATATTACGTAACTATATATAATTAGCATTAAGTATAGAGAATCCACCCCACTTATTCGCGACAATAGCTTTAATTGTTTTTTTTTCGTTTTTTTTGTTGCCTAATACAGTATTTCGTTTTTGTTTCCTATTATAGATCCTTACAAAAAATTGTGTTAACAATTTGAATTACGTACACTTATTGATATTCAGTATCCTAATATAACGTTTATTTAATTACCTATGTTTTCGTTATTTGTTTCCTATTATAGATCCTTACTAAAAATTATGATAATTATTTGAATTGAGGATTTATGACTATCATCGCGTACACTCATTGATATTTGGTATTGTAATCTCATGTAATTTTCAAAATATACAATAGAAATTCACAATCATATGTCGTAATTATTGCTAACGGGATTGACGAGATAACGCCTTCCTTATTCTTTAATATCAATTATTTGTTTACTAAGGTTTGTGTTTACTATATAAATGAGACTTTGTTCTCAGTCCTAGAACACAACTACATCTAAACTTTTTACTTAAACCACGCAAGCCTAAAATTGCTGGTCTTGATTTTGTTTCTAATTTGAAGCCTTTCGAATCTACGTGGAAAGTGAAGGTGAAAATTTTTCGTCTTTGTAAACAATATTCCAGTGCTGTGGGAGAGAAAAAAGAGATGGTTTTGGTCGATTCCAAAATAAACATACTGAAAACCTAGAGTATTTTTTCTTTCCGTTTTAATTGTTTGATTATCTAAACCAACTACTAAAGAATGTTGTTTTGTTATATCAGAGGGATAAGATCCATGCTACTGTTAGGATGGAACAAATCAGCCAATTTGACCCTTTTCTCAGTCAAGGTCTTTCAAAATTGATTTTTATCTTGTGTAAATTTAACGAACGCTTTTAGAATAGTGGGTCTTATAGTTTCAGAAATTAAACTTAATATTTATTTGAATTTTTTGTGTGTATGTCAGTGAGTACTATATTTTTTTGAACGATTGGATCGATTATTATCGATTAATTATGCTATTACAATGATGAGAATATTACAAAGACGATTATACAACCGACAATTCTACCATCTTGTGAGAATACACGCCTGACTGCACCTCTCTGAGCCGTCATATGAGATCCATGTTCGATGGTACGCCTTGCACCAAACTGAAGATCTCCTGTAATCCGTTTCTCCATAAACTGCATAATTTGGTATTTTCTGGGGTTTGAACCTCAGACTTCCGGGTGTAGAAGCTTTACATGAACCCTTAGTCAAACCATTGGACCAAGGGGGCTTCCACTCAGTGAGTACTATAAAGTATACGAAATAAATATTTTTTTGATAATTTTTGGAATTTAAGTGGACTAAACCAACCATTCTGCCACAAGACTGGAACATCTATATTTTAAAGGAGAAATTTCTTTTGGAAATGTTTGAAAATAAAAATAGTAATAAAAAATATAATTTAGTTTGGAATTTATCTTATTAATTTTTTTCTTTTTTACAATATCTTATTAAATTAGAAATACCTTTTGAAAATGTTTGGAAATAAGTATAGTAGTAAAAAGAAAATATAATGTTGTGTGGAAACATAGATAATACTATATTAAAAAATAGGCGTAATTTGAATCATAGATTATTATGGTCCAAAGTATAATTAATATTTATATTTGTAAAATTTTACTTCAGTGTTTACGATTCACAATATTTTACAGACATCCCTATTACTAGGCCTGATAATATAAGTTTAAACCCGCAGGGTCCGCCCCATTTGACAAGCTGCAGGGCGGGTGCGGGTCCATCAATATGAAAATAAAATCATTTTATGGGTGTGGGTCATGAATTATTTATGCGGGGCGGATGTTGGTTAATGGATTTTAGATCGTGGATATTCGCCGACCCGCATATATATATATATATATATATATTTTTTTTTAAAATTGATTTTTTTAGTAAAAAAAGTAAATGATTTTTAATTAAAAAAAATCGAGAATTTAATAAAAATAATTTTAATATTACGTAAAATATACACAATGTTAATTATAAATATATTCTTTATATTATTTTTATACTAACTAAATTAAATAATTATTAAAAAAGTATAAACCCGGGAAATAAAGCGGGGCAGGTGCGGGTACAAAATTACTTGCTTGCGGGTAGTGCGGGTTAGATTTTTTGACCAAATTGTTTTTAAACCCGCGGGTTAGCGGGTGAACGGGGGAGTTTTATCCGTAACCGATCTCTAATTACACAACATATTGATGAAATACATAGTTTAAACAATAAATAAAAGTAATAAAAAGAGAACCGTAAAATTTTAACTTTTTAAAGTTCGTATATATTAATTTATATATCCCAATTTTCTTTTTGAGCATAATCACTCCGCGCAAGGCGCGGATCATATCCTAGTATATCATGATAATTCAAGCATGTAACCATGCATGAACTGTTTCTCAATCTAATTATTGTTTTAATAGATACCAAGAAATCGTTAACATGTTTTTGTTACATTTAGGTGTTTCTCGGTTGTTCTTAAGCAACATTTTGATAATTTTAAATAATATACAATATATATTTAAAATAAGAAATTTGGTTAGTTAAGTAAAATCAACACCATTCCTAAAAAATTTCCTATTTTAAAGCAGTCATTTTTTAAAAACAAATCATTATTGACCAAAACAGTAGCGATTTGCAAGATTTTAAAAGACAGAATATGTTATATTCATTTAAAAAAATCACTCTAATTATTCAAAAATGTATATTCTGTTTTCCATGCACTGAAATCACAACTGCAAAAAAAAAGTGTGTAAATATTTTTTATTTACCCTAACCAATCCGTCAAACAATATATATATATATATATATATATATATATATAGGGAATTCGGCCAAAAAAACAATGAACATGGCAAGAATGGCCAAAATAAACATGGACTCGAGGCTGGCCAAAAAAATCCTGAACTTTTGTTGACTTTTATCAATTTATTAAGAAACTTTGATTGACCGAGATTAAGACACCGTTAACTAACAGTTAAGACGGTGGTTAATCAACGTTAAATACAAAGATCGTTAAGTAAAACGACGTCGTTTTACCTATTTTTATTATCAAAAATATGTTGTTCGCGTAGGTCGAACCTGAGAACTCATGGCCAAATGACGAGGTTTCTTGCTACTAGACTACTGCTAATTTTAAGAATATCCATAACATGTTTTCTTTTATTGAGTATCAAACAAATCTCGAAAAATCTATATTCTTTTTTAAAAAATTCCAAAAAATCTTAAAAATTCTGAGAATTAAAATTAAAATTGAAATTATAAATATTTAAAAAAAATCAAAACATTAATTTTTTTTTATAAAAATTAATGTATCTAAGATCATTTGAGTTTTTATCTTAAATACATTAATCATACATTTTTTAATAAATTAATATATTTGAGATAAAATAGAAAAATGATATTTATCACACTACAAATGTTTTTCATTTAATTATTATCATATTTTAGAAAATTTTTTTGTGATAATATCATTTGTTTATTGTATCTTAATTATCATTTTGTCTATTTTACCTTAAATACATTATTTTCTTGAATTTTTAAGATTTTTTGGAATTTTTTTTTAAAAAAATTTAGATTTTTGAGATTTGTTTGATACTCAATAAAAGAAAACATGTTATAGATGTTCTTAAAAGTGACAGTAGTCTAGTGGTAAGAAACCTCATCATTTGGCCATGAATTCTGAGGTTCGATTTACGCGAACAACATATTTTTGATAATAAAAATAGGTAAAACGACGTCGTTTCGTTCCATCTCAAAACGACGTCGTTTTACTTAACGAACTTTGCAAACGTCGTTTAATCATTCTGTAACGGTGTGTTTAATTTGGCGAGTCAGCGATAACTTACTGATTAAAGTTCAAAGTCAAATATAGTTCGGTGTCTTTTTGGCCAGCCAATATATTCGTATTTATTATGACAATTCGTGCAAAGTTCATGATTTTTTTGGCCGAATTCCCTATATATATATATATATATATATCCAATGCCTATTGCTTGAAATCACATCATTATTCAAAAAAAGACACGACTTATGTCTAAGAAAGTAATAAGCTAAACTTCTAAACTATTAAAACTCAAGTACAATTAAAATTTAAGGCTGATTTTTCCCAAAAAATTACCATCAAATGTCATTACTTCTTAATTTAATAATTAAATTTCGGGCAGGCTTTCACCACTACTAAATATCGTTGAAGCCCATTACTTATGATTAACTATAACTATTTGGGCTGAAATATTGATCACATCTTATACTTTAAACAATACTAGATCTTTACCCGCCCGATTGGGCAGGTGTTTACTTTAACTTGTAAAAATGTTATCAACTTATACCAAATTGGAAATTATTAGATTTTGTAAAGTATGGTCTACTTTCTTTGCTATTATATGATTGTTATTGTATTTAATGTACTTGTGACACGAAAAAAATACTAATGTTAGTATATATATTTTTTACATTGTTTTTTTTGATATTGTAATCATATAATTTTTAAATTAATAATGACATATCTATCGTATTAATGGACATAATAGCAAATTAAATAATGTGATCCAATTCTATAGTAACAATTTAAAAAAAACCATAAGCCCAACCCAAAATAGATAGGGCTGGGCAAATAAACCGAACCCGAAAATCCGAACCGAATCCGATCCGATAAAAATGAATCCGAACCAATCCGAACCCGACATAAATACCGAATAGATCTTGTTTTTTGGTATTTCGGGTTATGGGTATTATCCGAACCGAACCCGAATCTAAATGGATATCCGATAGAACCCGAAACATTCAAAACCCTAGAAAGATTTTATACCAAACATGATCTCAATTCCTAATATGTACTCAAAATACATTAGGATATATTGAACATCTAATATACTTATGTATTATATAAAGGTTGTGGTTCTATTACATGAAAGTTGATGGTTAAAGGTGGCTGTTGAATTTTGAAATATTTAGATTTATATTTTGTTTTCATTAAACAATGTTTCTCATTTCATGAGGTCGTGGTTTTTGTTTTATGATTTCGTTCATTGGTTTTCTTTTTATCAATAAATATGTTTTTCTTTCGTTTGACTTTGAATGATCATGGTTGATGTTCGTTTTTTATTTTTAAATCGATTTTATTTATATTTTAGTTACAAAAAGGTATAAATTAGGTATTTGAAACCAAAACAAACTAATTTTACTTATGTTTTGGTTACAAAGTAGGTACAAATCAGATATTTTTAAACCGAAGAACCGATTGGGATCTGAACCCGAAAGTACATTGGGTTGTACCGGTTCTTTGAAGATTTACTAACCGCGACCCGAACCCGATAGAACCCGAACCGGTCCCAAACCGAACTTTCAAATAATCCGAATGGGGCTGATTTTGATAAACCCGAAAAACCGAAACCCGATTGGATAAAACCGTAACCCGATTGGGACCCCGAATGCCCATGCCTAAAAATAGATGTTATCTTTGTGTTCAAACAACATTTTAATTCTTTTAACTCTGCAATTCATGTTGCCAAACAAAACTAAAAGGTACTTCTACTTTAATAAGATAGATTTCCACTTCATATATAGTCTGCATGCACATATCGTACAATTATGAGAACGATTTTGACTTATTATTATGATCTTTACAAGTTGGATCTGAGACACGAAATATAACTTATGATACCAATTGTGTACGTATACAAAAACAAATTATTATGAGAACAATTTTGACTTATTATTATGGTCCTTACGAGTTGGACCCAGACACGAAATATAACTTATGATTCCCAACCGTGTACGTATACAAAAACAAATTATATTTAGGTTTAGTGGTGTCAACAGAATCAAATCCAACCTTTTGGAAATTTAGTAGACTACTTTTAATACCGAGTTTGTAAAATTAACGTACCACAAAATTTGATCCAGTATAAATCATGATTATTCGTATCTATATTATTAAAACTGAAGTACAAATTAGGTTTGTTTGAAAACATCAAGAACAATTTTATTAAAATTTTTTTATTTGAAAACTTGCATAACATTTTAAAAATAAATTTGTTTGGAAACATAAATAACAGTTAAAAATGTTTGTTTGGAAACATGGATATCATAGCATTACAAAAAGAAATTTGTTTGGAAACATAAATAACAATATATTAAGAAAATAATGAATTTATGTTATTAAAAAAATTGGAAATCTATTATATTATAAAAATTTATCTATTTGAGCTAACTTTAAAATATACGAAAATGAGTTAATTTAATTATCTAAAAATATCATTTGTCTAAAATAATTATAAAACAAAATTAAAACTTTATATATATATATTTCAAACCAAAAAAATAATTTAAATTTATTTATATCAAAAATTGATTCAAAATGTACATATATTCAAAAGTTTATGTTTACTAAAATATTTTTCAATGACCATTATTAAAAATGATTATATGTAAGAAAATACAATACAAAGTCAAATTTCATATACCAACTTAAATTAGATTTTTATATTTCACATTAAATTTTAAAAATATAATATATGTGATTATTTATATGATAGTACGTATAAAATGCTATTAGTTATATGTTTGCTCCATTTTTAAAGGAAACATAATAGATTGTGAATTAGGGGTGGGCGTTCGGGTACCCATTCGGGTTTTGTTCAAGTCTGTTTGGATTTCGGTTTTCCGGGAACAAAGATTTCAGTTCCATCCGGATATTTCTAAATTTCGGTTTGGGTTCATTCGGGTTCGGATAACCCATTTAATTTTTTTTTTAAATTCAATATATACTTTAAATCCTCAAAATATATAAAAAATATAGTACATATAAATTTGAAAAAGATATATGTCAGAATACCTAAACTTAACATATAAATTGGTTTGATTTAAATATTAGATAGATAATCAATAATTCTTTTAAGTATTTCTGGTGTTTTGAGTATACTTTAACTATTTTAGATATTTAAATTTGACTATTAATATATATTTTCAATTATTTTAAAATACTATATATATTCTGGATGTTTTTATATACATTAAATCTAAAAATAATATATATAAGCATATAAATATATTTTGATACATTCGGGTATCTGAAATACTTCGGTTCAGATCGGATTCGGTTTCACTTCTCTAAATACAATTTTTTGAATAATTTTGATATTTAATCAATTTCGGTTTTGGTATTTCTTTTTGGATCGAGATCGGTTCGATTTTTTGGATCGAATTTTTTTGACCAACTCTAATATTGACATGAAAAATAAATAAGAACATATTTTATAAAAGAATACACCCGCACGGGCGTGCGGGTCAAAATCTAGTAGATATTAAGGCAGCAACTTTAACCATTCTTCTGTTTGTTGAGTGCACGATGGTCCAGATTTGAACCGATGGCAGTGTAGATTTATTGATATTTTAGTTTGTATTTACATTTACATTTCTTTTTTTATGAATTGGTGTTTTCTTTTCTTTGAACTTTGGCTTATGAATGAATTTATGAATTGGTGTTTTTTTTTCTTTGAACTTTGGCTTATGAATGAACTTGTAACACGAAAAATACTAATATCTTAGTATATATATATATATATATAAATATATATATATATATATATATATATATTTTTTGCATTGTTTATTTGATATTGTAACCGTAATATAGAAAAATGTAAATTTTAAACTAATATTAACATATCTATCGTATTAATGGATAACAACTTTTGTTTGAGAGAAATATATTTTTACCTATGTATTATATATAAACTATAAATAGCAATAACTATAATAAACAACCAATAATTACAATGGCCTAATAAATGATCTAGTTATCAAAATGGATCATAATAACAAATTAATTAATGTTACCAAATTCTATAGTAACATTTTATTTTTTTATAGTTTATTTAATATTGTAATCATAATGTAGACAAATGCAATTTTTAAATTAATAATGTCATATCTATCGCATTAATGGACGACAAATATTTTTTGAGAAATATATTTTTACCAATGTATTCTATATAAACTATAAATATCAATAACTATAATAAACAACCAATAATTACAATTGCCCGATATATAATTTAGTTATCAAAATGGTTCATAAGAGCAAATATGGCACAATTCTATAGTAACAATTTAATTCTATAAGCCCAAAATAGATGTTGTCTTTGTATCCAAACAACTTTTTAATTTTTTAACTCTACAATTCATGTTGCCAAACAAAATTAAAAAGTACTCGTATTTTAATAAAATAGATGTAGCTTTTGAATTAATTACGATTATTAATTAGATGCTTTTTATATTAAATACTTCTAATATATAGGATAATTGATCATAATATATATATATCACTTATACGAATTTGTTTTTACTATATATAAGAATATCTACATCTATATTTTGAAAGCACAAGATTTTTTTTTGTTGATAAAATTATTAATTCCTTTGTTTCATCACAATAGAAATGAAAAATGTATTTGTAAGACCCGTTTTTACTTGATACATATTTTACATATTTAATGGAAAAACCTGTAAATATTAAATGTAAAAGTTTCTAACTCATTAATTGTAGATTGATTTTGAAAATTCAACTTTATTTTAAAAATTTAAATATTCATTTGAAAAATAGTTAAAATATATGTAAATTATAATTCTAAACGCATATATTTAGTAAATTTATGTCATATTGATTTAGAAAATAACTATTTCTATGATAATATTTTTAATATTATGAGTAGCTGTAACATTTAAAAATAATAATTTTTTACAGTTAACAAATTTATTTATTAAATGTGATCTTTGTATTTTTTTGTTTAAAATTAAAAATTAACATTTATGTGGTCATTTAAATGATAATTGCAACACATAGGAATATTTTAAAATATTTAAAATCTTCTCCACGTTTTTAATTATAATGTAATTTCAAATGTTGAAAATATTTTTAAGTTTGTAAAATAGATCAAAACAATCCTAAAATCAAGGGCTAGTTAAAATATGAGATTTTATTGTTGTTTGGTTATTTAAAAAAAAACTTAAAACTAAATATTGTTGTATTAAATAGGTCTTTTTAGAATTAAATAGATTTGGTTAGGATTTAAATAAAAATTATATATTTTAAATAAACTAATGGCATAGATTTGTAAATAGTTTCAAAAGAGAAGGGCACCTCAAAAAAAACTTTCAGTTTTAATGGTACTTATTTTAATTTGTACTTTTTTAATAAATTAGATATACACATCACGAGAGGTTATAAGCATAAAATAGGCTCAAAAAGTAGCAATTGAATATTTGAACATGGTGTAAATTACAATTCAGGGTTATGGGGTTGGTGGTGGGAGAGAACGAAAATTTACAATCCTGGCATAAAATATAATTATATAGGTTTAGGAACTGAATGGTCATATTAGACTGAGAGTTACACGTATATATACAGAATACATGAGCTATACTAGGTTTTCATAATTGTCTAAACTACGCATCTTATACATACATACTCTATACGCCCCCTCAAGATGGAGGGAGTGAAACCACTCCAATCTTGCTTACTAGTTCGGTGAATCGAGAACGAGGTAGCGGTTTCGTTACAGCGTTTGCGAGCTGATCTTTGGTGGAGACATGGGTAACACGAAGAGCTCTGGATCGGAAATTTTCTCGTACGAAGTGGAAGTCACGAGCAAGATGTTTCATGCGTGAGTGGAAGACAGGGTTGGCACTGAGATATGTCGCACCTACATTATCACAAAAGACCACTGGAGGATGCTTAAGTGTAATTCCGAGTTCTGTGAGTAAGGAACAGACCAATTTCATCTCAGCTGCAGTATTGGCGACTGCTCGGTACTCCACTTCCGTTGAAGAATGAGCAACTCCTGTTTGCTGCTTTGATGACCAGGCAATGGGTGTTGCACCGATGTATAGGATGAAGGCATTTGTGGAGACGAAGTCATCTGTGTCGCCGGCCCAGTCTGCATCAGAATAAGCATGTAGAGAGAGAGGTGTATTTCGACGCAGAAGAATACCATGGGAGAGAGTTCCGGCGAGGTAGCGCAAGACGCGTTTCACAGCCTGCCAATGCTCATCCGTCGGCCTATGCATGAACTGTGAGAGCCTGTTGACGCTGTAAGCTATGTCTGGTCTTGTAAAACAGAGGTACTGGAGGATTCCTAACACCATACGAAACTCACGGGGATCGGAGATGGCATGACCACTGGTGAGAGTAAGTTTTGGCGAGACCGGCATTGGCGTCGTTACGGACTTCGCGTCTAGCATGTTCGTCTTCGTGAGCCGGTCAATGATGTATTTGCGTTGCATAAGATGAAGCCCAGAAGGTGTCCTAGTTGCTTCGACACCAAGGAAGTAAGAGATGGCAGTCGGTTCTTTGAGTGAGAAGCGGGAGGCGAGCACATGAATGGATCCTCTAACTAAGCTGCTGCTGCTACCCGTGACGATTATATCGTCAACATATACTAGGATATAGACGACATGAGCACCATGGATGTAGATGAAGACAGAGGTATCAGCCATCGAGTTTGTGCATCCCATTTGAAGCAGGTAATTGCAAAGCTCCTCGTACCAGGCTCGGGGATCTTGTTTGAGGCCGTATAAGGCTTTCTTTAGGCGACAAACGTGATGTGGGTGATCTGGATCAACCAAACCAGGAGGCTGAGTGACATAAACCTCATCAGTGAGAGTAACCTGAAGAAATGCATTGTTAACGTCTAGGTGTTGAATCACCCACGAGCGACTGACGGCGAGCTGAAGAACAAGACAAATTGTCAAAGTTTTGACCACCGGGCTGAATGTCTCCGCATAGTCAACGCCATATTCTTGTTTAAAACCACTAGCAACCCACCGAGATTTGTACCTGTGAATAGAACCATTAGGTAAGTATTTAACCGCGTGGATCCATTTTGTCTTAATGACATGTTGATCCGGCGCCGGGGGCACCAGTTCAAATGCGTGGTTGTTGATTTGAGCATTATATCGAGCCTCTCCAGTTCGGATCTCGCATGGCCTGGGCTAGGGATGTGGGAATGGTGGGTCTGGTTTCTGTAGTGGCTATCATGGTTAGCTTTTTGGTTGGCTTGGATATTTTATTTTTAGCTCGGGTCTGCATAGGGTGGATATTTTTAATTGGTGGAGGTGCTGGAGTATGAGAAGTAGGGACGGGTTCGGGTGCAGGGGCAGGTATGTTTTTGGGTGCTATTGGTGTTGTTTCCGGCTGGGTAGGAGATGAGGCTATGGAACTAGAGCTCTCTCCATGTACCTGAGCAGAACTAAGAACATTATCTGTTAGATTATTTCCTGAGTTCTGTCCTGCTTGTGGAATAGCAGAGACAGAAGGAGCCAGTGATGATAGCACAGGCTGGTGGTGAGAATCTGGACACGAGGGCTGCGACGAGACTGGCTGTACGAGTGGAGACGGTGAAAGGGGTATAGAAGTAGCTGGTGCGTAAGTTGGAGACTGAGACTCGACATCTTGAGATATGGTTTCTTTGGGCATGGTATATGGGAATTTTGTCTCTACGAACTGCACATGGCGAGATGTGTACAGTCGGCCAGTATAAAGATGTATGCAGAGATACGCACTTTGCGTAAGAGAGTAGCCGAGAAACACACATGGGAGAGACCTATTGTCGAGCTTGTGTTCCGCATAGGGCCTGAGCCAGGGGAAGCAAAGACAACCGAACACCCGGAGCTTAAGATAGTTTGGTGGTTTGGTAAACAGCTTCTTGTATGGTGACTGATTTCCAATGACCGGCGATGGGAGACGATTAATGAGATATACCGCTGCTGCGAAAGAATAGGTCCAGTAAGTCGTCGGTAACGCCGCTTGATGAAGACGCCAACAAGCTCCGCAGTGCTATATATTCTCCGCCGTTATCTGAGTACAGATTTTTGATCTGTTTCCCAAAATGCTTCTCGGCTACAGCCTTGAAGAGGATAAAGGTTTCTTTGACTAGGGATTTTTGTGTCAAAGGGTAGTACCAGGTGTATCGGGTAAAGTGATCGACAAAGATGAGATAGTATTTGAAGTTGTCGATAGAAAGAACGGGTGAGGTCCAAACATCGGTATATAAGAATTCAAGAGGTTGAGAAGAGATGATAGTGTTTTTGTGAAAAGGAAGCTTATGACTTTTATTAATGAAACAATGAGAACAAGGGTTTTCTTTCTGAGAAGAAGATGAAAGCGGCAACAAAAACTGAGAAATAATAGATTGCAAAACAGAAGAAGATGGGTGGCCTAAGCGGGAGTGTCAAGAGGACAAAGTGGTTTTCGGTGTGGGAGAGGCAAACAGAGAAATGGTGTTTGATGAAGTAACCGGCCACTCATACAGTTCGTCTTTAGTCTTGCCTTGGAGCAACCGGACCGCCGTGCTGAGATCCTTCACCTGAAAATGTGCAGGAAAGAATTCAACAGAAACATTATTATAATTGCACATGCGATAGACAGAGATAAGGTTGTGTTTAAGGTTGGGAACATATAAGATATCGTTAAGTTTAAAGGTATGGGAAGGAGTTTTAAGAGTTTCTGAACCAGTATGCGAGATATGAAGTCCGGAGCCGTCGGCGATCGTAACGTCTTCACCGCCTGTGTACGGCTGATGCAGAGCCAGGTTGCTTAAGTCGGTTGTCAAGTGGTGGGTGGCGCCGCTATCCAGTATCCAGTTGCTCGAATTGTAGGCCTGAGCGGAGGCCATATTTGCACGCGGTTGCCATGACGTTGGAGAAGGTTTGGAGGCCGAGTTAAATGACGCAGAAGCAGTCGGAAGCTGAGAGCATCGACGGGCACTATGCCCCTGAACACCACATAACTGGCAGCGACCTTGGTATCCACGCGGAGCAGTGTCATTGCGCGGAGAGTACTGCTGTTGCTGCCATGTTTTGTGACAGCGATTGTTGGTATGGCGAGGCTGGCCATAGTTGGTTCTTTGCGAGCTGTTGTTGCTAGATGAGCCACTGTGGTTAGCAACATTTGCAGTAACCGAAAGAATCGCAGAGCCGGTGTTCTTGGAGTGCAGCTTTGTTTCATGGTTCAAGAGCTTCTCGTAAATCTCTGTAAGAGATGGGGGATACTCACGTGCTTCAATCTGGTCTTTAACAGACTTGTATTCTTCGGGCAAGCCTTCCAAGATGAACTCGATCTGATCTTCAATATCGTACGGTTTACCCAGAAGTGCTACTTGATCAAAGCGAGTCTTGAATCCTTGATAGTAGGCATCAATGTTCATTGTGCCTTTGGTCCAGCTCTTGATTTGTTGACGCAGCTGCTGAATATGCCCGCAGCTGGGCTTGGCATAGGTGGAAGATAGAGTCTCCCAGATTTGAGCAGAGGTGGTTGTTGTGGACAGAATCTGCTAAATGGAGACAGTTATAGCCCCCAACAAGGCGCTATAGATCAAGCGATCTTGTCGCTTCCACAAGAGGTAATCGGGGTTCGCGCTAACCACTCCTTTGTTTGTGATCGTTGGAGGTGGTATGATGGTTGATCCGTCAATATATCCAGAGAGATCATAACCGTTGAGGAGCGCATGAACTTGATGGCTCCACATGAGAAAGTTTAAAGCCGTTAGTTTTGTGACATTAGTCATGTTCACATTGAGAAGGGTTGTTGAATCAGAGATCAACAAGGTTTCACTGGGTGTAGCAAGAGAGGTCGACATCGGATTCAGTTTGAGAGAGGAAGATGACGACAAAAAAAAAAAAAAAAGAGGGAGATCGATGTATTTGAAACGTGTCGGCTAGGTTTTAATTTTCTATGGATCAATGCTCTGATACCATATAGGTTTAGGAACTGAATGATCTTATTAGACTAAGAGTTACACGTATATATACAGAATACATGAGCTATACTAGGTTTACATAATTGTCTAAACTACCCTTCTTATACATACATACTCTATAATAATATCATGATTCTGACAGGAAATAGATTTGTGATTTTCGGAAAATATAACATCATGGGTTTGGGTGTAAGATATTAGTTTATGGTTTTAGCGTGCACTATAATAGTTTTGACAGTTTTAACAAAAAATATAGTTTTACATGTGGGAAAATTAATTTTAAAGATTTAATATAAAATATAATGTAACAATTTTAATGACAATTTTTAACTTTAATTTATAATAACAGAACAGAATTTCCTCAAAATAAAGTATATAATGGTATATATAAAATATTTTCCAAATAATAATTATCATAATTTTAATTATTTAATATTTATACTGAATGAAATTTAATTTGTTACATTTGGAGATGCTATAAACTTAAATAGAGAAAACTAGTCAACACAATAGTTTAGAGCATCTCCAAAAACAACGTTATATCTAAGGTTTGATGAATCTTATATTTGAGGTTTGAATATCTTATTTTCCAATTGTAAATTTTAAAATAAATTTTAAAAGTTTTATATTTTATATTATAGTCCTTACTTTAGACAAAAATAAAATAAAAACGTAGAACTTTTATAAAAACAAAAAAATAAGTAAAAAGGTTATAAACAGTATTTATTAATAAACTATTACATTTTAATATCAAACTACATATAAATAAAAGACTTTTACACTGGAGAAATGTAATAAGATCTCGAGATCCTGCATTATAGATTTTTATAAGATAGGAAAAGAGTTACTAGTGAAAATGGCAAATTCTTATGCTTAAATCGACCTTTAAGGTGTCCTCTCAAATCCACATTGACTGAAGATCAAACAATAGACTTATGGTTTTAAGCTAAGCTAAGCTAAACCACAAATATGAAAACGATAAAACAAAACAGAAATAGATAGGTAATCTTAGCTTAGCTTGCAACCTTAAATGAAACTCATGCGGATTTATTTATGATATTTATTCAGTTTATTATTATGTTTTGCATTATTTTGTCTGAATAAACAAGTTGTTCAATTTAGGGATTTCTAGGGCTTAATGTCGAGTTGTTGATTGATAGATTGTTAGGGTTATTCAGAGTTCTACACGAACCGGGTTCTTTCATAATGATTGTTTCTAGAGTAGCTAACTATGAACTTGATCATAGGATTATTGTGAGAAATTGTTCAGGTGTCGGTCGATGCTGCTAATCGACTTATCTTCCTTTCCTTTTGTGTACTAATGGTGTTTCTTGATGCTGCTACAATGTCGTTTGACACTCTGTTTAGAGTGTTTGACACTCTGTTTAAAGTGGTGTCAACTTTCGTTTGGAGTGTGTTGTTTGACACTAACCTCTTAGACTTACGGATTGCACGACTAAACTCTTTATCTTCCTGCTGATGGTGCATCTGAAACACAAGAGAGGACAATAAGTAAGCATATAAAACTAAGACTTAAACTAAACTCTAAACCTAGCCTAATGGTGAATCAATCAGTCCTGGTAACGGCACCAAATTGATATGCTCAAATTAACATTTACGCTACTCTCTCATATAAGAACTTCATTGTAGTACTTGAATACCAAATCCACATGGACTGGAGATAACACAATATACTTATGGTTTCAAGTTAAGCTAAGCCAAAAATATGAAAATAATAAAACAAAACAGTAAATAAATAAGTAAGCGCTAAATCTAGAGAAATCAAACATGTGATTCAAAACTGCAATCAATATATATCAAGGGTTTAGTAAAACTATTCTAGAACTCAAATTCACTCGTAAGTTATCCAGCTCTCACTGCGATTAACTATCAGATGTATAAATCCTCGAAAGCCAATTCTCGTTCTGGATACAAATATTTTAGACAAGCAATAAGTTCAAATTTGACTTTGTTCAACTAAATCCTAGACCAACTCTCGCAACAAATATATACTAGATCTTGACCCGTGCAACCACGCAGTTGTTATTTTCTGTTTTGTATGCATATATATTTATTTACATCATTAGTGGTATACATTTTTAATTTTAATCATACATTTAAATATTTATATAACTATTTTAAATATAATAATTTATAGTTTACATGTTCTAAGTAATCAACTATTTAAAATCGTCACATGTATTTGTTTCTTCTTTTTATATATTTATCTTATTGTATTTACATTTAGTTATTAAACATACTAATATGAGATTGACAAATATATTTGAAAATTATTTTGTATTTAATTTATGTTAAATTTTTATCCGTCCTTCAAAATTGGTTTTAATAGGTTTATTTCTAATTTTTTTTATTTGATTGTATAACTCGTAGATGATTTTAATATATTTTCATATTCTAAAATCTGTTTGTTTTTCAAAAATATATAGATTTTATTTTACTGCTTTTTAGGTATATAGGAAATAGTGAGTCATATTCCCCCCCCCACCACACTGTTATATTTCAAAAATATATAGATTTTGTTATAAATTTTATTTTGGTAATTATAGATTAGCCGACATAAATATAGAAAATATATTGTGAAATTATAAGTAAGGTATAACATTATATATGAAAAGCATGAAAAAAAGAAATCAAGCTTTAGATTATCAAAACAAATTGAACGAAAAAAAAAGTTAAAATTGGTAACTTAATGCGTACTTGTTGTTGGTGCCTTTATTAATGACTTGCTTATTATAAGTGACTACTGTTAATGAAGAAAATATATCGCAGCAAGATTTTAGGTGAATCTTGTTTTAATATTGTGCATTAATAGTTGACAACAAAAAATATTGTGCATTAATAGGTAAAACTAGATTTTGACCCGCGTTTTCAAAACGCGGGATTATTCTGTTTACAAAATTGGATTTATTATAAACTAATTTCTATCTATAATTATATATTTTAATTTCTAAATATTTTAATTTAAATAAGAATTGGCAAGCCTCGTTCGTTTTAGTTTATTTTTAAAAGTTAAAAACTGAAACGGAGTAATACATCGTATAGCATGTCTTGCATTGGTCGAATTTAGTTTTATAGTTTTATGATAAATGATAGAGCTGAGAAAAATATGTAGATCCAAAAAATAAATAAAACCCGATCCAAAGTAGTACTGAATCCATATCAAAATTGATTAATACATGATTAGATATACAATTTTAATATAGGAAAAAACAAATTCAAACCCGAAAAAAGTATGATTGAATTTATTTTATACGTTTCGCTCAATGAGAACATGGGTCACATTCTATAGAATTAAACATATGAGACTTAAGAATGATGGAAGGGAATAAAATAAAAAAAGAAATCAAATAAAAAAGAAAAAAGAGGAAAAATAAAGAAATAATAAGTAAATAAAAATGAAGTAGAAAAACCCAGATTCCAAATGAACAAATTCAAACTTGAAAAAGTCTCTTTCTGACTCTCGAAGAATGGGGAGCAAAGAGATTGATCGAGAAAGATCTCTTGTTCTTGTTATAAGATCGTGTGATTGGACCCGCAGATATTTGGTAAAAAGAATAATCTTATCTTAATATTTTGGGTACCCTAAAAATGCTCAAAACACTGGAAATATATATAAAAAAATTCTCCATCGAAACTTCGAGATAAATCCAATTTTATTAGATATTTACTCTTACATTATTTAAATTTATATGTTTTATATTATTTTATTTTTCATTTTGAGAATTTAAGGTATATTTAAGCAAGATAGTCATAGAATGAAATTCTTTTTAGTCTTTAATTGCATTAGGTTATTAACTTTTATTAAGATATGCAGAAGTTTTTCGACTTTTTTGAATTTGTAGATAAGATTCTGAAAAAATCTTTTGTTGATTTAGAGATCATATTTTTGAAAGTTTGATAGTTGCTAAAAATATGGTCAAAATGATATTATTTTAAAGAAAATATATTTTTCTTTCCATAAATAAATTCTAATGGTGAAAGGGAAGATTTAATTTTGATCATATCATGCATTTAGAAAATATTATATTTTTCTGAACTGATTATATAAACTCTAAAGGTGATGAGACTGGAATCATATGTTTCATATGCATCGGCGTGAACTTGGTGCAATTTTATAAAACACATTTTTCAAAAATATAATATATAAGGAAGAGAATGACTTAGCAAAAAAAAATGATTGAGAGAGTTCATCATTTTTACCACAGTAAACTATAAATAACTATATCAATAGATGTGTTATTATTAATGTAGGACCAGTCATTTAGATCGCCAAATAGCATAAGTTAACTTTTGCGTAACAGCCCAAAAGATATCCTTCTTGCATGCATTTATTATTTGCTCGATAATTATTGTTTTTAAACTGTCTTGTTTCTAATTGGTTGAATATATAGTTGGCCAAAATATTTAAAAGAAATTAAAAAGGCAATGGCATAACAATGTAAATAACTTTAAAAGGTAGTGGCAAAAACCTATTAGGTATTTTGCTTTAATAGTATAGATATATGAAAATAATAGAATCATTAAATCTGATAATTTTCTAATAGATAGTCCAAAATGAAATATCACACATGAAAAGAAGTCATGGGTTCTATTTTAACATAATAGATTTAGTGCACTAGGATTTGGGTTTATATATTGATAACACTCTTGTGTCTCACAATAATCATATGATAAAGTTCCTAGTTAGCTACTCTAGAAACAAGCATGAAGAATAATCATGATGTAGAATTCTATGAATAATCTTAGCAATCTATCTATTAACAATTCGACATTAAGCCCTAGAGATCCCTAAACCTAACAAATTATAAACTCTGACATAATCATGCAAAATATAATATAAATCTGAATAAATACCATCAATAAATCCATAACAGTTCCAAGAAGACTCCGGAAGGAGTTCTTCTCTTCCCTCTCGATCTCAAAACAAAACTTAAAGGAAAAGTAGCCGTCATTAATGGATTAGACAACATAATATATAAGTTGTAAAACACGTTATGGGTTCTTTTGTAAATAAGAAAAAATATTATGGACCCTTTTCAATTCTTGGAAGTTAATAAAAACTCGTCGAGACCAGATCAGGAGGGGTGCCGTTCGATGCCAAGGTGGTGTCGGTCGACACCATACTACTAGCTCGACAGTTTCTTTTCACGCGTCAAATGGACCACTCGTCTGTAAAACGACCATAACGTTTGATCTAGACCATGGATTGAACTAAACCGGCAGAATTGAATAACTCAACCCTTTTAGTGTGTCAAAAATATGAACTTCTTCAATTAGTGGGAAGTCTTTTGTTCAACTTCTGATGCATTTGCATAGTTCTGCACTTCAAATAACACTAGAATTTTTAAAGTTGTTCAAAACGTATCTGAAACTGAAAAAACCTCAAAACATATATAATATATTCTAAGACTTATATCATGATCAAAAAGTAGTAAAAACCATGGTATATTATAAAAAACCATCAAAAATACTGTCGTAAGAATTTACTGACCAAGAATATCATGATTAACTACTTTCACTCATCTATGTTAAAAATAATTCACTTTTATTGTATCTTAATTTATATCACTTATAACATATGTTAATTACATGATTTCAATTTTTCACTTATCAAAATATTATTTACAAAATTTATAAGTTATTTTCAAGATCAACTATACCAGAAGACTTTCAAGTAAGTCGTCTAGGTCAGACGACTTAATTTATGACATGTACGACTTACTTGAAAGACGTCTGGCTTAGATGACTTACCGCAAGTCGTCTGGCCGGAAGACTTGCGGGGGTTAGAAACGTAAAAAAATTTGGTTTTTTTGTTTGCTCACAAGGGGCTGGTTGTAATTTAAATAGCAGTTTAGATTATTTTTTTATTTTATTTAAGTTTAGGTTCATTTTTGCATTTGAAATCAAGTTGTGAGTCATATTTGGTAAAAATCCCTAAAAAATAAGTTCATAATAAAATAGTAGAGAGTACAATAAAAAATTACAGAGAATATATTTATGAAATGAAATAAACACAAATAATAAAATTAATAAGATTTTAACTTAACTAAAATCACAATGAAATATAGTTCAATTTACAGGCATTGTTACAATCTAATATACCAAATAGAATAACATACATTTAAATCCAAATAATATTTTTAATTATAATAATAACATAAATTAGTTTAAATTTTTTTATTTATTTTTCATAAATCTAAAATTATGAAAAAAAATTAAAATTTATAATAAAATAATATATGTACATTAACACGATGAGTACCTCGTAGATTAGTATTAGTCGATGTTTTGACAGTTTTAGCAGATATAGAAAAATCAATCACATGCAAGTAAGCGATGACTAAAACATACTTATGACGACGTACTTGCTCAATTGATTTACGGCACACCCTGCAAGTCTGCTATGACGAAAGAATATGTGTGAATACAACATATTTACAGAAGACTTGCTAAATGCATGATTTGATGGGATTTACAACAAACATGAACAAGTCTACTATGTAAAATTTTAAAAGGGTTCTATGTAAATAAGTCTGTTTTTTTATTTAAATTTATTGGTCCAGATGGCTGGAATAGTTGTCTCTTAAAATGTAAAGACTAATTCAATGTAGGAAACAAGTTTAATAATATCAAATTACGGGGAAAAAGATATCACTTAGTTGGTGAATACCCAATCTTAAACAGTTAAACCACTGCAGAAAAATGACAATAGCAATGACCATTGACCATATTTTTAACACGTGTTTTCCTAAAACAACCCATTTCAATTTAGGATTTTTTTAAAGTTTAAACAATGATCTAAAAAATTTGTGGTCAAATACAATTTTTTTTTGTTGAATTTTGTTTTTTTCATATTCAAATCAAAGTTTAACTAATTCACGAGGATAATATTATTTATTTATTTTTATTTTTAAAATTATGTTAATTTTACTTCGAAATTTTCATCACTAAAAAAATGTCATTATCTTCAGTATCACCAACAATCATTAACAATCAAAACCAAAATTTACATGCATTAAAAAATCAATTTAAATCTCAAAACCAAGATTTACATACACAAATCAGTTATTTTGATTATTTTCCATAATTTCATCCTGAAAGCTGAAAATTTTGGATTTCAAGATTACATTTTCATTAAAGTTCCTCAAATTTGATGATTTTTATCAATAACGAGTGATTATTTTTCATTAAAAAATTTAGGGTGTCGGAGAAACTAAATACGAATTCTTACCGGATATTTGTATGATATATGAAAATTTAGGATTTGTTACACATAGAAAACTTCTCTAGAACAAAATGAAATGAAGTAGATAAAGTCTCCATAAGAATGATTTAGTTTTGTGATTGACCAAAATCTTACAGACATTCAACTTTTTCCCAGAAAACTGTCAGGGAGGTGTATTCAACTAGGCATTTGAGGTGATTTGTATTAATATAACAGATCCAATGTTATTCAAATATGAATTTTAAAAAATACTTTAAAATCTAGTGTTATTGAACTTGTTATTTATAAAACACTCTGAATCTACTGTTACTGGACAAAATTTAAGTTGAAAATTTTAGAGTGTTTTAATTATTTTTAGAGTATTTGAGAGAGTTTTTTAGTTGTAAAAATTAAAATCCAAATCTCATTGTTTTAGATGAGAATCTAGAGTTGTTTAACAAAAATCATACCAAATTCTCAGATTCTAAATCTTTTCTTATAAATTCAAACATGTACAACGGCAAAACTAACCTACATAAATTTCTTACGACACTTACTTCATGTGACAGTGAGAAAATTTCTCTAGAAGTTTATTCATAGCAGATTTCTCTAGAAGTCCTTTTGGAAAAAAAACTCAAAATTTTGTTAAGTTTTGATCAATTGCAAAATTAACATGATTATTAAAATATATTTATAGAGAAATTTACTTTGGTAAAATAAAAATTTATCCAAATACATATGTAACCCAATAATTTACAAAAGCAGACTTGTCAAAGAAGTCTGATCTGATAAAATTTCCGAAGATGTTATTTTGTGTTTTAATGTCATTTTCGCAGATTGGTTAAGTTACAAAAGTTTACAATACAAGTCTGATACAGAAATATTTTTGTTAAAATCTGTGAGGCTGGATATTTAAACTGCGTTATTTTGGGAAATTAGAAATATAGAATAAAAACATAACTACATTGTCCCTATACCATAAATTCAATTATAAGTTGTCCATATATTATATTTTTTGTGATAACCTAACTACACCCCTATTATTAACCAATTTTCGTTTTTAAGAGAATATTGAAAATTTTTGTACTTTTATTAATGAAATTATTAAAAATAAAGTTTATAAAGTGAAACAAATTAAAAAAAATAACAACGTTCATTTAGTCTCAAATCGGGTTCTTTTCGTAGTCGAAGTCTCCTACACCTCTTGCTCACTTTGTGATCTCCTTCTATGTCTCGCCGGAAAATTAAGCTCCTGTCTTGCCGACTCTTCTTTATACACTCTCAGCTCTTATTTTAAGCCTAAGAATCAAACTTTTCAGGTTTGTTAAACGACGTGTGATTTGTTCTACATGTCTTTTCTCTCTCTTTGATTTGAGTGTTTTGATCATCGTTTCAGTGTGATACATTTCAATTTTAGTTTCAGTGAATGTTTTAGGCTTCTATCTTATCAAAGTTCCATACTTTTGATTTTTGTCATCGCTTATGTTATCAAAGTTACATACTTTATGATGTTTATCATCGAATTGAAGTCTCATTCTTATACTTTTCATAAATCCTTATTCGTGTTGGTTCTTTGTGATAGATTTCGGTTACTCTAAAAAAAAGAAGATTGATCAATATTGAATTGGAATATCTCGGGTTACTTTTCTTGTAATAAAATCGTATTGGCTTATTGATGTTTGAATGAAATCATATTTGGTTGGGTGAGACAAAAACATTTGTTTACTGTGGCGATTAAATCGTAATAAACATTTATTTGTAATATCTCAGTTTATTAATTTGGAATGAACTTGTATTATGATACCTTTGTTTTATGAGTACTGACTGTGGCGATTGTATTTGTTTCATTGTTCACAGGTATGACAATGGATCAGATGCCTAAATGCCTATTCAAAGAGGGAACTGAAACACAAGTTGAGAAGGTCAACACTTGTTGAACTTCCATACTTAAAAGGTGGAGTACATTTCAGACGAGTACAAGGAAGTGTTGGGTGATCCACTATTTCCTCATGTTATGGCCATTTTTGTACACAAGCTTAAGTATTCGGAGAGAGTGATCCACAACTTCGTTTGTAAGCAGTTTCTGACCGCAAAGCGTCATGAATAATTGGTTCCATTATGCTAGGAGGCCTCTCAGATTTCCAATACAAAAATTCTATGTGATCACTGGTCTGAAATATAAAGACGAGCCTGACTTGGAGATTGATAATTGGAGAGATAATAAAGAGTTTTGGAGTAAGTTACTAAAGATAAATGAAAATTTTGCCTACAGAAAATCAGGAAGGTGCATCTGAAATCTTGTAATACGTGGTCTAATGTTGATAGACTGAAGTTGGTGTATTTGTGTGTGATTACCGTTATAGTTATGGCGAAGGATGAGAGGATGTGTATCCCACAAGTACACAAGCCCATGGACGCCATGATGTATTTGTTTCAGGAAGAAACCTCATTGATTCAATGGAAGCCACACCGAGTAGCTTTTATGAGCTGTTTGTTTAGTTCTCAAATCATCTCGGCGTACGACAAGTTTGAGAGGAACATGAGAGGGTACAAACTCGATAACACTCTTCTCGAATATGGAAAAGGTGAGCTTCCATATTATGGAAGAACAGGCTCAGTATGAGACATTGATGTCGATCGTCTATACGTTCCTGTTTTAGTCAACCAAAACCATTGGATCTCTATGTGCGTTAATCTTGTGAACCGGACAGTTGAGGTCTTCGGTTGTGGTGGTAAGAACATCAATAGGACCGTCGAAGCATTCACCGTTCTCATTCCACGATGTCAAGGCTGTCCAATCATCAGATAAGAAAAAATATTTCAATGTCAAACACTATACTGTTTCATATGTCCCAATGTGTGACCTAAACAAGAGTGGTAATGAATGTGGAGCTTATGCTTTGAAGTTCATAGAGTGTCACCTACTTGCCTTAGATTTCTCTCTGGTGAATGACGAGAACATCCAAGAAGCCCGACATAAGATAGCGTATGATCTTTGGGAAGAAGCAAATTATGAGGTCTTGCAGTATTGAATGTCCACATTTAAGCCTCCTAAGCGTGCCCTAGAGAAACTATTGAAATCGTTTGACTTCATGATTGTTGTCTTTGATATTTTTTGGTTTATAATTTTAGTTCATACATCTATCTTATTAAAGTAGAATTACTTTAAGCTTTTGTTTGGAAACATAGATAGTAGTAAAAAAAATATAATGTTGTTTGGATAAATGGATAGTAGTATATTAAGAAAAATAATAATGGGCTTAATTTGAATCATAGATTATTACGGTCCAAAGTACAATTAACATTATTTTTGGGTTTTGTATAATTGTTATTAAAATGTTAAATAAAATTATAAAATAATTTATATTTTCTTTTGAAGGGATTTTTGAATAAATAAAGAACAAAATGTAATTTATTTATATAAATATATATTTTGTATGATATTTTCTGTTTTCGTATATTTTAAACACTTTTCGCAAAATTTCTTGATATATAATTTAAAAAATACAGTATAACTATATAAGTGATTCACCTCATGAGTTATTATATGTATTTAAGAGTGAAACACTATTATTAAGTAAAAGAATTATTAAATTACAAAAGTATAAATATTTGTAAAATTCTTACTACCGTGTTTGCGGGTCACAAACGCCTTTATAAAAAACAATACAGAGCCGAAATACATAGTTTAAACAATAAACAAAAATAGTAAAACTGAAATCGTTAAATGTTAGTTTTCTAAGTTTGTAAATAATGTAAATTCATCATAATTATTTATCAAAAAGGTATATACATATTTATTCCTAAAATTTTGGAAGATTTGCGTGGAGATATTCTCATTTAAACCAAAGTCCAACATTTGATCTCCACGAAAATAGAATAGATATTAATAGCAACTCAGTTACCATTAATTATTCCTAAATATTTTCACATAAATTTAAATCTAGCAATTTTTAACTAATTTATTTATTTGTTCATAAATTTTAGAAATATTTGACGTGGGTATATCCTCATTTAAATCAAGATCTCAAACTTGATCCCCACGAATTAGAATAAAGGTTAATAACTACTAAATTGCCATATCTTTATTGTTCATAATTATTCCTAAATATTCTCACATATATTATTGTTTAAATCGTACGCAATCTTAGCATTTAATCTTAATAAAATCATTTTCCAAAATTGCTCGCCTTATATATATACACCTCTTACGCTTCTTTTCTACACATACATTCAGACTTCACAAAAAGAAAACGATGGAAAACAATCAAAATTATGTCGACGTTCACAAAGTGAAATCACATAAAAATGCTTGGAGAGTGCACGTGAAGCTACTCCATTGATGGACATCGAACACAAGTTTTGGAGGGGAAACTCTAGAATGTGTTCTTGCTAATGAAATAGTAAGTCATCACCTTACTAAATTGTCAAGATATGTTTTATCTGTTCGTACAATTTTGATCATTGTTAATTTCGTGTGTTTAGAGTGGCAAAATACACGCAAGTTGCAAAACAAATCTGATGTTTCGCCTGAAACGAAATCTTCCAATTGGTGAATAGAGATTCGTTAAACACTTCAAGGTTGTTGCTTCTGGTGGTATAATTACGAAATATAAAATTTAAATAATAAACAATAAGCAATACAATTTCGTTCAACCAATTTAAAGTTCTGAAATCCTCTATATATTAAAGGAGAAGCATTTTTAAGGCTTTCCTTAAACGATTTTGGTGAGAATGCATGAGAAGGCTCGGATCCACGTGTCACTCTGTGAGGGAGTTTAAGAAAAACAGATCATTTAATTATTTGTTTTGTTTCCTTATTTGCTTCTATTACAAGAAACGTAACCAATTTTTTTTTCATTCATGCGCGAACTGTTTGTTTGTACATTCGTTTTGTGCTGCGTTGACGTTAAACGTTTAGAAACAACTACATTTCCAACTTATGGTTTGAATCCCCATCTCAGCATGTGGATAAAATCGTACGAAACTCACCACCACGAAGCAGAAACACTTTGAAGCATTATCTCTCGACGATGGAAGGATCCGAGTCATCGTTCTCTCCCTTCGAGTCTTGCCGTCTTCTGTCGCGTGTTCTTGACCTCGAGATCGATGAGGCAGCCCTTAGCGTAGACGAGGAGGACAAAAGTTAGGGAGAACATACAACTGGCTTGAACTTCAGTTGCGAAGGCCAAATCGGATGAGTTTGCCGTTTGCAAACAGGGAGAGCTAAGGGACGAGCAAACACGGAGAGCTAAGGGAGAGCTAAGGGACGAGCAAACATCAGTCCCGAGTAACTATGGAAGATTGAGAGAGAGAAGGAAAAGATTTGATATGTTTACAAAGAATAAACTTTATGTTTTTCATAGTCTCTACACTTATTTTTTGTTGTTCTATAGGTCGACCATAATTATCTACAATTTTCATGTTTTTGTAGAACCGAGCTGCTCGTGGAGCTGATGTTTATATCCCTGTTTCTCGCAAGCATTACGTTAGTAATCAAGTTGTGATCAAACATTCAAAGGAAGTCGTGTATTTTGACAAGGCAAGTGGGTGAAACAATTGTTGCTATGGTGATTTGCTGCTATTCAAAGGAAGTCTTGCATTCAAAAGAAGTCTTGCATTGTGATCAAACATTTGCTGCTATGGTATAACCATAGTTTTTATGTAAGTAATATTCGGAGTCATTTGCTTCTCTGCATAGCCAAAATTGGATTGAACGAAGCAGTAACATTATAGTCAAGTTTGATAGACTGTCATGTATTTTTTGTATGCTATAGTTTGGTTATTTGTGCACACTGATGTTTCATGTATGTAAGTTATATGTTGTATGAATTCTTTGAAGCAAAAAATAAAGAACTATGTGTGTCTTCTTCGCGAAAGTTTAATAACCGAAACAACAGCTTCAACTAATAAAAGGGTTCTCTTCTCTTTTTTGTCAAGTAAGGTTACAGAAAGAAGTTAAATAGACGTACAGTGCAAGAAAACACATTTGTTTAACTACTTCATTGGCTTAGATCACATTAGATTATAATAATATCGAGCAGATTCTGTAAAACACATATGTTTGTTTAATACATACGAGAACGTTGTGCATGTAAAATTTTTTGCATTTAATTGAATCAGTAAAAAAATTATAAATTTTTTTCTTGCTTACCATATTTACCTACTAAATATTTGTCTTGCTTACCAAGTCTCAAATCAGTAAAAAAAAATGTTAAATATCTAAACTTCGCACTTATAAGATATTTATTTAACATAATCTAATTTTGCATTTACTTTCGTATTGCCTTTCTTATTAGCAATAATATTGCAACTATATAAACTAAAACACTATAATTACTTTATTAAAAACACAAATAAAAATTATAGTTTGCATAAACCAGATTGTAACAAAAGCTTAGTGTGACCAGCTTAGATTGTAACCTCGATTATATAAATTAAAACACTTTTTGACTTTTCAATTACAATTGTTACATAGATAAGTAAAAAAAAAGTAATAATTATAGTCATTACGTGTAAATTTAGATAAATCTAGACCGTAAACCATATCTTATAAACAAATCACACCAAATCAAACTTATTTGATTTGGTTTGATTTGCACAGCTCAAACCAAATCATCAGTTGCTTACATAATTGGTTTGCTTACATAATTGGTTTGATTTACACAGCTCTAACTCTAACTACATAATGCATCATCAATTATCTTAAAGAAAAAGTAAATATAATTTTGAAATCTACATATAGAAAGACATATATGAATAATACTAATGGGTTTCATTCCATTTTTGGCAGTAAGTTGTATATATTTTTCCTTATAGGGAGAGTTTGTGAATATATTTCTTTTTCTCGAAAGGACTTTTATAAAAATAAAAATATATATAGAAAAAACAGGAAATAAATAAATAGTTCAGAATTTTAGGTGTGAGCTCTTTCCTTTAAACTAAGAGATAATGCACAAACAAGGCAACAAGCCTTTCTTCTTTCTTCAACAATAAAAACATGGCTTACAACACCAGACCAGACCCTGCAAAAAAAAAAAGAGAAGAAAACGTGACCTTCCCATCCATGTAGAGAGAGAGAGAGAGAGAGAGAGAGAGAGAGAGAGAGAGAGAGAGAGAGAGAGAGAGAGAGAGAGAGAGAGAGAGAGAGAGAGAGAGAGAGAGAGAGAGAGAGAGAGAGAGAGAGAGAGAGAGAGAGAGAAGAGAGATTTAGTGTTTAGTGTATATCCAAGAATTTAGGATTTAGTGTTTGGATTTTTACCCATGGGTTTAAGCTTTGTCCATGGGTTTAGGGTATAGTGTTTAGTGTTTATGATTTAATTTTTTGTGACGGTTTTAAAGTTGTTAAAAAAATTCATCTTTTTGCAGCTAATAATATTTTTCTTTTATTTTAAAAACTTAACACAAATTATTATTATTTTATTTATTATATTTAAAAAATTGTACATTAATTGGCAAACTATGATTAGTTGGTAATTCACCCAAGAAAAATTCATGATAAAATATTAAATTAGGAAACATTTCCATATAAATAAAAATTGTGGTAGTTAAAAGATAATTGATAAATTAAAAGAATGTTTACATTTTTATATTTTTCAAAAAAAAAATGGTTTACGATGAAGGGGATACCAAGAGAGAGAGAGAGATAAATCTAGACCGTAAACCATATCTTATAAACAAATCACACCAAATCAAACTTATTTGATTTGGTTTGATTTGCACAGCTCAAACCAAATCATCAGTTGCTTACATAATTGGTTTGCTTACATAATTGGTTTGATTTGCACAGCTCTAACTCTAACTACATAATGCATCATCAATTATCTTAAAGAAAAAGTAAATATAATTTTGAAATCTACATATAGAAAGACATATATGAATAATACTAATGGGTTTCATTCCATTCTTGGTAGTAAGTTGTATATATTTTTCCTTATAGGGAGAGTTTGTGAATATCTAAAATATTAATACTGAAGTACAAATAACTCTGTCCCCTTAATTTTGCACAAATATTACCACTCCATGCCACTGCCATCAAAACATAGTAGTTTTGTCTTAAATAGTTTCAATTATAATGACCAAAAAATCGTGGCCTTTAACTTCTTAACACCTTTTGTGGGCTTTAAATCAAAGACATGGCCCAGACTATTAAACCAATCTATTGAAAATATCAAAACTACTAAACCATTCAATTCACATATATAAATTAAACATCCAGCTAAATGATAACGAAAATTATTATTCATATTGAAACATACCTATAGAACTATATTAACATATTGTATTGCTTTTGGTGGAAATTATTTTAACTTTTAGTTATGATTCACTTTTGGTTTTGTTTCTAATGGTTTATATTTCGGTTTGTTGGTGAGAAAAACAAAAATTGGTTTGCAATATAAACCCAAAACGAAACAAAAATTGGTTTGCCAAATAAACCGCTTTAAATGTCATTAATGTACATTAATTAAACATTCCCAAACCAGTCCTAAATTTACAAAAAATTTAAAAACAAATCGACATTCTACCTGTTTTCCTAATATTACGCTGCCTTAATCTACTGCATATTTTTCATTAATATACATTAATGACATTTAAAGCGATTTTAATTGCAAAGCACTCAAAGATTTTCCTAATTCTACAATATCAGAATATAACTATTCAAATATATTCCTAATTCTACGCTATCAGAATCAGAATATCTATCCCACTAATAAATGTATATTTAATTAATTTGAATATCTTTTGTCTTTGATTCTGATTTTAAATTGTAACTACCTAAAATAAACGATAGAACTTATTGACTTTTAACCTAATCTACGCCATTTTTCTCCACCAGTATATATAGGTCTTCATCTATTCTCCAAAATCATATTAAAAAAAACGCAAAACCAATAGCATGTCGAAGATAACAACTTTTGTTCCTTTCACAAAACTGAGACCATTCAAAGACAACTGGCGTGAGACCATTCAAAGACTATTTGTGTGGATGGGCTTTCATATAACAATTTTCATAACAACTTTTTTTGACCCATATCCATTAGTTGTAATTTTTAAAAATCCTGTAATTAAAAATTATATTTAAACTTACATAAACAACTTATAATAAAATTGAGTCAACAAAACCCACAATAATATATTGATTCTAATAAAAATGGATATTTAATATTTTAAAAAAAATTGACCAAAAAAAAATTTAATTTTAAAATTTTATAATCAGATACTCAACAAACCGAACAAAATACACCAATATCAAAAATCAACAAATATGAAAACCATCAAATTTATGTTTAACATTTAATCATTCCAAACATACATCCGCGCGGGCGCGCGGGTCCAAAATCTAGTATTTCTTTTTCTCGAAAGGACTTTTATAAAAATAAAAATATATATAGAAGAAACAGGAAAAAAAAAAAATAGTTCAGAATTTTAGGTGTGAGCTCTTTCCTTTAAACTAAGAGATAATGCACAAACAAGGCAACAAGCCTTTCTTCTTTCTTCAACAATAAAAACATGGCTTACAACACCAGACCAGACCCTGCAAAAAAAAAGAGAAGAAAACGTGACCTTCCCATCCATGTAGAGAGAGAGAGAGAGAGAGAGAGAGAGAGAGAGAGAGAGAGAGAGAGAGAGAGAGAGAGAGAGAGAGAGAGAGAGAGAGAGAGAGAGAGAGAGAGAGAGAGTGTTTAGTGTATATCCAAGAATTTAGGGTTTAGTGTTTGGATTTTTACCCATGGGTTTAAGCTTTGTCCATGGGTTTAGGATATAGTGTTTAGTGTTTATGATTTAATTTTTTGTGACGGTTTTAAAGTTGTTAAAAAATTTCATCTTTTTGCAGCTAATAATGTTTTTCTTTTATTTTAAAAACTTAACACAAATTATTATTATTTTATTTATTATATTTAAAAAATTGTACATTAATTCGCAAACTATGATTAGTTGGTAATTCACCCAAGAAAAATTCATGATAAAATATTAAACTAGGAAACATTTCCATATAAATAAAAATTGTGGTAGTTAAAAGATAATCGATAAATTAAAAGAATGTTTACATTTTTATATTTTTCAAAAAAAAAAGGTTTACGATGAAGGGGATACCGAGAGAGAGAGAGAGAGAGAGAGAGAGAGAGAGAGAGAGAGAGAGAGAGAGAGAGAGAGAGAGAGAGAGAAAGAAAACTACGATCCACTTACGCACTTATAATAATAACGTAACATGTAGTATATGAATTAGACATAATGATACATAGAGATTGAGAAAGAATTACAATATACTTATATTTATACTAATATATATAAAGGGGTAATATATGAATCATATGAATGCCCGCACGCATGATATGATCGTAATTACCTTTTTATCTTTTTCAAAAAACTAAAAGGTTTATGATGAGAGAGGGAGAGACTTATATGTGGATAAACCTAAATGAGTAAGATACAAAGATACAACGAGAGTGAAATATAATTACGATCCACTTATGCACTAATAATAATAGCTATACATGCAATATATAAATCATATCGATGCCTGCACATGCATGATTTATTATTTCATATTTCAAAGTATATGATAATAATTTAAACCTCAAAGTTAAGTTGGTTGTGTAATGTCTAAAAGGCTTATAGTTTTGAACCACAAAGACTGAATGGAGAACAAATTTAGTTTTAGTAATACATAAAACATATGAATCGTATTTGAATAATACATATTTATATGAATAACTAGGGTCGGCCCGCCCTACGGGCGGGATATTATTATTGTGTAATATATATAAATGTATTATCGTATATTTTCATTGCAATTTGTATGTTTATATTCCTAAAATTTATTATTTAATGTTTACAAATTGATGAGTTTTGTTTTGGATTATATGTATTTTGGAGTATACGTAACTTATTAGTTACGTGGTTGTCCTTTTCTAGTTGTTATCTTCATTTGTCATTAAATTCTTTATTGTGTTTCAATATATTATTTTTTATTATTTATCTTAAGTATAAATGATATTGTTTTACTTTTGTATGAAGTGTTATTTTGTAATATCTTTTAAGATTCTTTTATCATTTTTCCCGTTGACTTCTTTTGTTGTAAAAAAATCAAATTTACTTTCTTTGCAGTTTTACTTTTATTTTTTTCGTTGATCTCTTTTATTTTAAAATAATTAAATTTATTTTTTTGGAGTTAACTAAACTTTTTAATATGATTTTTGCGATGATCAATTTAGGTATGTTCTACTTTTTTATTATGTCGGTATATATAATTTGATTTGTTTGTTTTAAGTTAACTAATTTCATTATGTTATTTTTGTTTGTTATTGAGTTATTTTACATTATGTTTTTGTGAGACTATGCAAGAATATATATTTTAAGTCTATCAAAATTGTTGATTTGAATTTTTTTGTTAAAATATTTTTTATCGATAATCTATTGTAACTATTATATTTTTTTTGGCTTTGTGTTTATTCGATTAATGAAAACATAATCGTATTAATTTTTATGCGGTCTGCCATTTTATTGACCATTTTGTCAATACAACAGTTGAAGCAAAAGTAATATATGTTTTATTGGTATTTTCTATTTGATTTATTTGGGAATCTCGTTATTTTCTTCTCATGTGGGTCTATATATGTAGATTGTAAATTTTTTAACTATGCTGATTTGTATGAATTTTATTTAATATGTCTATTATGTTGATTTGTTGAGCGTGCAAGTCGGTTGGTTTTAGATATTGGAATGAATACACAATATTCTTAAACTTTTACCTAATACCATGAATACAAAATATTCATTTATATATAGTGATAATATTAGATTTGAGTGATCGTCGCAGAGGAGTCACATTTTTGCGGTAACATCTTTCTTCCCTTTCTTTCGATAATCGTTGTACTATAACATTGGTCTTAAGTAATTGTAATCAGATAGATTTATCAATATAGTCGTCAGAAATTTATAGACCTAGATAATCTTTTTTTTTTTTTTGAAACTAAACCTAGATAATATTTGTCTTTGATAAAAAAAAAAGATAACATTTGTCTTTATATAAATGGTATCCCTTACGTACTTTGTTATAATACCACAATCGTAGTGTAACATAAGTTAAATGCTGAGCATTAGACATACTAATTTACTTTTGATGTTACATTGTTACATGCCTCAATAGTTTTTTCATAGAGTCCAAGTTTTTTTTTGTTGATGAAAATTTTATTATAGAAATGTTAGATGACTGAATGCAGTTTAAAGATAAAGGCTTATAATACGTTAGTTATTTTACAATATTTAAAGAGTCTGCATTTTCACTGTTTATTGTTACAGTAATAATACAGTGATTAGTGCCTTAGTGTAAGGCTTAATGTTAGTTTTTCTTCTTCAAAATGTCCTAACGTAAATGTGTAGTGCCTAGCACACTCTCTCATGCCTTTTTGTGTTGGTTAGACTATGTGTCTATGAAAATATTGAAAGTTAGTGTTATTTCAGTCGAGGGTAAAATATACCTTTTTAAATGTTAAACTAAAATTTAAATAGTTCCTTCTCAGCGGTAATATGAACTTTAAATAATATTTTATAAGGAAAAGGTTTATCTTTCCAGTAAGAAAAGAAAAATAGAAACATAAGAATAATCAATCGCTAAGATAAACTTAACCCGTACGTTTAAATATTTCTTATATATGATCTTTTAACAGTTTATTTAATTACTCATTTATAGTTAAATTAGTAATTAACAGAAATAGAAACATAAGAACAAACAATCGCATATAGTTAAATTATAGCTATGAAGAAATGCACATAATCTACTTAAACACCATTGAAACATAAGAATAATCGCCAGTTTCAATAAATTATTGATTTATAAACTCACTTGTACACAGATGATACTCATAATTAACCTTATGCATAAACTCGGACAGAAGAAGCCATTGTTGATCTTCCAAACGATAACCAATCAGTTTAACTAAGCACGGGTGACTTAACTGCCCCAAGCAGTTGATCTCTGTCCGACCTCACAAGTCACAACAAATCACACAAACGGGTCATAGAATCAATCAATGAAAGTTTGAGATTGGAGTGACATAATAAAAGAACAAAGTTATGTGTACCAGCCATTCTTGGTGACCATGAAATCCATCAGAGATAAGACGCTTGACAACAACTATAATATCAATGCTGGATTTAGAGTAGTCTCATCGATCAATCCTTTAGTCAGAACAAAACCGCCTTCTCGGACAACCCAGTTTGTTCTGAAGTTCCTGGTTGCAAGTATGAGTTCGTTGAAGGTGTACGTAAAGCTCCTATCGTGCACTTTGCTAAGTATCTCTCCTTCTCCCTTATGTGCTGCTGCTGATGATAATTGATCACTCTAAAGATGAAGGTAGTAGAGACTATTGCTCTTATCTGCACAAACACACACAAAGGTTGACTAAAGTCGAAACGAAGGACAACTGAAAAAGGTGGAGACTTTTTTATTTAGATCACCTGAAGATTCTCACAAAGTTCATTCCTTTTCTGAGAACCATCATTAATAAACTGTAAAAAGATCATATTTGCAGAACACTAACAACAGAGAGAGCAACTTCATCCGCCCCTTGATCAAGCACCTCCTTCGTACAACATACATGGCTAAACACTGTGTATAAGGCATTCGAAAGCTCAGCATAATAAAATCAGGGATTACATTTGATCAAGAAGCTGCAAAATTAAGTAACTATTGCCAAATGTGTGGATGTAGTGGGGAGCATTAGAAGCTCGAGAATGAAACGATAGCTCATGTATATGACCGTTTCATCATTGATACACTTTCAATCTACTGCATCATTTTTTACCCTTTCTTTCACACTTAATGGACGTAGACGAACCGGGCATTTGATCCTCTCTTGTAGCCATCTTCATCCCTCACATTTCGTACATCACCTGATCTTATCCCTAAAGAAATCATGATGAAAAAACAGCGACGCAGAGGAAGTACACAGAGGCGAAGTAGAGTCCGCCGTGATCTTGAATAGCAATGTCGTCATGAGCTGCGATTAGAGAACTTGACTTCCTCGAAGTCGGAACTCAAGCTAGAGCAATGGTAGCTGAGAATTGAATACCACATTGATTTAACACCACTACAGAGGAGAGCTGAGCAATGGAGGCGACTAAGAGCTTGATTTCAACGACGGAACAACTCAATCGAAACCCTAGGTGTGACCCGATGTCGGACGGCGGAGGAGGATAAAGGTTCGAGCATGTCAACGTACCTTTTTTAAGCTGGGCTTTACGAAGCTTTACACGGAATCAAAAGCCCAAACGAAGCTATAACCTAGTTAAATGAAACAATGAGTTTCGATAAAGAGGACAGGTGTCGTGCTGAGGATAAACGACTTGATGACGTGTCTCAACCAGGAGGGAGAGAACATTTTTTTATGAATATAGATACATAAAACATCTGAAGAACAAATTTACATTTAATAATACATAAAACATTTGATTAGATATTAATAATATTTATACATAAAACATAAGAATCGTATTAATGCCCGGGCATTAATACGATTCGTATGTTTAAAATAAAAATATGTTAAAATCTTAATCTTATTTTTTTAAACATTCATCAATACTGATAAAATCTGAGAGAGAAAGAGAGAGAGAGAGAGAGAGAGAGAGAGAGAGAGAGAGAGAGAGAGAGAGAGAGAGAGAGAGAGAGAGAGAGAGAGAGAGAGAGAGAGAGAGAGAGAGAGAGAGAGAGAGAAAGATAAACAAAATGAGTTCGAGAGTAAGATGCAAATAAAGAAATATAGAACAAGTTTGATTACACAAAAAATTTACGTACATAATAATTTGATTATATATTAATAATATTTATACATAAAACCTATGCAAAGAAATATATAAGTGTGATTACACAAATATTTACGTACATATAATTTGATTAGATATTAATAATATTTATCTTACTCGAATTAGATATTATACACAAAATCAGTTCTTCTTACATGGTTCAACAAATACAGCCAAGTTCTGTGGAATCCTTACATGTTTGAAGTCAATGACCTACGAGGAAGGTATGTTATTATACAAAAATCATGCATATGAAAATCAAATTGTATAATAATAATTATATCTTTATACGCAAGTTCTTGCAAATGAATCAGAGTAAGATAAATCACACCAGTGATATGTATAAACTATTGAGACTATGGAAAAGGAAGTTTATGGACAAGCTTTTCAAACCTCAACAGTTAAGGATTTGTATAGACATCGAGCCATTCTCACTCCCACAAATGATGAAGTGGATAAAATAAATGATTACATGCTTTCGCAGTTGCCAGGTAACATGTTTTGTGTTTACTCTTATGTTCCAGTAAATTTTTACATGTCACTAAAATAAAGGATTTACATATGTTTCTATCTCAGTGACGTCTATGCCGTAAAATCAGCACCACCGAGATTAAACACCAAAAAAAAACACACAAAACCCAAATTCCAAACTATATATATATACTTTCTAATATTTTCAAAAAATTACTGATCTAACCATCTCATCCCGCGCAAGGCGCGGGTTACTACCTAGTGTTTATATATATCATAAAAACAAAAACCAGCCCAATATCTATGTGGATGCGCGAATCAGCCTCTAATATTATTTACCACAATAAGCTAAAGTAGTAAAGATGTACCCATTAACCTTTTGTTTTTCAAGATTTTATATATAATAAAAATAAAGACCCGCCCATTTGGGCGGGTTAAGATCTAGTTACTGTTATTGTTATGGAACTTATCTACTAGTTGGGTTCATGATTATTTGCGTTAAAATCTAATTTATTTGAGTTCATGATTAATTGTTCTGTTATTGTTGTTGTAACTATAATATGCATTTTCATGTATGAGTTCAGGATAAATCGTACATCTCTAAATCACTAAGGGGTTAAACCCTAAACTCTAAATTAGATAGGGTTCAAACCTATACCCTAAATCATATATGGTTAAAATCCTATACTCTAAATCACATAAAGAGAGAATAAGAGTTTTGTGTTTAACAAGTTAAAATTTAGTATGTAAAAAGTCGATTTGAGTGAATAATAAGTTATAGTTTTTGACTTAAACTTATACAAATTAGTGATTAATAAGCTAACATAAATGTCTATACTCTAAACCACTAAAATTGACTTGTTAAATACTACATCCTAAAACATGAAATCTACTTCTTACAAGTAAAAGTTTAAGTCCAAACTATAGCTTATTAATCACTCATTATGATCAGCTTAAGTTTATAATTTATTACTTATTGTTTGATTTCTTTGTTTTTGAAGCTACGTACCTTCAGTTTACAGTAGAATGGAAAGAGTCAACAAGTCTAAAACCAGTAATTATGGTCTAAATCCAGTAACTATTGCAAACTGATAACATATCTAAAACCAGTAACAATTCCAGAGTGATATAAAGTCTTAGTTGCAGTAACCAACACAATATTAAAAAAAAAAAAACAAATGAAAGCATTGCTAAATAGATCTTTCACATGTAGCCCTGTTACCTCTTTTTCTCTTGAGCTCCTTGCAATAAACATATCTTGTCTGCAACTGTCTGATATCTGCATTTTCTTCTCCTTCCTGCTCCTCTTCTTGTTTTCGGAGGTAGCACATTAGCATTTCCAACATCATCTGGAACAACTCAACTATCCTCATGAACACCTATTGGATTGATGTCTTCTTGATAAACTGTTCTTCATGAGGAAGTAGTGTGCATGTCATCCGTAAGTGAGTGTGGGTTTTGGCCTACTGTTAAAACAGTCTTAACGGCATGCTACATGGAATTTTTAGCACGTTGTATCTCCCACATAAGCAAGTTCTTCTATCCAAATCAACCATGCAGTTGATTGTATCTCCACGAACCAAAAATCGATGCTCATTAACTGACTGGACAAGAAATGTTTGTCCCTTGTTTATTCGCCTATCTATCTTCTGCTTGATGGAAATAGTTAAGGGTTGTGTAGGCTTCCTTTTTATTGCTCTACGTTCAAAGAACCAACGGGTCAGAATTTCTCTGATGCTATCCAACAAAGGATTGATTGGATACTCTCTTGGTGTGCGCAAATCAGAGTTTATTGATTCAGCCGAGTTTGTCGTCCTCATGTCATACCTTAATCCTTGAAACTGACAGCGAGCCCACTTTGTAATATCTGCATCTGTTAAATATTTTCCAATTGATGGACTGATATTGCACACAGCTTGGAATTGTTTCTGAAAATCGAAGACTTTATAAGCTTTAGAAGCTTTTGAAATCAATCCAACCATTCTTTTTTCTCTGTAATATGTGACAACATTATTCAACAAATGGTTAATGCAAATTCCATGTTGAAAAAGAGGGTAAACGTACTCAAGTGCCTTACCAATCGAGCTATTTATGTCTGACACAAAAGCTAGAGAACGCTTTTCCGCAACAACAACGTTTAGTTGTCTCATAAACCAATCGCATGAACGATCATTTCTGAGTCCACAACCGCAAATGCAATAGGATACAAGTTAGAGTTTCCATCTAATGTTGTCGTAACAAGTAATACCCCTTTTGTATTAGTTCTTCAAAAATGTTTTCGAATGGCTGTGTGAAAACCTCAAACTGATTGCCCAAACGAAACGAAGAGAAATCAGAATTCCCATCTACATCAGTTTCATAACACGTATGTGTTCATGGATTAACTTCTCTCAGCATGTGCAAATATTTCGGAATTTTTCCAAAACTCTTCTCAGGAATACTTCTAACAACATTAATTGCAAACTTGCGAGCATCCCATGCTAAGGATTTAAATATCTCGCATCCATGATCCATTCTCATAATCTGTATGGCATTATTAGCTTTAAGACCTTCTTTACACCATCATACATATGCATTATTAGACTGCCTATAGTTTTCGCAGAAGCTTTCCGACCACCATTTTTCATACTTGATACAACAAATGTATGATCTGCCACATATTTTTTAATGATGAAATATGTGGATCATGATAACCCCTCAACATGAACACTCCAAATATATGTTGTCAATATATTGGATATACCAAAGTTTTCTATCTGATTTCACAACTTTGTAATTGAACTGATGCTTCATTGCTGAGATTTTGACTGCTTCTTCCAACATCGATTTGTTTTGAAATGTTTCACCCGTCTTCACAACATCAATCAAAGAAAACCGAATACTTTTTCCCATGTTGTCTTCTTTTGCACCTAGACGACATCATCTTCTTCTTCACAGTCGTCTGAGTTACAATTGTCTTCAGCATGATTATCCAATTCAGATGAACTACCAATGCCATCTCGAGGTGAAAAAGAGGAAGGTTCACCTTGCTCTCTGAAACACGATTCAGATGCCTCACTATCAAGTTCAATGTTGTCCATGTTTCGATTGATAGGTGAAGTAGACAAATACAACCTTGTTGAAGCTTTTCCACTTGCATATGTAAAAAAAAATAACTTGCCGATCATTCCGATGATAACTAGGAGACAGTCTATCGTACTGATTAACTCCATAGGTAAGTAGCTTAACTCAAGCCCGACCAGGTTTTGGTCAATTCCATAATACTCAAAAGCCATATTATGTAGGTCTTTAAAGGAACTTGTCGATTCCACAACCAGTACTCTACTTCGTTTTTCTTTATCAACAGCAAATATGCATCCTTTACGGGGATCAAATTTCCACAATCCACAAAAGGCATAAATATGCATCTTCTCCAACAAGAAATTCAAATTTTTTTGGTGGATTCAAAAAAATAAAAGTAAAGATCATGTGATGAACAAGAAGAATACTATTAAAAATATTAACTTAAGAAACAAAAAAATTTAGTAAATTATAAATTTAGAATATATTCTTTTAACAGATTTTGGAGAGATTTAGGGAAATATACATTGCGAATTTGAGAGAACATACATTATGTTGCCATAAAAAGTAGATATCATGGTAGATTGTGTAACCCGGCTGTGGTAGGGTGGAGTATTTTGGTAGATATACCAAACATACTTTCGTAGAGTATTGGTCCATAGGCAGATTTTGTGATTTCGTGTTTGTAGATATATTAAGAAATAATAGTTAATGAAATCTACCGTAGTTCAGAAATTAGGAAAAATGGCAGCTGATTTATACTACGAATGTAGAATTTGTAATCATTGGTAGATATTATGTTCTACGAGCTAGTAAACAGTAGATTATGTTTTCTGCAATCCGTAGATCAAAAAATGAAATTATTTTCTACTGATATTTAGTCAACCAAAATATTTTTCATATGATTTTTTTTTGTTTATGTACATTTTGAATATTTTTCCATTTTTTGAAACTTAAAATAATTTATATGAATTTTCAAAGATGGCCAAGGGTTTCTTAGTCCAAAACAGATCAAAAAGGTTTATGGCAAATTGACAATATCATTATTTTTTTGTTCCGTTTTAGCAATTTTCTTAGTATTTTTTGAGAAGTTATGTAATTCGATAATCGGTTTGTCTTATTCATTCATGACCTCAAGGTCTTCTTTATATACAAGTCACGATCTCCTACTTCTAAGGACAAAAGGAAATCTAATACAATAAATATGCCAAAAGATAAACATGATCGAGATATATGGAAATATAGCTTAATACCCCCCCTCAAGTTGGAGCATACAAGTTTCGAATGCCCAACTTGTAATGAAAAATGTCGAACTCCTTTCGTCCTTGTGCCTTGGTAATAATATCTGCGAGCTGGTCTTTAGAGACGACATGTTTCGTTTCGATTGTGCCATTCTTGATATGATCACGGATAAAATGACACTCTGCTTCTATATGTTTTGTTCTTTCATGAAAAACTGGATTTCGAGTTAAGTAGATCGCGGACTGGTTATCACACATAAGTGTCATTGGTCGAGTGTGTCGGATGCCGAAGTCTAGAAGAAGCCCTTTAATCCATTTGAACTCGCGAACAAGCTCAGTCATTGCTCTATATTCGGCTTCGGTAGAGGAGAGAGCGACGGTATCCTGTTTCTGTGTTTTCCAAGAGATAACAGAGGTACCCATTTGCACGATCCATCCTGTCAAAGAGCGTCGAGTTAATGGGCAACCTTCCCAATCAGAGTCGGACCAGCCAGTTAGATGGATCGGAGGAGCTGCACATAAGAGTATTCCTTGGCCAAGTGTGCCTTTCAAATATCTTATAACGTGCACAGCAGCTTCCCAATGTGCTTCTTGTGGTTCCTGCATAAACTGCGTAAGGATGTGAATAGAGTAAGCTAGATCTGGTCGTGTCGCAGATAGATATACCAAACGTCCCACCAGGCGACAATAACGCGCAGGCTCGGAAAGTAGTGGAGTCTTCGCCACTGCCAGACCATGTTTCTGATCAATGGGAAAACCAGCGGGTTTGCATCCAAGCATCCCGACTTCAGTAACAACATCAGTGCAGTACTTTCGTTGACATAAATAGAATCCTTCTGGACTGCGAGCAACTTCAAGACCAAGAAAATATTTCAGAGAACCGAGGTCTTTCATGTGAAAAAAAGCGGAGATATAGGATTTAAAATCTTGAATGGCTGAAGTTGAGTTGCCTGCAATGACTAGATCGTCAACATAAACTAGGACACGAATAGTAGAACCATTCTTCGTTGACACAAAAAACGAGTAGTCGCTGCGTGACTGAGTAAAACCGAAGGCACACAGAGCATAGGTTAGTTTGGCAAACCAACAACGAGGCGCCTGTTTCAATCCATAGAGAGATTTGCGCAGTCTACAGACTCGGTTGTCAGAATCAGATTGAAAACCAGGTGGTAACTTCATGTAAACTTCTTCGTCTAGGTCTCCGTGAAGGAAAGCATTGTGTACGTCCATCTGATGAACTTCATAATCTTGTTTGGCAGATACATCAAGGAAAATTCGAACTGTAGTCATCTTAGCCACCGGTGCGAAAGTCTCGCCATAGTCGATACCTTCAATTTGTTTGTTTCCCAGTACAACAAGTCTTGCTTTATACCTCTCAAGTGTTCCATCAGCTTTGAGCTTGATCCGAAACACCCACTTGCAACCGAGTGCTATCTTTCCAGGAGGTAGTTCAACCAAGTCCCAAGTCTTGTTTAACTCTAACGCGTCGATTTCGAACCGCATCGCTTTCTTCCACACATCAAGTAACACTGCCTCTTTGTAAGAATGAGGCTCAACCATGAGAGTAAGAGCCGATAAATAATTGCAGTGTGATTCGGAAAAACGAGCAGTTGTATAATAAGCTGAGAGAGGATAGACCATACCTGAGGACTGTGATGTAGAGAGAGCGGCGAGAGGAGTAAGGGTGACTGTATTTACTACGAAGTCTGCGAGGCGTGTTGATGGTTGCTTAGTTCGCAAGCCACGTCCTAATACCGGAGTAGCTGTAGTAGTCGATGGATCATTGGATTCGGGTTGTGGCGAAGTTGGAGCCGAGATCATAGTCCAGGTCAAAGGTATATCAATCGTTGTGGAGGAAGGATTAGTGTCTTCATCTTCATCAGTCGGTATTGTAGGTAACGTTTCCATCGTTTGTGTGATAGGAGATGTTGTCGTGGTTTTTGATTTTCTTTCTAGGAATGGAAAAACTGTTTCTTGAAACAAGACATCTCTTGACGTAAAACATTCTTCTTTTTCCAGGTCGTAAAGTCTCCATCCCTTTTTGCCATAGGGATATCCCAAAAATACGCACCATCGGCTTCGAGATGCAAATTTATCTCCATGATGGTTTTGGTTATGTGCATAACATAAGCAACCAAATACGTGAAGCTGGTCGAATGCTGGTTTTCTCTTGTAGAGCATCTCGTATGGGGTTTTGTCGTTCAGGAGTTTAGAAAGTGTACGATTAATCAAGTAACAAGCTGTTAAAGCACACTCTGCCCAAAATTCAATAGGTAAGCCGGCTTGGAAGCGAAGTGCGCGTGCCACATTTAGAATATGTCGATGCTTTCGCTCCACCCGTCCGTTCTGTTGTGGAGTCCCGACGCAGGAGGTCTCGTGGATTATGCCATGTTCACGAAAATACTTGGTAAGGCACATAAATTCGGTGCCATTATCGCTTCATATCGTCTTGATCTTTTGATTGTGTTGTCGTTGAACCAAGGCAACGAACTCTTGTAGTCTGGCGGAGACGTTGACCTTATCAGGCAGGAGATAGAGCCAGACTGCTCTTGAGTAATCATCGACGATGGTTAGAAAATATCGAGAGCCACAAAACGCGGAAGTCCGGTAGGGTTCCCAGAGATCACAATGAATTAACTCAAAAGAACAAGATGCTTTATTATAACTATTAGAAAACGAGTTTCGTGTTTGTTTGGACCGAAGACAAACATCACAACTAGATAGAGAAAGCGCAAGACTAGTAGATTTAAGCTTAACATCAGGTAGTAAGTTGACGACACAGGAAGATGGATGCCCGAGACGTTGATGCCACAAAACACCTTCGTCACTTGTTGTAGTATTGAAAGCTGCTGCAGTCTCTAAGCCTCGGAATAAATACAGTCCCTCTCCCTCTCGTTCACCCACTCCAATCAGTGTCCTCGTAGTGCGGTCCTGCAAAATTACAAGTCTATCAGTGACTTGACCAATAAGAAAGTTATCGGTAAGAAGCTGTCCAAAGGAAATCAAATTCATATGGAAGCCTTCCACATAATACACATTCTTCAAGTGTATATGGGAAGTAAGTCGTATAGTTCCTCTCTGTGTAGTAATAACATTTGCGCCAGCCGGTAATTTGACTGAGAGAGGGGAAACTAGATGTATATCATGAAGTAAGTCGAGACGACCAGTCATGTGATGAGTGGCGCCTGTATCAAGGATCCAAACGGGATCATTGCTCTTACCGCTTAGACGATTTCCATCTGTGGTCCCTTTTGTCGGATTAAGAAGCTTCACTAACGTTTGCCACTGTGTATCAGAAAAGCCAGAGAGGCCTTGTCTATCGTTGTCGATTAGAGTCAGGTTGGCTGCTGCCGTGTTCGTTGAATCAACAATCTGAGAGGTGTTTGCACGTGGAGCTGTGTTTTGACCAGTCGTTGCTGCAGCTCCTTGTCCTCCTTGATAGTTGATCCTGTTTCGGGGTCGTGTTCCCCACCACTCCGGGAATCCAATAACACGGAAGCAGGAGGTAGCACGATGCCCTATTCTGCCTCAGCTAGTACATGTAGTATTAGCGTCGGGGTTCGGAGGGCGTTGATAATTATTGTTCTGTCGAGATGTCGAGAAAGATCTGGTGTTCTCCGTTGAGTGTTGTTGTTGCTGCGATGGCGCTTGAGCAGCAAAACTTAACACAGCTGGAGTGTCAGTTTTAGCATTGAGCTGGACGGTTTCATTCTGGACGATCGTTTGATACACAGTATTGAGATCAGTGATTGGAATTTGTGCACAAATCTGAGATCTCACGGAGCTGTGAACATCATCTAGTCCATAGAGAAAATCGTGAACTCGAATGATTTCACGTTCTTTTTCATGAGCAGTCTGCAGGTCGCATTCACACTTGCCGCAGTTGCAGACTTTAGTTGATAGGCACTCAGCCATCGAATCCCATATTTTCGTGAGTCGTCCAAAATAATCTTCGACAGTAGATCCTACTTGGCGGCAGGTTGCTAGAGACGCACGAAGTTGCTGATAACGTGCACCGCTTTTGAGAGCAAACCTTTTCTTGATGTGATCCCATAGGTCTTTAGCATTGTCTTTGTGAGAGATATTGGATCGTAGTTTTGATTCGATTGTTTGTTTGATCCAGGTCACGAGAAGATGATTATTTGCCATCCAGTCTTCAAAGTCGGGGGAGTCACTCGGTGGTTTCGATATAGTGCCGTCGATGAAGGCGAATTTCTTTCGTGCACTTAGGGCAACACGAAAATTTTGCGCCCATTCATCATAGTTTCTTCCATTGAGCAGAGGCTGAGAAATAACTGCTCCAAGATTATCGTTTGTTGACAAGTCGTATGGAGAGATCGTTCGTCGTGTTGAGCTTGTGGTCGCAAGAGGTCCTGTCATCGTCAAGTTCGAAGTTCGTGAGTTTCTTGTTCGGGAGTCGGAGCTTTAGTTCAAGCGAGGTCGTGATCGAGGATCGTAGTAATCACTGGTTCGAGAAGAAAAATAATCGATGTCTCAAAGTCGTGGCTCTGATACCATGAGAAGTTATGTAATTCGATAATCGGTTTGTCTTATTCATTCATGACCTCAAGGTCTTCTTTATATACAAGTCACGATCACCTACTTCTAAGGACAAAAGAAAATCTAATACAATCGAAATAAGGAAATATGCCAAAAGATAAACATGATCGAGATATATGGAAATATAGCTTAATATTTTTAGCTTGAAATTATGTGATATTAAAAGTGTGATATGTTTTAATTTTGTTAGGGATGATGAAGTTATATCAACTGTTATTTTAGGGTTGTCGTCAATTAGCACCCTAAACAATACGAACCAACAACCAGTCCCCCCAAACTTTCTACCTCATCAATTCTCCCCATAAACAAATAAGTTCATCGATCATCCACAATTTTAGTTAATCTGACTTAATCACGTTTAGTCATTTGAATAGCGTTTAGAAAAATTGATTGCCCAATACCATAACCCGATTAATAATAAACCCGACCCTAAACCCGATTACCCATTTAATATTTTTGTCGTGGTTGAAAAAAAAATTGTCGTAAAACTTCATCTTCTTAAATTAGGGTTCATCATTTGATTTGGGGGAAACTGAAATTGCAACCATGGCGCAAACGAAATATGGGTAAGTCTTCAAGTCTTTAAATCCTTTCTCAATTTATTTTGTTTATAAGTGTTCTTACTGTTTGTCGTTTACGTTTCTGCAAAATCAAAGATGGTGAAGAAACTTGAAAATTGAAAGCTCTTGTTCAAGACGAAACAGAGAGTCGTTTCTTGGTGTGCCAACACTTCTGCAGTTAACATGTCGTACAAGAGAATCTACAAAGGTTCTGGGTTCAAAGAGTTAGAAGCTAATACTTGAGTTTGCGGAGTTGAGAAAGTCACGAACCGCACTCTGCTCTGGTGAGTCATGTCGCAACCTATCTCTCGTCCACGGTCGGGTAACCACAACTCCATCACCCTCAGAGAAGACTTTCTCTGTGGATTGTCCAAACCACCGGGAAGAATCAGTTGTGAAGGTAACATAGCCAAGGCCCCGAGTGGAGACAGCTTCAAAGCCATTGCGGCTGGCTCAAGACAAGCCTGCGCCATCACATTGACAATGATGTGAAGTGCTGGAGACAAAGGTATACGTGTCCGCCAAGTGAAAAGTTCTCAGCACTTGCTCGGGGAAAACCGTAGCTGCGGCGTTAGAACAGTAATGTGTTGGGGAAGCAACAACAACAATGGTTTCAGTTTACCTCATAGACTTGAGAGCAGTGAAAAAGATCTGTTGAAGAAGATTTAGAAGCTTTGGTTTAAGATAGAGAAAAGTGAAGAAGATATGGTTTTGGAGAACAATAGATGTATAAGTGACATAACATGGTTGTGTTGTAAATTTTAGTGAATGTCGTTGTTGGTAGAATGGTCTTGTAACAAGGATTTATGTTATGTCTCAGAACACCTTTTATATCATTTCGGTTCATGTTTCAGAACACCTTTTATATGCCTTTGACATCACAGCTCGATCCTCTATCTCGTGCCACAAAAAAAAAGAACAAACAAGAAAAAGAGCAGATAAATGCGCTAAAGCGTTTGGAAACACAAAACATAAGTCTGATGCAAATCACAATACTTAAACAAAAACTACTTCATAAAGCCGTCGAACAGAGAATAAAAAGTGCAGCTAGCTGCTTGTTTGAGATGGTTGTGTCAATGAAACAACTTCGGATCCAGAAGAGCTTCCAACATCCTGAAAAAGGCCAATGACAATGGCAAATAAAAGACCAAAACATGTAACTGTGTGAAATAAAGACCAACATACCTTTGGTTCAGTTTTTATCTTCTTTTTCGGGTGTACTTTGCATCTAGCTGCATTGTGGTCAGCTTCCCCACATTTGGAACAATGCATAATGCGTCCTTTTCTTCCAAGCGTGTCTGCTACTTTCGTTTTCTTTTTCTTTGGTGATTCATGTTTGCCTTTGAATCTTGGGAACTTCTTCTTCTTCTTTTTCTTCCTCCCAGGTTGTGCAGGCTCTTGTGGTTCAACTACTAACCTATATTTACCCTTTTTCATCCAAAACCGAGGCCCTCTAACTGTGTTGATGGACTGGCTATAAGTCAATTCCCATAGAGAAGTGGAAAAAAATTCAGAAATATAATCCTCCACATCTATCCCGGCATCGATCATAGCCCCGTATGCATGTTCACACGGTATTCCTGTGATCTGCCACTTCCCACAAGAGCAAGTTCTCCTTGTAGTGTTAACGTCATATGCGTTTGAAGAGAGACGCACGTCAAAAACACCGTGAGTACAAGGAGTAGTTATACATTTGTCAGCATCTTCTTTTTGTGCTTCAAGGATTTTGACCACATATTTTGTGAATCTCTCCTGCCTCCTCTCGGATTTTTTTTTCCTCTTTGCAATTCTGATCATTGCTTGCCTTCTTATTGTCTCCAGCATAGGTACAACAGCCTTAGCTCTAGCTCCAGTAATAGTTGCGTTGAAGGACTCAGTCGCATTGTTGTCAACGTCCTCACAAAAGCTCCCAAGTCTATAGTATGCCAACGACCAAGATTTGGGTTCCTTTTTCATCACATCTTCGTACAATGACATGCTGTAATCCTGCAACTTCTTGAGTTCTTCCTTGTATTGTGTATGACTGTAACTCCAAGCAAGATTCCATACCCTTGGTTTCAGAAAAGGTTTGTTTTTGTGCTTTTTCTTCAGATTCTCAATAATGTGTTTCACACAGCGTCTATGTTCTGCGTTTGGTAACTCTGACTTGATTGCGCTTATGAGTCCCTGAAATATAACATAGGTATAAATTATATGGTTAAAAACTCGAACACGATGCTTATAATCTTGATTCTTACCTTTGAGCTATCAGATAGAAGGACATAAGTGTTGCCATCTCCAAGAGAGAGATCATGCTTCAATCTCCTGATGAACCAAAGCCATGTATCCGCATCCTCGGATTGTACCACAGCCCAAGCAAAAGGAAAAATCTGATTGTTACCATCATGACCCACAGCAGTAAGCAATATACCTTTGGTTGCAACCTTTAAAAAAGTTCCATCAAGCCCAATTATCTTCCGACACGTCCCTCTCCACGAGCTCCTAAGCTTCTCAAAGCATACATAGAACCGATCAAATACATCATCCCCATCAGCATTTGATACAGTTGCAAGTTCTACACTCGAACCCGGGTTAGTCTTCTCAATCTCTCTCACATAACCCCGTAGGTGAGCAAACTGGTCTGCATATTCTTTCTCCAGCCATTTCAACGCCAATGTTCTTCCTCGTTGGCACTGATTACGTGATGCTATAAATTTCCAGGTCTCTTTAATCTGCTCCTGAATCTTCTCAGGCATTAATCCACTGTCTTCTCTCAGTTTATCCAGAAACAACCTCGCTATAACAGGGCTTCTCAAAAGTTTACACTTCCCATTTGGAGTACAACTATGATATTTGTACCTTGTTTTCACTAACCACTTCTGAGTAGGGAAATCAAACGCACAATAAACTCTCCATTTGCATTTGCCTCGAATCCCACACTTGAAGCTAAGTTTCGTTTTATCCCACCTACTCTGCTGAATGTTTCGGCCTTTGCTCAGAGCATAATCTAAAACCGCTTCTTTGAACTCAAATCCAGACCAGAAAACTGATCCTATTTCTAGCTTATCTTCTGATTTTTTTTCGCTTCCTATCTCTGACAACAAAGTCGTCTTCCTCTTCATCCGAGCTATCTGGTATATTTTTCCTCCCAATGCACTCCTCGTCCTCAAAATCAATCACTGATTGTTCTATTTCATGCTCATACCTATCCTCAAGCTCCTCTTCTTCTTCTTCTTCTTCTTCTTCTTCTTCTTCACCATTACCAATTTCAGTCTCATCTTCTTTCTCTTTTTTGTTGTCTTTTCTGAGTTTTTGCTTAAGTTCATCCTCCCAGTACTTCTCGTCTTCATCATTTTTCTTTGACAGAAGAATCATAGCCAAACGAGTTGCCTCTTCTTCACTAACTTGAGAAACATGAATGCTCCCCTCTTGAGATGCCTCGTCTTCAACAATGGTCGCCGTAGTTACAGGAACAGGGACCCAATTTTCTCCTTTTGTGTCGACCTCCATTGTCAATGTCACAGGAACCGGTACCAAGCCATCTCCATTGCCTTCATCTTCCTCCATAATCCTTCACGAAGAATCCGAGATTTTTCTCACTTTCAGTTTCTCCCAAATCATATATGAACCCTAATATAAGAAGATGAAGTTTCACGACAAACTTTTTTTTTCAACCACGACAAAAATATTAAATGGGTAATCGGGTTTAGGGTCGGGTTTATTATTAATCGGGTTATGGCATTGGGCAATCAATTTTTTTAAACGCTATTTAAGTGACTAAACGTGATTAAGTCAAATTAAATAAAATTGTGGATGATCGATGAACTTATTTGTTTATGGGGAGGATTGATGAGGTAGAAAGTTTGGGGGGACTGGTTGTTGGTTCGTATAGCAAGAGGTCCTGTCATCGTCAAGTTCGAAGTTCGTGAGTTTCTTGTTCGGGAGTCGGAGCTTTAGTTCAAGCGAGGTCGTGATCGAGGATCGTAGTAATCACTGGTTCGAGAAGAAAAATAATCGATGTCTCAAAGTCGTGGCTCTGATACCATGAGAAGTTATGTAATTCGATAATCGGTTTGTCTTATTCATTCATGACCTCAAGGTCTTCTTTATATACAAGTCACGATCACCTACTTCTAAGGACAAAAGAAAATCTAATACAATCGAAATAAGGAAATATGCCAAAAGATAAACATGATCGAGATATATGGAAATATAGCTTAATATTTTTAGCTTGAAATTATGTGATATTAAAAGTGTGATATGTTTTAATTTTGTTAGGGATGATGAAGTTATATCAACTGGTTATTTTATTATTAATTTTCTCTGTAATAAGTATAACTTGTTTTCATCATTAGTATAAACAACACAAAATTAATAAAAGAACAATTTCCCTTTAAGTTGCACAATTATAGTTATAATAAATCATTTACGATGAAGACAAAAGCTTACAAGAATTTGAAGAAACCAACAAAGCAATATATATATATATATATATATATATATATATATATATATATATATATTCCAGCATTATAAACAAGGGTCTCTCCATATGTTTATCCAACAGATAAAAGTGAAACATGATTGGAAATTCCATTGTCCAAAATATTCAAGAGCATCTTTTATAGAAGATTTCTTCGAGAAGTCTGGTAATACATAACATCTTAGCCGATTTCTCATAAAAATCTTCGAACCATAATGGGGAAACTAAATATTTTCAATGAAAGTTGACAGCTAATTAGAATTCTAATTCTCTGTCAAATATCATTAAAAACTTTAATTTTCCGCTTAAGTATTAATTTGGCAGACATCTTCATAGTTTTCTCGAGAAGTCTACTATTGAAATCCAATATATAGTTCTCAGATTTGAAAAACATGTATATCCAAAAATGTTTAAAATAATATCAAAAAAAAAAAAATAGAAAATATACATTTTAAGCTTAATAAGAAATTTATTTTTACAATTTAACATATTTATTTATTTATATCTAAAACATAAAAATTTACTTTATATTATTTCAAACTATATTTTCACAAATAAAATAATAAAACATATAATCACAATGAATTTGAGTTTTTATATTTTGTGTGTTTAAAATACATACAAAACAAATAAATATATAAAAGATTTATAGATTTGTATCTTACTTTTTAGAGAGAAAGATAAACTAAAAAAATACACTTTAAGTTAAAATATTAAGAAAATAATCACATTAAACTGAATTTATGACATTATTCAGATGTAACACACAAAAACATAAATTTGCAAAGCAGAAGTCTGCTAGTGCGTTACAGCTTAGCAGACTACTAGAGCAGTATGAAGTCTTCTACTGAAGTCCTCGTACGAGATACTTCATATCTAAAAAACTTGCATATCTAAAATCATTAAAACAATTTCAAAACAGAGAAAAACTTTAAAATATAGTTTTAAATGGTAAAAAGAAACGAAACAACCACATTAGGTTGAATATATAGTTTTATTCGAATATAATACATGAAATGCACAAAAATATGTATCTAATTTATTTAGATCTCCCTTGTTAGGAGAGGAAGATGAAAACTAAGGAATGGAAAACCTGCAAAAATAAGATTAAGAAGTGAGAAAGATACATGAGATAAAAAGATGAGAAATTGATAGAAAGTTTAGTTTTTTCAAACTCAAGGAGATTAGAGAGAAATTAGAGAGTTTACAAGATAGAGACATTACAATTTTTGTTGAGGCAATTTAAGAGAAAAAGAAGGAATGTGTAAACTATAATGTATAAGGATAACATAATTATAACTAATTAAAAATTGGGGAGAAGATTTCTCAATAATTCTGCTAATGCATTATAGTTTAGCAGATTGCTTCAGAAGTCTTTTAGTGCATTACAGTTTAGCAGATTTCTCAATAAGTTTCCTAACACTAAATTTACTTTGTGTTCTAGAAGAATTTTAAAGAAATCTGCTAGTGCATAATTTCTTGTCAGATTTTCTACCTCTAAACCCTAAAATCAAATAGTTTAACTAGAGACTAACACTTCATTAAATATAAAATCAACTTATAAAATGTAATATATACAAAACTAAACTGTCATAAAAATAAACACTTCGTTAAACATAAAATCAGCAAAACAATATTTTAATATTCTAATATTTAACCCTAAAAATATCAACTTTACTTGAACATATGTAAACTCATGACTTATGGTCTATATTCATTCATCTATATAAATTTTATAATTTTATTTAATTTAAATTTACATGATTTAGAATTATTTATAATTAAATTATTTCATTTTATTTTCCATCAAAAATTTTAAAATTTTATAAATTAATTTTAAAATTAAATATGAGTATATTTCCGAGAAAATTATCGTAGAAACATTTATTGTATCGAGAAGATTTCTCATAGTTATAACCGTAAAGTCTCTATTTTGTATTTAGTCGTTAGAGAATAATTATAATTTCACTATTATTGTAGGTCATTTTTGTATTCGATTAAATTTAAAGTATAAGTTTACATTCAAACTGAAGTATTGAGTTTTTTTAGCAAATAGTGTTTATTCGTTAGAGAATAATATAATTTCACTATTATTGTAGGTCATTTTGTATTCGATTAAATTTGAAGTATAAGTTTACATTCAAACTGAAGTATTGAGTTTTTTTTTAGCAAATTGCCCTTCAATTTGTGTGTATCTTCTTTTTAAAAGACACGTTCAACAGGTATATTGTATGGGAACCGGATGTTAAAAATTCAAATATATCTTACTGTTATAGGGGAAAAAGATACGTTTTCACCACACATGTTTCTAGATGATACATGACTGGACTATATTCATCCATTTTCTAATATCTTCATCATTTTCTTTACTTAAAACATTGAAGTTTATTTACCCAGACAGTTATTCCACTATATATGTTTTCAATTTTGGTTGGCAACAGTGAACGTGTCAAAAGTTTAAAACATAACTCTTGCCTAAGCTACACATATAGGTCAAATTTAATATAAAAAAAGATTCCAAAATCTAACCCTAAAATACAAAAATATTATAAAATATGTTACCAAACCCTAAACCAAAGAATATCATGACTCACATGTGTTAAAAAAAATTCAGTTTTATTAGATCTTCATTTATATCACTTACAAATGTTTATGATTACATATTTTCAATTTTTATGAATGATCTTCATTTATATCATTTACAAATGTTTATGATTACATATTTTCAACTTTTTTCCCATAAAACATTTTTTGATAAAATTTATAAATTATTTTTAAGATATACAATATGAGAAGACTTGCAGGGTGTCTTCTCACAGAAGACTTACAAAATCATATAAGACTTCCCAGTGTTATATTTTATAAAAAACATATTTTTTCTTTCTGTTTGGTCATAAATGGTTGGTTGTAACTTCACTATACTTTTGAGTTATTTTTGCATTTAATTGAAGTTAGTGTATACTTTTGCATTTAAAATCAAGTTTTATGTTATTTTTGGTAAATTCTCCAAAATTAAATAAGTAAATTGATGGAATTTTTTAAAGTTGTATTGATAAATAAATATATATATATATTTTTTTTGTTTAAAATAAAATATTTTTAGCTAACTAAATCACTAATATGGAAACAGTGTGCATAGCATGTCATTGAATACTCTACTTACATTCTATTTGAGTAGTTTCTAAATTTACATTAGTGGATACAATTATCTATTTTTATTTCATAGTTCATTTCATAAAATAATTATACTAATAATTAAGTAACTGTTAGTTTATATTTTTAATATTATGTTTATGTATGATTTTATGTCTTCATAAATATCTTTATAGGCTATCAATTATAATAAGGGAATTTTGCAAATATGACATAAAATTTGAAGTCAAATGCAAAAGTAATTTTTTTTTTGTTTACTGGAATTTTAATTTGTCATATTCACCCTAGAAGTTCAAGTTATTAACAAAAATACAGTTATTTTCTGTCTTTTTCAAAATAGTTGTGTTATTCTATCATCATTATCTTCCTCTTTTAGTTACAACATTGCCAATTTCATCAATATTTCAACCACCACGAACAACCAATATTAAGCTCTAAATGCACCTAAACTTGACATCTAAATCTTCGTATCCTTGTTTTTTACTCACACAAACCATTTCCCTTTCACTTTCTCTCTCATTTCATTCCAAAATCCAAAATTTTTATTTCAGAACTTATAAGCTTATTTGAGTTACTCAATCATGTTTTTGGTCAAGAATGAGTGGGTAACTTTCGTTTAGAAGTTTTGTGTTCTTGGAGTAACTAAACATGAATCTTACCCGATATAAGAATGATGTTTGATTTTTTTTCAGATCTGTTTCACGAAGAAGACTTCTAGAGTGAATCATGCTAAATTAATTTTGTAGTTGACTATTTTGTGTGTACTTCGTAGAAGACTTCTCTTCTAACCTTTCTTTGTAACCAAAAAATATAGATAAAACTTCTATAGAAGTCATCTCTAATAAGCAGATTAGTTTTTCAGCTGGCCAAAGTATTCCAGATATTTGATTTTCCAAAATAGACTTCCGAAAAAGTCTTCTTGGGAAACCTTCTATAGTAGTCTTCTTACCATCACATTAAGTCTTCGAAGTGTCGAAAAAAGTCTGTGTGGGTTAGTTTTGCAATTGACAATAAATAATTAACATTTAGTATTAATCAGAAGACTTTATTTCGAAGTCTTCCTTGGTTTTATTTTGATATTCCGGTAAAACATGTTGTTTTGAAAGAAGTGTTTTCTTAAAAACTCAAACATGGTCAATTGCAAAACTAATCTACATAAACTTTTTGCGACACTTCGAAGACTTCTATAGAAAAGTGAAATATCTGCAAAATTCAGTCAATTGCAAAACTAACATGCTTATTAGAAAGATTTATCTGGTATTATCGAGAAATTAAAAAAAAAAAAAAAGTAAGCCAACATTTACAAATGAAGACTTCTCTAGAAGTCTGCTCTATAAAACTTTGAAATTAAAAAGTTTGTAGTTTGGAATGAAATGAGATAGAAGGTAAAAGAGAAATTGTTTGTGCATGTAAGAAATACTAGAGTTTGACCATGCGCCCGCATAGGTATTTATTTTTTGTTCTTATATATTCTAATGTTTGATAATTTTACCAGCTTGATTTTTTTTTGCGTTCATGTTGTAGATTAATATGTTATTTATTTTTGATATTTGTGTGTCTTGTTCAATGCGTTTAGCTTCCGAATTATAAGAAATTTTGTTTTTTTCGTTCTGCGAGCTTCTATTCAATTTATTTTGATATATCAAACAATAAATGTAAATATTGTAAATTTAAATATACTTTTAAGATTTATGAAATTATTTTCTAAACATTTTGATTTAAATTTATATATAAAGCTCATATAGAGTTTAAATAAATACATGTATAGAGCTTGATATCCGCGCCGGTGCGGCTGTTTGTTTTAACTTGTATAATCATTGTTATCTTATAAACCATTGGTAGTTACTATATTTTATTAATTGTGATCAAACGTTATAGATTATTGTTTGATTATTATCGTATTGAATGTATTTGTATCACGAATAAATGATTACTAATACATCCAAGCACTAATATTTTTTTGTTTCTACTAATTTTATATTGTGCTCAAACCCTAATATTTAACTCTCAATAACATTTTTAAGTTTTTGTCACCAAAATATCTTCAAAAATTATTTAAAATATTTGAGAGAATATTATTAAAGGCATGTGATATATTTTTGATCAAAGTGGGATAAGATTAATAAAAAACCTTAAAGATAGCACCGGAACGTCACCGGAACCTCACAAAGCTACCGGATAGATAAGTGATCATGCAAGTTTTGAAAACAGAATATGAATATAGCGTTAATAAGATTGTTATGGTTAGTTATGATTATTGCTTTAAAATAGGAAAATATTTTGGAATTTTATTGATTTTAATTATGTACGTACTGAATTATTAGTTTAGATTTGGTGCACCGAAAATATCTTTTTTATACAAACTGACCAAATAAAATATTATAAATATATTTTGCATATTATACAAACAATACAGTTGTTCATACAAAATAGTTTCTACATAGTTTGAAGAACAACAGAAAATTAGAAAAATGTATTACACAAACCATACAACTGTTCACAAGAATAGTTTGTAAATTATTTGAAGAACAATCAAAAATCAAACAAAAAAAGAACAATTTATTAAAATAATACTTAGATGATAAAAAGTTCATGTATAATCACATACTTGAATGATCATGATTTGGTTGAATTATCATGATATGTATTGGATCGATTTTGTGGTAGGTGTCGCACAATTGGTATATAATCGTAGACTCGTAGTTAAATGAATTTTGATAAATTTGGATTTACTTTGGCAGACAATACCAACCATTACTAACCGCTAAATAATTGGTTTTCAGCACGTTAGTTTACGTTGGTCTTTGTTTAATATGTGGCTTAAATTTAGCTGGTTTATTAATATTCTAACATCTTGATATTAAAGATCAGTGACATTCAATTGTAATTGTTAAGGAAAATTTATGGTTAAATACTATTTGTATTTCAATTTTAATAGTTTAGATAGATGACTATGAAGATATAGATCTGGATTTAAGGTGCATTTGGAACTTAAAATTGATTATTTATAGTGGTTGATGTATTGAAACTGAGTTATCCTCTGTTTATCATTTGAGTATCATTTAAAAAGATGTAACATTATATTTTGTATTAGTTACATTTTAATCTTACTGAGTTGCCAACACTTCTTTACGTTACTTATGTGGCAACTTTATAATTAGTTTTGACAAACTTGGACCAACTTTTTATCCTCTAAATTTGTTAACGAGAGATAAAGTAATTGCTCATCTATCTTTATGGCTAGCAATTTATCAAAAAAAATTGCCAGCACTAAAAAGTATTTTTACACAGCTTGGTAAGATTTATATTTACGAACCACTGCCATATCCCTTATACTGAACCATAATATTAATTTTATGTTGATATAAGTCATGAAGAAATTTCAAAAAGAAGTCATGAAAAAATTCATAATACAACATTGTTCTGTTGTAAATTTTGTACTAAACTACCATATCTCTTATACTAAACTATTATAATAGTTGTCTGCATTGTTTTGTTAAGTTATAAGTTGTAATGCTCAAAACAAATTTGTTTCTAACTGTTTTATTATTCTGTAAGTTCTAATGTCATGTACAGAACAATATTTTTTTGGTTGAATTGCCTGTCAGTGCATGTCCAAAACATATATGCATGTCCAAAACATGTATGTTTAAATATAAGGATGATGGTGCAACGCCAAAACATGTATACATGTAGTTGGTTCATCAATTTTTGTTAATTATTCAACTATTTTTTATACTGGACTAGATAAAAATAATGGTCTCTCGATTTATTAGAAGATAATTAATTTTTATTAACTTAATGAGAAAATGTATACCAAGTAAAAAATCAATATACGTGACATACAAAATTGACTTCAATTTTGTATTTGGCTATTTGGCAATATACAACTCATATGTATTAAATAAAAATATCTTTCTTACTATCTTTGTGCCAAATTATATATAATTCAAAAGATATATTGTCATAACTAGATCCTAAAATGTAAGAAAAAAAATCAGTACATTTATGGCAAATATGAAAGTATATATATTCCAAAGATATTATTCTTTGGAGAAACTATATCAAACATTATACATTATGTTTGGTTTAGTACTTTGAAAGATGAGATCTATTTTTGTAACCTATATTTAGGTTTAACTATAAAACTAGATCATGACCCGCCCGAACGGGCGGGCTTTTTATTGTTTTGCAAATTCAGATTGTGTTTTTTTTATTGTAACGTAAGTTTTGCTATAAAACTTGTGTTTCGAATTTTTTGTATATTATGAAGCTAAATTATTGAAAATAATTATACATAATTTCTTAGTGAGTTTTATTTTATTTTGACATCTAATATATTTTCTGTAATGGTTCAAAACAATCTGTTATTTATATTGATGAATTGTCGGGTGATATTGTCCAGAAGCGGCTACAACTTGAAAAGTGTCAATAGTTTTCCACTCTCCAACTGGTAAGTCGCGCTGAAGACGGAAAATTTGATTCCTTTTGTAAGATGCTGCAATCTTTACACCGTACATAACAACAACAACTAAATTAGATGATGAATACTATAAGATGATTATTGTATTCTTGTTCGTTTGGTATAGTCGACTGGTTGAAAATAATTTTGTGTATATATTCTAAAATTGGATCTGATCTCAGTATCGTTATAAGACACAATCAACAGTCATAATATAATCAAAGTATATAGTTTGTGTATATAACAGTCATCGCTAGAATATTAAAATTGGAGCATGTATAATGTATTCTTGTTAGTTTGTTATAGTTGACTGGTTGAAAATAATTTTGTGTATATATTCTAAAATTGGATCTGATTTTAGTATTGTTATAAGACACAGTCAACAGTCATAATATAATCAAAGTGTATAGTTTGTGTATATAAGAGTCCATAATCACACATAAGATGACTGATAAATTAGACAGAAAAGTGTATAGTTTGTGTATATAACAGTCCAAATATATATGATTTAGTATGTATGATAATTATTAATATAATGACCACATGCTTGTCTAGTATGTGGTCATTATCTTAATAAGATGCATTTAGTATGTATATTTGGTATGTAATATTTGGTATGTATATATGATTTAGTATGTATATTTGGTATGTAATAACTACCACATTTAATAAGATGCATTTAGTATGTAATAACTACAGGTTCGTCTAATATAAGTTATGGTACGGTAGGTTAAATATGAAATAAATAGATTAGGCGTTAGTTAAGTTAAGGCATTTAATAAGATATTAGATTCTGACCCGCCCTTCAAAAGGGCGGGTATATTTTTGTTGAAAAATTATTTAACATAATGAAAATTATGATTTTTGATAAACTATATATTTTGAGATTTTTATGAAAATTATATTAATTTTATATGACTTATTTTTGTTATTTAAAATATAATTAAATTTTTGAAAACTTGAGATAATTCTGACCCGTATTATGATTTTGTTTATTTAAAACGTTGTTAAACTTATTTCACAGTAATTTTATTATTATTATTTTAAATTAAATAGATTGTTTTCATTTTTAACATGTTTAATATTGATTTTTGTTTGTAATCATATTACAACATTTAACAATAAGAAGTCACCACATATTTCTTTTTTATATTTTTTAGATATTTAATTTTTATATTTGTGTTTTTAGTTATTTATGTATTTCATTGTATAATATATATATTAAATGATTAATTATATTGAAATTTTCATTCAGAATCTATTTATATAATTTAATTTTCTGACTTTATATTTTCTGAGCGTAAATACATATAATAAAACACGTTAAAATGATTGCGAACTTTTTTTTTTGTAAACTAAATGATTGCGAAATTTTTAGAACTCATTTATGAAATCCTCACAGAAGCCATAATATTCTACTCATAGAGGGCTTGTATTGATATAATTGAAGATATGGTTCCAGTTGTTTTGAAAAAAAACGTTATGGTTCGTATATGTTACTTCACACTTTTAAATAGTATTGATGCAACTGTTTATTTTATTTTGTATATATGAAAGTAGTTTTCTGAAAAAAAAATATGGAAGTGATGGGTCCCGATATTATAGGAAGGAAATGAGAAGTTATAGAATACCATAGTCGTTCTTGGTAATATATCAAATGGCAACTGTTAATTTATTAATTAAAGTAGTTCCAGATTTAAAAAAAATGTTAAGTTGGACATAACTCATATCAATTGGACATGTTGAAGAATTAATAGTATTGATATATGAGGTCCATATTAAAAATTCCACCTAGCAAAAGTCACTATGTTTCTGTTTTAATAAGATAGATACAACAACACATTGATTATATTAGTACGAGTTTTTACAAGAAACACTTTTGCAAACTATGTATGATTTAGTACTTTGAAGTATGGGTGTTCAATTCAGTAAAAATCAAATCGAAATAGAGAAAGTGATTTGGATTTGGTAATACTATAAATTTAAATAGATGTTATTTTTAAAAACAGTGGTACATAAATATGGTTCAATATATTAATCGACCAAACCAAATAAACGGATTAATTAAAATATAGTAATATAATATGTGTATTTTATTTTATTGATATGATCTTGATATTTAAGAAATTAATTTGAATAATTTGTTATTTTTAAGTAAAGACTTTCCATTGACATACATTTGTGCTAAAATTTAGTTATTTAATAATAACATATATATTATTTGAAAATTTTAAAAGTTTAGATATGTTTTTTATGATGAAATAATCGAATATGAATTAAACATATTGTGAAATGTTGTGTATGAAATAACCGTTTTAAGACATACTAGGATGTGCGGGTATTAATTTTTACATTTTTATACATCGATATTCATTTTTAATAATTAGTGCTATACAATGTTGTAATGTAATATAACTAATTATATTCAAAAGATCTGGATCGAATCGGGTAATATAGTTATTTTGATACACTATCCGGACCCGTTTTAGGCATATTGGTTATTTAGATACTTTAGGTTTTTATACATCAAAACCAAACTTATCCAGATCTGAAAGGATCCAACTCAAAACCCATACATAAATTTATAATATTGAAACAGACCTAATTTAAAACAAAAAAAACAATACTCGAAAGGAACAACTTGTACCTAAATTAATAACCAATTTTCATGCTTAATTGATTTTAATAAAAAAAATTATTTCTATGTGTTCGGCTGAATTAAGTGAAAATTTAAGTGACAGTAAAAATAGCACATTTTTATTATTTTAATTTTAAGTTATTATTTTGTTCACAAAAATGTCTTTGAATTATATTTTTGACTACGTAATTTTCAACGAATTGAAACTAAAATAAAAAGATGTTTTAATAAAACAAATTAAACCGAATTCTTTTAACCATATATAAAATCTAATTATTTATATTTTTGATTTTATAATTGGCACCAGTTTATATTGATTAATTAATAAATAAAAAATTCACTATTATTATTGTGGTAATATAATTAATGATGTGAATTATTGTTAAAGTAATATAATTAATGAAATTGTTAAACTAATTAAAATATAGAAATACAATTAATGTAATATTGGTATCCACGTTTCCAAATAATTTTAGTTTAGACAACTATTCATGTTTCCAAACAATTTCAACGAATACTACAGTTTTAATAATATAGATGACACCATTCAGTTATGAATTTTATGTTACAATATATAGATGGAAATATCATTACCAAAATTCTAACTCGTAACCAGGCCCGGCTCATATGCATGATGGACCATGTACGTCAGTTGTACATCACTTGGTTTTTGAGGGCCTTTTTTCTCTAAAAATGGACCTTAAATATAAAGGAAATTTTTGGTAAAAAAAATGGACACTGCTGGTAACCATTAAAGAAATATGCATGAAAATGAATAAATTAGAAAAAATATATTTATTTTTTATTTTGATAAAGAATAATTGTAGTCTATTATTTTTAAAATGTTAAGAAATGTAAATGAATCATAGATAAAAAATATTCCTTGTAGATGATGCAAATTGTAAGCAATTCACTATTTTTCTCATTCCATTGGTCACAATTTAGAGCCTAAATAAAAATATTCTCCATTGGAAATTAATCCCAAACGAAAAAAAAGTTTTTATTTTATTTTTGGTAAACATCCATACTAGGAATGGCAAAAGAACCTGCGGCCCGCGGGCCGAGCCCAAAATAACTTGTGGTGGGGCGGGTTTGGGCCGTGATTTTGTCAACCCGCATTGTAGCGGGCCTCGCGGTACAAGACTTTTGCGGTATGGGCTTTTCGCGGTTTGGGCCCAAGAAGACCGCGGGTTAACCTAGTGTCCCGCAGCTTCTTCTCTCCTCATTTCGCTGCCGCCTGAAAAAGAAAAGAGAGAGATAGCGTGAGTGAGAGAGTGAGAGAGACGAGTCGGCACCGAGTGAAAGGGAGCTCCGGCGACGGCGAGAAGCTCCGATACTCTTATCTCGGGTTGTCAACTTCACAGATCAAGCTTGCATGTTCCGGAGAGAAGTTCTTGTTTCAAACTGTCAAAGAACTCCGTTTCCACCGTAAATCAAGATCCATCTCCGGCGAAGGCTTCTTCTGCGACGGTGACGACATGCATCTCACAGGTAATGAAAGATCGTTTTTATCTATGTAGTTACTCGTTTTTATCTGATGCTAAAGTAAAAGCTTATATGACATGTTCTATTTGTTTGTTATTATGTAGATTCTGAACCAGAAAGCTACATTGTAGAGATGAAACTGGTAAGTTTTTTGTTCTTGGCGTTGAGATCATATTTTTTTCTCGGATTGTACTCTAACAGTTTTATTTGTTTGCACTTTTCAGGTGGTGAAATGTGGATGGTGTGACACCATTGGTGTCTATTAGGTTAGTTAAAACCAGTGTCCTAATGTGTTTTGTTTATGTTTTTGTTCTTGTTTTGTATTTGTCTCTGTTATGTTCAGTATCTGATTAGTGTTTTGTTTTTGCAGGTGAAAAGAATATATGATTGTAAACAAGTAGGCGGATGGTGGCGACGGTAAAAGCTGCTGTAGGCTCAAAACGATAGAGAAGGTGTTCACTTGATGTATGTTTTGGTCGTACACCAGCTTGGACCGTCGCCACCACCTGCCTCCTTGTTTAGTGAAAAAGATTTCAACACCGAGCTGCAAAGATCACCGAGCTGCAAAGATTGTAAGGTGTTACCACTCTGAAACTTTAAGCTTCTTGAATTATATAATAGGTTGATCCTTATTTGATGTCATTTTTTTTTTCTCTGATATGTCTTTTCTTTTTGTAGGTGAAGAAGGAGGAAGCTCGTAATGACCGTGAAGGCTGGTGTAGGCTCAAAACGATATAGCATGTTAGTTAAGCTTCATGTTAACTTGATGTATGTGTTGAGCGCACACCAGCTTGTCCGGTTATTACAAGCTGACACCTCCTTGTTCAAGAGAAGAAAATACAAAAGAGATTTGAAAGCTGTGTAAGTTGTCTATAATTCTTAGTTTCATTTAAACTATCCTTGATTCACTCTCTGATTTGTGTTTTTATTTTGTATATGTCGAGATGATGAGTGATGGTGAACAAGGAAGGAGACTTATGGAGTTATGGTGAGCAAGGAGATGATGAGTGATGGTGAACAAGGAAGGAGGAGACCAGTACATACAGCAGCTGCTCCAGTATAGCCGCTTTAAGGACCTCAGGTTAGTAAGCTCTTTGTCTCTTAAACGTGTACGTGTGTTAGATAGATAGAACAATCTTGTTTAGCTGGATTTGCTTAGGTTATCGGATCACTGTCTTGTTGAGCATAGATAGATAGAACACACTCTTGTTTAGCTGGCTTGCATAGTTTTGCTGTGATCACTGCATTTGTTTGTCACTTGATGTATATAGGAATGTATATCGTAGTAGAAAGTGATTGGTTTTGGTGCTTGTCCTCAAGCAAGTTTAAATAAAATATTATCTAAATTTTAAAAACCCTAATAGGCTAAGTTTTAATTATATTATAATTAATTTAAAACTTTCCAAAATATTAAAAACCCTAATAGGCTAATAGTCCCACGTTCACACGACTTCATCTCCAAAAAAAAAACCTAACGCAAAACTTCAGAGAGACAGAGACCATGGGATCAAGGAGCGATTCAGAAGAGCAGTTCACGATGGATACTAACTACACTCCACCATCAACATTGGACTTCGCGAGTCAAGCTACTCTAGATGCTATTGCTGCGCTTGAAGGGAGCTCTGATCCAAGGGGAGAAGGTGGTGTAACTTCTAATGCTATTGGTGCAAAGATGCAAGCAAGCAAAAGAAAGGTGATGAGCCTTGACGATGAGATTGATGATTCTGATGTTGAAATCACTCCACCACCCCAAAAAAACATGGCTCGCAGAAAGAGCAGATTTGGAACAGCCACGGGGAAACCCATGTTGCAGTCCACAATAGATGGTGGCATAGGCTCGTCCTCACAGGCGTGTAGAAAGAAGAAGCCTGTACCTGTGAAATCAGTGATTCGGGGAGGGAGAAGGAAGCCATTGACTCAGTCGCAAAAGGGCAAAGCCAAGGCTACCACTCCGCAAAAGAAGAAGAAGGTCGAGGAGATACCAGACTTTGATGACTCATTGGAGGAAGAGGAGTTGGATGAAGAAGAAGAGTTGAATGAAGAAGAAATCGAAATGGACAATAGGCAAATATCAGATGTGTGGCCTGATTTCACGGTGGTCCACAAACCGAATGGGACGATGAAAGCTCAATGCAATCATTGCAGGAATGAGTATGCTTGGCATTCCCACTCGCATGGAACCAGTAGGCTGAGAAGGCATCGTTTTAGATGTAAGGTGTATCAAAGGAAAAATAGAAATCAGCAGAAGATCAATTTCGAGGGGAAGCTACACTCTGGCAAGTATGATCATACCGTCTTTCAGCAGATGGTAGCTAAGACGATAGTCCAGCATGATCTACCATACTCGTACGTAGAGTATGAGAAAGTGCGAGAAACTTGGACGTATTTGAATCCTGATGTGCAGACCATTTGTCGAAACACGGCTAGATCAGATGTATATCGACTATATGAAAGCGAGAGAGACGCATTGAGGAGAGACTTAGCTACACTTCCTGGTCGAGTATCATTGACATCTGACTTGTGGACGTCAATAAAACGTGAAGGGTACATGTGTGTGACTGCACATTACATTGATCGGAACTGGAAGTTGAACAGCAAGATCATCACGTTTTGTGCTCTAGCGCCACCACACACTGGTATGAATGTTGCTATGCAGCTTCTTGAGTCGATGAAAGAGTGGGGAATTGAAATTTTTTTTTTCTCAGTCACATTGGATAATGCTACAAGTAATGACTCGATGCAAGATATTGTGAAGTCCCAGCTAATGTTGACTGATGACTTGGTGTGTGGAGGAGAATTTTTCCATGTAAGATGTGCAGCTCACATACTTAACCTTATAGTGCAAGATGGGTTAAAGGTTATTAAAGGCGCTTTGCACAAAGTAAGAGAGAGTGTGAAGTATGTGTTATCATCTACATCGCGGGAGGTGTTGTTCGGAAAAGCAGTGGTTGCTGCGAATGTAAAAGAAACTCGGGGGCTGATATTGGATGTCTCGACCAGATGGAACTCCACTTACTATATGCTGCAAATTGCAGTAAATTACCGTAAGGCATTTGAGAAGTTTGAGTCATTTGACAAGCGAGGTTTTACAATGGCGCCCACAGCTGAAGAATGGACAAGAGCAAGTAATATCTGCAATTTTCTGGGGCCGTTTGCTGTGATCACAAAGATGATGTCTGGCACTAATTACCCGACATCTAATTTGTATTTCTATCAAGTCTGGATGATCCATAATTGGCTCCGGAATAATGAGGAAAGCGATGATGAGGTTGTCAGATTCATGGTGCCACCAATGAAGGAGAAGTTTGACAAATATTGGGATGATGTCAGTGGTCTTTTTGCAATGGCAGCAGTCTTTGATCCGCGATTTAAGCTATCAATTGTTGACCATTGTTTAGGGAAGCTTGACATGAGAACAAAAGATGTTAAGGTGAAGAACTTGCGTGAGAGGCTCAGCATTCTCTTTGAGTCTTATGACAAAAAATCGAAGGCAAACTCCCCTTCTACGGAGCCACGTGAGACGGTTCCACCCAAAACATGTGAGCCACTGTCCACTGAAATGTTTGAGAACTACACTGTGAGTGTTCCTTTTACAAGTAACTAGTATGTTTATTATTTTTCATAATTGCAGGTCTTAGATATTTTTCTAAAAACTTTTATAGGATTTTTTTACATTTCGCAAAGTCAGTGGTGTTGGGAGTGGGAAGACACCTCTAGAAGCATATCTTGATGAACCACCATTGGAAGTTTCCAATTTTAAGAGCTTGAATATTCTTGACTTCTGGAAAGATAATGCTCATCGCTATGGTGATTTGGCTGGTATGGCTTGTGATCTATTAAGTATTCCAATCACAACAGTTGCTTCCAAGTCTTCTTTCAGTATTGGATCAAGAGTCCTCAACAAATACAGGAGCCGTCTACTCCCAAAAAATGTGCAGGCTCTGATATGCACTAGGAATTGGATCAGGGGATATGAATAATATCAAAATGGTAATTAATCTAGATTATCAAGCATATATATTTTTTTTATGAATCAAAATGGCTTTTACTAACTTCAATATTAATACTTGCAGAAGAAGAAGTATTTGGTGAAGAAGATAAACCCCCATCAATTGAATCAGCTGTTGGAGATGAAGTGGAAGTTGCAAAAGTGTGATTTGAGTTGTTGTTTATTTGACTTACTGTTTCTTTTCATTTGGTGTTTTCAGTTGCTGTTTTTTTAATGACATTGTTTTAGTACTAGCAGCTTTGAATTGGTGTTAGGTTTTAATTTTATAAACTCAGAAAACAATAGCATTTGGTTTTTTATGAAATTATGAGTTATGTTTTCATTGCTTCAAAAATAATTGTGTCTTGACTATATTTGTTACTAGGGAAAATATTTGATACGGTGCATTATGTTTTATATTCATGGGAGTCAAGAAAATATTAAATTTAGTTCATATTAGATACGGTGTGGGAGTTAGATACAAGTTAGAAAGTTTTGTTTGATCATTTACAGCCTCTTACGAACTTATGTCCAAACATATTGCTGCAGAAATGGCAAAAGAACTTGCGGTCCGCGGGCCGAGCCCAAAACAATGCAGATTGAAGATAGCCCGCGGGACAGCCCGTTTGGTTCAAGACTTTAGGCGGGACGGGATTGGGCCGGGGTTTAGGAGTACCGCAGCCCGCGCGGGACTGGACCGCAATGTACCGCAACTCGATGAGCCCGCTGCGGTTCGGGACGGGACGGGACGGGACGACCTGTTTGACATTCCTAATCCATACACCCCAAAAAAATAAATTTTAGTAAGAAAATTGTAAATTAGGAAAACATAAATAATTATTGAAAGAAAAAAAAAAGAGAGAGAGGAAGAAGATGGGAACATAGAGGAGATCGCCAAAGATCCAACCATTCAATTCCAAAACATGGCGGCTTATAGCAATGAAGAAGGCATAACAGTTACTACACGTACCCTTCTCTCTCTCTCTCTCTGTAACGTACGTGTCCTCTCAAATCGGGTCGGGTCCTATCTTCAATGCGAATACGTTCCTCATTCTTCTCTATCTTCCTCCGTTCCTCCTCTTCTTCTCGTTTCTCCTCCTCTCTCTCCTCCGCTATGTCTCCAGGCGCTAATGGTGATCTGATGAAATCTAGGGTTACGGTCGTGGGCAGTGGCAATTGGGGAAGCGTTGCTGCTAAGCTCATCGCTTCTAATGCCCTCAAGCTTCCTTCTTTCCATGGTATTAAAATTGGAATCTTTGACAAAGTTTAATTAATCTTTTTTTTTTTGATTAAAAAAACCAAATACGTTTCAGATGAAGTGAGGATGTGGGTGTTTGAGGAAGTTCTCCCAAATGGTGAGAAGCTCACTGATGTAATCAACAAGACCAATGTAAGCAAATAAAAACAAAAAAGGAATGATCTTGTTCTTGTTCTGTTCTTGATCGGTTCTGTAGTTAATTTCTTGTTTTCTTGATTAGGAAAATGTCAAGTATCTCCCTGGGATTAAGTTAGGAAGAAATGTTGTTGCAGATCCTGTCCTTGAAAACGCAGGTCAGTGATAAATGAGCTTTTACCCCCTTTATTACACGATGTTATGTTCTATTTACATATTCTTGAAATCTGATGCAGTGAAGGAAGCAAACATGTTGGTTTTTGTTACACCGCATCAATTCATGGGTGGTATATGCAAGAAGCTTAAGGGAAAGGTAACAGGTGAGGTTGAGGCTATATCTCTTGTTAAAGGGATGGAAGTCAAGAAGGAAGGTCCCTGCATGATCTCTACTCTCATCTCCAAGGAACTTGGTATCAACTGTTGTGTTCTTATGGGCGCTAACATCGCCAACGAGGTTTCTTTTTTTACATCATCCTTTACACGATCCAATTGCATTATTCGTTGTGTGTGACTAATATTGTAGTAACATGCAGATTGCTGTGGAGAAGTTTAGCGAAGCAACGGTTGGTTACAGAGAGAGTAAAGAAATAGCTGACACTTGGGTTCAGTTGTTTAGTACTCCCTATTTTATGGTTACACCGGTAAGAAACTTTCATTCTTCTCCTAGTGTCATGACATTCTCGGTTGTTGAAGGGCGGTAACAACTGTAAGGCTTTGTGTTAAGGTTCATGATGTTGAAGGAGTAGAGTTGTGTGGGACCTTGAAGAATGTTGTGGCTATTGCAGCGGGTTTCGTTGATGGTTTGGATATGGGTAATAACACAAAGGTAAGTAGTAGTACTTCAAACTCAAGTTTTTAGAGATCTCAAGGTATTTGCTTTTTAAAACAACTCTCTCTATCTAGGCTGCAATCATGAGGATTGGTTTGAGAGAGATGAGAGCACTCTCGAAGCTTCTGTTTCCATCTGTTAAAGACAGTACTTTCTTCGAGAGCTGTGGTGTAGCAGATGTCATAACAACTTGCTGTAATTATCTTTTTGTTGTTTTCGTTCATTGTAAAAGTGATTGCTCTTTTGACTTACTCGTTCACTGACTATTACAGTAGGAGGAAGAAACAGAAGAGTAGCAGAAGCATTTGCCCAAAGTGGAGGAAAAAGGTTTGTTAATCAAATCGTCAGTTTAACTACTTTTGTAGTTAGTGTTTTGATTGTTTTTTTGTGGTGTAAACAACTCAGGTCTTTTGATGAGCTTGAAGCAGAGATGCTACAAGGGCAAAAGCTACAGGTAAACACCAAATATTCTAAAGAAGAACCTTTTACTCTTTAGTTTAATCCTAAATATGGAAGCGGTTTCTCTTTATTGAAGGGTGTTTCCACGGCAAGAGAGGTCTACGAGGTCTTGAACCACTGTGGATGGATGGAGATGTTTCCGCTGTTTTCAACGGTTCACCAAATCTGCACAGGTCGTCTTAAACCTGAAGCCATTGTTCATTACCGTGACCACAAAGCCTGATGATCACTCTTGATGGTCCCATTCATCTGCAATGAATATTTCTGTGTTGATGTAGAAGTTTAACGTTTTTGTTTCTTTGAGAATGTTTTCTGGTGAGTTGGACCTTCTAGCTGGTTTAGAGGATCCTGTTCATTCAAAGTTTTTGGTCCAATTGAAATTTAATTTGCTTGGATCGAACACGAACACAATCATGTGCTCAATGTTGTAATCACTGAGTACTGAATTCGTTTATTAAATTTGAAAGATTCACGAACAATCGTTTCTAAGTCCTTTGTAAGAAAAAAAGCTGTTCATAAGCTCTCCATCATGTGTTCTATGTATGTCTGTTGCACAAATCATCTAAGCTGTCATTTAACAGTGATGCTTTTTCTTTATGCTATAGCAGCAGAACTGGACCAAACTTTTTTTTTGGGTTACTATAGGGATCAAGTAGCAGGGCTCGTCCCAAGAAGAGTGGATTCCGCACAATGTTGACTAGCTGACCAACATGCAGCAGCAAGTTAAGAAACTCCACATCCACATGCGCATGCATAACAAAGTTATTGGTTTCTCTATACAAACTTTCGGCTTTTAATATTTGAGAGTTTAACTAATTTTAGAATATTTAGTTCCAGAATCCTACAAATAGGACCAAAGGGTTTTTTTTTTTGAAGTTAAGAGTTTGATTGTAGTGAAATCTTCATTTTGAGTTATGTTATTTGTCGTGGGAGTGAAGCATTGTAAATAATTTGACAATTAATCATAGCCGTCACCATGTCAACGTTATTGTATTTATCCCCAACTTGATAATGAAAAATCGACCGACTCCAAATCTTTAGTTCAATTGGTTAACTTAAAACATATAATAAACACTAAGATGCGTGAATGAGTTCGGAAAATAGCTCCATGCACATATAATGCATCTCTTGACTTTGAATCCCACAATGTGAACCATCTTTAGTTCTTGACTTATATTTATATATTGCATGTTATGTTAGTCTCCTAATTGGTATGTTAACCACTATAAACTACAACTTGGTCTTATAGTCAAATCCAAAACCACGACTCATTATCACTAAGTCTTCTCCCGCTTTCGTTATAAATAGTTCGAAACCCTAAGGTAGTTTCAACCACAAAACACCTCAATAACAAATCAAAACCACCAAAGTTATAATGTCTTCTCGACAATCGGTGAGGCATCCAAGTCACAACCATCCATTGCGCAGTCACAAATGCGAAGCAAAAGACGAAATCATCTGTTCAGGTTGCGATCTCGATCTGATTGGTGCAGCTTTCAAATGCTCAAAATCATCAGACTGCGATTACTTCTTGCACAAGTCATGTTTTGCTCTTCCACGTGAAACCAACCACAAATCGCACCAGCCCCACTGTTTAACTTTACTCTATTCCCCAAAGTCAACGTATACGTGTCAGGCCTGCGGTGAGTACGGGTCAAGTTTCACCTACAACTGTTCGATCTGTCAGTACGATGTACATGTCGGTTGTGTTTCAATGCCTGAAACCGTGAAGCGTGAAGATCACGCGCATCCACTCACTCTTCTTTACAGTTCTCCTTATACCGAACCCGGTTTAGTTTTCACCTGCGATGTTTGTAAAGAAACCGTACCGGATAATCTCTGGGCGTACTACTGCATGGAATGTGATTACGGTACACATTTACACTCATGTGCGAGCGAGGAAGAAGAGGCAAAGAAAGGAGAAGGAAGCAAAAGCTCGGCGAATCAAGAGTTAGCTGCAATGCTCGAAGCTCAAAGAGAGATGGAGAATATGCAGATTGAGATTCATTTGGCCATGCAGAGTGCTTTGTTCGCGAAAAAAGCGAATAAGGCAGCTATCAGTTATATCTAGTTTTAAGAGTTTGTGATCCATTTGGTATTATCTTCACTTTTTCAATTTACTCGTAATTTTGAATTTTTTTTTACTTGCTGTTTGCTTTTCCTTGATTTCGTGTTTCCAAGCTTTCATGTTCTTGTCCTTTTTATTTGTAATTGTTATCTGAAATTAATAAAAGCGAAAAGTGTTGTTGCTTCCTCAACCCTTGGCCATGTGATATAAACATGTGATATCTTTTTCATACACTTACATATCTATAGAAACTAAAACACTGTATAAACCTTTGCTCAAAAAAAAAAAAACACACTATATAAACCATGCCATGATGATAATCTAATATTTCGAAATCATTAATTTAAAGTTAGGAGTTTCATTAGAGGGCTATATTCCATTTCCAGTTTTATACAACTCTGCCTTAAGAGTCAAAAAGCATCTGTAACTCTCCAACGTTGTAGTTTTTACCCTCCATCTTGAAACTGATATTTGAATTTCAAGAATCTTTAGTTTCGGATGGTTAGAACTTTGCTATACATAATAAAAATTCAGATGTAACAAAAATTAAATAAAAAAACACCTTAATAATTATTCAACAAAATAAGAACACAACTTTGCTATATATCATTTCATGTACTTGTATATAAAGCACCATCATGTACATTGTTCATTAAGTTAATGAGAATATGAGTTTAAGTTCTTGAGCCCCTCTCACACCTTAATAATTATCCAACAAAAAAAATTGAATTCCAAGCATTTTTTCCTTGTAGAATAAATCTCATTTTCCTGTAAAGTAACTGCCATGACAAGTTAAGTCTGTTGTTTACATCTCATTTCACAAGAATAGTTACCGGAGCATGAGAACTGAAGCAAATAAAACATGAAGTGAACATTGTTGGCTAAAGGACAAAGCCTGAAAAGCATATGTCTTTATAACAAAATAAAACATATGAACAAGAGAAGCTCATTAAATCTACTACCAAAGCTTGGGCCGGGAGTGTTATCAGAGATTAGTTGGACAAATTCACTTGGATGAATCTACTGTTGAGATTATCCTCTGAAGTTGCCTTGAAACGTGAGTCACATCTTCAACAGTCTGCAGTATAGTGCAGTATGATTTGTTCATGATTAGGCATTGTCTCCAAGAAATACTTGATCTTCTTACTCTGGCTCCCCATGTTACCATAGTATCACCAAACCTACATATCTTTAAAATCTTCACCCTACTTGACGATAGGCAACTAAAAATCTCCTATTCCTGAACAAAAAGTTTGCACGAGCACAAATAACCACTCATGATTTGCAATTTATAGTTAACTCAAATCATAAAAGCAAGAACGATAAAGAGTAATGAAATACAAACCTCAAGAGTGTCAGCATATAGATAAAAGATATGCACACTGCATATTCCCATGATGAAATCTGTTGCGTTACCGACCATGATCTCGTTAGCCTCGGAGTAATGTATAGTACATCTGAAAAGCTAGCCTCATCTAAAAAGTGTGCCTTTCCATGCTGCTCATCTGACATTCGAAGACAGATACGTGCTTCAGCAAGAGAACATAGATTCACCTTTCGGTTACTCTTCGGCAATTGTATAAGTATAATTGAAGTAGACAAGATTGGGAGTCTAAATTGACACACTCTTTGCACTAGTTCCTCAACCATGTGACAACCGGAAAGTAGCTTAGTAAGCCCAATACCATGCTAAGGAATCAACTATTTTGTCCATTGTAGAAAGAAACTAAACTAATTAATCAAATCTATGCTAAGTCAACTCTTTGTTTCATCGTACAACTTGTTATTTTTTTTTTGATTGCCCTCCAACTTCATTCAGCACGTGGATTGCAGGCTTAATTTCCGATTCTTTATAATAATTTAAAATTTGATAGTCAACAAATGTCTGACTATCATGATCCATAAAACCAAATCCCCCACCCCTCCCAAAACCAAATGTGAAATTATTCACTAAAGTACGAAAGATAAATTAAAAAGGCACACTCACATGAACCAATCTTAGAATAATAAATCTAATGGTCTCGTTGAGAAGCTTCAGCCATCTTTGTCACCGCATCATGAATGAAACGACTCTTCCGCGCGTAGAACCTGAGTTCTTCAAGCTGCAATGCTTCCCATTCCACCTCAAGTCTCTTCTTATCCTCCAACGAAAGCTTGCTCCAACCTTTTTTAGCAAAAAGATTATCCACACCGAAACGAGCCAATGCCTCAACAATAGAAACACCAAACTCTTGCTTCTTCACAGCAGCAGGCGCAACAAGCTTCAACACGGGAGGCTCAACTTCAATGGCATTAGACATGATACCATCACCTCCCCAGACAAACTTTGACAAACGAAAAGTCTCGAGATCGTGAGGTTTAGAAAACGCAGGCGCTTCTCCTCTCTTCTTCTCTTTTTCACGGTTGTTATCAAACTTCTTTTTCAACGACCTGATCTTCTCCGAGAACTGAGTTTTAGTAACATTGAAGCTGATAGATTGCTTCAAGAGCTCATATAAAGCATTCTTGTCATCAAAAGGGTTTGCCCCGGTTTCATTTTGGTAGTCGATAATCCCTTGCAAAACCGTAATCTCGTCTTCCTCTGTCCAAACCCTTTGGAAATAGTTTTTCTTGGTTTCTTGAAAAACTGTAATCTTTTTGTCATCATCGTCTCCTCCTGAAACTGGCTTGATCCTCTTTGCTTCTCCATCATCCATCGTCTCATCAATAGGTCGTTTCTTGGTCACGAAGGGGTTCTGGGAAGTTTCGACCTTGTTGGAATCTGTGGGAGGTTTCACAGCTGGGGAATCAGGTTCTACTTCCGTGGTCTCGAGCTTTGAAGAAGTCTCGACCGGATCGGTTTCCGATTCAGAATCTGTCTCTTCTTCTTCTTCCTCAGACGAAGAATTCACAGGAACCTTGCTGCTGGAATCTGGCGGAGGTTTCACAGCTTCTACTTCTTCCTGCTCGGTTTCGGATTCAGAATCTGTTTCTTCTTCTTCAGATGAAGAATTTGCAGTGTTCATGGGAGCTTCAACCTTGTTGCTGGAATCTGCTGGAGGTTTCACAACTGGAGAATCTGACAATGAGTTTGCCGTGATTTTGGGCTTCGAGCCATCTTTGGAATCATGGACCGGCTCGGTTTCCGATTCAGAATCGGTTTCTTCTTCTTCTTCGGACGAAGAAGAATTCGCGGTGGTCACAGGCAAGGAAGCTTTCAAAACTGGGGAATCAGTTTCTTCTTCCGACGAGGAAGAGTCGTCTTCGTAGCTGGAAGATGATGAAGTGGGCTCAAGATTCATTGTCATCACTTTAGGTTTGGGGTTTTTGTCTCGGGATTTTTTGAGGGTTTGAAACAGTGTGTTTTGGCTTCCTCACTCTTTTTTTTTTTATATAGAGTGAATACAAAAGGCGTCTCTCTGGTTTCCGTCGATTCGTCTTTACCGACCAAAAAAAACAGATGAAATTTACTGCAATATTTTCATTTAATTTATATTTTTTGAGAAATATAAAATTTTTGAACTAACCAAAATATTAATAGAAAGAGTTCACGAAAACAATATTTTAATAAATACATATATGCATTATATTGTCACCAAAAATATACATTGTTATGTAATAATTAGTTAAATTTGATTTTGAAAAATAGAAGAACTAGAGGAAAACATTAAATAATTTGAACATATATCCGTTATCGAAGTCAATGCTTTTATTTCTCTCAAAACTAATATGTTCCTTTTCCAAAAAAAAAGATAAAGAAAAAAACTTTAAATGAGAATGTTGACCAAGAGAAAAGCCTAAAAAAACTATTTCAACTCTAATTATACTATTTTATATTAGTTAAATTATTAAAAGTTTATTTAAATTTAGTTACTCATCAGATTAATCAACAATGTGATTCTCAGTTTAACATATTTTAACCCTAAAACAGACAAAATCTCAAATTTATTAGAATATATATATATATATATATATATATATATATATATAAAATTCAATGATAAATTTTACATATTTAACTAAATAATTATTAAATATAATATAATATAACTAAAAATATTTTTATAAAATGAAATTTTAACTTTATTAAAATTTAAAATAAAATAAAATTGAAATAGTAAAACTAAATAAAAATAATATGTTATGATTTTTTTCGAACTGTTGAAGTTAAAATATTAAAATAATAATGTCCAAATTAATTAACTTTTTCTGTTGAAATAAAAATATTGTATCTAAAATTATTATTTATCTGCATTGCGCAGGAAAATTCATAGTGGTGTTGTAACTAGTAGGTTTGAACATTTTATTCGGATCCGAAAAAAACTGAACCGAAACCAATCCATAAATATCTGATTTGAAACTGGACTGAAAATTTATAAGTACTTAATTGGATCCAATGTTTCTATGGCCAAAATAATCGAAAACGATAAGAACCGACCTTAATAGACTAGGACCCAAAAATAACCGATACAAATTGATCCAACCCGATAAAATTGATTTATACCTACCTAAAAATGAATATCCAAAACTATGAATTTATTTGTTCCATTTTATAGATTTTAGTTTATACTTTTGTTGAAATGACTTTATATTAGCAATCTTCATTTTTGTAAGATTTTCAAAAACTTTAAATTTCAAATTAGGAGTTTAAACATGTTTAATTTAATGGTAATTAATATTTTACTAGATTTTGGTTTCTGTCTATTCAGTTTCAGATTTTGGTTTAGTCCTTTTCTCCCATATTTAATTCTCAGAGTCTTTCTCCCATATTTAATTCTCAGATCATGAAAATGAAATGTTAAAAAGCTGTAATGTAGAACACAAAAAGCCAAAAATTCAAAAGAAAAAAATAAAACATAAAAAGAAAACGAGTTTCATTTAGAGAGAGAGATAGATATTCATCTAGTCTCCCTTGAGTTGCTTCATGTGAGAGCATCCGCTAACACTCTTGTAGTCAAGCTGACTCAACTCGCTAAGCTTGCCAAGTTTTGTTTCGTAGTTTTGGATTAGATCAAACCTATATATAGAGTGTAAAAAGACACATATATATAAATATAACAAAAACTGAATATGCTTTAAAAATTTCAAAATACTAGAAGCGAACCAGTAGGCTAAAGACTGGAATGGAGAGAATCTGTCGTAAAATGATTGTGCTGCTGTCTCTAGCGTCTCTTTCGAACATTCTACATTTCCATGCGCCTCCAAACACAACATTAGATTAGATTAGATTAGATTAGATTAATCAATGAAATATAAACGGAACTAAGAATATTGTTCAATTAAGATTTTTATATATAAAGATAATATACCTCTCGGAAGAGTCTTAGGGTCTCGGTATCAGATGGAACAAGATGGTAATAACCAATACACATAAGCACTGTTGCAGTTACAAAAGCCCCAAAGCCTGACAACTTTTTCAGTTTCTCAGACACTTGTTTTGCTGTCATATCTCTCCTTTCCATCTCTTCAAGATTCAGTTTCCCGCTTTCCACCATCTTTGCTAATTTAACGATCCAATTTGCTCTGTACCCGAGTTTACAGTGCTTGTTTATCAACTCTTTGTCAAGGCTAGCTATTTCCTTTGCACTAGGGAAGTTTCCTCCTGCTTCTTTCTTGGAACTTTCCTTTGTTTCTTTGAGTACTCGTTTCCTTTTTTTATTATTTTGACTACTAGGCCTAACTGTTCCGTCAGCTAGCTTAGATTGCAATACGCAGAGGCTAGAAGCCATACCTAGTGTCCTCTCCCAAGTCGTGTTACACAACAAGATGGATTTCACCATATCTTCAAAGAGAAAGGGGGATCGGAAAATTCGACCGAAACCCTTCTTCTTTGCATCCTCGTGAAGTTGTTGGAACTCGGTCACGTCACGATCGTCCTCAGCTGATATTCTCAGCATCCGTCCCACTTGTTTCAATATGAGTTCTTCGTCGACCCTTGAGACATTGTTGATGCCGTGAACTTGGATCACAAGAAAAGAGAGAGTGCGAGGGTGAGAGATTGTCACACTGACAGAAGTGGAATTTGACAGGGTCAAAGGTCGAGTTAGTGACTTTGATTTGGGGTCCCACACGTTTGGAGCCATCATGAAGAAGCCATGGTTACATACCGCTTTCTCCATGTCGAAATTTCTTTCAAACTCTTTTAGATATAGTCTCAAATTCATCTCTTTGTTGGCTTTCAAGTATTTCTTCTGATTTTTTTGTTTGAATATTCCTTTGTTAATTTCTTTCTTTTTTTTTTTTGATCAACTAATTTCTTTCTTTATATAGTGATTATTATGTTTCCCTTTGCCTCTTCGTATATAGAACTGCTTTTCAATATTTTGCGCTTTACCGAAACAAACACTAATTAGTTTAGTTTACTTTCCCAATGACACTTGATAGGACAGGTATTAAATGCATTTTAAGAGAAAAATGAGATTATCAATCGAAAAAACATTCTCCTCATATTCTCTTTATTCTTCTTGCTTGTGGAACAATATTCTTCTTTCTCTTGACAGAGTTGTTAGATGCAAACGTTTGGTGATGATTAGTTAAACAACAGCTTTAAGGCCTAGTTTTTGATATACCACAAAGACAATACGTTTAATTGTTAGTATTTAGTATACAACATCTCACTTTTCTTCAGGTAACATTTGGATTGCTCTAATTATTGTGAAAACTTTAGATGGAAACATGATATATGAATTGTTTTTCTAATTATTAGCTCTTTGCCTCTGTGCATGCCTGTGTTGTTTGTTGATGTTACTCTTTCAGATATACGGTTCTGGTTCCATATATATGTTTCTGTGGGATGGTGTGTGTGATACACGTGAAAGTGCAACTGAAGGGCCTAAACTTTTCTTAACATGACTCATAACTATTCCTAATCTTTTTCTTCCTCGACGCAAAGCTACTTGGTCCAATCTCTATTGACATCCTCTTTGTTCTGTAGAAGAGACCAAACAATTAGAGGTGAACGTTAAACCAATCCGCAATTTTGTGTATAAATAATACACACATACGTTTACCTTTCTGAGAGCTCTTCAGATTCTTTGGCATCACAAAGAGAACCTGTGGCAAAATCAGATGCAAATCTAGTTTAAGTTTCGATACAAAGATGAACATAGAGCCAACAACAAAAAGAAAAGAGGCACCTACCTTTGCAGTTTTCTTCATCACTCTCATGCTCTGACTCTGAACCAGAACTTGACTTGAGCATCCAAAAATCTGATTCATCGGAATCAGTTTCTTCCTTAACGCGTCTGTGTTTGGTTACTTGTGTTTCCTCGGTCTTTCCGCTTGTTCCAGTTCCTCTTTCCACTTGCTCTATCAGATAGAGCAACACCAAAACATTAAAAGCACGAGACAAAATTAGAATCAGTACAAGATGTCAATGAATCTGATATCAAGTTCATTTACCTAATTTGTGTAGAAATCTCTTCCCATTTACGTGTTTCCAGATATGTTGCTCGTTCTTGTTCACAGTATCCCCAGTAAGCTTGCACACGAGCTTCGAACTAAGAACATAAGCCAAAAACAAGAAGAAAGGCAAAATACGTTAGCCATACTTTTATGCCGAGAATATAACTTAAAACCATTAAACATAACGAGGCACTAAATACAGCTTAAACAAGCAAACCAATGGTCCTCAATGGTTTAAAGGAAAAAAAATTAACCTATGACCTCATACTCTCATAGACAACAACTTAAGCTAACATAAACCGAAACATCATAGACAAGTACAAAGGTGGGCAAACCGAGAAATTAGGCACTGCGAGAACATGTTGAGAGGAGATTTCCCATGAGATAGAGCGTGATCAATGAGCCCCAACCGACACCGTTTGTTACAAGCGTATGCTTCTTCGTCTCCGGCTACAACTTCGTGACCAGTCTCCACGCAGCTTAGCCGTCCGTTTCCTATATCCACGAAAGTAGGTGAGCCAAGCAGATTCCCCGCCGCTTTCTTCATTCTTCCTCCTCTCTCTTTCTCTCTCTCTCGATTCAATTCCTCGTTCTTCTACGGTTTAACTCAAAAGCATAGAAGCGTAACTACTTCACTTAAACCGGAGCTGAACCGAACTGAAAAAGAAAACCAATTCAAATAAACACGGTTTAAGTCCAAATCCACTTTGGTTTTACATTTGTTCTCCGAGTCAAAACTTTTTAACTTTAGTTTGCACACACACACAAACGTGAGGTTGTTGGGTCTAATGTTGAGTCAGTCACCAGTAATCCCCACAAGAACAGAGCCCATCTCTAAAGTGATGGAATCTTCTTGAATCCCTTACAGTTATCTCCCTCTTTACAACCTTCGATATTAGTTTTATCGCAGCATGGCAATCCCTGCAGGCTCTCAAGTTCTTCATCACAACGATAGGACACCCTTCTGGTGTACTGATAAGCGCAAACGCAACGGCTAAACGTTCGCTGTGGAACTTAAGCGACTCGATCTTCATTTGCTCATCTACGTCTTGTCCTACACAACTTGTGTCAGGCTTGTACCCTTGTCTTTCAATCTCGCCCGTCAGTTCATCGATCTTCCTCATGATCTCATCTCCTCTCGGGTGTCTCTGGTCATTCGATGAGAAGTAGTGAATCTTGTGGTTCACTTCAACCCAGCTAGAAGCAGTAACTTTCTTGATCCCACGTTCACGCATCGCTTTCTTGACAAGACTAACGTTTTCCCATTCCCCTGCTGTTGCATAGATATTTGACATGCTTACGTAAGCAGCAGCGTCCCTGAGCTTCTCCATACTGAAGAGTTTCTCTGCTGCTCTCTCAGCGAGGCCTTGGTTCTTGTGAATCCGGCATGCGTTCAACACTGATGACCACATGATCTCATCTGGCTCAATGGGCATATCCTCCATCAGCTTCTCCGCTTCTTCAAATCTCCCGTTCCTGCACAGCAAATCCAGCATGCACGCGTAATGTTTCTTTCCTGGAGTGATCCCGTAGATACGAGACATTGCCTCGAAATATTCGGTTCCTTGTTCAACGGATCCAGAGTGACTACATGCAGTCAAGACGCTCAAGACGCTTACAGGATCTGGCTTGAGACCTGAGCGAATCATCTTCTCAAACGCATCGATCGCTGCTTCTCCATCTCCGTTGTCAGCGTAAGCTGAGATCAAAGCATTCCAAGAAACTCCATTCCTGTCAGGCATCTCTTTGAATACTTGAACCGCGTCTTTGATAGAACCACACTTGGCGTACATATCAACAAGTCCAGATCCGGAGAAGACGTTCTCTGAGTTCCCTGACCTTATTACGAACCCGTGGAGTTGTCTCCCAAGAGACAAAGAAGCGAAACCAGCAGAAGCTCTCAATACAGTAGCGAAAGTGGATTGGTCTGCTCGTAGATTGGCTCCTCGCATCTTGGTGAACAGTTTTAGACCATCTCCATGAAGCCCTTTCTGAACATAACCTGAGATTAAAGCCGTCCATGAAACAGTGCTCTGTTGTGATAAACTATCGAATATCAACTCAGCTTCCTCAAACATCTCACACTTTGCGTACATATCCACTAGAGAGTTTCCGACATGAGGGATCGAATCAGCCGTCGCCACGATGGCCTGGCAGTGCACTTGTCTACCTATCTGCAACAATGACAAGTTAGCTGCAATACTCAGAACAGTAGCGAAAGGGAAGCTTCTCCGATCAAACCCCAAACACAGCATCTCTCTGAACAGTCCCAAGGATTCCTCATACTGCTCAGCCTGTGAATACCCTGAGATGACCACATTGTAAGAAACAAAATCCAACTCAGGCATCTCGTTAAAAAGCTTCCTAGCCTCCACAACACAATCATGCTTGGAGTAGAAATCAAGAATCTGATTCCCGACAGCCACATCACTAGAGAATCCACTAGAAACAGCTAAACCATGGAGTTGCTGACCAAGAACATAATCACGTAACCCAACAACGGACTTGAGAACACCAGAAAACGTGAAATCCGAAGGCTTGTGACCCAACTGCTGCATTTCGAGGAAAAGACGAACCGCCTCAGCGTACAAACCATCCTTCTCGTACCCTGTAATAAGCGTGTTGAACGTGACAGAGTCCTTCTCTTCAATCTGCTCAAACACCGCACGTGCCAAATCACGCCTCCCTATCTCACAGTAAGACTTAACAAAGACATTGCAAACAGTGAGAAAAGGGTTCCTATCAAACCCTAACTTGACGGCAAAGGCATGAACCTGCGCCACAGCGACCGCGTCGTCGCACCCTGGCAAAAGCGTGGCGAAGGTGACATGATCAGGCAAGGTGCAAGACCTGCACATCTGTCTGAAAAGCTCGAAAGCTTCGTCGAACCTGTTGTTCGCAGCAGCGTAGAACCCCATCAAGATAGTCCAAGAGACCACGGTTCGATCCACCATGGAGTCAAAGAGATCTCTGGCGGAGGAAACGTCACCGGACTTGACGTAGCCGGAGATCATGGTGTTTGTGGAGACGGTGTTCTTGTGAGGCATTTCGTCATACACCTTGCGTGCAGAAGAGACTTGGCCTCTACGGAGGAAGTCTTCGAGGATGAAATTGGAGCGACAAGTGTGTGTGTTGAACCCGGTTTTGATGATGCGAGCATCGATACGAGGTGTTTGGAGGAAGCGGAGCTGTTGTAAAGTGGCGGCAAGTGTTCTTCTTGAGCGGGGGCAATGAAGTTTCATAAGAATCCAAGGTTGTTGGGTTTTGAAGAGAGGTTAGGATTCAGATTGATAGAAGCTTAGAGATGGATGTAAGGAATGAGGATTGGTGAAGCTTCTCTCGCTGTTGTGTGTTTCGGACACAACCAATTCGAATTACCAATTCTTTTTTATATCGGGAAAATTGCATCAAAAAAAAAACATTTACTTTTGCATTTTAAACCTCTAAATTATTTAACTAGAATATTACACTATATAAAGAGTGATTTAACATGTGCCTGAGGTATTTTAGGTGCTTTGGCTCAAATAAAAAAATTATAAAAAATAATACTGAAATATATTCATTCTTACATCAGTAGCAACCATTTGAATACAGATTCATTTGACTATATAAATACATTGATTGAATCACTCTTTATCTTCTTTTTTCTGGCCAACAAACAAAAAGATCAAGAAACAAAAACAAAGCACAAAATCGGAATAAATGAAAATGACGTTCCAGGTAATAAACAATACATTGCAAATGAAAACAATCTAAAACTCTCTTCTTTTTTTTTCTTGAAAGGGAGACAACATAAGCATCAGACAGAAGTGATATTTTTTGAAGAGTTTCCACAGAATCACTCTTCCATGGCTTCGTTCTGAACAGACTTGTTTGTGGATACCAAAACTTTCATCTTCTCTGAATCTTGTTGGTGAGAACCTGGTGCTTTGATCAAACTAATGTGCTGATCTATCTCCTTGACTTCACTCTTAAATATCTTCTGTTTGTTTGGCTTCAACCTAAGTCCCACACAACAATTAAGACCAATCATAATCACAAATCAATCTCATCCCAAGGATAATGAAGAGATATGTATACCTCTTATTGATGTGATCAGCTTCTCTTGAACTTCTGATCTTATCAATCTTCTTAATGGCCTTGAGAGTATCCTCTGTAACGTTCCTATCATATCTCTCAGGTCTGTTTCTCTTCTTCTCAAACTCAAAAGTTTTATCCTTTTTTTTTGTGTTTACGGAAGAGATGCGTGATGGTCAGAGACGTATATCTAAGAGAGGTATAATGGTTTCGATTATTGAAAGAGTATCAAGTATTTAAGAAGTACCTGAGTCATATCCTTTCCGTGTGCAGCTCTGTAGGCTTTAGTCCACTTCACTTTACGAGGGTTCCTCTTCATCTTGAAGTTCTTGTGGCATTTAGACCTACAGAACCTAAAAATCTGCAAAAGGACAAGACACCCATCTTATATACAAAAACTCATAAAACAAATAAGGTAAGAACTGACCCTGAATTCTCAAAGAGTAAAATAGACAAATTCAAAGCTAAACATAGTCATCAAAGGGAGCTAATTTTGAGTGTGGAAAGCATGACTAAGAAGTGGAGTAAACCCAAAAGACTTGAGCAAATGATTTCTAACCAAATAATATTTACCTTATTTTCTCTATCTCACAACAGAGAAAACAGACCAAATTCCAGCTAGAGAGAGCCAAATTACAAAAAAAAAAAAAAGACATTGAAAAAGGTCAAACCAAAAAGTAATGTGATTATTGGGCAATTGAGGTAAACCAAAAAGACAGAAGTATTTTATGTGTGTCCAAAGCCAAAAGGTCAAACCAAAAAAGACATTGAAAAATACAAAGTAATGTGATTATTGGGCGGGCAATTGAGGTAAACCTTAGCATCGTTGCGGACAAACTGAATACCATGTCCTGGATATATCGTAGAAGAGCAGAACCAACACTTGACCAATCTCATCTTGTCTCCTTCTTAAAAGTTACCTACAAGAACAGAACACAACAAAGAAGCTTCAGTCAGAGAAAAGTTTCAATTTTGTATCTATCTATTGGTTTCGCTATCTCAATACTTTCATCACGAGACGAAAACAGACCTGCAAGCTATACTAGACTTACGAGAGCCCTTTCAAGTAAATTTAGGGTTTCGCTCAGAAACTCGAGACAAAAGGAGGAGGAGTCCGTTAGTTGTTAAGAGAGACGACGACGATGCATAGACTCTCACTAGGGTTTCTTTATGTTAAAAAGTTTAAAACGATGCTGTTTTAATAAAATAAGTTCCACTATATTTTAATTTAGGCCCAATAATAGTATGCACACTATTTATTGTGTACTAGGGTAAACCCGCCCTACGGACGGGAAACAAATCAATAGATAAAATAGCTTAAAACATAACTTTAAAAAAAAAGCTTTTGATCAAAAAAAAAAGCTTAAAAACATAACAATTCCTTTCTTTTTTCCCCTCCCACCATTCTTATTATCTTCCGACTCTCATCCAATTTTTTCTATATGTAATAATTTAATTTTCAGATATTGATGTCTTTCTTGAACCATTCCAAATCTATTTTATCACAAACTCAGTTTACTTGTAAAGTTAGTATTTTTAAGAATGGGTAATTTTTTTTTAGTTTTAAAATAATTGAACTCAATTCAGGCAGACAACTCATTGGCCGGCCGATCTTTTGTACGCAAAGCAAACTTGCCTGAGGGGATTTGAGGTGTGATAGCTACAGCTAATAATTTAGTGTTCTTAGACACATTGCCTAAATTACTGGACTATATCTTTCATTGCTACTGAATTTATTTACACATACCATTCAAAAACTTGTCTTTGCCGATTTGAGAAGATCGCATACAAAGCAAATTAATGAATTTGAAAAGCTTAAATAAAAATAATCATTCACTAATATAATTAAAGAGGGAAAAAAACAAACTTGGTTAAAGATTTAATTGAGTAAAAAATCTCTCTAATCTTCTAGAAAACAAAAAATATCTATGATCTTTAATTACAAAACAGAAAACAAAAACATCTATGATCAACAAAATATAGAGGAGGTGTAACCATTAACGTTTGTATATGCATAAACGAACCAATGCTTTCTTCCACACAATTGAAGAGGCTGCAGGAAACAGCTTCTTCTTTGGCTTGTTTGTTCTTAGTTCAGGTTCGATGAAAAGCTGTTATAACAAATGTCAGCAATGTCGTTGGCTTAGAGACTTAAGGTTTCAATTTATTCATCAGACTTTTACTTCAATGGATCCAATGCTGGTAGCACCGACAGCAGCAAGTGCCATAAAACCTTGTTTCCATATCCCTTCAAGCACGACCTGTTCTCAATCAGATTAACAGCTGATGATCAGTGTCTGGAGATGAAAAGAAAAGGTTACACATATTTGGTACGTTTACAATGAAACAAAAAAAAATGATTACACTTTCATTTTTAATAAAGAGATTTTTTATAGTTCTCATAGCACGCTCATTCACAGGAAACAACCGGCCTGTAAACTTGCTTGTTTATAGAAATTAGAGAGATACCAATAGTTACAAAGATGCATTCACACATAGGTTGTCTACTTAAATGAGAGATTAGAGAGTAACCAAACCTGCAAAGTGTCGGCGAACCAATGAATTCCAGTCAGCCGGAGAGTGGATCTGATGGTAGTCCCCTGGTCTTAACCAAGACTTGTCGCCTTTCTCTCTAACAGCTTCCTCTTCAGACCTGAGCTTTACGCATTGACCTTGTGGTGGATCATACACCCGCTTCTACGGTGGCTCTGTAGGAAAACGAACCAATGCTTTCTTCCACACAATTAAGGAGAGGAATCTCACATATATTTATATCAAACTCACACCGCCTCTTACATCTAACCAACTCTTTGAAGACACATCATGGGAGAGTGAACCGACGGGATTAAAGGCAAAGTCATAAATCCGACTGTTTCAGAACGTGGGAAGAAGCTCAAAGATCACCGCGTAGCCGCCTTACGAAGTGAGACGAACTTTGCTTCTTATTTTCAGCCGTATTAGGTTTAGAGACGACATACATTCAGTGGGCTGGACGAATCTTCCAATCTTACAATACGCGAAAGAAGCCCATCATAAGAAGAGTAAATGAAACGGTGTGTTTTACTTCGCTGGACACGTGTCGACTCGTCAAGCATCGAATTTATGCGCTGGCATCCTACGTGTCAGCAGGAGAGAAAGAACCATGTTTTATAGTAATAGATATCGGCCACCAAACCAAACCGGTCCTCCACTCATTCTTCTTCTTGTTTTCTTTTCTAGATTTATTGGTGGATTTAGCACCAGCCACTAATGCAAGAAACTGGCCTCTTCAGATTCACGCCTTCATAAAGGTTAAATGAAAACTGTAACGCCCCCGACCGTCTACGCTCGCTCTTTTGGTATGTGGATTCCATCCCGTTTCAATGGTTGGTCCTTTAATTTTTCGAAAAACTCGAAATCATTTTTTTGTCCCTTCAATCACCACATGATCTTTCTTTTTGCTTTGATCTCAATTTTATGAAATCGCGAATCAATTCGCAACAGATCCCTCATCATCCCACTACTTCAGGCCAAACACATTTAACTCTAGAGTTCTAAATGTATGGTCGATCGAAAAGGTAAGTTGATTTTGGTAACATAAGTAGCCAAATCAATTATCTTAAACCTTTCCAAATATCACAATTTAGAATCTTACAAAAATAATATGAAAAATAAGTGACATAATCTTTTTTTAACGCTAATTTATTATGATATTACAATTATTAGGAATACTACATGGACGATTCGACAAACCGACAATATCTGTCTTATGAAGATCTACGCCTAACTGCATCATCTGGCCGTCCTACGAAGATCCACGCCTGACCAGATTTACTTGCACCATGTTGAAGATCCCTTGTCATCCTTCCTTTCATAACCTGGGTAATTGCATGTAAACCTTCTTTCCGCCGTCTAATAAATCGCGCTCTCTCCGGGATTTGAAACCTGGAATTGAGATAATCTGCAATAAATTGCATAGTCTGGGTATCGAACCTCAGACCTGGGTGTAGAAGCCTTTAGACCTTAACCATTAGGCTAAGGTGCTTCCACACTGACGTAATCAAAATCGTGATAGAATTTTTTTCTCTGTGCTCTACTTTCCAATTCTCTAAAAGTGATAAAAAACTCTTATGAATACTTCACTAATACAAAAATAATATATTATATTATAGATAGTTTAACTATATAGTTAACAAGCTTTATGCAGCAACTAGTGAAGGTACTTGGAAGAATTTTTCAGCAACATTTACTCATAAAAAATAAAAACTGATTATTTATTAAGAAACTGTAAAAAAATATGATATACTATATGTTTACTTCGCTTTTTTAATTGGTATTTCTATTTTTTAAAAAATAAATATAATTAAAGAACCAAACTAGTTTAAAAATACAAAAGTAATACTGTTGTTGACAAACTCCTATTAAGAGATTGTTCATTGCATATTCTTTTATTTCTTGTGTTTATGATGAATCTTGGGCTAGTAAAACAAATGCAGTTTGGGGAAGAATCTGTAGTATAGATATCCAGATGGAATGACTGGACATTTCTTCCAGAGCTATTGGAGCATTGTAAAACTAAGAGTTACTTAGAAAATTGAGCAGTTCTTTGAGACGAGTGTCTTCTCAAAATGATGGAATTTCACACAGTTGTGTTTGATTCCAAAAAGTTGAATTCTTAATCATTGCTGATGTCAGACGAATCAGTTTGTGTTAAGATGTTTATAAAGTCGTTTCCAAGATATTAGTAAACATGATTAAAATCTTTTTAATTTAATCGGTGGCGCTGACAGAACGATTTCAGATGACATCTTAATTGACCATGAAGTTGTCCATTGTTTGAGAACACAGACTGATTTTTAAAGATTCACAGAGTTAAGATAGACACATCCAAATTGTTTGATAGAATGGAAAGGAGTTACATTAAAGCCTTGTCAACAGCTCTACGATTCATCTTATTTGGATTAGTTGGATCATGTTCTGTATTTCTTCAGTTACATATACAGTTATGATCAGTGGTCAAGTTTTTGAGATGATTGAACCTAAGATAGGACTCATGCAGGGTGATATTCTCTCCACATTTTTGTTTCTTCTTTGTATTGAAGACCTCACCTATCTTAGGGCATGCTTAATCAATGCAGTGCCGTCCCAAAACTTTCAGTGGCTTAAAGCCTAACAAAAAGATGTGGTCCTATGATGTGGTATTTATCTAATGTTACCTATGAAATTATTTAAAACATTAGGAGAGGTCACCTTGAACCCTAGATAGAGAAGTAAAATTTCCATGACTTAACCATCTAAGCTACTAACAACTTTGAAAATTGTGGCCCAGATTTTGTTTTTATAATATGTGCCTTAAGCTAATGCTTCACTTGCCTTAATAAAGGGACGGACCTGAATCAATGGCCACTACAAGAAAACAGATGTTTAACGAGGGCCAATTTCCTCGTTAATTCCTCGTAAAAGGATGTTTACGAGGAATTAACGAGGAAAAGTGTTTCGTCGTTTATCGTCCGTCGTAACAGAACGTTCGTCGCCATTTCCTCGTAGACTAGCGAGTCTTTTATTTCCTCGTAAAGACGAAGTTAATATTTCGTCGTAACTTCCTCGCCGCTATTCCTCGTAAATCACTCGCGGACTTTCCTCGTACAAACCACGCGAAACACGCTTCGTTACTTACACGTAAGATCCTTGAAAACAAATCCTCGTAAATTCGATGTAATATCCTTGAAAAGGTTTCCTCGTAAAGTCCATGTAGAATCGTTGAAAGATTCTCCTCGTAAAAACCTTGTAAGGCTTTCCTCGTAAATTCCTCGGAAATCATTTCGACGTAAATAACTCGTATAATGCCAATTTTCGAATTAATAAAAATATTATTTGATATAATTATTAATTTAATAAAATAAAAGTATTTAAATATTTGGGTTTATAAATAAATTTTAAATAAAATTCAAAAGCAACAAAATATTTTATATATAATTAAGTTTTGTATTTTATAATACATAAACCGAAAAAAACTAAAAAAACTAAGGCTCGTTCATGGCCTCGTAGAATTCCTCGCTCCTCCTCGTAACATCCTCCTCGTTATGTGTGCCCGATGACTCGCCTGGAATGGGATTTTGTTGTTTCATGTTCCTCAACAAAGCTTCCCATTCCGGGTTTGTGGACGCTATAACGTCGATGAAGGCCTCGAGTCCACTCACACGGCTTTTGGTCGCGCCCAGCTCGGAACGCAACTGAGTGACTTCTTCGGTCCGGCTCTGAGCATAAGACGATGTCGCTCTCGGGACATCATTGACAGAACCGATCCCCAACGTACGTCCCTTTTTCTTAGGGACAACCTTAAAAACAAAAAAAAAATATTTGTTAGTTAAATTTAAAAGGTAAACTTAATGAATTAATAATTAAAAAGATATAATGTTAAAAAATTTACCTCCTCGTAAATCTTATCCACTTCAGTTGTGGATAAGGTAACGGGTAATCCGTTGGCGGACTGCTGGGTCAGCTGAGTCTGGCGCTCCTCAACCCGAGCAATAACGTCGTTGTAGATTAGCTCGGACTTGCCATCTAAAAACTGGCCCGCCTTGTTCTTGTGGGTCCGCTCGTAAAGTTCCGGAAGAGTCGGGAGACGTCCAAACTCTTTGGCCTAAAAATATTTAAGAAAATTGTTAGAAATATATTTATATTAAAATTAATAATTAAAAAATATTATTTAATTACATACCATTTGCAAACGGACACCGGCATGGGGTTTTTGGTCCGCAGAGTGTAGCATCGGGCCGTTACCGTGCTCGTCTACCGTGTTACGGGCGGCAGCAAAAATGTTTGCGATCCTAATGGAGTTGGGATCCTTCCAGTAACGGATGAGGCCGTCCCAAACACTCGTGGTAAGCTCAGCGGGTTTGCCACGGGTGTACCCCTTGACGATCCAGTCGCCCTTCCAGTTGCAAACCGTGTCCGCCAAGCGAACTTGCGCCTTCCCGTAAAACGCCTTTCCTCACTCTCTCACTGACCCCGATAGACCAATGATACTTTTGCTGCAAAAAATAAAAATTAATAATCTGTTATTTTAAGAAAAAAATATAAAATAATTAATTAATAGAATTATTTACAGCGTAAATCTTGAACCACGTCATTCTGATGTAGATCGGCGTCAACTTCCAGTTTGGATGCGCCATGGAGAAGTAACCTTTAATCGTCTCAGTTACATCTGTCGCAAGGCAATTGTCAACCCCAAACCTGGAAAAAATGAAAATTTAAATTATTTAATGAAGTTATAAATTAAAATAATTAATTAAAAATGCACTTACCACAAAGTCCCGTCGGGTCTGTCGGGGTCTATGATTGGTAAACCAGCTCTGCCTGGCATACCGAGAATATCCTCGACAGTGTACTGCGAGAAGGGAACAGTAGGTGGCACCATGAGATCGGAATGAACAGCGGCGGGAATCTCAGGAGGAGCCATCGGAGGAGCTACCGGAGGAGCCACCGGAGGAGCCATCGGATGAGCCATCGGAGGAGGCATCGGAGGGAAGAAATGCTGAGTCTCGGGAACAGACTCCTGATCTGAAGAACCGGAACCGCCGGCACCTGAAGAAGAACCTGGCGGGTCTAACTGACTACCAGGCTCACCGAACATCTCTCTGTAGTGAGCAGTAAGCCTGTTCGCCCGAACCTGCAAAAATATATATTTTTAAGTTTATGATCATCAATAATTAAAAAATCTATCTAACGAACATAAAATCCGTAAACCTATCTAAATTCCCTAAACTAACCACCTAAACTAACGACCTATCTAAATTCCCTAAACTAATTATGGGGCGAGAAAATTACCATTTTCGAAGGAGAGAGGAATGGGAGAGGAGTTGGAGACGAAATGAGGAGGAAATGGAGAGGAAGTTGGGACGAATGGAGAGTGTGAGGTTGTATATATAACTTACGAAGGTCTCGCAATTTCCTCGTAGCGTTACGAGGAATTAAAGAGGCCCGTCTTTCTGTTCCTCGTAAAAACCTCGTAAACTTACGAGGAAATTGCGAGGCCCGTCCCAAATCAAACGAAGAAATAGCGAGGCCCGTGTTTCTATTCCTCGTAAAAGCCTTGTAGATTACGAGTTTTTAACGAGGTAAATTTCTAAACATCTAAAATCGAAACCCCAAACCCTAAACCCCATCTTTCTTATATTCTACCTCAAAATATATCTTCCTTTTAACCTCAATATCTTCTTAACATTTCAAACCTCAAAATTTAAAACCACAATTATTTAAACTTCTAATATCAATCTCTTCTTTCTAATATAAACTTATACAAAATCAAATTATTTATTTAAATTTTTTATTTGCAACAAAAATGTAATCTTTTGAAGATTTGAAAATATAATCTTTTCAAAATTATAAAATTATTAATGGGGTTTGGAGTTTAGGATTTAGAAAAAATAGATAAGAAAGATGGGGTTTGGGGTTTAGGGTTTAGGGGTTTAGACAATAAATATCGTTAAAACCTCGTAAACCCACGAGGAAATAACGAGGAAATAAAAAAAACAGAAAGCCTCGGTAATTCCACGTAAGCTTACGAGGTCTTTACGACGATTCTGTCTTACGTGGAATTAACGAGGCCCGCGTTTTTATTTTTTTCTATTTGCCTCGTTATTTCGTCGTAAACTACGAGGAATTAACGAGGTTTGCTTTCTAAACCTCTAAAATCAAAAACCCCAAACCTTAACCTCAATAAATCTTAACATTTCTTCCTTTTAACCTCATATATTCATAACATATCTTTCTTTTAACCTCAATATTCTTAACATTTCAAACCTCAAAACTTATAACCACAATTCTTTAACTTCTAATATCAATCTCTTCTTTCTAATATAAACTTATACAAAATCAAATTATTTATTTAAATTTTTTATCTTGCAACAAAAATATAATCCTTTGAAGATTTAAAAATATAATCTTTTGAAGGAAGTAGCTCCGCAAAAGCAAAGGGAAGTAGTCGTTGCATAAAGACATGACAGTCATGACTCTTCATCCCGGAGAACTTTTGACCTTTTTCAACGCATCTAGACAGATTTGAAACATACTCATCGGGGAATTTCACTTCTGATGCTACCCAGTTGAACAACACCGACTTTTTTTCTGAAGACAATCTGAATATCGGAACAGGAACTTGTCCATTGCTGTTTATATGTAACTCACTTCTTGAGCAAATATCCGGCAAGTCTAACCTCGATTTTATGTTGTCTTTTGTCTTCCCCGGGACATTCAATATTGTATTCATGATGTTCTCAAAGAAATTCTTCTCTATATGCATCACATCGAGGTTGTGGCGCAGAAGAAGATCCTTCCAATATGGCAACTCCCAAAATATACTCTTCTTGTGCCAGTTGTGATGAACACCGTAAGAATCAGGCATATTAGGGGGGACATGCCAATTACCACCACGAGGAACTGTTTCCAAAGCTCCATAGTAATCGAGTTGCTTTTCAGTTTCTTCTCCAGTTAAATATGGAGGAGGAGTGTCTCTCACAACCTTTTTGTGCCTAAACAATGTCTTGTTTCTTCGGTACGGATGGCCAATGGGAAGAAATCGACGATGACAATCGAACCAACTTGTCTTCCTTCCATTCTTCAGTTGAAACGCATCTGTCGCTCCATTACAATATGGACAAGCTAATCTCCCATGTGTAGTCCATCCCGACAACATCCCATAGGCAGGAAAGTCACTTATGGTCCACAAAAGCATCGCTCGCATCGTGAAATTCGTCTTCGTTGAGCAGTCATACGTCCTCTCCCCAGTTGACCACAAATCCTTCAACTCTTTTATCAGGGGTTGCAGGAAAACATCCAGCGACCTTTTAGGATGTTTCGGACCAGGTATTAATATGGTCAAGAATAGCAACTCCCGTTGCATGCACATCTCTGGTGGCAGGTTGTATGGCGTAAGAAAGACTGGCCACAATGAATATTGTCTCCCTGACATTCCGAATGGACTAAATCCATCTGTGCATAATCCGAGATACACATTCCAGATATTGCTAGCGAATTCCGGATATACTTTGTTAAAATGTTTCCAGGCTCTTGCATCTGATGGATGTGTCATCTCACCATCCGTCTGAGTATGCTCGGCATGCCATCTCATCTTTCCGGCAGTCTGCTCTGATTGGTACAATCTTTTCAATCTGTCTGTAATTAGTAAGTACCACATCCTTTGGTACGGTACCCTATTACGTCCCCGTCCTTACGGCTTGAATTGTGGCTTCTTGCAGAATCGACATTCTCTCTAACTTCTCATCATTTCCCCAGTAGATCATGCAGTTGTCGATGTAAACATCTATCATCTCCGAAGGCAACCCAAGACTATAAACCAGTTTCTGAATCTCATAATAAGAATCAGCAGACACATTGTCTTCCGGCAAATACTCTTTAAACAAGTCTGCCCATTCATTCATGCAACTTTCAGGTAGATTTTGATCAGTTTTAATATTCATCATTTTAGCAGCCAACGACAATTTAGAGAGACCTTCTCTACAACCACTGTAAAGTGGTTGATTCGCCGCATTTAACATTTCATAAAACTTTTTTGCATCTATGTTAGGTTCTTCATCTTCATCATGAGCTACGAATGCATCAGTTACCATATCATGAACCCTATCAAAATCTACCATCTGCTCCTCCTGATGGTAACTATGTTCATTATGCAAATGATGAGCAACCGGTTCTTCCTGAAAATTGCTATTACTACTACTAGCTTCATTCTGATCATAATTATTATAACCTTCTCCATGTTGAAACCAGATATAGTAATTTGGCGTGAAACCTCTATTTATTAAATGCTTCCAAACATTTTCACGATTTGTCAATTTCGAATTGTTGCATTTCCGACATGGACAAAACATCTTACCGCTTTCTAGGGCGAGCGGTGTGGAATCTGCTTGATGCATAAATGTCTCCAGTCCCGCAATGTATTCTTTCGTCACTCTCCCGTTAGCATCTCTATGCATATACATCCAGCTCCGCAACTCGTAGACATTCCCGGAGCCTGACATTTTTTTCTTTTCACTTTTTTTTTGTTCTTGTTGGTGTGTTTAAAATGATGTTGAAACTTCCATATTTATAGAAAATTTTCGAATCTGGTAGTTGAAGTTTTGCGATGAATTTGCGAGGAATAGGTAGGTAGCAAATAAAAAACGTGTTTTAAAATTCCTCGTTAAGTTCACGTAAAGTATTTCCTCGTAAAGAAGACGCGAATTAACGTGGTTTTTACGAGGAAAGTATATTTTCTCATTTCTTCGTAAAGATGATGCAAGGTTTACGTGGTGTTTACGAGGAAAGTGTATTTCCTCGTTAAAACCACGTAATGTTACGATGGTTTTACGACGAAATGTTTTCTTCGTTACTTTACGAGGAAATAACGACGTTTTGTTCTTTCTTTGTAAATTTCTCGTAAACTCGTCATAAAATTACGAGGATCATATTTCCTCGTTAATTTTCCTCGCCAAAGTGTTGTTTTCTTGTAGTGGGCATCCAATCCAAGTCTCTTCTAGTGGTCATTCCATACATCATTTACTATTCAAAGAGGATAGCTTATTGTTCTTCAAAGTGAATGAGGCTAAATGTGATCAGATGCAGTCTATCCTTACCAGATATAGGAATTTAAATGATCAATTGATCAATGTTTTAAAAAATTTAATAACCTTTGGTGATTAAGTTGAGGACGAAAAAAAAAATGTAGATCAAAGCCAGTTAGGGATCTTCAATGAGGATGGTGAAAGTTCATAACTTGGACTTCCAGAATGTCTTAGCAAATCAAAGTGGAGATGCTAACCTTTATCAAAGATATAATGTATAACAAATTTTTTGAACGGTATTCAAAATCTTTATTCCAAACTGGAAAATAAGTCATGTTAAAATCAGTGACAATGGTTTTGCTAGTATTTGCAATGGTTGTTTCAAATTACCTACGAGTACCTGTGTAATTATCTCATGTGCGATGTCAGCCTTTTGGTGGAGTTTTGTAGAACATAAAAAGAAGATTCATTGATTGAGTTGGGAGAAGGTTTGTCTTCCCAAGTAATTCGGAGAAATGGGTTTAAGTAACATTGAACTTTTCAATCAACCGCGTATTTTCAAACAAGCCTCAAGACTTCTCAAATAATCATGTTTGCCTCTTTTCCAAATTTTTGAAAAGCAGGTATTTTGGTGACTCTCCTTTCTTGAAAGCTGGTTTGGATCCAAACCCTTCTTTGGCTAAAACGGTATTTTGTTTGGAAGACAGCTTTTGTCTTTGGATTTAGGAGAATGGTTGGAACATGGGAGATCACAGGTATATGGTTCAGATTCTTTACATAAAGAGAAAAAATTCTTATTATGTTAATAAAAATCGGTGAAGAAGACTTCTGAAAAAAATCTGCTAGTGCATTACAGTTTAGTAGATTTCTTCTAACCCTAAATTTACCTTATACAAAAGAGTCTGCTATAAGTTACGTCTTGAGAGACTTAAGAAGTCTTCTGCGTCTAAACCCTAAAATAAAATAGTTTAACTAGATATAATACTTCACTGAACAGAAAATCAACTTATATAATATTAATATATACAAAACTAAATACTTTATGTCAGATTTTGTTTTTAAACTAAAATTCTAAAACCTAGCCCTAAAAATATCAACATTACTTAAACATATGTTATCAAACCCTAAACAATGGACAATCATGAATTACAATATATATTAGACTTTGATCCGCGCACCCGAGGATGTATTTTTTCAAAAGTATATTACTATTTATTTTTCATGTCACTATTATATATCATATATGTGTCATTATATAATTAATCATAGTACTTACCATCATATAAGTAATTATATAATTAGTACATTAGACGTACCATCATATAAATAATCACATATATTATATTTTTAAAAAACTTAATGTGAAATATAAAAACAATAATCTGGACTTTGTAATGTATTTTTCTTATATATATTCAAAAAAGTTTTTCTTATGATGGTTATTGGAAATTATTTTAGTAAAAATCGATTTTTGAATATATGTATATTTTTGAATCAATTTTAATATAAATAAATTTTAGATTATTGTTTTGATTTGAAATATGTATATAAAGTTTTAATTTTATTTTATGATTATTTTAGACAAAAGATGTTTAAGGTGATTATATTGGACTATCTTCATATATTTTAAATCTAGTCGAGATTGATAGTTTATCATAATATAATGAACTTTCAATTTTTCTTAATAACATAAGCCCATTACTTTCTTAATATACTGCTATCCTTGTTTCAAAACAATATAATGTTAAACTGAAATATAAAAATCATAATTTAAGTTGATGTTTGAATTTTTATTGTATTTTTCTTATATATATTGAAAACATTTTTTATAATAGTTATTGGAAAATATTTTAGTAAAAAATATATGCATATTTTTGAATCAGTATATAAATCATTTTTAATTATTAGATTTGACATATGTCTATAAAGTTTGATTTTTTTTTATGATTATTTTAGACAAATGATGTTTTTAGGTAAATAGCTTGAGCCACTTTTCGTATATTTTAAGCTGACCCAATTATATAGTTTCTCATAATATAATTGACTTTTAATTTTCTTAATAACATAAGCCAATTATTCTTTTTCTTAATATTATGCTATCCATGTTTTCAAACAACATTTTATTTTATACTGCTATTCATGTTTTAAAATAATTTTCAAATGTACTTCAATTTTAATAAAATATAGAAGATTTATTCATCTAAATGGAAAATAATTCAATTTTAAATTTAAATTTAAATTATTTATAATTATTTATACTTACGTTATTTCAATTTTTTTTCATCAAAATATTTTTAAAATTTTAATAAATTAATTTTAAGACTAAATTAGATCTTGACCCATGCAACCGCTTGAATGTTTGTTTTTAGTTTTATGTACATATATATTTATTTTAAAACATTAGTGGTATACATTTTTAATGTTAATAGTATATTTAAAATTTTATATGACTATTTCAAATATAATAATTGTATAGTTTACATATTTTAATTAATCAATAGTTTAAAACCGCGACATGTATTTGTCGTTTATTATTATATATTTATCATATTGTAGAATTTATTTACTGAACAAATTAATATATGCATGAAACAACATATTTCAAAATTATTTTGTATGAAATTTATGCTCAATTCTGAACCGCCGACCTTCAAAGCCGAATTTCCCTTTAGCATTATTTTTATTTTATCCGTTTTAGATAATATAAAATTATATTATAAAAAATATAAGATATATCAATTGATACATGTATTATTTAGTTTTCGAATGTTAAGTCGTTATGTCATCATATTATATTTTAGAATAAACATTTTATATTTATGAACATAAAATTTATAAATTTATCAATTTAATATAAATTTATCAGTTTAATATAAATTTATCATATTTAATTCAATAAAATAATTTTATTTAACACCAATTATTATTATATAAATAGATAAAATAAGATATAATTTTATTTCCATTTTATAAACGATAACTAAATATATATTAATGCATAAAAATAATGCATTGCTAATTACAAAATTAGTTAAACTATTTACATTACATTTTTGAAAATTAAGATATTGTTAAAATATTTCTCAACAGATTCTTAAGAATTTTTAAAATATATTTGTATTTATTTATTTTAAAATGAAAAATATAACGATTAAAGTAGTTACAAAGATTTTATGTTATTAGCTTTAATGAAATACATGTTAATCTTTATACACTAGGACCGGCCCGCCCTATGGGCGGGATGTGAGAAATGATGATTATATGTGAGAATTTTTGAAACTGAAAGAAAAAGATGATCCGATATACCAGAGCACTCCAATAACGTTTGTGTTGTTGTAGGACACGCAAGTAAAAAATGAGATAGTTCTTTGAAGCGTTGACAAAAAAAAAGAGACAGTTTTTTTGGAGCTTCTTGTGCACCTTTAGTAGGAAATGCAACACCAGCCTTTGTACATCTTGTTTCTACCATGTATTTACCTATATTATAGATCGTTATTTGTTTATATTTTATTATCTTTTAATGATTCTAGAGGAGACCCGCACATCACGCATGATTTGATAGTTTTTCAAATATATTTTGAAATTTATTTTTAAATTTATTGGATTATGTTTTTCTTTGATACGGAACAATTTTTGCATGATTCTTGCGCTATTGGTGGAAATCGCATACTCCAAGACTGTACAACTATTAAATTTTAATGCTGAACTTGTAATCCGACTTTGGTATTTGTTAAATTCAATTAATTTTGTTTTAAACAAAAAAATTGTACTCCTACACTATGAGCATATTTTGCTGTAATTATGAAATAAAACTTTATCATTTACTTTTAGTAGTACCATTTGCTACACCTTTTTATTTAAATTATGAAAAAAACGTCATCTTTTATCTGTAGTTTTAAAATGTATATACCGGTTTCAAAGTTGCACCAAAGGCATATATTTGTTTCTCTTATATTCTTAATTATAATTTGTCAAATAACATTTAAATTTGGTTATTATATATTTTATAATTTTTCAAATAAAATTGAAGTTTGGTTATTACAACTCCATGAAATGATGTATGGATGCAATTATAATTTTAGCACCTTCTTGTTTTATTTTGTTTCTATCCGACATTAGTTTTTTATAAAAATATGAAAACCATTATAACTCGAGAGAAACTGAAAATACAAACTGGAAGAAGGAAAGAAGCAGCCCTTAGTTAACATCAAAGAAGAGATAAAGAAAATAAGTAGTATAACAAAATCATAATAGAAAGCAAAACTGTGAACACAAATATTGCAACTTATAAAGAGTCATGAGAACAATTTCATGATTTTATCGCATCTCGACCTTATAAAGGTACTCACGATTTGTTAATTTTCTTGTGTAAAAACTCGTTTATGAAAATTCACTCAATCTGTCATGAATCCTTCAGCATGCTTATGCACAACTTTCCCTGAGCTACACCTTAATAATCACAAACGGAGTGAGGAAGACAACTAAAAATAGGGATGGCAAATCACCAAGGATGAAATGAAAGATTGAACAATGTTTCTAGTGTGAAATCTCTTCGTTTCTCTGCTTTGCTCTAGAAACAACTACGTTCTTTTTGGTATGGACATCCTCATTCCCAGTTTGAGCAGGGGCAGATGGTGAACGCGATTGAGTCGTGGTGTTATATTATAAAACCTTCACTCAACTATAAAAAAACAAATGATAGAACTTACGGTGTACTGGAATATGCTTGACTGCCTTTGCTAAGAGGAACCTCATCTTCTCTGGGAATTTACAAAGTGCAACCATAAAAAACATAAATAACAAAAAAAAACATATTCACATATACATAAAGAAATAGATAGAAGGATCTAAAACGATCTTAAAAAGTACAAAGGGAAGCGGTACTTCGACGATTGAGGAGAGTCTGACAGTTTAAGGTCAGATTGCTCTGAGTCACATAAAAACAGCTAAAGATGCTTGTACACAGTGGCTTCTATGAAGGTTGACTGCAATACAAAAACAAAAGGAGTGAAAACCAGAAAAAAAAAAGTGAATTAGAAAATTTTCCCATAAACAAAACAGATTGTACAACCCTGTTCCAGGTTAAAAATATCAGAATGAAGAAGGATAGAGAATCTCGCCGGAATTATTTCGTCACAATTATCAAGAGCCTAAGAACAGACTTACATTTACATCCACCATAGCATATCAACCCAGTTCTCCACAGCGCATGACATTCTGGCCTCTTAGAAACGAAGCAATCTGATCTCAACAGTGGAGGAGCACCTGCTGGATTTCAAATCAGAGAAAAAAACTCGAGTTAGTCATTTCAGGAGAATAAATTTTCTAAGAAAGATCGAGAATATGGATTTGAGAGGAGCAAGGCTACCTTTATATACTCGCAGATGACAAAAGAAACTCGCATTGAAGGCTATCATGATTGATGGATTTAATAAGAGGCTTAATGAATCTGTAATGGGAGCGTTTCAGTTGATGAAGACGAATATCAAACGTCAAAATTGAAACCAAAAGAAGATTATTCATGCTTTCACCACCATCATCTATCTAACGGCAGAGAAGAAAGCGGTGACCCCTAGTTTCTAAAACGATGCTGCTTAAGTGTATTAAGAGATGGGCTGGGTACTTGTCAACAATATAAAGCCCAAACCACATATATCTCGATTCAATTAATGAAACGCAAAGTTTTTTCAGAAAGGGGCACGTGTCGGCACTATATTAAGCGACTTGATGACGTGGCTTCACCAGGAGAGATTAAACAGTTCTTTATATATAAAGATGTATTATATGGCTTGTTAATGTTAACCTGTGTTACCAACATATTATATTTTGAACATAAGTACATATGAAAAGAAAATATATAAATTAATATAATTTTTATTAGTTCAATATAATATTTTTCTCTTAATATGATTGATTATGATCTCTATAATATTATTTGAGAAGTCAGTTTTTTATGTGTCGCGTTCACGTTAAATCTCATGATGGTTGATTACATTGATACCCTTAATGAATTAAAATATTACATTTAATTACTTTTTTTTATTTAGTTTCCTTTTTAAAAAAATTCATATTTATAAAGTAAATATACTATAATAAATAATTGTTATTTACTATTTAATTTTATAGTTAATTTATAATTTGTACGCATAATTTATATTTAGTCGTTTTTGTTGTTTTTACAATCATTTTGGTTATCACTTGAGTATATTGCATTGCATCTATGTCTCTGAATTTAACTAGAATATTTGTTATTTTAAATATACTAAAATTATAATTATTTTTTGTATTTGCATTTACGTTGGTTGTTGTCTTAGATATATAAATATATTTGAAGAAGATTATGTATAACTTAAGATATATTGTGCTTAGAATGAAATAAAAAATGAACTAAAGTGTCTGATTTCAAATTATATAAATTAATATAATGATAATACTCTACATTCTCATGCACATATATAAATTTTACAAAAGAATTAAATTGTAAGAGTTGGTTAATATTTTTTTTTCATTTATAAATATGTTTTGAGTCATCGTATAATTTACCTTTATAAAATAAATTATCATTAGTTTATGTTAAAAATCAACAAATAACAAATTATTATAAATATTATAAAAATACTTTTTTCGACAAATATTATTAAAATATATTTACACATTTAAGATGAAAAACTGAAACTGATGCGATAAATAAAATCAATCTGATTTGGTTTAATAAAAATAAAAATAATTATACTTCAATAAAAATTAATATATGTCACCTTGTTCACAAAATTAGTATATAGACTAATAATTTTTATTATATCAAAAATCAAAAGGTAAAACAAAAATATATTATTTTACAATAATGTTTATTTATATTTATACATATAAATTAGGGGATCTTTCAAACCATACCAATAAACTAAAATAAAATATTAATTAAATTCTATCATTTATTTATTTTGAAAAACATATATGGATGAGATTTCAAAATATTATTTTTATATTTATTTATGTATTATGAATCGATCAACAATTGAATTTATTTTTCTATTTTATTTTGAAAACAATATATATAATACTATTACTAAAATATATTTATATATCTAAGCGAAAACCAATCTAAATGAAAATCACAAATTATTCAAAACTTTAATTTATTTAGAAAAAAAAATCATGGTTGAATTCAAAAAAATTGATGTTATCTAATATACTAAAGTGATAATCAAAATAATCTTATATTATATATCCAAAATCACATGTATAACTAAAATAATATAATATTATTTATAAAAATTTAAAAATAATTAAAATTAAAATTAAATTATTAATAAATTATTACAATATATTTACTTTATAAATATTTATACCCGTGCATGAGCACGGGAGAATCATCTAGTTATATAATAAATAAAAAAAGGAAATTATTTATATTTTTATTTTATAAAATAAACTAATATATAATAATATTATTACGAAATTAGTAAAAGTATTACATATATTTTTGAAAATTAAGATCTTGTAAGAACTTTTAAACAGATTTGTGAGATTCTTTTTTAATATATATATTTATATTTAAAATAAAAGATATTATGATTACAGTTCAAAGATTTTATATATTATTAGTTTTAATAAAATACATTTAATAAAAAATTAAATTATAGTCCAAGTTAAAAAAAAATCACACATGAGATAGGATATATGAGTATATCTCTCGAGAAGTTTCTTATAGGATATATGAGTATACTTCTCAGAGAAGTTTTCTAGTATAAGTGTTTACAACTTTTTGTTAAGTTTTTTTTGAAAACTGGCATGTGTAAATTTTAATTGTAGTTTACTACTTTTTTAGGTCACTTCTGGATTGATTAGGTTGCAAGGAGATAATTGTAGTTTACTACTTTTTTAGGTCACTTCTGGATTGAGTTTCAGGTATAAATTTTGTACATAAATTCAAGCTTCGGGTCTTTTTTAGCAAATACTCCTATATTGTTCTATATCGTGTTTCTTCTGATATATATTTACGTCAATGGTATTATTATTTTAGTTTAATAAAAGGAGCAATATAGAGTTCTTTTTTGTGCAAATTTAGCTTGATCTATTTATAAAAAACGCCAGTTACAAAAAAATAATAATAATAAGAAACGCTGCACAATAAGCAAAATAACTCGATTCTCTCACATAACGTTATAAAAAGCTTTTGAGTTTCAAATAGGAATATACCAAGTTGGCATGTGTCGTAACACTAATCAAAAAGTTACGAATATACCAAGTTGGGCAACTTTTAGATAAAAAATTATACAATTAAAGACAGGTCAAAAATTGGCCACTCATGCTTATAAAACCATACAAGGTATATTTCGAGAACGCATATTAGAATTGTATAAAATGCACTTTATTAGTTTACAAAAAAAATGCACTTTATTAATGCAGATGTAATATTAAAATTCAAAGGCTTCTGTAAACATACCGACTTATGTGAACCTCAATCAAACTTTTTTCATGAATTCAAGGAAGCTGATAAAATCACAACTTTTTAAAAGTTTATCCAAAATCATCTAGTTACTCAAAAAAAAATCCACAATCATCTAAAAGGTAAAAAACTTATCAAACAAAAATCCAAATAACTAGTTTAGAAAATACGAATCCAGTTCAACTGAAGAGTAAGCAAGAAATAACAATGCACAAATGATATAAACATTTCTCAAGGTTTGGTGGTTTACAAACAAAAACAGAGTTTACTACTCATAACAAACAAATTCTACATAGTGTTTTGAGGATTAAACCTCCTCCTTCCTTCTCTTCTGTAGTAAGGAGTCTCATCCACAGTCCTCTTTACATACTCCATAAATGGTGATGGTGTTCTTGGAGATTCCTCATGGTAAATCACTGCACCACTTCTTCTTTCTGGTGTTCCAGGTGCTCCTGTTGTTGCTGCTACACCGTTTGTTGCAACTCTAGTAGCTCCAGCCGGACCAATTGGTCTATTATCAATCACTTTCATCAAGATGATCACCGATACAATCACCACTAAAACACCCCACAGTATCTTAAACACAAAAGGGTATCCATCTTTTCTCACAGACGGCGCTACTAAGGATTCACCCGTGGCATAGGAGAAATCGATTTCTATCCTTTGGCCTGCAAAAGAAGTTTATATAATCGCATCAATATGGTAAGCGACAGAAAAAAAAAATCGTTTCTCCAGTATGAAACAGAGCCATAAGCTCACCAGTAGCAGGAAGAGTGATGAGTATTATATCTGTGAACTGCTCTGATCTTTTTAGCACATTCACCTGAAAAACGTTGATGCATATTGATAGCTTTCTAAACTGTTGATAATGTTTGATTGTATAGATTAGAGTACCGAGATTATGATTAGGGGTTTCACGCGAAAAATCACCTCGTATAGTGCACGCCCTGCGATACCATAATCTTCTCTCTTGATCAAGTTGATCGACAACCTTGCTTTGTTTTGCCAGTTAATTTGAACATCTGCAGTAAGTAGTTTAAGTATCCTTTGTATTTCTTGTATAGGCAAATAAAATGAACTAACAATTGTTTAAGGATCTTACCGGTGTTCCCTTGTACTGAAATTGTGGTCTTGTTTGAATCCGGGTTCATATTCAACTGCATATTACCAAGTCAAACTCGCATAAAGCATATATATGCTGAAATGAAAGCTTTGATGAACGATTATTTAAGAACTTAAATAACCTTGTTTGGCCATGCTACAGAAAACCCTCCAATAAGAAGTGCAGACGCAGATCCCGACACATGTCGACCTTCTTTGACTGAAGCATTAATGGAGAAGGACACATGCGGTTTCGTGTCTTTTGATCTAGACATTGAGTGAACCAGATGCTCCGGTGAGTATGGGAAGAAAAGACAACGAGTGTCTCCAGTGTCAAGATCCACCCATGGCTTTGCATATCTTGAATGCAACATATATATAAGAGTCAAAAACCAGATCATGGATTTATATAAACACGCATGTATATTCACTGAAAGAAAATACGCATCATACCCTATAAATGGAGGGTCTACTTGGCAGTTAAATGTGTTCATGTTCTCGCTCACAAACGTATTCTCCCTGTTGCAGTTTATATTATCATTGATGAACACGTTGTTGATATATAATTTTAAAAAATGCAACATTAAAAGCTTACTAACCTGAATTTTACTGGAAAGCTATATCCTTCTGCAGGGACGTGAACATTTGTTAGTGTTTCTCTAGGAGAGTCAACATATATGGTGTTTCCAAGTAGCACTGTGACTTTTGTTTGCAGCTTCAGATCATGACCCTCAAATATAACTGCGGAGATGCAACTAAAGATCAGCACCAAGATAAATAACATCTCATAGTAATAGTGTCCTCTAAAAATCCAACTACTTACAGAAAAAGCATGAAAATATAAACCGTAATTACCGTGAGCTGACCCTTGGCCGATTGCTTTAGCTTGGCCGGATACTGCATTGACGGATAGGATACTCCTGTTTGATGAAACCCATTGACCAGAGACTTGACGATCAGCCCCTAAATCACATTGCAAGTGTCTGTTTAGCAGGACCGGCATTATATTATTGTATTTGTCATGCAGATTTGATTTGACATTTTACCTGTAACGCTGAAATTCAGCATATTTCCAGTGTGAATGACGGGTTTTTGAGGATGGATATGCGCCCCAACTGAAACCTGAGAAAAGCACAACACGTTTAATATCATAACAGATGTATGCATACCCAAAAACCATATTCATGATAGTAGCCCATACCAGAACGTAGTCTGCTTTCCTGGGATTACCGCCAATGGAGACCCGAATTAAAGCTTTACCATGTTTAATTCCCTTCATTATAAAGAGAAGAAGATTAGAGAGGAGCAGTTGAGCATAAAAGCGTACATTTAGTAACCATCAGAATAGACGAAAGATAAACATATTTATCAGCAAAAGTTGATTATAAGGATGAACACGTACCTTGATGTAGACACTTGTTTGGTCATTGACAGTCTTAATAGACACAACATCACGATGATTGGTTTCAACGTTGTATGTAGTAACACCATGTGCTTCGAGAAAACCGATTCCTTTTCAAACAGAACAACAAAAGATATTTACAAGAAAAAAATACATCAAGAAAATGAAGTATGCACATAAATGTAAACAGAGCGTCACCTAAAGTGTCATAGTAATTAATTGGAAGTTCAAGTTCACCACCGACAGCAAGATCCACGTGGTGGAAAGGGATCACTTCACTCTTCATTCTTATTTGAGCAACCTGATAGAATTCTATGTTACCAACAAAATAGACAAAATAGAAGATAAATAATGCAATAAACTAAAAGAATAGTGATTTGAGTGGCTACAAGCTTCCACGTTCAGAATACCTCTGCAACCCTCACACAAGCAGCAATCTCGATCCTTCCACTTGTGCGGTCTTTGGCTTGAATACATGCAACATTGTTGATTTCTGTAGTTTTGATGCTTCCGCCGTCAATTGATATGGTATCTCGTTCGACGTCAGCCCGAGAACTACAGTCTTTCAATAGGGAATAGACTACATTGCCCCTGTGACTTTGACCATCCTTGTGCTTCGGTGTCTCAGGCGATGATGGCAATAGACTAGATGACGTATAAAAAGGCGGAAGAACCCAGGTCATAGGAACCCCGAGAGAAAGAGGGAGATCAGGCACAACAGATAAAACTATTGATGCTTCGTATGTTCTAGATTCGGAGTACAAGCCAGGAGACACGAAATCACATGAGAACGCAATGGTGACTCTGGTTTTTCCAGCTGATCTGAAATGGAGAAGATAAAACTACTCATTAGAAATTTGATGACTAGTCTAGCTTATGTGCCTACCAAATCTAACTGATCTGCATAGAACTCAGATGAACAGAATATACGAATACAAAGGTCAAGTTATTAAGAACAAACTGTCATCCCTTTTTCAGGTTTAGTAGATAATCTTGTTCTAGAAATTTTGAGCGTGCAAGCTAATTGCACTAGCTGAGTCTACTTTTAAAAGCCGAGAGACATTGAACGTGCAAACTAAATGCACCTACTGAGGCTAGCTTTTTTAAAGCTAAACGATGCGGAGCATGATGATACCCTATTAAAGTTTTCTAGTGTAGTGAAAAGTAACTTATAGGAGTACTAACAAATGGGGCTAACCCGACCTGAAAATATTTATCTACCATAATTGGATATGTGCTAGAGAGCTCATGCAGATTACCTTCCTTGGACAACATTGAAAAAGCCGGCATTCTCTTCCGCGACAATAGACGGTACATGGAAACTTAACACCTAACATGGAAAAAAACATAAATTTCTATCACAAACATGGCCACATGGGAATCGGAAAATAGATAATAATATCCACAATAAGAAGAAACAAAGAACTGAACCTTCTCATCTTCGATAGTCCATCGGTATGCTCTGCAGAGTTCATAGAAAGACAAAAGATCTCCCTGATAATGTAACCAAAAATCAGTATAGAATAGACTTCAGAAGAGTTTTTTTCTGGCTTATGATTCTCACCTGAGAAAATGATGGAAATATAGGCATTTCACGGCCAACAGCCACAGTATCACTTTGAGATATCAGCGTTGCAGTAGCAGGAAGTCCAACTTCGGCATTTCCAACTGCTTCACAAACTACAGTACCTTCACTCCCATATATTGTTGCATAGATTGTCTGGTCACAAGAGAGTCCAGATCAAGATGCCGTATCTTTTGGGTAGAGTTGAATAATTTAATAGCCAAACCCTGTTCTACTTTGTTTGATTAAATACTGAGAAATGCATAGTCCAAGAATTTTGTCCGCACCGTGTTCCCAGGTGATGTTGCATATAGTCGTCCTGATTTCTCGATCTTTGCAACTTGTTTATCCACAGTTGTGTAGTAAAGCGAAACATTCATGGTTGGGCCTCCTTCAACAGTGAACTATATAACTCAAAAAAAGGTGATCAATACAAAACATGAAGAGAGAAACATCACTAAGATTGCCGTTACCCAAGAAATATATAACATTTCCATCATACCATGTAAGAAGCACCAGGAACAAGAAATATTCCTTGTGGGTGAAGTCTTGGTGGGGCATAAACTTCCACTTTAATGGTTTGGCTCACCACTTTATCTCCTGATTGTCGTCTTGCGCTAACCTATTAAAAAAAAAGCATTGCTTCAGATGTAACTAGTTCCAGAACGTAATTATGACAGTAATGAAAGGGTCGAGAATAAACCTACATATAGTGTTGTGATTCCCAGGCGTCTAGCAGCTACTTTGAATGAAGAAGTTGCCACGTGTTCACCAACAGAAAGTGGATTATCATCGACAGAAACATGCTCCGCGAGATCATCCTCAATATGCACCATAATATCCATTAGCGGGTACTGCACTTATCGACATCTCAGCAAATCAGCCACTTGTTAAACAGCTAATAGAGAATAATTAATAAGTATACACTGTAGTACAGAAGATTATTTTGTTCTGTTGATCCTCTTTATATATATATCCAAAATTCAGGTGTGTTAGATTGGTGAAGCTAGATAGTCAATGCTTATAGAATATCTCCCTAACATAGCAACAATAAGAACGTACAAATAACAATATCTATAAAATTTTCGTCTTAAACCTGGGAAGAATCAAAGGTTATCCCATCGTTAATGCCAGTCAATAGATCAAAGGAGTGTGTACTTCCTTCCTGCCACATTTAAAGTAAGGATGAGAATATCATATCAAAGATAACAGAAAGCAATGCGTTACCAAAAAAGAATTCATAATAAACTCAAGAAAGGGAAATACCATTATACTTATCTCGTCCCCAGATGCAATTTTTATCCAGTCTATGTCTGCAACTTTAATCTGTGATAAAAATAGAATGAGCGACCTCGCGATTCATGAAACGCATGGTCATGTTCAACGTGAATGAGAAAATTAATGAATTTCCACAAGTTTATGGTGATATGTTCAGAGTAACAACTTACCACCGCAAGAGCTGAAAGTGGAGGAGAGACCCCAATATCATATACTGTCACAAGTGTAGTCCCTAACCCTTTTGGAGACAGGGTCATTTGCGAGCATTGCAGGCCAGATGGGGGTTTAACCACTTCTGCTACATGAGGATCATTCACAACTGCTTCCCACAAACAGCTTCCTCCAGTCATTGACAAATTAACCTACAACAAAAAAAACTTTTGAAACATTACAAATCTAGTTCTAGTGCTTTCAAACCAAGTAGAACCAGAGACATAAAAATATTGGAAAATGCAAATACTCAGTGCAATTCATTCATGATTTAAAAGGACGCACTTGTTAAAGGATGGGAGTTACCTTGGCATTAGGATTGAGGAAAACCAGATTGAACTCTGGCGTCACTCTTAGTGTCGAAACCAACTGAAATGAGAGAAATGGTAAACAATTAAAAATGTAACCAGGATTACCAGATAACTAAAACGAAAACTAATTGAGCTTTTTAAGCAATGAACAAAACTATTGTAGTAAGTCTTAGAAATTGAATACCTGTAATCGTACAGCATCTGTAAGAGTACTTTTGGACACTTCTGGAAGTAGAGATGAGTATTGGGGTTTTCCAGAATGATCAATACCAGAAACTGTAGCCCGGACAGTGCACTGTCAAAAAAAAAATTACTTTAAAGCAAAATGATTTGAGATCTGAAGAATGAAATAATGACGAAGGAATGGGTTTATGTATTACCAATCCAGATTCATTATGAAGAGCTAGAAATCTCTCCCAGCTAGTCTTTGTCATTTTTAAATTATAATCATCGTCCCAAGATGCCAAATTGTCGCAACTACTCAGTTCCCACCTGAGTGAAAGAGTTGAGGAGTTTGAAAAAGCTTCTCCCGAGTCGCTAATACCAACAGCAGCCACTCGAATTATTTGCCCATTTGCTACAGTCACAGGAGTTACACGAAGTCGTCCTGGTGCCCGGTCAGCTAGACTAGCAGCTCTAATCACATCAAGCTTGTTAACTACAAAATAACATGTATAGCATCAAATTTGTTGACTTTAAAATGAGAAATTCTGAAAGATCCAAAACTGTGGGAGATATTGAACATACCAGGTTCATCAACAATGAGCACAACAGAGGATGGTAAGCTGCATTGAACAAATAAGAAAGCTTCTGCCACTGCAGGTAAAGGATGGTCCACCCCCACCAGATTTCCACGCTGGAAGACCAATTTCTGGATGAATACAATTGGAGAAGAACGTCATCTTTCACAGTAGCTACAAAAGTAAGAACAAAAATAATTGCATAGGACGCTTGAAACTTACATAAGAGCCAAGTGTCTGGCACGAAACTCTAAACATGTTAACATGGCCGTCAAAGTTGTGATAGATGTTATCTCCATTTGTAAGATCTTCCTTATCTTCATTCACTTTAGTCACAGTCTCGGTGAACTCAACATTGTCATCCCACCTTTCAGGTCCCCCCAGAAGCGTCACATCAACATATGTCCCAGGTACAAGATAGATGTTACTGACCCCAACATTAGTTTCTTCTTGTGTCTTATCAAACCAATACCCACCATGATGATTCCCATCACTATCTTGTCTGATAGTAAGTGGCTGATAGGCCCCGATACTTGAAGTTGCTTTTAAATCAATTGATTCACTTAATGACTTATCAAAATAATGGAACTCTTTCGCCAGAGTAGCCTGTAGCACTGTGCGGCCAGGAGATGAAGTATATATATAAGCCCGAGAACAAGGAGGACTGGATCCCGTGCTTCTTAATTCTCCCAACATCATCATCTCGGATGTTGCATTAACTATAACAAAAGAGTCACTCCCTGTCTTCCACTTTATCAATGAATTGAAAGCATCGCATCTAGAGAACGAGGCACCTGATATATGAGATCTCCAAGTTAACAAAATATAAAAGAAACCAAAGCAAAAAAAAAAAAAAGAGATGATAACATAAGACAAGTTCCGATCATAACCATTTAAAGCCTTCATTGTGATAGCTGCTTGCAGGTGTGATCCAACCACTGTCTCTACTGGAAAGTATTGCAACATAACCATAGAGGATGGAATGGAAACTTCAACAATAACCTATGAAGATAATAAAAATCAGTTGAATCACAATACTAAAGAGTAGAAGTATAGAACCATATAGCATGATAAGTCGCAAAAAAAAAGTTTGACCATTTGGATCCATCTTTCTTGGAATTTAAAACAAATATATTTTCTCTATTTGTGAATCAGTCAATGTACCTCATCGAAATTTTGTGAATCGAAAGTCGACACCACCTTTACAGTGGCTATTCCAGGCCTCTTTGCCTGGATAATTCCATAAGCTGACACAGACAAAATGCTCATATCTGAAGTAAACCACTTGTAGTCACTCGATGCTTTCGCACAACCTAAATTGAAGAGACCATCAAGTCAGCATGAGTTTTCAAACTGGAAAAGAACCAGTCACGATAACCATAGCTTGGGAACTGACCTCCTGTCACAAGTAGCTCCATCTCTTGATATACAGCAGGGGTCCAAGGGAGTAGAATCTTAGGTGTGTCATCTTCACTGTTCAATGTGAACTGCACCTTTTCACAAACCATAATGTCTTGGACAACCTTCAGAACCTGTCAGAGTATAAGTTGTTGAGGTAATGGAAAGAGACAAAAAGGTATTTAAAGAGAGGAAATATAGTTCTCTCGCCTCTTTTGAATTCTGATGCCCATTGAAGTAAGTCAATGTAGCTGTCACCTCTCCTAATCCTGGTGAGATTGCTTTCAAAATTTTAGAATTTCGCCAACCATATTCAGAGGACAGATCATCTGGCACCGAGACGATTTTCCAGTAATCTGTCTCTTGTCCGTACAGTTTGATATCATCCGTCTGCGAACGAGACAAAGGAACTTATTATGTTGAACATACCAAAAATCAAGAAGCATATTATCTACAATAGATCATGCGGACATGACGGGGCAAAGGAAAGAGAAACTAAAGCAAATAGATGAACAGTGACAAAACGGCCACAAACGTCAAGTTATCAGGCTTTTCAATTTTTTTTTTTAAGATTTGAATACTGTATAGCCACATGTTCAACATAAACAGACTCATACCGCATCAGAATCAGTAAAAGAACAAAGGAAATCACCAGAGACACTGGGATTACTCACACAAGTAAATTGAAAAATGACAACCTAGAGATTGAGAGACTACGCACCAGATTATATAGTTAAGAAAATGTAAAGGCAAGAAAACATTGAGCAGGCAATGTTTTCTCCTTCCAATGCAAAGAAGGTAAAAGAAAAAGGGAAATACCTCAGTTATATAGATTTCATGTGCATCAGGTCTTCCAGAAAAAATCTTCATCTGAATTAGATATTGACGACCAGAGACCACATACCAATGCATAGATGACGGAAAAGATTTCAATTCTGTAGTAGGATCCACTGACGTCGACCAAGGTGATATATACAAGATAAAAGCATCTGGAGTGACAACATTAATAGATGATCCTTGAATGTGGCCAGCAACCCGGGTATCTTCAACCACAACAGTTGTTACCCCCAAGCTTAATGCTTTAGTCAGACCTATCAAAGAATCCACTTGAACAACCGAGGAGTTCAACGCAGACCATCTATGATGTGATGATGGTAGATGCACGGCTGCAAATAGAATAAAAAAGTAAATTGATAAGAACCAGACATAGCGTGCCACTCGAGCAACAATGACAAGTAATATATCTAGACTATGAACAAACACCTCTGAAACATCCTAAAGCAAATAATCCTCTGATAGTTTACTATGAGCAAGATTAAGGTATGATACATGACGTGTATCAAACAACCTGAGATTTTAAACATAAGATGATCGAATAACTCAAACAGTGGTTAATAAAAAGTTAAAATTAATCCTAAAGATGCAGACAAACCTTGAGGAACATTCCCGCGCATGACCTTTAAAGTGTAACCAAAAGAAGCTCCCATCAGGACATAGACTGGTGAACGAGGTTCAAGTGACATGGCCTCTGCTACCGTTAGTACAATTTCATCGGCTATGTGGGTAAGCGGTGCCTCCAACAGATGAACTGAAACCTTCTCATGTCCGATTTTGGTTCCCTTGACCACAAACAAATCTGCAAATACCCCCTGCAATCACCATGCTGTATTAGATTAGATCACTCATCCACGAAACTCTAACATTCAGTAGTAAATACAAAGACACTATAGATAGATATACATACACTATCTTCAAGCTTTTTCTGGATATCCAAGTAGCCACACAGTCCCCCACAATCAGTCAATGGAGATTCCTTCAAAGGCACATGAGCAAGATGATGCGTTGTTCCACCACTCTCAGGCATCAGCTTCCACATGAACTGTAGACCCACCAGTGAGGAGAACTCGTTTTCTGCATAGAATTATTTTTCAGAGAATTCAAAAAAAAAAAGAAAAACAACACAAGCAGTCTATCAATAGAAAGCAATAACCTTGATTATCAAAAGCGCGGACTCGAAGCATGGAAAGTCCATCAAGATCAAGCTTGATAGAGTTATGAAAAATCTGAATGCGTGAGAAGTTGTCAATAAACACCTTGCAGCGAATCACCATCCCCGTCTGTATATCAGTGGCGTATACTGCGGTCTCCTTCCTACCACTGTAAGGTGAAATAGATCTCAGACGCGCGCTGGTGGAGCAATGACTGCTCGAATTAAACTCAGGCGTGACCGAGAGAATATCATGATGATCCCATGACCTGCAAAAAAAAAAAATCAACACCATCCCTAACCAAAGTGTACGAACTACTCAAAAACTAAGCTCGTGCTAACTAACTACCATTTGAAGCAGCCATCACTTCCTTGGAGGCGATACTCTACTGGGTTCTTCATCCTCGGAGGCAATAGTATATTGACATCGGTTATGTGCGGACCAGAACCTAACTGTGAAGAAGTTTCTCGAATCGAAAGTAGAACCAGAACCACGACGAAGAAGCACGATGAGAGACGAACCATTTTTTTTGCTACATCAACGCATAGCAGAGCTTGAAGAAGGATCGAGGAGCTTAGAGCTGAATTCGAATTTAGTAGTTTGGATAGTGAACAGTGAGAGTAAAATCGATGGTGTGAGTGAGAGCTGGAAGATGAAACCCTAAAGAGAGGGTTTATGGAAAGGGGGAAAGAAAGGTGGGGGGAGACGACTGTGAAATTGTAATACGTGGCTGAGTTATATTGGTGGTGAGGGAAGAGAGGCTGTCATGTTAGTATTTTCATTAGCGAGTGTTCGTCACGCGCCGAGGTTTTTTTGATTTTTTCAGGTGCCACGTGCGTGCGAGGAATCATCGTGTTATTTTATGTTTTTGGAATAAAGCTGCGTCGCGTTTTGGGCTTTTGGGACTTTTAAATCTTTTTGAGCTTGGTCACTTAGATTCTCATGCTTTCTCGATTCACAACAAGACTGACCCATCCAGTCAACCTTCGGTATTATGATTTGATGATATCTAAGGGTATCTGCATCAGTGAACCCCATGGGAGGGGTTCACAAAATATTTTTTTATTATTTATTTTTTCTGTTTGATTTCTTTTTTCTCAAAAAAAAAAAAAGAAATAATCGAATCAATCGTGGGTCCACGTTGCATGGAGCCCACGAAACAGTGAAGAGGCGAGTTCATGCGGAAGAACTTTTGTGAGCCGAGTTCATGGAGAATCTATTATTATAATATATTTGCTTGTTGGGATGTGTGAGAGTTTGTTTCACAAACCTTTAATGCAGTTGGCCTAAGGGTGTGAACGGATCAAATATCTAGAGTTTTAGAGGTATCTGAAATCTAATCTATTTTATCTAAATAATCATGTAACAGAAAAGATAAATTCAGCCTAGAAACCCAGTAGGATTCAAAGATCATTGAATCAAAATCCATAAGAAGATCAATGAGGAAGAAGAATAATCTCAGGAATAAAAATTTTAATAGTGATGATGATGAATGAAACCATGATGTGATATGAATGGAGAGAGGACAAAAAATAAGATAATATTTTGATTGTTTGATTAATTTAAGCAAAACATATAACGTGAAACTACTAATCCGGTTTAAATAAACCAAACAAACAAAGTCAGAACTAATATATCAAATAATCAACTCATAAATCATCAAACCCTGTAACAATATTGTAATGACCATGTTCTCTAAAGCAAATTCAATTGGTTTGAATATTTTTTAATTCACCAAACCAACCAGTCAATTTTTTTATGGTTCATTTAAACCGTGTATGCAGTATTATTATTAAGGAATCCTATTAATAATAAGATCTCCTTCAAATTTGTACCTAGCTCGTGTGCCGTCAAGAGAAAGTGGCCATTGCTTCTTTCTCATGATGTCCTAATCTAATGCATCTTCTTTGCCATCACAGCGACCTCGTCTCATCACGTTGAGTTATTACCCATCACCGGAAGCCACCATTGTTGAGATCTTCGTTGTTGTGGAATGTCACCAAAACGAGAAGAGAAGATGAAACCAGAGCCGACGTGTATTTGCACCACCGCCAATCCACACCTCCATGCTTCATGCTCCACGAATCACCAAAGAGCCACGTCCTTGTCACTGGAATCATCGCAAGCCACCGTTATAGAGACCCGAGGAACTGAGATCACGATCTCACTCTTTCTTGTGCATCAAGATTCTATCTCTCCTTCTTTGAGTTATCGATTGTCGTCACCACCATCTCCGGTAGACCACCACTGCTCAATGCTAGATTTATCACAGTCCACCAGAAAGTTGTGTCGCGAATGCCAGAGTCCATCTCTTCATCATCGCTAGTCGTCGTTGTATTATTATCGTGAGCCAAGACAGAGGTGTTGACCAAAGTTATGAACAAATGCTAAGTATTTTACTCCTCTCTTTCTTGTGCAACGAGTGTTATAAACTCAAGTGGGTTCATGCGTAGGAGCAATCATGGACTGTAAGTTTGACTTGTGGTGACAAGTTATTCTTACTATATCATAGATCTTTGTTAGACGAGGCATATCAATTCCAGAGCATCTTCCAATTCATCTTCGATCTTGACTAAGGTAAGGGCTATTCTCATAATTTCTCGTACACGGTCTAGGACTTCTAATAAGTATAGTTTAGCTCTAATATTTTTTGTCTTTGTGAATTGAGTCGGTTTGGATTTTGTTTGCTATAGTATTAGGTTCATTGGCTAAACCTGATTAGGGTTCTAGATGGTGCAACAGTGCTTGTTCATTTATAATTGATAATATATAATTATATAGTGTATTGAGGTGATCAGGATGTTAGCCGACCACAGAGATGTAACTATGTGCGTCGACCGGAGACCAGAAGATCTGGTGTGGAGATTCTGCGACACAGCCTAGTCGACCTGTTGAGCCAAGGCTTAGAGGTCGATAAATCATCTACGGGCGGTGATACCGAGCACTTTCTTGGCGGAGTTTTGTTGGCCCGTGAGTGGGGGCGAGTGTGCACATCGCTGGGATCATTGTTTGTTATCTAGGTACTTTAGGTACAGTGCTTGCAACATATTAGGATTAAATTATATTTATTTGGAGTGCTATGTTCGAGTCTATGGACTTCAGGTTTAGCATTAGATACCTCATTGAGTGACTCCCCAGTTACTCACCCTTCTTTCTTCCCATTTTCAGGTGAGACATACGAGTATATAATTTTCAGACAAATTGGTGCTACTATGTGTTTTTATTCGGATTATATTTGAGTTATGGGTGAGTAGAGATGTAGGTATGCGAAGTGTGTTGTGAGATGTTGTTGGTGGCACGCCGTTCTCCAGATAGGAGGTGACGGGTGTTACAAATACTCCCTTCTTCAGAGCATCCTTGCCCTTAAGGATGAGTGATGAGTAGCTGTTCCAGCAATCCATGTTATGGAATAATACCATTCGTAATTGAAGACTGAAGCCAAGAGTATCCAACGAGATGTACTATGAAAAACTCCAGTTTTTTTTATTGTCTATGATCAGTGATATTGATCCTTTCCATTTTGTCAATCACAGCTCTAGTTCAGCCAAGCACACACACAACTTTGATTCATGACTTCTCAGCATCTTTTGCTTATAGCTAGAGGCTTATTCCCATGTGTCTTGTTTCCAACGAGCTCCACAAAATATATTTTTGATCTAAGTTTGTTCTTCCAGCTATTTGTAGGATTTTGGTATTGCTTTATAGTTGTGATTTTGGTCTGATCTTTGTATGAAACTCTGCCTTTTGTGGCTTGATCCTTGAATCATTTTTATAATCAGTTATGTGATCTGCCTTTTGTATATTTGACTAAAATGTATAGTTTGATAATCAGTTTATATGTCTTCGTTGATGGCGATTGACCAAAGTGGTAATAACACTAATTTGTTGTCTTATATATCATGTGTTTGGTGTTGATTTCTTGACAAGTTTGGTGTCTTTATATATTTCTGATCTTGTCTGAATTTGTGATCTTGGTGTCTTTATATATCAAAATTTTTGTGTTGTTGGTGTAATAACACTAATAAAACAATTTTATTTTGATGGTTTTGTAGATGCTTAAAAGATGGATGTTGGAAGATGAGGATGGTGATTATGATAATGAAATTGGTTTGCTTGATGTGGTTACTACTGAGAGATTGAGTCAGAAAATAGATCGAGGAGCATGATGGTGTCATGTTCAACAACTTTTGTATGAATCTGATCAGCAATGTTATGACTTTCTTCGAATAAATCAAAGAAATTTTGAAGCTTTGTGTAAGATGCTAACTGAGCGATATGTATTACAAGAGTCTCACAATGTCCACATTGAGGAATATGTTGTGATGTTTCTCTAGGTTGTAAAGGTATCAAAGATCATTAGATACAGTAAAAAGGAGGCTTGATGATGTCTTGAGTGCTCTTCTTAAGTTGATACACTAAGACCATAAGAATGCGAGTTTGCAAGAGTAAATCTTGTTTTGAGGAATGATGATCGGCATTGGCCTTATTTCAAAGATTGTATTGGAGCACTTGAAGGAACTTATGTCCCGGTTCGCCCTCCCAATCAAAATGCAGAAGCATATAAAGAGAGAAAGCAAGATCCTACAATGGATGTTCTTGCTATATGTAACTTCAATACGAAGTTCATATATGCATATCTCGTTGTACCTGGTAGAGCATGTGATACAAAGGTTTTGACTCATTGTACGAGAAATGAGGCTTCTTCCCACATCCTCCTCCTGGAAAGTATTATCTAGTTGATTCTGGATATCCGATCAGGAGAGGGTATCTTGGTCCGCATCGTAGTATATCATCTTGGTCAGTTTGCTAGAGGAGGACCACCAGTTAGTGCAAGAGAGTTGTTTAACGAAAAGCATTTAGTTTTGCGATCAGTGATTGAGATGACATTTGAAGTATGGAAAGCAAAATGAAGGATTTTAGATCGTAAACAACCAAATTATGGTCTGGTCAAATATGGATTAAGCTGGTAACAGCGACACAACTTCATATGTGATTCATATCGAGAAGATCATGCTATTGTACAAGAAGAAGAAGAAGAAGAAGAAGAAGAAGAAGAAGAAGAAGAAGAAGAAGAAGAAGAAGAAGAAGAAGAAGAAGAAGAAGAAGAAGAAGAAGAAGAAGAAGAAGAAGAAGAAGAAGAAGAAGAAGAAGAAGAAGAAGAAGAAGAAGAAGAAGAAGAAGAAGAAGAAGAAGAAGAAGAAGAAGAAGAAGAAGAAGGAAGAAGAAGAAGAAGAAGAAGAAGAAGAAGAAGAAGAAGAAGAAGAAGAAGAAGAAGAAGAAGAAGAAGAAGAAGAAGAAGAAGAAGAAGAAGAAGAAGAAGAAGAAGAAGAAGAAGAAGAAGAAGAAGAAGAAGAAGAAGAAGAAGAAGAAGAAGAAGAAGAAGAAGAAGAAGAAGAAGAAGAAGAAGAAGAAGAAGAAGAAGAAGAAGAAGAAGAAGAAGAAGAAGAAGAAGAAGAAGAAGAAGAAGAAGAAGAAGAAGAAGAAGAAGAAGAAGAAGAAGAAGAAGAAGAAGAAGAAGAAGATAACGATGATGGTGGTGGTGACCGGTGATATTGTATATGAGCTGACCGGTGATAGAGCGACAAGAAGAAGAAGAAGAAGAAGAAGAAGAAGAAGAAGAAGAAGAAGAAGAAGAAGAAGAAGAAGAAGAAGAAGAAGAAGAAGAAGAAGAAGATAACGATGATGGTGGTGGTGACCGGTGATATTGTATATGAGCTGACCGGTGATAGAGCGACGGAAGCTTTGCGTAAGAACATCACAAATGAATACGGTAGAGGTTGTACCGTATTAAATGTTTTAGTTAATGACTTTACCTTCTTCACTTATAACTTTGATTATCATTTCTATGTGATATTGAAATATTTTATTTTTTTATTTAAGATTTGATGTACTATTTAGCATTTGTATTGTGATACATATTTTGATTTATGTATATATATATATATTAAATTTAGCTTATGATTTATGACAAAAGATGTTGTTATATTTCTATATTTGAATAAATATTTAATACCAATTAAATATATTTAACCTACATTTTATTCATTTAAAATACAATTTACAAATTTATAAAAATAAGATATGAATTAAATGAAAATAGCCGAGCGGCTGCCAAATAAACAACTCTAAATCTGCTTCCAGCATCATAGTCAGCGTGCTGCGTCTTTAAAACAAACAACAATATGTTTTTATGGCTGCGTCGGCGTCAGCGGCTACGGCTGCAAAACGAACAACAACCAAACAAATACGAGGCAGCCGCAAAGACTTAAGCAGCCGCAGAAAGCTGTGTCTTCCAAACAAACAACAACTTAATAGTTTCTCCAAGTATTTTCTTCAATTTTCTGCCCAAACTGTAATGAGGAATATTGTAAATTTATTTATTGACCAGACATAATCTTTCAGTATCCTTAAAATGATTTGACATTTTTTCCTCTGTGCCCTACATAAAAAGTGTCATTTGCAAAGAGAAGAGGTGATATTGCTGAGCATCTCCCTGCTACTTTTAGTCCTATTAGTTTTTTCATGATATTTGCGATCAATTCTTATGTGCACATAAAGAATAAATAAGAAGACAGTGGATCACTTGTCTCAACACTATGTGGAATTATGTGCCTTTTTAGTTGTCCATTCAATAAAACTCTATATAGTACGAATATGATACATTTAGTCATCCACTAGATCCATGAGGATCAAAACCCAATTTTGAAGCAGAGCCTGAATAATAGTTCATTCCACTCTATCATGCGCTTTACTCATATCCACTTTAATTGCTATAAACTTTTCTTGACATGATTTATTGGTACTTATGTTAAATATTTCATGTGTGATGAGTATCTTGTCTGAGATTAACCTTCATGCCAAAAACGAAGATTATGTTTCCGAAATTAGCTTTGGAAGGTAGTTTTTAGCCTTTAACATAAGACCTTAAAGATAATATTGTAGGCCGCTCTATTTTTTGGTACCTAACAGATGTTTGTGATATTCAACCTTGCAACCGTCTTTTTTGCTCGTAAAAAGATATTCACCAATCCAAAAATGTTATTTTTGATAATATGCCTAGAATACTGAAAGAAAAGCGTTGTCATCCCATTCAGCCCGAGTACCTTCTTTTGGATGGATCATGAACAATGTATTCAAAACTTCGTCCTCTGTCACAGCTTTAGTTAACTGCTGATTCATATGAGATGTGATGCTTGATGGAATCTCATTTAAAGACTTCAAAATCCAAGGGTGAAGTGGAATGGAATAAATCTTCAAAATATGCAACTGCCATCTTTTCAAATGCTTTATCTTCCGTTATCCATTATCCACCCTCGTCATCTATGCCCACAATTATGTTTCTTGCTCTGCACTGTTTTGTTAAGGCGTGATAGAATTTTTGGTTTTCATCTCCTGATGTGTGCTACATACTCGAACTCGTCTGCTGCCAGTAGTCCTTATCATTGTATGCTTCTTATAGATTTCTTGAGATGTCTAGAACTTTCCCATGTATTCTAGTGTCATCTGTTTGGACCTCCTCCAAAGCCCAATGGAGTTCATTGATCTTATCCTTCCGATATGGTGGGTTATCTTTCCTCCATTTAGCTATTTCATGACGAAAATTACTCAATTTAGTGAGACATTAAGTGATGGTAAGGAGATGTGCTCTTTTGGAATTTGAGCATAAATTCTATTGAAGGAGAGGTGGGTAGAATGTAATAACCAACAATAATAATAAAAACACAGACGAAGCTAAAGAATGACTGAAGAGAAAATGGTCAATGTATGGCCAAGAAAATGGCCGATGGATGGAGAATAAGGAAATTCGAGTAAAAAGGTTTTTATGAGCAACCATGGTTCTAATGGGTAAAAAATATGGGCAAATAATTGTAAAGAGTTTGGCGCAGAAAAATACTGCATGAAGTCGAATCGCCGGATCGTTGTTTAGTATCTCAAAAATCATGAAGCACCGAGAAGACAAAAATAGAAATAAAAGTGCTCAAGGGTTTTATTCCTGATCCATCATGCCTTCCATCGGGAGTTTTACCAGAAAATCGGCAAGTACTTGGGATTTAGCATAAGTCCTTGTTCGATACTCGATATCGTATTCGCTTAGCTCGACTGCTCATTTTGCTAATCTCCCCGACTGACTAGGGTGATGCAAAATCGTCTGAAGTGGGAATTTGGTTAGGACTACGATTGCGTGTGACTGGAAACAGAATCTTAATTTCCGAGACAACATTACGACAGCGAGCGCTAATTTTTCCATCAGCGGTTATTGTGAGGGATTAAACTCACACCTAGATTTTAGATAAGGTTTTAAGGTTTTAGGAAAGATAACGTGGGCTGAATTCCGTAATAACTTGTTGAATGAACTTCGATTTGTATTGATATAATGGTAAAAAGGATGGTTACAAAAGGTGATCTTTGATGAATACAAAGATTATAAGAATGTTACAATGAGAATGTTTTTATGAATATCGAGTGAAATATGGATGAAATCCGATCCTCTCTTTAGTCCTCCACCTTCTCTTTAAATAGCTTTGGACTTCTTTTGATTGTCTTCAACTGATCTCCGAGATCTTCTCCGCTTGATGTGGAATCTGTAACAGCTTCCCTTTGACCGGGTCCTGCGCTCCTTCTTGTTATGACGTGAGCTTCCTCTTCGTCATGACCTCTTCGGTTAAAGTCCTTAGCTTTCAGCCTCCGGCTCCAGCTTAGCTCCTTTTAGACATCGAACTTGTGATGGGCCTGTCGCAGCCTGTTATCATCTTTTATTGTTTAATAATCAGCTACCGGGCCATATTCGGACCCAACAGTTGCCCCCAGCTTTCGAGATAAGATCTCTTACTCGGGAGCTTAACTTAACCACTGAACCTCAATCTTTTCTGTTGAGATAATGATTACTATCTATATCCTACGATGATATTATTCGTTTGAATTAACGGTTGAGATTTCTTTTGATGAAATCAACGGCTCAGATGAAAGAAGTTTTTGAAATATTTACTCCGATTCTCGAGACTTGACAAGATATAAAGCAGCTAGCATTAACTGCCGCTGTCCATATTCTCCACGCCTCCACTCGGTTTTCAAGGTAACTTCTCCTCCACTCCTTTATTTTACTACGCTTCCTTTTTATTTTACTTTCATCCTTCGATTCACCATTGATCCTCTGCAAATTTCTTAGAATCCTTAGTTTCTAAGAGATCTAGTTAGCTTATTCCACATTTTCCTCTTTCAATCCTTTCGATTCTCCTTACCCCTCTTTTTAATGGACCCTCCGAAAGAAGGCTCTGGCGAGATCGGAATCTCTGCCTCCGGGAAGCGTTTAATGAAGGTTAAGCAGGAGATCGGTGAGAAAATGAAAAGATATAAGAAGGATGCCAAGGATTCAATCGCAGGGAGGGTCTCCAAGCGGGTGAAGAAGAAGGAAGTTTCTGGCGGGAGCTCCTCTCTAGGAACTCACTCGCCTTCTTTACTAAAGATTCAAGAGGTCGTTAAACTCATGGTTCAAGCTCACGGTCAAAAGGAGTTGGCCAGGGTTTGTTCCTCCGACGAAACCCCCGAAACCGCCCCGGAGGGTTGGTTTTGCATTCACGAGAAGTATATCTCTAAATGCCACCTCCGGTTTCCGCTTCCAGACCTCCTGCTAGATCTTCTTGACCATTATCAATTGGCCCTCTCTCAACTCTGCCCTCGGTTATCCGAGTGGTAAATGGTTTCATTACCAGAGCTAAGGAGGAAGGGGTCGCTGTTGGACTGACCGAACTGTTGAGCCTCTATACGATCAAGGAGAGCTCTAGTAAGGATGGTGGCAGTGGTACCTACTATCTTCCTTGCCGTTCTAGGCTCGGACTTTTTAAATCCTCCGGTAGCGATGATGATTGGAGGAAAAAATACTTTTTTGTCAAGATCGATCCCTCCACAGTTCCAGTGGGTCGTGCTCTCTCGGTTGTTTGGTTCGATATATCTGGTTAGGACCTTTTAGGAATGTGTCTTGCTTATTTATGATTATCATTATTTGCTGAACCCTTGATTTCATATGCAGATATCGAGGATCCTCCTAAGCTTACCGATAAGCTGTCTAGAGCCCTTTTTCGGAAGTTATATTCCTAATACTTGGACGTCTTTCACTGACTCTCGCATTGGATCAGCTAGGTTCCCGGATCGATACAACGCCAGGTTCCCTGACCCAATTCCTGCTGAAGATTTAGAAGGTGATTTTCAGATTTTGCTTATCTGTTTTTGATTTCTAGATTTGCTTCCAGAGATAACTAAAAAGCTTTCCGTTGTTTAGTTTCTGAAGGTCCTTTCGTGGTAGAACTTTCGACTGGAGCTAGTACTTCTGAAACCGAAAAGACTCAAGCTCCCAAAATGAGGCCTTCTTTCCGTTCCAGGAGCAAGCCTGCCGCAGCTGCCAGTGCTTCGCGAGGCAGCGACAAGACCCAAGGAGGAGCCTTCCTTAGCTCGCTGAAGGAGGTCCTTGACGATGGGTCTTCGGTTCCTGTTAGGGATGTTAACCCAGTTGAAACCAGAGCTCAAGATGTTGTTCCTCGTCCTGAGATCTCGCCAGTTGATGTTAACCCTCAAGCTGCTAGAGATCCCTCTGAGGTTGAGCCTCCGAGAAACAAGAGGTCTCGGACTGATTTGGGAGATAGGCCCGCCAGGTCTTCCTCCTCGTCTTCGCGGGGAGGGACCATCGGCTGGAATTTCACCCATTCTAAGCCGGGATCGATCTTGGATGATCCTTGGGGTTTGGCAACCATCATGAGGCATATGAAGACGGTTGGATGCTCCATGCCTTCAATCAATGGTCTGACCATCAAAGAAGAATATGTTGAGATAGCCCACCACATGGGTCAGGTATATAATCTTATTTTTTCCTTGGTTTACCTCTAAGTTGACATTTTCTGAATTTTAGTTTTTTTTTTCTTTTTTTTTTTAGTTAGCTGGAGCCATCAATAGAGCTCAGCTGAGATTCGAGGAGGCCGTGAATGGTGCTCCCAGTGCTGGAGATTTAGCTCAGGCTACTGAGTTATTCAAGACTACCAAGGTGGAGCTCGACCTAGCTCGTGCTCGTGTTTCTGAGCTTGAAGCTGAGGTCGGAAGGCTCGGTTTGAAGGCTGACTCTCAGCAGGGGAAGCTCGAGAGTCAGGCTATCGATATTCGGATGAAGAACAGGAAGATCAATGAGTTAGATGCTGCTCGCAGGATAGCTGAGCGTCAGGTTCAAGAGATGATCGCCTCATCCCAGGTTAGTCAAAGGAACAAAGAAGCTGAAGTTAAGCTTGCTGTCAGGAAAGGTAAGAAGGAGGTAGCCGATGCCTACAACAAGATCCTGACCTCTGTGAAGGAGAAGTTTTTCAAGAAGAAGGATGAGACTGATGCCCTGATCTATGCTCAGGAGCTTCAGGCGAACACCGAACTTCTGAAGGATTTGTTGTCTAAGGAGATTGAGAATGCTTAAGAGGAGTATTACCGTTTGATGGTTTTGGTCCCGGAGGCTGCTGCTGCGTATGAGAAAGCTCAAGTTTCCGATTTCTCAGTCAGCAAGCTCCCCATTCCACAATTCTCCGAAAGCTCAGGTATTTTTGAGATTAATATGTTTAATCCGGCGTTTTCTGGAGAATACGGTTCTAACTTGGGCTCGATGTCTCCTGATCTAGTCCCAGTTGAGACGACCCTAGGAGGTGTCGACCAGGATGCTGAAGTGGAGGCTTCCGTCAAGGAGGGTGGTCCTATCGAGAAGAACAAGGATGATGAAGCTGATCCTGGATCCGAGGAAGGTTAAGAGCCGATGCTCTTTATGTTTCAAGCTTTCTGCCCAATGGGCTTCTGTCTCTTTTGTTTTTAAGACTTATGGCCTGAGGAGGCCTTTAAACCTTTATCTGTTTGTACTTTGAATCTTTGTTAGCATGGGGAGGCTTTTAAACCCTTGTTTAATTTCAAACTTGGTTTTCAGTTTCATTTTAAGTTTTTCGATTTGACTTAGTCAAATTTTATGAACTCAAATTTGATTAAGAGTTTTGATAGGGAATGCTTTGGTTACTAATTAAGAGGTTTAGTGAATCCTCCGAATTAGATCCTTGATTTCGTGATAAGTCTCGGAGACTTGGATCGTTTTTTAGTTCCTTAAGAGGAATTCTTGGAATATCGAGATTAGCTTAAAGTTTTTAGGAACCTAAGCTTAAATTAGACATCTCAGGTGGAGGGTTCTTAGGAACCTGAATTTGTTCACGGGATTTTAAGACCCATTGGACTTGCTTAGGATTTTAAGACCTTTCAAGGTTTGATAAGGATTTTAAGACCTTTGTATTTAAGGTTTCAAGACCTTTGAGACTTGATAAGGATTTTAAGACCTTTGAGATTTGATAAGGATTTTAAGACCTTTGAGATTTGATAAGGATTTAAAGTCTTTAGGTCCGTTGGGACCTGACATTGTTCGAAGGATTTGAAGACCTTTAGTGGTTCCTAAGGATTTTTAAGACCTTAGGTTAGTTTATCAAGTTTTGACTTTGTTTGAAGGATTTCAAGACCTTCAAGGTTATTAAGGATTTTAAGACCTTAGGTTCAGGTTCGTGGAGACCTGAGCTGATCCGAAGGGTTTTTAGGACCCTAGGTCCGTGTTTGTAGGGACCTATGTTGTTAAAGAATTGAGACATCGAGAATAATTGCTTTATTGATAATTGGATACATGGTATCATAGTAATCATACAATTGCTGTATTATAATGATCATACATTTGCTGCTTGGGCTATGTGATTTTAATCAGACATATGCCCCCTTTGGTTGTGGTGAACAAAGTGTTGAAATGAGGTTGGGGCTGTACTCATGACGGAGTTGCCTACGTACCCAGTCAAGGGATCAAGCCTAACGTAGTTCGGGAATTTTAGGTACCTAATGATAATATCTCTTAAGATTCGTGGCGTTCCACGATCTGATTTCAGGTACCCCGGTTCGCACCTTTCGGAGCTTGTAAACGCCAGGTCGTACCACGTGGATGACCTGGTAGGGGCCTTCCCAGTTGGTTCCCAACTTCCCAGCATCTGGTTCCTTGGTTCCTTCGAAAACTTTCCTAAGTCATAGGTCACCTACAGCGAACTGTCGGAGCCTGACTTTTGAGTTGTACTGTCGTGCCATTGCTTGCTGATAGTTTTGAATGCGAATCAGGGCTCGGTCCCGTCTTTCCTCAATTAGGTCGAGGCTGTCTGTTAGGAGCTGATCGTTAGCTGCGGGGTCGGATGTACAGAGGTCCCGACGAAGGCTACCAGCAATGGTTTCGGCTGGGACGACAGCTTCCATCCCGTAGGCTAAGGAGAAAGGGGTTTCTTCTGTAGCCTTTCGTGGGGTGGTTCGACATGCCCAAAGTACTTCAAGTAATTTTTCTGACCAGAGTTCCTTCTGGGTTCCGAGGCGTTTCTTGAGGTTTGCTAATACTAATTTATTAGCAGCCTCCGTCTGTCTGTTTCCTTGAGGTCGGCGAGGTGATGAGAAGGTCAGGCGAATATTCCACTTGTCACAAAATATTTTGAAGTCGTGGGATATGAACTGTCCTCCATTGTCGGTTACGATTTCATATGGGACGCCGTGTCTACACACGATTTCTTTCCACACAAATCGTTCGACCTCGACTCTGGTTACCTGCTGGAAAGCTTCAGCCTCTATCCATTTCGTGAAGTAATCTGTTAGGACTAAGAGGAAGCGTAGCTTCTTCTTTCTACTTCCTGACGCTAATAGTGGTCCTACGATGTCCATGGACCATCTCATAAATGGGTAAGGGGCGGATATGTTGGACAACTTTTCCGCATGTTGGTGTATAATCGGTGCATGCCTCTGGCACTTTTCGCATGAAGAGGAATAGGCCTCACAGTCTGCAATAATGGTGGGCCAGAAATATCCTTGTCTTTTGATTCTGATGGCTAGAGCTCTTCCTCCAGAGTGGTTCCCGCAGGAGCCGTCGTGCATTTCCTTCATGAGTCTCATAGCAACGAGGCCATGGACGCATTTTAGGTAAGGTCCGGAAACGCTTCGTTTGTGGAGGACAGACTCGATTACGCAGTATCTCGCGCTTAATGCTTTGAGCTTCCGAGCCTCCCATTTATTGGGTGGGGTCTTTCCTTCCAGGATGTATTGCGTGATTGGAATTCTCCAATCCTCTCTCCCTACAACTTTGTTATGAAGAGACGAAGGAGGTTCCTGTTCGGGACCTGGTGTCGTGGTGCCCCCGGAGGTATTTGTAGGATTGGGTTCCAGGGAGTCTGAATTCCGAGGAATACCTCCAATTCCTTCAATATTGTCCGGGGTCTGGATGGTGCCCCCAGATGAATTTTGGAGGGCTGAACGGCTTCTGGTTTTAATTCTGCAGATGAGTGGGTCTGAGTTGGTGCCCCCGGGGGTATTCGTGAGATCAGGCTCCAAGGAGTCTGAATTTCGGGGAATACCTTCCGTGTTTTGGATTGTGTTCCCGGAGGTATGCTTTTTAGAGCTACGTATTCTGGTTTTTGGGAACCAAAATGTTGTGAGAACTTGGGTAGCTACCGTTTCAGGACAGGTACCTTCAGGTTGTTCTGTTAGCTTGCCGTCTATCTCGGCTTTAGTAGCTATGTCGATGCTTGGTTTTTGGATTCCTTCTACGGGTATGATCCGTTTTATGAGGGGGTCTGACGTGGAAGCTAAAGCAGCCAACGCATCTGCTGAGGAGTTCTCTCCTCGTGGGATTCTTGTTAGCTCGAATTTGTCGAACTGCCTGGTGAGGTTCTGGACGACTTCGAGATATGCCCCCATTCTTTCGTCCCTCGTTTCATATTCTCCGTGGAACTGGCTAGCTACTAGCTGTGAATCACTATAAGCGTTTAGCTCTCGAATTCCGAGGCTTAGGGCGAGTTTCAACCCTGCGATTAGTGCTTCATATTCAGCTTTGTTGTTTGAGGCGCTGAATCCGAGCCTATATGACTGCTCAATGGTTTCTCCTGCTGAAGAAGTTAACCTTAAACCGACACCGGAGCCTTGTTTTGACGAGGCTCCGTCGACATACAGGCTCCACTTCGGAGATTCTATTTCGGAGTCTAACTGCTCGGATGCTAGTTCAATGATAAAATCTGCAAGGACCTGAGCTTTCGTGCTGCTCGAGGTCTATACTCAATATCATATTCACTGAGCTCTATGGCCCATTTGGCCAATCGCCCTGACTGGCTAGGGCTGTGTAATATCATTCGTAATGGTTGTGAGGTCATTACGATGATTGAGTGCGATTGGAAGTAAGGTCGCAATTTTCTGGCAGCTATCACAACTGCCAGAGCTAATTTTTCCATTGCAGGGTACCTTGTTTCGGCGCCTATCAAACTCTTACTGATGTAATAGACAGGTCTTTGTTCGTTTTGTTATTCCCGTACCAGCACGCCGCTAACTGCAGCAGTCGATACAGCGAGGTACAGGTATAGTGGCTCTCCTACTACAGGTTTGGATAGGATCGGAGGTTCGGAGAGGTATGCTTTCAATTGTTTGAAGGCTTCCTCACATTTCTCGTCCCATAGGAACTTCTTATTATTTCTTAGAAGTTTGTAGAATGGGAGGCACTTATCGGTGGATTTGGATATGAATCGATTTAACGCTGCGATTCGTCCGGTCAATCTCTGTACCTCTCTGGTTGTCTTTGGTAATGGCATTTCTAGGAAGGTTGCTATCTGCTGCGGGTTGGCTTCAATGCCTCTTTCGGTTACGAGATAGCCTAGGAACTCGCCTGAGGGTACCCCGAAAGTACATTTACTGGGATTGAGCTTCATATCATATTTGTTAAGGATATCGAAGCATTCCCTTAAGTGGGAGATATGGTCTTCCCCAGCTGAGAATTTGACTAGCATATCGTCAATATAGACCTCCATGGTTTTTCCAAGTTGTCCAGCAAACATCTTGTTTACTAACCTCTGATAGGTAGCTCCTGCGTTTTTTAATCTGAATGGCGTAACCTTGTAACAATAGGTTCCTCGTTCGGTTATGAATGCGGTTTTCTCCTGGTCCTCAGGATCCATCATGATTTGGTTGTATCCTGAGAAGTCATCCATGAAGGATATGAGTCGATGGCCAGCTGTTGCTTCAACCAAACGGTCGATGTGAGGTAACGGGAAGCTGTCTTTAGGACAAGCTTTGTTCAGGTCTGTGAATCTACACAGATTCTCCATTTCCCGTTTTTCTTCTTTACCACTACTGGGTTAGCTAACCAATCAGGGTAGTGTACCTCTCGAATGGATCCAGCTTTCGTAAGTCGGTCAACTTCGTCGTTAACAGCTTGAGCCTTTTCGAGGCCTAGCTTGCGACGCTTTTGTTTGATCGGTTTGAAAGTAGGGTCTACTCTTAGCTTATGGGTGGTGACGTTCGGATCTATGCCTTTCATGTCGCTGGTGGACCATACAAAGGTTTTGACATTGCCTTTCAAGAAATCAATGAGCTCCTTTTTGGTCTCGGGAGGTAGCTCGGATCCGATGCTCACCTATTTTTCAGGATCTGAGTCGTCGATGCAAACTTTTTCGGTGAGGTTCTTGGGGGGGCCTCGAATATTTTGTTGCATTTCGCGACCCTCCTGGATCTGTAATTGCTATTGGGGGGATTTTTTGAGGATTTCGAATCCTCCCAAATAGCAGATCCTGGATATCTTCTGGCTACAGTGTACGGTAGTTATCCCTTCGGGTGTTGGGAATTTTACGCATTGATGATACGTCGAGGCTACTGCCTTCATTTTGTGAATCCAGGGTCTTCCCAGGATCGCATGGAACGGGGAAGGTCTGTCGATGACTACTAAGTTGGTCATTTTCATTATTCCGCCAGCTATAACTGGGAGCTTGATAGTCCCCAATGAGGTAGCTGTTTCTCCGGAGAAGCCTACGAGGTTAGCTTTTTGGCCAATAATTTCGTAGTCATCTATTTCCATCCCTTTTAGGGTGTTATAGAAAATAAGGTCGACAGAGCTTCCTTTGTCTATCATGAGTTTAGGGACCTCGTATCCTGCGATGTTCAGGGTGACAATCAACGCTTCATCATGAGGTCTGTCGAGGTTTGAGGTCTCGCTTTCCCAGAAAGAAATCTTAGTATTGGACTCGGGGTTAGGAGGCTTAGGTCCAGTGTTAGATACAGCCTTCCGTACGTGATTCTAAATGGAATTGACGGAGTCTTGACATATGTCTGATCCTCCAAGGATACAGTCTACCCTCGAGACGGGGCTCGATTGAGGGGACGGTTTGCTCAAGAGAGCCTCGACTTGTAAACTTTTTCCTTGGGGGAATTTCCCAAGAATCATGTCAACTCTTTTCTTGGGAGCTGGAGGTAGCGAATCGGTCTCCTTCTCAGGTGACCTCTCGCGCTTTGGGGAGGTGTCTCCGGAACCTCTTTTCTGATAAGGTGGTGCCTTTTTAAGGTCCACGCCCTTTATTTCTCCAGCTGCGAATTTAGCTGCCAGTTGTCGTTGGAGGTCCCAACATTCCTCAGTTGAGTGCCCTTCTCGATCATGATAAGAGCAATGTTTGTTTTTATCAAAGCCTTTTGACCAGGGAGTTTTGTTCGCTGCGGCGACAGGTTTCTCTTCCTTGTCTTCCTCGATTGCGTAGGAATGTTCTCCCTGAGTTTGGTTGTTTCGGGGGTTCCCCCTTTTGTGAGGTCCCTTTGCCTTAGAGGATTCACCTTTTGGGTGATTCTGAGGCTTCTTGTGGAGTTTATCCAATGCGGTTGTTTCCTCCTCCAAAACGATGTATCTAGTGGCTTTATGAAGAGCATCATCGATAGGTGGAGGAGTATTGAGTGTTAATTCTGACCAGAATTTCGATTTATAGAACATACCTCTCCTAAGAGCCTCGATGGCGACTAGGTCGTTAGGATTCGAGAGCTTAGTTCTTATTGCCCTGAATTTCTCGATGTAAACTCGTAGTGAGTCCCCCATTCCTTGTCTGACCTTCCAAATGTCGGCTTCAGAAGCTTGTTTCAGGATATGAGTCGAGTACTGTTTCATGAAGGCGTTAGTTAGCTGATCGAAACTATCTATCGAGGCTGGTTCGAGACCAGAGAACCACTCAAGGGCTGTTCCGACCAAATTTTCGGCGAATGTCCTGCAGTAACCTACTTCGCATTCTTCCTGTGTAAAATGGGCTTTAACGATTGCCAGTCGGAAAGCTCTCAAATAGGCCTTTGGGTCAGAAGTCCCATCATACTCGGGAATTCTGATTTTTTCGGGTATCCCTTATGTAGGAGCTGGCAATTCTGTCAGTGAATGGAGTTCCACGTGTTTCTTCGATCAAACTATCGATTTCGGGAGCTGAGCTCGTAGCTTTATGGACTTGAGCTCCCAATTTTTGGAGAGCTGCATGAGTTCGTTCCATATACCTACGGATAGCTTCAGGTCCTTCCATAGGTAGGACATCCGGGTCGTTATTAGGTACCCGACGGGCAGGTCCCTGACGGAATCATGTGGGCTCATCCTCCCATGCAGTTGGGGGGCTAAATCGCTCGCCAGCTCTCGGGTTATCGGAATCTATCCGTTGATACCGGTCCCCATTTGGGCTGAATCCCGTAATAACTTGTTGAATGAACTTCGATTTGTATTGATATAATGGTAAAAAGGATGGTTACAAAAGGTGATCTTTGATGAATACAAAGATTATAAGAATGTTACAATGAGAATGTTTTTATGAATATCGAGTGAAATATGGATGGAATCCGATCCTCTCTTTAGTCCTCCACCTTCTCTTTAAATAGCTTTCGACTTCTTTTGATTGTCTTCAACTGATCTCCGAGATCTTCTCCGCTTGATGTGGAATCTGTAACAGCTTCCCCTTGACCGGGTCCTGCGCTCCTTCTTGTTATGACGTGAGCTTCCTCTTCGTCATGACCTCTTCGGTTAAAGTCCTTAGCTTTCAGCCTCCGGCTCCAGCTTAGCTCCTTTTAGACATCGAACTTGTGATGGGCCTGTCGCTGCCTGTTATCATCTTTTATTGTTTAGTAATCAGCTACCGGGCCATATTCGGGCCCAACAGTTATCGCATCTTAGTGTCGGTCAAAGTTTTACTTAGTTCTTCTCTAAATAGAACGTCACTTATGACCGTTGCCGATCCCGCATTGTATAAGCATAAGGGTTCTACTTCGACATATTTGCGAGAACTAGGGTGTGGTTAAATAATGTTTCTGGTGTTGGAAAGCTTTCTCGCATTCTTCTGACCATTTAACTTTTTTTTCCTCCCAATGTGTCGTAGAAAGGTAGGCATTTATCCATTGACCTTGAGATGAAGCGATTAAGTGCTAAAATTCTCCTGATTTATCTCTGCACTTCTCGTTTGGTTTTCTGCGAGGCCATCTCGATCAGCACATTGATCTGTTTCGGGTTGGCCTTGATCCCTCGATACATGACGAGGTATCCGAGGAATTCACCTGCCGCCACGACGAATCTTCATTTTGTCAGGTTCAGTTTCATGTTATGCAAGTTTAGTCTCTCTAAACTTTCTTGCAAATTGGCGATATGGTATTTCTCTTCGAGAGATTTTACGAGCATATCATCAATGTAAACTTTCGTAGTCTTTGATAGGTCTTTCCTGCGTTCTTGAGACCGAAAGGCATTACTTTGAAACAATACGTGCCCCGATCTGTGATAAATGTGGTTTTCTCATGATCATCGGTGTTCATTATAATTTTATTGTACCCTGAAACGGCGTCCATGAAAGACATGAGCTTTTTTCCTGCTGTTGCTTTAAGCGGTCGATGTGCGGTAATGAGAAGCTGTCTTTTGGACAGCTTTATTGAGGTTATTGAAATCGACACAGACTCGCCACTTTCCGTTTTTCTATTTGACTACGACGGGATTAGCGAGTTAGTCTGGTTATCTAACCTCGTTATAAATCCTACTGTGAGGAGTTTCTCGACTTCATCGTTGACCGCAATGGGCGTTATGGTCCTAACTTTCATTTTTTTACTTGTTTGAAAGTAAGGTAAACATTGAGTTCGTGACATGTTATGTTTTTTTGATGTTTATATCCGGCATATCTTCCGCAGCCAAGCGAACGTGTGAAGGTTCTATTTCAAACCAGCTATCAGCTCGGTTTTAATGGTTCACAGAGATTAGAGCCGATTTTGACGCAGCATTCAGGGATCTTTTGGTCGAGACTTATCGAAATCACAGGTTCGCATGCTGGCTCGTGTTTTCCGTCTGAATCCACAGCTTTCCGCAAGTGCCAAAATATTTTCGTTTCATTTTGCTCTGGGCTGTTTTTGACAAGAGTCGATTTATCCTTTTTTAGATAAATTTTCTGGCATTGAAATTTTCGTTTTAAATTCACGGTGAAACATACTGGCACTGCTTCTCGAGGAACAAATGATACGTTGATGGGACGGCTTGCATGGAGCACTCATGATTACACTGTATGGCACATGGCGATCGACGACCAGAAATCCACGATTTTTGTTATACTCCTAGCTTTAAACGTAAGGTTAATTGAGCCGAGGGTCATAGTAGCTTCCCCTGAGAATCCCACTAATGGGCTCAAAATTTCTGTGATTTCAGACAGTTCGATCTTCATTCTCTCGAGGGTCTTTTTGTAGATGATAACAGATGAGCTTACTGTGTTGACTAATACTCCTGCAACGTCGATATCTTTGATAGTCAACTCAATGACAAGGAGATCATTGCGGGGTTTGGCCTGATCGGCCGTTTGCCTATCCTTGAAAGAGATGATGTCATTGTCTGTTTGGTTGGATATATCGCCTCTTGGCTGTTTGGTGATTTCGAGTTAGAGAATTCAACTCTCATCCCTTCTTGAACCAAACAGTGGGAACCGAAATTCGCAATGTCAATTTTGTAATGGAGGAAAATCAAGATTCTCGACTTTCCTTGAAGATCCGGATTCCCTATGTAAACACACGAATACGAAAAAGAAACAAATAACAAAATATCTTAAGAAACTGCACATAGGCGTTTTATTGATTAATATGAAGATTAATTTACAAAGTTTCACCGAAAAAGGATGAACAAAAATTCGTCGACAATGGAGAACAAGAGAAAAAAGCATTAAAACGTTCTAAGTTTGGAATTCACTAGTCTAGCCACCTAAGTCCTAAGTTCTCCTATAGCTACCCGAATTTTCAAGTCCTAATTTTTTTATCCCCGCTTCCAGAGATCATGGTCTCTAATATATAGTCTCCAAAAGTCGTTTGTCTTTCCCCTTCTGCCTCGGATCCGAGTTTGTCTATTTGCGGGAATTTCATTATCTTCTCGATCTTCATATTTATCTTGGAAGTTTTGGATTTATCAGCTTTTCCATTTATCTTCTTCCAAAATCGAACAAACCGCCATTGTACTTTGGACTTATACTCGCGATGAATCATAAGTGGGCTTTCGTCATGTTTTAGACCTTCTCGGGTTGTTTTTCGACTTAAAAATTTGACGATTAATTTCAAAGAAATCATGGATTTATACGATGTTGATTCCCACATCATTGATCCTAAGGAATGATAGAAACCAATCACTTAATCAAGAAACCAGCGGTGTTAAGTAAACCATTATCATCTCCAATTATTGATCTGAAATATTACGAGAAAATAAATATTTGTTGTTTCTATCGTAAAATCTAAATGGAAACTCCAAGTGAGACGAAAAGAAACACATTTTGATCGAGATTCAAAGGAGAACACAGTGAGACTATCACTGAGCCTCATTATGCCTCAGAGAACCTTGTGGGCAATGAGAGAGCCTATGAGGGTGATGGGAGAGTGTGTGGGGATATGAGGGCGATGAGAGAGCCTTGTAGGCTATGAGGGCTATGAGGGTGATGAAAGAGAGATGAGAGAGGCTATGAGGGCGATGAGAGAGTCTGTGTGGCTATGAGGGAGATGAGAGAGCCTTGTGGGCTATGAAGGCGATGAGAGATGGCTATGAGGGCGATGAGAGAGTGTGTGTGGCTATGAGGGCGATGAGAGAGACTTGTGTGGATATGAGGGGGATGAGAGAGCCTTGTGGGCTATGAGGGCGATGAGAGACGGCTATGAGGGCGAAGAGAGAGATGAGAGATGGCTATTAGGGCGATGAGAGAGATGAGAGAGCCTATGAGGGCGATGGGAGAGTGTGTGTGGCTATGAGGGTGATGAGAGAGCCTTGTGGGCTATGAGGGCGATGAGAAATGGCTACGAGAGCAACGGACAGAGCCTTGTGGTCTCTTCTCCCTTGTCTTTTCCTATCTTGTTAGCCATTATGTATATTCTCGTAGTTTCAAAAATTATTCTTTAAGTGATTTCCGCAGAAACCGTACTAAGTTTATTTCTTGTAAAGTTGTTTCATGCGAGTTTCTTAAGAAATATCTTTCTCGCGAGTTTTCGGTATAACTTTAAAGCAATCTTGGATGTTGATTTCCAGATTACCGATTTTGACCCAGCAGAAGCTGAGATGTAGAAGGAGCGTCGATCGACACTGCACCCTTAGGTTGTAGCTCAACACCAATGCGAGTAGACGGGCCCGACTTGTTTCAAGACCGACAAGCCTAGAAGATCCACATATTACAAGATTACCTCTGACCGACTTTATACCTTCTATTTATAGGTTTTGCCATTGCTTAGGCAAGAGAAAACATTTTACACAATACCACACCATAATAATTATGGCTTTTTACTTGGTAGCTTTTGGAAAGAAGATCAAGAACTAATTCATAAATTTTGTATTGGAACTCTAGATTTTCTATCTTATTTTCTTTATGCATTATATTCAGACTATAATTATGATTTGCTTGATCCTGTCTGAGTAGTTTTATTTGTTAGATTTATGGTTTGTTAGAGTTTAAGATGAATTAATGAAACATAAAACTACTAGGGTGAATTATTAGGATTCTTCAACAGAGTTGATCTTATTGCTTGCGTTTTAGAATAGCTAACTAGAACCCTTAACTTAGCATATTGACAACTGCAAAAGTAGGTTCATTACCTTACAATAATTTGGATGAGCTAGTTTGTTAGATACATTCGAGAGTTTGTTTAGTTAACCTAGTGAACATATCGTTTATGACATTAATGCTTGTCAAAGTAAGTATCGATCCACACTTTGTAGTATTGATTGACACTCATTCCTTGTTCGCATGCAGAGCTACAACAAAGAGCTTGATATCTTACTTTTTCATTCGAGTTCTATGATGGTTTATCACACACCCTTAGCATCTATACATCATAATTCTGATTTCCTTAAACCCTAAGTCTAGCTATTTTATCATATATCTCAACCCCAACTGATTTACTTTTTCTGTTATTTACGGCTTTAATATTAATTGCCTAACTTAATCTTGATTTCTATACTCTATTGTGTGTCCATGCTCCTTGTGAATTTGATCCCTAACTACCATGAACCTATTATTTGAGAGAAAAAGATTCTCTAGGGTAATTTGAGTGATATAATAGACCATAAGCGGCCCGGATCCTATCACCGGTGAAAGACAGCCAGCAAGGCCGCCCCGACGAAAAACCTCGATCAGACCACGCAGCTCGCTTGTCATCGGCGAGCTTCCTAGAGACACTACAAGAAGAACTGATGCGACAACTCCAAAAAGAGGGAGGTTGAAAGAAGTATAAGCCAAAATTTAGAGAGGACACTCACTTACATATTTCTTCCGCCCACTCAAATAAATGCACGGTTGACCAAAAAGAGAAGAACTTTTCTCGGCTGTCGTCGACCATTATGTCTCCGGGGCGAAGCTATGGCAGCATGGTTCCCAGAAAACCGTTATTGCGTTTAAGAATACGCAACTGCAGCAATTTCTCTAGGCTGAATTCCAACCTCTCCTCTTTGGCATAAATTGCCATCGTTAGATTATACCTGAGGAAATTTGGACATATCTGACTATATGAGCAAAGGCCTTCCCGAGATTGGCCATGACTTCGAGAATGAAAGAAGGAATATGAAAAGTAGATGCAATCCTTGAAGTACGTCGTGTACATGCCACAATAAATGGGCCTTACGTTCTCATGAATTTCACCGTTGATTGGAAGCAATGTCTCGACCTTCTACCTAACTAGTCCTGAGAAGCGGGTGTGAGGGGTAAAACTCACACCTAGATTTTAGATCAGGTTTAATGTTTAGAAAAGGTTAGGGAAAGATAAACGCGGGATGAATCCCGTAAGAACTTGTAGAATGAACTTCGATTTGTATTGATTTAGTAGAAATAGGATGGTTACAAAGGGTGATCTTTGATGAATACAAAGATTATATGAATATTACAATAAGAATGTTTTGATGAATGTTGAGTAAAATATCAGTTGAGTCGGATCCTTTTCTTAGTTCTCCATCTTCTATTTAAATAGCCTTGGAGTTCTTTAGGTTGCCTCCAACTAATCTCCGAGATCATCTCCGCTTAAGGTGGAATCCGCAACAGCTTCCCTTTGACCGGGTCCTGCGCTTCTCCTTGTCACAACGTGAGCTTCCTCTTCCCCGTGAGCTCCTTAGTTAGAGTCCTTAGCTTTCAGCCTCCGGCTCCTTTTAGGCATCGAGCCTGCGATGGGCCTGTCCCGGCCCATTACCATCTTTTATTATTTGGAGATCAGCTACCGGGCCATATTCGGGCCCAACAGTTGCCCCCAGCTCTCGAGATTAGGTATCGTTATTCTCGGGAGCTAAACTTAGCCGCCCAAGCTAGATTCTCTTGTTGAGATCATGATTACTAGCTATCTCAACCATATTTACTCTTATCTGATCGAACGGCTGTAAATTTCTTTTGATTAAATCTATGGCTTAGATTAAAGCGAGTTTGAAATTTGATTTCCGATTTTCGAGATGTGACGGGATATAAAGCTGAGAGAATTAACTGCTTGTCTCTCCACTTCCTCCACGCCTCTCGACGGTTTCCAAGGTAATTCACCTCTTTTCCTTTATTTTACTGCGTTTTCTTATTTTTTTTTATCCGCTTCTTGATCGAACTAGTTCTTCATCTTTAACCTCTCCTTGAGATTTCGCCTTAGTCCAATTCCTCTCTTTTGCTTCCTATTTCCCTTTCCTTTTACTATCATGAGTCAAAAAGAAGGTTCCGGCGAGGTTCAACTCTCAGCCTCCGGTGCCCGCATTATGAAGGTCAAGCAGGAAGCCGGTGAAAAGATGACAGAAGCCAAGAAGAAGAAGGTTAAAGACTCGATCGGAGCAAGAGTCAAGAGGATGAAGAAGAAAGGTAGCAAGAGCGCCTCCTCCGGTCCTCACTTCCCTTCGCTCTTAAAGGGTCAGGACGTCGTCAATCTTGCTGTTCAAGCTCACGGCATGAGCGATCTAGTTAGAGCTTGTGTTGAAGATGAGACCCCCGAGACCGTTCCGGAGGGTTGGTTCTGCGTCCATGAGAAATATATCTCCAAGAGCCATCTTAGATTTCCTCTCCCCACCCTTTTGCTGGATCTCTTAGACCATTACCAGCTAGCCCTTCCTCAACTTTGCCCGTCGGTCATCAGAGTGATAAATGGGTTTATCACTAGGGCCAAGGAGGAAGGGGTTATCGTAGGGTTGACCGAGTTAATGAGTATCTTTTCTATAAAGGAGAGTACTTCCAAGGATGGTGGAAGTGGTACCTACTACCTCCCCTGTCGTCCAGGGTTAGGTATCTTTAAATTCACGGCCAGTGACGATGACTGGCGGAAGAAGTACTTTTATGTCAAGATTGATCCCTTGACGGTTCCTGTAGGCCGTGACCTCAGGAACTCATGGTCTGACATTTCTGGTTAGGATTTTAGGGATATGTTTGCAATTGTATCTTTGCTTATCGTGATGTGCTAATCGTTTTTTGACTTTTTTGCAGAAATTAAGGATCCTATCAAGTTGTCTGGTAAACTTACCAGAGCTCTTCACAGGAAGCTGCAGCACAGCCCTAATAATTGGGGAGCTTATACTACTTCGAGAGTTGGGTCAGCTAGATTTCCTGATCGATACAAGGCGTCCTTCCCTGACTCAGTGACGGTTGCTGGTTTAGAAGGTACTCTTCTACTCTTAATTCATGATCTTTACTGTTTGAATTTGTCTCATGTGTTTAATGAATCTTTTTCATGATTCAGTTTCTGAGGGTGATTCAGTTTTCGAAGTTTCATCCGGAGCAAGTACTTCCGAGAAGACTCAATCACAGAAGATGCCTATTCAGCCTTCCTTCCGTTCCAGGGGTAGATCGACCAAGGCTGCCAGCTCCTCTAGAGGAAGTGACAAGAACCAAGGGGGATCCTTCCTTGACTCTGTGAAGGAGGCTCTTGACGAAGGAGGCTCTGCTCCTGCTAAAGGTGTTGGCTCTTCGGAGCCTAAAGTGCAGGAAGTTGGCCTTCCCTCCGAGGTCCCGATGACTGAAGCTAACCCTCAAATGGCGAGGGATCCTCCTGAATTTGAGCCCCCGAGGAACAAGAGGTCCCGAACTGACCAAGTTGACAGACCTTCGAGGTCTTCCTCCTCCTCCTCTAGAGGAGGAACCGTTGGCTGGAACTTTGCTCATTCGAAGCCTGGATCGGTTTTGGATGATTCGTGGGGTTTGGCTACTCTGATGAGGCATATGAAGAGTACCGGATGTTCCCTCCCCTCGATCTCCAATCTCACGCACAAGGATGAGTATGTTGATATTGCCCATCACATGGGTCAGGTATGAGGTCTATTTCAACTTTTAGCTTTATCTTTGGAAGATTTTCACTAAACCGTTTTTTGTTTTCTGTAGCTGGCTGGCGCTATTAACAGGGCTCAGTTCAAGTTTGAGGACGCCGTACACAATGCCCCCAGTGCTGAGGAATTAGCTCAGGTCACTGAACTGGTTAAGGCCAACAAGACTGAGCTCAATCAGACTCGGGCTCTGATCTCGGATCTCCATGCTGAGGTGAAGAGACTTGGCTCCAAATGTGATGCTCAGCAAGGGACAATCGAGAGCCAGTTGATTGACCTCCAGGTAAAGAATAGGAAGATTGGGGATTTGGATGCTGCTCGGAAGATAGCCGAGTATCAGGTCAAGGAGCTGATTGCTTCAACCCAGAGCAGCCAGAAGAACAAGGAAGCTGAGGTCAGGCTGGCCGTCCGGAGAGGAAAGAAGGAGGTATCTGAAGCCTACAACAAAGTTCTGGTTGTTGTCAAGGAGAAGTTCTCCAAGAAGAAGGACGAAGTCGATCTCCTGGTTCATGCTCAAGAGATTCAAGCCAACACCGAGCTCCTGAAAGACATGTTGGATGGCGAGATTAAGAGTACTCAAGACGAGTATGATCGCTTGGTGGCGATGATGCCGGAGGCTGTCGCGGCGTACGAGAAGGCTCGGGTCTCGGATTTCTCGATCGACAAGCTCCCTCTTCCCCAACTCTCCGAGAGCTCAGGTACTTTAGAGATTAATATGTTTAACCTCTCCTTTTCTGGAGAGTTCGGTTCTAATTTGGAATTGATGGGTTCTTACTCAGCCCCAGTCGAAGCCGCCCTTGGAGGTAGCGACAAGGAGATGGAGGAGGAGGTTCCTGGGGAGGAAGATCCAGCTGGTAAGGGAGCTGAGAAGAGCTCGGATGACAAGGAAGTTTAAGAGCTGAGGCTCTTTCATGTTTTCTAGGATTTCTGCCCGATGGGCTTTGTTTCATTTGTTTCTAAGACTTATAGCCTGAGGAGGCTTTTAAACCTTTGTTTATGTTAAGGTCCTTGGAACCTTTGTTGGCCTGAGGAGGCCTTTAAACCTTTATCTATCAAAACTTGGTTTCCAGTTTCGTTTCGAGTTTTTCGATTTGACTTAGTCATTTTTTGGATGAGCTCGAATTTGGTTAAGAGTTTCGATAAAGACTGTGCTTTGGTTACTAATTAAGAGGGTTTAGTGAATCCTCAGAATTAGATCTCGGATTTTATGATAAGTATGGAAGACGTGGATCGTTTTTGGCCCCTTAAGAGGGGCTCCTGAAGTATCGAGGTTAGCTTAAGGTTTTTAGGAACCTGAGTTCAACTCGGACACCTTAGGTGGAGGTTCTTGGGAACCTGAATTCGTTTGTGGGATTTTAAGACCCGTTGAGACTTGCTTAGGATTTTAAGACCTTCTGAGGTTTGATAAGGATTTTAAGACCTTTGTGATTTGATGAGGATTTTAAGACCTCGGAGATTTGATAAGGATTTTAAGACCTTGGAGATTTGGTAAGGTTTTTAAGACCTTAGGTCCAGGTTCGTCGAGACCTGATATTGCTTGAAGGATTTTAAGACCTTTTGTGGTTGTTAAGGATTTTAAGACCTTAGGTCCAGGTTTGTAGAGACCTGAGCTAATCCGAAGGGTTTTTAGGACCCTAGGTCCATGTTTGCAGGGACCTGTTTTGTTAAAGAATTGAGATATCCAGAATAATTTCTTTATTGATAATTGGATACATTGTATCATAGTAATCATACAATTGCTGTATTATAATGATCATACATTTGCTGCGTGGACTATGTGATTTTAATCAGACATATGCCCCCTTTGATTGTGGTGAATGAAGTGTTGGAATGAGGTTGGGGCTGCACTCATGACGGAGTTGCCTACGTACCCAGTCAAGGGATCAAGCCTAACGTAGTTCAGGAATTTTAGGTACCTAATGATAATATCTCTTAAGATTCGTGTCGTTCCACGATCTGATTTCAGGTACCCCGGTTCGCACCTTTCGGAGCTTGTAAACGCCAGGTCGTACCACGTGGATGATCTGGTAGGGACCTTCCCAGTTGGTTCCTAACTTCCCAGCATCTGGTTCCTTGGTTCCTTCGAAAACTTTCCTAAGTACTAGGTCACCTACAGCGAACTGTCGGAGCCTGACTTTAGAATTGTACTGTCGTGCCATTGCTTGTTGATAGTTCTGAATGCGAATCAGAGCTCGGTCCCGTCTTTCCTTGATTAGATCGAGGCTGTCAGTTAGGAGCTGATCGTTAGCTGCGGGATTGGACGTGCAGAGGTCCCGGCGAAGGCTACCAGCAATGGTTTCGGCTGGGACGACAGCTTCCATCCCGTAGGCTAAGGAGAAAGGGGTTTCTTCTGTAGCCTTTCGTGGGGTGGTTCGACATGCCCAAAGTACTTCAAGTAATTTTTCTGACCAGAATTCCTTCTGGGTTCCGAGGCGTTTCTTGAGGTTTGCTAATACTGATTTATTAGCAGCCTCCGCCTGTCCGCTTCCTTGAGGTCGGCGAGGTGCTGAGAAGGTCAGGCGAATATTCCACTTGTCGCAAAATATTTTGAAATTGTGGGATATGAATTGTCCTCCATTGTCAGTTACGATTTCGTATGGGATGCCGTGTCTACACACGATTTCTTTCCACACAAATCGTTCGACCTCGACTCTGGTTACTTGCTGGAAAGCTTCAGCCTCTATCCATTTTGTGAAGTAGTCTGTTGGGACTAAGAGGAAGCGTAGCTTCTTCTTTCCACTTCCTGACGCTACTAGTGGTCCTACGATGTCCATGGACCATCTCATAAATGGGTAAGGGGCGGATATGTTGGACAGTTTTTCCGCAGGTTGGTGTATAATCGGTGCATGCCTCTGGCACTTGTCGCATGAAGAGGAATAGGCCTCACAGTCTGCAATAATGGTGGGCCAGAAATATCCTTGTCTTTTGATTCTGATGGCTAGAGCTCTTCCTCCAGAGTGGTTCCCGCAGGAACCATCGTGCATTTCTTTCATGAGCCTCATAGCAACGAGGCCATGGACGCATTTTAGGTAAGGTCCGGAAATGCTTCGTTTGAGGAGGACAGATTCAGTTACGCAATATCTCGCGCTTAATGCTTTGAGCTTTCGAGCCTCCCATTTATTGGGTGGAGTCTTTCCCTCAAGGATTTATTGCGTGATTGGAATTCTCCAATCCTCTCTCCCTACAACTTTGCTATGAAGAGACGAAGGAGGTTCCTGTTCGAGACCTGGTGTCGTGGTGCCCCCAGAGGTATTTGTAGGATTGGGCTCCAAGGAGTCTGAATTCCGAGGAATACCTCCAATTCCTTCGTTATTGTCTGGGGTCTGGATGGTTCCCCCAGATGAATTTTGGAGGGCTGAACGGCTTCTAGTTTTAACTCTGCAGATGAGTGGGTCCGAGTTGGTGCCCCCGGGGGTATTCGTGAGATCAGGCTCCAAGGAGTCTGAATTTCGGGGAATACCTTCCGTGTTTTGGATTGTGTTTCCGGAGGTATGCTTTTTAGAGCTACGTATTCTGGTTTTTAGGAACCAAAATGTTGTGAGAACCTGGGTAGCTACCGTTTCGGGACAGGTACCTTCAGGTTGTTCTGCTCGCTTGCCGTCTATCTCGGCTTTAGTAGCTATGTCGATGCTTGGTTTTTCGATTCCTTCTACGGGTATGATCCGTTTTACGAGGGGGTCTGACGTGGAAGCTAAAGCACCCAACGCGTCTGCTGAGAAGTTCTCTCCTCATGGGATTCTTGTTAGCTCAAATTTGTCGAACTGCCTGGTGAGGTTCTAGACGACTTCGAGATATGCCCCCATTCTTTCGTCCCTCGTTTCATACTCTCCGTGAAACTGGCTAGCTACTAGCTGTGAATCACTATAAGCGTTTAGCTCTCGAATTCCGAGGCTTAGGGCGAGTTTCAACCCTGCGATTAGTGCTTCATATTCAACTTCGTTGTTTGAGGCGCTGAATCCGAGCCTATATGACTGCTTAATGGTTTCTCCTGCTGAAGAAGTTAACCTTAGACCGACACCGGAGCCTTGTTTTGACGAGGCTCCGTCGACATACAGACTCCACTTCAGAGATTCTATTTCGGAGTCTAATTGCTCGGATGCTAGTTCAATGATAAAATCGGCAAGGACCTGAGCTTTCGCTGCTGCTCGAGGTCTATACTCAATATCATATTCACTGAGCTCTATGGCCCATTTGGCCAATCGCCCTGATTGGCTAAGGCTGTGCAATATCATTCGTAATGGTTGTGAGGTCATTACGACGATTGAGTTCGATTGGAAGTAAGGTCGCAATTTTCTGGTAGCTATCACAACTGCCAGAGCTAATTTTTCCATTGCAGGGTACCTTGTTTCGGCGTCTATCAAACTTTTACTGGTGTAATAGACAGGTCTTTGTTCGTTTTGTTCTTCTCGTACCAGCACGCCGTTAACTGCAGCAGTCGATACAGCGAAGTACATGTATAGTGGCTCTCCTACTACAGGTTTGGATAGGATCGGAGGTTCGGAGAGGTATGCTTTCAATTGTTTGAAGGCTTCCTCACAATTTTCGTCCCATTGGAACTTCTTATTATTTCTTAGAAGTTTGTAGAATGGGAGGCACTTATCGGTGGACTTGGATATGAATCGATTTAACGCTGCGATTCGTCCGGTCAATCTTTGTACCTCTCTGGTTGTCTTCGATGATGGCATTTCTAGGAAGGTTGCTATCTGCTGCGGGTTGGCTTCAATGCCTCTTTCGGTTACGAGATAGCCTAGGAACTCGCCTAAGGGTACCCCGAAAGTACATTTAGTGGGATTGAGCTTCATATCGTACTTGTTAAGGATGTCGAAGCATTCCCTTAAGTGGGAGATATGGTCTTCTCCAGCTGAGGATTTGACTAGCATATCGTCGATATAGACCTCCATGGTTTTTCCGAGTTGTCCAGCAAACATCTTGTTTACTAACCTCTGATAGGTAGCTCCTGCGTTTTTTAATCCGGATGGCATAACCTTGTAACAATATGTTAATCGTTCGGTTATGAATGCGGTTTTCTCCTGGTCCTCAGGATCCATCATGATTTGGTTGTATCCTGAGAAAGCATCCATGAAGGATAGAAGTCGATGGCCAGCTGTTGCTTCAACCAAACGGTCGATGTGAGGTAATGGGAAGCTGTCTTTAGGACAAGCTTTGTTCAGGTCTGTGAAGTCTACACAGATTCTCCATTTCCCGTTTTACTTCTTTACCACTACTGGGTTAGCTAACCAATCAGGGTAGTGTACTGTTGGGGTCAAAATCGGTCAAGACGAAATCGATGTCCGAAAATCTCGGAAAAACATGAAAAATGTTAAAGCAACCTCAAGAGACTAATTGTTAATCGAGAAACCTTAAGAAAAAATTAAGTTCGAGATTCATCGTCTCAAAATCAACTGCTAGAAACATTTTCTACACAAGGAAAAAACCTACGGAAAACTAAAAACGCAAACGCGCCGAAGGAACCGAGCAGCCAACACCAGACGTGGCCGTGGCCGCCGGGCGGCTAGCCCCGTGCTGGCCGTGGCCGCCGGCGGCTAGCGCCCGTGTTGGCCGTGGCCGCCGGGCGGCTAGCCCCGTGCTGGCCGTGGCCGCCGGCGGCTAGCGCCTGTGCTGGCCGTGGCCGCCGGACGGCTAGCCCCGTGCTGGCCGTGGCCGCCGGCGGCTAGCGCCCGTGCTGGCCGTGGCCGCCGGGCGGCTAGCCCCGTGCTGGCCGTGGCCGCCGGCGGCTAGCGCCCGTGTTGGCTGTGGCCGACGGGCGGTTAGCCCCGTGCTGGCCGTGGCCGCCGGCGGCTAGCGCCCGTGCTGGCCGTGGCCGCCGGGCGGCTAGCCCCGTGCTGGCCGTGGCCGCCGGCGGCTAGCGCCCGTGCTGGCCGTGGTCGCCGGGCGGCTAGCCCCGTGCTCGCTCGGGTCGTCGGACGGCTAGTCTTCGTGCATAAGTTCCAAGCCTCCGGGTCGCCAGAAATCCGTATTTCACGACTTTCCGAGTCCTTATAAATAAAACTCCTTTTTCTGCTCCGGGATTTCTGAAAACCCCTAAGACGTCAACGGATAGGAAGACTTCGTATAAAACAGTGATGGTTATCGTACAACACCATTCACCTCAGCAATGGATCGAAGATCTTCCGAAAGACTCGACATCCAAGTAGGAGCATCCTTTCAGAGAAATCGTAGAAAAACAGCGGAAGCCCGGAATACGGCCCGAAAGGGACCAACTCCGATCGGACGACCAGTTTACGATTTTCTAAAGGGATAGGTGCGACGGTTTACAATTATCTTCGCATGACAAGATAAATGATAAACTTCCGAAAAGATAAATGTCAACTTTCCGAAAAGATAAATGTCAACTTTCCTGATAAACACGAAAGCCGACGAAAATGGAAAAAGTCCAGCCCACGGCAGACTCAGCCCACCAAGGATAGACCGTCATATGGGAGTATATAAGCAATGCTAGGAGCAGAGGAAGGGGGATCCGAAATCAGAAGAAAGAAACTACTCCAGAGCAATTTAGAACTTAGGCGCTTATTTCCTTTTTTAGCGAGCTGCGACTCAACTAGGTTAGATCTAGGTTCTAAGACTAGCGACGATCGACAGCTCTCGTGGCCGAGATCTCGACCTGTTGTCCAAACGTTCTCCGCAGATTCGGAAATAAGATTCTTTCTTTTTGCTCTATTCATTTTACGCATTTATTCTCGAATTAGACTTGTTTTAACTTTGTCGTGCGTGGCCCAGCAGATAGCCGGGATCCTCGGGGAAAACTAGGTCAACTTAGTTTTCCTACGTTTTAACTTAACTAAAATCGACAGTGCGAATTTCGGTTCCCACAGTTTGGCGCTGGAAGGAGGGGGATTCACGGCTTTATCTTTCTCGCAAACTACGCACGCCCAGTTAAGCATGTCTGTTGACGCGGAAAAAGACAAGCAAACACACGACGGACCAGCCGTCGATGTCAACGCTGAGAAAACTCCTGCTGGAAACGTATCAACGGTCACTGCCGAGGCAAACACCGCGATGCTGGACCAGATGAAGGAACTGTTCGCCACCGCCCAGAAACGGTCGGAAGAACAGGAGAAACTAATGACTTCACTCGCTAAACAGGTCGATACCTTAACAGCGAAAAGCAAACTCCCGCGCGGATCCACCAAGGTGAGGCGTGTCAGGAGGCTTGACTTCGGAACTCCCGGAGATCAAGAAAAAGATGCTACCAGAAAATCCCCGGAACTCATCCCCGATGATACCACTCCGACGGGACAGAAGAAAACGACGGACAACCTTCCACCCCCCATAAGGGACAACGAAGGAGACGACGTCGAAAGAATCAATTTGGATGTCAGCGATCAGTCGGATCCGTCCGACGAAGACGCCGACGTCCACCACAGAAGGACCCGAAGTCAGTCAGCTCGACTAGCGGCAGCCTTCGAAAAACCCATGACAGAAGAGGAAGAAGACCTCTACTGGTCAGAGCAAGAAAGGTTGGCTGAGGATCAGACTCGGGCCTATCGCCGCCAGCGTAGACAGAAGAGCGTGAACGGCGCCAACGAGATTCACGATCTCCGCGAGTACATCGCCAAAACTGCAGCCGAGGTGAAAGCGGTAAAATCGCAGATTCACCACGCAACCAGTACTGCCCCCGAGATCGACCTGCTCCTCGAGGAGTCGAGAAAAACTCCGTTCACCTCTCGAATCACGGAGGCACGAGTCTCGGATCCTGGGAAAATAAAGCTTCCCACCTACGATGGAACCACAGACCCAAAGGCACATCTGCAGTCTTTCCAGATTGCAATGGCAAGGTCTAAACTTCCGGAGCGGGAAAAGGACGTCGGCTGCTGTCTCCTATTCGTCGAGAACCTCAGAGGTGCTGCACTCGAGTGGTTCTCACACTTGAAAAGAAACTCCATCGGAAGTTTCCGCCAGCTTGCTTCGGCTTTTCTGAAGCAATTCTCCATGTTCATGGACAGGGAAACTTCCGACGTAGACCTTTGGAGTCTAATTCAAAAAGAAGACGAACCGCTCCGCGACTACATAAAGAGGTTCAAACTCGTGATGTCCAGGGTAACAGGCCTCAGCGATAGAGTCGCCATCGACGCCCTGAGGAAGAACCTCTGGTACAAGTCAAAATTCCGAAAGTGGATCTCTCTGGAAAGGCCACGCACCATCCAGGACACTCTTCACAAAGCAACGGATTTCATCATCATGGAAGAAGAGATGAAAATCCTAGCGCAAAAGCATGGACCGCCAAAAGCGTCTGGCAAGAAGAGAACCTCTCGTAACGACAAGTACGTCCATCACGAGGGGGAAGACGTCCAAGGCGAACATAACTACGCCGTTAATTCCGAACAAGGAAAGACCAACGGAAACACCTGGACGCGGAACTCGTACAAGGACAATTCCAGCTGCGAGTTCCATCAGACGAGAGGTCACTCCACCGCCAACTGCAAAGTCCTCGGCGCTAGGCTCATTATGAAACTGCTTGACGGCAAACTAGCAACGGTCAAGAGCGTGAAAGACCTGATCCTAGATTCTGACCGTCCGCCGAAGACCGACGGAGCCAATCATGAGAATAACGCTCCTGGGACTCAATCGGGCGAAAAACGCGAACGGAGACAAGACGACGAAGGAAACAACAACAACCGCCAAAGGGTCAATATGATCATCGGAGGATCGCACTTTTTCCAGGACTCTGTCTCGTCAATAAAAGCCTACGGGCGGAGGGCTGAAACAGGCCCCGGATGGTCTCCAGAAGATGACGTTCCCAATCATGCAATCATCTTCGAAGAACAGGATACGGCCGGACTCGATAAACCCCACTACGATCCTCTGGTCATCGACTTGGTGATTCAGGATCTCGAAGTCGGCCGCATCCTCATCGACACGGGGAGCACGGTCAACATCATGTTCCGCGACACTCTGCAGAGGATGAACATACCCCTCGGAGAAGTCATCCCAGAACCGAGACCATTGACTGGATTCTCGGGCGTCGCATCCATGACCCTCGGAAAAATCAGACTCCCAGTAATGGCTAAAGAAGTCACGAAGATCGTCGAATTCGCGGTAGTGGATAACCCGGCTATCTATAACGCCATAATGGGAACCCCTTGGATAAATGCCATGAAGGCGGTCCCATCCACTTACCATCTCGGCGTCAAATTTCGAACACCAACTGGAACTGCGGTAATCTGGGGAAGCCAAAAACAGTCGCGACTCTGCTTCCTAGCCGAGCATAAACTTCGCAGCAATCGGAACGCTCCAGTAGCTAACCCGAAGCGAACCAAGAAGAATCTGAGCATCTCCGAGAGCTCAGCAGAAAACAACTCGGATCTGTCCGAACAAGCCACGACTCAGGATAGCGGAAAAATCCTCGAGACCATCGCCGAAAAACGGACGACCCAACTCCCGACGCGACCACTGACTTAGCTGAAACAGTCAAGACGCCAGAAACCGTGGAGTAATAACAACCGTGACAGAAACAGAACTACGAGATGGCTTGATCCTCGCAAGAGGTACGTAGGCAGCTCGTCACGACCCGACGAGTTCAGCTATCCCCCTCACCAAAAAGGGGGGGGGGGGAAGATAGGGACAGATATCCTTGTACTCCCGCAAAAACGCTTTTCATGTAATCGACATTATGAATAAAAATTTTTTATTTCAAATGCTTACTCAAACGCACGAACGTTACGGAAAACGAAAATCATATCTTTTGGGAACGCGAGACGTCGTTAGTTCCCAGAAAATCTTGATTTTCCTTTCTCCTCCAAACAGTCCATCCGCGACTCTAAAAATATCACCAAACAGTCCATCCGCGACTCTAAAACTCGCTTCCGTCGATTGGCCCCGACGGGAAAATAGAAACGTTTCACTCAATCAAATTCGTAGTCTGGCTTCCAATGAAGTCCTTTTGCATCCGACAAGGATATCATAGCGCGCTATACAAAAAATCCAAATTTTGGTTAGCTCTTCGTAAAGGAAGTAGCTCGACTCGTACCCAAACGAATCATATAAGCCGATAAGCACGTCGCAGATTCTAGAACGGTACGAGTCAGGTCAAAATCGCAAACAAGCAAAACGAAAGCCGATTTGTCATCGCATAGCTTCAGTCCGAAAGTAGACCTAGGTCTTGCCCTAAACCCGGCCTTGCTGGTATCTAAGACATCTCATAGGCATAAGTATTCAGAATACGAGATCCCAAAATTTGCCTCTTATCGCTTACAAACCTAACGTTCGCTACAAAGTGACCTACGGACCTAGCGACAAAAAAAGAGATTGAATGCGAAGTGACTACGCGTATTCAAACCCTCTACACTTGACGAAAGTATAAATCAAAACGCATAATTCATAAAAGGCACTTATAACAGGGATTCGAAAGCCACCAACGGTCGATCCCGAAAAACATAAAGTCACGCGACCTCCTAGGGGTCGCGACACATACATACAAACGGCCACACTTGGCCTATCATAAAATATAATCAAATGCATAGCAGTCGGTTAAAGATATTCCGAACGAAGAATCAGGCTGGTCGACCTCCTCACCCCCGTCGCCTGCGTTTGAACCCTCGCCTACATCCGCCGTATCCTCCGAGACTTGGATAGGATTCCACAGTTCTCGAATTCTCCCTTCAATCGGAGGAACAAAGGATTCGGCGCTGGCACATATCCTCATCGAGCCATCCATCGTGGCAAGTTCGCCGGAAAGAGAGAAGCCCTCACGCTGCATCTTGCTGAGGGTACCGACCGAACCACGGCACTCGCGAAAATCACCTACAAAGTCCTGAGCCTCTTTGTACGCTTCGAACTCAGTAGAAAAAATTTCGGCCCTTCGGTTCATCTCGGCGGCAGCTCTTCTCCGTCCGCTCCTTTCCGCACGAGCGAGGGCTCGAGCCTGGACCTTGGCTTGCCGGCGATTTTGCTCCTCCACCTCCAACCGATACTTAGCAAATTCCCTTTCCGTTTCCTCCGCTTTGAAACGGGCCAGCCGGGCAGTGCGGAAACTCCCATCGATCGATGCATTCCACACTCTCACGGCCTGCAAAGAAGCCGAGGTCAAATAAAAAGAAAAGTGGAGTTACTCAAGCTTCAAAAACAAACCTCGTTGACCAAGCGAGCACCCTCCGCAGTCACCTTGTCCCTCTCCTCGTTGTCCAAAGACTCGTTACGGGAAAACGCCGGAGGGAGTTCGTCAAAGAAGTCACCCGGGGGAGGAACATCCCGATTCTCTGAGGTAAAGCCAGGATCATATCTCGGCGTCGCGCCGTCTCCCGACGAGGTCCCAAAAGCGATCCCTTTATCTTTGCGAGGTCTCCGCCTCTGCCTTAAAGGGGAAAAAACGTAGGACCTATCGTTGACGCAGGGACGTGTACCACCTCGTGATCGGTGAAGCGCGACCGCCCCTCGAATCCGGTCGAGAGTAAAGGAATTCCAGGAACAAGGCCTCGACCTAAAAAGATCCCTCCTGACCGAAAGATCGGAAGGAACATGCGCGAGACACCTATTCTCTAAAAAAAAAACACGCACGTTCAGTACTCGCCTTTCAAATTCTAAAAGAAGGATTGCGATAATCTTACCTCGCTGGTACAACCAGTCCGTCGGGAATAGGTGGAGAAAGCCTTCCTCAACAGACTCTCCGTCTATCCTCACAAAAAAGAAACGATCAACATAATCCTTGGCGTGCGAGGTGACTCCATTGATTACCGAAAAGTTGGTCCTCGCCTTCATGGAGTAAACTCCATTGATGCTCGTCGCCTTGGAGTTCCATAACCCTTCGAAATCGGCAGGGCTAAGGTCTATCCCTAACTCGTAACTCAGAATCACAACGCCGAGCCAGCTCTCTAAAGCTGACACGTTCAGCTGGCTGATTGCGATTCCAAAACGGTCAAGAGCCTGAACAATGACCCCAGGGATTGGGAACCACAGTCGGCATTGCGTCAAGAACGCCTCGTAACAAGTAAAGTAACCTTCCGGAGGATGCTCTGAACTCTCATTCCCGCGGGGAATGCGAAACACGACTCCCTCCGGAACCCCATAAAACTCTCGAAGAGTTTCGAGATACTCGGGGGATACTTCGCTCGGTGAGTCAATTTCTCCACGCGCCCTCAGAGGTCGCCGGGGAATCGGGATCACGGGAAGGGGAGCATCAGTGCCAAAGACGGCGTCGCAGTACGCGCTCCTGTTGATCTCTGAAACCTCGGGCTTCGGATTCTCTTCCTCAGCGTGAAAACTATCCGAGGACGAGTGAGACTGCCTCCTCGAGGTTTTTGATCTTAAAGTCATTCTTTTCTTGAAAGCAGAGAGAGAATTTGCAAGAGAGAGATTAACTTGAGAATCTTGGGTGAAGTAAGAATGGTAAAGAATTCACAAGTCTTTATAGGCAAAGGTTTTACTATTTACCCCGACCTTCGGCACGATTTCATCTCCATACTTTCCTCATGAACCATACCGCAAGCTAGGACCTACGAACCCTACGGCTCCTAACTAGCTGGGGGGCTAACTGTTGGGGTCAAAATCGGTCAAGACGAAATCGATGTCAGAAAATCTCGGAAAAACATGAAAAATGTTAAAGCAACCTCGAGAGACTAATTGTTAATCGAGAAACCTTAAGAAAAAATTAAGTTCGAGATTCATCGTCTCGAAATCAACTGCTAGAAACATTTTCTACACAAGGAAAAAACCTACGGAAAACTAAAAACGCAAACGCGCCGAAGGAACCGAGCAGCCAACACCAGACGTGGCCGTGGCCGCCGGGCGGCTAGCCCCGTGCTGGCCGTGGCCGCCGGGCGGCTAGCCCCGTGCTGGCCGTGGCCGCCGGCGGCTAGCGCCCGTGTTGGCCGTGGCCGCCGGGCGGCTAGCCCCGTGCTGGCCGTGGCCGCCGGCGGCTAGCGCCTGTGCTGGCCGTGGCCGCCGGGCGGCTAGCCCCGTGCTGGCCGTGGCCGCCGGCGGCTAGCGCCCGTGCTGGCCGTGGCCGCCGGGCGGCTAGCCCCGTGCTGGCCATGGCCGCCGGCGGCTAGCGCCCGTGCTGGCCGTGGCCGCCGGGCGGTTAGCCCCGTGCTGGCCGTGGCCGCCGGCGGCTAGCGCCCGTGCTGGCCGTGGCCGCCGGGCGGCTAGCCCCGTGCTGGCCGTGGCCGCCGGGCGGCTAGCCCCGTGCTGGCCGTGGCCGCCGGCGGCTAGCGCCCGTGCTGGCCGTGGTCGCCGGGCGGCTAGCCCCGTGCTCGCTCGGGTCGTCGGACGGCTAGTCTTCGTGCATAAGTTCCAAGCCTCCGGGTCGCCAGAAATCCGTATTTCACGACTTTCCGAGTCCTTATAAATAAAACTCCTTTTTCTGCTCCGGGATTTCTGAAAACCCCTAAGACGTCAACGGATAGGAAGACTTCGTATAAAACAGTGATGGTTATCGTACAACACCATTCACCTCAGCAATGGATCGAAGATCTTCCGAAAGACTCGACATCCAAGTAGGAGCATCCTTTCAGAGAAATCGTAGAAAAACAGCGGAAGCCCGGAATACGGCCCGAAAGGGACCAACTCCGATCGGACGACCAGTTTACGATTTTCTAAAGGGATAGGTGCGACGGTTTACAATTATCTTCGCATGACAAGATAAATGATAAACTTCCGAAAAGATAAATGTCAACTTTCCGAAAAGATAAATGTCAACTTTCCTGATAAACACGAAAGCCGACGAAAATGGAAAAAGTCCAGCCCACGGCAGACTCAGCCCACCAAGGATAGACCGTCATATGGGAGTATATAAGCAATGCTAGGAGCAGAGGAAGGGGGATCCGAAATCAGAAGAAAGAAACTACTCCAGAGCAATTTAGAACTTAGGCGCTTATTTCCTTTTTTAGCGAGCTGCGACTCAACTAGGTTAGATCTAGGTTCTAAGACTAGCGACGATCGACAGCTCTCGTGGCCGAGATCTCGACCTGTTGTCCAAACGTTCTCCGCAGATTCGGAAATAAGATTCTTTCTTTTTGCTCTATTCATTTTACGCATTTATTCTCGAATTAGACTTGTTTTAACTTTGTCGTGCGTGGCCCAGCAGATAGCCGGGATCCTCGGGGAAAACTAGGTCAACTTAGTTTTCCTACGTTTTAACTTAACTAAAATCGACAGTGCGAATTTCGGTTCCCACATGTACCTCTCGAATGGACCCAGCTTTCGTAAGTCGGTCAACTTCGTCGTTAACAGCTTGAGCCTTTTCGAGGCCTAGCTTGCGACGCTTTTGTTTGATCCGTTTGAAAGTAGGGTATACTCTTAGCTTATGGGTGGTGACATTCGGATCTATGCCTTTCATCTCGCTGGTGGACCATGCAAAGGTTTTGACATTGCCTTTCAAGAAATCAATGAGCTCCTTTTTGGTCTCGGGAGGTAGCTCGGATCCGATGCTCACCTGTCTTTCAGGATCTGAGTCGTCGATGCAAACCTTTTCGGTGAGGTTCTTGGGGGGACCTCGAATATTTTGTTGCATTTCGCGACCCTCCTGGATCTGTAATTGCTATTGGGGGGATTTTTTGAGGATTTCGAATCCTCCCAAATAGCAGATCCTGGATATCTTCTGGCTACCGTGTACGGTAGTTATCCCTTCGGGTGTTGGGAATTTTACGCATTGATGATACGTCGAGGCTACTGCCTTCATTTTGTGAATCCAGGGTCTTCCCAGGATCGCATGGAACGGGGAAGGTCTTTCGATGACTACTAAGTTGGTCATTTTTATTATTCCGCCAGCTATAATTGGGAGCTTGATAGTCCCCAATGAGGTAGCTGTTTCTCCGGAGAAGCCTACGAGGTTAGCTTTTTGGCCTATAATCTCGTAGTCGTCTATTTCCATCCCTTTTAGGGTGTTATAGAAAATAAGGTCGACAGAGCTTCCTGTGTCTATCATGAGTTTAGGGACTTCGTATCCTGCGATGTTCAGGGTGACAATCAACGCATCATCATGAGGTCTGTCGAGGTTTGAGGTCTTGCTTTCCCAGAAAGAAATCTTAGTATTGGACTCGGGGTTAGGCGGCTTAGGTCCAGTGTTAGACACAGCCTTCCGTACGTGATTCTCAATGGAATTGACGGAGTCTTGACATATGTCTGATCCTCCAAGGATACAGTCCACCCTCGAGTCGGGGCTCGATTGAGGGGACGGTTTGCTCAAGAGAGCCTCGACTTGTAAACTTTTTCCTTGGGGGAATTTCCCAAGAATCATGTCAACTCTCTTCTTGGGAGCTTGAGGTGGTGAATCGGTCTCCTTCTCAGGTGACCTCTCGCGCTTTGGGGAGGTGTCTCTGGAACCTCTTTTCTGATAAGGTGATGGCTTTTTAAGGTCCACGCCCTTTATTTCTCCAGCTGCGAATTTAGCTGCCAGTTGTCGTTGGAGGTCCCAACATTCCTCAGTTGAGTGCCCTTCTCGATCGTGATAAGAGCAATGTTTGTTTTTATCAAAGCCTTTTGACCAGGGAGTTTTGTTCGCTGCGGTGATAGGTTTCTCTTCCTTGTCTTCCTCGATTGCGTAGGAATGTTCTCCCTGAGTTTGGTTGTTTCGGGGGTTTCCCCTTTTGTGAGGTCCCTTTGCCTCAGAGGATTCACCTTTTGAGTGATTCGGAGGCTTCTTGTGGAGTTTATCCAATGCGGCTGTTTCCTCCTCCAGAGTGATGTATCTGGTGGCTTTATGAAGAGCATCATCGATAGTTGGAGGAGTATTGAGCATTAATTCTGACCAGAATTTCGATTTATAGAATAGACCTCTCCTAAGAGTCTCGATGGCGACTAGGTCGTTAGGATTCGAGAGCTTAGTTCTTATTGCCCTGAATTTCTCGATGTAAAGTCGTAGTGAGTCTCCCATTCCTTGTCCGGCCTTCCAAAGGTCGGCTTCAGAAGCTTGTTTCAGGATATGAGTCGAGTACTATTTCATGAAGGCGTTAGTTAGCTGATCGAAACTATCTACCGAGGCTGGTTCGAGACCAAAGAACCACTCAAGGGCTGTTCCGACCAAATTTTCGGTGAATGTCCTGCAGTAACCTGCTTCGCATTCTTCCTTTGTAAAATGGGCTTTAACGATTGCCAGTCGGAAAGCTCTCAAATAGGCCTTTGGGTCAGAAGTCCCGTCATACTCGGGAATTCTGATTTTTCGGGTATCCCTTATGTAGGAGCTGGCAATCCTGTCAGTGAATGGAGTTCCACGTGTTTCTTCGATCAAACTATCGATTTCAGGGGCTGAGCTCGTAGCTTTATGGACTTGAGCTCCCAATTTTTGGAGAGCTGCATGAGTTCGTTCCATATACCTACGGATAGCTTCAGGTCCTTCCATAGGTAGGACATTCGGGTCGTTGTTAGGTACCCGACGGGCAGGTTCCTGACGGAATCGTGTGGGCTCATCCTCCCATGCAGTTGGGGGGCTAAATCGCTCACCAGCTCTCGGGTTATCGGAATCTATCCGTTGATACCGGCCCCCATTTGGGGTTGAGCTTCTGGTTTGATAAACCGGAGTTGCTGTCCTACCTTCGGATGGGAGGGATCCTCCTGCCCCGGATCTAAATTCAGTCGGCGGAGGAGGTAGACGAGAGCTCCGATCAGCGACCTGACCAGATGCGGAACTGGTTGTTGCCACGTTGCTTCCCATAGCACTTGTGATAGGCGGGTTAAACACGGGAGCTGTCCCAGTATGAGGTGTCTGGAAAGCCGATCCCTGTCCTGCAGGAGCAGTGCTATCAGGGGAAAAATCTAAACGTCCTCGGGGAAATGAGGGATCAGTCAATCGATCTCGGAAAGTGACCCCCGGAGTTTGACGTCGAGGTGGCTGGGTTGTTGTGTCTAGAGATCTTGTTATCTCTTCGAATCGTTGCTGTCGAACAGCTAGCTGATGCATCGTACGCTCACTTTCCTGAGTTTTGTCTACTAGTTGCATCATCATCTGACGAATCTCAGAAAGCTGAGCCTCCGTTTGATTCGGAGCGGCTGGCTGCTGAGGATTCTCGGTGATTGGAATCCCGGGGGCGGTTCCACTTGTCAATCTCTGGTTAGTAGCTCCGGTTATATTCTGGCTCGTTCGAGCGTTAATAGGAAGCTGCTGCCCGGACCGGTGGTCGCCATGTCGAGGTTCCGAGGTTACAAGGGTAGAGCCTCCGTCGTTCGGTGAGCCATCGCTCGGAATCGGGAGGTTAAGATCAGACGGATTTGTTGTCTGGTCGGTAGGATTCATCCTCAAGTTAGAATAAGGGATTCGATTATTTCTTCCCCACAGACGGCGCCAATTGTGAGGGGTAAAACTCACACCTAGATTTTAGATCAGGTTTAATGTTTAGGAAAGGTTAGGGAAAGATAAACGCGGGCTGAATCCCGTAAGAACTTGTAGAATGAACTTCGATTTGTATTGATTTAGTAGAAATAGGATGGTTACAAAGGGTGATCTTTGATGAATAAAAAGATTATATGAATATTACAATAAGAATGTTTTGATGAATGTTGAGTAAAATATCAGTTGAGTCGGATCCTTTTCTTAGTTCTCCATCTTCTATTTAAATAGCCTTGGAGTTCTTTAGGTTGCCTCCAACTAATCTCCGAGATCGTCTCCGCTTAAGGTGGAATCCGCAACAGCTTCCCTTTGACCGGGTCCTGCGCTTCTCCTTGTCACAACGTGAGCTTCCTCTTCCCCATGAGCTCCTTAGTTAGAGTCCTTAGCTTTCAGCCTCCGGCTCCTTTTAGGCATCGAGCCTGTGATGGGCCTGTCCCGGCCCATTACCATCTTTTATTATTTGGAGATCAGCTACCGGGCCATATTCGGGCCCAACAGCGGGGTCGGATCCGCCCCGCCCCGCCGCGGGTCAAAATCATTTTTTCACTCCAAAATTTTACCCGCAATACCCGCATGATTGGATGTAGATAACCGCACCCGCCCTGTATCAATCAAGCGGGTTATCCGCCAAAAAATGTTGAATAATCAAAAACATATAAAAAGCTTGTTCTCATTCTATAAGTGCGACAGGAAGTGAAGACTTGAGAGGAATGAGTTTGTAGTTTCTGATTTGCGCATAAAAACTGGACAATTTCCGATTTGCAGAGTCATTAGATAGCTTTGGCCGTTGAAAGAGATGAGTTTAGCTGTAGTTTACGGTGTGAAAGAAGGAAAGATTTTAGGGTTAAAAAATAGATTTATATATGGTCTAAAGCAACACACAATCTCAAGAGGAGTCAACACAAAAACATCACACAATCTAATAGATATAATATAAAACAACACATTTGAAAATTTATGATTTTCATGATCCGCACCCGCTCCGCCGCGGGCCTAATGGGCCAAATCCCGTGGGCTTTAACTCACATTCCCAGGCCTATACTTAACTCCTCAAAGGTCGTCGAGATAATCCATGTCAGAAGAACCTTCGAAGAGGATCGACCTGAGATGGGGACCAAATTTCTTTGTAGCCATCAGAATTGATACAAGAATTAATTAATGATAAGAGGAGAGAAGATATTTCGAGGAAAACACAGAAGGATGAAGTGAGAGAAACAATTGAAAAAGGTGAAAGGAAGAAGAAATATATGATTTGATTTATAAAGAACTCGCCAACGGCTCGAAGCGGATCTCGAAAAGATGTAATGATGACTGAATTGACCTAGTTAATCTCGTCCACACAATATGGAAGTGGAGGTCATGTCACGTCAAATCCGGGTGGCATGGCGACACATGTCAACGAACATGAACCACTGTCTCCAGAGAGTGTCATGTGCTTTTGGGATCATCGAAAGTTACATAGTAAAAAAATGGTTACTTGAGCCCGAGAATCACCCTTTCAAGTTCTATTCCTTCACTTAAAAAGGATGGGAGAAGGTTATTAGGTCCAATAAATTCACAAAGATCGAGCAAACTGATATACCATGAATTTCACCCGCTTTTAGCCATGGTATATGAGAGTTTTCAATCATATTTACTACGTTTTCAAAGTATTTTAGAGTATTTTCAGGCACATGTACCTAATTGGAGAAAGCAATACTTTTGAGGCATTTTTGGAGTATTTTCCCGAATGAGGAATCGACCGATAGGAATCATGTGAGATTGGACGATTGAAGCCATTACAATCGATCGACGGATATCAAAGATTGTCGATCGACATTAAGTCATTTGATGGATTACGATTTAGAAGATTTTCAAGCATCACAAAGTATGCTATTTACACACCAAGTCCATGGCCGCCTGTTAGGCTTTATATACTAGGGTTCTGTATCATTTTAGAGGCAGACTTGCCAAGAGACCTAGTGGAGAAGAGAAGCAATTTGGCTACCTTAGGAGAAGAGTTGGAGTTGGAGAGATAGATCTGAGACTGCAAAACAGAGAAGATCTTGAACTCCCTTTTTATCTTACTCATACTCTTTGTGTTCCTTATTTCATATTAAGTTTTATTCAAACCATCATGATTTTGTCTCTCATGAATATGTCTGAGTAAACCTAATTGTTGGATTTAGGTTTCTCATAAGGGTGAATCATGTGATGAGATTGTGACCCCTGTTAGGGTGGTTAAATTAGTTCTTTCACTTTAGTTACTCTTAACACTAGATTTAGGATTGATCACCCTTAAATCTAGATCTTAGGATTGAAGAGATAACCAACTGTATACTCTCAATTCCCAGAAATAAACTAAAGTGATCTAACTGACTAGACACATGCGAAAGGTGGTCTAGATCATCAGAGAACGTTTTCAACCAAATCGATAATGCTTGCTAGAATTACCGTCGATCGATACAACCATTGTTGTAGCAATCGATTGTTTAAAAGGTGTATCGATGGATTAGACGAAAGTCATATCGATCGACTCTTTTCCGAGTTCAACAAAAGACAGTTGAGATCCGGGATCTAGTCAAAGGAGACCCTACTGGTCATACCAATTGTTTGAGTTCAAAGAACTAAAACCCTAATGTCACTTTCAAACCGCATAAATTCATACCTGAGAAATACTTGAATCTAGCTATTTTCCTCATTAAGAAACAACCTTCATTTCAGTTAGTGACAACTTCCTTGTTCACCTTATTATTTACTGCTTAAAAACATATAAAACCTTAAGTCTATCTTCATCTCTAATTAATTGAACCTTAAAGTAATCCTAGAGTCTTTATGGATTTGATCCCTAAGTACTACATCTGAACATCTTATTTGAGAGAGTAATTCACTTTTAGGGTAATTTGAGTGATATCACAAACCAATGATTAGACTCAAACCGAGATGGAGCTATGAGGTCGAGTTGGTCAAAAGAACGGATCTGGTATTCTTGGAGATTAGTTAAAACAATCCTAGAGGACGACGACTAGAAAAGGAGAAGAAATCAAAGAGAAAGGACACGCGTAAATCTTAGAGATTACACTCATTGCATTTAAGCTCAATCTCAATCTCTCTTTTTTTTTACCCAAATTGAAATTTGATTAAAAAGAGTCCTGAGCCAAATCTTACAAGCAGAGCACAACATCCATACTTAACCAACAAAGCCCGAATAATTTACGGGAACCAGCACCCAAGAGATTAATGGGGATCCAAGCCCAGACATCGGGCATCTAGAGGAACACATAAAACAACACTGATACTAACATTAAACATAGGAATCCAATCTCAAGAGAGTCCAAATCCAAGAGACTCAAACATACCAAATGCACAATTCCAACAGCAACCACTCCAAAGGAACAATATCAGGGAGTCGCGAGAAAGGAGCTGAAGAACAAGAGCTCAAGTCTAATCACACTGCCACAAAGCGAAGAATGAACCTGACGAACTCCACCAGACTCCAAAAAGCTGAGATCGTTGCAAGAAAGAAGAGGTACAGAAACTTCACCTTAACCAATACCAAGAGGAGCCAAACTAAAACTAATATCAAGCACAAGATGAAAACCTTGAACTCTGACCGGGGAAAACGCCTTCCAAGACCTCCAACTCTAACACACAGACACTCGCATCGCAAACTCAGCCATCTACCGACTGAAGAATGGCCTCCTCCAAGCAAGAGAAGACCTGAGGACAGAACCACTACGACGCAAATAACCCACCAGAAACACACAGCTTCTAGGAAGAGAAAATAGATGCTCCCACAAGAAGACCACATCCGAAAGACGAACCCTAAACCAGACTTGAACCAACACCCCGAATAGCGATCTTGGAACTGATATGAAGAAAAGCCGAGAACAGGTTCAAGACCAGGCCAAAACCAATAGGCAATCTGTTGTAGAAACTGAAGCCGGAGTATCTGGTCCCGCCATATACACACCCGTTGCTAAAGACACGACAAACACCAACCATAATGACCAATACTATCAATAAGCCTCAACACCACCTAATCACGAGATCTATAAAAGACAACGAAAACGAAGCTAACGGGACCGGCGGTGGCGCTAAGGGAACCGCCACGCGCCGGTCACCAGAGTTGTAGAGACTTTTGGTTGAAGATGGAAAGGAGAGATGGAAAGACAAGGGAGGCCTCAATCTCAATCTCATTGCGATCATTCTTTTAAAAATGTATTTTTGTCAACCGAAATCTTATTACATCATTATATTCTAAGAATATTATATTTTATTCTAATCTTTACAAAACAATCATTACCAAATATTTAGCATGGATTTAGAATCTTCAGCGTCCTAAATTTTTTCTCAGATAAGAACATGATGTATTCAAATCTATCGTTTAGGTTTTGTTTATTGGCTATTTTATTTTATATAAACTATGCATTATTTATTTATTTATTTGTGTAAACAGTGATCAATATTCAATTATTAGGCTGTAGGACCAATGGACCCTTGAGAAATGTGAATGGTATAAGTCGAGTTGAAGGTCGGACTAGTTAGAGATGACATGGTGTCACATACGCATCTGATTTATTCGCATTCAAAACGTTATAATTAATATAGGAGTGAAGAAGACTAATTTGACATATTTTAAAATTGATATCAAAATTGAAAATAACGTAGATTATTAGTGAACCCACAAAATAGCCGACCTTATCTATTTTAGTGTGGAAAAATGGGACCCTTTTGGTCAACCAGATTGATAAGGCTGCTTTGCCAATTGAATTATTTACAATCCAGTGACTAAGGATGTATTACGTTCTTGCACAAGCATATAGAAAATAATAACGTGCGATAATCTCTCCTCTTATAGTTGATTTTGATATATGAAAATTGTAGATCCTAAATCTACTATTTGATAGTCTTTGAGATGTGAAACTTGGAAAAAAATAAAATAATATGGACAACAATATCTTAGAACACAACAATTTAATTAGAATCTGGTTGACGAGAATGGATTTTATTGATTACGGAGATTGAATACAATAAATAAACGAGATCGAAAACTACAACTGAGATCGAATAGAAGAGATGGTTTCACTGCGAGCTAAGTTTAAGATCGATGTAGGTAATTAGTTCTCTCTCTATGATTTTTCACATGTCCTCTTCTTTTAATTCAGACTCTCTTTTATAAGGGTTTGACTCCGCAATCCTCTCAACGGATGACTCGATCTTCGGAGCTTCCATCTATTATGATCGAGCTCGCAAAATCCAATTTGTGGGCCTTCCTTTCGCTAGTCTTTGTTCGGCCTATTTCCATTCTGACCCAACTTCGAATTTGACCGAAATTGGATCCAATCTTTATCCTCCAGTCTCTTTTATTCGTTCAAAAATGAAAGAGGCAGTGCCTTTTAACCTTTGATTTCGACTGGACTTGGTTTAATGATGTGGTGTTTTCTTTTTGACCGTTGTTTCGCAAATTTTTCCTTTTAAAAGCCAACGGCTATATATTCCTAGAACGCAGCCTAGATCATCATTATCTTCCTCGATACTAGCGATAGAGCCATTTTAGAGCCGTTTCAACCCCTTTATATATCCGAAGAAGATCTCGTCCAGCTCTAGTTGCTTCCCTCTGATTCTTTCTTCTTTATATCTTTCAAACCTTCGTTGTCAGTTGTTCATCGATATGGCCGCATCATTCTCTTTTCCTCTTCCGACGACCACGAGTGATAAACCGGAGAGTTTGTATAACACGCACGGCGTCCACCGTGCAATCATCCTCGAGCTTGCTTCATTGTCTGAAACTCCTGAGACCGTTTGGAGAGAATATTGCAGAGCTTATCTTTCCTTTTTGAATCATGCGGCCTCTCTTTTCCAATTCCGGATCCTATTCTCAAGATAATTGTAGAATTCGGTCTGTCGTTCACTCAGATGTGTCCTAATTTTCTTAGACATCTTCTAGCACTTTTGGTTAGGGCTAGAGAAGAGGGCCTTTCGTTCGGACTTGATGAGCTTTGCCATCTTTGTTTGATGAAACAAAACAAACAAAGCCTGGGGACTTTCCTTATATCTCCCCGTCCAAGTCGCCAAATCATAGAGAGAATTCCCTACGGTGATGAGAAGTGGCAAGAATAGTTTTTCGTTTTCAAGGTCGATCAGGGGTCCATGGGGAATTTTGATTTTCCAAACTTCCTCGGAATTGGTCTGAAGATATAGGTTGGTGCTATTGTTACTGTTTTATTTTAGTTCGTTTTTTGTTTAGACAATCGTGTCTTGATTCCTGCTACTTTTTTTTTGTTCAGTTCACTTGGGAAGAACGTCTATGTCTGATCAGCTCCGAGGCTTGCTGACCATATTTCTTGGGTATCGCACCATCTGGTCGTCTTTTGACGGAGCTCGAATTCAAGCTGCATTCTTGCTTTCCCGTGGAGAAGGTGTCGCTCATGCAATCAAAGGGAGCGCTATGGATGAAGGGGATCGTTCTCTGTCCCTCAAAAATTCCCTCGCCCTCAAGTAGACATGACAGGCGTTTATCGAGGAAGTCGTCCTTCTGGACCTCAAGATTGACCCCGGGGGTGGTGCTATAGGAGAATCGTCTATAGTTTCTATTCCAAACCCAGGGGAAGAGAACACTGTCGTGACGCGGATGTCGCTCTTTTGTTTGAGTTCTTGCTCAAAAAATAGTTCTATTTTCCCAAAACCTAAACAACTTTGATCATCAAAATCCGTCAAATCGAAGCCATCTCGTCCCGATCCGAGGAAAGAAGGACTAAAAAGGTGGAAGTTCGTTCATTAAGGCGACGATACGCTAGTATGACTGAAGAAGATCTCGTCTGCCTTGCTTGTTGCACCAGGCCTCGAAATTGTCGCCCTCCATCTCTTGATTCTTCAGAGGAAAAGGGGGCCTATGCCAAGATGGCTTCTGCGAATTCAAAGGTATGCTACTTTGGCACGATTTGTGATTTCCTTTTTTTTAAAACAAAGGTTTTTGCGAGGTGATTCAATATCTTAACGCATGCCTTTCAGGTTATGGAGGCTTGTGAATTCCCAGTGACGATGGAGCGACGTGCACAATCCTTCCAAGGAGTCGGAGGTTAAGAGACTTATAGAGGAGATTAAATCTGCAAAAGAGGAAAAGAACAAGCAAGCCGGGGCGTTCATATGTCTGAAGGACGAGTGGAAGAGAGCTCATTACGAAAGGAGCATTTTTGAGACCGAGGTCGCTTCTCTTAGGACCAGGGTTGCGGAGCTCGAGGTCGAGCGAAATCGAGATATCCGACAATCTTCTCTTGCTGCTCGCCGTAAAATCGCGGAGGGCTATAAGAAGGCTCTGGTGTCTCTGGAGGGAAAATGGGCCGGTAAGAAGAAGGAGGTGGCTGCGGAAATTCAGCTCCACAAGGTTGTCGCCGATATCGATCAGCTCAATGAGATAAAAGACGGGGGCCTGGTCTTGGAAGAAGTGCTCGATCGCTTGAAGAAGATGGAGAAGAACTGTGAGGATGTTGTTGATTTCAGTGTCGTCCTAGATTGGACTGTTTCCGGTCTTTTGATCTCTCGCAGATCTCGGAGGATCCAGTCGTTGATCGGGCTGAGCCCTCGAACGTTGGGGAGGAAGCTAGCTCTTATTAATTCTTCTGCTCTCATTTTTTTAATCTCTAGAACTTCATGTTGATTTTGGTTATCCTTTGGCGGATCTTTTGTGACTCGTTTTGGATTAAACATTTTTTTAAATGAGGGGTGGGATCGGAAATAATTCGTTCTGGTGACGTGAGTGATGCTATTACGGAGATCCTTCGTGAAGAAACATGGCTTTCACGTGAATCAGCATTCTCGGGAGGAAAAGATACCGAAGGTAAGAGGCGGTGAATCGTACGAGCTCGAACGGTTCAATTGGTTCGGAGGGTCGAGATCGACCCTAGAAGAAGGCCAAAAGGATCAGTGGTGACCACAAATCTAACTCTAAGAGTGATTGTGTGGTTGCGAGAACATTTCACTGGCAGTTTTTTCATTCTAAAGACTGCCTTATTACTAAAGATCTTGATAGCTTTGCTCATCTGATCAGGCATTTCAAGCCGGCCGGATGTCCGCTTCCTTCTTTGTGAAACATACGTAAAGATGGTTGTTGCCCATGCCAAAGTACGACTGTAGGTTCCTACGACCTTGAGCTTTTAAATCGTTTATCGATGTATTCATATTCGTTCTCTTTTGCTTAGGTTATGGAGGCGAACAACGAGTTTGAAGCAACCTCAGAGAAACACTTGAAGGATGTTTCTCGGTCAGGAAAACTTTACGAGATAAAGAAGGTCATTCAAAATTAAAACTCAGTTTGAAGATGGCAAAGGATCGAGAGCGGGCCAACAAAGCTCAATTGGCTGCCGCCAAGCTCGGGAACCAGGCTGCTCTCTTGAGGCTCATGTCCAGGTGGTTGGAAACGAAAGAAAATCGGTGTTGGAGCAGGTTTCTTTGTTGGAGGCAAGGATTGAATATTCTACAATCAAACATGTCAATGATCTTCGTCGTGCGACCTAAGAAGCTAACAAGATTTTGGCGGATAGTTATCTGAATGCTTTGATATCTCTTAAAGATAAATGGAAGAGGAAAAAGGTCGCAACTAGCTGAGAGGCTCGCCTTCGAGAGGTAAGGCGAACATTGTTCTTCTTAAGGAGATAATGAATAACAAACTACTGGTTTCAGATGAGTTGTCACGCCTTTCCGCGAAAGAGCTTGAACTTCGGACAGAGCTTGACGTAGTGGCGGAGTCCGGTTTTTCGATTGGGAAGTTATATCTCCCTCAGGCTTCGAAGGATTTGCCGGAGGAGTTTTTCGCGAAGGTTCCTTCTGAGGTTCGTGATTTGAATGATGATTCGTGACGCGTGGATGATTGAGGCGAAGATGGTGAATTCGACGTAGAGGATCGTTCTTAGGACGTTATATTATTCTTCTTTTGTTTTTTGTTTCGTTGTTTTTTTGTGTCTTTTTATCAATAAAGAGGGAGAACAATGAGTTCTTTGTTTGTTTTTATTACTGAGTTGGCCAGTAGTTTCTGTAGGCCGTAGATCGAGCCAGTAGGTACTGTATCAATGTAGAGTTGGTGTAATAACAATTATTTACCGAGCTAGCGGTATTAGCTGCATTTGGAGGCTTGATTAAGGTTATGAGGTGCAGTTAATCTTTGCGTATTTTTAGGCTAAGAGAGATTTGGAGAATGACCTTTTAATATTATGAAAGGTAAATTATAGTCCAAGGTAGGGAAGGTTTTCTTTACAATTTAAAATAAAGAATATATCCGCTTTGGTCGAGGTCGAGACAATCACTGAGGTTTTTCGATCTTTGGCTTTGGTGAGTCTAATCAGTTGTGTTTGTTACGGGCTGAAGCGGGTTGGATGTTATTGATGAGTGAATTAGCTCAAGGTTTGAGCTGCCTACGTACCCTCGATGAAGGATCAAGTCAAATCGTAGTTCAGTTATTTTCCCCTAGTGAAGGGTCGGGTGTTCTATCGTGCGTGACGTGCCATCATACGATTCTCTAGTATGTGTTCAGGATCGAGTCTTGCCCTAGGGCCTTGTCTCGATGTCTTTGAAACTTGCGATGTAGCAGGTTCTTGATCTTTTCTGACCTCTTTGGATGGTTTCAATCCCTTTAAGGGTTGAGAATTTTAGGCATTGGTGGTAGGTTGATGTTTCTGCTTTCATGTTGTACAGCCAAGGTCTTCTGAAGATGGCGTTGAATGAAGTTAGGTGGCTTTCATGATGAATTCGACGATCTTACTTATGTCTCTGGCAGTAAGCGTGAGTCCAATACACCCGAGGGAGTAAGTTGTTTCCACGGCGAATCCAATAAGTGGTTCGTTCTTGCTTGAGAAGGGATTTTGTAAACCCCATTCTCTTGAAAGCGTCATAGAAGAGGACATTGGCGGAGCGCCCGGTATCCATCATTACTCGGGATAATTTGCATCCTCCAAGGTCGAGTCGTATTACGAGGGCATTGTCGTGAGGTTTTATCGAGGTCGGTAGTCTCGTTTTCTTCGAAGGTGATTTCATGGTCGAGACCTGATAAGGGTTCTCGGACACCGATATTGTTCTCAGCTCTTCGTTGATAAGCTTTAATCGAGTTCACCGAGTTACAAAACTTTGACCCTCCACAGATGAAATCATTATGTTGTTTGGATTGGTTTTTATCGATTGCTGAGAAGTACCATTTCTTGGTTAGCACTGGTTGGTAGCGCATTTCCCCCCCCCCCCCCCCCCAGACAGGTTATGGTGGGATGACTGCATGCTGTCTTTCTTCTGGTTTTGAATTTTTTGAGTTATTGGTTTTTCCAAACATTCTCGGAACCTGCGGACCTTGTTTGCCAGTTTGTTCGTGGTTTGTTTCCTGAACTGTTGGTTTACTTTCGATGGTTAGGGTTGGGCAGGTTTGGACTCAACGTAATCCTCAGGGCTCTGGATCGTTATTATGATGTTGATGTGTGTCGTCTCTTTTGTCTGAGGTGTGGTTTGATTGGAGTTCTCGCGTTTGTTTCCCCATGAGATCATGTCAACCCTTTTCTTGGGTGCCGGCGGAGGTGAGTTTGGTGATTCATTTTCGGCTTCTCGGCCTCTTTTATTAGAGGCCATTTTTGTTTTTTCCATTGCTTTTCGGAGTTGATGGCATTTCCTCTTCTCCGGGCTCTTTTCCGCTTTCTTTATTTTCATCCTTGTTCCGGAGTGCTGTCCGGCATTCTTCAGTTGAATGTCCCTTCTGTTTGTGGAAGGTGCAATATATGTTCAGGTCGAAGGTCGATATTTTTTTCTGAGGCGAGCTGTTTATAGCGTAAGAATTCTGTCCTCGAGTTGGTGATTCTTTGGTGACATGAGTCTTTTGACTGAGGTTTTTTTGTTTGCAAGAAATTGTTTTTTCAGGGCGGCGAACTCCTCTTCATGGGCTGCAAATTATGAAGCTCGATGTAAGGCATTATCCAACGAGACAGGAGCTCGTACAGCCATTTCTTTTTTTGAAATTTGATGAGAACCAAACACCGTTTTTCAAGGCTGTTGGGGCCATGCCTTCGTTTAGGTGGGAAATCATTGACTTTATTTCCCTGAATTTGTTGATGTAAGCTCTCAATGGTTCGACGGGTGCTTGTCGAAGATTCCAAAGGTCGGCTTCTGTTTCTCTTATTTCTATGAATACCGATTATTGTTTAAGGAACACCGATACTTGCTGAGTAAAGTTGTCGATCGAGTTCCCTTCGAGGCAGGCGAACCATTCTAGTGCAGATCCGGTGAGGTTCTCAGCGAAGAAGCAAAAATATCCGGCTTCTTTTTTGTCATCATTGAGATGCGCTCTCGATATCACGAGCCGGAAGGCTCGGACGTGGGCTCTAGGATCGGTATTACCACAGTATTTGGGGAACTTAATTTTTCCCACGTCATCTAGCATTACGCTAGCGACCCGATTGGTAAATAGGGTCCTTCTGGTCTCCTCTATGACCATGTCGATGTCAGGGGCCAAGCTCATTGCCATGTGCATGATGGCATGTATACCTCCGAGCTCGGCGTCATTTCTTTCGATGCAGTTCTGGAAGTTTTTTACTTCATTTGGTATTCTCGGTTCTTCCCTTTGGAGGTTCGTGTTGGTGAATCCCTAGGGAGTGTAACCTCGGTTTTGTCTTGGTTCCTCAACGAATACAGTTTGGTGAGTTCGGTTAGTTCCATTGGTGGGAGGAAATCGGTCCTCGGAGATTCCGTCGTACGTCAGTGAAGCTCGGGCTTGTGAATCCTCGGGTCTTCCGGTGGACATGTTAACGGGTTTACACCGGAGTATTCTGCGATCCTTGGATCATGGCTTAACCTTCATCCAGCCCGTTGTAATTCAAGCTTCGGTAGGCTGGATTCGATTGGAAGGTTTTCTGCCAGCTTTTCCCTGCGTATCGTGCCGATCTTGCCCTCGGAAATTCTGAGGTATTGAAGGCTCCATCGTTTTGAGAAATCGGTGTTCAATTAACTGATCTGAGCGGTTTGCGGCTCGGTCTCGGTCGTTAGCTCGATGCTCCGCGAGTTCCTTCTCGGCTTGTTGCAATCGGCTTGCGATGGTTCGGTAAGCGATCTCCTGGTCTAGAGATTTATCGACGAGCGTTGATACCATTCCTCGGAGCTCGGCTACTTTTTCCCTGGTTTTGGCTAGACTGATAGGAGAGATCGGCCTTGTTTGTTGCCCCCGAGCGGTCGGATCATCGGTGGATTGGCCTTCCCGGACATGTTCCAGACTCGTGCTCCTTAGCGATCTGTGACCGAGGTCCCTGTCGTTCCCGTTTGGGGAACTCGTTGCCTTTGGGACGTTTTGGCCCCGACCGTTCATGTCAGTTCGATGGGCGTTATTCCGTTTCTTGGATTGGATCCGGTGGGATCGACATCGGTGTCTCCTTGTCGAGAGTTTCAGATTGGATTTGAGTGGGATCCATGGTCGCGCTTAGGAATCTTAGATCGGATATCTTATCAAGGATGCTTATTGTTTTCTCCCCACAGATGGCGCCAAAATATAGATCCTAAAATCTACACTAGGTATTTGATAGTGTTTGAGATGTGAAACTTAGAAAGTATAAGGATGTGTGTAACAATATCCTTAGAACACAACGATTTAATCAGATTCCTGTTGACGGAAATAGACTTTTATTGATTATTGAGATTGAATACAATAAAGAAATGAGATAGAGAACTATAACTGAGATCGAATAGAAGAGATGGTTTCACTGCGAGCTAAGTTTAAGATCGATGTAGGTAGCTAGTTCTCTCTCTCTAGAGGTTTCCACGTGTTCTCTTCTCTTAATTCAGACTCTCTTTTATAAAGGTTTGACTCCACAATCCTCTCAACAGCTGACTCGGATTCCAGAACTTCCATCTATTATGATCGAGCTTGCTAAATCGAGATCGGAACTTCCATGAACTTCCATCTATGATGATCGAGCTCGCTAAATCCAATTCGTGGGCCTTTCTTCTAATGGGTTTTGTTCGACTTGTTTCCATTCCGGCCCAACCTCGAACCTGACCGAAATTGGATCCAACAAAGATTTTCCATTTAATCTATTCTATTAATTTTGGATCATATCTAGAAATTTGATATTAGTTGAGTCCAATTAAAAAAACCACGAAACCTAAAAATAAATGTTTATATGTGTGTATACATAATATAACTGCTTAATCGATAATCTAAATAACTGTTTATATGCGTGTATACCCTTTATCATCTAATCACTAAACAACAAACAGTTCCATAACCACTAAATTTCTATTTTTAAAGACTACGCAGATAGCAACCAAAAGTTCTCGAAAATAGTTTTTGTTTTTTTCCTTTATTCTTTTTTGTTACCTAATACCTAGTTATATAGCCTATATCTAATTCTAAAATCACATTATTTATTTAACAAACAAAAATATTCCAGGAACCAGATCTATTATACTAATCTTAGTTTCAAATTTTGTAAATTTCCTATAACCACTTAAATTCCTGGCCTACTAGATTATTACCCGCTCTTCAAAGAGCATATATATTTTTGTTTTATATTTTATTTTATAAATTTAGTTTTTATTACAATTATGTTTTTCAATCATATTTGTATTTTTTTGTAAAATATTTATCTTAAATCATTAGTAGGAGATTTTAATAAGTATATTAAATGGTTGGACTAAACCTATATCAACATGTCATATTGCTATTTTAATAGAATACTAGATTATGATTCGTCCTTAAAAAGGCGAGTATATTTATGTTTTAAATTTTTTTTAGAAATTTAATTTTTATATTTGTATTTTAGTTATATTTATGTTTTTATTTGTATAATATTTTTCTTATGATTAACAAAAAGTTTTAATCTATTCTATTAAAATAATTGGAGAACACATATATTAATGGGTCATGATGTTTTAATAGAATAGATATATTTTACATAAATATGAATTGTAAGTTAATTTTCTGAAAAAATATAAAATAAAAATATCAAAGGGTGGTCAAAATCAAGGTAAGATAATAAAACTGTACCTATGACGTGCTTAAATTAAAATTAGAATCATTCATAGTTTCGATTGTTTTCCATGACATTTTCACATCTTTCAGCTGATTTTTGCTTCTTTCATCTCACTCTTCACAAAATTCCAGCACTAAGAAATGTTTAGAAGATATATATCGACTAAACGTACAAATCACCATTGATTGTTTACTGTATTTTCTTCTTTATTAGCACCATGAAATAACACATTTTTAGTTTGCCAACCATAAAATTTGAACTTATAGTATTTCACTCTTGTTCAATCCCCATAGTACTTATTAACGTTCTCGCCTCTAACTTTATATTTTTATATCATTTTTGGCAGCTGATCCACCAAAAATAAAAGAGACCAGAGAGAATATGTTTGTGGAAGCCTCTTTTATAGAGTGGTTTAACTAAAAATTTATCAATGCTTCTACATCCGGAGGACTGAGGTTTAAACTCTAGAAAATACCAAATTATATAAAATATGGAGAACTAGATTATAAGAGATCTTCAGCTTGGTGCATGGCGTACCATCGAACATAGATCTCATAGGAGGGTTCGGAGTGATGCAGTAAGATGTGTATTCTCACAAGGTGGTAGAATTATCGGCTATAAAATCTTCTTTGTAATATTTTCATCGTTGTAATACCATAATTAATCAGACGTTAGACGTTAAGAAAAAGAATATGTAAATCACTTGTAATTATTCTTATGTGCTTAATCATTTTCACTTGGTATTAAAAACTTTTCCATGATTTTTTAGAATGTTAAACATACTTTCAGTGGAAGTTAGGTTTAACAATAATTAAATTTATTTAAAGTTATTTTATACTGTTATTATTTGTCGACCTTTTTTCTATCGGTCACCAAGTTGACTCTCTTCTATATACAAATGAACCGTAAACAGATGTTTATATTTGTATAAGTGTTAATAAAAATTATGATTTAGCTTCGGGTACAAGATATATAGAATGTGAAACGTGTTGGTGTCCCAAGTTTGTCTCCTTACCATTCGAGCACAAGTTCCATGACAAGTTTTTTTGTTAGTTTTAGTGTAAAGTCTTAAACCATACCAAAATGATAGATTCTGCATCGAGTAGTTATGAGTTATGACTTAGATATATTAATACATTCAGAGTTAATCGCAAAGAAAAACAGTCTATAGGGAAAATCGAGGGTACTTGAGTTTTATTTCTTTTTTAAAATTTTAGCAAACATAATGTACCAAACTATTAACTATAAGATAATCATGATAGAGAATCTAATGCCTTGAAGTTGAAGATAAACATTTGAATCCAGATCCCTTCCGAAATTTATTAGACTTAAAAAAGTGAATCAATCGTCTACGCAATCGCTTAGGTCACAAAGTTCAAACAAGGATAGTTACATCGCACCAAAGCACATTCCATTGTATACTATTAGTTTCCTTAACGATACCAATAGTTATCACTATCTTTGATCAAAAAAAAAAAAAACCAATAGTTATCACTACTTAAATTTTTTTTTCTGATTGGCAAAGGGTTGCAAAAGCAAAATTGGAATTATCCTCAATAACCTTCCTTGGGACGGCGAGTTGTTGTCCGCTGAGTTGTGTTGGTCTAAAATAACATGTTTTAGTTTGGACGGTTTGACTGATGCCTCTTTTTATCACTGCAATTTGCATACATATTAATTCATTTTTCAGCTATAGCCTAAGGTAGGATACATATTCGGATACGGCTGTATTACTGACACCACGAAACACAGTAGAGAGTAGACCCAAATTGATGTTTTTTACATAATACACGAGGATCCAGTTTTATTAGGTTACGAATTGATGTTATGGTTTCATATAGAATACTAGATGATAACTTGCGACTTGCGGAAAATAAACTTTTTTCAACTATGATGTATTTAAGTATTATAAGTAATATTCATTTTCTATCGATAACTTTTTTACACTTGAATAAAGATGGGTATTTGGGTATCATTTGGTTCAGTTTGGTTCAGTTCAGTTCGGATCTTTGCGGATTCAGTTCACTTCAGATTTTTACGGGTTCGGTTTAGATTCTAATAATCCATTTATGTATTTTTAAATTAAAGTTCATATATATTTTTAATTTATAAAATATAAAAATAAAAATAATATATAAAATATAAATTTAAATAATTTATGCTAAAATACATAAACTTAACATCAAAACTAGATTAGCTTAAATATTTGAATAAAAATCAATAGACATTTTAAGTATTTTGGGTATTTTGAATATTGTTTACTTATTCTAAACATGTACTTTATTTTTATATATTTCCAAGTATTTTGAAAAACTTAAAAATAACTTATATATTTTGTATATTCTTTTAGATATTAAATTTAAAATAATTAATATATTTAAGTATATCAATCTTGTTCAAATATACTTGGACATCCGAAATATTTCGGTTCGGATCGGATTCAGTTCCGGTTCTCTAAATACTAAAAGATTAAACCGGTTCGGATATCTAACCAATTTTGGTTAAAGTTCAGTACTACTTTTCAGTTGAATTTGGTTCGGTTTTTTTGGATTCAGATTTTGTCTAATCCTATATTTTTATTGTAACAAAAAATTTAAATAAAAGTGATGATGGTTCATATTTATTTAGGGTATGCAATAATTTTTAAACCAAAATACATTCTACTATGTACGTGATGCATTTACTTAATCGCTAGGATAAGACTTGCGCTTTGCGCATGGTGAGCTTATATAACAAAAACTAAAAATATATAGTATTGACAAATTAAATATTTATATGTGTTTGAATTTTTTTAATATGCATACAATTATGTTTTTTTATATAATCATCTATATGTTGGGTTAAACATTTATAATTATAACTGAAATTGTGGACCAAAATCTAATATAAATATATAATGAACACGATCCATTTGGACTTAAACATTTTACCACTTTTATACCTATAAAATCGTAAAGTGGTCATCAAGTGAATTTTTATTACAAAACAGCTTCTACATGTTTCTAATACTTTACTTTAAAATCACTGAGAATCGTTTTAATGGTTTTAGAATCAGCATCTTAGTATTATTTCCAAAATCAAATTACTTTGAGCTTAGTATTCCATATAGTTTTGAAGGATTTCAACTGGACATCTAAATTTAGCCAATTTTCTTGCTTTAAGTTGTTAGTTTAATATAAATATATTATTTAATTTGAATATTTATTAAATAAAAAATCAATATTAATATAATTTTATGATCATTTGTATCTTTTTATAACAAAAAACTAAGCCATTGATCACAAAAATTTCAAAGTGAGATTTTAAAATTTTTAATAATTTATAGTCGTTTTAAAAAATTCAAAATATAACATATAAGAAAAAATATATTTTTTATTATATGGTTAATGTGATTGTTTAAAAAAAACTAAGATAGAAAAATTGTTATCAAATATTCATTATCATAATCATTAATTTTCATATATACGTTAATCATATTAGGTAATTCTATGGCTTTTATTTAAAGAAAGTGCGAGAATTTTATTTTGTACACTTTATCAATTTGATAGTTAGTTTAATAAAAAAATATAATATAAATTAAAATGGACCAACCTATTTTCTAGGAATTCTGAATTTCATTTTAATGGTGACATATGACTACAAAACAATTTTGTAATGTTTCTCAATTAATATATAAGGGATGCTAAACTATTGATCATTAATTTTTAACAATAATAATTTTAACAGTTTTAGTAATTTATTGTTATTTTTTAAAATTCAAAATATAACATATACGAAAAATCTAAATTTTAGTTTTATATCTAATTTGATTGTTTAATTTATTTTAATAATATAAAATTAAAAAAATGATGGATGTGATATAGATTGTTATCAAGTCTTTATTATTAAAATCATTAATTGTCATTTATATATTAGTCATATTTGGTAATTTTGTAACTTTTATTTAAGGAAAGAAAATAAAATATTAATCAAACACTTTAATTAACTTTATGATTAGTTTAATGAAAACTATAATATATACTTAATTGGATCTATTTTCTAAGGATTCTGAGTTTCATTCTCGTGATTACACGTGACTACACTTACATGTTGTAATGTTTCTTAATTAATATATAAAAGATTTTTTGAACGATTTCTTACACTGGATTATTACTTTTTTTTGCTTGAGCCGTTGGATCTGTACTTGATATACATGATTAGCTTGATACACATATTTGTTAGCAAGCATTTATTATTAAAAATTTAGCTAACTAATAAATTGTGCATGCTTTAAAAAATACCACATTTTCTTATTTTAAGAATATCACTATTTAAATAATGTGATGATTAAATAACTAATTTATATAAGGAAGAATTTGCGAAATGAACAAGTTTGAAAAACTAGTTAAGTGCAGAGCTTTGATTTTAACATAATGTATTATCTAACAATTGTGTTTCATTTTTCGTCGGTTTTATATTTGGTTTGTACAAGTTGCAGATGACTTAGAAATGTAGAAATGACATCGACAAATCAAATATGACCAATAATTAATACAAATTGTTACCAGCAGAGAAAGGTTAATACAGCCACGTCACATACGTAATAACCGTAATCATTTCACTAGTTCTATTACATATCATCGAAATAGTATATGATATTACAGAATGTTGGATAAAGGAATAAAAGACTAAGAATACTCTTCTTGCCATGGGACCACCTATGAAGTTTCAAAATAAATAGATAGAAGAAAGGTGGACGAATATCGCATCATGCCATAAACAAAAAGTTTTTGTATCTCATAACAAAGAGGCCATAGTTGTACAACAATGTGACAGTCTACGCAAGATACCAAGAAATCACACACTTGATTGCAGTCAAGAGGATCATGGTTGTACGTCTTGAACTGTATGACACTGATTACACCTAACACCTTTTTAGCTGGTCTTTGTTTTGCAGATTGATTAGGAGCTTAAACGATCAAAGTAAAACTTATGGTGGATGTTTCCTCATGCTTGGCAGATGTTACACAAAATTGTTCCACCTAATTACAGGATGATCTCAGACTCTCTCTTGGTACATTGTGATAGTGTAAGTATAATAAATATCTTGAAGAATCTATTTTAACACTCACATATGAAACACATTGTCGTAAGGTATCACTTTGTCAATGAACTTTTTGAGCAGAAGATAGTTGAGATCGAACAAGTTTCATCTCAGAATCATTTGATAGATATTTTCTCTAAGGCATTTGATTTTAATATTTTTCTAAATTTACAAAAGGCTAATGGAAATTCTTAAGCATGATTGGCTTTGGCTCTGAGAGGTGATATGTGTGTATGCATCTACTTTGAAGGATGCATGTGTTTCTTCTCTAATTTATGAAGCATATAACCTCTATTAAGAACCTCATGTTGCAACTTGTGTGTGAAGAGCGGTATGTACTTATCTAACAATTCAACACCTAATCTAATGGTGAATCAAGTAGTTACCAGCAACAACACAAAAATATGATATGTTCATATGTAGTATCTAGTAAGCTTCTCTGCCAATTCAAAGATGTAGTTGTAATACTTATGGTTCGAATCCACAAAGATTAAAAATCCTTAAATAGATATTAGTTTTGAATTAATCTAAAAAGGAAGAATGTAATGCAAATAAAAGAGAATTAAAACAATAGTAAGTTTGATAAGGAAAAGCACTAGACTCAAGAATATTTGCAGGGAAATCGGAATTACAGATATTTGTAGATAAATCAGAATTACAGATTAAGTGTTTAACAAAGAACTGTTCTTGAACTCAAATCATAGTATTCAAACCAATTTAGTTTCGTTGCAGAGATTATATATGTCTAGATCTTAGAATCCCAAATTTCTTTGAAAATTCAATAGTTCCAACAAGCATTAAGGATAGGTTTGATAAGTTCACAAAATCCATAAACCAAATTTCTTTGCAGATAGGTATTTTGCTCATTTAGGATTTAATTAATTCAGAAAACGAATAACACCTTAATGCCAATGATCCTAAGATTAAATCCCAGGTTGTCAATCTAGAACTAGCATTAAGTTCAATCCATATGAAGAAATATAAGATTACCATAACAATCTGTCTAACTAACAATTCATCATTAACCTTTGAAAATCCCAAAATCTAATAGTTCATCATTAACCTTTGAAAAACCCCTAAATCTAACAAGTAGATTACTCAGACATGATTAATGAAACATAAATAATTGAATGAATAAATTGCATTAAGAAATAAAAGACTAAATAAGAAAGTCATAAATCTTCTCTAACAAAGCGAGTTTTTTTCCAAAAGCCTAAGACAATCTCTCTTAAAGTCTGAATAATGTTTACAAAAACTCTTAAAACTTAAAAATAATCTAAAACACTAAAATGACTTGATTGTGAATAAGTGGAGACTTTGAGCCAATCTTAAATTTCTTGAAACTTATTAAAAGCTCGTCGAGTTTCTCTGTTCACAAATATGGATTACCTATTCTGGCGAGTTCGATCGGAATTGGAAGATCATCAGTTTGCTTGGATCTTATGGTATATTTGGAAAGGAAGAAATAACAAGGTTTTCAGCAATTTGGATATAGAACCTAGGGATACTCTTCAACTTGCAAAAACAGAATCAAGACTGTGGGCGGAGGCATAAATAGTACACACACAGACACCAAATCCGCAACAAGGAATGTAAGGGCTAATAAGGTCTTTTCAGGCCAGGGATAGTATAACACCTTTGAAGGTTCCTAATGGGAGCAAGGAATGTAAGGACTTCACTCTCTCCTCTTCACTCTGAGATAGAAGCCTTACTTTGGGCGATGGAATGTATGTGGAATTTGCGTCAGTTTCGGGTCACGTTTGCAACAGATTGTTCTCAACTGGTAAGATGGTGTCGGAACCAGATGAATGGTCTGCGTTTGCTATTTATTTGGCAGATATAAAGACCTTGAAAAAATCCTTTCACAGCTTGGAGATCATTCATGTACCTCGCACATAGAATTTGAAGGCCGATAGCTTAGCATGCAGTGCTAGGAATCAGACGTCTTTTGTTGTGCACATGGATGCAGAGCTACCAGTTTGGTTTACATAGTCCGTTTGAGTCTGTAATAGTCGATGCAGAGCTACCAGTTTGGTTTACGAGAAGTGTTATCTGCGATGGGTGTCGGCCAAAGAAAATTGGTGGCGTCGACCGACACCATGTCCATAGGTGTAATCCGACTTGGAATTTTCAGCACAAAACTCCTCATGCTCTAAAATGCTCCAATCTCATCCAAAGATTACCTGAACATACATTGACTCAAAAAAGACTCGGAAATATTTTTAAAAAACCTCTAAAACCGGACTCATGTCATGGTCAAAAGTCATTAAAACCATGATATATCATTGAGAACCTTGATATCTTGATTGGAAAAGCAAGGTCATTCTCTCTTCAGTTTAAAGAAGGTCAGTGTGCTTAAACTCATATTAATACTATCTTAATAGCATCAATTTTTGAGTCTCAAAGAAATACGTCCATCTCATACTAAATTCCCTCAAAATTATGTTTGTACAAACTGTATGTGTTACAAGCACTGAAAATAATTCATCATGTTACAAACGTCTTGATATGTACCGATTTATCTTGGTTTTGTTGGCGTGGTTTAATTGTTTGGTTTAAGTGTGAGATTTAAGAAGAAGATGTGTGTATAGAACAAGTCAAACGATTATTGATCCATCATGGGGGAGTTTTGTCTTGCCAATAAGTGTTTATGAATAGTTTTTATGTGTTTGTGCACTCAAGAATGGAAAAATGATGAGTTACTTCGTTCTTAGAGTAGATAGACAGGAGGAGTATATATTATCACGTGTTTATGATTGAGCATGTGCACACAACTACTATAGTACTTATACGAATGGTAAACATTTTAGTTATATTAACACTACATTGGACCAACTAACAATTCTCTGCTGGATTTAAGCTTTGCAGTTTCTTGAATCATGTCTTGAGATTTATTTTATTTTTTGGAATGTCATGTATGTGTTTATTTTCGTCTGCAGATTTCTTAATTGTTATATTCACATAAAAAGGAAGAAATTGTTAAGATACGGATTCGGCAGAACAAGAAGTAAAAATGGTCAAGTCAGTTTATGACTTGAATTGAATCTTCAAATTTGATAAGATAAGTTTATCTGATATGGCAAGTTTAACGAGACATATTTAAGTCATCGATGTAGAACTTGTCAAGTACACATTTTGAAAGAAAATAAATTATGATCTTGTGCACGAATTTTTGGTAAGTAAACAAACGAGAGTTGTATCGGTTGTTATAGTTTTAAAATTATATAGATTATGGTCATGTTCGTTTATGTGTCGTGTGACTTGCTATTTGAGACTAAAATCATGTTCGTTTACGTATCGCACAACCTGCGACCTGCAAATAAACCTGCAACCTACGACTAAAATTATGTTTATTCACGTGTCGTGCGACCTGCAATCTGCGACCAGTCGCGCAATCAATTTTTATTTTATTTTTAGTGTTGTTTTCTCGGACGACTTAAATTAGAACATGTGACTAGTCGCGCTACATCAAAACGAATAACAACCTGCGATTTACGACCAATCGCAGGTTGCATGTTACGCGACAACAAAACAAACAACAGCATGCGACTTGTGACTCATTGCATGTTGCAAGTTGCAGATCGCAGATCGCGCGATAGCTAAATAAAAAGACCTACATATTTATTAGTGTCGATTCACAAGTGTGAATTTGATTCGATCTAATTAAAAATAAGTATAATTTATTTAAGAAAATTATAATAAAAGACGACCATTTGATAAAATCATCTTCTTTTTGATATACTTATGGATTTTAGGTTTAAAAAATAAATGTCTCTACGGTATCAGTTCGGCTGGACAAACCATCTTCCTTAGTTTATTTGTTAAAGGAAAGCAAAATTACAAGTAATATAAATAATTCTCGTGTGTTGTGAAAACAAAAACACAGTATATATAATTATCGTGTCATTACTTTTACTAAAATCATTGCTGGCTACTGACCAAACAAACACAAAATGACAAAAATAAACAGAACATTGCTTTAAATCAAACATTCTTAACACTTAGCCGAATTGTCTGATTGCACCAATCCAACAATAATCCAGATTCGCACCAAAAAAAAAACAATAATCCAGATATTAATTTTTTTATCAAAAATGTAATTATACCCATTATATAATCCAACTAATCGATCTGATTACAATTTTTTTTAGACCATATCTTCCTAAAAACCTAAAAAGTGTTTTTATGACAAAAAAACACATAGAAGAAAAATGATCACAATAAGTTTCATAAATACAAAAAAATATTTGTACACTTACTTAATATGTATATATATATATATATATATATATATAAGCAAACAAATACTTAAAAAATTTTCATTTTCAAAGAAAAATATTCAAAATTTCTTTCTTGAATTTTTGTTTTCGTTTTTTTCTTTTAAAATTTGAAATTATTTTTTTCAACTTTTAATAAAATATTTTAAAAATGTTTACTCTAAATCTTAAATTATAAACCCTAAATATAAATTAATAGTCTAAATTAGTTAAATAAAAATATCTTTTACCTCTTTATTAAAACTTTTTGGTCATTTTAACCCTTAAAAACTATTTTTATAATAAAAAAAATATTTTTGCTATCCTAAAATATTTTCCTATTTATAATTCAAAAAACGAGAGGGCAACCATATGAAGCATATCTCACTCCACCTGTTGTTATGTAAGAGTTGATAACCTAAAAGCTTCTGTTTTTGTAAAACATAACTTTTACTTCATTTATGGGAAAATTATAATTTTTAGTATTTGCCACATCATATTTGTTACCATTTTTTAGGGTTGACATCAATTTTCCTCCAACACTCAAATTCTTCAAATGTCTCCCGAACCTAATTTTCCACAACTTTTATAGAATTAACCAAATTATGTTTAATTAACATAATCACGTTGAGCAAATCAGATTACCCATCCAAGTATATATATATATATATATATATATATATATATATATATATATATAAAACTTGACTTTCATTCCTTAGCCGTTAAGCATAAAAAAACAATTTCCTCATCCCACATTAATGCATCGACCTCTCCCTTTTTATCAAATGAGACGTGGTTTCTCTTAAAGATAACAAATTGATCTAGAGAAGTCTTTTGAGAAGAATGTCTGCGATTCCTTTTTAAAACGACAAATTAAGTTTAGAAAATCAATCAATGGGGTTCTGACGAGATGCTGGCGTAGGATTTATATGGTCGCGGGTAATGAATAAGGATCAAATTTAGATTTTAAACAGATTGACAATTATTTTACTAAACGCAATTATTAATAAAGTATAATTTGGTTAATTTGATAAAAGTTAGGGAAAACTGATCAAATTATTTGTTTAGGGAAACAATGAAAGAGCAAATAAAATTTGCATGTTATGCGCGTTGGCGCAAGTAGTACCAAGAAAATTGATGTCTAACCCTTTTTTGGAGCCTGGTAGAAGTGATTGATAATATATAGTAGTGAACATATATTTAAACATAGAAAGCATCTATTATATACAAGTTGAGTATAATTGGGTCGGTCCTCCTAATGGCGGCCAGCTTTTTTTGAAATTGAAATGGACGATATCTTATTAACATAGGCAGAAGAATCCACTAACGTTATGATCAATGATGATGTGATTTAATTTATAAATATTGCTACCTTACAGTTTCTTTAAAAAAAAAAAATCATAGCGATCTAATTATTATTACCATGAAGAATATATTTATGCAGAACTTGGTGAAAGGAGAATAAAAGAGCAGACAAGGTTAATCACAAAATACTTTATTCAACAAGTTTCTAAACTTGAATTGATTACGTTTAGAATAATTACAAGATAAATAGACATTTCTAAAACTCCTTTCTCTACTTTGAAAAACAATAATTATCTAATGTCATAGATTTGCTTAAAGTCAGGGATATGCACGAGGTTATATCAGAAGAAATTATGATATATTTGCATCCGATCCATTAACAGATTTTTTTTTATCAACCATTTAAATTCATACTAAAAGAAAGAGAACAAAGATTTTGGGCCTAAGCCCAAGTAGCATTAAACAAAGCTTATTTTGCCACTAAATCAGCTGGTTCATTTTGAACTCTGGGAATAAACGAAAAGAAAGAAAAACTAAAAGACGCAGATAGAGATTCAACATCCGAGAGGATTCCGTAGAGATCCTTCAGCTTGGTTACTGAATCGATGGCTTGAATAAGTCCTAAAGAGTCTGATCGAAACCAGATGTTGGTGTAGCCAAGGTCTAAGGCGTGTTTGGAGAGAAGCCCTAATCGCTAGAGCTTCTGCTTGGAGAGCCGATTGAACGCATGCAATCGCATTAAAGCCTTGTCGTGCTTGCATTAACAGATTCAGGTGACGACTAGTCAGGTTTGCCATTCACTTTAAGTTTCTTTTTATTAGGAATTGGCGTTCCTGTGACGACTCGGGTTTAGTTGGAAGTTAATTTGGGTTTGGATTTTTGGAAACACAATATTTAGTCCCATCCAATATTATAAAAGTTCGATTCAATGCCAGTTCGGGTTGATTAGCTTTAGTTTGGATATAAAAACACAAGTTAATCTCGTTAAACCTGTCTAAAATCGAGTTTGATTTAAATTTGGGTTTCAATTATAAATAGTTACTTGTGACTTGAAAGCACATACTTTAGTTCATATAACTTGAAAAATTTAAACAATTTACACTTACCAAGACTTGGTTCTTGTTAAAAGAAAAAAAAAAACAAAAACAAGTTTAAGCTAATAACTCTATAAAGTTAAGAAGGATCAACTAAAAAAGTTAAAGTAAAGTACTACTATAACTCAGAAGCAAAATTTCCATAATCAAACTTCAATTGCAGTTGTCCAAACACAAAAAAAAAATCCCAATATTTGACTAAATACTAAAAATCCATATTGAACTAAGTATTTTAGTTAATTTCACAAGTTATAGATACTTATTAAAGTACTTATTCAAGATTAGATTTAGATTTAGTATAAATTTTTCTGCTTTTCAATTTTTTCGGATTTCTTCCGATATTCATTTAGGTTCGGGTTTCGGATAGAACCCAAAATACTAAAAATACCACAGAACAAAACTCATTTCGATATTATATCAGATTTAGTTTAGTTTGAGTTTACCTTTTTGGATCGTTTTGATTTAGATTTGAATATTCTGTCCATCCCTATTTACTTATGTTGGAAAATTTTCTCATTTCCTTTAGAAGATGTATTGGTATCCATCTTTTTCGTTTCCTTTAATAGAGATAAGTAAGTAGGATCTATCATTCATTTATCTGTCTTTCTACACAAAAATGTAAGATATAAAACTATAAAAGAGATCTGTGAATAACCATGCATTAAGATGATCATGCACTAGATTCCTGAGTGCTACCAGTAAAATTAATTTCTACTATCTTTTGTCTACAAGGTTTGTTATAATGTTTCGTTTAAAATATTAATAACACCAATTCACGTTTCAAATGGAAGGTTTTCTATAGTATATTACTAAAAATTATATTCTTAACAAACATTAATTTAGTCTAGGAGAAATTATATTTAAAATTTGATTGCATAATAAGATGTGTCTTGTTTAAATAAATAGAATTATCGTAAATTAGTTTTGTTGGCTTTATCGTAAAAAACAATTTGGTCAACTTTTCCAAAAATCATTACTGTAGATAGGATATATAAATATATCATTTTTTAGTTAGTAACTGATGTTTTTTTTCTTGAAACTTTAGTAATGATGTTTTTCACGAAAGTCTGACTAGATCATTTTTCTTTTCTTTTTGAGAACAGGCTTAAGTGTGACTAGATCTTTTGTAGCTGAAATGGGATTATATTTGGGAAATCGGCCAAAAAAACACTGAACTTTTCAGGAATTGCCAAAAGATACTTGGATATATGGACTGGTCAAACAAAACACAAACTTTTCATTGACTTTAGAATTAGTTAACAATGTTTTCGTTGACTTGCCAATTTAGCACGCCGTCAGCAAATTTAACAGGAAAAAATGACATCGTTAAATATTGGTGTTAAGTGAAACGACGTCGTTTTGAAATGAGATGAAACGATGTTGTTTTACATGATTTGAAAGATAAAATCAAGTCGACCACTGGGCTCGAACCCATATTATTTGGATCAAATGACAAGGTACATTACCACTGGGCTAGTGGCTCAATCAATAAAGTGACTAACACATTTAATTATATTTGATACTGATTGAATATAAAAAAAATTATTTAAAAACTTAAAAAGATTTTTAAAATTTCTAAAAACTGAAAAATTAATTCCAAAAAAAGAAAATTTTCATTTTTCGGATTATAAAAAAGTTTTAAAAAATTTGAAAAAACAATTGAAAAAAAAATCGAAAAAAATTCCAAAAAGTTATAAATATTTCGAATCTGAAAACATATAATCAGAAACTAAAAAAATAATTTATTATTATTATAATTATTTATTTATTTATAGTTTCTGATTATATGTTTTCAGATTTGAAACTTTTATCACTTTTTTTTGAATTTTGTTTTCGAATTATTTTATTTTTTTTCAATTTTTCTTTTAATAATTTGGAAAATGAAAATTTTCTTTTTGGGCATTTTTAAAAAACAATAATAAAATAAAAAAATTATTTTTTATAGATTCGGATTATTTTCAGATTCGGATTTATTTTTATAACTTTGTTTTTGCTATTTTCGATTTTTTTTTTATTTTTTTCAAAAAGTTTAATCCTAATTTTTTTTTTTTAATTTGTTTTTAAAAATGAAAAGTTTGGAAGATTTTTGATTTTTAAAGGAAAAATAAAATTTTATTTTTAATTTCAATTTCAAAATTAATTTTATAAAAAAAATCTTTATTTTTCAAATTTTTAGAATTTTAAAGACCTTTTAAATTTTTAGAGATTTTTTTGTATTCAAAATCAATATCAAATAAAACTAAACGTGTTTGTTCCTACATTGAATGAGTCACTAGCCTAGTGGTAAAATACATTTCTATTTGATCCAAACAACCTGGGTTCGAACCCCGGTGTCTGCCAATTTTTATTTTCAAATCGTGTAAAATAAAACGACGTCGTTTCACTTAGCGCCAATAATTTAAATAAGTCGATAAAAGTTCAGGGTTTTATTAGCCAGACAAGTGTACAAGTTTCTTTTGGCAATTCTCGAAAAGTTCAGTGTTTTTTTGACCGATTTCCCGATTATCTTTATAGTATATCAGGTATTTAAACTAGCATATTACAACTTTTTATATAGTATTGTTTAGCAAAGCCACTCTTGTATGTATCAAATTTTATTATTAAAACAGTATAATTTAGTTCAAATAACAAAATTTCTTGTAGTATGTTAAACTATTTTTATGATAGTGTAATTATGCTTACAATAAACTTCGTTAAGAATCGGCTCTGAGCCAAGCCTGATGAAACATTCGCTTCAAGTTCCCAAAATTTTTTAAAATATTTATATGGATATAAATTTCCAAATTTGTAAAAAAAAAAAAATTTCGACCTCCAAATTATCGAATTCCCTCTTGACTCGTTTACAGCTCAAAATTTTAGGATCCGTCCTATACAAGGAAGATGTTTTTTTCTATTTCTTTTCTTATTACTCGTAGTGCTAAATCTGAAAACTATTTTTACGAAAATACAATTTATGATTTAGTTCTACTTTTGTGACTGCCTTCGAGAGAATAATAAAGCTGTAATTGAGGATCCTACCAATTGCATGTGGAATAATCAAATCAAAAGGCCCACAAAAGATTAATCTAAAAGCCAACTCAGCCAACCCCATCAAACAAATGTGCTTCCTTTTGTCACTATTCATTATCTATCTGTCTTCTCACTGACTTCAAATCATTTGTATACATATCAAGTGATCATATCTTATGTATCTAATAACCCTGCGATTCAGAATCAGTAGTCACAGAAGGTTTCTTGCAGAGAAAACAACTGTTTTGAAACCTTAAACCTCCAAACCTTGCTTCTCCCATATTCAGAGACTCTTTCCTGCATGAGAGATGGATACTGGAGTTGTCATCACCCAAGAACCAGTGTTTACAAAGGTATGATGATGATCATAGATATATAATAAGTACATATGTACAAATTTTACCTCCCTCTTTTAGAATTTTGATTTTACAAGTATAAGTAATTATATTTGAAAATTAAGTAGGTTTCTTCTTTCTTTTTCGTCTACCTTTTTCCTTTTGCAGTTTGATGATTGAAAACTTTAAAATGATGTTAAGGATCTTAGAAACTAGATCTTGTAAATCTATAGATTATGTATTTTTAGAACACCTTTTGTGTCAAAACATACATACAAAAGTAGATCTTTCAAGAACTTCTATGTCTGAGAATATTACATCTAAAAGTTGATAAGTTTCAACACAAACTTTTCTGATTTAAGATGAGTCTGTGATATGGGATATAGCTAGAATCGATGGAAACTTAAAGTTTTGAGATACTAACTTGTTTCTTATAAACAGACAAGTGTTGAAGAAGCTCATGCAGGAGTAGTACTTGAACACTCAACTATGGACGTAGACAAAGTAAACCTGAGTACTGTTCTTGATGACAGCAGAACCAGTACTATTGAGGGGAAACCAGAAGTTGCTGAGGTTTTAAATGGTCCAGGTAATGGATCAAGAAACTGCGACACATTCAGAACGTTTTAGAGTTGTTAAAAAAACATGAAAATTGTACTGAAAAAAACTGTTCTTCTATATGATCAGGGAATAAAGAAACAGAAGAATCAAAACACGAAAAAGAAGAAGTGGTCGAAGACAGTAAGATGGTAAAAGAGAAAGAAAGGGAGACAGAAACGGATGAACAAGGCACAGTCTTTGTTAATCAACCTAAAAACACAGATGATGCGAAGGTAATCTTATTTGATGTGAAATTAGAGAAGGAGAAAGAAGATGAAACTACTCAAAAACCAGAAGAGGTATTTTCTTTTTCATCTTCCTTGGAGCTTAAGCATCAGAGATGCTCAAGAGAGTAAATATTTTGTTCTGTTTTGTGCAGGTAAGTGTTGAAACAGAAACCAAGAACTCACAAGAACAAGAGAAGGACATCTCTAAGGTTCTGGTTGATACCGCACATGTTTTCTTTTTTTTTTTCTAATTATGTTTCTCTCTATCTGCGGAACTAAGAAATCAGTACTCTTATTGCAGGCCATTGAAGAAATACCAATAAAGACTGATGAAGTAGAAGAAGAAAAAGATTCAAGAACTGTTGAGACCTCTGTAAATGGAACAGAGGCTGAGCACAATGAAACCGTTTCAGTAGAAGAAATCACGAGGAACGGTGAGAACATTATGAAAGAAACAGCTCCGGAACAAGAAACCACAACACATGTTGTTGAAACTACAGAAAGAATCCTTGTTGAAGCAGAAAAAGATGAAACTGAGACTGTAAATACAGTTGTAAAAGACACCATCGCTAATAACGAAGAAACTACAGTTCCTGAATCTATAAGCTTGAAAGAGAATGAAGACACAGTGGAAGCAATCAAGAACTCAGATGATGCGGAGCAAGTCTCACGTGAGGTGACTGGAGACAAAGAAAAAGAAGAAGACATCATCCACAAAGAAGCAGAGGTTTTGTCTTGATTCCTAAAAAAGCTAAACATCAGATTTGACTGAGACAACTTAATTTACATCCTCTTTCTGTGCAGGTGCAAGAAAGCCCTACTGTTATCGAAACGCCCACAATAAAGGAAGAGGACACTGAATCGAAAGCTTCAAAGGAGACTGAGGAACATGAACATGTGTTGGTGAGAGACATACCACAAGACGAGACCCTTGTACCTAAGGCTGAGACTGTTGATACTTCAACAGTACAAGAATCTGCAATCTTGAAGACTATGGAAACGAAGAGTGAAATGCCACAACAGGGTGAAGCTGAGTCTCTGGTGACCAAAGAAGTCAGAGAGCAAGAGGATACAGAGAACTTTGAAGTTCCAATAGATCTTGCACTGAAGGTAGATAGAGAAGAGCTGATGGATGAGAAGAAAGAGGCAGATCAAGTTGCTGGAGCGCAGAGTATAGAGAGAGGTCTAGCATTGAATGAGTCAGAGGCAGAGGAAACCCCAGTTATACAGCACTCGGATGTAGTAGAGTCAGGTGAGCAGATGGAGAAGCCATCTCTTGAGTCTCCTCCTAAATTATCAGAGGAAACAAGAAAAACCTTAGAAGAGAAGATCAAAGAAAAACCTGAAGAAGAAGAAGAAGAAGAAGTATCACCGCATCAAGAAGGCCAAGAAGAAGGTTCTTATGGATTAGAGAAAGTTCCAGTACCAGAAAGTATTGAGTCATATCTGCCAGTTGAGAAAGATGAAGAAGTTAAATCTGATGAGTTTATACAAGTTTCATCTGCATCACCTGAAGGTGAAAAACTTGTTGAAGCCAAAAAGATTGAAGTAATAAAAGCCAATGAGGAAGAAGAACAATTAGCAGCAGACAAGACCCAAAGCATTCTTGATACTGAACCTGTAAAATCTAATGAAGAAACTACAGTTCATGAATCTATAGTCTCACATGAGGTGACTGGAGACAGAGAAAAGGAAGAGGACATCATCATCCACAAAGCACAAGAGGTATTGTCTTGTTTCCTCAAAGCTAAAGATCAGATTTGAGAAATACAACTTAGTTTTTAACATTATTACATCCTTTTTCTTTGCAGGTGCCAGAAAGTCTTACGATTGTCGAAACGCCGACAATTCAGGGTGAGGACATTGAACTGAAAGCTTCAGAAGATACTGAGGAACATGAACATGTGTTAGTGAGAGATATACCACAAGAGGAGACCCTTGTACCTAAAGCTGAGACTGTAAATACATCAACAGTACATGTATCTGGAGAACCGAGTCTTGACCTGAAAGAGCAAGAAGAGACGGTGAAGACTGTCACATCATCTGATGAGGTAAAGATATGAGTTTCATAGATAGTAATTAGTAAGAACCTTAAATTTAAAAGTTTAATTGGTGAATGGCTTGAGTTTGTTATGTTTGTTAAGGGTAGGGCTAGGCACCAATACTCGTTACTTGCCTTATACTCGCTACTTGACCCGTACTCGTCTCGTTTTTTCAAGTACTCGTCGTTGCCAAGTCAAGTATCAAGTCATTAAATTTTGTTATTTGCAAATACAAAGCAAGTAACAAGTATCACGAAAAAGTTAACGCAATGCTACTCGTTACTTGTTTTACGACTGAAAAAATGTTAACCAAACCATAAAAGTCCTAAACTGATATTTCTATATTGTAAGAAGTAAAAAGTACTTTCATGTTGAAATATATGTATTATATTCCTTTTTCCTTTTTATATTAAGTGCAAATATTTTATTTGAAATAACTTTCGTGTTTTTACTAAGTCGAGTAAACAAAACGAAATTTCATAACCTTCTCTTATAAAATATTATCTATCAAATAATTCTTAGAAACTTGAAAATATATCCACATAATTCATAAGTATTTGTAAATAGTAAGCTATCGAATAAGACAAATAACTTGCAAGTAACATATTTTTGGACAAGTACTCAAAATAATAAATACTCGTTTCCGACAAGGCATGTATAAATCGAAAAATTTCATTACTCGTTTTAGGCAAGACAAATATCAAATATACTTAAAAATGCAAGTACTCGACTTACGTCCACCCCTAGTTAAGGCCTAAGGGGCCAAAACTACTTTTGTCTTAATTTATCAAATACCTGAAAAACAGAATAGGTATATAGTCTTTAAGTTATCAAAGATAAAGATCATTTTGAGCAAAAACATGTGTTCAGAAAACTTGATAAACACTTTTATCCATTTTTTTTGTGCAGGTGCAACAAAGTATTACGTTAATGGAACCGCCAAAACTCTCACCAGAACAAATATCTAAAGATACCGAAGAAGACGAACATGTTTTGGAGAGAAGCATGCCACAGGGTGAGATCTTTGTAACTGAAGCTGAGTCTCTGGTAACCAAAGAAAGCAAAGAGACGGTTATGGACCTGAAAGAACAAGAGAAAACAGAGAAACTCGAAGAAGTTCCATCAGATCTTGCATTGGAGGTAGATAAAGAGGAGGTTATGGAGGAGAAGAAAGAGGCGGTAGATGATGTTGCTGGAGATCAGACTACGGAGAGAGGTCTAGAACTGAATGAGTCAGAGGCAGATCTGGTTGAGAAGCAATCTATTGAGTCACCTTCTGAGGAAACAAGCAAAACCTTAGGCGAGAAGATCCAAGAAAAACCAGAAGAAGAAGAAGAAGAAGTAGCACCGCATCAAGAAGGTCAAGAGGAAGGTTCTTATATATTAGAGACAAAAGAAGAAGGCCAAGAGAGAGTTTCAGTACCAGAAAGTAGTGAGGTTGAAGAAAAATCCCAAGAAGAAAGGAGTCTTGATCTAACTCTTTTGCAAGAAGAATCATGCTTGCCATTGGAGCAAAATGAAGAAGAAATAAAAGAGCAAATCCACAAGCATGAACAAGAAAATGAAGAAGTCAAATCTGATGAAGTTACACAAGTTTCATCTGGATCACCTGAAGGTGAGAGCGTTGTTGAAGCCAAAAAGAAGGAAGAAATAAAAGCCAATGAGGAAGAACAAGTAGTAAAAACTGAGACTGTAAATACAGTTGAAAAAGACCCTGAGATAGTCAGTAATGAAGAAACTACAGTTCATGACCTGAAAGAGAATGAAGAAGCAGTGGAAGCAATCAAGAACTCAGATGATGCAGAGCAAGTCTCACGTGAGGTGACTGGAGACAAAGAAAAAGAAGAAGACATCATCCACAAAGAAGCAGAGGTTTTGTCTTGATTCCTAAAAAAGCTAAACATCAGATTTGATTGAGACAACTTAATTTACATCCTCTTTCTGTGCAGGTGCAAGAAAGCCCTACTGTTATCCAAACGCCCACAATACAGGGAAAGGACATTGAACCGAAAACTTCAAAGGAGACTGAGGAACATGAACATGTGTTGGTGAGAGACATACCACAAGACGAGACCCTTGTACCTAAGGCTGAGACTGTAGATACTTCAACAGTACAAGAATCTGAAATCTTGAAGACTTTGGAGACGAAGAGTGATGAAACAGATGCCGAACCGAGTCTTGAACTGAAAGAGAAAGAAGAGACCGTCACACCATCTGATGAGGTAAGGATATGATTTTCCATAGATATTAAGAACATTGAGTTTACATGTTTAATTGGTGGATGGCTTCAGTTTGTTAAAGCCAAAACTACTTTTGTCTTAATAATAATTTAAATAAAACAGAAGAGGTTTAGTCTTCCTTTTTTTTTGTACAGGTGTTAGTCGAACTGCCAAAACCCTCACCAGATCAAAGATCCATAGATACTGAAGAAAATGAGCATGTTTTGGGTAGTAAAATGCCACAACAGGGTGAAGCTGAGTCTCTGGTGACCAAAGAAGAAGTAGCACCACATCAAGAAGGCCAAAAGGAAGGTTCTTATGGATCGGAGACAGTTCCAGTACCAGAAAGTATTGAGCAAGAAGAATTATGTCTGCCAGTTGAGAAAGATGAAGAAGTTAAATCTGATGACGTTATACAAGTTTCATCTGCATCACCTGAAGGTGAGACACTTGTTGAAGCCAAAAAGATTGAAGTAATAAAATCCAATGAGGAAGAAGAACAATTAGTAGCAGACAAGATCCAAAGCATTCTTGAGATAGTTGATACCGAACCAGTAAAATCTAATGAAGAAACTACAGTTCATGAATCTATAGTCTCACACGAGGAAATTGGAGACAGAGAAAAGGAAGAGGACATCATCATCCACAAAGCACAAGAGGTTTTGTCTTGTTTCCTCAAAGCTAAAGATCAGATTTGAGAAAGACAACTTAATTTTAACATTATTTACAACTTTTTCTGTGCAGGTGCAAGAAAGTCTTGCCATTGTCGAAACGCCGACAATTGAGGATGAGGACATTGAACTGAAAGCTTCAAAGGATAATGAGGAGCATGAACATGTGTTGGTGAGAGACATACCACAAGAGGAGACCCTTGTACCTAAAGCTGAGACAGTAAATACTTCAACAGTACATGTATCTGGAGAACCGAGTCTTGACCTGAAAGAGCAAGAAGAGACGGTGAAGACTGTCACATCATCTGATGAGGTAAAGATATGAGTTTCATAGATAGTAATTAGTAAGAACCTTAAATTTAAAGGTTTAGTTGGTGAATGGCTTGAGTTTGTTATGTTTGTTAAGGGACCAAAACTACTTTTGTCTTAATATATCAAAAACCTGAAAAACAGAAGACAAATAGTCTTTAATTTATCAAAGATAAAGATCAGATTTGAGCAAAACATGTGTTCAGAAAACTTGATAAACACTTTTATCCATTTTTTTTGTGCAGGTGCAACAAAGTATTACGTTAATGGAACCGCCAAAACAAATATCTAAAGATACCGAAGAAGACGAACATGTTTTGGAGAGAAGCATCCCACAGGGTGAGATCTTTGTAACTGAAGCTGAGTCTCTGGTGACCAAAGAAAACAAAGAGACGGTTATGGACCTGAAAGAACAAGAGAAAACAGAGAAACTCGAAGAAGTTCCATCAGATCTTGCGTTGGAGGTAGATAAAGAGGAGGTTATGGATGAGAAGAAAGAGGCAGATGATGTTGCTGGAGATCAGAATATGGAGAGAGGTCTAGAACTGAATGAGTCAGAGGCAAAGCTGGTTGAGAAGCAATCTATTGAGTCACCTTCTGAGGAAACAAGCAAAACCTTAGGCGAGAAGATCCAAGAAGTTCAAGAGGAAGGTTCCTATGAGCTTAAAGAAAAATCCCAAGAAGAAAGGAGTCTTGATCTAACTCCTTTGCAAGAAGAATCATGCTTGCCATTGGAGCAAAGTGAAGAAGAAATAAAAGAGCAAATCCACAAGCATGAACAGGAAAATGAAGAAGTCAAATCTGATGAAGTTACACAAGTTTCATATGCATCACCTGTAAAATCCAATGAAGATGACATAGCAGAGAGCTTAAGCTCAGTAAGTTTTTCGGTTTTTACATTATCCCCTGCGTTTCAGCCTCCTCCTCTTATCAGCAGAACTAATAAAGGGTACTCTTACGCAGGCCGGTGAAGAGATACAGACAGAAAGGAAGGATGGAGATAATGTACAAAAGGATGAGACTGCTGAGACATCTGTAAACGGTACAGAGGATGAGCACAAGGCAACGGTATTAGAAGAAGGGATCTCAAAGAACGATGAGAGCATTGTGCCTGAAAATACTTCAGAAGAAATCAAAAACTCAGATGAAGCAGAGGAAAAATTACATAAGGTGACTGGAGACAGAGAAAAGGAAGAGGACATCATGACCTGGAAAACAACAGAAGAGGTTATTTTTTAATCTTAGTAGCTTAGACATTTCAGACAAGATTATTAACTATTAATCCCTTTTTGCATGCAGATGCATGAAGAGAACACTACCATGGAACATGAAAATTTGTTGGTGAGGGATGTGCCCCAGATTGTTACTTTTGTAACTGAAGCGGAGGATGTAAACACTTCAACTGTCCACAAGTTCGAAAGTAATGAAGCAGAGGTGGGCCAAGTAAAACAGGAAACAGAGACAGTCATTTCATCTGATGAGGTAAGTATACATAATCTCCATAGATTTTTGATTTTCTCACGTGCTGCTTCTTTTTCTGTCTGATATTTTATGTTGAGGTTAGATTTAAGACACAATAGAATGACATGAGTTAATCAATCCAAAAACTACTTTTGTTACTACACAGCTTAGCTTATGATTTTGTTTCTTTTTTCTCTTGATCGAAAGTTACTTAACATTTTTGGATTTGCCTGTCTTTTACCTTCTCTGCATTTCTCGAAAATATTTTTTTTTTTAAAATTCAACAGGTGAGACCTTCTGAGCAAGTTGATGATGTTGAGACAGAAGAATATGTTGAGGTTAAACATAAGGAACCCCTTCAGAAACTGAAGCTGAGACATGTAACTGAAGCTGAGACAGAAGTGAGGGACACGCAACAAGGTGAGACCATTGATGAACCTGAGTCTGTAGATACTTCAACAGTACAAGAAGCTGCAGTATTGAACACATTGGAGATAAAGATCAATGAATCAGAGGCAGTTCATAGCGCAATAGTTGGAGAAGAAGAAGAAAGACAAGTGCCATCCCTTGAATCTCCTTCAGAGGAAACAAGCAAAACTGCAGATGAGAAGATCGAAGAAGAAGTAACTCTGCAGCAACAAAGTGAAGAGACAGTAACAGTTCCAGAAAGTAGTGAACTTGGAGTACAAGCCAAGGAAGAAGAAGAAGAATCATGCCCACCAAAAAATGAAACGAAAGAGAAAATGAGTGAAGAAGATAGTAGTACTAGTGCTGTGGAAGAAAAATCTGATCAAGTTTCATCTGCACCACTTTCAGAGGAACCGGAAGCGGAAAAGATTGAAGACTTGAAAGAAAATGAAGAAGAACAAGTAGCAGAGGCTGTTGAACCTCATAGTTCACCTCCAGAGGAAAGCAATACTGTGGCTGAAAAAGTGAAGGAGACAGAACCGATGGGAGATACTGGAACAGGATCCTCCTCTAAACTGGTTGAAGAAGAGAAGCTGAAGCAAGACAAAGAGATTCTTGAAGTTCCTTCTAGTGAAACAATTCCACAAGAGACTCTATATGATGATGTTACAGAAACCCATGAGGAAGAAGCACAGACAAGAGATATTGAACCTTTTGTGAGTGATAAACATCAGGAGGAGGAACAAGCCAACGAGGAAAGCCCCAGAAAGAAGGTCATTTCAGCAGAGGAAGGAGAAATACAAACAAGAGAGCCTGAAGAAGAAAATATGGTTGATTCTTCTGAGAAGAATAATAATGAGACTCTAATTGCAGAGACAAAGAAAGAAGATGAAGATGAGACAGTGGGTTTAGATGATGCTTCAAAGACATCAGAAAATGAATGCAGTAAGCAAGAAGAGTTTGAGAATCTTGAAACCCCAAAGGTAGAGGACAAGAGCCAGGAAGTTTCTGAGACCATGGAAGAAATAGAAACTACAGGTGGTGATCAGAGTCCATCCTTTATCACAGAACTAGAAGACCAAATTCCAAAGCAAATTAAGGAGATTCATGAAGAAGAAATAAAGGAAGCTCAAGCTGTGGTTGATCAGACTTCATCCTTAATTTCAGAACAAGTTGAAGAGATTCATGAAGAAGAAACAAAGGAATCACACAAGGTAGAAGATCTGAGTGGTCAGAATCTTCCAGTTGAAGCATCACAGACTCTGTCTTCAGAACTTGATGATAAAACTGCAAAGCAGGTTGAAGAAGAAACAAAGGCACATAAGTTACAAGAAGAAGAAGAAGAAGAAGAAGAAACAAAACCAAAAGAATCAGATGATCAGATTGAGACTTCAACTGATGTCACAAAGGTAGAAGATGAAGAAGAAGATACAAAGGAAACTGATACCCAAGTGGCTGAGATAATGAAAGCTCAAGAGTTAAAGGGAACTCTACAACCCGGTGCAGCTATGGAAGATCAAGATCCTGAAAACAGCTCAGATGATTTTACTTTCTCAAAGCCAATAGGAGATGAGAATAGCTCAACTCTTCCAGTTGTTGGAATCTTGAAAGAACTCCAGACTACATTGGAGGAGAGTGAGAGAGGAAATTATTTGAATTCAATCAATGCAGAACCAGAAACCTTGGAGAAGAGTCTTGTCTTGGAGGAGACTCCAGCTTCTGAGATAATAGAAGCAAACATGTTACAAGACAGCATAAGCAGAGAGCTTGAATTCAATGTAGAAGAAACTCCAGCTGATTTGTCACTTACAGAAGTGTTACCTGGTGAGAAAATTCTGATTCCATCAAATCAAGAAGAAGGCAAGAAACAAGAAGATTTGAATGCTTCAACATCAGAGAAGACAAGCCTACAAGAAGAAGAGCATCCCGGAGATTTTGAAATCTCTAACAAGGAGCACAACGCAGAGACTCAAGAAACTGTTAAAGAAGAAGATCAAACTTTTGATAATAAAGAGGAAAAGAAGAATGAGGAGTTACAAGATGAGAAGCTTAGTACTCTTTATGCGACAAGGGAAACCGATGAAACTTCTTCACCAGAAGTGAATAATAATAATAATAATCAAGAAGATGCAAGTGAGCTCGGAGTTAATCATGATTCCGCTACTACACCGCAAGTAGAAGAAGAGCAAGAAGCACAGAGTGTGTTGGGGAATGATCAAGAGGTATTAACATCAGAGAAGAAAATCACAGAGCCTCTGAGTGTAGGTGAGAAAGAATTAACTGAACAACATGTTCAGGCTCAGGCCGTATCAGATGATACAAAGAGCAGTAATGAGATGGATTTTAATTCAGAACAAATACCAAAGGATCAAAGAGAAGAGGCTGGAGAAACTGCTGATTCTTTGATCACAAGTGAAAAAGTCCAACTGCAAGATCTGTCCAAGGGCTTTGGACAAGAGAAACAACAGTCGACTGATCTCGCATATGTCCAGGAAGATCTTGATGGTGAAATAAAAGATGAGGGCCATGATTCAGTTTTAGCACATAAGAAAGATTCAGACTTAATTGAGGAGAAGAAGGAGGTTGATTATGTGAAGACAGAGCCGGAAGATGCAATCAAACATGGAGTTTCCACACAAGAGGTAGTATTTAAAGCAAAGACACATCACTGTATTTTAGTTAACTTACATAACTATATTTTGTCTTTCCTTGCTAACCAAACTTTTTAATGTCAATACAGAAGAACATATGTGAAAAAACTGGCCTTGAAGCAACAAAAGAGATATACCAAGAGGAGTGCAAGAAAACAGATACTGCAACTGGTGTCAAGGAAGAGATCAAAGAAGAAGAGGTCTGAAAGAGAACATTATTCAGTTTTTTTTATTGTTTTTCTTTTCTTTCCACAATCATCTATAATATCTAAGCCGAATTGATTATGTGCAGAAGGAAACAACAGAGGATAGTTTGAACAGTATGAAGAACGCCGATGATGAAACTAAAGATTATGGCCTTGATTCAGTCGTAGCACAAAAGAAAGAATCAGGCTCAATAGAAGAGAAGAAGGAGGTTGATTATGTGAAGACAGAGCTAGAAGATGCAGTTAAACATGGAGTTTGCACTGAAGAGGTAAATATCTTAAGCAAAGAAAGATAACTATTTTAGTTAGCTTATGGTTCTACTAATTGTCTTTCATTGCTAACCGAACTTTTTAATGTGATATTATCTAACACAGAATAACAATATGTTTGGAAAAATTGGCCAGGAAGCAACAAAAGAGATCTATGAAGAGGAGTCTAAGCAAACAAATACTGTAACTGCTATCAAGGAAGAGATGAAAGAAGAAAAGGTCTGAAAAAGATAACATTATAGTATTTTATTGTTTTTGGTTTGATAATCATCTATATCTAAACTGGATTAGTTCTCTGCAGAAGGACACACCAGAAGATTTTTTGAACAGTATGAAGAACACTGATGATGCTACAGAAAAATCAAAACCCGAGATTCAAGAGATTGACAAATTGTCTCCTGCCAGTGAAACACCACAAAAGGTTAATCATCTTACCTTTTTTCATGAAGTGATGGGCACAAATTCTTCCTACGTCACAAGTAATTCCTACAAACAAAAGCTGATCTTCATTATTTTTATTTTTTTTTGCAGCAAGGAGATGAAGTTCCAACCCAACAGAAAAGGGAAATAGCTGATGATGTTCCAAAGATAGAGAATCTAGAGATTGCAGAAAAGGTGCAGCAAAAATATGGAGAAGATGAGACTGAACCAACCGTAAAAGAACCAGCTAGGAAGTCGCTATCAGACCTCATCCAAAATGTGAAAGTAACAGACAAGCCTGAAGTTGCAACAACAGAACCTCGCATGGAAGAAGAGGCGACGGCAGAGGGAGAAGATGAGGATGGAGAGGAACATAAAGATGATAAAACAAGTCCAGATTCCATTGTGATGGTTGAAGCTAAAGATACAGTTAGCATCATCAAAACTCAAAAGAAATCACATGGCATTCTCTCTGGTGTTGGCTCAAAGGTGAAACATTCAATTTCAAAGGTGAAAAAAGCACTCACTGGGAAATCTTCTCACCCAACAAAGCCCTCATCACCACAGTGAGGAGGCCAAAAACAAAACAAACAATATCTATAATGGTTTCTTTTTATTTTTCGTTTGTTGACTGATTTGGTTGGCTTTTGTGAATATTACAGCTTTGTTTGTGGGTTGTTGTTTTCATAATCTTTTCCCATATAAATTTCAGAATGAATAGGTGTTATTACATTTACGTATGCTTTCATAAAGAAGAATACTAGGTCTTCTTCGTATATGGAATCTGATCACCAGAATTCATAAACTATGAAGCTCTTTTAAGGAAGCAAACAACGAATTCAAAGAAAACGAGTACTGAGAGTGAGAGATTGACACCTCGTTTACTAGCACTAATCGCACAACACAACATGTCAAATTCTAATCAATATTCACCTACGTGTTTGGGTGCTTTGGCCATAGCACTGTATCTTTATCTCACTCTTTCACCTCTATCTCGAGGTCGGCTTGACTTGGAACTTTATTCTTAGAACAAATGGATTCCCGATATACCATTAGTAGGAACTGATATCTAAACATAAATCTAAACTAAGAATCAGAAACTAAATTTAAAAAGAAATTTATAGACTATAAGGTTTTGCGTTAAGGTTCAGATGAATATTGTCGGATTACTTTTGTGAAAATGAACTAAGGGGTGAAGATCCTTGTAACAACGGTCTCCTCCTCTCTAGAGACTGGTGTGCTACTTATCAAAAAAATCGAACTATTCAACACGGAATTAATTATTGAACACATTTAATAAAATAAATCCAAAAAATATAATTTTAAAATAAATTATAAAAAGTCATAAAACCGGAATAAAATCAGATCATTCCAAAAATACCAAATCTTCCAGATATCCGATTACTCCTTAACCTCGCCTGAAAAGGGAATAAAAAGAAGTGAGTAATAGAGGAGTCACTCAATGATGTATGGGATGTTGTTATATGATGTTAGCTCTAGGTATGGGGTCTTATAGATCCGCTTTATTTCATTTGATTACTCATGCAAACCACAGACTCAGTATATAGACGACTATATAGGCTTAGATCTAGCATGAAACAAACACGGAGTCTAGTACATCTCACCGAACGTCAATCAATCTGCTAATAGCACATAGCTACTCTCTGCACCACGCATTTCCTCATAAATATATATACATATACTTGTAGCATCGCTAATACAATCTGTCTCTGTATCCCCGTCCATCATAGCGTCTAATGCAAACGTCTCTGCACCACACCCCCACACAGTAGCGTCTAAGTTCAAACGTCTCTGAACTCACGCCCCGTATCATACTGTAGCGTCGAAGCTCGGTCATCTCCTACAAACAGAAGTAAATAGCGGCGATATTCCTCAGTAGGATCCCAGTGTTCAATTCTCTTCTCCAGCCATTCTCTCATGAGCTCCCACCTAGCGTATGCCCTCACACGTTGCACCAATAGATCACGCTGCGCCATCATATCCTGCACCTATTACGAATGAGCGACACCCCACCAAGCAGCCTCTGATGGACTCCCGCCTGCAAATCTTGACCAAGAGCAGCCTTGACGTAACCTGGCGAATTGGAGGAAAAGCCGGTAAAAGCAGCCATCGCCAGTCGTGGGGATGAGTATAAAACATGTGCCTCTTTCGCGTCTTACCCTTCTGATATTCATCATAAACAACCGACACCGAGAGCCTCACGATACTCCCTGAAAAAGAAAAGTAAGAAGATGGAATTATATCAAGCAAAACTCCAGGGTTAGAAATTGACCCCAGATACGGCTATGACGCAGAGCTTCCTTGCTCATCAGAAAGGTAACCCCCCAAAAACGTCGGGAATCTCATTGCCAGTTTGGCCACCGCTTCCCCGCTGAAAGACACGGGACGAGATACATCTAGCAACAACACATGACGAGTAAAAAAGCTGGGATATATCAACTAAAAGAAAAGAAAGAAGAACTTCTAAGATGCTTCCAAATAGGTTTACTATGCGTGCAAGAAAATGCAGAGGAAAGGCCAACTATGGGGTCGGTAGTAATGATGCTTGGAAGCGAAGCAGCCATTCCGCAGCCTAAACCGCTCACTTTGTCTAATCCCTCCATTTGTAAAGATTCCTTTGGTGACATTGCTTCGTCCTCGGTAAACTATGTTACATTTACAGTAATTGAGGCTCACTAGTATTGTTAAAATGTTTAAAACGTAATATTAAGTTTAAATGTTTAAAATATAAGATTAAGTTAAAATGCTTACATTTTCGTCTCTTACTTCATAAAATAAAATGTGCCTTTTTCTTCAAATGTAATATTCATTAACGATACTGAATGTTTAATATTTTCAAAATATTTGAAAGAAGAACAGAGAAATTATTTTATGTAAAAGTGGAACCTTTTCTTTCACCTAAATGTTCATGTATTTAATCGTGGCTGAGCGATAATCCAGCAACAATATATGATTAAGGCAACGTGGCAATTAAAGTTAGCTTTTCTTCTTACATTCTCATTGTTTTTTTAAGATTCAGTTCCGCAAATGAGTATAATCCAATGAAAATATACAATGGTACAATGGGATTGAAATAAAGAGAACTGTCTCGTTAATGGAAACTCTCCAGCTAGCACCTCTTGAAGCGGAAGATTGGGAAAAAGCTAACCTTAAAGAAGACACCAAGGAAGATGACGACCACCACCACATGTCGTCGCTTCAATCTTCTCCGAGGATCCCAAATCCAGACTTGTTAAATTAACGCTTCATGGGTTAATAATGGTTCATTCAGTGGACTATAGCGGACCTACTTAGATCAAATAGGAATTGAACGTTTTAGACGACAAGGCTGCCACAAAAAAAAGACTACAAGTGTAACGCTCTGACCGCCCACGGCTAATGGACCACTCACGCCCGTTCTCTAGGCCTGTGGGCCCTATCCCATCCGATGGTCGGTCGTTAATTTTTCCAAGGCTCGAAATCATTGTTTACTGACCCTGCAATCACCATCCGACCTTTTCTCGTACTTTGGTCTCACTTACACGGTATCGCGAATCACTTTCCGATAGGTCACCCATCCTTTCACTACTCCAGCTCAAAAATGCTTAACTCTGGAGTTCTAAACGGATGTGTGACGGAAAAGGTAAGTCAACTTTGGTGACATAGGTAGCCAAATCAATTCTCTTAAGCTTTTTCATATATCACAACTTGGGATGTTACAATTTATCCCTTCTCAAAAAACGCAACGTCCTCGTTGTACCCCACGACAGGTCTAAAGACGCCTCTCAGGTCAGAATTGAGACGGCTAACCAGCTCTGATACCACTTGTAACGTTCCGACCGTCCACGATTAATGGGCCATCCAGCCCGTTCTTTAGGCCCGTGGGCCCCATCCCATCCTACGGTCGGTCGTTAATTTTTCCAAAGCTCGAAATCATTGTTTACTGTCCCTGCAATCACCACCCGACATTTTCCCGTGCTTTGGTCTCACTTACACGGTATCGCGAATCACTTTCCGATAGGTCACTCATCCTTTCACTACTCTAGTCCAAGCACGCTTAACTCTGGAGTTTTAAACGAATGTGTGACGGAAAAGGTACGGTGACATAGGTAACTCGGGATGTTACAACAAGGCTGCCACAAAAGTCTCTCGTCTCTTCATGTTAAAATGGAAAGATTATTATGGAAAGTGTCTTGCTTAGGAGATATACAAATTAAACTATTTAGACAGAGATGGATTGTTTAGATTTGGTGGATATGATTGTTAACCCAACTAATTGACCGGACTTTTTTTTTGAAAGATTAATTGACCGGACTTTGCCTCATTCTGCTTTTTACAACACGATTGTTGAAGATTTAGCATTTCTTATAACCTCATATTTAAAATTTACGTGCATATTCTCTTTGCCAAGAAGACAAAATGTTGGTATCCTTTTATCATGTAAATCAGATCGCATTAGAGCGAAAAATATATAGAATGCTGACAAACAAAGGAACCAATCCACTGTAAAACGACAAATAAATTTAGTCTGTACGTAGAGAGTAGGTTATAGGTAAAAATGCATTCAACCTAAACTCAATGAACGTTGAGAACAATATAGTTCTATTCCTCCGATGTGAAATCCCTACTAATAAATGTCCACATCAGCAGAAAAAAATTCTCTTAAAAATGTCATGTAGCATTGTTACTAAAAAAACAAAAAATAATTAATAAATAAATATACGATATAAAAAAAAATAATAAGTAAATATACAATCTAAGAAACATACATATTACATTAATATATGATCATTTGATATAAAAACAAAAAATATAATAATTAAATATACAATAAAAAAATAAACAATAAGTAAATATAAAATATAAGATATGGAAGACAACATTAAACATCTATCTGAAAAATATATATTTTTACATTTTTATTATTTCCAAATATTTTTATAAGTAAATATACAATATAAGAAAGAAAGAAAAGCAAATATAAAATTAAAAAATGGAAACACTACATTAAACATCTATCTGAAAAATGTATATTTTTTTAAAAAAATATTATTTCCAAATATTTTTATAATTAAATATACAATATAAGAGAAACAATCTTACAATATAAGATATAGAAATACTAATTAAACATCTATATAATCTTATGATTTGATATAGGAACAAGAAAATTAGAATAAAATATAAAATATAATAAAGAAATTAAGAATAAGTAAATATATTATAAAGAAATGAAAAAAGAATTGAATATCTCTCTGAAACAATTATCATACAATAAATAATAAATATATAATATAAGAAATATAAATGCTATATTAAACATCTATCGTAATATTAGAATAAATAAATATACAATATAAAAATGTAACAATAGGTAAATATAGTATAAGCAATATAAGTTTAGATTAAACATCTAATGTAATATTATTATTTTGACATAAATGTAAGAGAAAATAGAAAAGTAAATATACAATATAAGAAAAATAAACAAAAGTAAATATACAATATCAAAAATGGAAACGTTAAATTAGATATCTACCTGAAAATATATATAATAAACTAAATAATAAGTAAATATATAATATATGAAATAAAAATATTAAATTAAATATTTATCATAATATTAGAATAAAAATAGGGGAATTTTCAAAAATACCACTTTTAAGGTACCATTATTCATCTTTACCACCACTAAAGACACATTTTCAATAATACCTTATTTATTAAAATGGTAAAGACTCTTATATCTTTGTTTTTATATGTTTTTCAAAATTCTAATCCCAAATTCTAATTCCTAAACCTCCAATTCTAATCCCTAAACCCAAAATCTTTAACTCTAAACCCTAAACCCTAAACTATATATCCTAAATTCAATATCATAAACCCTAAACCCTAAAGTCTAAACTATAAACCCTAAATCCTTAACTCTAAACACTAAATCTTAAACTCTAAACCCTAAACTATATACCTTAAACCCTAAAACATCAAATCTAAACCATAAATCCTAAACCTTTAAATCTAGACCCTTCATTAAAAGTAGTGGTAAAAGTGGTTAGTGTAAACATGAAAAGTGGTACTATGAAAATGGTATTTTTGGCAATTTCTCATAAAAATAAATAATAAGTAACTATGCAGTATAAGAAATTGAAAAACTACATTAAATATCTATCTGAAAAATTTATAGTAAAATAAATAATAAATAATAAGTAAATAATAAGTAAAAATTTATAGTAAAATAAATAATAAATAATAAGTAAACCTCCCAACCACTCGCCCGAGACCAGCAAATAAAAATCATGTTACTTGTTTCCCTGACCTTACGGTCGACCAACTTATTGATCACGATCTACGGATTTGGAATTCACAGGCAATCCGGGCTGTAGTGGATCCGCAGGATGTAAAGATTATAGAAAGTATCCCATTGAGTAAACTCGAGAGGAGGGATAGAGATGGATGGCACTTTACACAAAATGGAAAGTACTCGGTAAAATCTGGCTATCAAGTGGAAAGAGTGTATCCTGATGTTGCACCACCCTTAGAGACGTTGGGACCCACGGTAGTTGCTCTCAAGGCACATTGTTGGAAAATCCGATGTCCACCAAAACTTAAACATTTCTTATGGCAATTGGTATCAGGATGCATAGCAGTGAGAAAGAATTTACATGCTCGAGGACTTACAGGGGATATATGTTGTGATAGATGTGGTGCTCCGGAGGAATCAATAAACCATGTGTTTTTTGAATGCCCTCCGGCCCGTCAGGTTTGGGCCTTATCCCAGATACCATCTAATCCATCTATCTTCCCAACTGAGTCTTTATACACAAATATGGATCATCTATTTTGGAGAGTTTTACCAAAAATGGATGATCATCATTTTGCATGGATTCTTTGGTATATTTGGAAAGGAAGGAACAATAAGGTTTTCAGTAATTTGGATATCGATCCTACTGAAACACTTAAAATAGCAGTAACGGAGGCAAAACTATGGGAAGACGCACAAACAATATCTACCCAGGTGATGGATCGACAGATTCCGGATCTGCCGTCTATACCAGGACGATGGTGTTTCATAGATGGATCTTGGAAGGATAAGGAAAGATTTTCGGGTCAAGGATGGTATAGCACACTCCAAGGATTTACGGGTCTAATGGGGGCAAGAAATGTCCGCGCCTCTCTATCTCCTCTTCATTCTGAGGTGGAAGCTCTAATATGGGCTATGGAGTGTATGCGGAATTTGCATCAGTTTAGGGTCACGTTTGCAACAGACTGTTCTCAATTGGTAAAGATGGTGTCGGAACCGGAGGAATGGCCTGCTTTTGCATCTTATTTGCAAGATATCAAGACCCTGCAAGACAACTTTCACAGCTCAGAAATCATTTATGTATCACGCACACACAATATGAAGGCCGATGGATTAGCACGAGGAGCTAGGAAACAAGCGTCTTTTGTTGTGCACATGGATGAAGAGCCACCAACATGGTTTACAGAGTCTATATGAGTCTGTAATAGTCGACGACAAAAAAAAAAAAAAAAAAAAATATAAAATATAAGAAGTAGAAATGGTACATTAAAAATCCATTGTAATATTACCATTTGATATAAATATAAATAATTAGAGTAAGTAAAGATCCAATATAAGAAAAATAAAGAATAAGTAAACATACAATATAAGAAATTGAAAATCTATATTAAACATATATTTGAAAATACAAATTTTACATCTTTATTATTTCCAAATATTTTTATAAGAAAATATAAAATATATGAAAAATGAATGATAAAAATATACAATATAAGAAATAAAAATAAATTACATTAAACATGTATTATAATATTAGAATAAGTAAATAAGCAATTAAGAAAAATAATACGCTATCTGTTTCAAATTATATGTTGTCTTAGAAGGTTTATGTTGTTTCACAATAGAAGATTTATGTTTTTTCAAAATATAAGATGTTTTGAAAAAGTAAATATATAATATCAAAAAATGAAAAAAACTAAATTAAATATGTATCTGTAAAATGTATAGTAAAATAAACAATTAGTAAATATAGAATATACGAAATAAAAATATTACACTAAACATCTATCATAATACTAGAATAAAAATAAGTAAATATATAATATAAGAAATATAAAAACTACAATAAATATCTATCTGAAAATTATATTAAAATAATAGTAAGTAAATATACAATATAAGAAATAGAAATATTATTAAAAACATATATCGTAATATTACCATTTCATATATAATCAAAATAATTAGAATAGGTAAATATACAAATACGAAAATAAATTTACAATATAAGAATGGAAAACTATATTAAACAGATATCTGAAAATGTATAGTTTAACTTTTTTATTATTTTCAAATATTTTTAGAAGTAAATATACTTGAATAACTGAAATATATTATAAAATCAATAAAGAATAACTGTATAGGTTGCATCAGTTCTCTGTTTAACATCTGATTATAACTATAAAAAATCAGTCAATATTAAAATTTTAATCGATTTATGGTTCTATTGGCAAGCAAGACCAATTCTTTAGAACATATTAACCAAATAAACTAAATACACAAAATAAACAAATAATTAAAGGTCACATATTTTTTCCAAATAAACATATATATATACCCATTTCAGTTCAAATATATATATTTTTCAAAGGAATAAGAAATAAAAATATATATGAAATTAATTTTATTTTTAATTAAGAATAACTACATATTTAAAATATATTATTTTCTATCTATTTGATTCCCCCCGTAGGACGGGTTTATCACTACTATAGTATGAAAGTTAAGTTACTGATTTTAATTAAAGTATATTGCATAAGAGAATCTCCAAAAGAACTCTCTATTTTGAAGTTTCGAAGACTCTATATTTAAAGTTTTAAGCCAGTGTTCTCCAAAAGTAAAATTTCAAAACTAACTTCAAAACTATTTGTATTTTACACTATGGTTCTTTTACTTATGATACTTAATTTAAATTCATAAAACTTTATAAATAAATAGCACATATATAAATATGTTATAGAAATATTAATTAATAAAATGATACAGTAAAATATATAAGTTTACATAGAAACACAAAATTAAATATTAAATTACAATTAAAATACTGTATTATTCTATAAAACTATTTTTGTAATACTTCCATATATGATCAATTAGTGCATTTGTTATCTAAATCTAGTTTTGAAAAAAACTTATTTTAAAGTTTTTATTTAATTTTATTTCTAAAAATCAAAATTATAAAAGAAAATTTGAAATATTTATGAGTTATAAAATTTTGAAGGATTAAAAAGATCAAATAACAAAATATTTAAGAATCACAAATATAAATGTAAATATAAGGACCAAAATGCAATGAAAAATATGAAACTTCAAATTTGTAGTTTTGAGTTGTGACACTCTATATTTGAAGTTTCACTACTGAAAACTTCAAATTTGAAGTTTTGAAGTTTCTTTTTGAAGTACAAAACTCTATATTTGAAGTTATAAAGTGTCTTTTGGAGATGCTCTAACAAACTGTATTTCTACCGTACCATTTTGTTTATTAGAAAATGATTTTTTTTGGTAGAACAATATAGCAAGTTTACATCCATAAAACACTAAGCTGATATGAGATTCTTCTACTATTTTCATTCTGTCCTAAACTTTTTTTGAGTCATTTGCATGGAAAATACAAATAAGGTGGTAATTTGTACAAATGGAAAACAATAAAAGTTGGAGAGAGAAACATAGTAAAATTACATGATTATCTCTATGAGTGCTCATAAGAGGAAGAAACAAACCAACTTTCGATTTAGATGGTTATATTTCAATATATCCGGATATTTTACATCTAACAAACCTATGTTCGTTTTCGATGGTTATATTCCAATTTACCCGAATATTTTACAATCTTAACTGGTTATTATATTAGTGGTTTGGCTAACTTAGATATTTATATGGACAATATTATTGTTAGCTGGATATTTCGATTAGTAGTTTATTATCATTATTATAAACTCAAACTCTGATAAGTTAAGTAATATATCAATTATCCGGAATCATTATTGTTAGATGAATTGTTCAATCAATGGTCGGCTAAATGTATAATAACTTTTACCATAAGTCACATGAACCTTCAAGGCAACCTCAACATATTTGAAAGTTTTGGGACAAATTTGATGAAAGAATCTACTTGTTTAAAAGTCTTGGACCAAAATCGAAGAGTCGCAAAAATCAGAGACCAAACATGCAAAATTTCAACAAGGTCAGAAATCCCACGATCTGGAAAATTGCTGAAATCAATCGCTACACACCAGAATTGTTCGATCTGCTGTCCTCGGTCTCAAGCTTCGATATTATGCTGTAAATAGATCAAAATTTATCTGATTCGACGGAGAACACAAAGTGTTTTTTGATGAGAGAAGATGTTGGAGAAGAAGAACCAATGAATGTATCGATTAATGTAAATAAGATAATAGTTGCGTGAGAAAAAGAGAGAAAAAAATGATTCAGAATTGAAAAAATAAGAGAAATAAAAAAACAATAAAAAGAAACTTTAAGATTTCTTAAAATAATTGGTATTGGAAGTTTTCAATGCTCCCAAATCAAATGATAGTATATAAAGGTTGTCGAACCACAGAGAACTAGTGATCTATAGCACCAAGAATACACAAACTATCTTAATCTAAGCAAATATGAAGATGATGATGGTAACAAACTAAGGTCCTAGAAATATAAACAAGGTGATCTCAAATCCAAACTAGAAACAAATGCAAGAATTCAATCAAATGCTAAGGTGGACTCATGGGACTAGGGACTTGATTTTGGGTGACTAAGATCCAAACTAGAGTGGCAAGCTATCAATCAAACACTTTCCTTATGCCTAGACACAACACTAAACAAGCTCTATCTCTAGATGAATGCTCTTTTGCTAAAGCAACTCAAGCATCTAATCTCTTAGGTTGAATGTTACTAAAGCAAACATGGAGAACAAGTCTAATAGCAATCTTAGCCTCTTTAACAACAAATTTCTTTGGCAAAGTAGACTAAAAGCATTGAAGAGTTGGTTCAGACATTTTATCATACACCTTTCGGGCAGGAAATGTCTAGGGATCTATTTTAGTATGATCAAGACTAAAATAGCATTGAGAACCCTCAACAAGCAAAGAAATAAGTAGATCTAACACTAAACACTCTAGATCTTCACTAATCACCCTTAATCACCCTAACCCATGAGTCCAAAATGTGTCTACTCCCTAATCTTCATGATAAACCTCAAATCCATATGAGATTCAAGGCTAATCATGTTAATGATTAAGAGAAACAAGATATAAGATGAAGAAATTCCTTAGAATGATAAAAAGATTCAAGCTTTTACAAAATGAGGCAAAGTCTAGAGAGAAAAATGAGATACATTAGGGTTTTTGGGTCTAAATCTATTTATAGAGGTGTACAAATCGAGCTGGTTTAATTGAAGTAAACCGGGTCAAACCGGACTAAACCGATCAACCATTTGGTTTCGTGCATCTTCTTCTCCCAGCGGCTTCTTGCCCGCTCCATCAAGCCGCTCCAGAGCTCGCAGCGGTTACCTTGGACCGCTCTATCACGTCGAAATCAAACAGGGAGGTGGCGATGCATAGCGAGCGGTCAAGCCACACCGCTGCGTCAAGCCGTTGAGATTGCTCCAGCTCGGACTCCATCTTCTTCGTCCCAAGCTTCTCCATAGCCGCTACAGCACTACCTCGTCATCAATCTGAACTTCTCCGGCGATCTGTATTGAGTTCGACGCCGTCAACTCCCCCGTCGTCAAGCTCGAACCAAGCCGTAACTGAGCTTCACCTTCGTCGTCGGAACCAAATCGCACGGAGGTCTTCGCTTCAAGCTTCGTCGCGAGCCAACCTTCCTTGGCTCTTCTCCATCTCCGAGCTCTCCTACATCGCAATCGGCAATGGCACAACCACCACGAACTTCGTCTTCATCGGAATCGAGCCTCGCCGTCGTCAACCAGTCCGGCCAGAAGAAAGCTCGAGGAGAATCAATGGCCAACTCTTGGCTTTTTGCAACATTGGTCCCTGAAACTTTTGGTTCCTTTCAGTTCGGCTCCAAACTTCCAAAACGTGCAGTTTAACCCTTGCATTTCGCCCCAAACTTCCAAATGTGCATTCCAACCCCTGTCAAATGCAATTATGCATGCAAATGCAATATATACATCTAAATGCACTCTAAAATGATCATAATAAACTAAAACATGAATCTAAAAACCTATAAAATCATGAGATATCAACTCCCCCACACTAGACCTTTACTTGTCCACAAGTAAACATTTAAGATCAATCAAAGTGAAGAGTTTGAAAAAGAGAGCTTATAACCAAAAGAAACACTTTATAGCCTTCAACTTGACATCCTAAGGAAAATATAGCAAATAGCATGAGCAAGAACTTTTATTACACTCTAGCTTCTCAAGACCTATCCATACTCCTATACCTCTACACAAGTTGCAATGCTTATCCATTAACAAGCTCTTTAGACCAACTCTCACATTCATTTATACAAACACATAAGGTGAATACTTGCAAATGGGCATATGATCCTAATCATTTGGCTTGGTGAACAAAGTGGTCAAATGTGAATGAAAACAATGGCTCAAATAAATCATTTCAAAGTGGCAATCACTCAAAAACAAGGAGCTTGATCATTATGCAAAATTTATCTAAGACCAGGAGCAATTTATGCATACATAGATCCATTCTCATCATTCTACCCTTTCCTAAGTGATATAACAAGCTTCACCCCTATTCACATTCATCCCAATACCCAAAGTAACCCACTTTATCACACTCACCTCATGAACTCTTTAACTTAACCATCTAAGGATCTTTTTATTAACTTTCCACAACTCTTAGCTCTATCTACCTTCCCACCATCTTATTGATTCATCATTTTTTTTTTCTTTTTTTTTTTTTTTTCTTTTTTTTTTCTTTTCTTTATATTGGGGGAAGGTTCAAATAGACTAAATCTAGAGATTTCTTATTTTTGATCCTTAGTGGCTTCTTTTCTCAACTTTTTGATCATCTTTCTCATCTTTCTTTTCTCCCAAACCCAAGATAACAAACTTTAGAATAAACAAACCCACTAACCATCCTAGATGCTAACTCAAATGAGGATCCTATGCTAGCAAGAGATGAGAACAAATCTATGTCGCTCCCAATACTCTCAAGATTTTGCACATGACAAGCTATCAAAAAGAAGGCCTCACTCAAGCAAATCAATGTTGGTCTCAAAGAATGGCTAAGGGTTTAGGGGTAGGAGAGTTCCATTTGGGTTAACAAAGGATAATGAATGGAATAAGATAACCCAAATGTGTATGAGATCCATGATCAAGTATGCAAGTGCCCATATGCAAGAGAGATTAAGTTCATTAAGTTCAAGTTCAAATTGGAGTTGGCTTTCAAGAGCAATGTCAATATCAAGCAAGCAACATGTTTCAAGAAGAGTTTTCAAGGCTCGAAACTTACAAGCTTTTTTAAGAGATGCTCAAGCTATTTGATATGTTTAACTAGGGTGTCAAATTGAGTTCTAGACATGTGTCCTTTATAAGGTTTGCTCCCAATGCATGAATGCAATCTAAATGCTTCTATACCCAAATCCTAAAGATGCAAATGATGCAATTAAATGATTTTTTTGTTTTTTTTTCAAAAATTTTTATGCAAATAAATATGCAATGCAATGCATGAGACTCATGACAAGTAGACAAAATAGAAAACAATGTGAGATAGTTGACTCTCCCCCAAACTTACTTCACACAGTCCCTTGTGTGAGAGTAAGCTCAAAGAAGAGATCTAAGGAAAATAAAGAAACATGAGAATTAAATATGTACAGGGTTGGAGTGGCACACACTTGGAGTTTATTGGCTGAATTGGGTGGTAGAGGACCCTTGGCCTCTTGTTTGTTGCACCAGTAAACATAGGCTGAAGTGGAAATGAAGACTTCTCTTATCTAGAGATAGACCCAACCTGAAAATCTCAACCATACTTATTAAACAACTTAAAAGAAAGAAAGATAAAGAAATTTATACAATGGATAAACATGGGACTTCCTCCCAAGTGAGCTTGTTTTAAGTCTCTAGCTTGACTTTGTGTGTATGCTAATCATAGGTATCAAAAGGCTGAGCCAATGCACCTTTGGTCCTTCTCCTACAAGAACAAGAAACCAAGTGCGCAAAGGAGCACACTACTGTCCATAGAAAATAGACAGATTTTTCATCAAAGAGCTTCACTATAGATGAATCATGAAATATGAGATGCTCTTTGATGTTTAAATAGTCATGAGAATCAAATGCATTTGGTGGAAAGATAAAGTCAACTACTGGTTCAAACGAGGTCTTAACAAAGTAGTCAACTCTATCTCCATCAACTGAATAAAACACAATGTTCACATTCTCATGATTATTTTTGACAAGGGGGTTTTCTATCTCAAGCAAGAGCTTATCCACATCAAGCTCATCCCCTATATCAGCAAGAGAAAGAAGAGGTCTAGGTTCATTAAGAATCAAAAACTCAGATTCGAGATCAAATGAAGCACATAGATAGCTCTTGTCAAAACAAACTTCAATATGATCTCTAGCAAGCTTTTCTATTCTCAACTCATCTAGTTTCCTAGTTTCACATATCATATCAAGACATTCATTGATGAGCACAAGAGAATTATGATCATGGGCAATGTTTTCACCACAAGGCAAGCATATTTTCTCAAATTGAAGTTCTAAAATGGAAATTTCTATACCTTCCAGCTGGAGTGGTGGAGCCCAATCCATTACCTCTTTAAGGTCATAGGCAACATTAAACTCATACTTTGTAACCTCCCTTCCTTCAAGCTCTGCTCGATCCTTAATAAGCTCCAACCGGATCCTTCGTGCTAGGGATGTCTTTGCTGAACCTGGGTACTCCTTCTGAAGCTCATATAACATCACAAGTTGTGCTGGTGTGAGTATACTTGCATCAAAGTCATCTTGAATGTGATATTCAAATGTGTCTTCCTCTTCTTGTGGCTCCCCATGGTAACTTGAAGCCATCTCTACAAATAACAAAAGCTAGAAGAAAAGGTTAGTAACTGTACAAAAGCAAAACAAAGCAAGAAAATAAAGCTTAGTCTCAAGAAAGATTGAAATCCTAATGATAAATCTACTAGTTCCCCGGCAACGGCGCCAATTTGGTATTGGAAGTTTTCAATGCTCCCAAGTCAAATGATAGTATATAAAGGTTGTCGAACCACAGAGAACTAGTGATCTATAGCACCAAGAATACACAAACTATCTTAATCTAAGCAAATATGAAGATGATGATGGTAACAAACTAAGGTCCTAGAAATATAAACAAGGTGATCTCAAATCCAAACTAGAAACAAATGCAAGAATTCAATCAAATGCTAAGGTGGACTCATGGGACTAGGGACTTGATTTTGGGTGACTAAGATCCAAACTAGAGTGGCAAGCTATCAATCAAACACTTTCCTTATGCCTAGACACAACACTAAACAAGCTCTATCTCTAGATGAATGCTCTTTTGCTAAAGCAACTCAAGCATCTAATCTCTTAGGTTGAATGTTACTAAAGCAAACATGGAGAACAAGTCTAATAGCAATCTTAGCCTCTTTAACAACAAATTTCTTTGGCAAAGTAGACTAAAAGCATTGAAGAGTTGGTTCAGACATTTTATCATACACCTTTCGGGCAGGAAATGTCTAGGGATCTATTTTAGTATGATCAAGACTAAAATAGCATTGAGAACCCTCAACAAGCAAAGAAATAAGTAGATCTAACACTAAACACTCTAGATCTTCACTAATCACCCTTAATCACCCTAACCCATGAGTCCAAAATGTGTCTACTCCCTAATCTTCATGATAAACCTCAAATCCATATGAGATTCAAGGCTAATCATGTTAATGATTAAGAGAAACAAGATATAAGATGAAGAAATTCCTTAGAATGATAAAAAGATTCAAGCTTTTACAAAATGAGGCAAAGTCTAGAGAGAAAAATGAGATACATTAGGGTTTTTGGGTCTAAATCTATTTATAGAGGTGTACAAATCGAGCTGGTTTAATTGAAGTAAACCGGGTCAAACCGGACTAAACCGATCAACCATTTGGTTTCGTGCATCTTCTTCTCCCAGCGGCTTCTTGCCCGCTCCATCAAGCCGCTCCAGAGCTCGCAGCGGTTACCTTGGACCGCTCTATCACGTCGAAATCAAACAGGGAGGTGGCGATGCATAGCGAGCGGTCAAGCCACACCGCTGCGTCAAGCCGTTGAGATTGCTCCAGCTCGGACTCCATCTTCTTCGTCCCAAGCTTCTCCATAGCCGCTACAGCACTACCTCGTCATCAATCTGAACTTCTCCGGCGATCTGTATTGAGTTCGACGCCGTCAACTCCCCCGTCGTCAAGCTCGAACCAAGCCGTAACTGAGCTTCACCTTCGTCGTCGGAACCAAATCGCACGGAGGTCTTCGCTTCAAGCTTCGTCGCGAGCCAACCTTCCTTGGCTCTTCTCCATCTCCGAGCTCTCCTACATCGCAATCGGCAATGGCACAACCACCACGAACTTCGTCTTCATCGGAATCGAGCCTCGCCGTCGTCAACCAGTCCGGCCAGAAGAAAGCTCGAGGAGAATCAATGGCCAACTCTTGGCTTTTTGCAACATTGGTCCCTGAAACTTTTGGTTCCTTTCAGTTCGGCTCCAAACTTCCAAAACGTGCAGTTTAACCCTTGCATTTCGCCCCAAACTTCCAAATGTGCATTCCAACCCCTGTCAAATGCAATTATGCATGCAAATGCAATATATACATCTAAATGCACTCTAAAATGATCATAATAAACTAAAACATGAATCTAAAAACCTATAAAATCATGAGATATCAATAATGTAAGGGTAGAAGAGCCATATTGAAAAAATAGCTCATCCAAAAAAGTAAAATTCTATGCATGCAAATTATGATGTTATTCTTGTATATAGAGTGCAAATACTTTTTTTTTGTTTGTATGATAAAACTATTTACTAACTTTTGTTAACTAAAAGGCTAAATACAGAAAATCTGATAAACAATATTTTATTCTATTTTTGTTCTATTTCTTTTCAAATTTCCCTAATAAAATTTATTTATATTCGTTTTGTTTGAAAGAGTACAAAATGGATAACACTAATCACTAAATTTAGATAACATTGTGTGCTGTGACCAAAATCACATAATCAATATACTATAAAACGGCAACGATGAGTGTCGTTTACCGTCCAAAGTATTTGTTTTTAGTACCGGTAAATGCAGACCGTCGAAACACTGACATCTGTCGATCATCGGAAACATGTGAGTCGTCCTCTGTATTTCATCCCACTAGCGTAACAGCGAAGGTGTTTTACAGTCTCCAATCCTTTTATAGCACGTAGGAATTTGAGACCGACGTATCGCAACTAACGTATGTATGTATACTCGCGCAGCTGTCGCTTTATCTGCTTGTTAACGTGAAAGCGACCGGTTGAGTAATTGTTTTCTTTTTTTCTCTCAAGTAAAAAGGGTTAATTACGAAAACACCCATCCTTTAATGTGTCTTAATTTTCCGAAGATTTGCGCCGCGTTACAACCCTCATAGTTACCTCTTGTTTCAAATCCAGAGAGAAAAAGAAATGATTTTTCTCATGAGCTTCTGATTTTCTCTTTGTGTGGTTTTGTTCTTACGAGAAATCTAAAGGATTTGCTGCTGGAAAAGTTTTGTTTTTTTTTGTCCTTATCGTGAGCTAAGATTACTCAGGTGATTCACTTGTTTATGTTTCTGGAGATTTTGTTTGATTCTCATGAACCCTAAGTTTCGTAATATTTGTTGTTAAAAAAAGTTTGTGTCTTTTTTTTTCTAAATTAGTTTGTCTTTTTCTGAATATCTGTTGTCGGAAATTTCTTTTAGGGGAAATATGGAGATGGAAACTGTTGCGGGGGTCGGTGAAGAGACAAGACCTAAAGCCAACTCTGGGTCAGCAAAAGAATACGACGTCGTGGCCTCAGGTGAGAACGGTGTTAGGGTTTCTGAAAACGGAGATGAGTCTGGTGTTATTGAAGATTGTGTGATGAATGGAGTTTCGTCGTTGCTAAAGCTTAAGCAAGATGTAAGTGATAATAAAGATGGTGAAGAAGAAGAAGAGGAAGAGGAAGAGGAAGAGCATGGATACCAAGTAGGAGATTTTGTGTGGGGCAAAATAAAGAATCATCCATGGTGGCCAGGTCAGATATACGATCCATCAGAAGCTTCAGAGTTGGCGTTGAAGAAGAAGAAGCAAAAGGGGAAGAAGCTGCTGGTTGCGTATTTCGGAGACGGGACGTTCGCTTGGTGCGGTCCCTCGCAGTTGAAACCGTTTGCGGAGAGTTTCGAAGAGTGTTCCAAGGCCAGCAACGCGAGGAGCATTGTAACCGCGGTGGAAGAGGCGGTCGAAGAGATGGGTAGACACATGGAGCGTTTACTACTAAAATGCAGCGGCGGCGATTGCGGCGCAGAGGCAGAGGACCGTGTGGTTAAGAACGCTGGGATAAAAGAAGGTGTTGTCGTTCGTGAGGTGAGGAGAGAGATGATTTCTTCTCTGCTGGTTGGTAAACCTGAAGGGATTCTCCAAGATGTTAGAGGATTTGCAGCGACGGTTAGTTTCGGCGGTTTGCTTGAGCTTGAGGTTGTGAAGCGGAAGGTGTCTGCGTTTTACCGGTCTAAAGGAGGATATGGTTTGACTGAGTTTCCTGAGCCACAACCAGTTCCGGGACTTGAAGACAAGAACAATGATGATGATGATGATGATGAAGACGAGGACTTTGATGAAGGTGGTGCTAAACGTTCGACAATAGAAGAAGAAGAAGAAGCGGAAGAGAAGTCGTCGATTCAAAGACGGTTAGAGAAGTGCTCAGGTTTTCCTGATCATAGGCTGCAACACAGGAGGAAGCAGAAGAGCATTGCTGAGATATTGGAGAATGAGTCTTGTGCTATGGTGAGACTTGAGATAGAGTCTGATGATCAAAAGGGGAAGTCGAGTAGGAAGAAGGTCAAACGTAGCGATGAGGTTGCACTTGTAGCCACCACCAATCCGAGGAGTAGAAGAATGAAAGAAGATAGCAAAGGCAAAAGGAAGAGGAAGAAGGATGGGGATGGGAGTGGAGGAGAGAGAGAAGAGGATGAAACAGATAACGATTCAACTCCGTTAGCTTCACTGCGAAAGGGGCCGAAGGTTGATGCTGCTTCAAGTGGCGAGACCTCCACACAAACAGGAAAGAGAGAGAGGAAGAAGAGCAAGTACTTTTCGTCTGAGTTCTTGTCAGATTTTTCATCTAAAGGCAGAAGAAAGACCAAAACTGAACCTGAATCTTGCATTGTTCCAAGTCAGAGCCAAGTAGGAGGAGGAGAGCTGATGGCCGATGGTGCGAGTAATAGCCTCGTGGTGGTGGAAGAGGACAACCCTTGTGAGTTATTACTATTGGAGAATGGTGAAGTTCATCAGGAACTTAGTAACGCTGTCGATTTTCTGAGATTGGGAGCTACAGCTGAGGAAATTCGGGATCTGATTCGTGTATCTGCTCTTGGTACAGAATATCCAAAAGACAGTAGCTCAAGAGACATGGTAAGAGAGTTCATGTCCATCTACAGAAGCTTCACATATCGTGAGGGTGTTAACAGCAAGTTTCTAGGGAGTTATAATACTGCAGATTCAGACAAGGAAGAAGTGAATGGGACAGGCAAACCTGAGAAGAAGATTGAGCAACCTGGAAAAGAAGAGAATGAGACAGCAAAGAGACGGAGAAAACTAAAGACGCAAGCTGATGAAGTAGAAGAAACCCGCAAAGAGGTGACTGAGACGACAAAGAAAGAGAGAAAGCGTAGGAAGCCTGAATCTGAGAAGAAAGCTGATGAAGAAGAGGAAACCCTAGAAGAGTTTACGAAGAAAGAGAGAATAGCTAAGAAGCCTAAATCAAGGAAGCAAGGGGATGAAGAAGAAGAAGAAGAGGCGAGTGGGTCAACAAAGAAAGAGAAAAAAACTAAGAAGCCTAAGTTTGAAGAACAGGAAACCCCGAGTGAGTCTGAGAAGAAGGAAAGAGAGGCAAAAACAAAGAAGCAGGAATCTGAGAAGGAATTTTCAGGAGCTGAGCTGTTTGTTACATTTGGTCCTGGTTCAAGTCTACCTAAAAAAGAAGTGCTTATTGGAATCTATGGAAAGTTTGGAGCTTTGGATGAAGAGAGAAGCTATGTTTCAGAGACCAGCTTCTGTGCCCGTGTTGCCTTCTTGAACGTGGACGAGGGAGAGACAGCCTTTGAGTCTTCACTTGAGAACTCTCCTTTTGGTTCTATTTCCACGGTGAAATTCAGACTCAAGTATCCTAATGAGAGAGCAGGGAAGAAGAAAGGTGAAGTTGAAGCTGAAGTTGCAGAGGCTAAAACTGTGGAGATGGGACATTTGAAGAAGAAGTTTGAGGAGATGATATCATTGGTGGATAAGTCTGAAAGAGGGATGACTGCAGAAGTTAAAGTGAAACTTGAAGAGGAGATGGTGAATTTGCTTGAGGAAGTAAGAAAGATGCCACTGTCTTAGGATTATGTTTTTATGTTTTATGTTGGTTGAGACGTTTACAGGGGGGATTGTGAGTTTTCTGGAAAAAGCAAGGTCTTAGGATTATGTCTCTTATGTTTGTTGGTTGAGAATTTTCGAGACACTTTTACAGGTTTTTAGGATATTTATGGTCTTCTGCAACAAGAAAAACAAAACTATTTCTGAAGTTTATGATAACTATGATCGGATCGTCTCATAGGTTAGAAAAAATGGTCAAATGTCTTTGTCTTGCATTTTCACTAACTTTTAAGTTTCCCAAATTTGAGAAACTAAGCACATTCATGCCCTTTGGGTAGTACCATTCTCTTGACGGGTCACTGATACGGTAACACTGTTGTTACGAGTTAAATATATTTGAATTGATATCTGTGTTTGTATTATGAGCTAATTAGCTTAAAAACATAAGAAGATCCCGAAATTAAGAGAATACCAAAAACAGAAACTTGTGCAGATGTGGCAGAAAAGGATTTTTGCTTCGTGAATACCCTGGAAATTTTGACGACTCGTCTTCTTTTTTTTTAACGTTGGATTTTATTATTAAGCTTTAAGGCAAATTGTTTTTAAACAAAGAAAACTATCAAAACAAAAGTAAAGAATACACCAGTAGAGATCCAAAGTAAAATAACACATATCTTGCGTATGGATGACTAAAAATTTTCACATAAAAACTCCATATTTGTTTTTGGAATAGCTAAATCTCAAGGGAGACTATCTTCGTATTGATCCAAAAACACCATGTTTCAGACTGAATTGAGAACGATTGTCACTCTCTTTTTAATACTCTAGTAGGAGCCACTGAGACAAGACAACTCTTTATATTGCTTTATTGCTGATAATAGAGTCAAAGAGATTACAGTTCCATAGAATTTGATACTGCTTTTTGAAGTAACCATAATTTGCAGCAAGAACTCCATCACTATCACATGAGGAACCATTAACGATTGAAGCCGGTAAGACCCGTGGCCACCATCCGCAGTAGATCTGTCAATTACTTTTCCTAAACGGTTCAATTGAACCGAAACCTTTGTCTTTCCAATTCTATTGGAAGAAACATACAAAAGAACAATAAAAAATTTGCCAGATTTAAAATAAATTGGCAATCGAATAAAATAAACAACCAGAAGTAAATCAGATCAAAGAAAGAGAAGCAGAACGAATCAAACAAGCCGATGACGGAGCTGTAGAAGCCTCCTGCCATCGGCTTGAAACTATTAAAAAATCTCTCTTTTCTCTCTTGATGGCTAGGGTTTTAGTCTAGATTGATATAAGTCATCAACGACTCGTCTTCTTTATTGTAGGTTTTTAGAGTTTTTTCTGACACAATATTTATAGCTAGATTTGGTAAGACAATATAAAGGTTTATTTGCTCAATAATCAAAATCATAATGGAAATTAAGTACATGATATTGATGTTGCATAATTAAGAAACTATCATTTGTGTCACATATCATCCAGTTATAACCTCTGCATGTGCAAGTTGCCAGTACCAAAAAAAAGAAAGTGATACGATGGTTTGTGAAGTCAACCCTCTTTTTTTTTTTTGCTTAAATCCCTTTGTGTTGTTGGAGATGATGTAACAAAATAATATATGGTAAATTAAGCACATATGTATGATGTTAACAAAATAAAATGTAGCCAATATTTATTGTACACTATTCATATTCCACACAGTCAAACCGGAATGTTCTATTCCATATAAACAAAATAGTATACGAGAGTGAATTAGTGAAACCTCCACCCAGATGATAACACTAAACCTTAACCTGAAAATATCAACCCACATCCGAGATATAAACATTTTCTCCCGTTTTCAAATAATGACATTTACCAGATTTATAATACTATACTACATGGTGGACATAGTATAGTACATTTAGAATGTACGAGAACTAAGCTTTACTTTTCGTTCAATAGTTCAGGGGACTTTAGTAGCAAAGTTATATATATATAATGTTGTACTACTATATTATTGAATAGAATAGACTAACATTACGATATAGATGGGTTCATATCACTAATACAAGTAACAAAGTAACAAGGGTGATTTAGTGAAACTCAACCCAGACGATAACACTAAACCCTAACCTGGAAATGAAAACACACATCCGAGATTTAAACAGTTTTCTCCGTTTTCAAATAATGAAATTCACCAGGTTCATAATACTATACATGGTAGATATAGTATAGTACTTTTAGAGGTACGGGAACTAAACTTAGTTCTCATTCAATAATTCAGGGGACTTTAGTAGCAAGGTTATATGGATGTTGTACTACTATATTATTGAATGGAATAGACTGACGTTACGACATATATGAGTTCATATCACTAATACAAGTAATAGAGTAATGAGGGTGAGTTAGTAAAACATCCACCCAGATGATAACACTAGACCCTAACCTGGAAATATCAACCCAAATCCGAGATATAAACAGTTTTTTCCCGTTTTCAAATAATGACATTCACCAGATTCATAATAATATACTACATAGTGCATATAGTATTGTACTTTTAAAGTGTACGAGCTCGTTCAATAATTCAGGATGAGTTAGTGAAACTCAACTTAGATGATAAAACTATACCCTAACCCGGAAATGTCAACCCACATCCAAAATATAAACAATTTCCCTCTACTGAGAAATATTGACAGTAACCAAATTATTACATGTTTAAGAAATAGTATAGAAATATGTCACGAATAGTATGGTACCCTTGCATAAATAACTACACTAAAGAATATATAGTATATTACTTCGTTCACCGAATATAGTATAGACGGCGCATCTTCTTCAATTCTTATTTTTTCAAACGTGCTGATACACCTCCACTTTGTTCACCGTTGTTATTCTTCACCACCATATAAAGATCATCTTTGTCTCCTTTCTTTTTTTCCGACACAGCAATGCTTCTACCGGTCCGTCATCATCGTTATTTTTCACCATGGTAACACTAAAACAAAAACAAAAACAGAGTAAAAAACAGAAGCAGAACATTAACAGAGTACAAAAACAGAAACATAAACACAATATAAAAATAAAAACAGAAACAGAGTATAAAAATAAAAACAGAAACAGAGTATAGAAACAAAAACAAAACAGAGTAAAAAGCACGATGTCACCCCATTCTCTACGGTGCCATCTTCTCCTCCAAATTCAATTTCGTAAGCCATGAATCTTTGTTTTTTCCTTGCTTTGAGATAAAGTGGTGCGTGTTTGTACGTACCAAGAAGAAACAAAGATTTGATGAAAAGAGGAAGAAGAAGAGAAGATATGTGTATCAATAATAGCCACAATTTATTATATTATTTATTTAATATTTAGTTTTAATAAATATTTCTCAGCAGGTTACATAGGTCACAACTAATGGGTAATATGACTATTTTTTATATTGTGGAGTTGGTATATAGATGATCTAGGGGTTTTAGTTATGGAGTGAATTAATATTTGTTTGATGGTTGTACAATCCAGTTCCCCATAATATAAAGATTACGTTTAGATTATATGAACTCGCATCGGTAACTTAAATTATACAGTGGGTTCAGAACATCTTTGATTAATTTGCCTTGTTTTAATGAAATAGGTACAGTGATATTCTCAAAGAGGCTTTCAATCCACAAGATCTCTAAAATAAATGGCATTTTTGGATAGCGAATTCATGGAAATATTTGCATCCTCTACATACAAAAATGTGTCTATGATTAATTTGTTTTGTTTCCGAAACTGAACGTCTATAAGTTGAGTGTAAACTATCAAAAAAAAATTATTTGCTAACACTATTTACGGGTACGTCTAATGCTTCAACAATGTCAAGCAGAAAGAGTAGATACATCTGAACACTAAACCCTAAATAAAAAATGCTAAACTCTAAACCAAATAGGGACCCCAGAACCCAAAGGGTAAAGAGCAAACACTAAAATTTAAACTCTGACCCCGTAAACATATTACTTGATTAAAAATATAAATAATTATACCTTCAACCATATATTATTATTCACAACTGTATCTCAACAGCTGAACGTCAGTGTAAACAATTTATACAGAAAATTTATTTATTAAACAGTCAGATATTTTCATAACCGGCTACCTCGCTTTTTCACTTAGCTTACGTATGCTTTAGTCGGATAGTTTTTGCATTGGCTGTTACTTGTAAATATTAATCGGGAAATTAGTTATTGAGGGTATGTCTAATACTTCAAAAATGTCAAGCAGAAAGAGTGGACACATCTAGACCCTAAACACAAACTGCTAAACCCTAAACCCAATAGGGACCCGGAACCCAAAGAGTAAAGAGTAAACACTAAAATCTTAACATTTATCCTCATAAACATATTACATGATTAAAAATATAAATTATTATACTATCAACCATATATTCTTGTTCACAACTGAACCCCAACAACTGAACGTCAGTGTAAACAAAATTATATAGAAAATTTGTTTATTAAGCAGTCAGCTATTTTCATAACCGGCTAACCTCGTTTTTTTCACTTATCTTACGTATGTTTTAGCCGGATAGTTTTCGCATTAGCTGTCACCTGTAAATATTAATCGGACAATTGGTTTGACCTTATATTGCGGGTACGTCTAATGCTTCAACAATGTCAAGCATAAAGAATGGACATATTTAAACCCAAAACTCTAAACACAAAATGCTAAACCCTAAACCCAATAGGGACCCAGGAACCCAAAGGGTAAAGAGTAAACACTAAAATATTTACCCTTATCCGCGTAAACATATTACTTGGTTAAAATATAAATTATTATACTCTAAACTATATACTCTTATTCACAATTGTACCAAAACAGCTGAACGTCAGTGTAAACAAATTATATAGAAAATTTATTTATTAAACAGTCAGATATTTTCATAATCGGTTAACCTCGCCTTTTTCACTTAGCCGTAAAATTATTACGTAAGATAGCTTGTCAATTTTGTTGTTAGACGTGTAACTTGATTGATAGTTCGTTAATGGTAATGAGAAACCAAACTTTCAATTATTCAGAATTTACTATTATGGTATGATAATTTCTCTAACCATTCATGGAATAAAGTCTACAGTTAACAGTTTTGTAAACTGGTGATAAATTTTATTATTCGAACACTGCATAAGAAATAATTATTGTTTTTAATTACAACAAAAGAAACCACACCGTATTATTGTTTTGATCAATATTGATCTCCGAAGTGAATTTAATTACAACCGTGAACAAAAACACTTAAATAAACTTGAATGGATAAAGCTAAAAACATAATATTAATTTCAATAAACCATGAAAAGAATCACTTAAAAATATTGTTTTCTAATCTATCAAAAAAATATCTCATTAAACACTTAAAACAGTGAAAAGATCCAAAACATAACTAATAGATACTCAAGAGAATAACATCACTGTTGGAAAGATCTTTGCGTATCTACATATACGATTTCGTCTATATGTAGCGGACCAAGAGATGTATGTTGGGTAGAGGTAGTAGAGTAAAAATCATGAACAGTTTCTATTTCGAGACCATTGGTATATCGCCAAATACGGGAAAGTGTTTTGGTATGGCTCCCAATTTCTCTTGTATTATATTGATATTGGAGATTTTAATGTTGATATCTTTGTGTTTGTATTAAATTGATATTGGAGATTTAAATGAGATCAGAGGAAATCATAAAAAAGAAAGTTGTAGTCTTTCATCACGCAGATATTTGGTCTTTTACAACATGATAGGCAATTATGGTTTAATGGAGTTTTCTAGTCTTGGGAATAATTTATCATAAAATGGAAGGCTTTTACTACATGATAGACAATTATGGTTTAGTGAAGTTTTCTAGTATTGGGAATACTTTATCATGAAATGGAAGGAGACGAGGATAAATTGTAAACTATCGTTTAGACCAATTTTTTGGAAATAATGACTGGTATAATATGTTTCCATGCTTATTTGTAGAGTATGGTATGATTGGATCCAATTACAGACCGATTGTGGTTTCAGTTAAGGATAAAATTATTAAATTCACAGATTCATTTTCTTGACAAGAGATGGATATGAGCAGATGGTCTCATAGATTCGATATCCCATGGTTGAAAACCAAGGCATGTAAAGGACAACGTAGGAATTGTGGACTAGAATAAGGCATTTGAGGAAATTCAAAATGATTTTACAAAGTCTAACGATGAGGCTTCGGAGGTCTCACGAAAATTACAAGAAGCATATCGAAATAAGAAACAATATCGGGAACAAAAAAAGTAAAACTAAGTGGCACACATGTGGTGATAGAAACACAACATTTTATCATGCTTTGACAAAAAAAAAGACATAACATGATAATTGGTTTACATAATGAGGAGGGAAATTGGATTAACTCAGAAGAGGAGATCGAAGGAGTGGCGGTTAGTTATTTTAATGATTTGTTTCTTACCTTCTCGCCATCAGGTTTTGATAGTTTTTTTGGAACAAGTTCTGATTTTTGGTTACAGAAGCCCATAATTTTCGGCTACAAAAAAAGAGGTAAGAGTAGCACTATTTATGATGCATCCGGAAAAGACTCCATGTCCAGATAGAATGACAGCGTTTTTATCAACAATCCTGATCAATAATTAAGGATGACGTGGTTACTATTTTTAATGATTTTTTGAGAACTACACTTTTTAATGGTAAATTGAATTTGACAAATATTTGCCTTATTCCAAAAACAGCTAAACCAAATAGGATGACAAACCTTAGATCCATCAGCTTGTGCAATATAGGCTACAAAATCATCTCTAAGGTGTTATGCAAGCGGCTCAAAGTCTTACTACCAAATTTGATCTCAGAGACTCAATCTGCTTTTGTCTCTAGAAGGTTAATATCATATAACATTTTCATTGCGCATGAGACGTTTCATGGTTTGCGGACTAAAAATTCGTGCAAGGATAAGTTTTTTAGAAAATAAGTCAGATATGAGTAAGACTTATGATAGAGTTGAATGGATCTTTCTTCAATGTATTCTTTTGAAAATGGGATTTTCTTCAAAATGGATTGCATTGATGATGCAATGTATCTTCTCAGTCAGTTACAAGGTGTTACTAAATGGGCAGCCAAAAAGGCATATAGTTCCAGAGAAGGGTTAAAACAAGGGGATCAACTGTCGTATTTATTTATCTTATGTACAGAAACTCTTATTGCAAACACTCGAAAACAAGAAAGAGAAAAAACGGTTCACAGGTCTAAAAATAGTTCGGGCCAGTCCATCAATCTCCCATTTGTTATTTTAGGATGATATTTTATTTTTTATGCAAGGCTACGGTTCAGGAGTGTGGAGTCATCCTTAAGTTACTTAAAGATTATGAGATGGTCAGGGCAACAAATCAATTTTCTGAAGTCATTGATATAGTTTGGTCATAATGTCCGAGCAGAGGTCAGAGTGGATATTCACAGCTTACTTGGTATCTCAAATCTAGGAGGTATGGGAAACTATCTGGACATTCCTGAAAGTTACGGTGGCTCAAAAATACAGATTTTTGGTTTTTTAACTAAAAAGTAAATAATAAGGTGAATAATTGGCCAGTCCGCTTTCTTACAAGAAAGGGTAAATAGGTCTTAATTAAATCAGTGTCTTCAGTTATGCCAAACGCATGTGATGTCATATTTCAGATCTCCTAAAAGGGTTATTAAAGAGTTTACAAATATTACATCACATTTTTGGTGGGGGCAGCAACAATAAAAAAGACATTTACTGGTATTCATGGGACAAAATGTGTACACATAAGGAAGAAGGGGGGGGGGGGGGGGTTGTGGCGGTGGTGGTTTGAGTTTCAAGGATCTACAAAATTTTAATACGTCTTTATTAGTAGAGTAAATTTGGCGGTTAATAGATAAGCCAAGTGCTTATTTTCAAGGGTTTTTAAAGGACGATACTTTTGAAATTCTCATCACTCGATGAACACAGATCTTATTCATTTTCGTATGAGTGGAGAAACATCTGTTCAACTAGACATCTGGTTATAAAAAATCCTAATCAAAGGAGTGGAAAATGTGCAATCAATATCCATTTGGAATGATCCATGGATTCCTGCTCCTCGCCCGAGGTCAGCAGTACCAAAAAATCATAGTCAATTTTTAAATCATTCTCTATCGCCATCAGGCTTTGATGGTTTTTTTGGAAGAAGTTCTGACTTTTGGTTACAGAAGCCCATAATTTTTGGCTACAAAAAAAGAGGTAAGAGTGGCACTATTTATGATACATCCGGAAAAGACTTCATGTCCAGATGGAATGAAAGCGTTTTTATCAACAATCCTGATCAATAATTAAGGATGACGTGGTTACTATTTTTAATGATTTTTTGAGAACTAGAGATTTTGATGGTAAATTGAATTTGACAAATATTTGCCTTATTCCAAAAACAGCGAAACCAAATAGGATGACAGACCTTAGATCCATCAGCTTGTGCAATATAGGCTACAAAATCATCTCTAAGGTGTTATGCAAGCGGCTCAAAGTCTTACTACCAAATTTGATCTCAGAGACTCAATCTGCTTTTGTCTCTAGAAGGTTAATATCATATAACATTTTCATTGCACATGAGATGTTTCATGGGTTGCGGACTAACAATTCGTGCAAGGATAAGTTTTTTTAGAAATTAAGTCAGATATGAGTAAGACTTATGATAGAGTTGAATGGATCTTTCTTCAGTGTATTCTATTGAAAATGGGATTTTCTTCAGAATGGATTGCATTGATGATGCAATGTATCTCCTCAGTCAGTTACAAGGTGTTACTAAATGGGCAGCCAAAAAGGCATATAGTTCCAGAGAGGGGGTTAAAACAAGGGCATCAACTGTCCCCGTATTTATTTATCTTATGTACAGAAACTCTTATTGCAAACATTCGAAAGCAAGAAAGAGAAAAAACGGTTCACAGGTCTAAAAATAGCTCGGGCCAGTCCATCAATCTCCCATTTGTTATTTTAGGATGATAGTTTATTTTTTATGTAAGGCTACGGTGCAGGAGTGTGGAGTCATCCTTAAGTTACTTAAAGATTACGAGATGGTCAGGGCAACAAATCAATTTTCCGAAGTCATTGATATAGTTTGGTCATAAGGTCCGAGCAGAGGACAGAGTGGATATTCACAGCTTACTTGGTATCTCAAATCTAGGAGGTATGGGAAACTATCTAGGCATTCCTGAAAGATTCAGTGGCTCAAAAATACAGATTTTTGGTTTCTTAACTTAAAAAGTAAATAATAAGGTGAATAATTGGACAGTCCGCTTTCTTACAAGAAGGGGTAAAGAGGTCTTCATTAAATCAGTGTCTTCAGTTATGCCAAACGCATGTGATGTCATATTTCAGATCTCCTAAAAGGGTTACTAAAGAGATTACAAATATTACATCACATTTTTGGTGGGGGGCAGCAATAAAAAAAGACATTTACTGGTATTCATGGGACAAAATGTGTACACATAAGGAAGAGGAGGGGGGGGGGGGGGGGGGGGGGTGTGTGGTGGTGGTGGTTTGAGTTTCAAGGATCTACAAGATTTTAATACGTCTTTATTGGTAGAGTACTTTTGGTGGTTAATAGATAAGCCAAGTGCTTATTTTCAAGGGTTTTTAAATGACGGTACTTCTGAAATTCTCATCACTCGATGAACACAGATCTTATTCATTTTCGTATGAGTGGAGAAACATCTGTTCAAACTAGACATCTGGTTATAAAAAATCCTAATCAAAGGAGTGGAAAATGGGCAATCAATATCCGTTTGTAATGATCCATGGATTCCTGCTCCTCGCCGGAGGTCAGCAGTACCAAAAAATCATAGTCAATTTTTAAATCAGTCTCTATCAGTGGAGGATCTCATCAATCCGGTTAATCCTTCTTGGGATGTAGATTTTCTTAATGCATATGTTCATCCAGACGATGTCAAGATCATTAGAGGTTTGGTGGTTAGTATAACTCAACAGCCCGATATATATGGCTGAGCGTTTACAGAGTTTGGAAGGTATTCGGTTAAATCAGGTTTTAGAACCAAAAACTTATATCCTGACAGGGGTCCAAGGATAATACCGTACGGACCAAATATAAAACCTCTGCTGGCTTTTCATGGAAACATAAATGCTCCCCAAAACTGCGGTATTTGGTTTGGCAAGTATTATTTGGGATTTTACCAGTGTTCAAAATTATGAGGGCACACGGTATTGATTGTGATCTACGGTGTAGTATTTCTGGAGCTGAGGATGGATGAATCTGTGAATCATGTTCTTTTTGAATGTCCACCAGCTTTACAGACACGGGCTTTATCAAGGATTCCTCCTCCCCTGAAATTTTTCCATTTTCATAAATGTTCACCTATTTAGATTATCTCTTTTGGAAGCTACCAAAAATGTTGAGTCAGAATATTTTTCTTGAATTTTGTGGTATATATGGAAGAACATAAATGACAAGATCTATAAAAAATAAGAATGGGAATCCCCAGTAGATCCTCAGCATAGCGGAACTTGTACACTTTGGGCTGAGGCACAATTGTTAGTACATGAACACCATGAGAATTTTTAGCACGCCACTGATTGGAAATTTTTGGGATCAACCAGAGCTTATTATGTCGATGGAGCCTGGAAGGAACACGATGTTTTCACTGGGCATGGGTGGTATTGCTGACATTTAGATTCGGAGGACATAATGATGGGAACAATGAATCTCCGACGTAGCATATCACCATTACACACGGAATGTGAAGCGTTGATTTGGGCAATGGAGTATATATGAAAACCCTGCAGTTCTTAAATGTGATTTTTGCAATGGATTGTCCTCAACAGGTGAAGATGGTGTCGCCACCTGAAGAATGGCCAGCAAAATACATGAAGAAATTTTACCGAAGTAAGATTTTCTTCCCTAATTTTGAAATCAGACATATTTCAAGCACACAAAATACAATGACGGATAAACTTACATGTGGTGTAAAGAATTCTCTTTCAACTATACTATATATCTATACCTTCAGCTTGGCTTTCTAAACCGATAGAACCTTGCTAAAGTAGTTTTTGTTATTGAAAAAAACATCAACTTCTTTTCTACATCTCCTGGTCTGGTTTAAATATTACAGGTGTACTATTTTTATTTTTTTTATTAATAAAAGATAATGACAACACTTATAATATCTAAACCAAACTAAGGAAATGTCAAAAAGGATTCTTGTTTTAATTGTATTGATATCTTATATTAAAAATTCAATATGTGATTAGCTAATTTGGATAGTTTTAACCCATCCTTTATTTAATGGCTTTAAAGATATTGTTATAAGAATAATTCTTATCTTGAATTCATATATTTTTTAATAATTTATAAAAATGAAGATTGGATTCCATTTAGAAAAGACAACCCAAATGAAAATATTAGTATGCTTTATAAGAAAAGATGATACTTTTTTGGGAATATTAATTCATATACTTTGACTACTAAACCTATAAACATTTATTGTCGTACCTATTAAAATAGAAGAACAATTTTATCTATCATAAAAAATTATATTACGTCCACTTCATTAAGTATATCTATTTGGTTATTTAAACTAATCTATCGAATATATAACATTTCTATAAAATCTTAATAATTATAAAGATATTGATTATAGATCAACTTTAACTGTAAATTTAAAATTTAGTTTTAATTATAACAAAATCTTTTGCGAAAAACTATTATGAAATCTTACTAAAATTTTAAATATTTTTTAGAATAATGCATTGGTTATTTTGTAATTAGTAATATAATATTATTAGAAAATAGTGTTAAATAAAATTTTTATTATAAAAAAACAAAATAAAATTTTATGCTACTTTCACACATTTAATAATTATAGTCTATATTATACTAAAATAGAAATAACATATGAATTAAATATGAAAATAATATTAACTTCGCAAAATATTTTTTTCAATTAATTTCATTTAAATAAATAAATAAAATATTGTTAAATGAATATAATTCGTAAATTATGTAATATAAAAATAAAAAATTGTTCACATATGTTAAACTTTTATATCAAATTATCTATTTATTTATTTTAGAATTCAAAACAATATACTATCTAAAATGATTATATATAAATATAATAGTGTATAAAACCTTTACGTTTTATTTTCAAAATAAATTATTTGAAAACTTTGAAATTTGAATATTTCCTTAAAGATACTAATGAGAAATCAATTTCAACTATAAATTTAATATTTATTTTTAGTTATAAAATATATATATATATATATATATATATATATATATATATATATATATATATATATATATATATATATATATATATATATATAACATCATACCAAAAATTTCAGATTTTTAATATAAAATAAGAATTAGTTTAATAATAAGAAAAATTCCTATAATTTTCTAATCTCAAAAATAACTATGTGATTTTCTAAATTTCTCTTAACTAAATATAAAATTTTGAAAATAAATATTTCAAATTTAAATGATAATGTTCCAAACATTGAAAAATATAAATTCGTAAATACTAAAGTAAAATTTTTTTTAAAAACAACACGGGAAAATATACTGTAAACCTCAAAATGGTATAATATTTGAAGAATTAAGTTAATACCATAATAGGCATTATCATTAAATTTTATTTTGTCAACAATATCTCTAATTTCTAATTTTTATTTTACTAATTATGATTATTCTTATATTTGTTGCAGATTGTATATCAATGATGGAAGGCAGTTTTGTTATTTTTGTTTAAGCTGATTACTCTATCCACCTAATTCACAAAATGGCCCTTAGATTTCTCCTTACATATTAAGTCTAGAATCAAAATACCATTTTTGTATAGCTAATGTAAACGCTAAAAGACGATAAGAATGAATATGTACTACGGACATTAATATTCTATTTGTTTTTCGAGAACCTTTATTTTCTTCTTTAAAGTTCCAAATATTCTCTCACAAAAAAAAGGTTCCAAATATTCTCTCTGTTTTTGTCACTTTCTTTATTTATTCTCCAACAATTCGTTTATTCTTCAAAAATTCAAAACTCCATGTACAAACCGCGTAAAGTGCAAAAATGTAATTCCAAGTATAAACTCTTATAAATACATTTGCCAGTCTTTTCCCTAAGCTTTACCCGCGAAGATCAATACACAACTCTAACTCTCTCTTTTTCTTTTGTAACTACACAAATCTAACTCAAGAAAATTAAAAAAAAAAATCGAAGTATTCTCTCAGATGAATGACGATTCTCTAGGAATGTTTCTATATTAAACTCCCATCTTTCATTTTGATCTTGTTTTTAAGTTCTTAATTTCCTGTTTCTTGATCTGTTTTTGTTTTCTTTTCAAAACGATGGGACTTTGCCTCTGTTTGTTAGCAACTCCAGCGACATTGTTGTGGACAACGAGTTTCTTCCGCCACAAATTCTTGATTTTCTAACGCATTGTTTCGTCACATAATCCCACTTAGATTCACATTTTAGGTTTTTCATTTCTTCTTGTATTTTACTTTAAAGTTTAAACATCTCAATGGATCCAAAACACGATCAAGAATCAAGATCGGCTCCAACAGGTGCAATCAATAATCAACCGGCTGAGAAAAAGCGTCGTCTAACGTTTGAACAAGTAAGTATATAATAAGACAAGAGTCAGAGAACGAAACGGTCTTTGCTGCTTTAGGTTTTGATTTCCTTTATGTTAGGTGAATATGTTGGAGAAGAGTTTTGAAGAAGACAACAAACTGGAACCAGAGAGAAAGACTGAGCTAGCTAAAGTGCTTGGATTGCCTAAACGACAAGTTGCTGTTTGGTTTCAGAATCGAAAAGCTCGGAGCAAGGTCAAGCAGATCGAAAGAGATTATGATGTTCTCAAGGCTTGTTATGATTCCCTACTGGCTAAACATGAATCAGTCATCTCAGAGAATGAGAAACTCAGATCTAAAGTAAGATCTAAACTTTCTATGGCTTTCCATTGAGCTCAGTTTCTAACATTAGAGACTTTTTACAGGTCTTAACTTTGACTAAGATGCTTCCTCCTGCAACAAACCAAACCCAAAGAAACTTTCAAGTCAAGCTTAACTCTAAAGGCGATGATGAAACTATAAGCTCTTCCGCTGCTTTAGTTCCATTGGCAAATGACCATTACTTTACCAACGTTGATGAAACATTCGGCTGGTGGGTTTGGCCATCGAATCTTATGTAAAAATCTGATGATCCAGGACCGATTTAGAGAGAGAGAGAGAGAGAGAGAGAGAGAGAGAGAGAGAGAGAGAGAGAGAGAGAGAGAGAGAGAGAGAGAGAGAGAGAGAGAGAGAGAGAGAAGAGAGAGAGAGAGAGAGAGAGAGAGAGAGAGAGAGAGAGAGAGAGAGAGAGAGAGAGAGAGAATTCCAAGCTTCTGTTCTAAACATGGGCAAAGGTTGAATAGACTAAAAGACATAGTGTTGACATATGAGAAATAAGAATGTTTCCAAAGCTATTACAATCACTATTTTATCTTATTATATAAAGCTTAGTTCTTCAAAATTACTAATTAATATGATCGCGACACGTGTCATTAAAATTTTTAAGATTGCGATATGTGTTAATCTATATTATAATTAAAAATATATATTAAGATAATAACAAAAACAAATTTTGGTAAAAAAGTAATTGTAAGTATATCTAATAGTAATTTTCCATTTTAAAATCCTAAACAAAACATAGTTGCAAATAATTATTTGATAGTAATTTTCCTTTTAATATTTTTAAAAAGGTTAAAATTTATAATGATATCTATACTATTATTTATGAAGTGATTTTGCTTATTTGTCATGTTCTCCATGATTTTAGATGATTTTGCTTATTTGTCATATTCTTATTAAGTTTAAGCTAAATTATCATTGATGTATTATTTGTTTTGAGCTGTGTCACTAAATAATTAATTTAAATAATAGCCTTGATGAATATTCTATATAAATAAAAACGAATTTTATTTTATTAATATTAAATTTATATGTTATATTAGCTTTTCTTATTTGTCATATTTTTATTAGGTTTTAGACTTTTAGATAGGTTATTAATTTATTATTAGTTTCTAACTATTCACTAATTTATTTTAATGATATAAAGTTTATATGATATATGCTATATTAAATAATTGATTACAAAATAATATTTTAGAACTATAAAAAAAGAATTCTTCTATATATACTCTTTTTTGTGCCTATCTGAAAACAATATTTTTATTATAAAAGTTAAAAGAAAAATTAAGATACAAAACAATTTATTATTAAATATTAGTCAACATAAAAATATAAATATATTTTCTAAACTATCTCTAAGATATGAGTGTTTTAAAAAAACTTAACACAATAGTAAGTATATATTTTGATTAAAAGTATTTGACATATATAAATATTTTGATGTTTGATTTAACTATTTAAAAACATAAATAATAATTTATTATGCTGATTTTATATTAATAAGACATAAACTAATAAGTATTTATAAGAAATTTATGCCCGCATGTGCGGGCAAAACACCTAGTAAAATATATATACTAAGATAACAAAAAATGAATTTTGAAATAAATTAATTTTAAAATTGATTTAATAGTAAAAAGGAAATTTTTAAAAATACTTAATAATATTCTAAAATTACTTAATAGGAAACATGATTGTGACATATGACAGTTATATATTTAAAATTGTGATATGTGTTAAACTACTCCATAATTTAAAATAAATATATAAGATAATAAAAATGATTTTTGGTGAAATTAATTATATAGTAAATAGATTGCGACACATGGCAAATCAAATTAATTAAAAAGATTTTTTTTGAAAATAGTAATTATCCTATTTTTCTTTTCTTTTTAATCTTAGAAACCTTATATGTTATTATCGATGTAAGGTTTATAACTTTTTAACAGAAAATTACCTATTGATAATAATCCTAGAAAATTTGTTGCAGATATTAGATTTGCAAAATCGGTTTGTGATTAGAAAAATGAATTTCAAAAAAATATGAGTGCTCATATCTTGTATTTTTTATAATTCGAAGATATTGGAAAGAAACTAATGGTATTTGAGATTAGAAAATTATAATTTTTAAAAAGATGCATAATTTGAAGAATTGTTTTAGTAATAAAAACTATAAACTACAAAATATAATTAAATAATATTGTAAAATTTATATAATATTATTATATTTTATTTCTATTATTATATTTTTTTTTGATAACATCCAAAACTAACTATGATCTATGCGCAGTTGATCCGGAGAACCAAACATTTAGATCAATTAAAATTTTGAAGATCAATTAGACGCCATAAATAACTATACTACTAGATTCTGACCCGCACGCCCGTGCGGGTATATTTTAAAACTGTTGTTAAAGAAATCTGATTCACCATTAGGGTTAGGCAAAAAATATTAATACTAAGAAGGGAAGTGAATCTGATCCGAAAAAAGTAGAATCAAATCCAATCTGAACCAAAATTAGTTAAATATCCTAACGGATTCGATTTTGTATCTAGAGAATGAGAACCAAACCCGACCTGAACCGAAGTATTTTGGGTATCTGAATCATATATTATATATTTAAACAGATTAACTATTTTCAATATTTTAAATATATAAGATGGTTTTAACTTCTCCAAAATACTTAAAAATAGTCAAATATAGAAGTATAAAATAGCTAAATAATATTCAAAACACCGAAATAATTTAAATATATATTGATTTCTGTATAATAACCAAGTCCAACTAATCTTATTGTTAAGATAAGGTATTTTGGAATATATTATTCAAATATATGTAATATGTTACTTTATTAGATTTTGAGAACTTTAAAATATATATGAATTTAAAATGGATTATCTGAATCCGAGTCAAATCCGAAAACATCCGAACCGAACCCAAAAGTAAATTTATAAATATCCAAATGAGACTGAAATCTTCAACTCCGAAGATACGAAATCCGAACAGGTCCGAACACTCACCCCACCATCAAATAGAAAATGAAATGACAACTATAATTCAGACTGGATCGTTAAAATAATATTGATAACCAAAATAATAATTATCGCTTTCAAAGTTTGATGTTAAATAATCATAATATTAGATATGAGCCCGTTGCGTTGCAACGGGTTTTGTTTGATGTTTCAATTTTATGAAAACCATAAAAATGAAAAATATTTTTAGTGAAATTGTATGATTTTCCATATATAATGTGAAAAAATATCTTTTGCCATTTTTAATAGGTTCCATTTTCAAATTTTTTTTTCAATATCACTAATATTTTTACAATTTTAAAGTAATGACAGATTTTTATTGATTCATTCACAGTCTAATTTTGTTTAGACTTTTGAAAAAATTACTAAATCTCTAAATCAAAAGGTCCATAATCCACAAAAAATAATTAAAGCTTGGTTCTTCAAAGTTATTAATTTTCCTTTTTTAAATCTCTTTAAATCAACAAAAGAGAGTTGTACCATATTTTTCTACACATGTCACAATGTTTTTTTAAATAACAAATAAAATTCACTTCCTTTTTACAATTAATTTTTCTTTAGATTTTTTAAAAATTTGAAAATTACTATAAAGTATTTTTTAACAATATATAATGTAAAAGATTATGTAATAGTAATTTTCTTTCTCCTATACCAAAATCAATTTGTACAATATCTAACACTAATTTTTATTTTCTAAAATCATAAAGAAAAGATAATTGTAAAAAAGATATTTGATTGTAATTATCCTTTTTAAAAATCTTAATAAAAAATTGCAAAAATAATTTTTATTCAAATCCTAATTAAAAGGTCATAAACCAGAAAAAAACTACAATCTTATTATTGACATATTAACACAATTTGTAAAACAAAAGTTATAGTAATTTTTCGTTTTTAAAAATGCTATATCAAAACCGATTTGTATAATAATTTAACATTAATTTTCATTTTATAAAATCATAAAAAGGATAATTTAAAAAAATATATTATGATAAAGCTATTATTTACAATACTTTTTCTAAAAAAAGGAAAATTACTATTAAATAATTATTTATATGAAAATTTTTATTTAACACATGTTATAATCTTAAATATAAAATTGACTTGTGTCACAATCATGTTAATTACTAACTTTGAAAAACCAAAAAAAATATTTGATTGTAATTATCCTTTTTAAAAATCTTAAAACAAAAAATTGTAAAAGAATGTTTAATATTCAATTTTCCTTTATTCAAATCCTAATTAAAAGATCATAAACCAAAAAAAACTACAATCTTATTATTGACATATTAACACGATTTGTAAAACAAAGTTATAGTAATTTTCGTTTTTAAAAATTCTATATCAAAACTGATTTGTACAATAATATTAACATTAATTTACTTTTCTAAAATCATAAAAAGATAATTGTAATAAAAATATATCTTATGATAAAGATAGTTACTATTATTTACAATACTTTTTCTCAAAAAAGGAAAATTACTATTAAATAATTATTTATATAAAAAATTTTATTTAACATATGTCACAATCTTAAATATAAAATTGCCATGTGTCACAATCATGTTAATTAGTAATTTTGAAGAAGCAAGCTTCACATAGCTTTTATAATTTTCTTTGTTTTGGATATAAAAAAGGAAAATACCATTAAATAATTGTTTGTATGAATTTTTTTTTGCTTACAATATTTGTTTAAAACTTAAAAAAGGAAAATTACTATTAAATAGTTTTTTATAAAAATTAGTATTTAACACATGTCATAATCTTAAATCTATAATTGACATGTGTCACGATCATGTTAATTAGTAACTTTGAAGAACCAAGCTTTATATAATAAGACATGATTGTGACACATGACAGTTATATATCTAAAATTGTGATATGTGTTCAACTACTTCATAATTTAAAATAAATATATAAGATAATAAGAACAATTTTTGGTGAAATTAATTATATAGTAAATAGATTGCGACACATGGCAAATCAAATAAATTAAAAAGATTTTTTAAAAATAGTAATTATCCTATTTTTCTTTTTTTTTAATCTTAGAAACCTTATATGTTATTATCAATGTAAGGTTTATAACTTTTTAACAGAAAATTACCTATTGATAATAATCCTAGAAAATTTGTTGCAGATATTAGATTTGCAAAATCGGTTTGTGATTAGAAAAATGAATTTCAAAAAAATATGAGTGCTCATATCTTGTATTTTTTATAATTCGAAGATATTGGAAAGAAACTAATGGTATTTGAGATTAGAAAATTATAATTTTTAAAAAGATGCATAAATTTTGAAGAATTGTTTTAGTAATAAAAACTATAAACTACAAAATATAATTAAATAATATTGTAAAATTTATATAATATTATTATATTTTATTTCTATTATTATATTTTTTTTTGATAACATCCAAAACTAACTATGATCTATGCGCAGTTGATCCGGAGAACCAAACATTTAGATCAATTAAAATTTTGAAGATCAATTAGACGCCATAAATAACTATACTACTAGATTCTGACCCACACGCCCGTGCGGGTATATTTTAAAACTGTTGTTAAAGAAATCTGATTCACCATTAGGGTTAGGCAAAAAATATTAATACTAAGAAGGGAAGTGAATCTGATCCGGAAAAAGTAGAATCAAATCCAATCTGAACCAAAATTAGTTAAATATCCTAACGGATTCGATTTTGTATCTAGAGAATCAGAACCAAACCCGACCTGAACCGAAGTATTTTGGGTATCTGAATCATATATTATATATTTAAACAGATTAACTATTTTCAATATTTTAAATATATAAGATGGTTTTAACTTCTCCAAAATACTTAAAAATAGTCAAATATAGAAGTATAAAATAGCTAAATAATATTCAAAACCCCGAAATAATTTAAATATATATTGATTTTTGTATAATAACCAAGTCCAACTAATCTTATTGTTAAGATAAGGTATTTTGGAATATATTATTCAAATATATGTAATATGTTACTTTATTAGATTTTGAGAACTTTAAAATATATATGAATTTAAAATGGATTATCTGAATCCGAGTCAAATCCGAAAACATCCGAACAGAACCCAAAAGTAAATTTATAAATATCCAAATGAGACTGAAATCTTCAACTCCGAAGATACGAAATCCGAACAGGTCCGAACACTCACCCCACCATCAAATAGAAAATGAAATGACAACTATAATTCAGACTGGATCGTTAAAATAATATTGATAACCAAAATAATAATTATCGCTTTCAAAGTTTGATGTTAAATAGTCATAATAACCAGAATATTTGTTTAAATAATCATATGATTGATTTATATATTTTAGAAATGCACATATTGTAATAAAGTTGTACTGACTGGCATGTAAATATGTCCAAGATTTTCAGTGGCGTAGTTTTTTATCTACTTTCAAAGTTTTGTGTAGATAAGAGATATATGGGACCAGCAATCTTCTGAGTATACAATCATTATATAAGTAATATATAAGATATGATCTAATATTGTCCATTTAATTATTGTTAATCACTATATAGGAACCGGGCTTTATAGATATTGAAGGCCACGAGATTTTCTTTTCTAATTATGATTTAATGATACAAATTAGGTTCATTTAGGGCAGTGGCAGTCAATTGTAATTATTAGAGAAAAATTATGGCTAAATACTAAGTGTACTTCAGTTTTAATAGTTTAGATTGTGTTTTGTAACATTTAGAATCTGGTTTATCAATTAGACGCCACAATTGCTTAGCCAACAGAGCCGTATTAAAATTTTGAAGATCTTTGAAACTCAAGCCGTCATATTCTTTATTTTGGCACACCTTATCCCAGGAAAGCCAATAAATTCCTTTTTTATTTCCGCTTCCACCCCACCAAAAATGGACTATGGCCCCTGTAATTTTCTTTGTAACCGCTTTAGGTAATCTATAACATGACATCACATGGTTAGGCATTACTGTTGCTGCCGATTTAATCAGTACCTCCTTGCCCCTTTAGTAAGAAACCGTACTGTCCAACTATTTACCTTTTGATTAATCTTCTCCGTCACATACCCAAATACCTGAATTTTAGACCCTACTAGGCTCTCCGGTATGCCCAAATAATTTGCCATACCGCCTATGGCATTAATTCCCAATTGAGCTTTAATCTCTTCTCTGGTTATATCTGGTACCTTATGCCCAAATTGTAGGGAAGATTTGTCAAAATTTATAAGCTGGCCAGATACAGCCTCATAATCTTTTAACAATTGAAGAATTACACTGCATTCCGCTGAATTAGCCTTGCAGAAAAAAAGACTGTCATCCGCAAAGAGAAGATGAGACATCGGTGGACTTCTTCGAGATACTTTTAATCCCGTCAGCCTCTTATTGCGTTCCTCTTTTTTAATATTCGCAATAAGGGCTTGTGTACACACACTACAAAAAAACGCGGTCTTAGCGACGAGGGTTAGCGACGAAATAATTTCCTCGTAAAATTACGTCGCCTTTACGAGGAAGTTACGTGAAAAGACATTAAATACGTAATTTCGTCGTTAAATAACGACGAAGCCTTTTCGTCGTAAACCAAACGTAAACTAACGTCGTTTTTACGAGGAAACTGCATTTCGTCATAAGGAACACGTAAAACTTAACGTGTAATTAACGAAGAATTTGTTTACGAGGTTTTTGCGAGTTCTACCTAATTTTAGGTGACACATTTTTTTATCTTGTCTAACTACCCATATTTCGTCGTTAATTCGTAGTAAAATCTCACCTACCAATTTTGAATTTTCCTATAAATATGTCATTTGTGTTTCATTTGAAACACACCACATGCAAAAGAAAAAAATCTAAAAACGTGAAAGGAAAAAAAAATTCTGGTGATGGAAATTATTTTGAGTTGCGGAGGTGGATGTACACGCATAGAGATGCTAAAAGAGAGTGACGAAAGAGTATTTGGAAGGACTAGAGACATTTATGCATCAAGCAGATTCTACACCGCTCGCCCAGGAAAGCGGTAAGATGTTTTGTCCTTGTCGGAAATGCAACAATTCAAAACTGGCAACTCGTGAAAATATTTGGAAGCATTTAATAAATAGAGGTTTCATGCCAAATTACTATATCTGATTTCAACATTGAGAAGGTTATAATTATGAGAATGAAGCTAGTAGTAGTAATAGCAATTTTCAGAATGAAGCGGTTGATCATTTGCATAATCAACATAAATACCATCAGGAGGAGCAGATGGTAGATAATTATGATAGGGTTCATGATATGGTAGCTGATGCATTTGTTGCTCATGATGATGATGAAGTTGAAGAACCTAACATAGATGCAAAAAAGTTTTATGAAATGTTAGATGCTGCGAATCAGCCACTTTACAGTGGTTGTAGAGAAGGTCTCTCTAAATTGTCGTTGGCTGCTAGAATGATGAGTATTAAAACTGATCATAATCTACCTGAAAGTTGCATGAATGCATGGACAGACTTGTTTAAAGAGTATTTGCCGGAAGACAATGTCTCTGCTGATTCTTATTATGAGATTCAGAAACTAGTTTATAGTCTTGGGTTGCCTTCTGAGATGATAGACGTTTGCATCGACAACGATTCAGACAACTAGTTTAGAAGAGTGTCGATTCTGCAAGAAGCCACGATTCAAACCGCAAGGACGAGGACGTAATAGGGTACCGTACCAAAGGATGTGGTACCTACCAATTACCGACAGATTGAAAAGATTGTACCAATATGAGGAGACTGCTGGAAAAATGAGATGGCATGCCCAGCATACTCAGACGGATGGTGAGATGACTCATCCATCAGATGCAAGAGCTTGGAAACATTTTAACAAAATATATCCACAATTCGCTAGCAATAGCCGAAATGTGTATATGGGATTATGCACTGACGGATTTAGTCCCTTCGGTATGTCAGGGAGACAATATTCATTGTGGTCAGTCTTTATGACACCATACAACCGGCCCCTAGATATGTGCATACAACGGGAGTTTCTGTTCTTGACCATATTAATACCTGGTCCGAACCATCCAAAAAGGTCTCTGGATGTCTTTCTACAGCCACTGATAAAAGAGTTAAAAGATTTGTGGTCAACAGGGGTGAGGACGTACGACTGCTCAACGAAGACGAATTTTACGATGCGAGCGATGCTTTTGTGGACCATAAGTGACTTTCCTGCTTATAGGATGTTGTCTGGGTGGACTACACATGGGAGATTATCTTGTCCATATTGTTATGGAACGACAGATGCATTTCAGCTGAAGAACGGTAGGAAGACAAGTTGGTTCGATTGTCACCGTCGATTTCTTCCCATTAATCATCCTATCGAAGAAACAAGAAATTGTTTAGGCAGAAAAGGGTTGTGAGAGACACTCCTCCTCCGTATTTAACTGGAGAACAAATTGAACAGCAAATCGATTACTACGGAGCTCAAGAAACAGTTCGTTGTGGTGGTAATTGGCATGTTCCCGGTAATATGCCTGATTATTATGGAGTTCAGCAGAACTGGCACAAGAAGAGTATATTTTGGGAGTTGCCGTATTGGAAGGATTTTCTTTTGCACCACAACCTGGATGTAATGCATATTGAGAAGAATTTTTTTGAGAACATCATGAATACAATATTGAATGTTCCAGGGAAGAAAATAGACAATCAAAAATCAAGGTTGGACTTGCTTGATATTTGCTTAAGACCCGAGTTACATATAAAAAGCAATGGACAAGTTCCTGTACCGGTATTCAGATTATCTTCAGAACAAAAGTCGGTCTTGTTCAACTGGATTGCATCAGCAGTGAAGTTTCCTGATGGGTATGTTTCAAACCTCTCTAGATGTGTTGAAAATGGCCAAAAGTTCTCCGGGATGAAGAGTCATGATTGTCATGTCTTTATGCAAAGACTACTTCCCTTTGTATTTGCGGAGCTACTTCCAACAAAAGTACATGAAGCACTTGCATGTAATATATTATTACTCACACTAGTTAATTTTTTAATTTATTTTTCAAAAATATGCACTAATAATTTGTTTAATTGTTTTTAGAATATACAAAACCATTGGAGCATTTTTCAGGGATTTGAGCATTCGCACTCTTAAAGAGGATGTCGTAGAACAACTTCACGAGAACATTCCGATCTTATTGTGCAACTTGGAGATGATATTTCCTCCCTCATTTTTTGACGTCATGGAGCATTTAGCTGTCCACCTCATGTATGAGGCGCATTGCTTCGAGGACCAGTACATTATGGATGAATGTATCAGTATGAGCGGGCCATGAAATATTTGAAGGGAAAGGCAAAAAACCTTGCAAAGGTTGAATGTTCTATAATTGCTGGAAGTTTGACGGAAGAAACATCTCACTTCACATCGTACTACTTTGCACCTAATATACGGACCCGACAAAGAGCTCCAAGAAGATATGATGATGGTGGTGTTGCCCCAACATATGCAGTTGCTGGTGTTCCGGATATCTTTAGCCAGATTGGGCGAATGGGTGGGAAAACGAAAGAGGTTTGGTGATCGAGTGATGAAGACGCCCATAGTGCACACACTTACATTCTACTTAATTGTGAGGATCCATTTATGCGCTATTTTGAAAGGTAACATATATGAAAACTTCTAAACTAATTCTAATTAAAATATATTTTTCAAATGATGATATAATTAATCAAATATGTGCATTTTACAGCATATTTGTTACTCAAGTCCAAGAAGCAATCCCAGGTATATCCACAAGTGAGGTAGATAAAAGGAAAGATCGACACTTTATTAAATGGTTGAAGAGTCAGGTATTTACTCCAATCCGATATTTTTTCGCATATACATGGTATGTATTCACTGTTAGTATCATTTATAATTTCAATGTTCTCTTTAATTTAATTTTGCAGGTTGAATATGAGGATCCAGATTACCCCACATGGTTTCACGAATAGTATCATTTATAATTTCAATGTTCTCTTATAAGTGAATTGGGTGTTTGGGGTTTAGGGTATGGGGTTTGGTGTTTGAGATTGAGTTATAAGTTAAAGGATGTTTGAGGTTTGGTGTTTGTGGTTTACACTTTTAGGGATTTAAACGTTATCGACGTTAATTCCTCGTAAAAGAAAAACACGGGCCTTGCAAAATCCACGTAAGCTGATTTCGTCGTAAAGACCACGTTAAAAATAAACATGCGCCTTGCTGATTCCACGTAAGTTTGCGAGGTCTTTACGACGAAATCAGCTTACGTGGAAATAACAAGCATTTTAGCTGTTTCATCGTAAAGTCCTCGTTAATTTACGTTAATTTAACGAGTATCATGTGTAAATCCCTAAAACTCTAAACCCTAAACCCCAAACCTCAATCTATATATGCTTTCACTTAGCAGACACAATAAACCTGTATAATTAACATTGTATGATTAAATAAATTAAGAATTTAAAACATCAAACCCAAAATTAACCAAAACTTCCTTAACTTATAAGTCAATCATATATAAGGTTTACATTGCTAAACTCAATTCACTTAAGAAGACTTAATAAACATGCATATTTAAAATTTCCTGATTAAATTAACTAAGCACATATAGATGTTACTAGTTAAGATTTTGGGGTTTGGGATTTAGGGTAAAGGGTTAGGGGTTTAGGGATTTACAAAACTACCTCGTTAAAAACTCTTAATGAACATGACATTTACGACGATATATTATATATACCTTGCTAATTCCACGTAAGCTTGCGAGGTCTTTACGGCGAAACTGGCTTACGTGGAATTAGCAAGGATGTTTTCTATTTCGTCGTAAAGACCACGCTAATATACGAGGAATTAACGTCTATTACATGAAACCCTTCAACCCTATACCCTAAACCCCAAACCTCAATCTATATATATACGGTTTCGATTCACTTAAAAAATAAATTAAACCTATATAATTAAAATTTCTTGATTAAACAAAACTACATATATAATTTACTAGTTAAGATTTTAGGAATTTGGGGTTTAGGGTTTAGGGAATTATAGGATATAAACGTTAAATTCTCGTAAAATAACGTGGTCTTTACGACGAAATGTAAAAAACAAATGCTAAATCCACGGTTTCGTCGTAACATCCACGTGAACCAAAAACACGGGCCTTGCAAATTCGTCGTAAATGTAAAAACACGGGCCTTGCAAATTCGTCGTAAATTATGACACGGGCCTTGCTGTTTTGTCGTAAGTTTACGAAGAATTTACGTCTCCATGTAATCTTATATATACACGCGAGAACCAGCCACTTCATTTCGTCCCAATTTCCTCTCCTACACCTCTCAAGGTTCTCTCTAATCTCTCTCTAGAATTAGGTGGTTTAGTTTAGTGAAGTTAGATAGGTTTATAGTTGATTAGGTGATTAGTGTAGAGAATTTAGATAGATTGATAGAATTTTTTGATTAGTTTGATTTCTTCTGCTTGTTTTTTCTAACTATCTGAAATTTTTTTCAGATGGTTAGAATGAACAAGCAGAAGAAAACCCCCCCCCCACTACAGTCAGATGTTCTGTGGTGATCGTTCTGCTGGATCATCATCTTCAGCTCCAGGTTCCTCCATCCCGGAGATTGTCCCGAAGTCTCAGTCTCAGCCACCACCGGTTCCTCCATCTGGTGCACCACCCCCACCTGCTGCACCTCAGGCGGTTCCAGACCCGGTTGCACCCGGATACATTCATCCAGAGTTGCGGGTGCCGCCGACCGCTCCTTTTGCTCGGTACACGGTTGAGTATCTTCTCGCTCAACCAGGCCGAGACGGTTTACCGGTTTTAGACCCCGACCGACCAGAGGGGACTCTATGGTACATAATTTTTTTTATTTAAATATTTTTAAAATTATTAATAACTTTTTTTAATACTTTAACTTTGCTTTTTTCAGGTTTGGGGTCGACAATTCTGTCGCTACGAGCGTATCCGATATCATCAAAGGATACTTCTCCGAGGCTCACCCAAACTGGACGAAGACGCCACACCACGTCAGAAACACGTGGTTCAAGATCTTTTCTGTAAGTTTTTTAAATTAATTATTTTATGTTTAATTTTTATTATTAACTTTTATTTCATTAATACTTTTTAACTAATTATTAATCTTTTTTTGTGTTATACATGCAGCAAAGATACCATTGTTCCATCGGGGTTCACGAGGACATGAAAGCGGAGTTCATCGCAAAGGCGAAGAAGCGGTTGTTGGACACCGTAGGCAACTGGAAGGAGGAATGGATCTACAAGGGTTACAAGGACGGGCAACCCGCTGAGCTGACCAAGGATATCTACGATGGCCTCATCCGTTACTGGGAGCTGCCATCATCCATTGCGGTCTCCAACGCCTGCTCCGCCTCTCGTAACACCAAAGACGAGCACGGCAACGGCCCGATGCTTCACTGTACGGGTCAAAAACCACATGCCCGTGTCCGCTTGGAAATGGTAATTAATTTCTAATTTTTTCATATTAAATATTTTAATAATTAATATGTTTATGTATATTGATTCTAACTATTTAAATTTTAAATATTTTCAGGCTAAAGAGACGGGACAACTCCCGTCTCTTAAAGAGCTTTACGAGAGGACCCACAAGACCAAGGCGAGGGTATTTGTGGATCCGAGGTCCGAGCAAATCTACAACGATGCGTTGCTTGGATTGAAGACCGCTAAACCCAGCTGACCCAGCAATCTCCCGATGGAATACCGGTCGTATTATCCACTTAAGAAGTGGATCAGATTTACGAGGAGGTAAACATTTTTATTTTAACTTTTAATCTACCTTATTAATTATTAACATTAAACTTTTTTTTGTAGGTCGTCCCTAAGAAAAAGGGACGTACGTTGGGAATCGGTTCCGTCAACGATGTCCCAAGAGCGACATCGTCTTATGGTCAGAGACGAGCCGACGAAGTCACTGAGCTGCGTTCGGAGTTAGACTCGACGCAGACTCAGTTGGCCGCGACGCAGTCGGAGTTGGTGTCCACGCGCCAATCGTTCTAAGCTCGTATGGGTGGAGTGGAGGGGTTTCTGGAAGTTATATCTTCTGGAAATTCCCAATGGGAGGAGATGTTGGCGGATATGCGACGACGGAACCCGGTTCCCGAGCCTTCTCGTACTCAGCAGCAAGAGGAGGAACTACAGAGGAGGAGTGAAGACCTCTACCGGGAGACGATCCACCGCCCCCGCCCGACTTAGTTTTTTTTTGTTGTGTAATATAAAAATTCCAAACTTTTATTTATATAATATTTTCGGTTATTATTTATTCCAAATTTTTAATATTTTCGCATTAATAATTATTTATATCTCTAATATTTTTGAAATAATTATTTTAGTCTCTAATATTTAAAATTTAAATTTAAAAATAAAATCAGTTATACAAATCGAAGCAAATTCCTCGTTAACTCACGAGGATTTAACGAGTAAGCTTGACGTGTCTTTAACGACGAAATATTTACGACGAATATACGTGTTGCCTTTTACGTTTTCTTTACGACGATATTTTACGTCTTCTTTACGTGTAAAGTTTACGTGTATTTTACGAGTATACTTTACGTCGATCTTACGAGGATTCCTTATGTGTGTTTTACGAGGAAATCTTACATGTCATTTATGCGGAAAGTTAGCGTCTACTTTACGTGGAAACCTACATCTCCTTTACGACGAATATTTAACCTTTGTTTTACGACGAAATGGGTCCCTCGTACTTTTACGACGAAATGGCGATTAAATATCCGTTACGACCAAACTTTAACGAAGATATGCGTTTTCTCGCTAAATCGTCGTAAAGACGTCTTTACGACGATTTAGCGAGGATATTGGTTGTCGTAAAATCGTGTTTTCTTGTAGTGACAGAATAAAAAGATATGGGGATAAATGATCTTCTTGGCGAAGGCCCCTTTCCGGAACATTACTTCCTTTAGGCTGTCCGTTTAGGAGAACCTTATTATATTATTTATTGTTTTATTAATAGTGATCTATAGTTATTATCTTATTAAATGTAAATGTCGGTGTTACAATAAATTTTAAGTCATGTTATCACTGTTGGTATATCATATGATCATTTTTTTCAAAATTAATACGGCGACGACGGTGTCAAAAAAAATTAATATAGCGATGACAAATCAATTTTCAAATGTATTTTTTTTAAGGAAATTTCAATATGATCATTGGTAATCTAATATCTGCAACAAATCTTATATAAGATATTAATTTTCAAAAATTGAATATAAACACCTACACTAATTTCGTAATTAATAATGAAATTTTATTATACATTATATATATATCTATTCAGATATATTTTATAAAATTAAAATAATAAAATTATATCCTATTTTATCCATTTTATAAGAATATCTATCATTTTAAAATAAAACCATTATATTGAACTAAATATGATAAAATTATTTTAAATTGATAAGTTAATATTTTTTATTTTAATAAATATAAAAATATGTTAAAAATATAGTACGTTGGTAAACGGTTTAACATTAGTGAAATATATAATACATGTATGAAAAAATTAACTCATCTTAAAATTTTATATATACATAAATTTATTATATAAAATGAATAAACAAAGAAAATGTTAAAAATCTAACATTTTGAATTATGGATCCGTATAAATTAAATACAAAATAATTTTCAAATTTTTTATTTCATGCATAAAAAATTGGTTTAATAATCAAAAGAAAATTCAATAGGAAAAATTAAACACATAATAAGAAGCAACATATATATGTGATGATTTGAAATAATTAATTAATTTACAGTATAAAAACTATAAAATTATTATTTTTGAAATAATTATATCAACATTTAAGATTTTGAGTAACCCTACAAATATATACTAATTATATAAATAATATATATATATATATATGAGAAATTGCCAAAAATACCATTTTCCTAGTACCACTTTTCATATTTACACTAACCACTTTTACCACCACTTTTAATGAAGGGTTTAGATTTGAAGGTTTAGGATGTAGGGTTTAGATTTTATGTTTTAGGGTTTAGGGTATAGATTTTAGGGTTTAGAGTTGAGGATTTAGGGTTTATAGTTGAAGTTTTAAGGTTTAGGGTTTAGAGTATTGAATTTAGGGTATAGAGTTTAGGGTTTAGGGTTTAGAGTTGAGGATTTAGGTTTTAGGGTTTAGAATTGGGGTTTTGATATTTAGAGTTTGAGGTTAGAATTTTGAAAAGCATATAAAAATAAGGATATAAGAGTGTTTAACATTTTAATAAATAAGGTATTTTTGAAAATATATATTTAGTGGTGGTAAAAATGAATAATGGTACATTCAACAGTGTATTTTTGAAAATTCCCCATATATATATATAAATATGTGCGGGTCGATAACTAGTTCATTACTAAAATGTAATATGGCACATGAAAAACGGACTCACATCTTCTCTTGTTTATTTCATATTTTCATCTTTACTATCTTCTATTTCAGTCTGATTTTAGTTTTCCTCGCTTATAAATCAAATACTAAAATAAAATCAAAATAGTTTATTTATTTTGTTTTTGTTTCAATCTGATTAGATGATTTCATACTTCATTCATACAACAACATTTTTCTAGAGTTTTACAATATCCGGCAACATAATTCCGTTTTGTACAAAAGTCATCGCAAACTTTTAACGCACCGTTGGCTGTTTCACACGGTTTACTGGTGTTGATGCAGAACTCGTACTTCATTCCTCCATAAACTATTTAAAAGAATAAAGATCATTTAATTAATATGTATGTTAATTAATCAAAATATTAATATATATATATATATATATATATATACACTAATTAATCAAAATATTTAAAATTAGAGTACAAATATAAACTATTACCCGAGAATCAGCAGTAATTGTAACACTACAATAAACAGAAGATACTATGAAAAGTATAGTAAAAACAAATGTGACTAAAGTCTTTATTGTGATAGCCATTTTGATCTCTATATTTTGGATATGATTAAAATATTCCCAAAACTTTTTTTATGATATTTCTAAACACATTCTGATTATATATAATAACCCAAACATACATTTTTTGAAGTATTTTTGTAGTCAAATAAAATATATTGTTTCTTTTTATTTCCATAAAGAATATATTTTTTCTTTTTATTCCCATCAAGATTTTTAAAATATTAAGGGGGAGTTATCCAGTGGATTGGCTTCTTCATATCCTATATACTAAAATTCTGATTGACAAAGCAGTAGAGGATATGAAGAAGTCAATCCACTGGATAACTCCCCCTTAATATTTTAAAAATCTTGATGGGAATAAAAAGAAAAAAATATATTCTTTATGGAAATAAAAGGAAACAATATATTTTATTTGACTACAAAAATATTTCGAAAAATGTATGTTTGGGTTATTATATATAATCAGAATGTGTTTAGAAATATCATAAAGAAAAGTTTTGGGAATATTTTAATCATATCCAAAATATAGAGATCAAAATGGCTATCACAATGAAGACTTTAGTCACATTTGTTTTTACTATACTTTTCATAGTATCTTCTGTTTATTGTAGTGTTACAATTACCGCTGATTCTCGGGGTAATAGTTTATATTTGTACTCTAATTTTAAATATTTTGATTAATTAGTGTGTATATATATTGATATTTTGATTAATTAACATACATATTAATTTAATGATCTTTATTCATATAAATAGTTTATGGAGGAATGAAGTATGAGTTCTGCATCAACACCAGTAAACCGTGTGAAAAAGCCAACGGTGCGTTAAAAGTTTGCGATGACTTTTGTACGAAACGGAATTATGTTGCCGGATATTGTAAAAGTCTAGAAAAATGTTGTTGTATGAATGATGAATGAAATCATCTAATCAGATTGAAACAAAAACAAAATAAATAATTTATTTTGATTTAATTTTAGTATTTGATTTATAAGTGAGGAAAACTAAAATCAGACTGAAATAGCAGATAGTAAAGATGAAAATATAAAATAAACAAGAGAAGATGTGAGTCCATTTTTCATGTGCCATATTATATTTTAGTAATGAACTAGTTATCGACCCGCACACATTTATATATATATATATATATATATATATATATATTATTTACATAATTAGTATATATTTGTAGGGTTACTCAAAATCTTAAATGTTGATATAATTATTTCAAAAATAATAATTTTATAGTTTTTTTACTGTAAATTAATTAATTATTTCAAATCATCACATATATATGTTAGATAAATATAATTTATTTTATATGAAATAACATAAAATAGTTAGGTATGTATAAAATTGATGCATATCTAACTATGAATAAGAATTATATACATAAATAATTTAATATATAACTATTAAATAATTTTTTATTTAATAGTAAATTTTAATTTCAAAAATTATTTAATAGTAATTATCTAGGAAATTTCCCTTTCAAAAATCATAAGGAAAAAAAGTTTTGTAAAAAAGTTTTTATATAAATATTTTATAATAGTAATATTATCTTGGTTAAGCTATTGTATGGCCATGATACTAAGAAATTTAAATCAAAGAGAAGATTTGCAATAGAACAATGTTACTAATTACTGAAGCAGAAATCCTAACCGAAAGTTATGTGGAAAATGTTTTTCGACATTTTTATCAAAATTATTTAATTGGTATTTATCAATTATTGTTTTTCTACATTTTTTATTCTACATTTAACAATAATTGAAGGAAATTATTGTTTTTCTACATTTTTATCAAAAATTATTTAAAAATTAATTAATCGTAGTTATTCTTTTTAAAAAACTTAAACCAAAAAAAAATTGTAAAAAATATTAATTAATGTTAATTTCCTTTATTGAAATCATGAAGAAAAGACAACTGTAAAGAAATAAAAAACTGTCAAGAAATATTTGATAATAATTATATTTTTTGAAAAAATCTTAGACCACTAAAACTTTGTTTTTCAAAGTTACTAATTAACACGATCGCGACACATGACAATTAAAAGTTTAAGATTGTGACATGTGTTTTAAACTAAAATCAGTTTGTACAATATTTAACACTAATTTTCCTTTTCTAAAATCATAAAAAAAAAAAAATTAATCGTAGTTATCCTTTTTAAGAATCTTAAACCAAAAATTTTCTTAATGTTAATTATTCTTTATTCAAATCATGAAGAAAAGATAACTTTGAAGAAATAAAAAACTGGCAAGAAATATTTGATAGTAGTTATCGTTTTAAAAAAAATCTTAGACCAAAAAATGTAAAAGACTATATAATGTTAATTTTCTTTTATTGAAATTCTAATTAAAAAGATCATAAACCAAAAAGAATTACAATTATTCACATCTATATATATAGAACTAAACTCCCTCATATTTGATCACCAAGTATAATTATTGATTCAAGAAAAATACAAGGTACGGTTTTGTATCCTTATCTTCGCATATTATTTTCTTCTTACAAACTCATGTTGATTTCTTTTGTCATTATTGTGAGACTGCCTACGTAAATTATTGCCACAATAATGATTAGGCGTTTGTACAGTAATAGTTATCACTTTATAAAAATATTTGTTTATTAATGCAAATGTTGTTTCTTAAAATTATTATTATTATCTTAAAGACTTCATATATAATTTTATATATGTAAAAATATTAAACCTAAACCCTTAACATTACCCCATCTCTCAACTCTAAATCTTAAGTTTAGATTACTTAACCTTAGTTTTTTTGGTCGATATTAATTCTAGGATTATAAATGTTTTTCCTTTTTAAAAGTGAAAATATAATAATGATTAGTGTAAAAATGAAAAGTAATAATATGAATGTAGTATTTTTGACAATTTTTATTTACTTTAGAAACTGGAAACCTTACATTATGATGTATTCACTGCTTCATAAAATATCTTATATCAACAACATGAATATTTGATAGTTTTTCGTTTTATGTTAATAACATGTATTAGAAAAACATGTTCAAAAGAGATGAAAATTACGAAATAAAAGAAGATAGAGGAAAATATAATTTAGTAAATAGAAAAATAATATTTTAATTAAAAAATTAATTTATTATTAAATAAAATATTTTACAAATATTGTTCTAAAGGGTTTTTAAAATAGAATTTATCTTAAAATTACTACTAAATATTTTTAAAATTTAAATATAATATTTAATAATTTTGAAATATTTTTTTTAGAAATTAATTTATAGTTTCGTAGTATATATATTTTTAACCACAAAATATTCTAACAAATTTCACAAACTGTAAAAGAATATCTGATAGTTGCTTTCCTTTTTCTATAAAAATAATCCTAAAAATAGAAATTTCTATCATATTTTTAATTCCTAACCAAAAGAGAATTGTAAAAATTTATTTAATAATATTTTCAAAAGAGTATTTGATGATGAACATGACACTAAAAATTATTTAATTAACAAAAGAATAGTAAAATTAGTATGACAGTAATTTGTTTTTCTAAAATCTTAAACATAAATGTAAAAGAGTATTTAATATTATTTTTTATTTATTTTAATTGTATCCATAAAATATCTTATATTAACAAATCGAATGTTTTCATATAAAGGAAATCCTAGCAAAATAAAAATATAAAAGCCTATTTTATAAAACATTAAATTAATACATAAGAACATGTATAATGTTGTCATTGACTAGATTGGCGTATTTAAATTTCATTACTTTTTACTTTTTATTTAATTTTTTATTTCGGGTTATATCTATACTATTAAAGCAAAATACCTAATAGGTTTTTGCCACTGGTTTTTCAAAATATTTACAATGGCATGCCATTTCTTTTAATTTTAATTTCCATATTATTTATTTAAATTGAACAAGAGAATATTCTCTAGCAATACTAAACGATGTGCTATGCTTTACCTTTCCCTTAATAAATCAACGACTGATAATTCTTAACTAATGGTGTATACTCATCACAATACAAACAAAACTAACATATCTCTTCATTATCTATACGTAACAAGTTCAAGTTATTGCTTTGCTTTGTTTTTCCCTTCTCCCATGATGAGGTGTGTGAGACCCTTTACTCCTCTCAAGCATGGACCCCATTAAAGGACGACAAGGAAGCTGATAAGACGGTGAGTTTGCACTGCTATCTCAGACCAGTGAGTTTTGCAGTGTTGTTGAAGGTGGTTTTCTTGGGCTGCGTTCTCTGACGATCAGTCGTTAGTTTCGCCGAAGTAACTTGTGGAGACCGGGAAAAACTTGAGAAAATCGGTGGAAACAGCGGGATGGTGATTTTGGGGATCTCGGCGGCAGTATATTGGCGACGTCTTGCTCCTCGGGTTAGTTAGGGTTTTTATTTTTTTAACTAAAAAGAATCCATATAATTAAAATTTATTAAAAATAATCCATAAAATTAAGATTTTATCAAAAATAATCCATAAAATTAAGATTTTATCAAAAAGAATCCATAAAATTATATTTTAAGCATATATTTTAGATTATGACTTTTTTCAAATTGCAATAAGATACTCTTATATTTATAATTGCAGTAAGTTAAATCATGTCACTTAGAATAATATGAATAAAACAATTTTGGTTACCATATAAATATTAAAATTTTATAACAATTGTAAAAAATATTAAAATATTTTTCGCTATTAATGACAAAGTAGAAACGAGGAAGATATTAGTTACCATTGTCGACTATTGACACAAATATTGTTACCAAAAATATTCAAATCCTTTTAATAAATCGATATATGGCTGTTTCGTTCATATATAATTTATTTCAGTTTAGTATCTTTCTATATAACATATTAGGAATATATAAATCTCACTTTCAAATCAAAAATATATTTTAATTAGTGTGGTTACAAAATTGTGGAGTGTCATTAAAATATTGCAAATAGATATATTTTAGATAAATTTACAGAAAATAAATAGATTATACTGGGGTATATTCTTTAATAAGTTTGAGAATTAGAAGTATATAATCAATATGTTTTTCATAATGATATGTGTGTTACCGTTTTAGGTTATCAAAGAAATATTACTTTCAATAATCAATATGGAAAATTGTATATACTGCAAAATGTTTGTAGGGTATATGACGAAAATATGACGTTCACTAATCAGGTATATCCTTTGAACTAGAAAGTAAATTCTGAAATTTAGTACATAAATGATTTTGATGAAACATGGGATAACAAACTAAGAAGAGATATCAAGATAAATTATTTTTAATTATAAACTTCAAACTAAAATATAAAATTCAGTCAATATTAGTAGTTTCTAAACTGAAATAAATTAATCAGAAATTAATCTCGCGCTTTAAAAGCGCGGGTTAAAATCTAGTCTATTATATTAAAACAGAAGTCATGACCTTTTTCATGTGTGATATTTTTAAATGGAACATCAAATCTTACATAACTTAATCATCATATCTTTTAATATATTTATCTTTATTTAAAATACAAATAAATATTGTTTAAGAAAACTCTAGGAAAATCTTTTCAGAATCATTTCAAAACTTACTTCCAAAATTTATATAATTTAAAATTAAATTATCATAGAATATAATTAGAGTTTCAAATTATTATTTTTTATTTATGAACTAGAATTACAATATTTTATGATTATAACAATTTAAATTGATTAATTTAAAAAAAAAACATTTTATAAAGATCTTGAAAATAATTTTTTAGGAAGAAATATTCCTTCATGTTTCAAATAAAACAATCTTATCCAACTACAAAATATTATAGTTTCTCTTTTTCTAAAAAAATATTTTAATGTAATATTCTAAAAACAATTGTTGTTTTAACGGTATCTCAAAATAATTTTTCTCTCTGTTATGTAGATCCAACTTAATTTAAATTTCATATACGTTTCAAATTTAGAAAAAAAAACAAATTATGTAAAATGGTATTGTTATCTAATATTATCAAAAATAAATTTTTACATTATTTATAAAAGTTATTGTAATAAAACTATAAGTCACAAAATATAGACATTTAAATTTATATAATACATATAAATTACATTAATTTAGTGATATTTTGTTATATGAACTAAAATGTTATAGTATATAAAAAGAAAAAACCCGCACGATTGTGCGGGTCAAGATCTAGTTCACTTTAAATGTTTTGGCATAGTATTTTCTCTAATCCTAAGTACAAAGTTTATAACAATTAATCTATACATCAGGAATATAAAATACAAACATTAGCTTGAACTTATGTGTGAAAACGAGGTTTTAACTATAAAAAAAACATTAAACAATCTTTGACATTTTTTTTGGTTTAAGTTGCCTTTTTATTTCTTCAAAGTTATTTTTTCCTGAAATTTTTTTTAATGTTAATTTCACATGATAAAAATCACGGATTTAATGCTACGATAAAGCATGACGAGGCTGCTAGTAGACCCAACAGCCTTGTCAGATAAGTTTTAAACCCTAAAATCTAAACATATACTACAAGAAATATGAGTATCGGTAGCAGTTCACGGTAGCACGAATTCACTAACTGCTACCAAAAGTATAAATACCAAACTATCTCAAATTATAGAAAATATGAGAAAATGTGTATTTAAATACCAAACTATCTCAAATTCTCTAAAAAAAATACAAACTTTTCATTAAGCCAAATAAATCACAAAGTTATGTTGACTGAGTCATATTAGATACACTTTTGGTCAACTTAATTTATCGTTAAATCTCCATCTAATATTCCGTTTGTTGATATGACGTCGTTTGAGAATAGACCAAAAAACTAAAATTTCCAAATTATACTTTTAATCCATTTTGTAACTATGTCTTCTTTCTCTTCTCTTTCGTTCTGGAAACGATCTCGTATCTAAACTAATGATCTATTCTTTCTTTTCTCTATAGACATAGCTAGCTTAAGGATTTCCTGCAATAGATTAAGGATTTTATGTTCCTGCAATAGTTTAAGGATTTTGTTTCTAATTTTATTTCCTGCAACAGTTAAGGATTTTATGTTCGAGTGGTTTTACTGGTCACACCCCGGAAACCATACTTTGAGGAGACAGTGGACTACATGAGATCAGTGGCACCAAGGGATCTCTAGTAGAAGAGATTGATGAGGAAGCTCAGGAAGTGGTACTTCTCGGCACGAGCGAATTGGATTTTGTTTTTTTAAAAAATTTCTGTTATTTTTGAACATGCGCAAACTGTTTTTGTTAATTTCAGTGTGACATTTTTCTCGTAATGACAAACAGACATGCATTAACAGTAGATTTCTGGTTTGTTTTTGTTATTTTAATGATTATGCTCTGAGAATAAGAGATGAACGATGCCAAAGAAAATAAGAAACTCAAAACTTGTTACGCAAGCAAACCTTACAACTGATACAAAGAAAAACCATCACAAAAGGCAGTAACTAAAGGACACATGGATAGTTTCATAAAACATACGAAATCCAACTTTGACAAGAAAAGCAACGAGATCTTGAAAAAAAGGAATATCTCAGCAACAATTATAGTTTGAAACAGATAAAAAGAACAACAAAAGAAACAACAGCTGCATCATACGACCATCAATCTTGTGATCCAACTTGTGATCCACCTTGTGATCCTCCCTAATAGAACAAATAAAAATTTGAGATCTTGGAGAATCGATATGATATAAAATCAAACAGACAATAAAATGTACCTGATCATTCTTTGGCCGACCCCGTGGACGTTTAGGTTCCGGTTCAACTGTTGGTTTCGAACATCTCGGCTTGGTATGTCCTTCTTCTCTACAATTAGAGCATGTCATGACACGCTTTGCACGACTTAGCTTGGTTTTACTAGAGAAAGATGATGATTCATTTGCACTTTTCCGTCTGGCATAAGTGCTTGGTCTTCCTCTATTACCCAACCTATTTGGTGGAGGTAAGACTGGTAACCTGTTCAGCATAGGCCATAACTTCATCCCTTCCACAGGTCTAATACTACATTCATAAGTTTTTCTCCATCTTATGGTAGTGTAATAATCAGAAACATAGTCATCAACTTTCTGTTTCTTTGAGGTGATCACACAAGCAGCATGGTTACAAGGAATTCCATTCAACTGCCACATCCCGCAACCACATGTCTTCAGACCCATATCAACGCTATACGAGCAGTCATGATAGTCAATTTCATAGACATTACCCGTAGCCATGTATCTAATACAGTCTTGAGACTTAGCTATAGCAGTTTCTATTGCAATATGTGCCCTCTTTGTGTATCTAGTCTTCAATCTATTAGCGATGATAGACCTTTTTGCTGTGCGTACCATACATTGTCGCCTAATATCTTCTAACATTTCAAGTAGTGGTTTTCTCCTAGCCTCGCGAATGGTTTTGTTAAAAGATTCATTCAGGTTGTTCAAATTATCATTGCAACAAGAACCAACCTTAAAGTAAGCTCGAGACCATGTATGCGGATTGGTGGCTTGAAGAGTTTGATGCGCTAGCTGATTGTAGCTCTTCAATGCATTCATATGCTCTGTAAAATCTCCTAAGGTGTAGCTACGGACTATTTTCCAGAACAGTCTCTCTAGTTGTGGGTCGTGGCTGTCTCTCTTCCAGTTTCCAAGAATGTGTCTCGCACACATGCGATGTTCTGCATTGGGAAGTTCGAGGTGAACAGCTTTCACCAGACCCTTCAAAAAAAAATATGTAAGACATAACTTTACCGAAACAAACAACGTACACCAAGATATCTACCTTTTGCTTATCGGATATGAATGTGAAATTGCTCCCATCACCGAGTTGTAAATCCACTTTTAGATGATTCACAAACCATGCCCAATTAATGTCATTTTCAATCTCTACGACCGCCCACGCAATTGGCACAATTCTGTTATCTCCATCTCTTCCGACAGCAGCAATCAATTGGCCTTTCACATCCCATTTCAGAAATGCACCATCTAGTCCTATGATAGGTCTACAAGTCGACTTCCAAGCTGCACGTTGTGCTTCAAAACAAATGTAGATACGATCAAACCTTTGCTTGCTTCTTGGTGTTTGTCCAGGAATCGTCACTATCTCAGTTATGGTTCCCGGATTAGTCTTTCGAAGCTCTGCTTCATAATCCCAGATTCGAGAAATGTGTTTTTCATGGCTTGCTCTTCTTTCTCTTGTGACTTTAGTCTTAGCTTTTTGACACTGGTCTTCAGTAACAATCAAGTTGCATGTTCTCTTGATCTCTTCACCAATTTCCTTAGCTGTAAGCTTAGGATTCACCCTCAACCTTTCCGTGAACAGCTGCGCAATTGATGAAGGCTTCAACATCTTCGAGTAACCAGAACGTATACAAGCGTGTTCATTAACATAAACCTTTATCTGTAGTTTATGTTTTCGCTTCTCATACGAACAATACACTCTCCAAGGACAATCATACTCAGTGTCAGAACAAACAGCTCCAAGCTTCATTTGTGTTGATATGTAAAGCTTTATATCATATCGTGTTTTCAAAGAATATCTAAGAAGAGCTTGCTTGAACTCTGATGCAGACGAAAACATCTTCCCCAACGCTAAGACCTCATCGGCTGATGCGGCATCCTCACAAGCTTCCCTTCTCGCATCTTCTTCCTCATCATCAGATGTTACAGGATCAGGGATATTATCCTCATTCCAGCAATCATCATCTCCACTCTCATCGTTCTCGTCTCCATCATTACTTGCAACATCTCCAAAGCGGGATGAAAAAACTTCACAAGTTTCTTCTTCAGTTTGTACGCCACATCCTTCTTCTTCTTCTTCTTCTTCTTCTTCTTCTAAAATCTCATTCCCATCTTCTTCGATCTCATCACCCGGATCATCAACAATAGCCTCACAATCATCACCGGGTATAGGTTCACACTCATCTCCGTCATAACCTTTAGACAGAGCCGACCCTATTTCATCACCATCACCGGGTATAGGTTCTCTGCCTCTGCCTCCTTGACGTAGTGGAAGCTTTTTCCTTACCACCATATCAGTAAAATCCAATTTGCAGGTTTAAAACAGAGGAGAAGAAAAAATATAGATGATAATGATTTGGAGAAGAGATGATATGGAGTTTTAGTATGAATTAGGGTTCTATAGTGAGCAGAGAAAGAAGAGAAGAGTACGTGTAGATTAGACGTACCGTTTTTGATTTTTTTAGGTTTTTGTTCTATTCTTAAAACGACACCACATCATTAACCGTTAACATCACACGGAGGTTAGATGACAAATTCAATTGACAAAACGTGTAATTAGTATGACTCAATAATTAAAACTTTGTGATTTATTTGGCCTAGTGAAACGTTTGTATTTTTTTTAGAGAATTTGAGATAGTTTGGTATTTAAATACACATTTTCTCCTACAAGAAATATGAGTATTGGTAGCAGTTCACGGTAGCACGAATTCACTAACTGCTACCAAAAGTATAAAAATTGGAGAACAACTTTATTGTAGCATTAAATCCGTGCTAGAAAAGAATTTCATTAAGCGGGAATCTAAAAATAACTCAAACAAAACTTAATTACAGACACAGACCACTAGAACACTAGGTTCTTCAAAGTTACTAATTAACATGATCGCGGCACATGGCAATTATATATTTATGATTGTGAATAACTAAAAATATATATACTAAGATCTTAATAAAAACAAATTTTATTAAAAAGTAATTATAAATATTATTTTATAGTAATTTTCCTTTTTTAAAATCGTTATCAAAAGAAAGTTGCAAAATATTATTTGATAATAATTTTTCTACTAATATTGTGACATGTGTTTAAACATATAATGATTAAAAATATATATAGTAAGATAATAAAAACTATTTTTTTCAAAAATACTTTTAAAAATTATTTAATAATAACAAAAAAATTTAAAAAATTATCTAGTTGTAATTCTCTCAGAAATTTTCCTTTTTCAAAATCCTAAAAAATAGATTTGCAAACAATTTCCTTTTTATTAGTAGTTCTTCTTTCCTAAAATCCTAAATAAAAGAAAATTCTAAGAAAAAAGCTCTTTTCTAATCTTAACCAATTAAGATTTTTTTCTTTAAGAAAAACAATTCTGACCAGAGATAATTGTAAACTTTTATTTAATAATAAGTTAACTTAAAATAAATTAATGATAAACACGATAGTAACAATTATTTAATTAACAAGAAAAATTTTAAAAACACAGTAATTTCCTTTTTTAAAATCCTAATCAAAAGATTATTGCAACAGATTATTTGACAATAATTTTCCTTCTAATATTGTGACATGTGTTTAAATATATAATGATTAAAAATATATATAATATGATAGTAAAAACGAATTTTGAAAAAAAAATATTTAGTACTAATTCTTTTAGAAATATTCCTTCTTCAAAATCCTAAAAACTAGATTTAAAAACAATTTCCTTTTAGTAGTTCTTATTTTCTTAAAATCCTAAATAAAAGAGATTTCTAAAAAAAGTTTTATTCTAATCTTAAACAGTTAAGAGTTTTTTCTTTTTTTTTAAAAAAAAACTTTACCATAGAAAATTGTAAAATCTTTTTTTAGTAGTATTTTTTTGATTAAAAACAAATTAATGATAAACATGATAGTAATAATTGTTTAATTAAAAAGAAAATTGTAAAAATATTAGTGATATTGAAAAAAAGAATTTTGAAAATGGATTTTTTTTAAATAGTTAATATTAACTGGAAATAATTATTTGATAGAAATTTAATTTTTCAAAATATTTTGTAGTTGTTAGACAAAACAACTATTAGACAAAAGATAATTGTAAAACATTATGTAATATTAATTTTCTTTTCTAAAATCTTATAAAACTGTAGAATAATATTTAGTAGTTATTTTAATTTTTGTATGAAAAAATAATAAACAAAAGAACATTTTTAAATCCTAACCAAAAGAGAATTGTAAAAATTTATTTGATAATATTTTTGAGAGAGTATTTGATGATAAACATGATAATAAAACTTATTTAATAAATAAAAATGTATAATTAGCATTGATACACATTGTAAAAATAGTAACTTTAAAATTATTTAATTATAACTAAAAATAATTAGTTGATAGCAATTTTTATTGAAATTCTAAAGATAATAAGTTATATGACAATAATTTTTCTTTTCTAAATTCTTAAACAAAATTGTAAAAAATTATTTAATATTATTTTTTATTTTAATAGTAAATAAAATGAGATTTATAAAATAAAATGTTTTCTCTTTCAGAAATCCTAACAAGATAAACTTTTAAAGACTTATTTAATAATAAAAAATTAGTACATAAGAACATGTATAATGTTGTCATTAGGTCGATTGGTGTATTTGATCTTCGTTTCTTTTTACTTTCATTCAATTTAGGTCGTGTTCAATTTAAATGTTTAGGTATAGTACCTTTTTCTAATCCTAAGTACAAAGTTTATAACAATTTATTTATGCACCATGATTATAAAATACAAATATAAACTTGAACTTATGCGTGAAAATAAGTTTTAATTATAAAATAAATCTCAAAAAATATACAAAAAAAATTATAAAACTATAATAAAATAATTTATTAATTTATTGTTTTTATTAAATTAAAACATCAAGCAAAACCCGTTGCAACTTAACAGGCTCATATCTTGTTTTGAATAAATATATCATATGTAAGTTTCTACTAGTTGTTCATTTTTTTTCTTTTTTGAATTATTTTTAGGGTAGATCTAACCAAATTTACAAATGAAATCATTCTGTATATTAGGGTAAAATATTACTTAATTAATAATAATAATTATTATTTTTTAATTAATTATTATTTTCTTAAAAATAGTTTAGAGTGTAATTTCTCTTATCTTAATTAATGTATACAATCAATAAAATTCTAGTGGGTGATGGATTTTATTTTAAGGGTCAAAGACCAATTGACCCTAGAACAACCAACACAAAGTAATAAACCATTAGAGCCACATACTTTTGAAATTAAAGTAATTGGTTTATGCAAGATTTCAATTTTGTTTTGGCTAACACAAAGAGCCAAAAACTCTTAACCTAAACCAATTAAGACTTAGATTTAGAGTGACCCCAAGTCAAAAGTTCTAGTTTTTCTTCTATCTATATACTTGAGTGTATATCACTAAAATTCCAACACTAATCAAGAAAACTTAGAAAAATATACAAAAGTAAATCATATCTAATCAAGAAACACCTATTGTTTACAAAGATATGTATATTCAATAGTGAATTTGTTGAGAGAGTATGTTGAAAAAGAGGAAAGAAAAGATGAGAAGCAGTGACTCTAAAGTGAAGAAGAAAAGAGACAAAGATAATAATAAAAATAAAGCTAAAGCATCAGTCTTTAGGAATCCACTAACTTTGATCTCATATCATTAACAACCTTTTAAGCAAAATATGTTACAAGAGATGACTGGAAAACGCCCCCAAAATATAATCAGTAAACCCTAAATCTTATCCATTTTAAAAAATGAGCAAAAGATAGTACTACTAACTTTCATTGTTCTCCAGCTTCTTATGATCTTCCAACCATGGAAGTTTTGGAAGATCATCAACGTTAAGGGAAGAAGAAGGCAACCTTCTCTGAGCATCTGAAGAGAAGTTATCTTTCTTAGGCCACAACCAAATCTTTGAAACTGAAAAGCTCTCTCCTTTAGCCACAACACTAGTACTGATCTTCTTCTCATCTGATGATAATGATGATGAAGAATCCCCAATCTGCTCCTGAGATTCTTTGTCTTGAGGTTTCAAAAGCCGTTGCCTATCTTTGCAAAAGGGGAGTTTAAGCTCAGAGTTAGCGAGTATATACTGATAAGAACCCATTGAGAAACATCTCCTCGCATCTAGATTACTACTACTAGTCTCACCTCCACCAGCAACAACACCACCAACATTGTCAAGCCTCTTGAACTTCCCTAACCTCACCGGTAAAACCCCTTTCTCCACAACGACTTCTTGAATCTCCCTAGCTTTCTCGGCTTCGTCATCTCTTATATCATCGAAGTCAAACATGGGATTCTCCATGGAGAAACCAGGGGAGAAGAGAGTGGCACGACAAAGAGGACAAGTAGAGTTAGACTGAAGCCAAGTGTCAATACAGTTAAGATGAAAAGCGTGGCTACACGTCGGCAACAGCCTCAGCTTATCTTTCTCAGTAAACTCACAGAGACAAACCGCACAATCAAACGGCTCCTTGGAGGCACCGACCATTTCTTTGTAGTGGAAAACAGGCAAAGCGTCGATGAAAGCTTGGTCAAGACCAGAGTCGTTAAGATGGAAGAGCTGTTGAAGCTGTCTTTGGAGAGCATCAGTAGTTGAGATCTGGGGGTATCTATTAGACCTCGAAGGATGCTTGGTGAGAAACCTAACGAACAAATGAAGAAGGCCAGAGATGAAGAACAAGACAGCTAGAATCACAATCACGAATAGAACCGCCGGGCTGATTCTGTTACCGGAAGAAGAGGGTGGCGGCGGAGGCGGTGGGTACGCAAAGGTACCGTCTTTTTGCTCAATTGCGAATCGAACCCAAGAAAACATGTTTTGCAAGAGGAAGAAGAGAGTAAAGTAACTCTTTTTCTTTCTCTCTCTCTCTCTCTCTCTCTTAACCTTTTCTTTTCTTTTCTTGAGCTTTAATGGTGGAAATAGAAAACCACAAGAAAATGACAATGTGGTGTTTTATTTTTTCGAAGTGCGAGGCAAAGTTGGAAAACAACATGTAATAAGGAAATAAAGTAAAAGCTTTGAAAATGAAAAAACAAAATTAAATCGAATTAATTGAAGCTTTTAGATTTGGGCCCACGTGCATAGATGAACGAGTTGATGTCAGATGGTCAACTCCAAAGACAAAAAAGATTGACGGTTTCCTAAGTCTTTGGTCTTATGTAAGAATAAGATCCGTACTGGGCCGGCTCACACAGCCCAGTTTTATCATCCAAATATAACCGTTGGATAAGTGGACACGCGATCTTGTTTGCAGTTAGGCGATCTGGTTACGGTTTAGTTTAATTATCTGGTTTGTTAAAACCAATCAATTTGCAAACCAATTCCCCGTTCGATTTTTAATTTTAGTTAATTTTGTTTGGTTCTGTTCGGTTCTGAGCTGATGACGCTGATACAATTGCAGTATTGAGCTAATACAGGTCAATAGAGAGCCATCTAACGGATTTGACCAAAAAAAAAAAAGAGAGCCATCTAACGGGTAATATAAATTCTTATGGTGTGTAATATTGCTCAAGTCAAGTTGGGATTCCTATTAATGGACTATTACTATTTACATATTGTCTTCCACTGATAATATCTTTTGTTCTAAATAAGATAAACGTTACCATTGCGCAAGCGTGGTGGAACTGATCAACCTACAACAGGATTGCTTCTTAAACTCATTTTAGTTAAGAAAGAGTTTATTTTATTTTTTTGAGAACCTATCCACATGAGAGGAGAAGAGACAGAAGCGTGGAGGTACTTTAGAAGAGATGTTGTGCCGTTTGCTGCAATGTTTGCAGTGGAGTGTGCCACGGTTGGGTCAAGCACGTACGGTGTACAAGGCTGCTACCTTAAGAGGATTGAACTTCTATGTCTTTATATTCTACACTTATGTATTTTCAACACTAATCCTTCTTCCACTTTCCATCATCTTTGGAAGCTATTGATCTTTCCTTGTATAAGCTATTTTCAAGAAAAAATGAACTCTTATTATTTTTTTACATATATGTAGATCAAGAAGATTGCCTTCAGTCAAGTCTCCTATCTTCTTCAAGATTCTCTTACTTGGGCTTGTCGGGTAATAATAATATGGTCATGTTTCTAGATTCTATAGGAATTTTCTTGTTCTAGTTTCCTAATCTGGAAGGATCAGTTTCATGGTAGTTTTGGCTGGTTGTAAAGGAATATAACATAGTTCTCCTACTGTTTGCTCTGCTATCAGCAACCTCACACCAGCTTTTACGTTCACCCTCGCCGTTCTCTTCAGGTTACATCCTTCTCTTTCTTTATGGTAGGATATTTTCGTGACTCTAACTGGTTCTGGTTCTGGTTCCTTGGGTGACTCTTAAAGGATGGAACAGGTAAGGTTAAGAAGCTCGGCGACTCAGGCTAAAATCATCGGTGCAATAATATCTATATCTGGTGCTCTGGTTGTTGTGCTCTATAAAGGCCCCACACTCCTCGCTACTGCATCTGTCACACCTACAATTTCGCTTCACAAGCATTTGACTTCATCCGACTCAAGCTGGATAATCGGTGGCCTTTTGATTGCTTCAGGTGCAAAAGTACACTTGAAAAGTTGGTTAAAATATTTTTAGGTTGCTGGTGAGTGGTGGTGACACGTTAAAATCTTGCTAAACTCTGTAGCTGTTTATATGTTTCAGACTCGAATCATGGAGTTGTACCCTGAAGAAATAAATGTTGTCTTCTTATACAATCTATGCGTAACACTAATCTCAGCACCAGTATGTTTATTGGGGGAAAGAAGCTTCACTTCTTGGATTCTTAAACCGGATATTTCACTCGCTGCAATAATGTACTAGGTGAAATCAGTTCTTACAATCTGCTTTCATGTAATATAACCGGTAAGTTCAGAAAGTAACACTTCGTTTCAGGGAGTTTTCGTTTCGGTATTAGTCTTGGGCCTAGAAAGCTTTTGGATCACTTCTGGTTAATAAAAAAAAAAAAGTTTTCGTTTCGGTATTTAGTGGGCTTACCCATACATGGGGTCTGCATCCCGAAGGGTCCAGTATACATATCCTTGTTCAGGCCATTGTCTATTGTTATTGTAGTAGCCATGGGTGCTATATTCCTTGGCGATGCACTTCACCTCTGGAGGTATCATTATGTTTCATTTTCTTCTTCTTCTTCTGTAACTTGGCCTCCACGTTTTAGAGAGTAATTATAATTACAAATATGTGTTTGCGCGCAGTGTGATTGGATCAGTGATATTGTGCATTGGATTCTACACGTTGATATGGGAAAAGGCAAGAGAGGATACAACCAAAAATATAGCTGGCTCTGAGGATTACTCACCTTTGCTGCTTACACACATCGTAGAACATGAAGCCTTGCCATAATGATAGGATTGATGCAACTGAATCTTATGCATCGTAAATAATGAAAAGTGGAAGTCTCAAAAACAATACAACTCTGAAAATATTAAAGTTACCAACCATAGCAAATAGAATTTTTAACTTTATAATATTAATAAAATTACCAAAACAATAGTGGTTTGATTTGATTTCGTTTGGTTTGGTTTGGTACTTACTATCATTTTTTAACGCTTCTTTCCAACCAACTGTCAGCTAAAAAGAGCATCTTCTCTGACAAGTGTCTTGGTTGCTAAATATGACCATATAAATACTTAACCCACCGACAGCGTAACTGCATCTTAGCTTATTATGAGATCAATCTTCTAAGCTACTGATCATATCAATATCATATATATCATGAGACAATCTGGAGAAGAGAGAGTGGCGTGGAGGTACTTTAGCAGAGATGTTGTTCCGTTTACTGCGATGATTACAGTGGAGTGTGCCACTGTTGGGTCCAACACTCTGTTCAAAGCTGCCACTTTGGAGGATATATTGAGCTTCTATGTCTTTGTCTTTTACTCGTATCTTGTTTCAACACTTCTTCTTCTTCTTCCATTTGTTGACATGAAGCAGAATTAAACTGTCAGACTTGAGAATTAAGCTGCCAGATTTGAGAATTAAGCTAGAGACTTATAAAGCTTTATAAAACTTTATAAGGATTACTAGACTTGTGTTTACCAATATGAAGAGAAGAAGAAGAGAAAAGACCGTTGAAGATATTCTAAACAATAAATATTTTATTATAATATGTATTGAGACAACTTGTCTTTTAAATACTTGTACTCAGATCTATAATTAATTAACAAGGAAAAATTATTCTCTTTTTCTCTCTCTTACAGTTTGAAATCTAGATCTCTGTCATTTTCTCTCTCTCTCTTGTTCTTCATTCTTCCAAAAATAAATTCTCAGATAATTCTCTAATTCTCACATGGTATCAGAGAAATAAGCTCCTGAAACCTATTCTACTTCCGCAAATCTACTCTTTAAGTTTCTTTTTCTTACTCTATCTTTTGAAATCTCTACCACTAGATAATAGCTGTTCTTGATGTTCTTCAGCTGTTCATGATGGAAAAATCAGAGATTCTTATTCCTGTAACCCTTGAGAAGTCTAATTATCTGATATGGTCAAGAGTGGCCAGAATTACCTTGGGAAGCCATGGACTTTGGGACAGCCACATTATGAAGGCTGGAACTTCAAAGAGGATGACTCAAGAGGATATTAAGGCTACACGCCTGAAGCATGACAACAAGTGGGTTCAAGAAGACCAGCAAGCACTTGGAATCATACACAACTCTCTGTCTGAGCCAATCTTAAAGGCTCATTCTCACATTAAAACCGCCAGGAATCTATGGGAGAATCTTCAGACTGTCTATGAAAGTCTATGGGAAAGTCTTCAAGCTGTTTATGAGCAAGACAAGTTTTTCAGATTTCTCCTGCACCTGGATTCAACCTACAACAACATGATAAATTATTTCCTTCGAGAAGGAAAGATTCCAGATTTAGAAGATACGTGTTTCCTGAGAAGTCAGCCAGCTAGATATGAGTTCAAGGAGTTTGAGCATCCACTGATTCAAGGAAGAACCATGTACTCAACTCTCAGTAGTGACTCAACTGAAGTAGAAAGGTGGAAAAGTGTGGCTGGCGCAACCAACCCTGATGGCCTAGTAACCAGAAGAGACCTTGATTCCTTTATCAAAGCTGCAAAATCCCTTATTTCATCCAAGGAGGCTGGTAAATATTCTCCTGACTCTAAACCCATTATCATAGATTCAGGAGCAAGCCATCACATGATTAGTGATAGGAACTTGATTAGTGATATTCAGCCTGCCACAGGGAATGTGCTTATAGCAAATGGTGATAAGGTGAAGATAGAAGGGATAGGGAACCTTAGGTTGTTCGATAGGGAATCAACTGCCTTATATATGCCTCAGTTTACATCTAATTTGCTATCCGTGAGGAGGGCTACTGTTGATCTGAGCTGCCAGGTTGTCTTCAGACCAGATGAGGTTGAGTTTCAAGACTTAAAGACAGGGCATGTTATAGGAAAAGGTCACAGCCATCAGGAACTGTATCATCTTCAGAAGACTAAACTATCTGAATCCGCTTCATCCCTTTGCTTGGTCAGTACTTCTACTGGAGTTGAGAGCACCACATGGCATGCTAGATTGGGACATCCTCATACTAGAGCTTTAAATCTGATGCTTCCAGGAGTGGTGTTTAAGAATGAGGAGTGTGAAGCTTGCATATTGGGGAAGCATTGCAGGACAGTCTTTCCAAGGTCCAGCACTATCTATGAGAAGTGTTTCGACCTGGTTCACTTTGATGTGTGGACTGCTCCTTGTATGTCTAGAGATATTCACAAATACTTTTCTACCTTCATTGATGAGAAGTCCAAGTACACTTGGGTGACACTGATACAGTCTAAGGACAGAGTCTTGGAAGCTTTCAAGAATTTTCAGTCTCATGTCGCCACTCATTTCAGTGCTAAGTTGAAGATTCTCAGGTCAGATAATGGTGGAGAGTACACAAGCACAACATTCAAGCAATTCCTATCACAACATGGGATTATTCATCAGACTAGCTGTCCTTATACTCCTCAGCAAAATGGAGTTGCTGAGAGGAAAAACAGGCACCTTATGGAAGTGGCTAGATCAATGATGTTTCACACTAATGTCCCAAAGCGGTTCTGGTGTGATGCTGTGATGTCTGCTTGTTATCTGATCAATAGGACTCCAACTAAAGTCCTCAATGACCTCTCTCCTTATGAAGTTCTCAACAAGAGCAAGCCATCTCTGGATCACATGCGTGTGTTTGGATGCATCTGCTTTGTCCTGGTACCAGGAGAGCAGAGAAACAAACTTGAAGCCAGAAGCACTAAAGCCATGTTCGTGGGTTATTCTCCTAACCAAAAAGGCTACAAGTGCTATGATCCAGACATGAGAAGGGTGCTAGTCTCTAGAGATGTAAAGTTTGTGGAATCAAGAGGATACTATGAGGAGAAGAGTTGGGATAAGCTCAAGGACCTCGCTCAAACATCCTCTGATAGGGCATACAACCTAAGGCGCATCATGGGGTCAATTGGAATCAATTTACCAAACTCACCAGCCCCGGTCAGAGAGGTTCCAACACACGCTGTAGATAAAACAGTGGAAGATGTTGAGATCACTCATCTTGATCATGAAGGGGGTGATAGAACTGAGCAGCCTGCGCAAGCTCAACCTGAAGAAATCCCAGTATCTCATGAAGAAAGCCTAGTATCTCATGATCAAGATGATATATCAGAAGCTGAGGTACAGATGGGAGAGCCAAGTGGAGTCAGTGAGGCTGAACCTGAGCTGATTCAACCAGTGAGAAGGAGTACAAGAGTGAAGAAACCATCTCAGTGGGTTGACACTAGAGTGTATTTCAATAGCCAAGCTGTAGCTCACCCAATTCAAGCAGTCTGCTCACTTGCTCAATATCCAGTGGAGCATCAAGCTATCATGATCAGCTTAGATGAGGAGTATATTCCAAGGTCTTATGAAGAAGCCATGGCATTGGACGAATGGAGAGAATCTGTTGGGGATGAGATTGGTGCTATGGTTAAGAATGACACATGGTATGAGACTAAACTCCCCAAAGGCAAAAAGGCAGTTACAAGCAGACTACTCTTCACTATAAAGTATCAAGCTAATGGGAAACCAGAGAGAAAGAAGACCAGGCTTGTTGCAAGAGGCTACACTCAGGGGTATGGGGAAGATTACTTGGATACATTTGCAACTGTGGCCAAACTACACACGATCAGAGTGGTTCTCTCATTGGCAGTCAACTTAGAGTGGGATCTATGGCAGATGGATGTCAAGAATGCTTTCCTTCAAGGTGAATTAGAAGATGGAGTCTACATGAGACCACCTCCTGGTATGGAAGATCTTGTGCAACCAGGAAATGTGCTTAGGCTAAAGAAAGCAATATATGGATTAAAGCAATCCCCAAGAGCCTGGTACCATAAACTCAGCACAACACTCAATGGAAGAGGATTCAACAAGTCTGAAGCTGATCACACCCTCTTTACACTCACCACACAACAAGGCATCATAGTCATATTGATATATGTGGATGACATTATTGTCACAGGGAGTGATAAAGAAGGTATCATCTCAACTAAGGCTTTCCTCAAATCCTCATTTGATATTAAAGACTTGGGTGAACTAAAGTACTTTCTAGGGATTGAGATATGCCGATCTAAAGAAGGGCTATTCTTAAACCAAAGAAAGTACACACTTGATATGTTGAGTGAGGCAGGTGATCTAGGAAGAAAGATAGCAAAGACTCCACTAGAAGATGGTTACAAGGTACTGCGTAAGGGGGAGTTTGAGGACAAACCATTTGAAGATGTAAAGCGGTACAGGAGGATGGTTGGAAAGCTCATATATCTAACCATCACAAGACCAGACATCTGCTTTGCTGTGAACCAAGTGAGCCAACAGATGCAAGCACCAAAGGTTCATCATTGGAACATGGTTGAGAGGATCCTAAGATATCTAAGAGTGGCGCCAGGACAAGGAATCTGGATGGGATGCAACAAAAGCACTGAGATAGTTGGATACTGTGATGCTGATTGGGCAGGAGACAGAGTTGATAGGAGATCAACTACTGGATATTGCACTTTTATTGGAGGGAATTTGGTGACGTGGAAGAGCAAGAAGCAGAAGGTGGTGTCTTGCTCTAGTGCTGAAGCAGAATATAGAGCTATGAGGAACCTCACAAGCGAGTTGATTTGGATTAAGGGATTGCTCAAAGACTTGGGAATTGAATCTATAACTTCAATCACTATGCATTGTGATAATCAGGCTGCTATACACATTGCCAGCAACTCAGTCTTTCATGAGAGGACCAAACACATAGAGGTTGATTGCCATAAGGTGAGACAAGCTGTTGAGCAGAAGACCATCCTCCCATGTTATACCAGAAGTGAAGACCAGTTGGCTGATATCTTCACCAAAGCTGCAAGTTCTAAGGTATGCGAGTTCATCCATTCAAAGCTTGGACTTGTGGATCTCTCATCGCATTGATCCTCTAACCATGAGGTGTTCTACTCTTTCCTTGATATGTTTTTTCCCACTGGGTTTTGCATATCAAGGTTTTAATGAGGGAATGCTTCATGGTTTCCAAACTTGACTTGTTCCACATGGTCAAGTTTGAGGGGGAGTGTTGACATGAAGCAGAATTAAGCTGCCAGACTTGATAATTAAGTTGCCAGACTTGATAATTAAGCTGCCAGACTTGAGAATTAAGCTAGAGACTTATAAGGCTTTATAAGACTTTATAAGTATTATTAGACTTGTGTTTACCAACATGAAGAGAAGAAGAAGAGAGAAGGAGACCGTTGAAGATATTCTAAACAATAAATAGTTTATTATAATATGTACTGAGGCAACTTGTCTTTAAATACTTATACTCAGATCTACAATTAATTAACAAGGAAAAATTATTCTCTCCTTCTCTCTCTTACAGTTTGAAATCTAGATCTCTCTCATTTTCTCTCTTTCTCTTGTTCTTCATTCTTCCAGAAATAAATTCTCAGATAATTCTCTAATTCTCACACCATTATCCTTCATCTTTGGAAGGTACTTGATCATCAACTATTTTCCCAGTATAAACTTTTCAAGGAAATTTCTGTTACAAAAAAAAAAAAAACTTTTCAAGGATATGAACTTCTTTTGCATGCAGGTCAAAAAGATTACCTCCATCCAAGTATCCTCTCTTCTTGAAGATCTTCTTAGTTGGGCTTCTCGGGTAATATATAGTATACTACTGCTTTTAGATTAGTGTTGAATTTTCGGCTGTTTTGGTTTCTTAACTTGAGGGGAACAGATTAATATCGCAGATAGCTGGTTGTAAAGGAATAGAATATAGTTCTCCTACTCTGTCCTCTGCTATCAGCAACCTCACACCAGCTATCACATTCACCCTCGCCGTTATCTTCAGGTTCTACCTCCTTCTATTTGGCTTTCTTCTGAGGTCAATCTTATTACCGTGCATGTCACGCTAACTGGTGCTTCTTCCTTGGGTGGCTTTATAAGGATGGAACAAGTGAGCTTAAGGAGCTCTGAGACTCAGGCTAAGATCCTTGGTGCAATACTATCTATATCTGGTGCTCTGGTAATTGTGCTCTATAAAGGCCCAAAGGTTCTTGCTGCTGCATCTTTTACACTTCCATCACCTCCTACCATTTCACTTCGCCACCAGCAGATGACTTCATTCGAGTCAAGCTGGATTATCGGAAGACTTTTGCTTGCTTCACAGTATTTTATTATATCAGTCATATATATTCTTCAGGTACAAGTACTTGAAAATTTCATTTAAAAAAAACTTTGGGTTGTTCTTGGCACATTCTTGCTAAGTAGCTGTATATGGTGTCAGACGCGGATCATGGAAGCATACCCTGAAGAAATAAGAGTAGTCTTCTTCTACAACTTAATTGCAACGCTAATGTCAGCACCAGTGTGTTTCTTTGCGGAAAGCAATTTGACTTCTTGGGTGCTTAAACCAGATATTTCCCTGGCTGCAATCGTATACTCGGTAAGCATCGAATCTTATAACATGCTTCCATTAATTACTGACCATGTTTTAAGCTTAGAAACAAAAACTTTTTATTTCAGGGAGTTTTTGTTTCATTGTTCAGCGCACTTACCCACACATGGGGTCTGCATCTGAAAGGTCCGGTCTATGTATCTTTGTTTAGGTCTATGTATTTTTTTAGGAAATACACATTAAATAACTGAAAAGACAAGCATTAATATAAGAAGATTAATTAAATGTTCAGTGGCATATTATTGTAAATAATACTAAAAACTAAGGGATATTTTTAGAGTGTACTTCTGTTTTAATAGAATAGATTTGTAAAATGAGAAGTAAACGGTCACTAAAATAAAAGACGCACAAAAAGTTTTCAGTAATCCAGAAATCATATAAATTTTGTGTTGACTGAATAAATTTGGTTAACTTTATTATTTTTACATTATTTGGTTAACATATTGATTTTAGTTAATAATTTAAGTTTAATGGTTATTTTTTTTATTAAAACAGTGTCGATTTTAAATATTAAAAAACAACAAAAAATTAAATCTACCTGTTAGTAGATTTTCCCAAATTTTAAAAAACAACAACTGATTTTAACGAGAATAAAACAACAGCTAAGCAAGAAACCATTTATGAAAAATTGTCGTAGACGTCATGCCATCTCCACAATTGATATAGTTCTTTTTGACAATTTTTTTAAAAAGTTCTTATATATTAGATATTATTTTTTGGAATACAGTAAACAGAAAAGAATTTAAAATAAAGAGAAATTGGTGAAAATACACCCAAATAAACAATATACTGTATTAGCCATATACCTTAAGTGTTGAGTCAATTTTTGTATGACCGTTTTACCTCTCTGAACTACACTTCCTATGACACCTAAGAGCATCTCCATTGGATATTTTAAAAGGGTTCATGGGCTGAGTTTCTTAGGCCCGAAATTTTTTTTAAAAAAAGAAAATGGTTAAACTCGGCGAGCCCGTCTCTTATGAGTGAGCCCGTATGAACCCGTCTCACACCACGTGTCTTGCTGCAATTGGAGACGCGAGCTCGCGTACACACCGAAGAAACACGGGATCGAAGAGAGAAGTTTCATTTTCTTTGCTCTCTAGAAAAACTAGGGTTTCGTGTTTCTCTGAGGCGATTTTGGCGATTCGTTCTCCGAAGCTCAAATCCGGTCATCTTCTCCGATAAATCGACGACGTAGTCTCCCTTCGACGAGCTCAGGTAATCCTCGCGTAGATTCACCGGTTAAAATCGCGTAGATTCACCGGTTAAAGTTCAAATCGATTTGGGAGTTTCGTGTTAGGGTTCTAATTGGAGTCGTGGCTTTCATTTTTAAGGTTGTTAAATCATCTATAGGGTCCGATTTAGGGTTTTATTTCCAATTCGATTTAGTTTTTGATTTCCAAATCGTTTTAGGGTTCGATTTCAATTTCGATTAAGAGGCTTTCTTGTTTGGGTTCTAGAAATTGTTTCTTTCTTGTTTGGGTTCTAATTTACATATAAAATGTGCAGATGGAACCCGCAGATGAGATAAGAGACAGAAAGATGCTAAAGGAGCACATCAACATGCTACAATTCGTTGCGGATTCAGAATACGGAATTCCGAGAAGGTGTGCTTGTGGTGGGAGGATCATTAACGAGGTTCGGGGTAAGGAGGAGTTCGACTCTCTTCCGGGCAAGCGGTTCTTTAGCTGCTCAAAGTACCAGGCAAGTTGTTCAACTGTTTTCTATATTTTTTTTGTTTTAAAGTACCATGAACTCGGTTCTTCAGCGGTGTTGATATTTTTTTCTGTTTTAAACAAGGCTGATGGGTTCCATTATCGTCAGCCTTGGGTCGCAGGTGTCCAGGAGGAGATCGAACGCCTGACTAAGCGTGTGGAGGAGGAGGAGGAGGTGATGAAGGTGGTTCCGGATCTCAATAAACAAATTGAGCGACTGGAGGTATTATCTTGAACCATTTAATTACTTTCATGGTTAGGATTAATAGACTTGTAGTAGTTTTCTTTGTTAGGAACCCACAGTAGTTTTCTTGGTTAGGATAAATTTAATTACTTTGTTGATGGTTTCTTTTTGTTGCTATTGATGCAGGCAGAGGTTTATAACCTCACAGTGTAGGTAGATCACCTGGAGAAGCTCTGCTTCGAATGAGGACCTCGAAAAGCATCAGGTCAGACTCTTACTTGTTACTTAGCTTTAATGACGAACTAGAAGTAGAAGTAGAACTAGAACTAGATCATGAACTCGAACTACAACTACAACTCGAACTAGGACTACACATAGTTGTTACTTAGCATAGTTAATGACATGTTTGGTAGTTGTAGTGGTTGGTTGCTGTGATTTTAAAGTACCATGAACTCGAACTTATGTGGTTGGTTGCTGTGATTTGATGCGTATTCAATGCTTTCTGTGAACTAGCTGTTAGCTTAAGAAAATAATCAATGTTTGGTAGTTGTAGTGTTAGTAAAATAATCAATGTTTGGTAGTTGTAGTGTTAGTAAAATAATCAATGTTTCTTATCTGCTTTCATTGCTAAAACTAGTATAAAATCATAGTAAATCCTTGTTAAAAAATACAAACGCATTTAAAAAACACAAACCGAAACCAAAATGGGTCATTTTCCCATAACCCCTGGCGGGTATGTTAACCTACTAGCTTCCCAAACCAGTGAAAACACCCACGTAGAGTCTCCCCCCGTCCCTAAACTGAAAGGAGGAAGTGGTCACCAAAAGAAGACATCGTGCTGATCAGTGCCTGGTTGAACACCAGCAAGGATCCGATTGTCAGTACAGACCAGAAAGGAGGAGCATTTTGGAAGAGAATACAAGAGTATTACAATGGTAGCCCACAACTCTCTGGCTTTGCGCCAAGAGAGTTAAATCAGTGTAAGCAGAGGTGGGGAAGATTGAACGAGCAAGTCTGCAGGTTTGTGGGAAGTCATGAGGCCGCGTTGAAGGAGCAAGCAAGTGGGCAAAACGAGAATGATGTCATGAAGGCTGCTCATGACATCTTCTTAAATGACTACGGCTCCAAGTTCGGCCTTGAACATGCGTGGAGGGAACTTCGGTATGATCAGAAGTGGAAATCAAACTCCAAAGATGGTGCAAAGGAGAAAAGGAAGGAAGGTGCGGAGGTGGAACCTGAGTTCGAAGAGGTTAGGCCAGAAGGTGTTAAAGCAGCCAAACGCAAGAAGCGTGGCAATGAAGCTTATGATCAGTTACAGACCATGCTAGGGGTGAAAGATGCCATATCGAAACGGAGACTCCTTGAGCGTCTCCTTGCAAGAAAAGATCCACTTTCTGAAACAGAAATGGTTCTCAAAGACAAACTCGTTTCTGAATTGGTTTGACTGCTTGGTTGGTTTCTTATTAAATCCAGAATTGCATGCTTGCTTTATGTTTTTAATTCATTGGTTGTTCTGTTTTGCTTGCTTGTTTGTTCTGTTTTGCTTGCTTATGTGTTCTGTTTTGAAATGGTTCTAATTTGTTATGTTTTCTTTTGCAGGTTGTCACGGGTCTCAACTGTCTCAACTGGCTTCTCTACTGCCTTCTCTACTGCTTCCTTGTTTACATGCTTCACGGGTTTAATGTATTTTGTTTTAATGGCTTCTCTACTGCCATTTGTTCAATGTATTTTGTTTTCGGACTTGACAAGTGCAGTCTTTTGTTTGTCTCTGCACTTGTTTCTTTGCTTCACGGGTTATGTAACAAAATGTACTATCTCTTTGCACTAGTTTCAGTCACGGGTTATGTAATCAAACTCTATAAATTATGCCTTTCTTTGCTTTACTTCTCTTGCAACTTGTCATTCAATTAAATCACTTGTTTCATCACTCACTTGCAACTTCTCTATTTCAACTTCTCTCAACTCTTTAAACTTGTCTATTTCAACTTGTCTCACATCTCTATTTCAACTTGTTTCACTCTATAAATTAAGTCATTTTCAACTTAATCAACAAATATTTCTCTAATTCTCAATTCTCTATTTCTCTATTTCTCAACTCTTTTTCTTTTATATTTCTCTATTTCTCAACTCTTTTTCTTTTATATTTCTCTATTTCTCAACTCTTTTTTTTTATATTTCTCTATTTCTCAACTCTTTTTCTTTTATATTTCTCTATTTTTTTCTAAACACTCTACCAAAAAAATGTCTTCCCCATCGTCTTATGAAGATGATGCCATAGATGATCAAATAGACGACACTTTTGAAGATATGTTCGACCAACAATTTGATCAAATGTACGACGCAATCGTTCATGGTGCAGCCAACAAGCAGAAGAAACGAGCTTATATCGAAAGAGAGCGGGAACAAGGACACAATCAACTATGGAACGACTATTTCAGTGAGCATCCTACATACCCACCAGAAATATTTAGGCGGCGTTTTCGAATGACCAAACCATTGTTCCTTTCCATTGTCGATCGCCTAAGTAATGAAGTTCCATACTTTCAGCAAACACGAAATGCTCACGGGAGGTACGGGCTATCTGCACTTCAAAAGTGTACTGCAGCTATACGTATGCTCGCATATGGTCAAGCAGCAGATACGTATGACGAATATCTCCGACTTGGTGAGAGTACTGCACTTTTATGTTTGGAAAAATTCAACGAGGGGATAATACAATTGTTTGGAGATAAGTATCTACGAAAACCTACAGCAGATGATCTTCAACGATTACTCGATATTGGGGAGGTTCGCGGATTTCCAGGAATGATAGGAAGCATCGACTGTATGCATTGGGAGTGGAAAAATTGCCCAAGGTCTTGGAGAGGACAGTACGCACGAGGTCACGGAAAGCCGACAATTGTCTTAGAGGCTGTGGCATCACATGATCTTTGGATATGTCACGCATTTTTCGGTTTACCAGGTACCCTCAACGATATTAATGTTCTCCAACGGTCACAAGTTTTTTCTGACATTTTAGATGGTCGAGCTCCTAAAGTTAATTTCACGGTCAACGGCCACAATTATCGTATGGCGTACTACCTTACAGACGGAATCTATCCGAAATGGTCAACATTTATCCAATCCATCTCACTACCTCAAAGTCGTAAAGCCGAGCTTTTTGCTGAACATCAAGAATCCGCCAGAAAAGATGTCGAACGTACTTTCGGAGTTTTGCAATCGAGGTTTGCAATAGTAAAAAACCCGGCTCTACTATGGGACAAGGAAAATATTAGAAAGATTATGAGAACTTGTGTCTTACTGCACAATATGATAGTAGAGAACGAACGAAACACATATCATTTCCCTGATACATCTGAGTTCGAAACTGGAGAGTCAAGCAGAAGTTCACAGGTTGAAGTCTCGCAACCTACGGCCACCCCTTCCACCTTCGTTAATAGGCTTGGCATTCGTAATCAAATTCGGAGTGAAAACAAACATGAACGTTTGAAAGCTGATTTAGTTGAAAATATATGGCAAAAATTTGGTAATCTAGATGAATAATCTTTGTATGAATTCTCATTGTATTAAATAAATTTTTTTATTAAATAAAAACTTTTTTAAAAAATAAAAAATATATTATTTTATTCTTAAGAACCTCATATTTAGGTTCACTAATGGAACCAAAAATAAATATAGGTTCTTCACTATTCACGGTCCCACCAAAAAAATATTAAAAAATCCATGTGAACCCCAAAGGGGGTTCACTAATGGAGATGCTCTAAAGGTTTCTATTGCATGACAGAAACTGACACAATCTCATATCCACTTCTTTATCTTTTTGTTTCTCTATTTTTTTCCTTTTGTTTTATTAATTCTCCTGTACTTTCTTTTCTTATTTTTTTTTCATCTTTCTTCTCAACTTTATGTAAATATGAATCATCTTTCTTCTCTATTTTTTGATCAAAAAAAAAAAAGAATCTCTATCAAATTAAATACTCCTTTGCTCCCATAATTTTCTCCAACTTCCTAAAATTCATTCAAGAGAAATTTTGTTCTTCTCCTTTGTTGTTATCTCCGCACCGTCTTTCGCTCTTCCGTCTCATATCTCTCCGACAATTAATTGCTTAACATACGATTCTTTGTTAAAGTCTCTGGTTTTTATGCCGCTTACATCGCCGTTTCCGCCGTTGATGACCAGTGACACGAGGAGGTTGACAAGTAACCGTTGTTATCAATTGTTAGTTCGTATCTCAAATCTTAAACCATAAAGCATAGTTTACGTCGACAAGTAGTTGTGTACATGTTAAATTTTTTTTTACACGCTAATTTTTCGGATATCAATATGGAAGACTAGTCAATTGTCCCAATAATACTTGGCTATGTATCATTGTTATATTTTCTTTTACCAGTTAACATGATATAATATCAGCTAATCCATTTGTGTAACCTTTAATCAGAGTATAAGACCATTATGGGGTTTTGTGGTAATTGTAAACTACATTAGCCGACACATTGCTGAAGCCTTTTACTGTCTTAAGGTGCAAAGGAGTTCCTCAAATCTCCAGTCCAGTCGATGCATCCATCATGATTGTGCTCCTCCTTGAAGCTCATGCATTGCATGGCATTGATGTGTGTAAAGCCATGTATTTTGATTATTTTAAAATGTAGCTAAGTTATGGTGGACTTTCTTCATAATCATTTTGTCTCTAATAATTTTATTAGGTCTTTACAGAGTAGGTGTACAGTATATATGTATCACTAAGCATCTTATTTAATCGCTAACTTAATTTTTTAGTGAAACAATTTCTTTTGATTGTATTTTAATTATATATGTTTCTTATTTTAATCAACCATGACTTGTCTTACAACACAATCCAAGTACATTGTTGGTTAAACACATTTGTTAATTGATAACTATATTTGTATATGTTAACATTTTATTTAACGAGTACATTTTAATTTAACAATATTATCTAGCTATTACTAATAATGCTTATATATTGTTTGATGCGTGATTTTATTAGATGGTAAATTGTTCGATACATGGTTTGTTAATTGATATTTTGTTTGATAGGAGCTTTGTTAGCAATAAATAACTTGGCACATGAGTTTGTGAACTGATATATTGCGTGGATAAATTACTTTTTATCTGGTAAATAATTTGTTACATGTTACATGTTTTGTTAACTGGTAAACAAATTCTACATGTTTTGTTAGTTGATATTTGTTAGTTGTTATATTCTACTTGATATATAATTATTAGTTGATATATTTTTTGTTATCCAATATATATTTTGAAGTAAATACATTGTTTTCTATTAGGTATGTTACTGATTCATTTAACACGCTAGACATAACTATTATCCGTTCACAAAATATGTAGTAGTGTCATGACTTGTTAATTTATACATTTTTGTTTGTTAAATGATATATAATTTTTTACGTGATAAATAATTTTGTAGGTTAATCCACATTTTACACAGTAGAATGAATATGTACTATTATGTAATACATCATCTCAATTAATTGACTACGAATATGCAAATAGCCAATCAATTTATTTATGTGTATCAATGTTTAACATATTACATTTTTGCTACGTTGTATTATATATCAACAAGGATTATATAAGATATCAACTATGAGAGCATATATCAAAAAATATTTCAATGAATAAACTATCTAAAAAACAATGTATCAGTTAATAAATTATGTATCGGCTAACAAATCATATATCCATAACTAACTATGTTATTTTCCAAGTATAGTTTCTGTTGGGGTCAAAAACGGTCACAACGAAATTAACGTTCGAAAATATTCCTCGAAAAAGATAATTCCCGTAAAAATTACTTAAACTAATTTCTACGATAAAATTCTTGAATAAATTTGTCCGCAGCGTCGAAATAAGCTCCAATGGTTCGTGTTGACGACGAAGTTAGTATCAAAACATTCGATAAAAATATACGTCTTAAAAATTTCTACGTTTTTAAGGAAAACTTATACGAAAAACTTATACGAAAAAATTGCAGGAAAATCTTATTTTAAGAACAACGATTTCTTAAATGAACGATTTAAGAAAATCAACAATTTCTTAAATCAACGATTTCTTAAAATCAACGATTTCTTAAAATCAACGATTTCTTAAATCAACGATTTCTTAAATCTACGATTTCTTAAATCTACGATTTCTTAAAAATCGTCTCCTTGCAAAAGGTTCCGCGACTAAACAAAGTTCTCGTTAAAACACAATCATCGGAGATAACAAAAGATCGTTAAACCACGAGGATGCGGCTTGGCAATCGCGGAACAACCAAGGGGTCATATGAAGATCGAACCCGTCTCGGCGAGGGCTTCGATTTGATATCTTGATCGTTTTCTGGGTCCTCACGGTTTGAGAGAACTGCCTCTTTAAAGTTCCAAGGCAGATTCCTTAAAATCTTGTTTTAAGACAACGATTCTTTAAAACGACGATTTCCTAATCAACGATTTAAGAAATTAACGATTTCTTAAAAAACGACGATTTCTTAATCAACGACTTAAGAAATCAACGACTTGAGAAATCAACGATTTAAGAAAGTAGCGATTTCTTAAAGTCAAACGGAACTTTGTTATCAAAGGACCAAACCTCCGCAAACAAGCATCCTAAGAGAATCGTAGCTTTGCGATAGGTTCAAACACTTGGATAACGGACCTCAGACCACGGCATAAAACCGATCGCGATGGCAATCGAGTCACGAACGAGAGCTCGGTTGCTATAGCGAACGAATCACGAAACCACGCTCGGTCGTTATAACGACCGAGCTACGATTACAGCTCGGTCGCTATAGCGACCGAGCTGCGGACAAAGTTCGGTCGGCTATAGCGATCGAGCGTTCGTACATCGATCATTCTCCGAAACGTCCGAAGTCTTCTGAAACGACGATACGACGTAATGCTATGCATTCTCGACTATCCGTATAGCCGTTCTCCGCAACTCACGACTATCCGTTTCTTGATCTCTCGATCAAATGGAATCGTCCGTTTGGTTTATGATAAAACCGCGGAAACTTAACCTTATCGGAGAAATCGTAAAAACGTCTCAAATCAAAAATACGGCCCAAAGGGGTCCTAAACTTGATTCGAGGCCCACTTACGATTTTTTAAAAACCCATAAACCTTATGACGGTTTATGCTTGGAGGATAAGCATCAGTTTCCGCGGAAAAAATGAAAACTTTTCGCAGATAATCATGAAGATCGAAAAAAATGGAATATTCCCATTTTTTCGACTATGACAGCTTAAGGCAAAAGAGGGAAGCGTAAACCGACCTTGGAGGGAGTATATAAGGAGTTCAAGGCGAGAGGCATAGAGGCATCACTTTTCCAGAGCAACTTAGCACTTAGAGCAATTTAGGCAACTTTTCGTTTTTCTTTTTTCGAGCTGCGACTCAATTAGGTTTAGCCACCTTTGGGTATTAGAACTAGGATCTCGCCGACAGCTTTCGTAGCCAAAGCACGTTACCTTGTTGTTGTCACGCTCATACGCAGATTCGGAATAAAATCCTTCTTGCTCTCTTTTTACGATTTTTATTTTTATTTTCCGTTATTGTCGTGTTCTGATTGCTTGACGTGTGGTTTCTCAGAAATCCGGGACCTTCTGGGAAATTAGAGTTTTCCTAGTTTCATTATTTATACGAAATATTGACGGTGCGAATTTCGGCTCCCACAGTTTGGCGCTAGAAGGTGGGGGTCACGGATTATTCTTACTCATAGCCACAAAACGCTTGATCAAAAAGACGTACGCAAATATAAAAAACAAACTCGCAGCACTGACTGCCCCTACGGCCAACTCTTACGCAAACGCCGTAGTATTTAACAAAAACGAAAATTTAGTCATGACCTTCCGTCACAGGAAGAGAACTAAATCGAGCTCGTGATTTTTCCCTCTAAACACAAAGGGCAACGATAAAAAAATTTCTAACCCCGTGAAATTCTTCTTATTACCGAGTTGGAGAAATCTGAGCGCATAAGGGTTCAACCAAGACGATTTCTCCGAAAAACATTTCGGAAAAGTAAAACTCGCTCCCTCAATAACTGCGGAAAAACCCTAGGTTACTCGCAGAAAGTTAAACTCAAAGACAAGCTCGGTCGCTATAGCGACCGAACGTCAAGACAAGCTCGGTCGCTATAGCGACCGAGCACCAAAACAAGCTCGGTCGCTATAGCGACCGAGCATCGAACTAAGCTCGGTCGCTATAGCGAGCCAAGTTTGGTCGCTATAGCGACCCAGACCCAAGAGGAGTTCTCCTCTGCTTCTCCTTTGAATCCTCTTCGAAACGCCGTTCGTTTTGTTTCAATCAAAGTTTCCCTTGAGATTTTACGACGAAAACAAGTTGGACTCGTCTTGGCTCCCTTCCACTCGCTATAGCGACCGAGACACATCCTCACTCGCTATAGCGAGCTGGAAGGCCTCAAAGGAGTCTTCCTTTGTGTTCTCCTTTGATTCCTCTTCGAAACTCCATTCATTTCGTCTCAACCGGAGTTTCCGTTGAAATTTTACGACGAAAACAAGTTGGACTAGTCTTGGCTCCCTTCCAGTCGCTATAGCGACCGAGACACATCCTCACTCGCTATAGCTACCTGTCAGGCCTCAAAGAAGTCTTCCTTTGTGTTCTCCTTTGATTCCTCTTTGAAACGCCGTTCGTTTTGTCTCAATCGGAGTTTCCGTTGAGATTTTACGACGAAAACAAGTTGGACTCGTCTTGGCTCCCTTCCACTCGCTATAGCGACCGAGATACATCCTCACTCGCTATAGCGACCTGTCAGGCCTCAAAGGAGTCTTCCATTGTGTGCTCCTTTGATTCCTCTTCGAAACGCCGTTCGTTTCGTTTCAATCGGAGTTTCCGTTGAGATTTTACGACGGAAACAAGTTGGACTCGTCTTGGCTCCCTTCCACTCGCTATAGCAACCGAGACACATCCTCACTCGCTATAGCGACCTGTCAGGCCTCAAAGGAGTCTTCCTTTGTGTTCTCCTTTGATTCCTCTTCGAAATGCCGTTCGTTTCGTCTCAATCGGAGTTTCCGTTGAGATTTTACGACGAAAACAAGTGGGACTCGTCTCAGCTTGCTGTCACTCGCTAACACCGGGCGGCAAGACCGACGTCACGGTCCTGGGCGCCGGGCTGCGGGTCGATCAGCGAGTGCGGCCGATTCCTCGTGAAACCATCCCGACACTAGTCCAATAACGTACTTCGCATCCTCGCTCGAAGCCACGTAGTGCAAATTCTTAAAATCGTGAATCTGAAAACCTTCGATCAGAACGATCGGGAAAGTTACGGAAAAATTCGGAAGGTCCGGCTTACAAATGGATTGCAATTCATCGTATAAAATGATTACGGTTACTCTAAAACACCAATCATCTTAACTATACGAGGAATTGGGATTCATTCGGAAGACCGATACCATTACCGTACTTCTTCCAAACAACTCTTCCGAGCAACTCCCGTTGTGAATGTGGTTTGTCTCGACTCTGTCCCGACCAGCTCGCCATCCTTCTCAACCAGTTTCGAAAAAATAGAGTGATTTCTATAAAATCACTCGAAACTTAAAACGGTTAACGAAGACTAAACAAAGCCAAAACGAGAGATCATATCCCTCACTGCTAAGCCGTTTCTTGACACCTAAGATTTCGCTCGTTGCGGACTCTCGACTTTTGTCTACTAATCTTACTTTCGAAAAACTACTCAAAACTCCTTCGGATCAATCCCACGGAAACGAGAAAGTTTATAATTAAGGTTAGTCACCAAAATTACACCTCACCGCAGTTAGGGATTCCGATATTAAAATTCGATAACTTTTACGAAACACCTTTCGTAAAAAAAAAAAAAAAAAAAAAAAAAAAAAAAAGCTCGACAGCGCTTTAGGAAACAGCTTTCGTAAGATCAAGCTCGGCCATATTTTACGAAACATCATTCATAAAGCCAAACAATATCGTATCTGGAACATAACCAGTTCGCTCGCAGCCTGACGAACTGAGAGCCTCACTCGAGTGACGCCTTGTCCATTGACCCGTCTTTCCAAACACTCCTCTTTGTCTGCTTCTCCTCCCTTTGGTTCAACGATTTCGTAAAATTCCTTCGATGCATAAAACACAATGTGATTTTACCAGATCCCGCCACGTTAAGTCGAAAACCAATTCATATGAAATTCGGTAACTGACTTTTCGAAGTCCTTCGACCCTGAATCGAAAGTGGCCATTCCTAAACGCATAAAAAACTTTCGATAAAGTGAGAAGAAAAGAAGAGAAGAAGAAGGAAGAAGGGGCAATCTCGAATCATCAATGGGACTAAGGTACGTCTGACTAAAAATTCCGTCAAGGTTTTAATATTTGGTAGGAAATGAACGAAAACGTCTTGAAAACTGCCATAGAATTTAGGGAACTTAGAACCTAGGTGGATAGTCTAGCAAGCTAAGTCTTAGGCAAATTTTCCAGTCTTGTTCCATTGTTCCTTAACTTTCCAGGCAGAACATGCAAACCGACCTAGTCTCTCGAAAAACCGAGAAACGATCGCCACGCATTCTAAGGCACACTCGTCCTGCTTCCTAAAGAAAGAAAAACCTTTGAAAGAACGGTTAACCCGTTTTATTTTGTAAAATAAAACAACAGATATCAGTCGTAGATAATTTTGCTACTGATTTCTGCTTTTACTACCCTCGGCTACGCGAAGCAGGAAATGACCCTGCAACCAAGTCCGCACATATTCTACGACGATCCTTTACCAACAACTTACATGGCTATACGGCTGCACCTAGCCTCCATGCCAATCCAAAACTACTGAGCGACCACCGCTCCAACCGCTTAACGGCTAACGGCTAAACAACAATCCACGAATTGTCGTAAAACGCCAAGTGACTATTATGCAAGTAGTTTGTCGTATATCCCAGAATCGGAAATCATACAATGAATTCTTCGTAACGAAACTCAGTCCTAACAACCATATGGTTAACGGAAGATTTAAACTTATCATCAATCGATTAAGTTCTATACGCTCCATAAACGCGGTATAAAAAGAAACACTCGTAACAAAGCTCCTAGAGCTATACGAGTCATTCATAAAAATTCAAAAACAAGTTCCGGAAGGCCGACATTTCACGAAAAACAGTGAAGTTAGACGCTTCTCCCTGGTAAATTTACACGACCCTTCGGTCCAAAATCCTCAAAACAATTCGCGAACTACTAAACGGCTATGACAACGGATCCAGTATCCACAAAATGATTATCACATCCAGACACATGTCTCCCATCGCTTACACCTAAAAACGCTTGCTAAAAAGTAGCATACGGACAAAGCGACAAAATCAAAATCCGAAATGATTACTCGGATTCTACCATTTACACTTGATGAAAGTATAAATCAAATCATAAGCCAAAGCCCATAATCCTCTTATGGCGTAAAGAAAAATAAAGTCGCAGCACTGCGAGACGTCGCTTCGTGCTCGAATAAACATTTTTCGACCAAAATTTCATACGCCTTCTAAACGGTATCTGTAAGACCCGATCCTGGATCCCAAGACCCAACTGATCCGCGGCCTTAACCTAAACATCTAAGTGCAATTGGCCGGTTTATGTCCAAATAATTCTAAGTCATTTTCAAGTGATCTGAGGTTCATATACAATTCATAAGCAATGCGGAAGCTAAGATAAACATTCATTTTATTAATATAAACCATGTGATCCATACAATGTAGTAACATCAATCAGTTTGCACAATAGGCTATCATAAGTTCCATACTATCTAAACACACATCACACATCCATCCTTGGCTTGAGTCTTCACAGCTCCTTGGCTTTCCCACGATCCTGACCAGATCCTGCAATCATATAAATCCCATCAAATACACAATCAAACCGATATCCTAGCAACAAGTCTAGCAATGCATGGTTAAGTCCCTTAGAACTAGTTTCTGTCCCAAACCTTGACCCACTCGGATAGGTCTCTAAAAATTATGCAAACACCATGATAAATCATGATAATTCACAACTAAGAGAATGGTCAAGTCAGAATCCACAGAACAGGTCCGGATCATACCGATCTCACCCTAGACCCGCCCCCATGGTCATAACCTACCACCTCTAAATCAATGATATAAAATTATCCTTTCATCATGACAATTCATGATAAATCCCAATTAAGAGATATATGAAGTCGGAATCCCCAAACCTCAACCGGAAGTTAGAGATCCAACCTTACATGCCCAACCAAGGCCATGGAGAGATTACACTGACCAATCCATACCCTGAGGGTCCGACCATGAGTTTAAACCCACGGACAACATCAATATATATATTATAAAAGAGATAGAATGGAAGAGAAGGGAGAACGGATGCAACCAACATCACTTGGTCCATGCGGACCATCCATCCGGACCCATGGATCATGGCGATGGTAAATGGTTAGCATCACTAACCTTAGGAGTGGCCGACGATGGGTTCTGATCCTTCCCACTTGCCTTATCGGTTCCTCTTGCATCCATCTTCACACGGTTCCTTTCCACAACACTTCCTTGGTCGCCGGTCAAGAACAAATCACCACCACACTCACGCGGCCAACAAGTAAAACCGCCGGTCTCTTTCTCTCTTGGATTCTCTGGCAATTTTGGCAGAGTTTCCCCTCTTTGTCTGATGACAAATATCGATGCCCAAGGTCTATATTTATAGACAAAGGCGCGGGTAACTGTCTTTGGGCGAATGGGCGCGAGTGAATGGCCGAATGGGTACATGTGGGAATCACCGCATCCCTTCGGCCCAACCGCCCCTCAACTGCCTCTCAACTGCTCCCATGCATCGATCTTCATCCCCTGGCACATTGCCAAGTGCCTGGCTGCACCACCAAACACCTCTGGTCCCATCCGGACCGCACCACATTCCACCGGACCATAACCGCCCATGGTCCGGTCACACCATGTCAACTCATAACACTCCTCCAAGCGGAGATGAGCTGACCACTAGTGTCACCAGCTGAGTGAGCTAACACTCCAGCTACTGGAGCTGACCAGAACTCTTGTGAGCTACTGTGAGCTCCCTCACACTTCATTCTAGCTGCCCGAGCTTGATTCACACTTCGGCCAGCTGTCTAAACCCTTGTCCAGCTTCCTTAAGCTTGAACCTTCCTTGCCTTGGTTAAGTTTCAGCCTCCTGATACCCTTAACCCACTTCCCGGACCATGATACGCCTTATATTAGGTCGTTAGACCTGATTTGGTGCATCCCCTCGCACCATGGTCCATCCGGCCGATCCTATCTAGGATCGGGGACATGACAAGTCTCCCCCACTTGATAGGGATTCGTCCTCGAATCCAGACCAAGTGCATCTTCACTAACATACTGACCATACCACTCAGGATACTCAGCCTTCATTCTTGCCTCGGTTTCCCAAGTGATAATGTCCTTGCCATTACTCTCCCACACTACCTTGATCATAGGTACTGTCTTCTTCCTTGTTGCCTTCTCTGCTCTATCTATGATTCGAACCGGCCTTGTCTCTAAGGTTAGGTTCTTACCAAGATCTTTGGGAATCTCAGGCAACACCACATCCTGCTCGGATAGACACTTCCTTAGTTGGGACACATGGAACACATTGTGGTATGCATCCATTGCTGATGGCAAATCCAACTTGTATGCCACTGCGCCCACTCTCTCTGTGATCCTGAATGGACCCAAGTATCTAGGATCCAGTTTCCTTCTTCCAGAAACCCTGGTCCTGCCTCTGAAGGTAATCATCTTGAGGTACACTAGGTCACCCACCTCAAACTCAAGATGCTTCCTCCTCTTGTCCGCATAGCTCTTCTGTCTATCCTGAGCTTCCTTCATCTTCTCTTTGACAAATTTGATCTTCTCTGTGGTCTCCTCCACAATCTCAGGACCAATCATGCTGCGCTCCCCCACTTGGGTCCAGCATAATGGTGTCCTGCATGGCCGCCCATACAAAGCCTCATATGGTGACATACCAATGCTTGTATGGAAGCTATTGTTGTAAGCAAACTCTACCAAAGGCAAGTGCTTCTCCCAGGTCTCTCCCCAGTCCAAAACACAAGCCCTTAGCATGTCCTCCAACGTCTGGATTGTTCTCTCTGACTGACCATCAGTCTGAGGATGATAAGCTGTGCTCATGTGCACTCTTGTGCCTAAGGCCTTCTGGAACGCTTGCCAAAAGTAGGATGTGAACCTCGGATCTCTATCCGACACAATGCTTGCAGGTACACCATGAAATCTCACTATCTCATTGATGTAAATCTGCACAATCTCATCCACACCATCCCCCTTCTTGATTGCCAAGAAGTGAGCCGACTTGGTTAGCCTATCGACCACCACCCAAACAGCATCCTTCTTGTTTCTGGTCGTAGGGAAACCAGTCACAAAATCCATGGTAATGTGATCCCACTTCCATTCTGGAATGGGTAAGCTTTGGAGTAGTCCACTGGGCACTTGGTGCTCCGCCTTGACCAATTGGCAAATGGGACACTTTGCCACCCACTCGGCCACGTCAGTCTTCATGCGCACCCAATGGTAATACCTCTTCAAATCTCTGTACATCTTGTTCAGTCCAGGATGTACTGAGAACTTAGATCTATGAGCTTGCCTCATAATCTCTTCCTTTAGTTCCTTATTGTTAGGAACACTTATCCTTCCATTAACCAAGATGGTACCATTGCTTGTGGTTTGGTACTCAGTCTTGTCATTGAGAGCAACCTTTTGAAGGTTCTCATCCAGCTTCTGAGCTGCACAAATCCTGGTAAGGAGATCGGCCTGGTCCACTGCCTCTAACCCCAATGGCTCATCAGCACTAGCCAGTGTGTTAAGGTTGAGTGACCGGACCATCCCTTCCAATATATCAGCCTCCTTTTCAGCTGAAACCTCAGCCCTTCTCCGGCTCAAAGCATCAGCCACTAAGTTGGCCTTCCCTGGATAGTAAGTTATGTCCAGATCATAATCTGCCACAAACTCCATCCACCTCCTTTGCCTTAAGTTCAACTCAGGCTGAGTGAAGATATACTTCAGACTCTTGTGGTCTGTAAGTATCTGAACCTTGGCACCATAAAGGTATGACCTCCAAATCTTCAGGGCAAACACCACAGCTGCCATCTCCAGATCATGGGTGGGGTAATTACCCTCATGCTTCCTCAATTGCCTTGAGGCGTATGCAATGACCTTCCCATGTTGGGTCAGTACACATCCTAGTCCAGTAATGGAGGCGTCTGTGTACACCACATATGGTTGGTCCTCCTCAGGCAGGACAAGGACTGGTGCACTAGTAAGCATGTCCTTAAGCGCAGAGAAACTTCTCTCACACTCCTCAGACCATACAAACTTAACATCCTTTCCTGTCAACTGAGTCATAGGCTGTGCCAAGCTAGCAAAGCCCTTCACAAACTTCCTGTAGTAGCCGGCCAGCCCTAAGAAGCTCCTAACTTCTGTGGCATTCTTAGGCTGAGGCCATGCCTTTATGGCCACTACCTTCTCCGGATCAACAGACACACCTTCACTTGACACAATGTGTCCAAGGAAGCCAATGCTCTTCTGAAAGAAGCTACACTTGCTTAACTTAGCAAAGAGCTGCTGTTCTCTCAATCTCCCCAGCACAGCCCGGAGATGCCTTTCATGATCCTCCTTGCTCTTGGAGTATACAAGTATGTCATCTATAAAGATGATTACAAATTCATCCAAGAAATCTCGGAAGGTACCATTCATCATCTTCATGAATGCTGCTGGTGCATTGGTCAGACCAAATGGCATAACCACAAACTCATAGTGGCCATACCTGGTTCTGAATGCAGTCTTCTTTATATCACTTGGTTCAATTGGGATCTGATGATACCCTGAAGCCAAGTCAATCTTAGAGAACCACTTTGCTCCCTTAAGCTGATCCAACAGCTCATCTATCCGAGGCAATGGGTACTTATTCTTGATAGTAACCCTATTCAGCCCTCGATAGTCAATACACAGCCTAAAGCTACCATCCTTCTTCTTCACAAAGAGGACTGGTGCTCCCCAAGGCGACACACTAGGGCGTATGAAACCCTTATCCAACAACTCCTCTAGTTGTTTCTTTAGCTCGGCCATCTCAGCAGGAGCCATGCGGTAGGGACTTTTTGACATTGGGGCCGTCCCTGGTTCCAGTTCTATTATGAATGGGTCTGACCTATCAGGGGGAATGCCCTGTGGAGACCTAAACACATCCTCAAACTCACTGACCAGCGGAATCCCGTCCGGGTTACCACCCCCAACAACCTCCTTAGTGGTGATTGTGGCTATATAAGCCTCACAACCCCGCTCAAGCATCCTTTCCGCTTGGACTGCTGATACCACTAAGCATCCAGAGGTTGGACGAATACCTTGGAACCTGATCGGGGGTCCACACCCACTCTCAAACAGCACCCTCCCCCGGTGACAGTCTAAGGTGGCCCGATTCTTTCCAAGCCAGTCCATACCCAAGATCACCTCATGATTCTTAAGTTGGACCACAACAAGATCCACAGGCATTACCCTGTCCTGGATCACCACTGGGATATCCTTCACTCGTCCTAATGAGGGCATCAATTGGCCTCCAGCCGCACTCACTAGGCCAGGATCATCCCCTGTCCCAATCTGGAACAAACCCTTTCCGACCAAACATGGACTCACAAAACTATGTGTAGCTCCAGTGTCGAAAAGTACATGTGTTTCCACACCACCAATACTTAGGGTCCCTACAGGAAACCCAATCTAAGCATCTAATCCATTCTAGGTTCCATACCATGCATTTCTAAAAATTTAAAAAGAATAAGATCAGATCATTACCAGTGATCGCCATGAAAGGCTTGGCCTCATCAGTGTCCTTAGACAACTCATAGACCCTTGGTGCAGATGTCTGGCCACGGCTTGGTTCCGGCTTGCTCACCTCAGACTTCATCCTGCCTGATCCAGCCTGAAGCTTAGCACAGTCCTTTCGGAAGTGTCCGGCCTTCCCACACTGGAAGCAAGTCCTAGAGTCACCACCAGCCGCTTGACCACGACTCTGATCCGGTCCAGGACAGTCCCGGACTGAGTGGTCCATCTTGCCACACCTTGTGCAAGCTCCCATAGCTCTCCAGCACTCACCACCATGGCGCCTTCCACACTTTTGGCACTCCGGCCTTCCACCTGAGGTCTTACCCTCATCAACTGAGTCTCTTTTCCTCTTCCGGTCACCAGCATGACCAGTACCACTTGCCTGACTCCTAGTCTTGAGCCTGGCCTCCTCAGCAAGGTTAGTCTCCAGCATTGCCATGCGTTCCACCAACTCAGAGACAGTACGGAAGGTACGGACTGAGCAGTAGGTCCGGAGTTCGACCCTAAGGCCTCTTATGAACCTGCGGACCTGAACCTTCTCATCCTCCAACTCCTTACCCACATACTTCCTGAGCCGGTTGAACTCCTCTTCATACTCCCTGACTGACCTACGCCCTTGGGTCAAATCCAAGAACTTGGCCTCCAAACGATCCCATGCTTCAGCTGGGAAGTACTTGTGGTTGAACTCAACCTCAAAGTCAGAGAACTTCTCAATAGAGCCATTGGTGCGCTTGTCCACAGACAGCCACCAGTTGTGTGCATCTCCCTCCAGGAAGTGCACTGCTATGTCTCTTTGGTACTCCTCAGGGCACCTTGTAGACTTGAAGTTCCGGGCCAGCCTGTCCCTCCATTCATCCGCCTCCATAGGGTCAGCACTTCCAGCAAAATGCTTTGTCCCTAGGTGAGATATGTGCTCCAGCACCTTCAGGTAATCCACCTTACCAGATCTTCTAGCTGGCGGATCAAGTTCAATCACCTCATCAACTGGTGCAACTTGTCCAGCAGCTCCTGGTACCACCACCTGAACTTGTGGAGCTTGCCCCACTGATGAATTCACCAATGGAGTGATCACTTGGGTCATAGCCAGCATCTGACTACCCATGAGCCTGATTGCATCAAGCACCTCCTTCATGGTAGGTTCCACCAGCTGATTCCCTTGGTTGGCTCCACCATTGGCTGCACCAATGCCTCGGCCGCCCTGATCACCAGCATGTGAGGACTCTCCCTCAACCTCCATGTCATCTTGCAGCTGCCTTGCAGCTTCCTCAGCTTGCTCTTGCAGCTGTCTAGCGAGTTCAGCTTGCTCCAGCTGCTGCCTAGTTTCCTCAGCCGCCTTTTGCTGCTGTTCCACTAGACCTCCATGAACCTCAGTCGGATTGATCCGAGCCAGAGGCAATCCAGTTGTACTGTCCATGCCAATGCTTGGATTGGGCAGTACCACACTTGGATTGGTTCCATCCGCGCCACCTTGGCCAGATGCTCCAGCTCCATCCTTAGCCCTCTTGGACTTGCTCCGACTCTTACCACCCTTAGGAACATCAAAAACAACACACAAGATCACTGTTAATAACACTTAACCAATGATCCATCAAAGCAGTTCCTAAGACAAAAATAAATCAAGCCCTATACTGTGAGACCCCAGCCGGATGTGTGATGATCAAACCATAACCCCCAAGTCCTAGAATCAAGCATGCTCTGATACCAACTTGTAAGACCCGATCCTGGATCCCAAGACCCAACTGATCCGCGGCCTTAACCTAAACATCTAAGTGCAATTGGCCGGTTTATGTCCAAATAATTCTAAGTCATTTTCAAGTGATCTGAGGTTCATATACAATTCATAAGCAATGCGGAAGCTAAGATAAACATTCATTTTATTAATATAAACCATGTGATCCATACAATGTAGTAACATCAATCAGTTTGCACAATAGGCTATCATAAGTTCCATACTATCTAAACACACATCACACATCCATCCTTGGCTTGAGTCTTCACAGCTCCTTGGCTTTCCCACGATCCTGACCAGATCCTGCAATCATATAAATCCCATCAAATACACAATCAAACCGATATCCTAGCAACAAGTCTAGCAATGCATGGTTAAGTCCCTTAGAACTAGTTTATGTCCCAAACCTTGACCCACTCGCATAGGTCTCTAAAAATTATGCAAACACCATGATAAATCATGATAATTCACAACTAAGAGAATGGTCAAGTCAGAATCCACAGAACAGGTCCGGATCATACCGATCTCACCCTAGACCCGCCCCCATGGTCATAACCTACCACCTCTAAATCAATGATATAAAATTATCCTTTCATCATGAAAATTCATGATAAATCCCAATTAAGAGATATATGAAGTCGGAATCCCCAAACCTCAACCGGAAGTTAGAGATCCAACCTTACATGCCCAACCAAGGCCATGGAGAGATTACACTGACCAATCCATGCCCTGAGGGTCCGACCATGAGTTTAAACCCACGGACAACATCAATATATATATTATAAAAGAGATAGAATGGAAGAGAAGGGAGAACGGATGCAACCAACATCACTTGGTCCATGCGGACCATCCATCCGGACCCATGGATCATGGCGATGGTAAATGGTTAGCATCACTAACCTTAGGAGTGGCCGACGATGGGTTCTGATCCTTCCCACTTGCCTTATCGGTTCCTCTTGCATCCATCTTCACACGGTTCCTTTCCACAACACTTCCTTGGTCGCCGGTCAAGAACAAATCACCACCACACTCACGCGGCCAACAAGTAAAACCACCGGTCTCTTTCTCTCTTGGATTCTCTGGCAATTTTGGCAGAGTTTCCCCTCTTTGTCTGATGACAAATATCGATGCCCAAGGTCTATATTTATAGACAAAGGCGCGGGTAACTGTCTTTGGGCGAATGGGCGCGAGTGAATGGCCGAATGGGTACATGTGGGAATCACCGCATCCCTTCGGCCCAACCGCCCCTCAACTGCCTCTCAACTGCTCCCATGCATCGATCTTCATCCCCTAGCACATTGCCAAGTGCCTGGCTGCACCACCAAACACCTCTGGTCCCATCCGGACCGCACCACATTCCACCGGACCATAACCGCCCATGGTCCGGTCACACCATGTCAACTCATAACACTCCTCCAAGCAGAGATGAGCTGACCACTAGTGTCACCAGCTGAGTGAGCTAACACTCCAGCTACTGGAGCTGACCAGAACTCTTGTGAGCTACTGTGAGCTCCCTCACACTTCATTCTAGCTGCCCGAGCTTGATTCACACTTCGGCCAGCTGTCTAAACCCTTGTCCAGCTTCCTTAAGCTTGAACCTTCCTTGCCTTGGTTAAGTTTCAGCCTCCTGATACCCTTAACCCACTTCCCGGACCATGATACGCCTTATATTAGGTCGTTAGACCTGATTTGGTGCATCCCCTCGCACCATGGTCCATCCGGCCGATCCTATCTAGGATCGGGGACATGACAGTATCATATCGTTGTTGCTGATCACAACAAACGAACTCTAACGTCCTAAACAGACAAGCCACATAAGGGTAGGCTCTTTTACATCCGACCAGGATACCATAGCGCGCTATACAAGAAAACCAAAATTTCGTTTGAGTGCTTTGTAAAGGAAGTAGCTCCGACTCATACCCAGACAAATCATAATAAGCCGATAACACTTCGCATATTTTAAAACGGTACGAGTCAGGTTAAAATCGCAAACAGGCAAAATGAAAGCCGATTTGTCATCGCAAAGCCTCAGTCCGAAAGTAAACTTAGGTCTTGCCCTAAACCCAGCCTTGCTGGTACTTACCATCTCACAGACATAGTATCAACACCCGATACGAGATCCCAAAACTTATCTCTTCACTTAAGTCTATCCGTTTCACGAACCTTCGCGTAAATCAGTAAACCGCGAAAAATCTCGCTTTGTACAATCGATGGATACGGTGATCATCGGAGAGGCAGGAATGAGACGACAACTCACACCCTGTCCCTCTAACTTCGATAAACGGAAGTTCTCTCGATTTATAAAAACCACAATTTTATAGATTTGAGCAAAATATTTTTTACAGGCCAAACTTGGCCAAAATAAACAGCCTCCGAGGCTACTCTTGCGGCCGACAAAGGTCCAATATGAAATACCATCGACAGCAACATGCTCGAAATAACTAGACGATAAAGTCTCACTGGAAAACATGTCATAAGAATCTTAACTCCAAGACGAACTACGAATGGCTTGATCCCTTTTGACAAAGGGTACGTAGGCAGCTTTCATCAAGCGCATCACCAATCTTATATAATTCCACTCTTCTTAGAATGAACGTACAACTTTCGACGGACATTTTCAACCGTTAATTCCGCCTAACTTGACTAACTTGTCTTATCGCACGCTAGAACCTCCCATCTACGATCCACGGTTCTACCGGGATGGGGGGCTAACTGTTGGGGTCAAAAACGGTCACAACGAAATTAACGTTCGAAAATATTCCTCGAAAAAGATAATTCCCGTAAAATTACTTAAACTAATTTTTACGATAAAATTCTTGAATAGATTTGTCCGCATCGTCGAAACTAGCTCCAATGGTTCGTGTTGACGACGAAGTTAGTATCAAAACATTCGATAAAAATATACGTCTTAAGAATTTCTACGTTTTCAAGGAAAACTTATACGAAAAACTTGCGGGAAAATCTTGTTTTAAGAACAACGATTTCTTAAATGAACGATTTAAGAAAATCAACGATTTCTTAAATCAACGATTTATTAAAATCAACGATTTCTTAAATCAACGATTTATTAAAATCAACGATTTCTTAAATCAACGATTTATTAAAATCAACGATTTCTTAAATCTACGATTTCGTAAATCTACGATTTCTTAAAAATCGTCTCCTTGCAAAAGGTTCCGCGACTAAACAAAGTTCTCTTTAAAACACGATCATCGGAGATAACAAAAGATCGTTAAACCACGAGGATGCGGCTTGGCAATCGCGGAACAACCAAGGGGTCATACGAAGCTCGGTCGCTATAGCGACCGAGCTCGGAAACAAGCTCGGTCGCTATAGCCACTGAGCTAGAGAACAAGCTCGGTCGCTATAGCGACCGAGCTCAGCAGACCCGTCTCGGCGAGGGCTTCGATTTGATATCTTGATCGTTTTCTGGGTCCTCACGGTTTGAGAGAACGGCCTCTTTGAAGTTCCAAGGCAGATTCCTTAAAATCTTGTTTTAAGACAACGATTCTTTAAAACGACGATTTCCTAATCAACGATTTCTTAAAAAACGGCCATTTCTTAATCAACGACTTAAGAAATCAGTGATTTCTTAATCAACGACTTGAGAAATCAACGATTTAAGAAAGTAGCGATTTCTTAAAGTCAAACGGAACTTTGTTATCAAAGGACCAAACCTCCGCAAACAAGCATCCTAAGAGAATCGTAGCTTTGCGATAGGTTCAAACACTTGGATAACGGACCTCAGACCACGGCATAAACCCGATCGCGATGGCAATCGGGTCACGAACGAGAGCTCGGTTCCTATAGTGAACGGATCACGAGACCACGCTTGGTCGCTATAGCGACCGAGCTACGATTACAGCTCGGTCGCTATAGCGAGCGAGCTCCGTATAGAGCTCGGTCGCTATAGCGACCTAGCTGCGGATAGATCTCGGTCGCTATAGCGACCGAGCTGCGGACAAAGTTCGGTCGCAATAGCGATCGAGCGTTCGTACATCGATCATTCTCAGAAACGGCCGAAGTCTTCTGAAACAACGATACGATGTAAAGCTATGCATTCTCGACTATCCGTATAGCCGTTCTCCGCAAGTCACGACTATCCGTTTCTTGATCTCTCGATCAAATGGAATCGTCCGTTTGGTTTACGATAAAACCGCGGAAACTTAACCTTATCGGAGAAATCGTAAAAACGTCTCAAATCAAAAATACGGCCCAAAGGGGTCCTAAACTTGATTCGAGACCTACTTACGATTTCTTAAAAACCCTTAAACCTTATGACGGTTTATGCTTGGAGGATAAGCATCAGTTTCCGCGGAAAAAATGGAAACTTTTCACAGATAATCATGAAGATCGGAAAAAATGGAATATTCCCATTTTTTCGACTATGACGGCTTAAGGGCAAAAGGGGGAAGCGTAAACCGACCTTGGAGAGAGTATATAAGGAGTTCAAGGCGAGAGGCATAGAGGCATCACTTTTCTAGAGCAACTTAGCACTTAGAGCAATTTAGGCAACTTTCCGTTTTTATTTTTTCGAGCTGCTACTCAATTAAGTTTAGCCACCTTCGGGTATTAGAACTAGGATCTCGCCGACAGCTCTCGTAGCCGAAGCACGTTACCTTGTTGTTGTCACGCTCATACGCAGATTCGGAATAAAATCCTTCTTACTCTCTTTTTACGATTTTTATTTTTATTTTCCATTATTGTCGTGTTCTGATTGCTTGACGTGTGGTTTCTCAGAAATCCGGGACCTTCTTAGAAATTAGGGTTTTCCTATTTTCCTTATTTATACGAAATATTGACGGTGCGAATTTCGGTTCCCACAGTTTCTAATAAATAAGTTATCAACTAACAATTTATTTAACACTTTAAAAATTAGAGTAAGATGATTAAATCATTAATTAATCGTATCAACTAGTAAGTTATACTTTATAACTTAATTACTGATTAATTAATCCACTAAAATGTATAGTGGATAACATTTGTATTAGTCTGCTTTTGTTAATTGTATAATATTATTATAATGTGCATTGGATATTAATTTATATAATTAAAATAATATGTAATAACAAAATGATAAAAATACATCTAACAACTTTATTTAATTTAGTCTACACTACAATATAATATAATAAAATGATAAATAATACATGCACATTTTTTATTCTATAAATATGTGGAAGAGAATAAACTATACTTTTACGGTGAACAAGAAAAATGTGTGAAGGAAAATTTAATGCACATCAACATAGTGAACAGGAACCTACAACAGTGTCCTTTGGCAATTTCTGTGCAGAGAAGAGAGATATTTTTGGAAGTTCAGGTAACAAAGTGTATCTCTCATACTAGTTATGTTGTATCATGGTTACTTTTCTAATTTCAGCCTCTATTTAGGGTATTGAGCATAATCTCTCAAAAATAAAAAACCTCAACACAAAAACCCTAGTGCCACATTTCCGTTACCACCGGAGATCAACACAACCAGGGGCGGATGCATGCTGTGGCACATGGGATCCCGTGCCCCAACTAAAAATTTAGTTTTCTTGAAGTAATTAGTACAAAGCTTTAATTTATTCAGTGTAATTAGTTTAAATTCAATGAAAGTACCCCCAACTCCTTCTAAATTTATTATTAGTGCCCCCAACTCCAAATGTTCCTAGATTCGCCCCTGACGACAACGGCGAGGAAAAAGATGGTCTTACGCGAGGGCACAACCTGGCTGAACCGGAAGAACACCACCGAAATAAACAAAGAAACAGATGACAACGAAACACCATTAGAAAGGAAAGACAGAAAGAAGCATATAGAGGCAGGAGTTGTGGGGAGATAGCAGATATGTCCTAAAACCATAGCTTTAAGGCAGCCACCGTACTCTCCGGTTCACGTGTCTCCGCCCTCAAAACAAAGTCCTACTAGACATAATCAGCATTTCTAGCTAAATCCACCACCACCATTTCCATGCCAAAACCTTCACAGACACCAACTAGAAAAATACTCCACTCACATCGTCATGAACCAAAGCTGATTACGGAGGGTCGGAGTAAACTGGGAGAGTGAAAGCTCCTCAAGTGAAAGAACATCCACCTGCCAAGCTTTTACATCACTGCATGCACCCCGAAAAGAAGGTCTGCCACCAGATATGTTCCAATCTAAGACCAAATCACGAGAGAGAAACAAGGGCGACTTGAAACGACAAAGAAAAGACAAAAATGAGACACCCCTCATGACGGAGAGGAAGTATCCGTAGTAACCGATAATGCAAAGATATTGTTGAATTCTGAGAATGACGGCTATTTATGCCTTCTTAAATCTGTTGAATTCTTAGAAAATGCCCACAGGTAAAGATTCAAGAGATTGAGTTTTAAAAACCAAAGCTCTAAATTTATATTAATCAATAATCAAAAGTTGTGTCCCTTACAAATCGATACTTACTTAGAAGTCTAAGTAAAAGTCTAAAACCGACATAGAAAAGGAAATCTAAACTTACTTAGAAAAGGAATGCAAAGACAACTAGGAAAAGGAAATAAGAAAAGCAAAACACACTAGGTCAACGATGTATGCTACATCAGGTCCCCTCCCATACGAGAGATTTGTCCACAAATCAGTAAAGCAAATCGCCGCAATTTGGGGTTGTCAAAAACAGTCGCGACTTTGTTTCTTAGCGGAAAATAAGTTAAGACAGATCACGACGACCTCCACGGTTAAACGCAAGCGCACTCAACCTTCCGCCGAATATGCCCCGACAAAGGGCACATCGACATCTCCCGCGGAAACAGATTGGGAGATCGGAACCATCCCCGATTCCGAAGACAACATCACAACTAAACGGGAAGAGAAAAATCCCGAGGAAAACGTCGACCCCGCAACTAAAGCAGTCGACAAAAAACTAACGCCGAGTAAACACACTCGCGGCACAAACATAACTACAAGATGGCTTGATCCTCGAAAGAGGTACGTAGGCAGCTCGTCGAAACCCGGCGAGTTCAGCTATCCCCCTCGCCAAAAGGGGGGGGGGAGTGGGTACGTATACTCTTATACTCGCACAAAAGATAAAAAAACCGCGCACTTGTATTCGAAATTTTCGAAATTTTTTCAATAAAATTCGCTTTCTCGATCAATCGATTCCTAACACATAAACATTCCGGAAAACAAAAAAACGTATCCTCAAGAAACGCGAGATGTCGCAGTTTCTCTGAAGATATCTAATTCGTATCATCCGTCAAAATAGTCCGTCCGCGACTTAAAACATTTTATCAAAATAGTCTGTCCGCGACTTTAAACATCCATCAAAACAGTCCGTTCGCGACCTTAAAAACAAAAACAAACCCGTCGATTGTCCCTGACGGATAAACTCAGAAACTTTTCACTTAAAAAAATTCGTAGTCAGATCTTTTTACAGATCCTCTTACATCCGACAATGATACCATATCACGCTATACAAGAAAACCGAAATTTCGTCTAGCACTTCGCAAATGAAGTAGCTCGATTCGTACCCAGACAAATCATATAAGCCGATAACACTCCGCGGATTTTAAAACGGTGCGTATCAGGTCAAAATCACAAACAGTCAAAACGGAAGCCGATCAGTCATCGCATAGCCTTAAAGCTGAGAGTAGACCTAGGTCTTGCCCTAAGCCCAGCCTTGCTGGCACTTAACATCTCATGGACATAGTATCAAAACCAGATACGAGATCCCAAAACATGTCTCTTATCGCTTACACCTAAGACGCTCGCTAAAAAGTAGCATACGGACCAAGCAACGAATTAAGAGTTAGAATACGAAGTGACTACTCGCATTCTGCCCTCTACACTTGGCGAAAGTATAAATCAGATCATAAAACAAAATTGTCGAAAAGTTTACTTCATATTTAAAAAAAGCCGCAAAAGACGGCAGGTATTCAAAGCCACAAACGGACAGTCCCGAAATACATAAAGTTACGCGACCTACTACGGTCGCGGCATAAACAGATAAACGACCACACTTGGCCATTCAAATACAAAGATAAGGGAAACCGTTTCCCCAAAACAATCAATAGAGGATAAAATATCATCTGACGACGAAGTTCCAAACTCCGTCGGACAAGTCACCTCGTCTTCGCCTCCCTCCGCTTCAGTCGCGACCTCCACCGTATCGGGAGAAACCGGGTTCAGCTCCAGAGTTCCCAAATCCTCTCTTCGATGGGAGGAACAAGCGACTCGGCATGAGCGTTGTCCTTCATGCCACTCTGCATAAGGCTCAACTACTCCTTGTAAACATAATCGCTCTGTTGAGTCCTCGAGAGAGTTCCAACCGATCCGCGACACTCGCAAAAATCACCCACCGCAACGTCGGCTGCCCGGAAATTGTGATACTCCTCTTGGAATCGCACCGCCCGACTCAGAATCTCGGCAGCAATCTCCCGTTTGGCTTGCCTCCTCGCTCGGCGAATCTCCGTGGCATGATCGGCGGCCGCCCTCAAATTCTGCTCCAAGGTCTCCTTCTGGAGTCGCGCAAAATTCTTCGCGTTCTTCTCCGCTTTGAAACACCAGATCCTCGCTTCTCTTTGGTTATTCACCAACGCCGAGCTGAGGTTGTTCATTGCCTGCGGAATTCGAAAAATAATTTTTATTTTTTTACAAAGATAAAGATACATTCGGATAAAAAGGTGTGAGAAGAACAAAGGACTGACCCCATTAACTACGCGAGAAGTCTCCGCAACTATCTCAGGTCTCTCCATTTCTTCTACGACAGGAGGCGGGTTAGGATGGTCAGGAAGACCGGCAAAGAAGTCGTCGAAATTAGGGATTGGCGCGTCGCTCGAGCCGCTTCCATCGCCAAACCCGAGAATCGGATCCCATCCCGGAAGTTGAAAATCATCAACGGGGAAGTCATGATCCTCAACCTCGATGCCTTTGTCCTTGGACGGCAACCCATGCGATCTCTCAACCGGAACGCGCTTCGGAAGACGATCAACGGGAGCAAAATCTATGTCGCCTTCCGCCTCGAAATCGGAGTGGACCAATCTGATCGCCTTCCGAACCCTCCTATGGGTGAAACTGGTCCACCAATGTTCGCCGCTCCTAAGCGCATCCCTCACCTCAATAATGTCCCTAGGCCAGGGATGGTTCACGCTAATGTATGGCAGGGGATTCGGAACCGTTTGGATTATCGGGATGAATTCCTCCGTAACGGACGCAGCATCGAGTCGAACGTAAAAGAAAAATTGTTTCCAATGGTTGAAATTGAAAACAAGTCCTCTGACCACCAGCATCATGTTATGAGGAGTCAATCGCCAGGAGGCCGACTCCCGATTGTATTGCACCCGTAAAAGTGCCTCAAAGTGATCGACAGTGAGGGACAAGCTGTGCTCGTAACTCAGAATTACGAGACCAATGAGGATCTCGAAACTCGTAGGGCTCAGCTGGTTTAAAGAAACCTAGAAACAGTACAGCACGCGGACGATAATCTCAGGAATCGGAAACCAAAGACGACAACGCGTCAATACAGTCTCATAACACGTGAAGTAGCCTTCCGGAGGATGGTCGCCGTCCTCTCCGCGTTTAGGAATCGGGAACTCGACCGCCTCCGGAACCCCGGAAAACTCTCGAAGCTTCTCGAGGAAAGGTTCGGTGGTATTGCTCGGCAGGTTGGCTCCCACTTTCCGAGACCGCGAGATCGGGAACTTTTCCTCCCCGGGAGCTTTGATTTGATCGCTGCTCGCTTTCCAGTACGCGTCGCACTCAGCCGCATTCGGAGGAAAGTCAAACTCGACCTTCGGAATAAGGAACTCCTCTTCCTGATTGCAATCGGGAGAAGGAGTCATGGAAGCCTTCTTCTTAGAAGATTAATGTCCGCCTCTAAACAACTTTGACATCTTTGTGAAGGATTCTCTCTCTAAATTTTTTTTAAGGATTCTTTCTCAAAGAAAAGCTTATGAAAGGTGGGTGAGTAAAAATGAAAGAGTTGCCCCCTCTTTTATAAGCTTCAGGAATTACTATTTAAGTTCGGACTTTTGGATACAAACTTGGCCTAAAAACTCGCAAACTCGCCAACCCACGATTCTACCGCACTGGGGGGCTAACTGTTGGGTCGAAATCGGACAAAGCAAAGTTGGCATCCAAATTTCCGTTAAAAATTATTTACTTAAGAATTTCTACATTTTCGAGAAAAGAAACTTATACGAAAAACTTGCGGAAATCAACGATTTCTTAATCAACGATTTAAGAAATCAACGATTTCTTAAAGCAACGGTTTCTTAATCAACGACTTAAGAAATCGACGATGTTATCAAAGGTCCAAACATCCGCAAACAAGCATCCTAAGAGCATCGTAGTCTCGCAATGGTTTCGGACGCTTGGAAAATGGAGTTCAGTCCACGGCATCGCGATCGGGTCACGAACAAGAGTTCGGTTGCTATAGCGATCGTATCACGAGACCACGTCGCTATAGCGACCGAGCTGCGGACAAATTTCGGTCGCTATAGCGATCGAGCATTCATACATCGGTCATTTTCCGAAAAGTCCGAAGTCTTCCGAAACGACGATACGACGTAAAACTATGCATTCTCGACTATCCGTTATAGATTGGTATCTTGAGTTTCCCCGGATTAGACACCTTGGTCTCGGAGATCCGCATGGTGAAAGGCGTTTTACGAGCCACCTCGAGTAACCTATCGATTTATGGGGCAGCAATCATGGCGTGGTGAATCTGCGATTTCACGGCCCTTACTTCCGCGGCGGTCTTGGTTATGTAATCGCGGATATCCGGATTCTCTCCAGCGGTCTTCTTAGTTTGTCGGCGTTCGCGGCGAGTAATCTCGGTTTGCCTTTCGGTAAGTTCTTCATACTCGACCCAATAGAGGTTTTCCTCTTCTTCCGTCATGGGTTTGTCGAACGGAGAATTCTCCCGAGCCGAGTGGCTGCGGGTTCTTCTTGGATGGACGTCGGCGTCTTCCTCAGAGTCATCGCTGGGCTCCATATCGACGCGTTCGACTTCATCCACCTCGGTGTCCTTTTCGGACGGCGGAGGGTTTTCTGAGTTGCCTTTCTCGACAGGGGATGTTTCGCTAGGGTTTTGTCCGGAAGGATGTTCCTGCGAAGTTCCAGGCCTATCGTGTGGGGTCGCAAACTCGATTCTCCTTCCGCAGAGTTTCATAGCTCCGCGAGGGAGGACTGCGCGGGCCCTTGCCGTTAGGGTTTGAACCTGTTTGGTTAGGGTTCCCACAAGTTTATCCTGCTCTTCCGACCTCTTTTCATAGGCGGAGAGCATCTTCTTGAACTCGTCGAGCGTCGCGGTGTTAGCAGGGGCGTTGGCCGCGGATACATCCGCTGCTGGAATGCTCAAGGCGTCCTTGGTTGCTTCGTTGAGAGGAGTTTGCAAGTTCGCTGGGTCGTCAATAGTCATGTCCGGTTGAGCGTGTGCTGGTCGTGAGTAAGATTGATCCGTACCTCCCCCCCCCCTCCTTCTAGCGCCAAACTGTGGAAACCAAAATTCGCACCGTCAATATTTCGTATATTTTAGAAAAGTAGGAAAACCCTAATTTCCCAGAGATCCCGATTTCTCAGAAACCAAACGCCAAACATTTAGAATACGACAATAAACGAGAATAAAAATAAGAAATCGTAAAAAGAGAGTAAGAAGGGATTTTATTCGGAATCCGCAATTGAGCGTAACAACAAGGTAAATCGCTTCGGCTACGAGAGCTGTCGGCGAGATCCCTAATCTAATACCCAAAGGTGGCTAAACCTAATTGAGTCGCAGCTCGAATAACAAAAACGAAAAAATTACTAAATCGCTCTAAGTGCTAAGTTTTCTCTGAAAAAGTCTCTCCCTATGCCTCTCGCCTTGAGCTCCTTATATACTCCCTCCTAGGTCGGTTTTTGCTTCTCCCTTTTGCCCTTAACCGTCATAATCCGAAAAATGGAAATATTCCATTTTTTCCGATCTTCATGATTATTTGCGAAAAGTTTACATTTATCCGCGGAAACTGATGTTTATCCTCCAAGCATAAACCGTCATAAGATTTATGGCATTTTAAGAAATCGTAAGTGGGCCTCGAATCAAGTTTAGGATTCTTTGGGCCGTCTTTTGATTTGAGACGTTTGTTACGATTTCTCCGATAAAGTTAAGTTTCCGCGGTTTCATCGTAAACCGAACGGACGATCCCATTTGATCGACAAATCAAGAAATGGTTAGCCGTGGCTTGCGGAGAATTGCTATAAGGATAATCGAGAGTGCATAGTTTTACGTCGTATCGTCGTTTCGAAAGACTTTGGACGTTTCGGAAAATGATCAATGTACGAATGCTCGGTCGCTATAGCGACCGAGCTTTATAGGGATCTCGGTCGCTGTAGCGACCGAGCTGTAATCGAAGCTCGGTCACTATAGCGACCGAGCGTGATTCCGTGATCCGATCGCTATAGCAATCGAGCTCTTGTTCGTGACCCGATCGCAATCGCGACCGGGTTTGTGCCGTGGACTGAAGTCCATTGTCCAAGCGTCCGAAACCATTGCGATGCTACGATGTTTTTAGGATGTTTGTTTTCGGTAATATCGTATCGTTGATTTAAGAAATCGTTGATTTAAGAAATCGTTGATTTCTTAAATCGTTGACTAAGAAATCGTTGATTTCTTAAGTCGTCGATTAAGAAATCATTGATTTCTTAAGCCGTTGATTAATAAATCGTTGATTTCTGAAGCCTTTGATTAAGAAATCGTTGATTTTAAGAAATCCTTGATTTCTTAAATCGTTGATTAAGAAATCGTTGTTTTAAGAAATCGTTGTCTTAAAACAAGATTTTCCCGCGAGTTTTTCGTATAAGTTTTCTTTTCTTGAAAACGTAGAAATTCTTAAGTTAATAATTTTTTTACGGATATTTGGATGCCAACTTTGTCTTGTCCGATTTCGACCCCAACATTATTGCGGTCAAACTTAATTGGAAATTTTCTCGATTCCGTAGGATCAATCCGAGAGAGTTTTGAGTAGTTTTTCCAAAATAAGTTTAGTAGGCAAATATCGAGAATTCGCTGAATATGTTACCATTGAAGCGACTCCTAAGTCTTTTACGAAACCTTAGCTTTTATAAAACATTTTAGCAGTAAAGAATACGATCTCCCATTTTGCTTTGTTAAGTCTTCGTCAGCCGTTTTAGGTTTAGAGTGATTCAACAGAGATCAACTACGTTTCTTTATAAGTTATTCGGAAGAAATACAGCAGTGGGGTTGTGTACCCGATTTGCTGTGCTTCCTTTTTCCGCGAGTAACCTAAGGCTTATCTGCGATTCGGGGAGAGCAAGTTTTATTTTTTTCGAAAAGTTTTTGGAAAACGTCTTTTGGCCGAACCCAGCCCTTACGAGCTGAGATTTTCTCCAACTTCATAATAAGACAGATTTTATGGGGTTTGATACCTTTATCGTTGCCCTTTATGTTCAGACAAAGAAATCGCAAGCTCGTTTTGGTGCTCTTTTCATGGCGAAAAGTCGCGACTAGGTTTTCGATTTTGCCGAGCACTACGGCGTTTGCGTAAGCGTAGGCCATAGGAGCAATCAGTTCTGCCAGTTTGTCTTTCATATCTCCAGACATCGTTTTGATCAAGCATTTTACGGCCAGAGTTAGAGTAATCCGTACCCCCCCCCTCCTTCTAGCGCCAAACTGTGTGAATCAAAATTCACACCGTCGATTTCCGTAAATTAAGGAAAGCCAGGAAACCCTAATTTTCCTTGAGGTCATGGATTCTCTGTGAGTGCCACCGACAAGTAACCAAATAAATGCGGAAAATACATAAAGAAAATAAAACAAGTTCAGAAAAAGTATATCTTTATTTCAAATCCGGGTAAGAGAGTTGCGATTATCACAAAAGATTACAAAAGCTTTGGCCATAGGATCTGTCGGTGAGTTTTCTAATTCTAGCTACTTAAAACCTTAAACCTAGTTGAGTCTCAGCTTGATAACGAAAGATGAAAAAGATGCGAAAAATGTTTTGATTGACTTCGGACTGAACCTTATGAAAGGCTGTCAACGTACCCCTTTCGAGGATCAAGCCGAACGTAGTTCGATTGAAAGAGTAGAAATAGAGATTGAACTGCATGTGCGAGTTCGTCTAGTAATCGAATGTCAGTCATAGAAACAGAATATGTCGAGAAAAATGCCTAAAATTTCTAAGTGCAGAGAGTTTTAAGTCTAAAAAGAATCATCTTTTTGCCGCTCGCCTCTAAATCCCTTATATACTCCTCCTTAGGTCGGTTTGGGCTTTCCTTTTCTGCCCCCGGGTTGAGTTTATACTCTCGCGGAAATATACAGTTTTTCTTGATCTTCATGATTATCCCTTGAAACTTGACATTTATCTTCTTTCGCGAGTATTTGATAAACCGTAATCTTGGGCTCATTCTTGTCAAAATCGTAAATGGGCTTTTGCCGCGTCTTAGACTCTTTCGGGCCGTTTTATGACCTTAAGTGTTTTTACGATTTCTTAGAGAAATCATCCTTGATACAAACTTAGTTATTATAAAATAATTCAAATCACTCGTATAGTCGAGGCAGTCTTGGTGTTACGTTAACCATTGCCATTTTATACAATCAATTTGAACTTATCGAGAAAAAAAGTCTTTGCAGATCTTATCGTAAAGTTTCAATGGTAACTCAAATCAAGATGAAAAAGAAATAGTTTGATCGAGACTCGGAAGTGGAGGTTCCGGAGACGAGAATGCATGGCATGAGACAGATCCAAATCACCTGATGGCGAATTGGACAAGATTGATCCGGCTCGTCATTGGGCGAGTTGGACTTGGTGCATCCAACTCTCCCAATGGCGAGTTGGCTTTTGTCGACCCAACTCGCCATTGGCCGAGTTGGTTGTGGTGTGTCCAACCCGTCTGGTGTGTCTGATGGTTTGTTTGTTTCGATGTTTGGGAACTGTCCATTCGAGGATCTTTTCGTGTAATATTCTTAAAATACGAAGTTAATGTTTTCCCTATTTTTATAATCTTTTTAGAAAGATTCTTGGGTAACTTTCGAACATTGATTTCGTCGTGACCAATTTTGACCCCAACATCCTACTTGTCTGATGGGCGAGTTAGACTGGTCCAAATAGCCTGATGGCGAGTTGGACTGGTCCATCTAGCCTGATGGCGAGGTGGACTGGTCCATCTAGCCTGATGGCGAGTTTGTCTGGTCCAACTAGCCTGATGGCGAGTTGGACTGGTCCAACTTGCCTGTTGGCGAGTTAGACTGATCCAACTTGCCTGATGGCGAGTTTGACTGGTTTTACTAGCCTGATGGCGAGTTTGACTGGTATTACTAGCATGATGGTGAGTTTTACCAAGAGGGTGGCAAATTTGAACATGAAGCTGGACGTTCTCAGTTCTACTCGTCATATGGCGAGTTGGCCGTTGTCCGTTCTACTCGCCATCTAAAATTATTTCCGAAAAGTTCCTTAAGAATCGCAATTTCAGACGTTGAGTTATAGATTACCGTTTTTGACCCCAACAGAGCTCATGTTTAAGCTTTTATTAAAAACCTTCCAAAGCGAACGCCAGAAATGACCAATGAACCTTTAATCGCGATCTGACACAATAGATAATGAAAGGCCGTGAAGCCTGTATATCTCACGAAAGAATAGCTGAGCCACTTAAACAGCATTCGTCGTCTTCTTGCAAGGAATAAAATTTGCCATTTTAGGGAAACGATCAACCACCACAAAAATAGAATCATTCCCTCGTTGAGTTCGCGGAAGACCAAGCACAAAATCCATACTGATATCGCTCCAAGGTTGAGTCGGAATAGGTAAAGGCAAATACAGTCCAGCGTTGGAAGCATGCTCCTTTCCCTTCTGACAAGTCGTACACCGAGTAACAAAGCGCTCCACATCACATCGCAGCGTAGGCCAGAAGTAAGACTAGGAGACAAGTTTGAGCTTACGATCCCGTCCAACATGACCTTCTCCATGCAACTCTTTGATAATCTGGAGACGAAGACTACTTGCTCGTACACATAATCGATTGTCTTTGAAGACAAAACCATCAACCAGCGAGAAGTCAGACCGAATCTCATGCGTAAGATCCAACTATATTGCGGAGAAGAAAGGTTCAGTAGGATATAAGTCCGCCACACACTCAAAACCAGTGACTGAGACACGCAGGGTAGAAACCAAATCATGTCGCCTACTCAAAGCGTCTGCGACTTTATTGAGCTTGCGACTGATGTTTAATGATGAAAGTAAATTGCTGCAAATAGGCGGTCCACGAAGCATGACGAGAAGAAACAAGAATCTTTTCTTGAGTAGCCAAATACTTCAGTACCACGTGATATGTAAATAAAATGAACTCCTTATGAGCAAGGTAATGATGCCAATGTTTTCGGACTGAATAATTGCATAGAACTCGATATCATACGTACTATAGCGGCTGCGAGCTCATGCGAGTTTTCACTATAATAGGCAATGGGTTGACCTTTTTGGGTCAATACAGCGCCAACTCCAAGCTTAGAAGCATCACAATGAAGCTCAAAGGGTGAGTCAAAATCGGGGAGTACCAAAATAGGAGCTCGTCAATTTCTCCTTGATGATAACAAAAGCATATGTCGCATCTCCAGTCCATGAAAACGAAACGCCTTTCATGCAGTCTGTGATAGGTGCCATAATAGAACTAAAATTGTGCACGAATTGACGGTAAAAAGAAGCCAAACCGTGAAAGCTTCTGACTTCTGAAATCGTTGTAGGTGTAGGCCAAGAAGCAACCGCCTCGACTTTGAGAGGATCGACACGTAGGCCTGCTGCAGAGACTACGTACCCGAGGAAAAGATCTTCTGAAGTCCCGAACTCACAATTCTGTTTTGCGATGAACAACTTTTCCTTGCGTAACGCGAATAGGACGTCACGAAGATGAGTAAGGTGCTCGTCCAATGAGATACTAAAAATCAGAATGTCGTCGAAATATACGACTACAAAGCACCCAATAAAAGGCTGCAGAGCTTGGTTCATGACAAGCATAAACGTGCTCGGCGCATTAATAATAATCCAAACGACATTGCCAACCACTCAAACAAGCATTCACAAGTCTTGAAAGTCGTTTTCCATTTGTCCCCAGAACATATAAGAATCTGGTGATAGTCACTTTTAAGATCTAATTTGGTGAAGATTGAGGCTTTGCCGATTTGATCAAGGAAATCATCAAGTCGAGGTGTTGGAAACCGATACCGCATAGTAATCTTGTTAATAGCTCGGTTGTCTACGCACATTCGCCACGACTTGTCTTTTTTAGGAATGAGTAACGCCGGAACAGCACACAGGCTCAAGCTTTCGCGAACATAGCCTTTGACTAATAAATCTTCAACTTGGCGTCTAACCTCTTTATGTTCTTCTGGACTCATGCGATAGTGCGTACGGTTGGGAAGAACTGCTTTTGATATTAAATCAATGTGATGTTAAATATCTCTAAGCGCAGGCAATCCTGCTAGAAGATCGTCTGGAAGTAAATAAATAATTTGTAGTACTACCAAAAAAAAACTTAAATTTATGTTGCATCAAATGTAAAAATATCTTTTGAAGAATACAAGTTTAACATTCATTCTAAAAAAAAATAATAATAAGTTTGTTGCAAGCGATCATTATATTATTCGTTTGTAAATGATTGCATTGTGCAAGTCTCAAAAGAACTTTCGCAATACAAATGTCATCATCACATCGTGTAATGTTTGGAATTGGTTTGGCTATATCCTAATCGTTGGATTATTCTACGCTTGAGAAATATTAGTTTTTTTCTTTCTTTTTTTTCTTATATTCCACGCAATTCGTCCAATTGCCTTGCTTAGGCTTATAAAATTGGTCAAGTTGGACTATATATATATCTAAATAATGTTAATGTATTAATAAACATCGTGGGTGTTAACCACTATGCTTACCTATGAAACTCACTTTTGACCTCTGAGATTTTTTTTTGAAAGTCTATAGACAACAGATCTTATGGCAAGAGGAGCAGAAGAAAAGACAGTGGCATTGAGATACTTTTACGGAGATGTTGTGCCGTTTGCTGCGATGGTCTCAGTGGAGTGTGTCATGGTTGGATCTAACACACTGTTCAAGGCTGCCACCTTAAGAGGATTGAGCTTCTATGTCTATATCTTCTACTCCTATGTTGTTGCTACAATTGTCCTTCTTCCACTCGCCCTCATCTTTGGAAGGTACTTGATCTTCTCAACTAATATCTTGCCCTATATATATATATATATATATATATCTCTTTCAACAATATGATTTACATTTATGTCCAGGTCAAGAAGACTACCTCCAGCCAAATTCCCTGTCTTCGTAAAGATTTTCTTTCTTGCGGTTCTCGGGTAAACTATATAACTCTAGATTTATGGCCTTTATGAACATTTCCGGTTTTTTTTAAAAAAAAGTTGGAGGGAACAGGCTCATGGCGGGGTTAGTTGGATTGAAAGGAGTGGAATATAGTTCTCCTACTCTTTCCTCAGCTATCAGCAACCTCACGCCAGCTTTTACCTTCACACTCGCCATTATCTTCAGGTTACTCTTCCTCCTCTTTCGATTCTGTTTCAGAAAGCTGCTAAATTAGCAATTAGCAACTGGTTCTGCTTTATTCGTATAGGATGGAACAAGTAAGGTTAAGTAGCTCTGCGACTCAAGCTAAAATCATTGGCACGATAGTATCTATATCTGGTGCTCTGGTTGTTGTGCTCTATAAAGGCCCTAAAGTTCTCACTTCTGCATCTTCGCCATCTACCATTTCGCTTGACCAGCATTTGACTAATTCGTCCAATTCAAGTTGGATGATCGGAGGCCTTTTGCTTGCTTTACAGTACTTTTTTATATCAGTCTGGTATATTCTTCAGGTATATATACTTGAAAAGTTCAGAAAATGACTTATGGTTGTTCTTAGAGTAGATCTCTTGCTAAATTGATAGTTGTATGTGGTTTAAGACTCAGGTCATGGAGGTATACCGTGAAGAAATAACCGTAATCTTCTTCTACAACTTATTTGCAACGATAATCTCAGCACCAGTATGTTTTTTTGCGGAACCCAACTTGACTTCATGGGTGCTTAAACCTGATATCTCCCTTGCTGCAGTCTTGTACTCGGTGAGAATCAAACCTTATACATGTTGCTTCAAGCTGTGACTGACTGACTATCTTTTAAGCTCAGAAATTTACACTATTTTTTTCAGGGAGTCTTGCTTTCATCATTTGGCTTGGCTATACACACATGGGGTCTGCATCTGAAGGGTCCAGTCTATATATCCTTGTTCAAGCCATTGTCTATAGTCATTGCAGTCATCTTGGGTGCTTTATTCCTCGGCGATGCACTTTACCTTGGGAGGTATTATATGCCTCTGTATATATATTTCAAGGAAGTTATAACCAATACAGATTTTGACATGTATGTGTTGTGGGCAGTGTCATCGGGTCTGTGATTTTGAGCTTAGGATTCTACACTGTGATTTGGGGAAAAGCAAGAGAGGATGCTAGCAAAACTGCGACTGGTTTTGAGCAGTCACCTTTGTTGCTTACACACGTCGTAGACGATGAAGCCTTGTCATTAAGATAAGATTGATGCAAGTGGAATCATTATATACTGTTCGTTTATCAATAACGGTCCTTTACAATATGGGTATTGTTCATGTTTATATGTGTCTCTATATTTTACCTATAAGATGTTTCTGTTATTTTTTTTTCTAGTATTATTTTGAGGTATATAAGAACTGAGTAAAAAAAGATCTTCTTTTTTGTGTTCTATTCATGCAATGATTTTGAAAAAGGACATGATTATTTTGTGGGGTAATTGTATTGTTTTAAGTGGGTTTATTCTTTGTTTACCATTGGACGGTAGCTCATCAAACAATGCCTTAATGGGGCTGGTGATGTTTTTATTCTTTTATGCATTTAATAGAAAGTCATTTATCAAAAAAAGGACATATGAGACATGAGGATTATACGTTATGAAGGAAAATATTGAACCTTTTTCATAAATATATTAGTTGTATGGTCAAGTTGAGAATAATTAATTTAGCATTCAGCAAACCTGTTGGGTTTAATAGATTAGATGGTTGCTGATGACGTGGTTTGACTTCTGAGATTTTTAGAAATTCTGAACATCAGATCTTATGGCAAGAGGAGTAGAAGAAGAGGTGGCATGGAGATGCTTTTGCAAAGATGTTGTGCCATTCACTGCAATGGTCGCTGTGGAGTGTGTCACGGTTGGATCTAACACACTCTTCAAGGCTGCGACCATGAGAGGATTGAGCTTCTATGTCTTTGTCTTCTACAATTATGTCGTTGCTACACTTGTCCTTCTTCCACTTTCCCTCCTCTTTAGAAGGTACATGATCTACTAACACTACTCTTTATTAACTTGAGCAAAATCTTTATAAAATTTTCAAGAATGTGATCGATCATATATTACAATGTGCAGGTCAAGAAGATTACCTTCAGCCAAATCTTCTGTCTTCTTCAAGATTTTCTTACTTGCACTTGTCGGATAATTATATATACTCCCTACAGTTAGTTATGGGCATTTTCATGTTATGCACTTTTTCTGACTTAGAGGGAACAGGTTCATGTCGGTGATAGCTGGCTGCAAAGGAATAGAATATAGTTCCCCGACGCTTGCATCTGCTATCAGTAACCTCACGCCAGCTTTTACCTTCACTCTAGCTATCATCTTCAGGTTACACCTTTTTATCTTTCGATGCGTGTATACAAAGATATGATTTGCTTACTATCATCCGATCATTTAGCATTAACTGGATCTTCCTCCTTTGGATGACTCGTAAAGGATGGAACAAGTCGTGTTAAAAAGCTCTGCGACTCAGGCTAAAATCATTGGCACGTTAGTATCTATATCTGGTGCTCTGGTTGTTGTTCTTTATAAAGGCCCCAAAATTCTAGCTTCATCAACAACCATCTCGAGTGACCAGCATTTGACTATATCTGAGTCAAGTTGGATCATCGGAGGTCTATTAATAGCTGCACAGTATTTTCTTGTTTCAATCTGGTTGATTCTTCAGGTACATGAAAAATACTTTGGATTTGTTGGTGACACATAAAACTATTTTTTAAGTTCAGGCTCATATGTGATTGCAGACTCGGATCATGGAGGTATACCCTGATGAAATAACTGTAGTCTTCTTATACAACTTATGTGCAACACTAATCTCAGCACCTGTGTGTCTATTTGCTACAGAAGACTTGAGTTCTTTTCTGCTTAAACCGGGTCTCCCCCTCGCTTCAGTCATGTTCTCGGTGAGAATCAAACCTTGTATGCTACTTCAAGTAGTCACAACTCTGATTTTAACATTTCTGTTTCAGGGAGGCTTAGTGTCATCGTTGGGGACAGTTATACACACTTGGGGTCTTCATCTGAAAGGTCCAGTCTATATATCCTTGTTCAAGCCATTGTCTATTGTCATTGCAGTCGCTATGGGTGCTATCTTTCTCGGTGATGCCTTTTACTTAGGGAGGTACTATATCTTTCACATTCAACCTTAATTAATTGCACACTCAGAAGAATTTACTTATATATCTATCTAAGGAATCAAATCTAATAGGTTACTTGGTTTCTATTTCTATATGCCAAGTCACACTTAGCCTCCATACTTCATATGCAGTGTCATTGGATCAGTGATTTTGAGCTTAGGCTTCTACACTGTGATTTGGGGTAAATCAAAAGAGGATTCAACGAGAACTGTGGCTGGTTCTAAGCAGTCACCTTTGTTGCTTACAGACACCATAGGAGACGAAGCCTCATCATTACGATATGACTGACGCAAGTGGATGGCCTCTCCTCAAATTTTATTACTTGGGCTTATTGTGTAATATCATCTTTGGTCCTTCTAAGATTTATGGGAACTTCTAACCTCTGTTTTCTAGTTTTTAAACTTGAGGGCAACATGTTCATGTTGCTGATATAGACATTTTGGTTCGGTTTGGTTTAATATTGTTACGGTCAAATATTGTGTCAAAATGTGAACGTTGGATAAAATATTTTAATCAAAATGTAACTTATGTAGAATTTAATCTTAGTTATAAGAACTAAAGACTACTTTACTTAAAAAACAGAATTTATGACAAATATAATGAAGAATTGCCGAAACGAAACAAAAATTCAACATGTTGTCCATATAGTATAAAATTATTCTTAAGTTATCTCTTTAGTTTAATTTTTTTCATAATCACAAAATTAATCCTTGATTAATCTAATTAAACACATTAAACTAATAAAATTTCAAAAAAAAAATAATTAGAAACGTGTTAAAAATGGAAAATAAAAATAAAACTTTGTAAAATATTTTTAACAGAACTTTAATAAAAATAAAACTTTACAAATGTGTTTTAAATAAAAACGTTAAATAAACTTTATAACAACATTTTACAAAATTTATTTTTAAAAAAAAAATTAAAACGTTTTTAATAAAAATTTAATAAAAATAAACTTTTTGTAAAATTTATAAAAATAAAACTTTACAAAAAAATTTTAATAAAAAATTAAACAAACTTTATAAAAAAAACATTTTACAAAGTTTTATTTTTATAAAAAGTTTAAAACATATGTAAACTTTTTAGTTTTAAATTTTAATAAAATAAGACTTTTTAAGAAAAAATAATAATAAAACTTTAATAAAAATAAACTTTGTAAACTTTATAAAAATAAAAATAAAACTTTACAAAAAAGTTTTCTTAAAAAACGTTAAATAAACTTATAAAAATGTTTTGCAGAGTTTTATTTTTATAAAAGTTTAGAATGTTTGTAAACTTTTTAGTTTTATTAAAAATTTGATTAAAAAGAACAAGAGTTTCAAAATCACAAGACAAACTATGGAGAAATAATAGATTAATGAAGAAGAAAATAAAAAATCATTTTTTATATTTTGACAAAACAAATCAGAATATTTTTAGAATATTTTTAGAATATTTTGAGAATATTTTCTTAGCCCAAACTTCCTCAATTTTCACAAAAACAGTTTTTGTTATCCGTATAAAGCACTTTCTACACTATGTAGAACGATGAAAAAAATCTCAAATGCAATTTCTATCTCATGTAGACGTTCGTGTATTTTTAAAATTTTGCATTTCTGAAATTTTAGAATACTTCATATAAGTAGAAACTACATTCGACAGAAAGTAGATTTATTTATTATTAGTAGAATTCACATTCCACATATTTAGAATTTTAATTAATAGTAGATTTTTCGTTCTAAAAAAGTAGATAGACTTGTTTAGTTTTGATTTTGTTTTATATTAACTCATTTTCCGTAAAATACGAGTTCTACTTTAATATAACAAAATTTTAAAAAAATTATTTATCAAGTTTTATCAACAAAAAAATGTGTTTATGTATATGTGTGTTTTATAAATTTTTTATATTTTTAATATTTTTTGATTCATAAAACTATTTATTTCATTATGTTTCAGAAATGAAAAGATAAAAGAGAGAAAAAATGGACAAAAATTATTTTATACCAAAGGGGCAAGCATTTAAATTTTTTTGTTCCGGTCTATTAGTTTTCCCATATATAATAGGATTAGAATAAATATAATCTCCTCTATCTATGGTCGTCTTCTTCACCAAACTCTATTCTGCAATATACAAAGCTTCACACCTCTTTTCTTCAACTCAATCATTCGATGTGACCACAATCCTCAGCATCTATATGCTCTAAGATCGTAGAAAAGTATAAACGGTGAAGTTATTCTGGAAAGTTATTTTATTTGCATAAAAGGGGGGAAAATTATTACTACATAAGATATATGATATATTTTAACATTTTAGGCGTTGATTGGTAGAGGCTGTAGATTTTGATTTTTTTGTTGTAAGATCTAAGATGTAGATTTTATGACTTTAGCTTTAAATTTTATTGCTGCAGATTTATTCTAAAGTGTCAAAAGCACTAAATCTAAAGCTCTAGAAAAGTTGATTTCTAAAACCAACATATTTACTTTGAAAGATTTTATGTCATCGCTTTAGTTTTTATTAATAAAGCTTGATTGCTTTGATTTAATTGCTCAATATAAAATTATGGATGTGGAAAGCATTCACAGCGAACACCAATCACCCCCTTAGATTAATTAGTTTGAAGGTGAATAATAGTTATTTTGCTATGCAAAGCTCTTTAATATATAAACAGTCATTTGAAAAAAAATGAAAGGAAGTGTTCGAGATTCTTGCCAAGAATTACATGATAGTCATCATTTAGTTGATAAATCCCGGTTCTAATTGGTGAGAACCTTCACATTAGATTTGGGTTTAGAATTATGGCTGTAAAGAGAATTCGGTTGGAGAAATTTTGGTTGTTAGTTTAAGTTTTATTAAAATTTAATTGGTACTTCAAATTATATGAAAATGATTTAAACACATTATTTAAAATATAAAGTTATATTATTATCAAAGAATTATATATATATATATGATTATTAAAATAGTACAATATAGATCTTAAATGACCAAGAAAAAAATGATTCATTTATTAATTTCAATTTTTAATAAAATTGTTACAAACTTAAATAAATCTATACTATTAAAAGATAATGAGTTTTTAAAAATCTACTTAAAAAGGTTGTTTGGACCTATTCATTACCTAACTAAATGTTGGTCTTTCCTTACTCATTTTTATAACACATTATTTTAGGGTTACATATTTGTCACGAATTTTTGGTTTAGTCAAACCATTAATCTATTTACATTATTTAAGTTTCAAATCTTAAACCAGAATTTCCTAACCATCGTTTTACAACAACCCTAATATGATCTCATCGATATTACATCTTATATAAGGCCATTCATACTAAAACTCAGAAACAATACATCTCTCACGATTATAACATCTGTTCACAGAGACAAAGCCATTATGAAGTCATTGCAAGACAAATTCCCAATTCCTCTAGAGGTATCACTTTTTTGTTAGGAATTGACTATGATACAAGTTAAGTTCACTTACCAACATTGCATCTAATCCTTTTAACCAAATCGTTTTATTATTTTTTGAAGGAGTTACGAGCATGGCTTAATGAGACATCTTCAGAGAAAAAAATACCAGAATTCTTATGTGTTCATGTATGTAGTATTTTCATATATTTTTTTCTACTTTAATTATAGTTTCAAAATCTATTTATGGTTTCATTTCGGTTTCAGGGATCCACAATAAGAAAATCTGTCAATCTCGATGATGAAGACAAGTCCAATGTTCATGGATCCACCATAAGAAAACCTGTCAATATCGACGATGAAGACAAATCCAAGTTTAAGATATGGATGGAAAATAACAAGTCTCTGCAGGAAATAGAAGATTATGTGAATCCAGATTGCTGTGCCAAAAGCAATTTAGTTTGGGATCGAAAATTGAAAAGTTGGATCCCTATATTATAGATCTAAACCATATTGTACTCTTTATGATTTTCTTATTCATTTTTTAAAAAATCATAATTTATAAATCAATAATAATAGCATATGGTTATTGTGCTCAATCAAATGTTCTATAATCGATTTATTATGAAGGAAATATCACAAAATTATGTATAATAAAAAATAAAATAAAATATATCATTAGTAAGAATTAAGAATATAGGACTATCATTCTCAAAAATTACACACGAAATCAGTCACATAATTATCCTTCCATTTTAATCTTCATCATCAATAACAAACACATCTAAATTTGCTATATGGATATTTTCCGATCTTAAATTCTTAATATCTAACACAATCACGCCAAAGATCGAAATTACTTCCTCTACACGTTTTCATTTCTAAAAAGATCTATATTTTCTACCACTATTTTCATATCTTTTTAAATCTAATCGACTACAACCCTCTCCTATTATAAATACACACTACCTCCAAACCTTATAACCATAAAGTCTATCGAATAAAAACTCAGTAAAGTAACGATTTCAATATCATGGTTAACAATATGCAGATGACCTTCTTGAAAGACATCAAACCTCGCAGGACTGATTGGCGTTTGCAAGTCAAAGTTCTTCACTCATGGAGGCAATGGAATAAAATAGCTGGTGACTCATTAGAATTAATCATTTCTGATGCAAATGTAAGTCTATTGTTGTTTATCGATTTTAGGTTATTTAGCTTTGTTTTTTCTATATTTTAAAGATCTTACACTAACATATTATTTCGATATATTATATTTTTTTAAGGGTACCAAAATACAAGCATCGTGTAAAAAGGCTTACATGGATGATTTGGCTAGCAAGGTTCCTGTTGGAGAGTGGAATAACATTGATAACTTTATTATGACTGCTGCTCCACGTACCTTTCGAACAAAAAACAATTAAAAAAAAAAGAATTTTATTCAAAACACCGACATATCTGAGTCAACTCTCAAGATTGAAGACATTTCTCTGGATTTGGTTGACTTAGAAACCATATTAAATCGCACACCTGATACAAACATCTTGATTGGTATGTGTTTATTGATGTACCTTTAGTTATTTTAATAGTATAGATATAATTTATTAACATAAGCTATTTTTCAGATGTTATTGGACAGGTCTTCGAATTGGGTGAACTTGAGACAGTTCATTGTACTGGAGGAAAAGAAAAGAAAAAGTTGGAGTTCACACTGAGAGACACTTCATAAGTCTATTACAGATTTATATGTTATTTTTTTAACAACTTTTTAACGCAACTTTATATTACGTGTGTTATTATTATGTTTACAAGTGATCTAAGGTTGTCTTGCTGCCTTTGGGGAAAATATGTTGAGAATGTTTACACAGCTTGCCAAGAAGCTGAAGATGGGTTTGTTGTATGCCTTCTAAGATTTGTTAAGATTGGTCATTTTAGAGGTATCTATAAACTTACGAAATATATATCTTAATGAATACACATTGTATGGCCACATTGTTATTTATATCTTAAACTTATCTAATCATGTTATTTTTTCTATGTTAGGTGAAGTCCAAATTTCAAATGCATATGATTAAAGTCAAATCTTCGTCAATCGTGACATTGCATAAGCAGAAGCATTTACACAAATGTAAGTTTAAGATATTAATCAATGGTTTAAAATAATTTTATCCCATAACGAAATTGTATAAATGCTTCTAAAACTTTTCTTTTATTTAGTGACTCTGCTGACAGTCAATCCATAACTATCTCCGAGTCAGGAGATAACAAGCTTGAGTAAAAATTGTCAGCAACAAGTGGATGCAACACCAACTGAAAAATCTAGCAGAGTTGTTTGAATCTACTCAGGTAAGTTACATTGATATCTACAGATCGATATATAGTGATATCTCGCAGCTAATTTGTGTTTTATGTTTTAAAGATTGAACCATGCAGAGTTGTTGCAACTATATGTGACATTGATACCGATCGGGGTTGGTATTTTTTTGGTTGCGTCGATTGCAACAAGAAGGTTTTTCAAGAGTCAAAAACTGTCAAGACAGTGAATGGAAAAGATGTTCTGAATTATGTTTGGTGGTGTGAAATATACAAAAAATTGGTTTATTCTGTAAAACCCCGGTAAGTTTATATCCATGCTTATTATTATTGACTCTTGAAATTTGCTTAACCATACTGGATGAACCTGATTTGATTTTTGGTTTACAGATTTAAAATTCATTTGATGGTTAAAGATGACACTGGTGCATCATCTTTTATGTTGTTGGATTCAATTGCTAAAGGGATTGTTCCTCAATCTGCTGAATACCTACTGAATGGTTCATTAGATGAAGTAAGAAGATTACTTTGTTATATTTGTTTGTGTCGTTAAACAAGTTTATAAGTTCTGCCTATATTAACATGTCTGATTTTTTATCGTACAGCTTGAAGAAGATGCTGAGTTTCTTGATGCGATTACATCTTTGATCGGTCAAACATTTATGTTTGGAGTTTACATTGAAAAGGACAATGCTACTGCTGAAGGTGTATGCTACAAAGTTGGTAAGGTTTGGAAAGATCTAAATTTACTAAAGATTGGTGAAAACTCAGAATCTGGTTTTACTCATACACCTTATGAGGCTCAGGTCAGACATATTTATGATCCTATATTTTTGACTATTAAGTGTCTATGTTCTACTTATATTATTATAACACTTTTGATTTAGGTGCCGCTTTTGCTGCATGACAATGAAGCTAATGTGACTGCTACTACACCTTCTTCCAAAACGTAAGAACGACCCGATGTACACGGAGCGTGATAAGACATCTACTTCAAAAAAGCCATGCACTAAAATGATTAAGAAGGAGAAGAAGTGATGGATCAGTGGAAGTTGTCAATGTTTTTCAAGTTTCTGTTATTTTTTAATAATATTGCAAGTGTTCCTTTTGGTTTCCATACTGTTTTTGTTGAGTTTTGGATTTTTTAAAATAAGAGATTTTCATTCATGAATTATATTTTTACATGTTCCTAAAGACAACCTATTAATAGTCCAAACCCCAACAAAAGAATTTTAAAGAAGAAGGGCATTTGATTAGTGGTTAACATTGCTGTGAAGGATATAGACCACAATATCGACATAGCTTAACAGAGTTAACATATAAAGGATAAAGTATGCTTCTCAAATATATAGTTTTATAATATGTTGTGAAGGAAATTTTGAAGTTTTGTACATATCCACTTTATGTCACAAGTACCACAGTTTTGTCACATATTATATTCCAAATATTGTGACATAAAGTTGACAAAACAATAACACAAACATGACCAAGAATTGTCTTTATCAAGAAGCATGCAAAAATTTATTTGTTGTATTATCAAGAACCATGCAAGACCTCGTGAATTGCCTAAGTCTTTTTCCTGTCATTTATGTCTCTATCTTTAACACCATCTACTTTATGTCACCATATTTTCTTTGCTCTTATAAACCAAATCCGACTTACATTTCTTCCATTTTCAAACTCTACTCAAAGAGTGTTTCTAGCAAAAAAAAAAAGAAGCTCAAACTAAATGATCCCCAGCTCTTCCTTCCTCTACTTTTACATTCTACTCAACAAATCCACACATAGAGATGGAATCAGATTCGAGTGTGAACAATTACAATATGAACAACTCCGGTGATACTTAAAACTACGACGATTACTCTAACGAGGATCCCGCTACCTATTTTAGAAACGTAAGCCTCCGATTTTTTTCTGCTAATCCGGTAGAAATTCTCACTGAGCATGCTAAGTTCAAGGACCTATGCTTGGAGCATGGAAACCCGGAGGCCCACTATATCGAAGGAATCATTCAATAATTTATCCACGAAGACAACCACAAAGGCTTACGTCATTTACGGCAATCTTCCATTGGGAACAATGACAACGGGTAAAAATATTATTTATAATATTTTTGAATTTTATTTTATATAATTAGATATCAGTTTTGTCACATATTATATTCCAAATATTGTGACATAAAGTTGACAAAACAATGACACAAACAGGACTGAGAATTGTTTTTATCAAGAAGCATGCAAAAAATTATTTGTTGTATTATCAAGAACCTTGCAAGACCTCGTGAATAGCCTAAGTCTTTTTCCTGTCATTTATGTCTCTATCTTTAACACCATCTACTTTATGTCAAAAAGACTCAGTGTGAAAAAGACTTATGCAATTCACGAGGTCTTGCATGGTTCTTGATAATACAACAAATAAATTTTTGCATGCTTCTTGATAAAGACAATTCTCAGTCATGTTTGTGTCATTGTTTTGTCAACTTTATGTCACAATATTTGGAATATAATATGTGACAAAACTGTTATCTAATTATATAGAATAAAATTCAAAAATATTATAAAGAATATTTTGACCCGTTGTCATTGTTCCCAATGGTCGATTGCCTTAAATGACGTAAGCCTTTGTATTTGTCTTCGTGGATAAAGTATTGAATGATTCCTTCGATATAGTGGGCCTCCGGGTTTCCGTGCTCCAAACATATGTCCTTCAGCTTAGCATGCTCAGTGAGCATTTCTACCGGATTAGCAGCAAAAAATCGGAGACTTACATTTCTAAAATAGGTAGCGGGATCCTCGTTAAAGTAATCATCGTAGTTTGAGGTATCACCGGAGTTGTTCATGTTGTAATTGTTCACACTCGAATCTGATTCCATCTCTATGTGTGGATTTGTTGAGTAGAATGTAAAAGTAGAGGAAGGAAGAGCTGGGGATCATTTAGTTTGAGCTTCTTTTTTTTTTTTTGCTAGAAACACTCTTTGAGTAGAGTTTGAAAATGGAAGAAATGTAAGTCGGATTTGGTTTATAAGAGCAAAGAAAATATGGTGACATAAAGTAGATGGTGTTAAAGATAGAGACATAAATGACAGGAAAAAGACTTAGGCAATTCACGAGGTCTTGCATGGTTCTTGATAATACAACAAATAAATTTTTGCATGCTTCTTGATAAAGACAATTCTTGGTCATGTTTGTGTTATTGTTTTGTCAACTTTATGTCACAATATTTGGAATATAATATGTGACAAAACTGTGGTACTTGTGACATAAAGTGGATATGTACAAAACTTCAAAATTTCCTTCACAACATATTATAAAACTATATATTTGAGAAGCATACTTTATCCTTTATATGTTAACTCTGTTAAGCTATGTCGATATTGTGGTCTATATCCTTCACAGCAATGTTAACCACTAATCAAATGCCCTTCTTCTTTAAAATTCTTTTGTTGGGGTTTGGACTATTAATAGGTTGTCTTTAGGAACATGTAAAAATATAATTCATGAATGAAAATCTCTTATTTTAAAAAATCCAAAACTCAACAAAAACAGTATGGAAACCAAAAGGAACACTTGCAATATTATTAAAAAATAACAGAAACTTGAAAAACATTGACAACTTCCACTGATCCATCACTTCTTCTCCTTCTTAATCATTTTAGTGCATGGCTTTTTTGAAGTAGATGTCTTATCACGCTCCGTGTACATCGGGTCGTTCTTACGTTTTGGAAGAAGGTGTAGTAGCAGTCACATTAGCTTCATTGTCATGCAGCAAAAGCGGCACCTAAATCAAAAGTGTTATAATAATATAAGTAGAACATAGACACTTAATAGTTAAAAATATAGGATCATAAATATGTCTGACCTGAGCCTCGTAAGGTGTATGAGTAGAACCAGATTCTGAGTTTTCACCAATCTTTAGTAAATTTAGATCTTTCCAAACCTTACCAACTTTGTAGCATACACCTTCAGCAGTAGCATTGTCCTTTTCAATGTAAACTCCAAACATAAATGTTTGACCGATCAAAGATGTAATCGCATCAAGAAACTCAGCATCTTCTTCAAGCTGTACGATCAAAAATCAGACATGTTAATATAGGCAGAACTTATAAACTTGTTTAACGACACAAACAAATATAACAAAGTAATCTTCTTACTTCATCTAATGAACCATTCAGTAGGTATTCAGCAGATTGAGGAACAATCCCTTTAGCAATTGAATCCAACAACATAAAAGATGATGCACCAGTGTCATCTTTAACCATCAAATGAATTTTAAATCTGTAAACCAAAAATCAAATCAGGTTCATCCAGTATGGTTAAGCAAATTTCAAGAGTCAATAATAATAAGCATGGATATAAACTTACCGGGGTTTTACAGAATAAACCAATTTTTTGTATATTTCACACCACCAAACATAATTCAGAACATCTTTTCCATTCACTGTCTTGACAGTTTTTGACTCTTGAAAAACCTTCTTGTTGCAATCGACGCAACCAAAAAAATACCAACCCCGATCGGTATCAATGTCACATATAGTTGCAACCACTCTGCATGGTTCAATCTTTAAAACATAAAACACAAATTAGCTGCGAGATATCACTATATATCGATCTGTAGATATCAATGTAACTTACCTGAGTAGATTCAAACAACTCTGCTAGATTTTTCAGTTGGTGTTGCACCCACTTGTTGCTGACAATTTTTTCTCAAGCTTGTTATCTCCTGACTCGGAGATAGTTATGGATTGACTGTCAGCAGAGTCACTAAATAAAAGAAAAGTTTTAGAAGCATTTATACAATTTCGTTATGGGATAAAATTATTCTAAACCATTGATTAATATCTTAAACTTACATTTGTTTAAATGCTTCTGCTTCTGCAATGTCAGGATTGACGAAGATATGACTTTAATCATAAGCATTTGAGATTTGGACTTCACCTAACATAGAAAAAATAACGTGGTTAGATAAGTTTAAGATATATATTTCGTAAGTCTATAGATACCTCTAAAATGACCAATCTTAATGAATCTTAGAAGGCATACAACAAAGCCATCTTCAGCTTCTTGGCAAGCTGTGTAAACATTCTCAGCATATTTTCCCCAAAGGCAGCAAGACAACCTTAAATCACTTGTAAACATAATAATAACACACAAAATATAACGTTGAGTAAAAAAGTTGTTAAAAAATAACACATAAATCTGTAATAGACTTACGAAGTGTCTCTCAGTGTGAACTCCAACTTTTTCTTTTCTTTTCCTCCAGTACAATGAACTGTCTCAAGTTCACCCAATTCGAAGACTTGTCCAATAACATCTGAAAAAATAGCTTATGTTAATAAATTATATATATACTATTAAAATAACTAAAGGTACATCAATAAACACATACCAATCAAGATGTTTGTATCAGGTGTGCGATTTAATACGGTTTCGAAGTCAACCAAATCCAGAAAAATGTCTTCAATCTTGAGAGTTGACTCAGATATGTCGGTGTTGTGAATAAAATTCATTTTTTGGAATTGTTTTTTGTTCGAAAGGTATGTGGAGCAGCAGACATAATAAAGTTATCAATGTTAATCCACTCTCCAGCAGGAACCTTGCTAGTTAAATCATCCATGTAAGCCTTTTTACATGATGCTTGTATTTTGGTACCCTTAAAAAATATAATATATCGAAATAATATGTTAGTGTATGATCTTTAAAATATATAAAAAAACAAAGCTAAATAAATTAAAATCGATAAACAACAATAGACTTACATTTGCATCAGAAAGGATTAATTCTAATGAGTCACCAGCTATTTTATTCCATTGCCTCCATAAGTGAAGAACTTTGACTTGCACACGCCAATCAGTCCTGCGAGGTTTGATGTCTTTCAAGAAGGTCATCTCCATATTGTTAACCATTATATTGAAATCGTTACTTTACTGAGTTTTTATTCGATAGACTTGATGGTTATAAGGTTTGGAGGTAGTGTGTATTTATAATAGGAGAGGGTTGTAGTCGATTAGGTTTAAAAAGATATGAAAAATTATTTTGTAATCAATGTAAGTTACCGGAAATATTGGTGGAAAATATAGATATTTGGCCGGTTTTTGAAAACTTGTAGAGGAAGGTATTTAGATTGTTCGCGTGATTTTGGATTATATTAAGTAGTTATGATAAAAAATTTGTAATCAATGTAACTTACCGGAAATATTTTGTAATCAATGTTAGTTACCGGAAATATTGGTAGAAAATTTGGAGAGAAATTAATTAAGATCTTTCTCGTGATTGTGTTAGATAGCAAGAAGTTATGATATAATATTTTTTAATAAATGTAGGTTACCGAAAATAGTGGTAGAAAATATAGATCTTTTTAGCAATATAAACATGTAGAGGAAGTAATTTCGATCTTTGGCGTGATTTTGTGTTAGATATTAAGAATTTAAGATAGAAAAATATCCATATAGCAAATTTAGATGTGTTTGTTATTGATGATGAAGATTAATATGGAAGGATAATTATGTGACTGATTTCGTGTGTAATTTTTGAGAATGATAGTACTATATTCTTAGAGGGATGTATTCAACTGAGAGTTTTAGGTGATTTGTATTAAAATGACAAATTCACTGTTATTGAAACATAGATTTTAAAATTTTATTTAAAATTCACTGTTATTGAACTTGACATTTCATAAAGTATTCTGAAATCCACTGTTATTGAAAATATTTTAAGTTGTGGAGTTTTAAAGTTTTCAAGTGATTTTAGGGTGTTTGGGTGGTGTTTCTTAGTTAAAAAAAAATAAAAACTCAAATTCCATGGTTTTAGGTGATATTTTAGAGTGGTTTAACAAAAATCATCTGAATCTATGCAACTTATTGAAATCATATGAAACTCCATCAGAAATCAAATCACGTCAAATATTAGATTGAATACATCCCCCTTAATTCTTACTAATGATATATTTTCTTTTATTGTTTATTATACATAATTTGTGATATTTCCTTCATAATACATCGATTATAGAACATTTGATTGAGCACAATAACCATATGTTATTATTATTGATTTATAAATTATGATTTTTTAAAAAATGAATAAGAAAATCATAAATAGTACAATGTGCTTTGGATCTATAATCTAGGGATCCAACTTTTCAATTTTTGATCCCAAACTAAATTGCTTTTGGCACAGCAACCTGGATTCACATAATCTTCTATTTCCTGCAGAGACTTATTATTTTCCATCAATATCTTAAACTTGTATTTGTCTTCATCGTCGATATTGACAGGTTTTCTTATGGTGGATCTATGAACATTGGACTTGTCTTCATCATCGAGATTGATAGGTTTTCTTATTGTGGATCCCTGAAACCGAAATGAAACCATAAATAGATTTTGAAACTATAATTAAAGTAAAAAAAAATATATGAAAATGCTACATACATGAACACATAAGAATTCTGGTATTTTTTTCTCTGAAGATGTCTCATTAAGCCATGCTCATAACTCCTTAAAAATAATAAAACGATTTGGTTAAAAGGATTAGATGCAATGTAGGTAAGTGAACTTAACTTGTATCATAGTCAATTCCTAATAAAAAAGTGATACCTCTAGAAGAGTTGGACATTTGTCTTGCAATGACTTCATAATGGCTTTGTCTCTGTGAACAGATGTTATAATCGTGAGAGATGTATTGTTTCTGAGTTTTAGTATGGATGGCCTTATATAAGATGTAATATCGATGAGATCATATTAGGGTTGTTGTAAAACGATGGTTAGGAAATTCTGGTTTAAGATTTGAAATTTATATAATGTAAATAGATTAATGGTTTGACTAAACCAAAAATTCGTGACATATATGTAAGCCTAAAATAACGTGTTATAAAAATGAGTAAGGGAAGACCAACATTTAGTTAGGTAATGAATAGGTCCAAACAACCTTTTTAAGTAGATTTTTAAAAATTCCTTCTCTTTTAATAGTATAGATGGCTTTGTCTTTGTGAACAGATGTTATAATCATGAGAGATGTATTGTTTCTGAGTTTAGTATGGATGGCCTTATATAAAATGTAATATCGATGAGATCATATTAGAGTTGTTGTAAAACGATGGTTAGGAAATTCTGGTTTAAAATTTGAAATTTAAATAATGTAAATAGATTAATGGTTTGACTAAACCAAAAATTCGTGTAATATATGTAAGCCTAAAATAACGTGTTATAAAAGTGAGTAAGGGAAGACCAACATTTAGTTAGGTGATGAATAGGTCCAAACAACTTTTTTAAGTAGATTTTAAAAAACTCATTCTCTTTTAATAGTATAGATTAAGCAAACCAAACCGAGCACAAATAGTAACTAACAGATTTCAATTAATATTTTTTGATATTAGATATCAGGTCCATTAAGATTAAGTGTATTAACAGGAAATAAATTGAAGATAAATAAAAGTATTTATTATGATATAGTTAGAAAAGTATAAAATATGATCTTAAAGCTCAATGATAAAACCTAAATTAAAGCTTAGGGCTTTTGGCGATAGGAGAGGCGATTTCTAGATCTGAGACTTCTCGACGCTGATCTGAGGCTTCTCGACGTCTCTGATCACCCCTCTCTCTCTCGGCACAAGGGAGACTATCCCACACTCCTTGTCGCCTCCATACCGTTCAGCACTGGTGAAGCAGGATCGATGGCGTATCTCCCAAGCAACATCTAACCCTCTTCCATTGATCATATCTGTATACTCCTTGGTATATCGGATCGTGGTCTCTCTTCAGTGGTTAGGGTTCTCTGCTGGTTGGAATTCTCGGTATACTCATTGGTATATCGGCTAGTTTTGATCGAATCATTTCATTAGCTCACGACTGGAACTCTATTACTTTACCCTTGATTGTATTGGTTAGTTCACTTTAACCGGATCAAGGCTTACTTAGCTTGCTACCCGCTGGATCTACCTCATATCGTTGTATGGGGACATCGTTTCGAGGGGCTTATGGCCAACGTGCTGATGCTGACGCCAAGGGTAAAGGAATCATGTATGAAGAGGATGATGATGACGCACCAATTCAACTGGTAGATCGTGATGAATCATACGTGATTAAGGAAGCGGGGTTCACGTTAATTGGGAAAATTCTTAATCCGAAGAAACAAGATGTGGAGAAGCTTCTTCAGACCATGCCATCTCAATGGGGATTGGCAGAGAGAATTACTGCAAATGATTTAGGAAACGGGAAGTTTCTTTTCAACTTTGAGTCTGAGGATGATATCAAGCACGTACTGCGGCAGGGACCATTTCATTTTAACTTTTGCATGTTTGTTTTGGTACATTTGTGGACAGACACGAACCTAAAGAGCATAAGTCGACGTATCGGACACATTGATACTATAGAACTCACTGAGGGCCGTATGCTCATTGACGTTGATTCCCGACGTCCACTTAAGTTCTCTAGGAAAGTGGAGTACAAAGGTGATGAGGTCACTATTGAAATCAAGTATGATATGCTGTTCAAGCACTGTACTACTTGTGGTATGATGACACATGAGAAGGGTTACTGCCCCACTACTGATATACGGTTGAGGCTTCAAACCCAACCAGTAAGATCAGATGTCTTCTCGAGAGTACAGAATGCTCAAGAGCAGCCTCGCAGCCAATACGCAAGTCGGGACTTTAAGCCGTATGCTCCGGATAATCAACAGTCTTTGCTGTTGAATAAGAGAGATCGACTAAGACAGCCTGCTACACTTGATTTTCCATCGGTTTACAATACTCGCGCGGGCTATAATGAGTATCGGCAAGCTCGTTATCGGCAGGGAGAGGATAACAGTCATTATGAGAAACATTCAGACAGGATTATTAGGCGCAAAAGGGAGTACTCTAGAAGTGATAGATATGGTGACGTGCGTGGAAAGGTCCATATGACCGAAATGTAGCTAAGGTATGGAAGCCTAAACGGAGAGAACCAGATGAAAGAGATACTATTCTGCGTGATGGGAAAGAGGTTACTTCTTATGAGTATACCCTTGGAAACAGATCACGAGAAGCAGAGAACATGGAGCAACAGATAGAGGAAGCGCTAGTTAGTTCCCGGAAACTGGCTAGCAAAGTTGTGACGCCTTCTCGTAAAGAGGTCACGGCACGAGAGAACATCACAGTTCGAAGAGAAGCGTTGGCACCCATATCTTTCTATCAGGTCATTGGTGCGTTAGAGGATATGGAACTCGTGGATCAACAAGACGATACCATAATGGAGACTGAGATTGAAGATGATGACCTTCTTGGTGCTGATCTAATGGAGTTGGAGAATAAGCCAGCACAAGATTCAGGACTGTCTAAAGCGACTACAAGTGATCAAAAGGTGGTTCGTAGCAAGAAGAGTAGCGTTAAACGTAGTGTTCCATTGAGCATTATAAACCGAAAATTTGACATACTTCGTAGAGGCTCTCCAAAAAGGCGCACAGCTTCGTCGGGTCCTCATCCACCGAGAGGTACTGAGAAGAGTAGGCGCGTGATTGGATCAAAGAAGGACACTACAAGTTTGTCTAAGCGTGAAGGTTCGATGAGTTCCAAATACTCATCACAGAAGCATCTATGAAGACAATCAGTTGGAACTGTCGAGAGATAGGGAACGACCTCACAGTTCGACGCCTTACGGAGATGTGTCAGAAGCATCGCCCAGGACTTGTGTTCCTATCTGAAACGAAGAATAAGAAGCGGATGTTGCAAAACATTCAGGCTGATCTAGGATTTGATCGTTTGTTTACCGTTGAGCCACTTGGCCTCAGCGGAGGTTTAGCTCTCTTTTTTATGGATGATTTTCAAGTTAATGTTTTATTTTCGAATAACAGAATGATTGACATTGAGGCAGTCATTGATGGAATAAAAGTCTATATGACATTTGTTTATGGAGACCCTGTTTTAGAACGTAGGGATCTGGTTTGGGAACGTCTTACGCGTTTCTCAACAACTCGAAATGGACCTTGGTTTATGATTGGAGATTTTAATGAAATAAAGGACCATACTGAAAAATTGGGAGGAAGAAAACGCTCTGATAGCTCTTTCTTGTCATTCAATCAGATGCTAAGTGATTGTGGTATGCTTGATTTTCCATACACAGGTAACATGCTTTCTTGGGTTGGAAAACGATCAAGAGGAACAACTGTGAGATGTTGCTTAGATAGAGCAGTGGGAAATGGGGATTGGCATGGTAAATTCCCACACACGTCTGCGAAGTATCTTCGGCTCTGGGGATCAGATCATCGTCCGGTCCTAGCAGATATACTGAAATGACCCACAAGGAGGAGAAAAAAGTTCAAATTTGACAAGAGATGGCTGGACAATGAGGAGTTAAGACAGATTATTCTTGAAGGATGGAAATCAGATGATTTGCCTCCTGAAACGAATATTATGGAGCATATTGCTAGCTGTAGAAAAGCTTTGAGTCAATGGAGAAAGGAGAATGATGTGAACTCGGCTAAACTAGTGGAGGAACTTAAGGAGAAGGTAGAAGATCTATATTCAAATGATGATGCCACTTCGGAGGAGATAGCTGCAGCTCTGAAAGAACTCTCTACTGCTCTTAAGGCTGAGGAGATGTTTTGTAGACAGAAAAGTAGGGTTTTCTGGTTAAGGGAAGGGGATAGGAACTCTAAATTCTTTCATGCGCTGGTCAGACAAAGGAGAGCGAGGAATAGGATAACACAACTTTTAGATGAGAATGGGAACGTAGTAGAAGATGAGGAAGGACTAGTAGCCATTGCTACTAGTTATTTCCGACAGATTTTTGAATCATCTGACCCAGAGGACATCGCAGAGGCATTAGCAGAGGTTAAGACGACCATCACGGGTGCAATAAATGAAGATCTCACAGCACCAGTGACAGAGTGGGAGGTTAAATTAGCGCTATTTGCCATGCATCCAGAAAAAGCGCCTGGACCAGATGGAATGACAGCCCTTTTCTATCAGAAGTATTGGGATATTGTGAAAGATGATTTGACCCGTATGGTAAATCAATTTCTTTTTGAAGGCAGGATGCCGGAGGGCTTAAACGATACAAACATTTGTTTAATTCCCAAGACGACAAAGCCGAATGAGATGACACAGTTCAGACCTATAAGTTTGTGCAATGTCAGTTATAAAATTATATCGAAGGTCTTATGCCAGAGATTAAAGAAGGTTCTCCCACAAAGGATATCAGAAACTCAATCAGCTTTTGTTGCAGGTCGACAAATCACAGATAATATCATGATAGCTCAGGAGATGTTCCATGCTCTACGAACTAAACCGGCAGGCAGAGTAAAGAGAATGGGAATCAAGACAGATATGAGCAAAGCATATGACCGGATGGAATGGTCATTTATTGAGGCTGTCATGAGGAAGATGGGTTTCTCAGAAATATGGATAGACTGGATAATGAGGTGTGTCACATCGGTTAGATATAAAGTCTTGATGAATGGAGATCCAAGAGGAGATATTTTTCCGGAGAGAGGCCTAAGGCAGGGAGATCCTCTGTCTCCTTTCATTTTTATTCTATGCACGGAAGCGCTCGTTAGCCTTCTTAGTCACGCGGAAAGCCAGGGAAAGATAACGGGGATGCGAATCGTTCGCGCTAGCCCCCCGATATCTCACCTACTTTTTGCTGATGATAGCCTGTTCTTTTGTAAGGCGGAGCCCCGTGAATGTGAAGAAGTAATGAAAGTAGTCAGGAGATATGGAAAAGCATCAGGCCAGTGTATCAATTTTGATAAATCCTCCTTACTCTTTGGTAAAAGGATCCCAGCGACTGAGCGACAGATAATTAAAGATACACTTGGTATTCAAAATGAAGGAGGAATGGGATCATACTTAGGGATTCCAGAGGATATAAGTGGATCCAAGTGCAAACTATTTGCTTTCTTAAAGGATAAGTTATCTCATAGAGTGAATGGGTGGATGGGAAGATTGCTCTCGAAAGGAGGAAAAGAAGTGTTGATAAAATCGATCTTATTGGCATTACCGACATACGTTATGTCCAGTTTCTTGCTTCCACTAGAGATATGTGAGAACCTTGCAAGTGCCATAGCACAATTTTGGTGGAGTTCTAATCCGCCAAAAAGAGGGATTCACTGGGCCACATGGGACAAGATGTGTGCACCTAGAGAGAAAGGAGGAATAGGCTTTCGCATGATCCATGAATTCAATTTGGCACTCTTAGCAAAACAACTTTGGCGTTTAGTTCAATTCCCAGATTCATTGGTGGCCAGAGTTTTAAGAGGCAAATACTATCGTCTGAGTTCGCCTTTGCGAATAGGCTCTGTTGATAGTCCATCTTATGTGTGGACGAGTATCACTGCGGCAAGAAAGCTTCTTTTATTGGGAATTAGGAACAAGGTCCACTCAGGATATGAAGTTAAGGTTTGGCAGGATCCATGGATCCCATCGATACCCGCTAGACCAGCTAGGGCCAGGGTCCCAGTTGTGAATCCGAACATGTTAGTCAGTGATCTCATTGATTTTCAGACGAAGGAATGGGATGACCAACTATTGGAGCAGTATGTAGATCAGGAGGACATTCCGATGATTCAGAGTTTGGCCATAAGCCCTACTCATAAACGTGATACATTCTGCTGGAGTTATACTAAGAATGGTCAATATACGGTCAAATCTGGTTACTGGGTAGCTATGAATATTTTGAGAACCAATGAAGAGATACAAGTCTTAGAACCCAGTATTACCAAACTTCAGGCCTTTGTCTGGACAGTGAATGCACCCCAGAAGATTCGTCACTTTATTTGGCAATTGATTACAGGACAGATAGCAGTTACAAGAAATCTTACACGACGCAACATGAGATGCGATAATTATTGCCCAAGATGTGCAGAACCAGAAGAGACTGCTACTCATGCGATATTTGAATGCCCACCTGCATTGCAAGTATGGGCTTCATCATCTACTCCATCTAATCCTCAGATGTTTCCTCTCCCAAGTGTCTATGCTAATATGGATTATCTGTTCTGGAGGAAAAATAGTATCATTGAGCCAGAAAATGATCGAGATCTGTATCCTTGGATAATATGGTATATCTGGAAAGCTAGGAATGACAAGTTATTCAGAGGGATAGATAGGGATCCAGTAGAGCTAGTCAGGTATGCAGAGGCTGAATGTCAAGCTTGGCATAATGCAAGGGAGACGATACCGAACTCTACAATGGAACAAAGCTCAAATCAAACTCAAGTCTTAAGCTTGAATGACATTTGTATGGTGGACGGCTCATGGACCTCTACTGATCGTTTTACCGGAATAGGATGGGTTTGGAAAGATAGTATGGGAAAGATCCAATTAATGGGGACGAGAAACTTGAGGAGACGAGAATCATCACTACACTCGGAACTCGAAGCTCTAAAATGGGCAATGGAGACAATGCTGCAATACTCAGACTGCCAAAGATTTGGGACAGACTGCAAGGATCTTATTGCAATGATAATGGAGCCACAGGCATGGCCAACTTTTTCTACGGAGCTAGAAATGATAAACACCTTGAAGATATGCTTTAGGGATTTCTCCATTCTTTATATCCCAAGAAACCAAAATGCAGTAGCTGATTCGTTAGGTAGGACTGCTCGTACTTTCCATCGTTCTCTTTGTTACTTTGGTTGTTCTATTCCGGTCTGGTTATCCAGACCACCTCAAGTTTGATTAATAGAATGGCATTTCGATGTTAAAAAAAAAAGTATAAAATATAATCAAAAATAATAATTAATTAATAATAGGTCAAAATAAATAGATTTTTTTTTTTTGGAATGTTTTCTTTTTTAATATATAGATCTTCCGAAATTTTTTAAAAAACCACAAAGCCAGATGTCATTTTTTGGTTGACAATAAAAAGAATAAAATTTAATTATATAAATGTTTTGTCGTAAAATATCGATATATTAATTATTGTCTAGATATCCATTTTAAGAATCCTATAATTCCAGTTTGCGGGGAACTTGATGGCCAGAGTAGAGAGTTAAAACAGAAGTATAACATTTGAAAATCTCAAAATTGCAATATGAAAAATGGGTGAAAATGTGATAACTACAACAATACATTAATCTGTTATAATATGCTTCCCAAGAGCCAAAGCCTAAACTGTTTAGTGTGCTCACTTATACTCTTTGACTAAAAGAGAGATTCGATCAGATCCTAAATCACATCTACTCCCAAAAAGCTGCTACATCAATCTCTGTGATGTTCTGCAATGTGATTTACTTGCATTGTTTTGGTCGAAAATTCTCAGCCGATAACAGCGAAGTAACAAGACTCTCCAGCCGTCTAGCACCTGGACCAGGCCTGATAACATCAGTATCGCCAATAACAGCACAAGGGTCAGTCCCGTTTTCATGGCTCCCAATGCACCACCCACCAGGTGTAGGCATCCCAAAACCTCGGTAAAGAAGCTCCTCATCAATCTTGTCAAGGACAGGATCTTCTCTTCTGAACTTTCTAGCAAAGGGGGCATTGCTATTGACCATTCTATCCATGTCTGCAAGATTGAGATGGTGCGGATGCTGCTTAGGCGGATTGTCCCACGTTATGAAGTGCAAGTCGCTGTTTACAGTTGTGTTTCTGAATTCCTCAGCGTTGCAGAGAACGGTGTGAAAATATCCTTCCGGAGAAGAGAGAAAATTAGAGTAGTACATTAACACGGTACGAGGTAGATTATCCCAACCCCAAATACAATAGTCAATGAATGGCCGAGATAACGCCATCCAAGCAGAGCCTGTTTCCAAATAATCACATGTTAGCTTAAGAGAATCAAATAGCTGACTGATCCTCACAAAGTCTTCTACACAATCAAAGGCAACAAAACAACTTTTGAAGATCAACGTACAGACATTTTCTTACAAGGTTCTGAAAAAAAATCATTAAAGTTTTGCAAAGCAATCTAAGCACAAGGATTCTACGCAATAACAGCTCAACAAATTCGAATCCAAACTAAAGTCTAGAACTTGGTCAGAGTGAATCAAGAACCTGTGAAGAGCTTGAATGCAGTTGGGATGCTTCGTCTTTGGGTGACCCAAAAAACATCAGACTTGTTGTTCAAATAGAGTCCAGGATCTATAATCACCGGTTTTGCTCTTTGTGATCTGAAAGAAACAAACCAAAACAACTTCAAAAACCTAAGGCTTTACTGTACACAGCTTTTAAAACAATGTATATCATCTCTTACGCTTTCCATCCAATGTTACTAGTATGATCAATGAAGTTCAAATCACGCGGCAAATGCGAGAATATATGCAACAAATCTGCTTATTACAAAAAAAAAACACCCAAAAAGTTAAAAAATCATGTAATGAAAAAAAGAAACTTTTAAATCATCTCTCACCATCTTGAGTCATGAGAGGATAATCAGAGGAGCTGAGATTGATGAACCAGTCCCACTCAGCTCCTTCCCTGAGCAAAACCGCAGCAGCGTGAAGCGTGTTCGCCACCATGGTGGGCCCACGATACGTGACGAGATTAGCTTTCTCGATCATGTGAACGTTCTGGAACCTTCGGAACAAGGACGAGTTTCGAATGTACCCGTGGAGATCCTCTCTCTCCTCGGGAGAAGAAGCTCTGTCCAGATGAACAACGTAGCGGTTGTTGGGATGGTAGAGAGCCAAAAGGGTTCGCCGGAGAGACTTCCCGTCGCCGGCGGATCCGGAAATCAAGTAAGCGAATCGCGGCGGATCGGGGAGGGAGGAGATGGGTTTGGGTTTGATCTTGGACTCGACGAAGGCGGATGACCCAGATCCGGTTAGCGAAACGGGTCGGGTGAAAGGGAGGAAACGTCGTGCTCCGGTCGGTGAAGTTAGGGTTGTGAGGAAGAGTAGGAAGAGAGCGAAGATCGAAGCGATCAGTATGGGGAACAGAATCCATCTCCTCTCTGAGGGGTGGTGGTGGTGATGGTGATGATGATGATGCCTCGCGTTCGAGTAATAGGTTCTCAGTTTCTTCATCGAATCTTTAATTCAGAGTGGGCACGGTTTCATTGTCTTCTTGGAAAATTAAAACTCATTTTTTTTAAAACTGAAACATGGAATGTTAATTAGGGTTTTGTTGGGATGATAAATGAGGGAGAAGAAGTAACGTTTAGTGGAGAAGAGACAGAGACTGAAGATGATATGGAAATAACGAAAACTGTACGGTTTACTGGTCAAGCGCATTAATTAATTTCATCAGATTCAGATCTTAATGCCAAAACGGGAAGAATCTTGATGACAGGCCAATCTAAAAGCCCATTAAACTTGGAACTTATTAATCAACGTAAGGATTTGTGATGGTTAAATATGTATATAAATGGGCGTTCCAATTACGTTCGGTTCGAATTGAACATAATTTTTTCTTTATTAAAGCACATAAACGCTGTGGAATCACCGTGGCCTAGTGGTCAAGGTTTAAAAGCTTCTACACCCAAGTCTGGGGTTCGAATCCCAGGCGACGCAATTTCTACACCAAGAAGTCTGGATTTCAATTCCCGGAGAAGGCAAATTATGCAGAATATTGGAGACAAGTCTTACAAGGGATCTTCAGCGGCGCAAGGAATACCGTCAGGAATGGATCTCATAGGACGGCTCAGAATGATGCAATCAGACATGAATTCTAATAAGGCAGATAGAATGGTCAGCTGTAATATCTTCTATGTAATGTTTCTCATTGTTTCTAATAGCATAATAAACCCGACAAAAAAAAAGCACATAAACGTTAACCATATTTGGTTGGATATTCATCAGGTTCGAATACGATTTGAAAATACTAACACATCGCGAATCTGATTAAATTCGTTTTTTCCACTAATGATTACCTAATACCTGTTTGTGATTTGAAATACAAATTCACTAACTTCAAAAGTTTTACCAATTTTTACTAACAAAGAAGACTTAACATCATATGATTTAGAAGTGGGTGTAAAGAACCAGAGAAAGATTAATAAGTCAAAACTAGCAACTGAGGCAATGAACATTGATGAGTCTATATAAGTGTGTTCAGAAGAAAAAAAAAAGGTGTGTTTCTGGAGAACCTAAAACGATGGTATATAAAATATAGGATTTTTAATATTAAAACTCCTCGACTAAGATTGTTGCGGGTAAAAACCTCTCAACCTAAATAATTAACATGAAAACTCTCAAACTAATTTTATTTAATAAATTAGATCTTTTGTCTAATAACTAGTAAATTTTTAGTTTAGAGGTTTTTACACTAATTAAATATAGTTAAGGTATTTTAAAATTAAAAATTTAATTCTTTAAAAACTTTCAAAATATAATAATATCTTAAAAGTAACTTAAATTTTCAAAATAAGTATTTTACTTTTCTTGTAAATAGATGAGACTCATTTAAAAAAAAAATCAACATTATATATGCATAATCTAAAAATGTAAACAACCAGAAAATATAATAGAAAATATCAAAACAGAAGATTAAAGCCAAAACAAAATTTAACCTCCGAAGAGAACTCGAGAGAGTTTTCATGGGAGCTCTCTTTGCTTGAGAGTGGGTTGCTTCACTTTAAAATTATAATTGTGGGTTTTAGTTCCCATATATAATATGATTTTAAAATGAATTTATTTGAAGCGATAATTTTGAAAATGTTAGTCACTAATGTTTTAGATAATTAGTTTATCGATAGTACCAGTCAAAAGAAACAGTATCACTGGTAAATCTTTAAATAATTTTAATTTTATTTTCTGGTTTTTTATATTTTCAATTTATACATATATAATGTTGATTTTAAAACAAATCAAACTCATTTTTTGTCATTGATGAACTCATCTATTTTCATAAGTTTTTAAAATGCTAATTTTGAAAACTTAAGTTACTAATTTTAGATAATGTTATTATATTTTAATATTTTCATATTTTTAGATTCTTAGATTTTTTAGATTTTTTAGATTTTTAATAGTAAAACTCCTCAACTATGTTTTGTTAATGTAAAAACCCCTAAACTAAAGATTTACCAGTAGTAATAGTAATTTTAACCATTATTGTAGACCAAATGTTTAATTCATTAAGTAAACTTAGTTTAGGATTTTTTTTTTCCTTAAATAGTTAGTTTAGAGATTTTTACCCAAAACAAATTTAGTTGAGAAATTTTAACCTTAAAAATCCTAAAATATGCGATATTGATGCAATTTTTAAGATATTTTTTATCAAAAATCTTTCGAACAATTTTAGACATCCCTGTTCAATTAATAATTTACTCAAACAATAATTGTTGCGATATTTCTCATAGAAGACTAAATTTAATCTTCTTGCAAGCTCTCCTGTTTTATATCAATTCTGATAAGTTATTTCCTGTTAGGCTCATCCTCTTATAAACCTCAACATATTTGTTTTTGGAGATATCACTTAATATATATAACCCATTTAAGTTCAAATATATATTTTTCAAAGGAATAAAAAATAAAAATATATATGAAACTAATATTATGTTTAGTTGAAAATAACTAAATATTTAAAATATATTATTGTTTTATTTATTCGTATACCCATACCTAATTTGATTATTTCACTAGTGGATTATAAAGAGAACTATCCATAATAACTAACTGAAAGTGAACCTGATATCCATGGCTAGGGGTGGGCACTTTATCCAATGTCCGAAGCCACATCCGAACCCGATACGAAAAACCCGAGCCTGATCCGAAAAACCATAACCGAAATCCGAACCGAAATAACAAAATACCCAAACGGATATTGATTTAGAAGAGATTGGATATCCGAACTCGAACGGATAATACCCGAACCCGAATGGATATCCGAAGATAATTGAACATATTATATACTTATTCCTTACATTTCTAGTTTTTATCTTTCATTTTATTTAAAATATTTATATTGATGTCACACATACTTTAAAATTATATAATATACAATATGTTGATGTCACACATACTTTAAAATTATATAATATACATATAATTACGGAGAAAAATGATTTGATATCCACTTAAAATAAATATCAAGCTTTTTATTTCATGTATTAAAAAAAGTTAAATCCAAATTCTAAAAGTAATAACCAGATGAATGTTTATTTATTTTTGTTATAAACTGTGTGAAATGTGGAGAGTGAATTGTGAGGAATGTTGTGTGTATTTCTCATTAGCCAACACCACATTATATAGTGTTTTGTACAAGGGTTTACAAATGCTTTACAAGGAAGTAAATCTACACATTAATACTCTTGACTACATTGATGTCATACATGAAGACTTGGTCAAGGTGATGATAACGAGGTTGACTGAGTCTTCTAATCTCGGACCGGTTTGTAGATGAACCGATGTAGACCGGATGTAAACCTCCTTGCACTTCCTCTTGTACTTGTTGGACTTGTCTAGTACTTGGTTAAGTACTTGGTTATGGTCCATCCACACAATGGTTTATAACACTCCCCCTTGGATGCCATAACCATATGAGTTCATAATATGCTTAATGTTGCCTCATTAAAACCTTACTAGGAAAACCCATTGGGATAAAACCATAGTTAAGGAAAAAGAGTACAACACATACTACTCCCCCTGATTTGAACATCACTTGCTGAATAGATGTTCATGGATTCTTACTTGAACAATCTTGTATTGTTCGGACATATCATGTCTCTTAGAATCCTGATGGTACTTTAGAAAATGTACCACTTTGATATCGACCACTTTAGTACTTTAGATAAAATGTACTATTTTATACTCTGGTCGTTTTGATTATGGTCCTTGACCAAATCACTCTTATATGCCTTTCCATAATATTGGCTGGCTAATACTTTAGATCCTTTATATAATATGGATCATCATTATATTAAGTATGAGCTACTTAGCTCTTTAGGACTTATGGACATGCCTTAACTTTATGAGTATAATATTATTTGCCATAGGCAACTTTATACATAGGTCATGTCTGTTAGATCATGATCCTTATATCCATAGTTTATCTATGATCGATCTAAGACATTTTGCAGTCTTAGTGTGCCGGCAATTCGTACACATATATATATATATGGACGATTGGACTGATCTAGACCGGACACGGTCATGACATAGAATTGATCTAATTGATCCTTAAATTTATGTCTAATGAAATCCATGATCTACAGCTTTATCATGGACCAAATCTTATAATATGGTCGGATCCGTTTGGTCGCATATGAACGCATAATGCGGTCCTACACCTTTTGTTCAAAGATGAACTTTAATCTTACAGCTTATCTTTATGATAGCTTATTCATTCATACCACAGCTTGGTTGGTTCATGCTGAGAATTTTGACCAACCATAAGTATTACCAAAATTTGGCTAATTTGTGGTGATGGTCTATAACCTTTCTAAGGTTTGATGAATAACCATTTAACCTATTTTAGGCTGGTTAGTATATCACAAGGAATTTAAAATTCCTCTATGGACTGATTTGAATTGTTCTTATAGAACCTTTTCATTTGCTTACATGTAGCAACTTTAATTCAATCCCGGGACAGCTTTAGGAAAATGCTGTTCATGAGAACTTCTTTTCTCATCTTATGATTCTGAGCTCAGTACATTTTGGTAAACCTTTTAGGTACCAATAATACTATTATCATCCAGTGAGTCATATATAACATACTACATCTTTTGAATTTCTTCCAGACATTATATGTAGTGACATATGTAGTATTATCCACCACTTTGGATTATATAGACCTCCCTTGGTCTGTCTCACGATTTATCCTTCTTTCAGGATTTATCTATTCACTGGGCATCATATGGCGTTTACATATTCATGGCCAATTCAATACGCTTTTATCCGTCACTTTTAGAAACCCCACGTTTCTTTCTTTATTCATATTATGAGTACTCTTGCGTGGGTTCATGATCCTCGATTCATTATTCAAGTGCTACATATTCGCGCTTTTCTATGAATGTATGTGTCGACACATTTATATATATATATATATGGTTTCCTTCCAGACATCAAATAATTCACGAGATCTCATCATTATCAATGCCATCAGTACCATGAGGCCCGGCGTCCCGAACCCCAAGTGTTGATACTGACGGCATAGCCATTTCGGCCTTGTCTGGAAAATCTATGACCTCGGTTTCTTTTGCACCTTTCTTTAATTTCCGAGGTCTTTTATCTTTGGAACCAATTCTGACTTATATTAGACTCTGTAGCAACTTGGTTGTGTCTTTAAGACATCAAAACCGTGTGGTGCTAAGCTGGGAAGACATAGTCATTCTTTCTCGGGTCAATGTGTCTGGCATTTTATTTTGCTATCATTGTAGCATGGACGTCTATAAATCTTTTCTAGTTCGAGGATCTTTGCCAAGACAATGATGGTTGATACCATTCTTTACCAGCTTACTACTTCTCTCCTTTCAAATGTTGGATATTAGGATTCATAAACTTTATGTAATCCTTGTTTCTTGGCCTATGATTAAATCACCCATTTGGCTCAAGGTTTTTTTTATGGAGAAAGTATATTCACAATATATATCCAACATATATTCTCAATCCTCCTTATGAGATTCTAAGATAATATGATCTTAGATGGCACATATATTTGTGGTGGATTTATTCATAATATCTTAATATGATATATGTCTGGACTCATGACCCGTATTAGTCTGAGGTGGGAATGATGCAAGTTAATTATCACTTATATGGCCTGATATAATATCTATGGCCTGATGCAATTTAATCTTTTATAACTCATGATGTCCCCAAGCATATGGACTTTTAGATTTTGAACCTTATAGGTAATGGTCTTTATATCAAATTCAACCAATATGTAATATGGTTGTGGACCATGTTTCACGGATTTTAGTATGGTCATGTATCATGGGATTTGTCCTCACTCCCCCTCATGAACATACTCTAATTCGTGGTGCTTGGGACAATAAATTCCCTTGTGCATAGATATATATTGCACAAACGTGAGATCTTATGGGATAGCTTTTGTGCCCTTTTTAAATCTTTGCATCATAATTCAGATGGCTAAGTATGGTAATGCCATCTAAGTGATAAGTTTCGTGGGTCAATCAAACATGATTATGATTGCCCTGGCTATTTGCCTATTATCATATTGATCATTAGATCAATAGGGAATGTAGTCTCGACCATGTAGGCGAATTAATTTAGGTACTCTTATTTTTTTTGCCCATTGTTGGAAACCATATTTTCTTCTTAATTCAATGGGTCTTACATGGTGAATATAATGCCTTTTAGGCAATGCCTTGGTCGGACTACTTTTCCTTTCTTTCAAGGAATGTCCAGTTGAGTTCAAGAGTATTTTATGCATCATAATAGAGCCTAGATGGCCGAGCATGTCGTGCCACACTTATAAAGGCTTCTCTGAACTCTTTGGAAAGTGATTTGGGGTATTAACCCACAATCATATTTATCTTGGCTCAAAGAAGGCCTATAGATATAGTAGGTATAGTCTCTAGGACTTTCCTTTGGCGTTGGGCATTTTCATAAATCATAAGGAATTCTTTCTTTCCTTTGCCCATAGTTTCAATATGTAGAACATTCATATGAATGTCTTTGAAACTTTGATAAATTCCACTTTGATTTATGGGGAATGTAATGCATTAGAGATTTTTCAGATGTGTGCCTTTAGGCATCATGAGGTTGGACTAGCCATGACCTTGAATAAAATATCTTTTGTCTCTTAATATAATGTGGCTTGGTCCACAATAGAGAACAAAGACAAAGTAAAATGATGTCGAAATCTAATCGGCCTTTATTAAGGCAATATGAAGTCTCGTATTCTAGTTGATCATCATTCTCATGGTCGAAATCATTCGCACCATCTAGATGGACCCAATGGGTCATAGGGTGTTATCCCTTTATGCTCTCCTGGTAGAGTTCAATAAAGTGTTTGGGAGTTTTACATTGGTTGGCCCAATGATTATTCATCCAACACTGATGGCAAGCAGATTTGGTCGAGGCATGGGTATTAAAATCGGACTTATACCCACGGCTAGGTTGATAACCTTGGCCTCGGCCTCGACTATGGAGTGACTGTGGGTGATATCCATGCACACCCTTGCCATCTTCCATGGCCTTTCACATGGCCATGGTTTGACTCTTTCATATGGCTCTGTTGCCGTACATGCCTTAGGCAATGCCATAAAATCCAGGAGGCCTCATCTCACTATTCCTCATGAGTAACTCATTGTTTTGCTTAGCAAGGAACAAACAAGAGATTAAATTTTCATATGTGGAGGAACCCTTTTCTCGGTATTATTGCTGAAGCAAAACATTGCTTGTGGAATGTAGAGAATTTCTTCTCTAACATGTCAGCATATGTGATAGTCTCTCCACACAGTTTCAACTTTGAGACTATCATGAATAGAGCCGAGTTATACTCATCCACAAACTTATAGTCTTGGGTCTTTAGGTCCCTCAAATCATATAGGGCCTTTGGTAATAGCACCGTACAATGGTGATCATATCTGGATTTCAGTTCTATCCAAAGGTCCAGAGGATTCTCAATAGTGAGATATTGATCATTGAGACTTTCAGTAAGGTGATGGCGTATGATTAAAAAAATCGCCTTGTATCTATCTCAAAAGTGAGAATTTTAGATACAGTCACCAAGATTTAGATTTCAAGATGATTTTCAACATCTGAATATTTAACATTGCTTTCAAGCATCAAGAATTTATGTAAGCAATAGAAGCCTTAATTTATATGATTTAATAATGATTTAATAAGGCTTCCCCCAAATCATATAATATAATTGCTTTAAGAAAATCTAGTATGACAATGATCAATTGATCACTGCATCTAGTGATCCTTTTAATTATAATTCTTATTTGGATTGATTATATATATGTATATAATTTCATATAGGGTTTCCAAGCCCTTTAGAATTTTGAATAAGGATCAATCATTTAAATGAGATCAAGCAATATGGGTGAAAATCAATCACAATGGTCGAATGATAAATGCATGGCTCAAGAACTAATCGAATGTTCTGTCCTAAGCATTGGACCAAAATAATATAAATGTGATTCTTAATGCATGAGGATAATTGATTTTCAAAGATCATAAAATGAAACTAAAACCGAAGGATATTTGGTTTTCAATGATCATAAAATAATAACCGATTCCTTCCCCCCTTTACCGGGTAAACCAAGACAAGAAAATTTATAATTTTCAGCAAATGTCTAAACCAAATTCAATTATATTTTCAATCAATTGGTTTCAAGGAAGGTTTATATTTTAATAAAAGCAAGCATGCTTAATTCTTAATAAAACTATATGACAAGAAGATGCATGGAAATGATCAGTTCATGATATGTGAATGATCTAACAATTTACTAATCCATGTTTGATCGGTTTAAACAGGTTTATAATTTCAATCAAAGCAAACATGCTAAGTTTAAATGAAAACCGATCTGGTCTAATTATATGCAAGCAGTGTGAATCATTTAGATGCAAGCAATATGAACCATTTTAATTTATATGGACTATTATCAGGATTGTCAAAGAAATGCAAACATAAATTCAGTCTTAGCAATATGACAATTATGCATGGTCAGATTTTAAACAATATGACAATTGCATTCAAAGTTGGTTCAAGATGATTCAAGATGATTCAAATATTTACTAAACTGATGCTATCAAGTATGCAACAAGATTACTATATAATTTAATCATCAATTTCAAGCATTGTAAAAGATCAAGATTAACTATCAAATTATGTGATCAATATTTAATATGATATGAAATCTATTCAAGGTTGGTTCAATTATTTAGCTATCAACCTATATGATCAAATGATATCAACCTATAATTTATTTCATTTGATGTCATATTAATGCAAAACAGGATTATAGGTTATAAAATTTAAATGCCTAGTCAAATAAAATCGAAAATGCATTTATAAAAATCGAAATTGCATTTATAAAATCATATCAGTTAAAAAAAAAAAAAATAAAGACAGTCAAAGATATGCAATCAATTGGTTTTTTCAGGGAGGCTGGCCGAAAATGGCACATCAAGGGATTCAAGGTTTTGATCTTTGGGTTTTTGATGGTATTGATAAACGACTTATACAACCTGCTGGAACAGCTGGTGATGCGAATAAACAATGGTTTGATTATTGGTTTCAATCCTTTAGACAAATCCGGATTTAAGGCCGGATCATATAGGAGAAAGGTAGAGCCTATTAATGGCTTGCAAACCAGGAAGGGGATTTAGGATTTCACATAACTTTTATAAGATTTCAAAAGTTCTTATAATCAAGATTCATATAGATCTTTATGTTCTTTAATAAGTTTTACAGATTTTAGAGATTCAAGATAATATTAGAATCAATATACTTATAGAACTTTTGATTCAAGATTAATATCTAGATAATAATTTTAGAACAACAGATTTTAATAAGTTTTTATAGGATTTATATAGATCCAAGATATGAACATATAGTGTTCTTATGAACATGTTCTTAGATATGTTCTTATATTTTGGATTTTGATTAAAGTTTTGATTAGTTTACCTCTTCTTAATCAGGAATCTGAATGGACCACCTTGAGCAAAGATCTTGAGAGCTCACCGGAAAACTTGAATCGCCGGAGGAGCAAGGCTGAGCGCCGGAGGAGCTGGCCGGTGAAGAAGAACTCCGGTGGAGAGCACACTCGTGCTGATAACGTGTTATAAACTGTGTGAAATGTGGAGAGTGAATTGTGAGGAATGTTGTGTGTATTTCTCATTAGCCAACACCACATTATATAGTGGTTTGTACAAGGGTTTACAAATGCTTTACAAGGAAGTAAATCTACACATTAATACTCTTGACTACATTGATGTCATACATGAAGACTTGGTCAAGGTGATGATAACGAGGTTGACTGAGTCTTCTAATCTCGGACCGGTTTGTAGATGAACCGATGTAGACCGGATGTAAACCTCCTTGCACTTCCTCTTGTACTTGTTGGACTTGTCTAGTACTTGGTTAAGTACTTGGTTATGGTCCATCCACACAATGGTTTATAACAATTTTTGAAATTTACCTCCAAATCTATTAATAATTCAATCTATTAAAAATAAAAAGTCAATTAATTGAAAGCTGAATTTTTAGTTACAAGAATTTTAAAAATGAAAAATTTAATTTTTTTTCCTTCAAAATCTAAATATCCGAACCCGACCCGAAATAACCGAACCCGAACTAAAAAATATCCGAACCCGACCCGAAGTTCAAAAATACCCAAACGGATATTATACCGAAATACCCGAAAATCCGAAATATCCGATCCGAATCCGAACGCCCACCCTACCCATGCCTAATTTGATTATCAACAAACTAAAATAGTAAATAAGTGTAAAACTGAAGATGAACAAACATACAGAATGTTTAACTCAAAGTTAGCACAAGAAGATTCATGTTACATGATTTCATCCAGAAAACGGCTTGAGAAGTCCTCGTTCTCTCATTCGGTTCATGACTCTTGAAGCATCGTTTAGTTTATCTGCTCTCTCATACAAAGCCGCCACAACCAAATGCAACTCCTTGCTATTGACGTTAGGATCAGACTCCAATCTCTCAAACAAAGATTCAACCATCTCGAAATCTTTCTTGGACGAGTATAAACTCAGCATCTGGAAATGAACTTCATCAGGGAAAACACATCCTTCCTCTTGCATCTCTCTGTAGACCGTATCCGCCTTTTCAAACTCTCTTTGTTTCCCATAAGCGTTCAACACTATAGCTATCGCGTTTGAATCCGGAAAGTAACCAGCGCTTCTCATTTTCTCAAACACTTCAATGACATTCACGTACCTTTGGTTTCTCGAGTAAAGATTGATCATACAGCCAAAAACAGATATGTCTTTTACCTCACCTGAATCAAAAGCTTGTCGGAAAACCCATGTGGCCTCTTCTATTCTCCCAGCTTTAGCAAGAATGGTGACAGCGGTCTCTCTAGGTATGTTATCAGGACGCTTTAACTCCTGTAGCAGACGTTTAGCATGCCCCACTAGACCAACTCTTTCGTAAGCCACAATCATTGTCTGGTATAGAACTTGGTCAATTTCAACACCTGAACTCCTCAGTTTCTGAAACAGTGTTGCAGCTCGGTCTAATTTACCAGCTTTCCCCCATATCGAGATAATAGTTGAGTATGTAATGGCGTTAGGTTCGATTCCCCTGCTCTGCATCTCCTGAACAAGATTCGTTGCCTTTTCGTGCTCCAGAGTCTTCCCATAGATCTTAATCATCGTGTTGTAAGTAACAACGTTCTGCTCAATGTCTTTCCTCTGCATCAACCTGAAAAGATGAATAGCTTCACCGAAAAGCTCAGCTTCACCGTAAACACGGAGGATCGTGTTGTAGCTAACAACGTTTGGTTCAATATCCATTTTCCTCATACTCCAAAACAACCTATCAGCTTCTTTCACCATGTCGAGCTGACCATAAACATCAATCATTACATTACAAGTGGTGAGATCCAATGCACAATTCACCTCTTTCATCTCTGCGAAAACGGACAAAGCTTCAAGAAACTTGTGATTCTCTACATAAACACTCAAAAGCGTTGAGTAGCTAACTGTGTTTGGTTCCACACCAGCTCCCTTCATCTCCTTTATAAGCAAACGAGCTTCTCTGAACAACTTAGCCTTTCCATAAACATTAACCATCGAATTATACGCAACGAGATCAGGCGTTATACCGGATCTCTTCAACCTCGAGAAGATGGAAATAGCCTTGGAATAATCACAAAGCCTCCGAGACAACTCAATGAGGTTACTATACAAGACAAGATCACCGGAAACACGGTCTTGTTCCATCTTCTGAAGCCAAGACAAAGCGGAATCGAACATACCTTCTTTACCAAACGAAGTGATAAGCGTGGAATAAGTATACCTATCAGGTGCAAGACCTCTCTGACGCATTTCGTCGAACAGTCCGTGTGCAATGTCGAATTGCTTTGCTCTCAGCACGTTACGGAGAACGACGTTGTAGGCGAACACGGAAGGTGTGTACTTAGCTTCTTCGTGAACCCAATCGAGCAGGGCGAGTGATCTCTGCCAGTCTTGTTCTCGAGAAAGAAGCGAGACCATGAAACGTATAGACAGTTGTCTGTCTTTGTATAAAGAGAGTAGGGAGAAAAGCTCTTGCTCGTTATGGGTTTTGTGAATTGAAGCTAGAAGCTCGTCCATGTCGACCTTGTGGTCGAGAAAAGTGGATCTTTGGTACCTCCGATGTTTCTTCAATGATGTTGAGTTCTCTGCTTGTTTTCTCCATGCGTTTTTATTTTGTGTGGATTGTGAAGACGATGAGGAAGAAGAAGAAGCAGAGACTCTGAAGATGAGACTGCGATGTTGTGTTGATGATTCAGGTGTGGTGAAGAAGGGTATGAGGGTGTAAATATGAGGTCTGGTTAAGGGTATTGATGGAAGAAAAGGAGAAGATGATGAGCAGATGTTTATGTACATCTTCCACCTTGGAAAAGTTGAAAACCTTTCGAAAATAGCAACGTTATCTTTTTATATATCATCCCAAAATCGTTGTCAAATCTAAGACGCCGTTTAAACGGATACTAGGATAAGACCTGCGCAAGGGGTGAAATATTTATTTTAAAATTTATGTTTTCATATTGTAAAATTTCATGATTTCTGAATATATGTGTTTTTGTGTTTAAAATATATTTGATATTTATGTTTTTTCAATGTAGAATAATTAATTAAGTATAAATATTTGGTACACATAAAAAAATATAGAAGCTCAAATCAAACAATTAAAATGAGATATTATTGATATTCTTATAATCATAGATTAAGGGTTATGAAAACATTTGATGTTATTTATAAGGAAAAACTCAACCGTATATATATAGTAGGCATAGATAGGTTTTCGGATTGTTTGGAAAGTTAAAATAATTAGCACTAATTATCTAAAACCTATATTTTAATGTGATATATTGAACCAATATTTACGTAAATTTTCAATAACTACCACAAACATATTTAGCAAAATTGTTTTAAGTTGTCGAAATTTTAGACTTGATGACAAAGTATATTATTATCTTAAGTTAAACCTACCATATAGAACTTCTTCAAAATTTTGTACCAAGCTTAAAAATTTGGTGGAATCATTAACTTGGTCAAAACGTTTCTCAACTATTCAAACAATATGATATAAAAACAATTAATTTAAACTTATCAAAAGAGTTTGATACATAAATTGTGTATCAGGAAAATTTGGTTCAAATATTAGGATTTTTACTGTCTTCTAATGATCATAATACCGGTAGTTTACGATTGATCCTATTTCGACTCAATTAAAATTAAAAAGAACATTTAAACGACATTGATTATAGATAATCCGAAATAAATAGTTATTTTCTAATTAAACATATTGTATTGACAAATTTAAGATTTTTATATGATTGAATTTTTTTACAATTTTTGTTTGTTTATATAATCATTTATATGTTGGGCTGATACATATGGATATTTTCTTTTACTAACTTGTGAGTAAATAAAATTTAAATATTTTTCGATTTTGAAGTTATACTAATATTCAAAATATCAGATTTTTACTTTCGTTTTGAAAATATAAGATGGAAAATTAAAATATTAAAAAAGACAATTACAAATTTGAAAACTAAACTAAAATTGTGTCTCTTTGCTATAAAATATTTTTTCTTTTATTAACAAAACAATTTTGAATAGCTGCGTCTCTTTTGCTATTATTTTATCAAAGCGTCTATTTGTTATTAATTAAAAAAAACAACACTTAGAAAATCATTAGTTTCTGTTTTATACCAAAAGCATGCAATACTTAGACCATAATATATAGTAAATTTTGATTTAAATTTCTGTTTTAGTAATATGGACTAAGAGTATATCTTACACATTTAAAAAAAAAAATATTATGTTGAATCACAATATAAATCAACCTTGAGCCATTTAAAGAAAGTATCATTTAATGAAATCGTTGAGTATTAATTTAATGAGATCGCCGAGTATTAATTTAATGAGATCGTCGAGTATTAAGTTTATCATATCATATACATTTATGTTTGGATTAATATAATATTTTCTAGAAATTAGATTTTGAACTTACTAATTTTTAATTAATTTTTATGGTGCCACGTAAACAAAATTAACATCATAATTAAGTGACACTTAAGCAAGATTTTTTAATTAATACAAACATAAGGTTACAACTTTTTAAATGTTTCTTTTTTAATATATAGAGGATAATCATACTTTTTGGTCAAATTAAATAATCATACTTAGTACGCGTATCTTTACTTTAAATGCAAAAATAAATTTTCATATTTTGATTAGGAAAATCTCGCATAAATGTTGCTAACTATGAGTAACTTACTTTGTACAGAATAAGAAACTAAATTATTCTCTTTATTAATATAGTCAAATATATAGAGTAATTAATCACTGCTTATTTCCAATTTTCTTATTGTGTAACGCAAGGATTCATATTTCTTATTTATGGTGTTCGAAACACTGTCATAAATAGGAAAAAAGATTTATACGCGTAACTATAGTCTAAACCAATATTTGAGAGAAGTGAGACCAATGGCAAAACCTGTAATATATTTAGTAAGTTAAGGATATTTCTAAATATGGTTTGAAGAGAATTGTGGAACAGACATGTCAGCATGGTATTGGGGTAAATAAGTATCAACTAAAAGTTTATTTTTTACTTTTCTTCCCTATTAATAAGAAAGGGATGATACATATTTATTAATTTGAATTTGTTCATAAATGTATTCACCTATTAATCAATAAAGGAAAAGTAATTATATGTTAGATTGTTAGTCAAATATTGACTTTATTCGTTTTATATTAAAAAAAGAAAGATATAAACTCGTGAGAATATTTTGAGTAGTAAATGTATTACTATCAATGCTCCACCATATATTCATATATTTCCATAAATTAAAAATCCATTAATGTTGACAAACTTGCGTGAAGAAGCTTTAAATATATTGTTTTACCAAGTAAGATAAGCTTAATTATACGGTAACCGAAATTCCATATAGAGAAAAAATACTTTGATATAAATTTCTATATTTCCGACTTTACAATATGCTAGATATATAGTTTCCTACTTATATTAAATTTCATATTCTCTATATATATATATATATTCTCCATATTATTTATATGTGTGACAATTATAATAAATTAAATAAATATGTGGCCAGTCCTCATATTTGTATATGAAAATATGAACACCAAATATAAATCATATAATAAAACATATCTTGTGTGGCTGCTTTCTCTGAGTTGGTTTTCCATGAATGAGACTACTATCAAATTCTTGATTATTAGCTAATAATCAATAAACAACAATTCAAAAAAAATCAAGTCTATTCATTTACCGAAATTATATAACTGCTAATCAAAAATATTAAAATAACAAAGAGTAACAAACAGCTGCATATAATATTCTTAAAAGTAAACATAAAAGAAATAAGGAAAGATACTTGTGGCCTAATTTGAAAAAAAAAACCTATCGACTTAGAAAGGTAAAGCAAGTCAGTATTTTTTTTACCGACTTAGAAAGGTAAAGCTGTGAATTAGAAAGGTAAAGCTCAAATTCGATTCTTAGTCTGAACTCGATTCTTAGTCTCTCGCAGAAAAACCTGTGAATTAGAAATGTAAAGATAAAAGTAATATAATTAAAAGTAAACATTAAAAAAAAATGTGAATTACAAAAACCTGTGAATTGGAAAGATAAAGCTTCACTTCGATTCTTAGTCTCTCGCTTGAAAATGCTCTGGTTAAAACCTTGAAAACCATTAGACGGATTGCTATCAGACAAAAAAAAAGGAGCAATATGTACACGAATTATAAGGCAATAAAAGTTATAGAAACCTTATATAATCACACCTACATGTACACGACTTATTTTGTTCGGAATGACCTCCACTATCATTATATATATTTTTAGATCTTGTGCACCAAGTTTAAATTTCCGTTAGTATTATGCAATTAATACCCGATATTTTTTTACTCATAATTGCCACTCCTTGAATGACAACATAATTGTCTATTTTGAAAATGAATGAATGATATAAGGAATGATTGTTTAATCATTATGGACGGATCATAATTGCCAATCATAGTAGTTTCCAAAATCGAAACCAAATTAAAATCGCTCTACAAAGATTGTTATAAATGTACACACAAAACTAAAGACAATAAATTAGTGACATTAAATTAATACACGAAATTAAAGGCAGTAAATTAAGGTTGCTATAAACGGATGCATCATTAACTGAATGCGAATAATTCGGTTATGAGACTATATTATATAAGTCGATTATTCACATGTATCACAATGACATTCATATGTAATTATTCTAGTAAATTGAGGGTAAATCTAAAAATGGGCTGAGAATGAATATGGTGCCGCCACGTCAGCATGGCAAACATGTAAATAACTTACAAAACAAATGTTACTCTCAAAAATTGCTCCTTGATTAATAAGAAGGGGATATATCCAATAGTAATCCTAGTATAGATTTTTGAAAACAATTATTATGAGTAGGATATAATTGCAATCTAAACAAAACTATAAAATGAAGGATGTCTCCTAAAATGAACCAAAACTATAAAATGAACCACTTACATTTATATTTAAAATATTCATACTTTTCGGACAGACCAATATCATTATATATGGAAGGATCATAAATTGTCTAATCATTATAGAAGGATCATAAATTGCAAATCATAGTACTCACCAAATCTGACACCAAATTAAAGTCCACCAGCCGAGTTTCCCATATATAAACAAATGAAACAAAACACAATAAATTCAAACATTTAAGTCATACACGCAATTATATGAACGTTGCCATAAACGGATAAATCGGAATTGAATGCTAAATAATTCGATGAATTATATTAATGTTTGACGATGAGAGTATATTATATGACAATGGCAGACTTATGTAATTATTCTAGTGAGTTGAGGGCAAATATACAAATGGGCTGAGAATGAATATGGTGCCGACACGTCAGCATGGCACACTCGTAAATAACTTACAAACCAAAGGTTACTCTTTAAAAATGCTTCTTGATTAATAAGAAGGGGATTCACAGAACCAATACCAAATTAGAAGGATTAAATTTAAAACCATCTAGACATGGAAGTCCAATAAACTAAAAATATAGGATTTTCTAAGTTGAAAAAAATAGAAAATAAAAATCAAGAAACTAAAAATACTTTTTCCAGTCAAATTTGCAAGATCATGTTTTCCGCCAAAACTGTGAAATTAGAATTTCCCGCCAAAACCGTGAATATATGTTTTCTCGCCAAAACCGTAAAATCATGTTTTTCCGCTAAAACCACAAAATCATGTTTTCTCGCCAAAACCGTAAAATCATGTTTTCCGCTAAAACCATAAAATCATGTTTTCCCGCCAAAACAGTAAATTTATGTTTTCTCACCAAACCGCAAAATCATGTTTTCCCGCCAAAACTGTAAAATCATATTTTATAGCCAAAACCACAAAATCACATTTTTCTGCCAAAACTGCAAAATCACATTTTCCTATCAAAACCACAAAAATCAAGTTTTTCATCAAAACCACAAATTCATTTTTTTGGAAAATTTGAAAAATCATTTTTCCCCGCGAAATCGTAAAATCGCATCTTACACTATAGATATATATTTATGTTAAAGAATGATTTTATTTAAACCCCGCTGACATAGTCCAAAATGGGTTTGGTACAATTTAGACTGGTACAATTTAGATTTTGAATTTGATCAACAATGTCCAAAAAATTTATTATCCATTTGGACAAGTCCATTTGCACATGGATATTCCAATTGATATCCCTAACTAGCTATCAGAGTAATCATCTGATTTGAGAGTGTAGGTCTCATAGCAATTAGCGAATCTTCAATCTCATCATGACAAAGCCTGTAAGGATTTGGTATCACTCGCTCTAGAAACAACATCGAAATCACTGTTTTCCGCGTAATTAAAAAACTGTACTGTTAATACCTGTAATATATTATATATTCACTTCTTTTCAAATGTAAAATTTAGAAATTCTTTGATGTTTTGAAATATATTAAAAGTTAACTTTATCTTCTTCTTTTGTCAAAACTTTTGTATTATGAAATCCATAGGCTAAATCTATTACAAGTAGATTCAAAATTAAACTCAATACATAATTTAAGTTCGTCTAAACTTAAGGTGAGAGCCACGTGTTGTATAAAGTCACTTGAATTGATTCTTCGCCGGAACAATGACCAACTCCGAGGACCACACCACTTCCGTACTCAGAAAATTAACGCAGATTTTGATTTCATGTTTCACTCTTTTAGTAGAATCTGTCCTTCACTGATCTTCATCATTCATGCTGGTTGTGAACCAAGAAGCTTCGATCAATTATAGATAAGTCATCATTGAAACACTTCCTATAAGAAAATTTCAACTCTTCTTAGGCTGAACCAATCCATGAAGTCAAACATGCAAAAGTTCAATTTCTTATGTTGTATGAATACTTCGCTCAATCATCTAAGAGTGAAGATTGACTTCCACAGAGAATAGAGATCAAGGATGACCAGCAGCAGAGAGATTCAGATCTTGGAAAGCATAGGGGATAAAATGTGATGAGAGGAGAGAGTAGAAGCTTTGAGAGTTTTATTATCACACCAATATTGCCAAGCGAGAAAACAGATCCGACAAAGTGGAAGATAAAATTTGATCCATTGATCGAACTTAAACAAAAACACATACACACACACAGAAAATATCTGATCTTTATACGATTAGAAGATCAAAAGAAGTTTTAATCTCATCTCTTCTCTGTGAATGGTTTAGAGAGAGAGAGAGAACAAATAAGAGAGAGGTTCAACTCTTCCTTGTATTTTGTCGCTTCTCAAATGTTAACTTTATCTAATTCATGTGATCAATTATATGTTTCCATTTGTTAGTATAAAAGACACGAAGTTGACCAATATTTAAAAAAAAATACAAACACACAGAAAACCCAAAATTTAATGCTCTTTCTCATGTTTGTGGAGACCATTTTGCTCTCACACCCCAAAGTGATACGAATGATTTGGATTTTGAAAGATATATTATCAATTCATGTAGGATTTTGTAGGAAATTGTGGAGTTATCGGGTTTGCACATACGTTATGGCAATAGAAATGGTTGTATCATGACATCTGTTGGGGTCAAAAACGGTAATCTCGAAATCAACGGCTAAAAATATTTATCATGCGCGGACTTTCCATAAAACAAGCGTCGAAAGCAAAACAAGTCGTACAGCTTAAAAAACATATGTTAAAGTCGATCGTTCTTGTTTTACACGATAAACTTTACGAGAAAACCAACTCGGATTTAGTCGTAAAACTTCGATGATACAATCAAGAAGAACCGAGAGACATTAGGTCCGTAGCTGAGATGACACGACCATACGAAAGTATACGGAAGAAACGGGAAGTGATCTAAGTTTGGATAGGCCGAACGACAAGAAATCCGCCTTGAAACTTCAAAGAGCCCGTTTTCTCAAACCGTGAGGACCCAGAGAACGATCAAGATATCAAATCAAAGCCCTCGTCGAGACGCACGTGCTGGTCCTGGCCGCCGGCGGCTAGCCCCCGTGCTCGTCCTGGCCGCCGGGCGGCTAGCCCCAGTGCTGGTCCTGGCCGCCGGGAAACTTCAAAGAGCCCGTTCTCTCAAACCGTGAGGACCCAGAAAACGATCAACATATCAAATCGAAGCCCTCGTCGAGACGCACGTGCTGGTCCGTAGCCGCCGGGCGGCTAGCCCCCGTGCTGGCCGTGGCCGCCGGCGGCTAGCGCCCGTGCTGGCCGTGGCCGCCGGCGGCTAGCGCCCGTGCTGGCCGTGGCCGCCGGGCGGCTAGCCCCGCGCTTGCCGTGGCCGCCGGCGGCTAGCGCCCGTGCTGGCCGTGGCCGCCGGCGGCTAGCGCCAGTGCTGGCCGTGGCCGCCGGACGGCTAGCCCCGTGCTGGCCGTGGACGCCGGCGGCTAGCGCCCGTGCTGGCCATGGCCGCCGGGCGGCTAGCCCCGTTCTGGCTCGGGTCGTCGGATGACAAGCTTCCGTGCATAAGTTCTAGGCCCCGACCGTCAGAAGTCTGTACATTGCGTCTTTCCCAAGTTTTCGCGGAACGAATCGTTGAGATTCCGCGTACAAAACTCTCGCTCTTACTCCAAACTAAGATCGTCGGAAACACTTCGGAAACTCGTAAGATATCAACGGGAAGGAAGATCTTAAATTCTTCGTGCGAAACAGTGATGGTTATCTTAAGACACCACTCATCTCAACTCTACGAAAGATTGAAGATCTTCCGAAGAAATCGTAGAAAACAACGGAAGTCCTAGAAACGGCCTGAAAGGGACCAAACGCGATCGGACAGTCCGCTTACGATTGTCTGAGATAGATACGACGATTTATGTTTATCTTCACATAACAAGATAAATGCTAAATTTCCAGAAGGATAAATGTCAAGTTTCCCGAAGATAAATGTCAAGTTTCCCGATAAACATGAAGGCCGACGAAAATGGAAAAAACCCGCTTTGCGGCCCAAAAGGAGAATAGACCGTCATGAGAAGGAGTATATAAAGGAGCTTTGGGAGAGGAGGAAAGGCAGAGCAAAAATCCTAGAGGGAAAGCAAATCCGAGATTGGAGACCTAGAGAGCTCATGTTAGCTTAAGAACTTAGAATTTAGGCGGTAGACTAGCAAGGCAGGACCTAGAACGTCCGGCCGCCTCTCGTTCTATTTTCATCTTGTCCGCAGACTCATGTCTCTCTCGGAAGGATCTAACAATCCTTTTACTTAGAGTTCCGCACATAGAAACCCTAGGCATTATTCTCGACATGCCCGTTTCTATGACTAACGCTCGTACTAGACGAACTCCGCCAGGCAGTTCGATCTCTTGTTCAAACCTTCCAACTGAATTACGTCCGACTTGATCCTCGAAAGGGGTACGTAGGCAGCCTTCCTTAAGGTCCAGTCTCAAATCTTAATAAAACCTTTCCGCATTTATTTGATCACTTGTCGTTGGTTGTCGTAGAGAATCCGGACCTTCAGGGAAAGTTAAGTTTACTTAGCTTTCCTCCGATTTATTTAACTAAAATCGATAGTGCAAATTTCGGTTCCCACAACATCGTGAGATTTCTCGCCTTCAAATGTGTTTGTACTAGAAAGGTGAGAAATATTTTTGCAACAATATGAATGGTTCATGCAAGCATGAGGATTCCTTTTGTATTAGCGTGAGTAAATGTCTCTTAGGCGCATGCTTAGTTTAATTATATTAGCCCATGTGAATGTTTTTTTTTAAAAGCACTACAAGAATATGTATTACCGTGAGTAATCTCTTAGCCGTAGGCCTGGCTCAAGATTATATCGAACCTCTTTACATATTTTTATTTTTTTAAGAGTACTACAATTAATTTGTAAAACATTGTTTTTTAAAAAAAAAGAATAATCTTAAAATCTAGCTGAAAAACTGCAAGAACATTTGGATCAAGTGTCCAAGAAAGACAAAATGACAGAAACTGAATTTAACCGGTCAAACCAAATACCGGCCTTGAAGACTGCTAATAGGACACATTCTGGAACAAAGGATTTAATAGAAATCTTCAACCGGTCAATTGAGGTTCTCCTTACTCAGCCACTAAGTCTAGACGATCTAACTAGCTTGTTCAATTAGCTCAATCTCAACCAGAAAAAGGTATATTTGAAGAATTTGGCCAAAAGGAGTTGTTTGAAAAGGTAAATCCATATGAAGGCCATGCCGGTCCAGAAGAATGCAACAAGGAGTGGCCCATGATTCTACCAGCCCAAAGCACCCATCTTGTTTTCAATAGATCCGGTCCAGCCATAGCCAAAACCGATATCACCTAGATCAAAAATCAAGACATTGTCGATCAAACCAAGCAAGGTAAGTGTGATTTCCATTCCAGTGAATTGTTTTTATTAACCAAATTATTTCTCTTTTATTTTGTTTTGTTAAATTTTGAATAAGCATTTTTGAAGGCACTTTGTGAGCCTTTGTTTTAGGTTGTAATTGAGTCATTGTTCATCATTCATTTGTTTCAAGTCCCCTAGAAGTTCCTAGCTGCATTAGAGGTTCTATAAATCCTCTATTAGTAACCTTGTATCATTTACCCGATATAAATAAAGAAAACTGAGTTTTTGCCTAGCAAAACATTTGTGCTAAGTCTGTGTGTGTGTGAGAAACGGGTCAGAGTTTCTCGACTTATCAAGCTTCTGTCCAAGAATCTTGATTAGACCCATCGATCACTCTCTCATCAATCCATTGGTCCAAGTGAAGAGCATTGAAAAATCAGTCACTAGAATCCATCCTATCACTTCTTTCCATCATCCATCCAACGAACCTGAGGAAGAGTGTTGAACAATCACTCTTCAGGTTCTCATCATCCATCACTACCTGTTCGAGATTCACCATCGGTTCCATCTTCAATCGCCCACAACATACGAGCTTGTCCATCCCCAGTTCACCCATCGCCATCAACAAACTTCCATCGCCCTTTTTCCATTTGTTCCACCAGATCTTATGGTCTGACCTGGAGCATACAACACACATAACATGTGGCAAACTCCTAAATATATAAGCCCTGTTCGTTTTATTATCGCTGCGTCAGCGGTGGCGTCAGAGAATTAACAAACACGAGAGAGAAGTTTAGTTGCAGCGTCAATATAAAATTGCCGCCGGCGATTGTCGTAACTAATTGTTTCCGTGTTTCCATAGCCGCTGATTTATTCCGCGTCCATTTTACTGGCCGTTGGTTGCCGCAGCGTCTGTGAAATCAGTTATCCTGTGCTTCACCTATTCGCTGTATCCCGTCATTGAAGACTTAGTTCTCTAACGCCACCGCTGACGCGCAGCGATAATAAAACGAACAGGGCTATAAACTCTACATAAATGAAACGATTTTTTTTAACTGATTAACATAACTTGTGGTTAAATGCATGGCTAGTCCGTGAATTGTTATTAAGTGTGTGGAAGCTGCTGTGTTTCGGACCACAACTGAGCCACTTGCAATCTACCTATCTAAGTGTTGATTAACAAGAATATGACGAGGCAAGGTAGTGAGAGGGAGGTGAATAAGTGTTGCTTCTGTTATGTATGAAAAAAACAGTAAACAAATCTATTATGCTAATAATACTTGCCTTAGACAAAAATATTGGCGGTAGAATATAAAATAAATTTAGTAAAATAACATATTTGTTATATGTATGTATGAAAGAATAGTGACCCAATCTAATATGTCAACAATGGTTGTGTTAGACAAAAACATACGCATTAATATAATAGTTAAGTTAGTGAAATAACTTATTTGTTAGATGTAGTATAGTTTACATCGTATTGTTAATAGTTGAAACAATGATGTGCTACTGACTTTGTTAGATTTAACATGTTTAATATAATGCATATAAATTTAATTGTTTTGTTGTGACTTTCATGATGTAGTGTCCTTTAATAGATCATCATGATCATGATACTGCTATCATCTGTTCTATTAAACCTGAAATATAAATATAAATTATTCCTTGAATAAACTTTTTAATTACATATCATGTCACTCATTTTCAGTCTTAACTAATTAATGTCAATAAATAAGTTTACATAAAATATAATAAAAATCATTTTCTATAAAATGTGTATGTGTGTTAGGATTTTGCTTAATATTTTTTTTTTAACACTAGAAGATTATATATTCATTCATAATTATACATATGTTTAACCCTAAAGCCAGCGAGTTACATTCCAACTCCTGGAGACAGAAGCCAACGGACAAAGGAAAGTCCTTGGAAACAGTAGCCGGAAACAACCGGAAACTAAACAACAACGCAGTCCAACCCATAAACCAAAGTACAACAAAAATCATACTAGATCACTAAGAACAAAATACCCAAATAGCAGAAAAACCTGAGTCAAGTCGGAGTATAGAAATAGCACAACCAAAGTCGAAATTATTGACGTCTGTAACTCAAGCTTGGACCCATTATATTGCTCCCAAATAATTGCAGAGCCAGAGAGTGCAAACGCTTGAAACTAGACGAGGAAGACGAGGAGTGAACTTGTTTTGCCATGCGACTTCCAACGACTTGGAGAGAAAACGAGACAAAGCTCCTAACTTGAACTGGAGCCAGAGAATCGCTTCTGAGAAACAGAGATTAAAACACTCCGGATTTTGCTTAATATTTAGTTACCAAAAAATTAGAGAATTGCAATATTTCATTTCCTACAAAATTTAAAAGTCAATTTTGTAATCGATGACTCTTGAATGAATAAAAAACTGAGAGATGGACTGAATAATAAAATTAATTTATTGTTTTATTGATAATTAAATAATCAGATTAATAAATGGACATTATAAACAGATCAATAAATCTAGCTGAGTTATATTTATTTAATTGGTCTCTTCTAATTTAATTAGTATAATAATGTATGTATCTAATTTCTGAAATTTTAGATTGCAAAAATTTTAAATAATAAGTTAATAACAAAATAAATTTATCTAATATATATATATATATTAATTCAAAATATGTTAAATATATGAAGGAATATATATTTATTGATAAAAGATATATAAATAATGCAAAGTTTCAATTATAAATAATATATTTAATAATTATGTTATAAAAATTAAATATGATAAAATATTTGTATGGTCACCCAGATCAAACTCTAGAAGAAACAATGTACTATTTCTTACTCTTGAGGTGACAAAGTTATTTTTATAGAGACCCATATTTATAAGAAACAAGAAATACAAATGAAAATTTAAAACAAATACTTCAAACATATAAATATAAATTAAACATCATTGTGTTTGAAAATGGCTAAGCTTGCAATTTGCTATATGGTTACTGCTAATTTATTACCATTAATTTATTTAGCATTAGTTATTTAAAATAAATATTTGTGTAATAAAATGAAAAATTATATATGCAGATGTGCGAGTCAAAGTTTTTTTTTTTTTTTTAAAACACGAATTTTAAATTTTTTTCCGTCAATGTTTTTATATATTAAAGGGCCAAGCCCATCAAACACGGCCTGCGGCCCACATACAATCCGAAAATGGCAAAAGCCCAAAAGCCTATAGGCTACAATAGAAAACTAAAATAGGCCTTTGGCCCAGTCAAAAGAAACCAGACGTTTGATCCCATGCACGCGTCGAAGAGACTGAGGTCTGGACACGTGGAAAGATCTCCACCGTCAAAGCACAAACTCGTCCCCTCTGCCTCGACTTGACCGTCACCGCATCGAACCACCGCCGGAGCACCATCATCGTAACCCTTGTTTCGTCGGAGCTCAGATAACCCGCAGAGTCTCCTGCGGAACCAAATCTATGCTTCTCCACTGCGTTTTCCGTCAGAGAGCTTCATCGCCCGCGAGATCTCATCCGACCAGACAAACTGCAAACCCAACAGAACCTAAGAACCGTACCCGATCCATAATCGGAACCCAACCGTAAACAAAAACAACAAACAAAGCCGGCGAGGCAGAGTTATGATATCTCTCACTCCCCGGAGACTAGAGCCGGCGATGACGAAACTGAAGAAGCTTCTCATCCTGGAGACAAGAGCCGGCGCCGGCGGCGACAGAACTTTACAAGCTTCCATCTCCCGGAGAAATAACCTAGACGACGATGCGCCTCACCGCGCCAACTTCAAGACGACCGCGTCTTCCCTCCACGCACAGAATCACCACGGATAGAGACTGGCCAGAGCTCAGACAAGGCAGAAGACGAATGAGGCGGAGATGAGGCGAAGGATGAGCGGTTTTCTCTCTCTTCTCTCTCTTCTATACTGGCTCTCTACTTTATTTCCTGACGACGTGCGAGTCAAAGTTAGTTTTGAATAACAAGAGAACCTATTTGTTATCTAATTGACTTACACTCTTCTTATTATGGTTTTCTTGTTAAGTAATGTGTTGTATGTTAAACTTTCAATTTACTTGCTAATCCACTTTTGGATATGTTTACATTTAGACAGATTAATAATCGTCAAAATTCTAACATTATAACCTTGATGTTAACCTTGATGTTATCAACAAGGTTGTCAATTTTTTTATCTGACCAGCAAAGGTGAAGTTCCCTAATTGCGACATCGGCTGCTATAATAGAATATCAACTTAAATTATGTAAATAAGTAAAACAAGTGCTCGCCAAAGTGAGCACTTGTTTTTGGTAAACAGAATATACTAGTTAAGCAACAAAAAATGTGCTTATTGAAGATGTCTCATGCTTTGATATGTATTGTTCGCTTGATTGTTGTGCAACTCAGGATCCTTTGTCAATAGAATTAGTCCCAGACATTTGCTTCTCTATTATCTACGGATGTTTAAACATGTTCATTTTCTCTGTATTACAGACAAAAGAAAACACCACGCTAAGAAATTTATTACTAGAGTACTAATGCTGTTGTGTAGTCGTTGAGACGATGATGGAGACGGCGGAGACGGCGGAGACGGCGGAGAACGATGTGAAGGAACCAATGAAGTTCCGTTTTCAAGAGAGCAATGAAAGTTACAGCGGCTCGGACTAACAATTCTGTAAAGGCCAGAGCTTGCAAGTAAGTAGATGTCTTTGTTGTTGTCTTGTCCAAAGGAGAATATAAAGCCAAGGGGTGGAGATGACGATGAAGAGGACTCTGCATCAGATGAGCAAGATATCGGTGAATCCGAGGCGCATTGTAATGGAATATGAGAGCTCGTGAAGTTTCCACTACCCAGTGGAGTTTCAGCTCCAACCCAAATGACTCCAGCGTATAAGTCTGCAAAGAGATACCTAAATAAACAAAACAGACATCATCACAAACTTTATCTGCAATCCTGGTTTAAATATTATTGTGAAAAACGTGAATCAAACATCAAAAAGGCAAAAACATCGAGAGTAAAATACCATTGAGACAAATACCCGTTTAAAAGTTTGTATATTAATTATGTTAATTAACAATTAACAATCCTTTAGACCTATATTTATAAATCTCTAAACCCGATATTCGTTTACTTTACATGAAAATTTCTTTATCTACTAAATCTGGTTTTCATAATCACCCATATATCGGTTTACTGGTGCTCCTAAATTTGAAACACTCCAGAATCAACAAATATATAAAGAGAAGAGGAATGAGTGAACGAACATACGTTCCATACAAGCATGGATCAGTAGATGAACGATAAAAGTATCCTCCAGTTATTGATGCAGACCCTTCTTTCTGGTTTACGTCCGAGTGTTTGTACCACATTATCGGGAAGATCGGGTTTGCAATCTTTGTTGAGTTTTTGCTGGTTTTAGAAGAGGTCGAGAGATTAAATGGTAAAGGTCCCTCGTAGTAATGCCAACCATAGTTTCCTCCCTTGGTGATCATATCCACTTCTTCATACTTGTCCTGCAAGTTATCATCATTCTCATGAATCTGAAGAGTGAATATCAACAAAATGTTGGTTTCAGATTTGGTGATACCTCTCCAACATCTGCACATAGGAAGTAAGACGGCCTCTCTGAATCAAAACTGCATCGCCATGGGTTTCTAACTCCCATGGCCCAAATTTCAGGAAGCATATTCTTATCTTGTGTAAACGGATTGTCTTTTGGTATAGTATAGTTTCCCCATAGCTGAAACTCGCTCATTGCTTTTGCATCTGATAAACAAGAACCAAGATCAAACTTCATGCTGTTCATATGTGTGAGATGCATGCATCTACTGTATAGCATGTTATTATTACCTGGAACATTATTCACATCGAGCCTCATGATCTTCCCAAGCAAAGATCTCTTGTTCTGTGCAAAGTTGTGTGGATCTCCTTTGCTTCCTCCATCTCCCATCATGAAATACAAGTACCCATCTTTAGGTCCAAACAAGATTTGTCCACCATGATGTGATGTAAAAGGAAGACCCATTGTAAAGATTCTTCTTACCTCCATCGGGTTAACATAAGTCCCTAAAAATATATCAATAAAATTAAAATATCAGTGACACCAGCTGAAAAGTAAGGCCGAGATAGTTTGATACCATTAGTAAAGAACTCTGATATGACGCTGTGGTATTGACATGGGGTTGCTCCGTTATCAGAATCTAGCTTTGAAGGGTCACACTCAACATCTGAGTTGCATGCGCATTTGCCAGAACAGTCTGGCCACTTAACTCTGTCACAGTTGAAAGAAACAAAGAATCTACCGTTTTTCAAGAAATTAGGATGTAAAGCTATTCCTAAGAGACCAAGCTCAGCATCAAAGTGAACTTCTTCAGTAAGATCAAGAAACAGATTAGTCTCGTCTATTGTCAAAACTTCTCTAGATCCTTGAGATGGGATTGTCGCCAAGTACATCATCCCAGCTTGATCAGACAGAAAGACGCGATTAGAGCCATCAGGATGAGGTTCCATGTTAAGAAAAGACCCGTTTGCAAGCCTCTCAAGGCATATGCCTGAAGGAGATGGACCAGTAGCTATTGAAATGTTGAATGATACCGCCTGGCCATTGAAGCACACAGAGGATTCATCTGAAGATCCACCAAAAGTCTTGCAGAAGTCATTTCTTGATTTCCATATTTCAGATATTGTGGAGTTGCCTCTATCTCCAGATTGAGATGCAAAAGGAGTGTTGGTTACAGAGAGATTCTGACATTCACTCCAAAACCTTGCGCAGAAATCAATGTCGGCAAGAGATTGTGTTGACTTGTGAGAAGAAACAGTTGAGTTGCAGAGCACAGGGACTTGTCTAGATTCTGACTCAGCACGGAAAAGCTCTGCTGCGAAAGGATCACACTTCTGCAACCAGAAAAAGTAATCATTATTATCCATCAAAGGCTAAAGCAGATGAACATTTGTGTAGGGTCTTACCGAGCAAAGTAATGACTTGAGAAGCGAAGAACAGCTACCAGATACATTGACTGCTTTAAACTGCTTCTGCAACTTCAAGTCCTCATGGGAGTTACAGCATACACTTCCATTGAATTGACAAAAAGAGAGCGGCTGCTTCAGATTAAACGGAGCAGCTGACCAAAACAATTCCAAAGAATCAGAAAAAGCTAACTGTAACAAAACAGAGCAGCTGACCAAACAAAATAAAATCAGAAAAAAGAAACAACACAAAACACAAAGTTGTCATCAATCTGATATCAGGAGAAACAAAGAAAAGAGACACCTACTCAAATCATTACATAAAGGATGTGACAAAGATTCTTTGGCAAGAAAGAACAACACAAGGCAAGAAAGCAAGACTGCTACTGAACAGAGAGAATTCATTTCTTCGTCAACACTATAAATTGTTTTTTTTTTAGTTTTCAGCAATACGTTTAGGATCTGAGATATAAAAAATGACATAAAAATAACTCATATAGATTGCTTCCACATATATGTATCTCTTACCAGGAAAGAAACCAAAGAGAAGACCATAGCTCCAGACAAGAACTGATGATACATATAAAAATAAAATGGAGATCTTTTAGTTGACAACTCGCAGAATCTTTAATTATGTAATCTGCAAATTGGTATGCGCCAGTAAAATAATATTAGAATGAATTATTGGCGCAAACAAATGTAGACTAAAATAAGATGCTACAATTACCTTGATTTTCAGATCGAATTTATAAGAGAATTAATTTGGTTATCTATAACACGCGAAAAGATTATATGGTAGTTGTAAGATCAGTAAAAAAGATTTACGGGACTATGAAAAATTAGAACACATCCCCTGGAGACTCAAACCACTACTGCCTCTACGAACCAATTGCTCCAATACCCTTATATCTCATTCCTTAATCTTTAATGGGCTCGGTTTTTCTTTTAATTTTATATGGCAAAAGAAAACTTATAAAATTAAACTGGAAACGTGAATATTTTTTATTTGATTTATATAATTTGATAAAAATATTTCAAAAATCGAAAAACATTTTTTTATATTTTTGCGAAAATCATCAAAATATGATTAAAACGATTTTAAATTCATTTTTTCCAAATTTGAAAGGTATAGAATTTAAATCTTTACCCATGAGTTCACTAATCCATAGGGGGATTAGGGTTTAGTTTTGATGAGAGGGGAAGAGTTGATTTGGTAATTTGAGTTTTGATCAAAAATAGAATTATGAGAAAATGGCATAAGAGAGCAACAAAGCCCATCGGAGATTGACTCTAAAGAAATAGCGGCAGTGAAGCTCATGGTCCTGCCTCTACTCATCTCCAACACTCAATCAGTGTTCGTAGCTGGTCGGGCGATCACAGACAATGTGCTCATTACACATGAAACTCTCCACTAATTGAGAACTTCATAGGCAAAAAAGCGCGGCTCCATAGCTGTCAAGACGGACATGAGTAAGGCCTACGATAGGATTGAATGGGGTTTTGTCAAGGAAGTCTTAAACCTCCTTGGTTTTGATCCGGTATGGGTATCATGAATCATGGCCTGCATAGAATCAGTTTCCTACTCCTTTTTGATCAATGGCGCTCCTAAGGGATCAGTGAAGCCGTCTCGAGGCTTGCGCCAGGGAGATCCCCAATCGCCTCATATCTTCATACTATGAACCGAAGTACTCTCCGCTTTGTGCGAGAAGGGTCAGGCGGATGGTTCACTTCCAGGCGTTAGAGTTTCTCCCCACAGCCCACCGATAAATCACTTACTCTTCGCGGATGACACCATGTTTTTCTTCAAATCAAAACCATCTTGTGTCACAGCTCTAAAGGAAATTTTATCCACCTACGAACAGGTATCGGGATAGAGAATCAACCCCCAAAAGTCCGCCATTACATTCTCGGCCAAGACCCCTGCTACCTGTTCGATAGTAACGGAAGGAGGGATTGGCAAGTACTTGGGACTTCCCGAGCAATTCGGACGCCGGAAAAGAGATATTTTTGCTTCAATCTTGGACATAATACGGCAGAAATCTCACATTTGGACAGCAAAGTTCCTGTCCAGAGCAGGAAAACAAGTTATGCTCAGATCAGTACTCGCTGTGATCCCTTGCTATGCAATGTCCTGCTTCAAACTCCCTGTTTCGTTGTGCAAACAAATACAGTCCCTCCTAACGCGGTTCTGGTGGGATGCTAGCCCGGAAAGAAGAAGATGTGTTGGGTAGCGTGGGAAACAATGGTTTTGCCGAAATATGTGGAGGGACTTGGCTTTCGCGATATTGAAACATTTAATGATGCCTTACTTGCAAAAGTGGGATGGAGATTGATCACGGAACCTCAATCGCTTCTTGCTCGCGTCTTATTAGGAAAATATTCTCAGAACTCTTCATTCATGGACTGCTCACTTCCAACGACAGCTTCCCATGGATGGTGATGTGTGTTGGCAGAAAGAGAGATTCTGAGAAAATGGCTCAGCTGGGTCGTTGGGAACGGCGAAAACATAAGAGTCTGGGATGATCCAATGCTTTCCTTCAAAGCACCTTGTCAACCGATGGGACCTGCAAACTCAAACGACAAGGCGATGAAGGTGAGCGAGCTGTTATGTCCGTTGACAAACAGGTGGGACTTGGAGAAGATTTGAAGCTTTATACCTCAGTATGAGGGCTCTAACCTGATGATTAAAACAAGCACTACTGCAGCTCTGGATACTCTTCGCTGGCTCCCAGAGAAGTCTGGATCTTATTCAGTTAAGACCGGATATCGTATTGGAATTACAACTGGCAGATTGGGGAGCCTCGATAATGAACCGGTGAACTGGCTTCAACGTATTTGGAATGTTAAAAAAAGCTCCAAGCTGAAAGTTTTTTTATGGAGAGTGGTTAAAAAAGCCATACCAGTTAGCTCTAACCTTGAGAAGAGAGGAGTGCCAAGTTTCAACTAGAAGAAGTGTGGAGAACACGAGGATGATCTTCACTTCTTGCTCCGACTGTCCAAAGACCTTCATCGGCCTTATTCTCTGTGGCGGAACTAATAAAACAGGGCAGTAGTTTCTTCTCCCTACCTCCGACTGGTTTAAATGCTCCTTTATTGCTTTGGATATTGTGGAATTTGTGGAAAGCCAGGAATAAGCTATCTTTGAGAATAAAGTATTTACAGCGCAAGATCATTACCAAAAGCATAAAAGATGCAAAGGAATGGAATGATGCACAAATGGTCAACAAAGGCGGTCCTAGACTCGGTCTTATGCCACACCCTGCCATGGCTCGTTCTTCATGTCCTCCTCTGACCTTCCAGCCTGGAATGCTTGTGTGTAAAGTGGATACTGCTTGGGACATCACCCCCGGAGGATGCGGAATATAGGAGGAATATTCTTAGGCGAAGCAGTGCGAACTCTTCCCACTGTGACTGAATCTTTCAGTCATGTTTCATCAGCTCTAATGGCGGAAGCCATTGCTGTCCATCGTGCGGTATCTCTTGCGTTTATTCAAACATCTGATCCCTGGCTGTTCTAACTGATTCCCTATCTCTAATCAACCTGTTGAAGACGAGAAGGTACCAACCTGAACTGTTCGGTATCATGTTTGATATCTATCACTTTATATCTCTCTTTGATGTTATTTTTTTTCTCGCACTTTCAATGCGGAGGCTGATTCCGTGGCAAAATCAGTCTTAGCTATGTCTGTAACGAACTCTATTTCAGAGGCTTAGACCACTTTTAAGTAATGCAATGTTTGTTTGATTAAAAAATTAATAAATAAAAAGTAAGAAAGAGAGGTATTAAAAAATAAAAATAAAAGGAAAAAGAAAGAGATGTATAATTTTTCAAAAGAAAATATCTCAAATTAGAATTTCTTAGATATTTTTTATTACTTTTAGATTGTTAATATGTGATTAGTTTTACTTTATTGAAAAAATAAAAAATAATATATCTATCTTATTAAAACAGAAACATTACAACTTCTTCTAGGTGGATTTTAAAGTTGGACCTTATGTAATTAATGCTATATTAATCTACTTATTATTAGACATGCCTTTTTATAAATAATTAATATCAAACATTACCATAGTTTTTCACTTCTTACCTTATTAGTATATCCACTACGCATGTTTCCTTATATTGCATATATTTTACTATAAGTTAGATACATCCACTAGCATATTATACTATAAGATAGATTATTAATAATACATCTACTAACATATAATACTATACGACAGATTACTAACAATACAATATATTATTTGTATTCATTAACTTGCATCTATCAATATTAGCAATACAATGAAGACGACTAACTCTATACTTTTAACCTATAAACCATGATATACTAATTTATAACAAAAATGATATTACTGTTATAAATTAGTTTTTATTAAAAATATTTATAGCATCAATTTGTTATATAAGATAAATTTAATCAAGACCCAAATCTTTTTTTTTTCTGTTCAGAAAAAAAGAAACCTACGAATATATACCATTAAATTAGCCAAAAATCTTCCGAATAAATAGTAACTCTCACCAACCCAAAAAAAAATGAATTAAAAATATAACAAAAGATATTATGTTTGAAATTTAGCTCGCTGGATCGGTATAAATATGTTCATTTCAGGTATGAGTTTTTCGAGTTCTCAACATTTGGATCTAAGTAGGTATTTAGTTTTTTTGTGTCCGGGTCGATTTTTTCTGGTTCCGGCTCATTCTAACTTTTTATATTATAAATATTAAATAATATACAACATGTATATAAAATATGTGAATCAAAAGATAAATCCGCGCAGACGCGCGGGCCATGATCTAGTATCTTATTAAAACTCAAGTACAAAATTGGAATGTTTGGAGACTTGAATAAGAGGATTAAAAAATTTGGAGTGTTTAGAAACTTGAATAGTAGTCTTAATGAAATTTGTTTGGATACATGAATAGTAGTATCTATTAATTGTGTTTCCATATTTCACTTAGTTTAACAATTTAATTAATTATATTACCTTAATAATAATTTACATCATTAACTATATTACCATAATAATAATAATAATGCATATTTTTATTTATTAGTTAATCAATATTAACTTTGTGCCAAATATAAAATCAAAAATGTTAAATAATTAGGTTTTACATATGATTAAACATTTGGTTTAGTTTATTTTACGAAAATATTTTTATTTTAGTTTCAATCGGTGGAAAATTACGTACCCAAAAACATAGTTCAAAGATATGTTTTTGTGAATAAAATAATAACTTAAATCAAAATAATTAAAATGTGCTACATTTATTGTCACTTAATTTTTCACTCCATATAATTATTTTACTTGATAAAAAAACTCTTTCTATTTCACTTAATTTAACCAAACACATAAAACAAGTTTTTTTATTAATTTATAAAATCAGTTAGACATGAACATTATATGTCCATTTAGGTACATATTGTTCCTTTCGGGTATCGTTTTTTTTTTTTTTGAAACCAAGTCCCATTTGAATATTATAAATTTATGAGTTGGGTCATTCTGGATCTGGATGAATTCAGTTCTGAGGTATAGGAACCAAAAAAAAATTTAAATAACCAATGTATCTAAAACGGATTCGGATATTTGTAATAAAATAGCCATATAACTTGATTCGGTCCAGGTCTTTTGAATATCGTTAGTTATATTATGATACATCTAAAATATATAACATTAATTATGAAAAATAAATATCGATGTATAAAAAAACTCTTTCTATTTCACTTAATTCAGCCAAACACATAGAAATAATTTTTTTATTAATTTATAAAATCAATTACACATGAACATTATCTGTCTGTTTAGGTACATGTTGTTCCTTTCGGGTATTGTTTTTTTTTGTTTTGAAACCAAGTCTTACTTGAATATTATAAACTTATGTGTGGATTTTGAGTTGGGTCATTCTGAATCTGGATGAATTCGGTTCTGATGTATTGGAACCTAAAATATCTAAATAACTAATGTATCTAAAACAGGTTCGGATATTTGTAACAAAAATAGCCATATAACCTGATTCGGTCCAGGTTTTTTGAATATCGTTAGTTATATTATGATACGTCTAAAATATATAAGACTAATTATGAAAAATAAATAGTGATGTATAAAAATATATTTCAAGGGCCAATTTAACAAAATATTAGTTGGTTCAGTTGAAATAAATATATTTAAAAAATTTATATGAACTTTAAAAAATCAATATAAAAGTACTGTACATTTGGATTCAAAATCATTTCTTTTAACAACAAATTACACAAATATGTTGATTTGTATACAAATTTAAATTACAATGTAAATATTTAATTAATATAGAAATATGTGAAATTGTTTAAACAAAATATGAATGTAAAAGTATTGTACAGCTGCGTTCTAAAATTATTTATTTTAACAACAAGCCATATAAATATGTTGATTGGACAATGAATAAAACAAAGCCAGAGAAACATATAGTTTACCAGAGGTATTCTATGTGTTGAATTTCTGATAAAGAAACTTTTACTAAGATAAATACATTTAATAATTACAAAAATAATATATTTCATAAAAGTGAAAAATAACACCCGCGTTTTTGAAACGCCGATCAAAATCTAGTGTCTTATTAAACTTGAAGTACCAATATGAATTAACCGTTAAAATAATCTTTTATTACATCTAATGCCACTGAAACTAACTATCCTAAGTTGAACATTAATTAGTCTTAAAAAATCTTCCTTAAAAATAAAATCAATTAATTTTATTTATGGTAAAATTAATGATTGTTTCAAATGATAATATATCTTAACAATTGTTTTTGTTAAAGTAAACAATTAATTAATTTTATCCGTAATTGATTGTATATATATATATATATATATATATATATATATATATATATATATATATATATATCATATTAATACAAATAATATGATATAAAATCAATAATATATCATTTTACTGTTTTGTAAATACAAAAACATATTAATTTTTCCTACCCAAAAAATAATTACTTACTTATTATATTACCAATAATTTTCTATGTGTTAAAAATCCAAAGATACAAACAACATTTAATACTGTATATAATTAGTATATAATAAAAAGACAAAATAACCTTCAAAACAAATAATAACCCAATGTTAATATCACAATATTTATGTATAATGAACATATACAATATAAATTGAAAATTTAAAACAAATATTTACACGGATGTACGAGTCAAAATCTATTCACTTATTAAAAATACTAGGTTCTTTGTCCGCGCTACGCGCGGATTAACTGATTTGAATTTATTAAATTAATTAGCTTTACTTGTTTATAATATTTTTTATTCTACATTTTTCTGCTAATTTAAATTAGTCTACATTTTATGATTCAATAGTTCTTTTCATCTAATTTATAAGAATATTTATTTACATGACCAGTTCACCAATATTCTCATAGTAATGTATTTTTTTATATATAATTCGACCATATTTTCAAAGTGAAATGAATTTTTCAGCAGTTTAGTAATGTTTATATGGTTAAGTATTTATATATTTTCCCGTTGTATCCTTACATTTGCAGTCTTCATGATGTTTTGGTATCTAACCAATAATGGTTAGCTATTTTATTATTAATAATCTATTTATTTTATATACATATATATATATATATATGATTTTATATGTTTAATATATTGTCGGATATATTATTACAATTAACTTTTCATATTAACTTCTAAAAGATTATTATAGATATCAGATTTAGTTTTTATATAATAATTTCCTTTTATTTTAATTTATATTTAATATATGTTATATTGATAATTATTACTTTTGTAACGTTTACCGAGTATTATAAAGTTAATTCTTTTTGTTTGTATGGTGTGTTTCAAAATAAATATCATATCAAGTTACTTATATATTTTTTTTTGTTGATTATCTTTTTATCATAAGTATATAATTCTCGTGTCATCTATAGTATATAAAAGTATATGTTCCATTTACTGGTTCACATGCTATATATTATGTAACTTAAAAAACACATTCAATATATTAGAGATAAATATATGTTTGACAGAGATCATTAAACATACAACTATGTTAGGTTAAATGATAACCTAAATTCAATTAGGAAACGAAACCCTCTCTCAATATTGCTTGATGTTTAGGCAGAAGTTCATTGTACTTTATTTGAAAATAAGACTTCTCTGCTTGAAGACTCTCATAGTCAGAGACTGAAGGAACTCCAAACTTTTTCTGAATGAATATGAAGCCAAAACCATAGAAAGACCGTAACCAAAACTACTCAAGAGATGATTTCCAACAACCAAAACCAAATTATATAGTAGCAATGCAAGATTTTAAATAAACTACCAAAAACTGCGATATGGAAAGGGTGTCAAATTACCCCTATCAATTTGTATAAACAAATTCTTTTACTTGTCTTTCAACAAAGGAATTTGATGAAATCTTACAAATGACCCCTATAATATATAGTTGGAATCAAATTGACCTCATTAGAAGATCTGGTTGGGTCCACCACTGTCTCAGAGGTTCCACACGGCCTTGCTCTCTGCACATATTGTTAAATCAGCATTTGATATTCCATATGACCAGTAAGAGTCTGAGGGTAGCAAGCTAAAACAATGTTTCAAGATATACAGAATTGTTCATATGTAAAATATTAGAATAGTCACATGTGTTGTTTGAAGAACCCAAGCCTATAGGACCTGCAGATGCAGAACGATGAGGTGCCATAGATGGATTAGCCATCCATCCTGAAAGAATAGCTGCGACACTTGGAGAAGGCTGAAACAGCTGTCGAAAAAACATGGGGCAACACTTGAGCATAAAACAAACGGATCTACATAGAGTGGTAAGGAAACATAAAATTGAGAAAACACAGTATTATTGAGAACCCCACCCATAAAATTGTCTGTAACAGGGGCTGAAGCTAGCGCTCGGTTGGTTGCAAGTATGGTCTATAGATAGAGATCTGATGTCAGGATTCTGTATAGGATTATTAAATTCCTTCAACTCCCTGCCAGTTTAAACTTTGAGAAATTTCAAGAAATACCTATGATTAATTATTTGAGAAAAATGTGTGTTTATACTAAAAAAATAGAGAACAGAAAATTATCAAGCACCTTTTGATTCATTTAGCATCTATCACCTTATTAAGTTCATGTTAAGATTGCTACCTATAAACTCTGTAAATCAACCTTAACGTCTTCCAATGAATCCAACTCTTGTATTACTGATCAATGATACAATTACAACCAGAGTAGTCTCAAGAAGATATCGGATTGGTCCCATCAACTTCTCAATATGAATCCTCCATGAGAGGATCGCCTCAAGACCTCACGATCTCACACTAATCTCCAGTTGTAAACGCATAAACTCCAACGAAGAAGAAAACAATCTATTTAAAGCTTCAGCTTCCTCTAACAGAAAACCTTCTGCTTCAGTCCGAGTGATTCCACGTCAGCAATCTCTGGTTTCTTCCTTTGACTCTTTGACCGGACGTATCAGTTCACAAACAAACACCCACCCCTTGCCAACTTTGTATCCCCGTAGGTGGAGAGTTGCACACTGGCTCTGAAAATTGATGTGAGAATGAATAATAATTATTCTCGATAGTACCTACAAATGTTGTAAGGGGTCATATAGTTATATATGCGAACCTTTCCAGTATCAAAGCCTTAGAGGTAGGGTAATTTCTTGGAAGAGATCTTCATTGGAAGCTGCAAACATCTTCAGATGCTTGACCAAAATGGCCATGACTGTTCCACGATCACACCTACAGATAAAAAGAAATGTAGTGAGACACATACCACATAGCTTAGCTAAAACTAAGCTTGAAGATACTTCTCCACCTTGTCCCACTCACCCTGAGTCACCAATTCTTCAAAGTAACGCATGATGAAGTAATAACAAAACTCTGATTCCTCTAGTCGCCAAGTAACGACCATCAGAGTTAACAGCTAAAGCACCTACAATAATAACAAACAGCAATCATGAATACAAAATGAAAGGATTCAGCAGAGACTCCGGACTTCAGAACCAATGAACAATACTTGCTGCAAGATATATCACAACGTAACTGAACAATCAAAAGACTTGATAAGGTAAGAGAGGTCTTCAGTGGAGAATATTACCCTTTAGAGACGCATCTCTCAATTTGAAGCAGATTGCTTCCTACTGTTTGAAGCGTAGTTCATGTCTCGTAGCTCTTTATTATACAACTTGAGCGCACTTGCTGATTCGAAGAAAACAACAATGTTTATGTGCAAAAGAGATCAAAAATTTAAACATGGTTTGGTAAGAATACAACTAACCTGGAGATGGATCTTGGTGAAATCACCTTCGTCCCGAGGATTGAGAAGAAGAAACATGTCTTGTCAGCACCAAGATCCTTGTTTTGCTGGATAAAAGAGAGAGATATCAAACCGATGAGGAGTCTAAAAACTTGATATCGAGATTGATTTGCTAGCAATTATGAAACAAAAAGAAACCTTAAGAGCCTTCAAGAATTTGGAAGTACCACTCTGAGAAATTGTTCCAAGACAGACAGTCTATAAGTTCTTCCTTTGTAACCACCATCTCCAAGCAAAGCAGGCTCTGTCACACTCAAGAACCTCAGCTTATCAAAGCATCACTTGCATTACTGTAAACATATACAAAATACACATTCAATCAATTCTTGTGACTACATAAGCTATGAACAATCTGCTCACCTGCCAGTGATAAAGTCTCAAACTTTCACATTCATTTCAAGTTCCCATGACTAAAAATAAAAACTTTAGTAGAAACGAACCTCAGCTTGGCACTCGAACTTCTCGAGGTCCCAGCTACATGAAGCGGCGGTTCTTAAACCACCACCACTGCGAGGAAGAAACACACAATTAGATATATTGATTTCAATTAACATACACAAGGAAGAGACTTTAACAGAAGGGTTCAAAAATAACACGTACTGAGGATACTCGCAGGTCGCAGGGCGTCTTGCTGGTCTTACCGTCGCTGGAGACTTGAAGAGTTGCCGGTGGGTTTCATCGCGATGAGTAGAGAGAATCTTATAAACTTCGATGGAAACCTAAGATAGGAAATGAGATTTATAAACATAAAAACAGAGAAGAAGGTGAAATAATCCATTGAATGAGTTTAATCAAGGTTTGATTAGAGCAGTGTTATGTGGTGAATTACTCATCGAAACGGATTTGGAGAGATAAGAACTGGAAAAGGTGGAATTCGAAAGAACGTGAAGAAAAATTAGGGTTCCAAATTCCAATAAGTGGAAGAGAGGAGTGCGTGGTGAAGAACATAGACCTTCAGTTTCCAAAAATGGGCTACAGCCTGCAGACGAAAATAACGTAAGCCCAATATAAAACCCGCAGCCCAGTTACTTAAAACTCATCTGACGTGGCGAAAACTCTTCACTCCTATTTGTTGATTTAATTAAACTCGTGGACAGTCCTAGTATTCGTTATAAATATTAAAGTAGTAATATTTTAAAATTTAGATATTCATTGAGATACTAACCATTAAAGTTGCCTTTATCACCTTAATTTAGTAGTAAAATCTTTTTATTACCACTGCAACTTTGTGTACTATATTTCTCTCCTAAAGAATGTGCCTAACTTATATTCTTTTACAGGAATCGTTGTCCACTGAAAAAGTAATCATATAAAGCAACAGAAGCTTATTCTTAACAGTAAGAAATTGAGAACACGAATCTTAAGCAAGAAGATACCACTTGGTTCGTCTTTTTTTTTTTTTGGTGCACTGATATCACTAGGCTCTGAATAAGAAAAAAAACGGCTTTAATCTAGTGATTTTCTCCATATATAAACGATTAATGTTTTAACTTTTTCTTAATACAAAATATTGATGTTCTAACTTTTAATTAATGTAGTTTGCTTTACAATTGTAAAATCTAAAAAATGAGTGATATAACTTTATTAGGAACCCCTGTTCGGAAATTCGCTAGACGTTACGCGTACGCTCGCCTTACGTCTAGCGCCGAATGAAAAAATCGGGGATTTTGCGGGAATTAATCGGCGATTTGTTTTGGATATATAGTATATAGTTGTAGTAAAAATAAAATACAACGAAGTTTACATAGTGTAGTGGTTGAGACTTCTTTTAATATTGGGATAACCCGGGTTCGAGGCAAGCAGGGAGCATTTTATTTGATTTTTAATGTTTAGATTAAATGAAGGGTAATTCCGTCATTTAGACATCGTCTTCCTCTTTACATTTTTAAGGTTTCTGCAATTACAAACGCGACGGCTCTCCAATTTTGACGAATTTTTGATCAATTTTCTTCATTTTCTTTACTGTTTTCATGTTAAACTTCACAAATCATATGTATATTTGTCGATTCAAAGGCCAAAACGAGTAATAATATAAGATTTTTAAGAGATCCGATTTTTTCACCGAATTTTGTCAATTCGCCACGCTTGATGGCCGCATCACGTTTTTCCGGCGAGTTTACGATCCTAGGCGGCGCGTTTTAGAACAGGGTTGGGAACTAAACAAAACAAAACTTTATTAATATACATATAAATCTTAAAACATCAAATCTAGACAGAGTATAATACAATGTAAAAAAGGATACTCACTATTAATATAACTACAGATCATTGCACAAAAAAAATATTACAGAGCATCTATACTATTAAAACAAGTTGCACATTGGATTTTTCCACTAATTGTCTCTTGTTTTTATTAGTCTTGCCATCTCTATTGTTAATTAAGGATAATTAGAAAATATCAAAACAGTAAATAACCTAAATATACCTATTTACTTGTTATTTGTTTCCTTATCAATATTTTCTCAAGATTTTAGGAAATAATTTGTACATGAAATCTCTATAAACATTAGATAATTTTCGATTCTTTATATATATGAAGTATAAATGTTTCACATCGAAACTTTGGGAACCTCATCAACAAAAATGATTGCTATAAATGTAGCATGATATTTTTCTTGAGTAAAATCAAACAGACCGCAATAAACCCAAAACTTATCTTTTTGATTGGGCTTAAACAACAAAATTTTTATTATTATTCGGAAATTAGTTGAGTAATAGCATTCAGTTATGTTGAACTGACCGTTTAAATTTTATTGATTTATTGTGTCGAGTAGCCAAAATGCGGTGGGTGACCTCTTTTAGCGTTTTTCTGGCTGCAAACCGGTAAGTCGACCAATGTTTTAAGTTCAATAAGGAGAATATTTTCACCATATACAAACATGAAAAAATTTCTAAAACGTTGAACTCCAAATGCTTTTCTGCATTTTGAATTAAGTTTTAATAATATATAAAAAAACATAAACTTACCTATATTTGACACATTTATATGAAACTTACAAAGAAAAAAATTGTGTCATTCATTAATGGTAATTTGAACGTTTTAAAACATTAAACCACCTAACATATTTCCTTATTTTTTGCTATTTGTTTCCTTATTAATATTTTTTAAAATAAATAATATAATATAAATCGTGATTAACAAGATTTTATTGACTTAACAAGATTTAGAATATTATATATCTTCGAGATTTTAACAAATAATTTATGCATAAAATCTCTATAAGAATTAAATATATTTGAGATTTTAATATATATGAAGTGTAAATGTCTCACATCAAAGCTCTGTGAAACTCATCAACAAGAATGATTACTATAAAATGGGCCGTAGTAAACCCAAAGCCAATATTTTTGTTTGGGTTTAAACAAAAAAAAAGTTATTACTCTTCGGCAATTAGTCTGAGTACTAATGTTTAGTTATGTTAAAGCGACTGTTTAAATATTTACCGATTTATTTTGTCGAGTAGCCAAATAGTGGTAGGTTGCCTCCATTAGCGTTTTTAAATTTAAAGAGAGGAATATTGTCACCATGTGAAAAACATGAAAAACTTTCTAAAACATTGAACTGTAAATGATTTTTGCATTTGAATGAAAGTTTAATAACATATATATAACTAGGGTTGGCCCGCCCTACGGGCAGGATGATAACTTCAAACTAATTTAAATAGTTAGAGTAAATATTTTTAATTTTTTTTAAATATTTTTTTTATTTTAAAATATTTTGTTCTATATTAGTAGGAATCATTATTTTATTGATTGTTATTCGTTATTCAGTTTCATTCTCATTACAATTAACTTAATTTTTCCTTACGATTAATAAGATTATTTATTTGAAATTTTATTCTGTTTTCATTTTAATGGTGTAGAATTGTTGATTTATTTGTTTAATTTGAAGTTATCTAGTTTTAAAATACATTCTACATTTATTCAGTTAAAATAAAAATATCTCTTTTATATAAAAAATATTCATCCTTATTTTATTTTTATTTCTGTATTTAATTATTTTCCCTAACAATTATTTTTGATTTTTTATTATCTATTAATTTTTAATTGTGATCTTATTTTTGTAAAAAAAAAATATTATGTATTACTATTTGGTTATATTTTCCTTTATTTTTTTAATTTTCTAATCTTGGGTTTCGTGATAAAATGGTGGAATCATTTCATAAGCTTTATGCTTATTATTTGTATTTAATAAAATGTGTAGACCACTAAAAAGATCGGGTTTTTTTTTCCTGAAGTGTATGTATTTTATATGATATTATATATTGTGTGCTAAAATAATTTTACATTGATGGATTTTTTTTGTTAGATTGTAAATAAACTATTGATTAAAAAGAACTTTTCGGTTATTAAAATTTTTATTAATAATTTTAATTAATAGAATAAGATGATAAGGAATATAGAGTGTTTAACACTCCCTCCATTTCTTTTTGTATGATGTTTTGTAGAATATTTTGGTTTCAATTTGTATGATGTTTTGAAACTTTCTATGTAAAACTTCTAAATCAATTGATTAAAATATTAAAAATTAATGTATAATTTTTGTCTTATTTGTTCAGAATAACAATGACTAATTGCTTTTGGTTACTTCTTTATGAAGTACTTTGATAAAATTAAATATTATTAATTAATGTGTTTATACTAAAATATCTTATAAAAAAAACAGAGGGAGTACATTTTTTAAAATTATAGTGTCAAATTTTTAGATAACTTATTTTGATGAGGTTCACATGAGTAGAGAGGGTTAACCCACATTCATATATTATAATATCTAATATGATTATAAATATACTCTTGCTCTAAATAGCTTGTCATGTACGAAAATAAAAGATTCTCTATAGTTGCTAGTTGATACTATATTCATCTCAAATTTTAACAAAGCTAACGATCCCAAGAAAAAGAAAAAGAACACAATATGGATTCTCAGTATCTTTTTTTTTTTTCATTTTTCTATGTATAAGAGGTGTTTAACATAAGTTGCATCATCATCAATATTAGAAAGAAACCATTAATGACACATGTACTTGATGTATCTGAATATCTCTCATTGTATAAACAGGAATGAAAAGTTTCAGTCAGACATACCAAAAGTGAAAAATATAGAGTTGAGCACATTCAAAAGGCCAACAATTTCTTATATAGTTTATATAGAATGGAATATTAAGAAAACAAACGGAGAATACAGATCTTGCTGATGTCATCATGATGTACATACACATAACCAAAACATAATTCCTAAGCGCAAGAAACGAAAAAGTCAATTTCGAGAAACCTATATTCCTATTTAATCTAACATTGATTATGCATTACATAGAAGCAGCTAGGTCGTGGCTGGAACTCATGACGGCGCATATATGGAAATACGACGGTTTAAATTAACTATACTCTTCGTCAAGTATCTTAAACCGTTATAGCGAATTCACCAAAACCAATTTTCCTAGAATTAACCCCATAATACTCTTTCTCTTGTTATCACACTTGTTTGACGAAGCTAAGATTCTGAAACTTTTGTTTTCTAATAGGCGGTGAAAACCGCAGCAGAATGATCCAAGGTGCACCGCGGAGAGAACAAACACTTTGGCTTGTAACTCGAGTCGACGGTAGAGAGATTAAATGATAACGAATGAATTTTACGTAAAGAAACTAACATATTTATAGCTTTAGGTTCGCTCATGGAAGAAAATAGGGATACTGTGTAAGAGAATGTGTAAGGAATGGGGAGATGTGTTAATTAAAGCTTTAAAGACGACTTTTGAGTGTCGTCAACTTCTGTAAGGGTGCCAAAGTTTGTTGTGGGCTTTGATGACATGTAATGCTCAGGAGAAAGGAAAATCTGATTTACAGCCCAAACACGTAAATACCCAACCAAAGTCCATCACGCTGCAGATTAAATGAAACTCAAAGTTTCTTTGGCCTGGACACATGTCACGTTCAGAAGACCCGACTTTGTGACATGGCATCCTAGGTGTCTTCACCAAGAGGGAAGAAACCTTTTTATACATATAGATATACTAGGTAATAACCCGCGCCTTGCGCGGGGTGAGTGATTGTTTGAGATTTTTATTTTAATCTTATGATATTACGAATAACCAAGTTATATGTACAAATGTTAGATCTAATTGTTTGATATCAAATGAAAGTGCGAATGTATATATATTGGATGATTAATTGTCTAATTGAAAAAGCTTGTGATGTAGGTTAAGTGTCAAGTTGATTTACTTTATGAAAAATATATAATAGTATGCAATAATTTCAATCAACTTATTACAAATTTAAGACAAAAAACCTACGAAATAGATTTATTGTTATCATAATTAAAAGTACGATTACAATTTAAAAAGGACAATAAATAAAGAAAATTTAGAATCTCCAAGAAACAATATATAATAAAAACATGATAAAACCAAAAAATCACGAAAAAGTCTTCAGAACTCATGATTTGCAATCCTATAGAGATAAATAAGTAAGAATTAGTTTACCGAACAAAACGTAGCTGATAACCAAATGCACTAAACTAATTGATATACATTTTTCTGAAATCATCAACTCAGGAACATCTTTGGGTTCAAAAATAGTTTTGGAAAACCCATCAATATTGATCACATGCTTCAATCGACCTTAAAATGAAAAAGAAATAAAATGATACCAAAAAATAAATAAAAACTCACATTGCATAAATCATTTCTTAACACTTGCATGAATCTTATCACCCTGTACATGTTGAAGTCAGTTTCTTAATAATAAATAAAAATCGTAAATAGCACTATACGATTCTAAAAGTGTATAAATTCACATTGGAATCAATGAGAACCATTTTAATGGTTAGGCCACCAGCAGAAGAATACTGTTTCCACAATCTCACCATACTGATTCTCACTTTCCACATTTTTTTGAAAGATTTCAAGTCGGAAACGTTGTTAAAACCCGCCATGAGTTTGCTTAAGATATAGCTAAATAAAATTGTTTTTCTGCGGAGAAGGAAGTGATGAGTCGATTCAAGAAGGAGCACATATATTTATACTAAGAAGCGCAGCCGTGTAGGGCAGAAGAATATCTATATTTCTGATATTAATTGGCGTAGCTTGGGCTAGAAGGTGAATACTAAGGACCTGACTGGTGTAACCGCAGCGGTTGCGGTTGCGGTTGCGGGAGTTTGCGGATGCAGGTGGTTGCGGTTTTAAGCGTTTTCTAAAGATTTGTACGACTGGTACAGCTGTTAGAAATTGTTGCGTTTGCGGGACTCTTATGACTGGTAAACTACCAAACGCAACATCTGTTAAATAATAATTTAATTATATTTATATTTTATGTAATTATAAAAATATTAAAAATCATAATAATATGATAAATATAAAATTTATATTTATAAAATCATATTATCAAATTTTAAAAATTTATAGAAAATATTTTAGTTTTGAGTTTTTATGATATAAATTGAAATATAATATGAATACATTTTAAAATTTCTAATATTTCAATTGAAAATTTTTATTGGATATTTTTAGTATTATTTTTATTTATTATGTTGTTTTTTAAAAATAAATTATCCTCCCGCAACCGCCCGGAACCGCAAACGCTAGCTGGAACCAGCTTTTAATTTTAAGAGGTTCGGAGCGGTTTAAAGCGATTTATAGCTTTTTCTATGATTGTTTTGAAACGCCAACAACCGCTATGAACCGCAAAAGCTGCGTTTGCGGGTGGTAGCGGGAAAACCAGTCACCTCCTAAGACTAACCTAAATTAGTTAGCCGTCAAATAATACCTTCCTTTTTTTGCTAAGAAAATAATACTTTTCTTTTATATCACTAAATGTCCACTTAAAATGGAACAAAAAATAAATAAATTGATTCGAAAATAATTGATACAAAATCTAAATTCTTTGTATAAAAAAATCTAAAGACAACTAACCATAATCGTGCTCCTTAATAATTAATCGATATCAATCCAATTAATAATACTGTATATTATTATTCTTCAATCAAGATGGCTTGTTACCAAGACCGTAACTCACATTATATTCTCAATAAGAGCCGCGAGATAATAATACTATACGGGTTAATATTTACACCGTATAAAACCTTCCTTTTATATGAACAAAATTCCACGGCTCAATTAATATAGTCAATTATTAATTGATTCAAAAATCTTGAATCCATAATTTAAATTCATATAATACAATCAGAATTATTTTTCAAGACTACTCTCCATAACCGCCTCGTTATCAATTACTGACATTAAGCCAATTAATATAGAATCCCTGTAATTAGGCTTATAAACACGATTTTTCAAGACTACTCCCCATATTGAATCCATGTAATTAGTTTGATAAACATGATTTGGTTACCTAAAATCTAAGATGTTGTATATACTCTCAAATTAGATATAATTCAATTTGATGTTTGACCAAGGAGCGATTTCTAATGCAAATCAAAATAGGAATCCCCTTATTATTATCAGTACTATTGCGCGAAAAAATAAAAGCAAGGCGCATGAACACTAATTTTGTAGAATTATATGCACTAAACCGTGATATGTTAAAAGACTGACTTAATTTATTTCAACATTCAAATGCATGAAAGACAAAACTAATATATATATATATATATATATATATATATATATATATATATATATATATATATATATATATATATATATATAAGCCAAGCAATTATGATTTAAATAATGAATCGTTATTAATCCAACTAATGATACCGTATATTCATCAATCAAGGTGACTTGTTACCAAAACTGTAACTCACATTATATTTTAGATTTAAGAAAAACGATTGTTACACCAATCACGAAATATTATTCTTCAATCAATGTGACTTGTTACCAAAACCGTAACTGACATTATATTTTAGATTTAAGAAAAGTTATTGTTGCACCAATCACAAAATCATTTGTCCTTAATTTGTACGTTTAATATAATTTAATGCATGTTATTAGGTTCTTAGTATTTTTTTTTAACAAAAATACGTTATTCTTATAGTTTTCAGTGTAAAAATTTAATACTTGATATTTTAATTTCTTTTGATAGTAATATAAATTATATGGATTTAGGAACTCGCCAATGATACAAAAAGATAACTGTCTTACTATATAATCTTTAATTGTATGTGGAATATATGTCAAATTATATTTAAACAAAGTTTATATATAATATAATATATGTATGAATAGATTACATATGATAATAGAATAACGTGAAGTGTATATAGGATAAGAAATATACACTACGTAACAGAATAATTTGGTCTATAAATAATACTCAATGTAAACAATAGTCTACGTATCATTAATTTGGTCCATAAATAATACTCTACATAATTAGTTTGATATCGTATTAATTAGCATTTAATTACGGACAGTTTATAGGATGTATAATGTCATTAGTCAGTGGCAAATGTTGTAATATGTCTAGTGTAAAAAGGGTTTTTCAATTTTCCTTGTGACAGAGCTTGTGAACATGCCACCTAGAAAATGACACTCATGTAAATAACACATGAGGTAAAGGTTAGTTTGCTATAATGCTCCTAAAATAATATATAGGGGATATGTGCTTTGAAATTGTGCATCAAAGAATATTCCATTTTAAAACTTATCATGAAATATAGGTCATTTAGAAATATTTAATAAATCACATTAAAACTTATTAAATGGTGGTTTAACATTCCTAAACAAATGCAGAAATATCAAAACAATTAATATGTTTTATCAATTTTGAACAATTTAAGCTAATCAAATATGATTGCATAATATTAAAAATAAAAAATTTAATATTCATTTTAATATTTCACCAAAACCTGAAAAATATTAATATAACTATTTGTTATTATGATTTAGTATTTAAATATTTATATTAAGATATGTCCATCGAAAATCTGTTCCAATCAAACCATGAGTATCTTCTTATTTATTATATATATATATATATATATATATATATATATATATATATATATATATATATTTAATATTTATTATTTATTATATTAAAGAATTATATTTTTACAATTATATTCAAATAATTATCTATGGGTTCTACTGGTTATCCGCAAAATTAAGCATAACAGATGTGGGTGTAATAGTTTCCTATTTTATTACGATTTATTTTCTTATAAGTACTTTTTAAAATAAAAAATATAATATAAATTGTGGTTAGCAAAATTTTTGGAGTCTAACAAGATTTAGAATATTATATATTCTCGAGTTTATAGGACATAATTTATACAGAAAAACCATATAACTGTTTATGCATTTCATATATTTGAGATCTTTATATCTACAAAATGTAAACGTCCCACATCAAAACTTTGTGAAACTCATCAACTAGGAAGATTAATATAAGTAGAGCATGCTCTTTTGTTTGAATAAAATCAAATGGATTGTAATAAACTCAAAACCTACCTTTCTGATTGGGTTTAAAGAATAATATTTTAAGTCAACATTTTAAATATAAAGATCATGTCAATAAAATCAACATTTGAAATATAAAGATCATGTCAATAAAATAAACTGTGTGTATATTCTTAATTATCTTATATAATTTACTTTTAATTATACTACTCTATTTTATTTGATCGGCTTATTTAGTTTATCGGGTTATATACCAAACCATATCCGCGGTTTCTTAAAAAAATGGTATCCATTTGGTATCTTGGGGATTACCAAATCCAAAAAATTTCTTTATTCGATTTGGTTTGGTTTTAGTTATTTCAATTTTACCGAATTGAACATTCCTACTTTTAACTATTTAAATCCCACCGCTTCCACCAAAATTTATTATTAATTAATTGTTGGCAGTAATTACATTTGCTACTGAAATTATTAAAATCATTTATCTATATTATTAAAACTGAAGTACAAATTAGGTTTGTTTTGAAACATGAATAGCAGTTTTAAAAAGAGATTTGTTTGGAAACATAGATAACAATGTAAATAAAAATGTTCGTTTAGAAACATGAATAGCAGTTTCATAAGGATGTTTGTTTGGAAACATGAATGTTAGTATAAAAAGGAAATATAATGTTGTTTGAAAACATAGATACCATTATAAGACTAAAAATAATAATAGATTTATGTTTCTAAAAAAAATTAGAAATCTATTATATTACGAAAAACTATCTATTTGAACCAGTTTAAAAATATACGAAAATGAGCTAATCTAATTACCTAAAAACATATTTTGTCTAAAATAATCATAAAATATTAAACTTTATATACATATTTGAAATCAAAATAATAATTTAAAATTTATTTATATCTTTTTTTTTGTTATCGACAGACTCATATCGACTTTGTAAACCAAACTGGTAACTCTGCATCCATATGCACGACAAAGGATGATTGTTTCTTAGCACAACGTGCTAAACTATCAGCCTTCGAATTCTGCGTGCGCGGGACATGAATAATCTCTTAGCTGTGAAAATTTGCTTGCAAGTTCTTTATATCTGCCAAATAAGCTGCAAATGCAGGTCATTCTTCTGGTTTGGACACCATCTTAACCAATTGAGAACAATCTGTTGCAAAAGTAACCTGAAACTGACGCAAATTCTGCATACACTCCATTGCCCAAATCAATGTTTCCAATTCAGAGTGAAGAGAAGAAAGAGAAGCCCTCACATTCCGTGCTCCCATTAAACTCGTATACCCTGAAAGGGTACTATACCATACTTGACCTGAGACGAAGAGTGTTAATAGGAGCCACATCTAAATTGTTGTACACCTTATTATTTCTTCCTTTCCAAATTGATAGACCCAAAATCGGGAAGAATCACTTTGGCCGGGTGTTGGATATGAACCGAGAAGGCAAAGGCACTTCTGGAACTGGATGGATTGATAGGATCGTCAAGAGGTGCGGAATGACTCTTGATATACCCTCGATATAAGGCTAACCGCCAAAGAACGGATGTAGTGTGTTCGCTAACCACCAAACAACACACAAAGATGATTGGCTGACCACCAAATCAACAAGCCAGTTCAACCGAAGAACTAGCTAAAGAACTCTCTCTCTCACTCAGAGAAGAAACGAAAATAAACTCCAAAAATGATCTGATTTTATTCATGAAATGGATTACATATTTATAGTAGAATGAGTCAAAGAAAGATTTAAATATTTGTGGAAAACTAGAAGCTTAGAAAACACAAACAAAGACTAAGAGTAAAGACTTTTGTAGAACCGAGAAGTTGAATTTTGACTAGTTTTTGAAGAAATCAATGCAGGCCACGACTTTGACATATTTTGTTGATATTTCTTGATGCAAATGGCAGGAGACCATCAGTAAAGACCTGGTCGAATTTGGTGTAAAATAGACCCAAATTGAATTTGTTATGAAATTTTCTGTCGGCTGAAAAAGGCCCATTTCGCCCGGCAGCTAAACCAGCTCCTTCTTCAGTGTCACTCATCTCATCCCGCTCCATAGTAGTGTCACGATCTGATGGAAAAATCTCGGTTGGATCAAGCTGGTCAACATGATCCCCATCTTGGGCCGGGTCTATAACCCGAGCAGGTCGGTGCTCGATCCAGGACGTATCACAAATGTATCATAACATCCATACATACTGATGATTTTCCATTTTCGGTAATACTCTCCAAAACAAATAATCCATGTTGGTAAAGAGAGCTTCCGTAGGGAATATTAATGGGTTAGTTGGGATCTGGGATAGCGCCCCCCTGACGTGCTGGAGGGCAGTCGAAAAAAACATGATTGATCGACTCCTCTGGTGCTCTACATCTATCACAATATAAATCTCCTGATAATCCTCTCGCATTTAAATTCTTTCTCACAGATATACATCCTGACACCAGTTGCCACAAAAAGTGTTTCATTTTTGGTGGACAGCGAACTTTCCAACAATACGCCTTTAGTAGATCAACGTTTGGTCCAAATACTGCTGAAGGTTGTGCCTTATCTGGGTAAACCCATTCTACCTGATACCCAGACTTGACCGTATGTTTTCCATCCTGTGTAAAGTGCCATCCATCTCTATCCACTCCGTAAATCCTGCTCAGTGGTATACTTTCGATAATCTTCACATCCTCGGAATCCACTAGAGTATGTAATGGCTGTGAATTCCGTACTCTTAAATTTTTGATATAAAATTTATTTATATCAAAAATTGATTTAAAAATATACATATATTCAAAATTTTATTTTTACTAAAATATTTTCCAATAACCATTATTTAAAATTTCTTTTTGCAATATATGTTAAAGAAATATAACACAAAGTCCAATTTCAAATATCAACCTAAATTATGGTTTTATATTTCACATTAAGTTTTAAAAATAATATATGTGTTTATTTATATGATATTACGTATAAAATACTATTAATTATATGATTACTTATACGATGGTGTGTATAAAATATGATTAACTATATGATGACACATATATGATATATAATAGTGATTAGGAGTAGGCGTTCGGATATCCATTCGGGTTCGATTCAGGTCTGTTTGGATTTTGGTTTTTCCAGGGTCAAATATTTCAGCCCCATTCGGATATTTTTAAATTTTGGTTCAAATTCGATTCAGATCTTTACGGGTTCGTTTCGGATTTGGATAACCCATTGAAATTATTTTTATAATTTTAAAATTCATCATATACTTTACATTTCTCAAAATTTATAAACAAAATAATATATTACATATAATTTTGAATAACATATGTCAGAATACCTAAACTTAACATATAAATTGGTTTGGGTTAAATATTTGGATAGAGAATCAATAATTATTTTAAATATTTTTGTATTTTGAGTATACTTTAACTATTTTAGATATTTACTTTTGACTATTTGTATATATTTTCAACAATTTAAACCAACTTAAAAGTACCATATATACTATGAATGTTTAAAATACATTAAATCTAAAAATAACTAATATATATAAGTATATAAATATGTTTCAGATACATTCGGGTATCCTAAATATTCCGGTTCGGATCAGATTTGGTTTCGGTTCTCTAAATTATAAAATTTTGAATAATTTGGATATTTAATCAATTTCGGTTCGGATTTAGTACTACTTTTTGGATCGGGATCGGTTTGAATTTTTGGATTCGGATTTTTAGATTCGGGTTTTTTTCACAGCCTAATACTGATATGAAAAACAAATAGCAATATATTTTATAAAAATTACATTCGCGCGGATGCGCGGATCAAAAGTTTAGTATAGTTTTAATTTTAACGACTTAAATTTGCATTCAATGATTCAAAGTTGTTGTCACTTTATTAGTAATAATAATTCAAAGTTGTTATCAACTAAAAAAATTATCTAAGCATGATGCACGTACGAAAGCATCTTTATGCTCACTATCAGGGCCGGCTAACAGCATCGTATAACAGCACGTATAAGTGGAGTTGTTGAACATGACCCAAATTAAAAATAAAATAAAATTATAAATTTTTAAAAATAAATATATAAACTATGATCTAAAACTTTAAATTTTTAGACATAGCATTAAATTTAAAACTAATAGTTAAAAAATGTCAAATATATAAATATAACTATAAATTTTTTAAATTATTTCATTATATGTTAAATATAATATTAATATTTTTGATCAGGGTCCATAATAATTTGAGGCGGTACTGCCGACCATTAGACAAACAAAAAGCTTATCTTGTACCAAAGATACCTCTGAACGGAGAAGAAAGTGGCTTTAACCTAGTACACAGTACAATATAAAATAATTCATTCATTTTTGAAATAAAAATAATATAAATGTTTAAGCGCACACACAAACCGCCCCACCCCCTTCCCCAGAGACTTTATCTTACCCACTGCATTCCATGATTCAAAACTTTATCTTACCCACTGCATTCCATGATTCAAAGTTTTTTCTTGAACATTATGGCTTGAATGTTATAATCCCCCTGCAGTGCACTGTATTTAATAGTAACAAAAATCTCTACATATACTATATATCTATACGTTTTTATAATTTTTCAAAATCACACCGCAGTTATACCGCTTATTCCATATCGCTGAATACTTTGTTACCATTGGAATTCAAAGTTGTTGTCACTTTAGTAATAATTCAAAGCTACTATCCACTGAAAAATTTATCCAAACATGATGCATGTGCGAAAGCATCTTCATTCGAACCACTAGACAAACAAAAAGCTTATCTTGTACTAAAGATACCTCTGAACGATAGACAAGAAAGTGGCTTTAACCTCAGTGACAAAAGAAAAGTGGCTTTAACCTAGTATAGTACAATGTAAACTAATTCATTCAATTTCGAAATAAAAATAGTAGAAATGTTGAAACCCCTTTTTTCTAACATCAACTTTGTAAATGAAAAACAGAGTGCAGTTACATCGAACATAAAATAGTAGAAATGTTTAAACCCCCGCCTATAGCTAAATATATAGACTTTACTAAACTGAAGTCTTTATTACTCCGGAGGAGAACACTGAAATTATTAAAACCATTTACGTGGTTTTAATCTTAAGTCTTAACTACTGAAATTTGCATTCAACGATTCATTTTTTTTTTTGAACAATCAACTATTCAAGGATTCAATGTTGTTATCACTTAAGTAATAATTCAAAGCTACTATCCACTGAAAAAATTATCCAAACATAATGCACGTGGGAAAACATCTTCATTCTAACCATTAGACAAACAAAAAGCTTATCTTGTACTAGATACCTCTGAACGATAGACAAGAAAGTGGCTTTAACCTAGTATAGTACAACGTAAAATAATTCATTCATTTAGAGATAATAGTAAAATTGTTTAAACCTCTCTTTACTACCTTTCGTGACACAAAAAAAAAAAAAAACCTCTCTTTACTAACTCAAGTCTTTATTATTCCTGAGGGGGAAGGTACACTAGCTTGCCACTCTATATAACTCACTCCTGACTCCCCTCTTTCAACTCAACAAGTCAAAACACTCATATAGTGACCATATCAATATGAGCAGAAAAGATGACAAGGATGAGAGTTCGACATTTTACGATAACGCAACGAAAGTCATAGGTGTGGTTGGAGCCATTGGAGCGGCCGTGAGTCTATTCTCGTGGATGACCTCAGGCTCGGAAGAGAACGGTCCAAAAGAGAAGATGATGAAGGCTCCTGGTGGGAATGGTTCTATTATTCCTAGGGCACCTTTCGAAGCCAACCCAAGAGACCACTTCAAGAACCAGCGTCAGCTTAATAAGAAATGAAAAAAATGAGTATGTGGAGATATTTATAATTTCCCACTTAGTATTCTATAACCGAATAATAAACCGTTGCATGTGACAGATATATGTCTTATATGCAGCATGTTATATATATATATATATATATATATATGTATTGCAACTTTAATTTTCTCGTGTTTAATTTTACTAAGTTTGGAATATTTGCTATTTTTATATATATTAATGTTTCAATTTGTGGTTATCGGGAGCCGATTAAGAATTTTGACTGAGGCCATGAAAATTTGTTAATCAGTATAAGTCATGTAATAAAACCGAAGAAAAGTAAAGATAGCATGGCCAAAAGTTTGCAAATTGAATAGCAAAGGAAGCTTAAGAAGTGAATACAATATGGAGCTTGAAATTAGTCTTGGTTTATCTTGTCCTCTCAGTCGTCGCTGTGGATAAACATGATAAAAATATATTTGATTATGAAATGTTCAATCTTGATGGTGAAAGTGAGTTCAAAACCTGGCTCATATGTGACCATAGTTAAGTCCTTTTTGCCGAGTGGAAGTGAAAAGTGGTCGAACTACTTAGCTTTGGCATGGATTATGATTCGTTCTAGGATGTATTTGGGACTCTCTTGGGGCTTGATGTAAGATCTACATGGGTATCTCTACAAATGTGACTGTAGAAGAAGCTATGATGAATTTGTTAGCACAAATTGAAACATGGACCAAAATGGAAAAGGGAATCACATAAGAAAAGAAGATTTCGTCAACGTTTAATAATTAATCCCAGTGTTGGAGCCGGGTTTCACCCTGCTCCAAACCCGATCACACATAACCCGAACCCAATGAAGTCTAAGAAGGAACCATAGACCCACGTAGGTCAAGACCCACCCCATGTTGAAAGAGTCTTACACTCGGGGAATCAAATTATCAAAGTATAATATAAAGACATTGATGGCCCTAAAATCACCATAAAAACGTCTGATCTACGCAAGAGATCAAGCGGCATTACTATGACACCAAAGACCTATAAAAGAAGGAGGAAAAGTTAAAGAAAGGGATCTCAATAGCTAAATATAGTCTCAATACATTTATAATCTCTTTTCAGAAACCTATTGTATTCAGCTAAATATAGTCTCAACTTGGACCTAATTCTGGGTTTTTATTTTTAATGGGTCTGTGCTAAGCCCACAGAAAGCAGGAGGATCCGCCCACAGAAAACATAAAAACGTCAGGATGTGCATCCGTGTGGAAACAAAAGTAAAACGTCAGGATGTGCATCCGTGTGGAAAACAAAAGTAAAACGGCAGGATGTGTGGCATACCATGGTTGACCAGAGAAGAGAGCGTGGTTCTTTTTTTTTTTTTTTGGGGCGAGAGAGCGTGGTTCTTAATGTTGATATCGTATTAATTAGCATTTAATTACGGACAGTTTATAGGATGTATAATGTCATTAGTCAGTGGCAAATGTTGTAATATGTCTAGTGTAAAAAGGGTTTTTCAATTTTCCTTGTGACAGAGCTTGTGAACATGCCACCTAGAAAATGACACTCATGTAAATAACACATGAGGTAAAGGTTAGTTTGCTATAATGCTCCTAAAATAATATATAGGGGATATGTGCTTTGAAATTGTGCATCAAAGAATATTCCATTTTAAAACTTATCATGAAATATAGGTCATTTAGAAATATTTAATAAATCACATTAAAACTTATTAAATGGTGGTTTAACATTCCTAAACAAATGCAGAAATATCAAAACAATTAATATGTTTTATCAATTTTGAACAATTTAAGCTAATCAAATATGATTGCATAATATTAAAAATAAAAAATTTAATATTCATTTTAATATTTCACCAAAACCTGAAAAATATTAATATAACTATTTGTTATTATGATTTAGTATTTAAATATTTATATTAAGATATGTCCATCGAAAATCTGTTCCAATCAAACCATGAGTATCTTCTTATTTATTATATATATATATATATATATATATATATATATATATATTTAATATTTATTATTTATTATATTAAAGAATTATATTTTTACAATTATATTCAAATAATTATCTATGGGTTCTACTGGTTATCCGCAAAATTAAGCATAACAGATGTGGGTGTAATAGTTTCCTATTTTATTACGATTTATTTTCTTATAAGTACTTTTTAAAATAAAAAATATAATATAAATTGTGGTTAGCAAAATTTTTGGAGTCTAACAAGATTTAGAATATTATATATTCTCGAGTTTATAGGACATAATTTATACAGAAAAACCATATAACTGTTTATGCATTTCATATATTTGAGATCTTTATATCTACAAAATGTAAACGTCCCACATCAAAACTTTGTGAAACTCATCAACTAGGAAGATTAATATAAGTAGAGCATGCTCTTTTGTTTGAATAAAATCAAATGGATTGTAATAAACTCAAAACCTACCTTTCTGATTGGGTTTAAAGAATAATATTTTAAGTCAACATTTTAAATATAAAGATCATGTCAATAAAATCAACATTTGAAATATAAAGATCATGTCAATAAAATAAACTGTGTGTATATTCTTAATTATCTTATATAATTTACTTTTAATTATACTACTCTATTTTATTTGATCGGCTTATTTAGTTTATCGGGTTATATACCAAACCATATCCGCGGTTTCTTAAAAAAATGGTATCCATTTGGTTTCTTGGGGATTACCAAATCCAAAAAATTTCTTTATTCGATTTGGTTTGGTTTTAGTTATTTCAATTTTACCGAATTGAACATTCCTACTTTTAACTATTTAAATCCCACCGCTTCCACCAAAATTTATTATTAATTAATTGTTGGCAGTAATTACATTTGCTACTGAAATTATTAAAATCATTTATCTATATTATTAAAACTGAAGTACAAATTAGGTTTGTTTTGAAACATGAATAGCAGTTTTAAAAAGAGATTTGTTTGGAAACATAGATAACAATGTAAATAAAAATGTTCGTTTAGAAACATGAATAGCAGTTTCATAAGGATGTTTGTTTGGAAACATGAATGTTAGTATAAAAAGGAAATATAATGTTGTTTGAAAACATAGATACCATTATAAGACTAAAAATAATAATAGATTTATGTTTCTAAAAAAAATTAGAAATCTATTATATTACGAAAAACTATCTATTTGAACCAGTTTAAAAATATACGAAAATGAGCTAATCTAATTACCTAAAAACATATTTTGTCTAAAATAATCATAAAATATTAAACTTTATATACATATTTGAAATCAAAATAATAATTTAAAATTTATTTATATCTTTTTTTTTGTTATCGACAGACTCATATCGACTTTGTAAACCAAACTGGTAACTCTGCATCCATATGCACGACAAAGGATGATTGTTTCTTAGCACAACGTGCTAAACTATCAGCCTTCGAATTCTGCGTGCGCGGGACATGAATAATCTCTTAGCTGTGAAAATTTGCTTGCAAGTTCTTTATATCTGCCAAATAAGCTGCAAATGCAGGTCATTCTTCTGGTTTGGACACCATCTTAACCAATTGAGAACAATCTGTTGCAAAAGTAACCTGAAACTGACGCAAATTCTGCATACACTCCATTGCCCAAATCAATGTTTCCAATTCAGAGTGAAGAGAAGAAAGAGAAGCCCTCACATTCCGTGCTCCCATTAAACTCGTATACCCTGAAAGGGTACTATACCATACTTGACCTGAGACGAAGAGTGTTAATAGGAGCCACATCTAAATTGTTGTACACCTTATTATTTCTTCCTTTCCAAATTGATAGACCCAAAATCGGGAAGAATCACTTTGGCCGGGTGTTGGATATGAACCGAGAAGGCAAAGGCACTTCTGGAACTGGATGGATTGATAGGATCGTCAAGAGGTGCGGAATGACTCTTGATATACCCTCGATATAAGGCTAACCGCCAAAGAACGGATGTAGTGTGTTCGCTAACCACCAAACAACACACAAAGATGATTGGCTGACCACCAAATCAACAAGCCAGTTCAACCGAAGAACTAGCTAAAGAACTCTCTCTCTCACTCAGAGAAGAAACGAAAATAAACTCCAAAAATGATCTGATTTTATTCATGAAATGGATTACATATTTATAGTAGAATGAGTCAAAGAAAGATTTAAATATTTGTGGAAAACTAGAAGCTTAGAAAACACAAACAAAGACTAAGAGTAAAGACTTTTGTAGAACCGAGAAGTTGAATTTTGACTAGTTTTTGAAGAAATCAATGCAGGCCACGACTTTGACATATTTTGTTGATATTTCTTGATGCAAATGGCAGGAGACCATCAGTAAAGACCTGGTCGAATTTGGTGTAAAATAGACCCAAATTGAATTTGTTATGAAATTTTCTGTCGGCTGAAAAAGGCCCATTTCGCCCGGCAGCTAAACCAGCTCCTTCTTCAGTGTCACTCATCTCATCCCGCTCCATAGTAGTGTCACGATCTGATGGAAAAATCTCGGTTGGATCAAGCTGGTCAACATGATCCCCATCTTGGGCCGGGTCTATAACCCGAGCAGGTCGGTGCTCGATCCAGGACGTATCACAAATGTATCATAACATCCATACATACTGATGATTTTCCATTTTCGGTAATACTCTCCAAAACAAATAATCCATGTTGGTAAAGAGAGCTTCCGTAGGGAATATTAATGGGTTAGTTGGGATCTGGGATAGCGCCCCCCTGACGTGCTGGAGGGCAGTCGAAAAAAACATGATTGATCGACTCCTCTGGTGCTCTACATCTATCACAATATAAATCTCCTGATAATCCTCTCGCATTTAAATTCTTTCTCACAGATATACATCCTGACACCAGTTGCCACAAAAAGTGTTTCATTTTTGGTGGACAGCGAACTTTCCAACAATACGCCTTTAGTAGATCAACGTTTGGTCCAAATACTGCTGAAGGTTGTGCCTTATCTGGGTAAACCCATTCTACCTGATACCCAGACTTGACCGTATGTTTTCCATCCTGTGTAAAGTGCCATCCATCTCTATCCACTCCGTAAATCCTGCTCAGTGGTATACTTTCGATAATCTTCACATCCTCGGAATCCACTAGAGTATGTAATGGCTGTGAATTCCGTACTCTTAAATTTTTGATATAAAATTTATTTATATCAAAAATTGATTTAAAAATATACATATATTCAAAATTTTATTTTTACTAAAATATTTTCCAATAACCATTATTTAAAATTTCTTTTTGCAATATATGTTAAAGAAATATAACACAAAGTCCAATTTCAAATATCAACCTAAATTATGGTTTTATATTTCACATTAAGTTTTAAAAATAATATATGTGTTTATTTATATGATATTACGTATAAAATACTATTAATTATATGATTACTTATACGATGGTGTGTATAAAATATGATTAACTATATGATGACACATATATGATATATAATAGTGATTAGGAGTAGGCGTTCGGATATCCATTCGGGTTCGATTCAGGTCTGTTTGGATTTTGGTTTTTCCAGGGTCAAATATTTCAGCCCCATTCGGATATTTTTAAATTTTGGTTCAAATTCGATTCAGATCTTTACGGGTTCGTTTCGGATTTGGATAACCCATTGAAATTATTTTTATAATTTTAAAATTCATCATATACTTTACATTTCTCAAAATTTATAAACAAAATAATATATTACATATAATTTTGAATAACATATGTCAGAATACCTAAACTTAACATATAAATTGGTTTGGGTTAAATATTTGGATAGAGAATCAATAATTATTTTAAATATTTTTGTATTTTGAGTATACTTTAACTATTTTAGATATTTACTTTTGACTATTTGTATATATTTTCAACAATTTAAACCAACTTAAAAGTACCATATATACTATGAATGTTTAAAATACATTAAATCTAAAAATAACTAATATATATAAGTATATAAATATGTTTCAGATACATTCGGGTATCCTAAATATTCCGGTTCGGATCAGATTTGGTTTCGGTTCTCTAAATTATAAAATTTTGAATAATTTGGATATTTAATCAATTTCGGTTCGGATTTAGTACTACTTTTTGGATCGGGATCGGTTTGAATTTTTGGATTCGGATTTTTAGATTCGGGTTTTTTTCACAGCCTAATACTGATATGAAAAACAAATAGCAATATATTTTATAAAAATTACATTCGCGCGGATGCGCGGATCAAAAGTTTAGTATAGTTTTAATTTTAACGACTTAAATTTGCATTCAATGATTCAAAGTTGTTGTCACTTTATTAGTAATAATAATTCAAAGTTGTTATCAACTAAAAAAATTATCTAAGCATGATGCACGTACGAAAGCATCTTTATGCTCACTATCAGGGCCGGCTAACAGCATCGTATAACAGCACGTATAAGTGGAGTTGTTGAACATGACCCAAATTAAAAATAAAATAAAATTATAAATTTTTAAAAATAAATATATAAACTATGATCTAAAACTTTAAATTTTTAGACATAGCATTAAATTTAAAACTAATAGTTAAAAAATGTCAAATATATAAATATAACTATAAATTTTTTAAATTATTTCATTATATGTTAAATATAATATTAATATTTTTGATCAGGGTCCATAATAATTTGAGGCGGTACTGCCGACCATTAGACAAACAAAAAGCTTATCTTGTACCAAAGATACCTCTGAACGGAGAAGAAAGTGGCTTTAACCTAGTACACAGTACAATATAAAATAATTCATTCATTTTTGAAATAAAAATAATATAAATGTTTAAGCGCACACACAAACCGCCCCACCCCCTTCCCCAGAGACTTTATCTTACCCACTGCATTCCATGATTCAAAACTTTATCTTACCCACTGCATTCCATGATTCAAAGTTTTTTCTTGAACATTATGGCTTGAATGTTATAATCCCCCTGCAGTGCACTGTATTTAATAGTAACAAAAATCTCTACATATACTATATATCTATACGTTTTTATAATTTTTCAAAATCACACCGCAGTTATACCGCTTATTCCATATCGCTGAATACTTTGTTACCATTGGAATTCAAAGTTGTTGTCACTTTAGTAATAATTCAAAGCTACTATCCACTGAAAAATTTATCCAAACATGATGCATGTGCGAAAGCATCTTCATTCGAACCACTAGACAAACAAAAAGCTTATCTTGTACTAAAGATACCTCTGAACGATAGACAAGAAAGTGGCTTTAACCTCAGTGACAAAAGAAAAGTGGCTTTAACCTAGTATAGTACAATGTAAACTAATTCATTCAATTTCGAAATAAAAATAGTAGAAATGTTGAAACCCCTTTTTTCTAACATCAACTTTGTAAATGAAAAACAGAGTGCAGTTACATCGAACATAAAATAGTAGAAATGTTTAAACCCCCGCCTATAGCTAAATATATAGACTTTACTAAACTGAAGTCTTTATTACTCCGGAGGAGAACACTGAAATTATTAAAACCATTTACGTGGTTTTAATCTTAAGTCTTAACTACTGAAATTTGCATTCAACGATTCATTTTTTTTTTTGAACAATCAACTATTCAAGGATTCAATGTTGTTATCACTTAAGTAATAATTCAAAGCTACTATCCACTGAAAAAATTATCCAAACATAATGCACGTGGGAAAACATCTTCATTCTAACCATTAGACAAACAAAAAGCTTATCTTGTACTAGATACCTCTGAACGATAGACAAGAAAGTGGCTTTAACCTAGTATAGTACAACGTAAAATAATTCATTCATTTAGAGATAATAGTAAAATTGTTTAAACCTCTCTTTACTACCTTTCGTGACACAAAAAAAAAAAAAAAACCTCTCTTTACTAACTCAAGTCTTTATTATTCCTGAGGGGGAAGGTACACTAGCTTGCCACTCTATATAACTCACTCCTGACTCCCCTCTTTCAACTCAACAAGTCAAAACACTCATATAGTGACCATATCAATATGAGCAGAAAAGATGACAAGGATGAGAGTTCGACATTTTACGATAACGCAACGAAAGTCATAGGTGTGGTTGGAGCCATTGGAGCGGCCGTGAGTCTATTCTCGTGGATGACCTCAGGCTCGGAAGAGAACGGTCCAAAAGAGAAGATGATGAAGGCTCCTGGTGGGAATGGTTCTATTATTCCTAGGGCACCTTTCGAAGCCAACCCAAGAGACCACTTCAAGAACCAGCGTCAGCTTAATAAGAAATGAAAAAAATGAGTATGTGGAGATATTTATAATTTCCCACTTAGTATTCTATAACCGAATAATAAACCGTTGCATGTGACAGATATATGTCTTATATGCAGCATGTTATATATATATATATATATATATATATATGTATTGCAACTTTAATTTTCTCGTGTTTAATTTTACTAAGTTTGGAATATTTGCTATTTTTATATATATTAATGTTTCAATTTGTGGTTATCGGGAGCCGATTAAGAATTTTGACTGAGGCCATGAAAATTTGTTAATCAGTATAAGTCATGTAATAAAACCGAAGAAAAGTAAAGATAGCATGGCCAAAAGTTTGCAAATTGAATAGCAAAGGAAGCTTAAGAAGTGAATACAATATGGAGCTTGAAATTAGTCTTGGTTTATCTTGTCCTCTCAGTCGTCGCTGTGGATAAACATGATAAAAATATATTTGATTATGAAATGTTCAATCTTGATGGTGAAAGTGAGTTCAAAACCTGGCTCATATGTGACCATAGTTAAGTCCTTTTTGCCGAGTGGAAGTGAAAAGTGGTCGAACTACTTAGCTTTGGCATGGATTATGATTCGTTCTAGGATGTATTTGGGACTCTCTTGGGGCTTGATGTAAGATCTACATGGGTATCTCTACAAATGTGACTGTAGAAGAAGCTATGATGAATTTGTTAGCACAAATTGAAACATGGACCAAAATGGAAAAGGGAATCACATAAGAAAAGAAGATTTCGTCAACGTTTAATAATTAATCCCAGTGTTGGAGCCGGGTTTCACCCTGCTCCAAACCCGATCACACATAACCCGAACCCAATGAAGTCTAAGAAGGAACCATAGACCCACGTAGGTCAAGACCCACCCCATGTTGAAAGAGTCTTACACTCGGGGAATCAAATTATCAAAGTATAATATAAAGACATTGATGGCCCTAAAATCACCATAAAAACGTCTGATCTACGCAAGAGATCAAGCGGCATTACTATGACACCAAAGACCTATAAAAGAAGGAGGAAAAGTTAAAGAAAGGGATCTCAATAGCTAAATATAGTCTCAATACATTTATAATCTCTTTTCAGAAACCTATTGTATTCAGCTAAATATAGTCTCAACTTGGACCTAATTCTGGGTTTTTATTTTTAATGGGTCTGTGCTAAGCCCACAGAAAGCAGGAGGATCCGCCCACAGAAAACATAAAAACGTCAGGATGTGCATCCGTGTGGAAACAAAAGTAAAACGTCAGGATGTGCATCCGTGTGGAAACAAAAGTAAAACGTCAGGATGTGCATCCGTGTGGAAAACAAAAGTAAAACGGCAGGATGTGTGGCATACCATGGTTGACCAGAGAAGAGAGCGTGGTTCTTTTTTTTTTTTTTTGGGGCGAGAGAGCGTGGTTCTTAGACCATCTTTATTGGTTGGATTTGGAGAGTCCCTTAGGGGGAGGGGGACCACGAAACGCAGGGACCGAGGAAGAAAGAGAAGGGAAAATCCCTTAATTAAAGGACATCCCTTAACCGTTTCCCGACCAAACAAAAAAAAAAAAAAAAAAAAAAAGCTTAAATCCCTTAAGGAAGGGACTTCCCCAAATCACTCCAATAATGATGCTCTTAAGCGTAATTATTCTCCGCCGCCTACTTTGTTCAGAGAAGAAAGAAGAGAGAGAGAGAGAAAATGGGAGGTGTATTATCATCTGTGTTAGGAGGTGGTGGAGAAGAAGCAGTCGCAGGGAATGAATCCGAAAGTCGCGTCATGAAGTTTAGCTCATCGGCTCGGTGGCAGCTTCACTTCAACGAGATCAAAGAATCCTCCAAACTGGTACGTATCGATCCCATCCGATCCAATCCGATTCCTTTTGATTTGAAATCGAGTTAATTGATTTTTGGGGTTTTGAATTGTGGGAGAAAAGCTGGTGGTTGACTTCTCAGCATCCTGGTGTGGACCTTGTAGGATGATCGAGCCTGCCTTCATTGCCATGTCTGCCAAGTTCACTGATGTTGAATTCGTCAAATTGGATGTCGATGAACTTCCCGTAAGTATAAACTTCTTCTTGTCTCTGCATTTTGTTATTGTTATTCTGTAATATACGACCAATGTTTCAATTTTCTGCTGTCTCTTTGCATTTGTATCCACCATTTCTGGGATTGATCTTCAGTGTTCACTGTTTCTGTGTCTGGTATATAGATTATTTTTTTGGAATGGTACATCTGCAGATCAGTGGAGTTGTTTGAGATGGATTCAGCAACATTCATGTGTGTTTTGTTATGAGTAAAAGCTTATTACAATTTCAATGTTTTGTCAGGATGTGGCTAAAGAGTTCAACGTGACGGGGATGCCAACTTTTGTACTGGTGAAAAATGGTAAAGAGATTGAAAGGATCGTTGGAGCAAGGAAAGATGAACTTGAGAAGAAAGTTCTCAAACACAGGGCATAGTGATCCATTGAGTTAACACCTTCACCAGATATAGCCATTGTGTAAAACCTATTACTATTAATAATTGGCTTTGTTGATCCCTCTTTTCTCCCTTCTGTGTGATTGATTGAAACGGTTTGCTGAAAATGTTTTTTTTACTCTGCTCTATCATAATTAAGTTCATGCATCTACTCGTGAGCTCTAAATTTTGATACTCAATACGGTTTACTCATGAAGAAAAATATAATAACTGCGAAAATATTCACATCTAGGAGGTTTTAGTACGGAACATATCAGTTTGGTTAGCTCTTCTTCAACTTAGAAATATAACCATTTGTGTTCATGTTTTTCTTTTCATCAAGTTTTTGTAAATTTGTACTGTAATACTCTCATAAATATATAATCCCCTATATATTATTTGGGAAGATTTTAAAAAATATGAACCGTATTTTTGTAAGAATTATAAAACCATCCCATCCTACGTGGCGAGTTTTTAAGAGGTCAAAAATCCTACGTGTCACTCTTAGAGGAGATTTGAGCAAACCATAGTGTAAACAAAAATAATCATAATCAACTATAGGGAATATGTCTGATATTATCACATTATATGATATGTTATACGTTAACTCCATCTCATATGTTTTAGAACTCATGTTTCTCTATCGCATACTATAGCTTTTCTTCAGCTGTAAAGTTGATGAACTCATGAACCTACTTCAAGTGCTATAAAAAAGTATCGAGCATCTCCATAGCATATCATGGAGATTCTATATGCAGCATCGTAAGGTGATGAACACCATTCCGTGTTTTCCTCTTCTTCTTCTTTTTCCCTTTGCAGTGATACTACGGTTGGTGTTGCGCACGATGCGTTCAACACTTTTTCAGCGAAACCGATGCTGGGAAATATCCTTAGAGCCGTCTTTGTTGATCTCGAGCCGACGGTTATCGACGAGGTTCGTACCGGAACGTACCGGCAGCTTTTCCATCCAGAGTAGCTCATCTTTGGTTCAGTTAATAAGTAGATAACGGTATACAAAATTTATTAACTGAACCAAACCTTAATCAATGAAAAAATCAGACCGGTTTTGAATATTTATTATCTCTTCACCATTATACAGACATTTATTAACTCAAAATTAGGCAAGTTTTAGATTCTTTTTTCATTATTAGATATTTAGATGGTTCGATTAAAGAAGTTTTGGTTCATATTAAAGTTTTTGTTATATATCGAATATATTTTCCTTGATAAGCAATTCTGTTTTTCTAAATATGTAAATGTTGTATTTAATACAAAAAAACTCTGGCTACAAGGCATGATGTGATATTTATTTTTCGTAAGTTAAGGAAAATACACTAATTGGTGAAGTTTAATTTAATGTCAATTTTTCCAACACGTCAAGTAAAACTTTTTCCTATCTAAACGATGTCTAGCCAAAAAAACCTATTGCACAGAGACTAAATAATCAAAAACTGCCTAAATAAAACCAATTGACATTTTATTTAGGCAGTTGACATGATGAACTATGTATTTTGAATTTTTCAAAACGAGTATAAATTACTAAAACTGTGAAACGTCTCACATAAATTTTTGTGATCAATGTTTAATTTTTACTATGTAATAAGATACAATGATTATAAAATCATATGAATAAATAATTTTATTTAATAGGTGTTTATGTTAATATATATATATATATATATATATATATATATATATATATATATATGTATATATGTATTTCATATTGTTTAAATTAAATTATACATCATATGAAAATACACATTTATATTTTTATTTTTGCATTGAACATATATAGAAAAGTTAATATTTTAATTTTGAAATCTTCATTGTCTGTTAAAATGGTTATAAATTATTGAAACCACTAAAAATTCCATATTAAAAATAATTCGTTGGTGTAAAATTCTGTTACACAATATGCAAATAATCATAAAATAGTTATTCTTGGGTTCACCCCCTATGGTGAACTTTTAGGTTCACCAATCAATAGAAATTTGTCATTTCAGATCCAGTTTCTTTTAAAAAATGAAACAAAATAAGTTGTCAAATTATATTATGTTTCAAAATAAAATTTAAAAATAAATAAAAATAGTATGAAGAAACGAATTTAAAGAAAAATAATTTTAATGTTGTCAACAAAACACTAAACCCTAAACTATAATCCTAAATCCTAAACTCTTGGGTAAACTCTAAACCCTTGGGTAAATCCTAAACCGTTCGAAAAACACTAAACCTTTGGAAAAATTATAAACTATAAATCATAAACAATAAACACTAAATATTAAAAACAAATATCTTTTTAAAAAACTTTTTTTGACAACTACTGTTATTTTTATTTATTTTATCTTTTTTTATTTTTAAATATAATATAATTTTCAATTACTTTGTTTCTTTTTTTAAAAAATACTGAATATAAAATAAGAGAATACTATTGGTTGGTGAACCTAAAAATTCACAAGAAAAAGTCATAGTAAAATCATATGCAGATAATCTTACACAATATGCAAATAATCAACTCATCAATAAATAAATTAAGTAATTAACAAAAAAACGTTTAAAAAATGTTTAAGGGCCAAAAATATTAATTCAAATCCTAAACCCTTGGGTAAACTCTAAACCCTTGGGTAAATCCTAAACCGTTGGAAAAACACTAAACCTTTGGGAAAATTCTAAACTATAAATCATAAACACTAAACACTAAATCTTAAAACAAATATTTTTTAAAAAATCTTTTTGACAACTACTGTTATTTTTATTTATTTTATCTTTTTATTTTTAAATATAATATAATTTTCAATTACTTTGTTTTCTTTTTTAAAAAATACCGAATATAAAATAAGAGAGTACTATTGGTTGGCGAACCTAAAAATTTACAAGAAAAAGTCATAGTAAAATCATATGCAGATAATCTTACACAATATGCAAATAATCAGCTCATCAATAAATAAATTAAGTAATTAACAAAAAAACGTTTAAAAATGTTTAAGGGCCAAAAATATTAATTCAATCAAGAATATAAATTTTATTTTGTCATATATATTCACCCTGCGCAAGGCGCATGTCTTATCCCAGTAAATAATAATAAAACTGCGATTTGAAGGTTTAGTTTAAACCACTCAGCACTAACATTGTTTTTTTTTTTGTAAATATGCCGCTGAAACGGTGTCGTATAGACGTAGACAATGAGTTCTCTAAACTTGTTGGTGGTGTTGAAACTCTCCAAATCTCTCTCTCTCACTGCTTTCGCAAAACCCCCAAATGGGTTCTATGTACAGAGCCTCTAAAACCCTAAAGTCATCGAGACAAGCAGCATTCTCACTCTTTTTCAATTCAGTCAAACCCAACCGAAGAGATCCGTTATTATGCGTCGGATTGCAACAAGCTTACGGTTTCAGCTCAGATTCCAAGCAAAACCCCAGAGAACCCCCCGCCATTGATCTGACTCAGTTTCCTTCCGAAAAGATCCGAAACTTCTCCATCATTGCTCATATTGATCATGGCAAATCTACTTTGGCCGATCGTCTCATGGAACTTACTGGTACCATCAAGAAAGGCCATGGTCAGCCTCAATATCTCGACAAATTGCAGGTACGACATAAAGGTTTAAACTTTATCTGTTCAGAGTTGTTCGGTGATTCATTTCATAAAGTTTTGATTTCTCGAGTATTTGTGGATGTTTTTGTTTTATTTAGGTAGAGAGGGAGAGAGGAATCACTGTGAAAGCTCAAACAGCGACAATGTTCTACGAAAACAAAGTTAAAGATCAAGATCCCAGCGGTTTTCTTCTGAATCTAATTGATACACCTGGTCATGTTGACTTTAGCTATGAGGTTTCTAGATCCTTATCCGCTTGTCAAGGAGCTCTCTTGGTCGTTGACGCGGCTCAAGGTGTTCAAGCACAGACCGTGGCTAACTTTTACTTAGCATTCGAAGCTAACCTCACCATTGTACCTGTGATCAACAAGATCGATCAACCGACAGCTGATCCTGACCGTGTCAAAGCTCAGTTAAAGTCCATGTTTGATCTCGACACCGACGAGGTTCTTCTAGTCTCTGCTAAAACCGGGCTGGGGCTCGAGCATGTGCTTCCCGCGGTTATAGAACGGATACCTCCTCCTCCTGGGATCAGTGACTCTCCTCTACGGATGCTTTTGTTCGACTCTTTTTTTAATGAGTACAAAGGTGTCGTCTGCTATGTCTCTGTCGTTGATGGGATGCTAAGGAAAGGAGATAAGGTCTCGTTTGCTGCGACTAACCAGTCTTATGAAGTGTTGGATGTCGGGATTATGCACCCTGAGCTTACTTCTACAGGGATGCTTCTTACGGGACAGGTTGGTTATATAGTAACCGGCATGCGAACCACCAAAGAGGCACGTATCGGTGACACAATCTACAGAACAAAAACCACTGTGGAGCCTCTTCCAGGTACTTTGTCTCTCTCTCCTATGCTATAACTGAGAATTGAGAATCTTGATGAGCTTGTCGTGGTGGAATATAGGTTTCAAGCCGGTGAGGCATATGGTGTTCTCCGGCGTTTATCCTGCTGATGGATCTGATTTTGAAGCACTTACTCATGCCATAGAGAAACTGACGTGTAACGATGCAAGTGTCTCGGTTGCTAAGGAAACAAGCGCAGCTCTTGGGATGGGATTCAGATGTGGCTTCCTAGGTTTGCTTCACATGGATGTATTTCATCAGCGGCTTGAACAAGAGTACGGTACACAAGTGATCTCTACCATCCCTACCGTTCCTTACACGTTTGAGTACTCAGATGGGAGCAAGCTGCAAGTGCAGAATCCTGCTGCTTTGCCTTCAAATCCCAAGTACCGAGTCACAGCTTCTTGGGAGCCAACGGTGATCGCCACGATCATCCTTCCTAGTGAGTACGTAGGAGCTGTGATCAACCTCTGCTCTGACCGAAGAGGTCAGCAGCTAGAATACACATTTATAGACGCGCAGCGTGTTTTCTTGAAGTACCAGCTACCTTTGAGGGAGATAGTTGTTGATTTCTACGATGAGTTGAAAAGCATAACATCAGGTTACGCTTCTTTCGACTACGAGGATGCAGAGTATCAGAAGTCTGATCTTGTGAAGCTTGACATCCTCTTGAACGGTCAAGCAGTTGATGCGTTAGCAACTATTGTTCACAACCAGAAAGCATACCGTGTGGGTAAAGAACTTGTTGAGAAGCTTAAGAACTTTATAGAGAGGCAGATGTTTGAAGTGATGATACAAGCTGCTATAGGTTCAAAGATCATTGCGAGAGACACAATCTCTGCGATGAGGAAGAATGTGCTTGCGAAATGTTATGGTGGAGACATAACTAGGAAGAAGAAGCTTCTTGAGAAGCAGAAAGAAGGGAAGAAAAGGATGAAGAGAGTTGGTTCGGTTGATATACCACATGAGGCTTTTCAACAAATACTCAAAGTCTCTTAGACGACAAAAAGACTGAAATCAAATGGTACGAGTTTACGCAATTCAAAGTTATCCTTTTTTTTGGGAAATTATAAAACCGTTCAGAAGTATTTTTTTTTTTCTTTTTACAAATTCTATAACCAAATAAACAATAGTTGTTGTTATGAGAAACTTAACCGATGCAGCAATGGAAAACTACTACTGTACATCTCTTGGATAGTAGCAGTGGGCGATTGATCCTATGTAATATTTTGTTTTTTGCTTAGGTGTAGTTGCAAATTAGATGAGGCTAATAAGTAGTGGTTTACCTAAACCGGGTTTGGCCGATTTAATGATGTCGTTGGTCTTTCCTTGCGTAATTGTTTAAGACATGATTCATTCATCTAATGTTTATAACTTTTGGTGCTTAATGGTCTGATCTAATGTTCTTGGTTTAGTAGATATAACACTTCCACGCTTCTCTTTTATCTTCTGATCGGTAGAGAGACTCCCACCTCGTGACCAATCTGATGGGGAGATACTGTAGTAAATGTTAAATATCACAATTTTGTTGTGAATAAAGTTGGGAAATATATATATATATATATCTATACTATTATTTATGAAGTGATTTTGCTTACTTGTCATGTTCTCCATGATTTTAGCTAATTTTGCTTATTTGTCATATTTTTATTAAGTTTAAGCTAAATTATCATTAATGTATTATTTGTTTTGAGCTGAGTCACTAAATCATTAATTTAAAATAATAGCCTTGATGAATATTTTATATAAATAAAAACGAATTTTATTTTATTAATATTAAATATATATATACTATTATTTATGAAGTGATTTTGCTTATTTGTCATGTTCTCTATGATTTTAGTTAATTTTGCTTATTTGTCATATTTTTATTAAGTTTAAGCTAAACTATCATTGATGTATTATTTTTTTTGAGTTGAGTCACTAAATCATTAATTTAAAATAATAGCCTTGAGGAATATTCTATATAAATAAAAACAAATTTTATTTTATTAATATTAAATTTATATGTTATATTAGTTTTTCTTATTTGTCATATTTCTATTAGGTTTTAGACTTTTAGATAGGTTATTAATTTTTTATTAGTTTCTAACTATTCACTAATTTATTTTAAAATAATAGCCTTGATGAATATTCTATATAAATAAAAACGAATTTTATTTTATTAATATTAAATTTATATGTTATATTAGCTTTTCTTATTTGTTATATTTTTATTAGGTTTTAGACTTTTAGATAGGTTATTAATTTATTATTAGTTTCTAACTATTCACTAATTTATTTTAATGATATAAAGTTTATATGTTATATGCTATATTAAATAATTGATTACAAAATAATATTTTAGAATTATCAAAAAAAGATAATTATTCTATATATATTCTTTTTTTTTGTGCCTATCTGAAAACAATATTTTATTATAAAGGTTTAAAAAAATTAAGATACAAAACAATTTATTATTAAATATTAGTCAACAAAAAAATATAAATATATTTTCTAAACTATCTCTAAGATATGAGTGTTTTAAAAAAACTTAACACAATAATAAGTATATATTTTGATTAAAAGTATTTGACATATAAATATTTTGATGTTTGATTTAACTATTTAAAAACATAAATAATAATTTATTATACTGGTTTTAGATTAATAAGACATAAACTAATAAGTATTTATAAGAAATTTATGCCCGCATGTACGGGCAAAACACCTAGTAAAATATTATTTATGAAGTGATTTTGCTTATTTGTCATGTTTTCCATAATTTTAGATGATTTTGCTTATTTGACATATTTTCTATAATTTTAGGTAATTTACTTATTTAATATGTTTTTAATAATTTTAGTTTTGATTATTTGTCATATTCTCAATAATTTAGGTTATTTATTTATTTGTCATGTTCTTAATAACTTTAATTGGTAATTTTATTTATTTATCGTATTTTTGAATAATTTATGTGATAATTTTAGTTTAGCTTACTTGTCATATTTTTCATGATTTTAGGATATTTTGCCAATTTGTCATATTCTCCATAATTTTAGCTAACTTTACTTATTTGTCATATTCTTATTAGTTATTAATTTAATCATGAATTTATTAATTTAGATAATTGTTTATTTATCATATTCTCCATAATTTTAGCTAACTTTACTTATTTGTCATATTCTTATTAATTATTAGTTTAATCATCAATTTATTAATTTAGATAATACAAATATTTTGAACTATCTAATTAATTTATTAATTTAAATAATATAAATATTTCAAAATTTCTAATTGAATTATGATTATAGTTATTTTAACTCTCACAAGTTTCTTAATAGTTTTTAGCTTGAATCATTAATCTATATACTATTATCTATGAATTAATTTTGCTGATTTGTCACATTATCTTTGATTTTAGCTAATTTTACTTATTTGTCATATTCTTATTATTTTTAGATTAAATCATCAATTTATTAATTTAAATAATATAAATATTTTGAAATCTAATTAATTTATTATAGAGAAGTAAATTTGCTTATGTGTCATGCTCTCCATAATTTTAACTAATTTTGCTTATTTGTCATATTCTCTATATATATAATTTTAGTATTTTAGTTCATACTTTGTCATTATTATCTTTAAATAATTTTAGTGATCTATATGATAATTTATTATTATCTCAAATAATTAATTGCATGATAATATCAAATATTTATATTATATTTACTTAAGTAATATTAAAATATTATATATGTATTTATTTTATATTTGGTTTAGTAATCTTGAACTAATTCAATTTTAAAATAAATTTATTAGAACAATCAAAATTAATTTCTGAAAAAAATTGGTAAAAAAATCAAAAATATTTATAGTATTATATTAAATAAGTAAATTACCTAAAATTATCGAAAACATGTCAAATAAGCAAAATCATCTAAAATTATGGAGAACATGACAAATAAATAAAATCACTTCATAAATAATAATATAGATTACTAGACTAACTCATATTAAATTGTAATTACTAGAATGACACGAGGAACAAGCAAATTTACTAAACAAAACCATACTTCAGTTTATTAACCACAAATTGTCATTAAAATTAATAATTTACATTAATATCATAATTTTCTATAATTAAATAATTAGAAGAAAGTGGAGCTTTTGTCTGTCGGGTGGTCTTGTTCGCTTGAAACCTCACGAGACTGAGTCGTTCTCAACTCCTCTCGAGAGTCGGCTTTTTCGTTATCCATCTCCGACGACTCCAACAACATTTTCTCCTGTCACAGCCCCGACATCTATTTCTCCACGTTTCCCTCCGTCATCCTTTGATCACTACAAGAAAACATGACTTAAACGACTACAGAATTGGTAGTAAGGGCCTGACTGGTGTAACCGCAGCGGTTGCGGTTGCGGTTGCGGGAGTTTGCGGGTGCGGGTGGTTGCGGTTTTAAGCGTTTTCTAAAGATTTGTACGACTGGTACAGCTGTTAGAAATTGTTGCGTTTGCGGGACTCTTATGACTGGTAAACTACCAAACACAACATCTGTTAAATAATAATTTAACAATATTTACATTTTATGTAATTATAAAAATATTAAAAATCATAATAATATGATAAATATAAAATTTATATTTATAAAATCATATTATTCAATTTTAAAAATTTATAGAAAATATTTTAGTTTTGAATTTTTATAATATAAATTGAAATATAATATGAATACATTTTACAATTTCTATTATTTCAATTGAAAATTTTTATTGGATATTTTTAGTATTATTTTTATTTATTCTGTTTTTAAAGAAAAAAATTTACTCTCTCGCAACCGCCCGCAACCGCAAACGCTACCTGGAACCAGCTTTTGATTTTAAGAGGTTCAGAGCGGTTTGAAGCGATTTGTAGCGTTTTCTGTGATTGTTTCGAAACGCCAACAACCGCTATGAACCGCAAAAGCTGCGTTTGCGGGTGGTAGCGGGAAAACCAGTCAGCACCTAAATTGGTCGTTAAAGGTGAATTACGACCAAGTTACGACCATTTGCGATTGGTCGTTAATCACTGGTCGTAATCACCAATTGGTCATACATTGGTCGTAACTGTACGACTAACACAATTGGTCGTAAATCAGTCGTAAATGTACGACTAGGAGGATTGGTCGTAAAGCAGTCGTACATTTACGACTACGCAGATTGGTGGTAATACAGATGTACAATATTGGTCGTAAATGAGTCGGAAATTATAGTCGTATATTAGATGTAAATGAGTCATGAATTTACGACTAAAGTACATCGTTGCAGATGTAAATTGGTCGTAATTTAACGACTACCTTGCATCTCATCTAGATGTACCTTAGTCGTTACTTTAAGACCAATTTACAACGCACAATATTAATTACGAAATTCTTTAAATAAAATAAAAAAATTAAATAATTAAAATTCATAAAATTAAAAAAAAAATACGAATTTGATAAATTCCATAAAACATAATATATAACATTCATAAAATTAAAATATTCAAAATACAAAATAATTAAAACCGAAAAAACTAAACATTAAGGTTTATATCATCGAAGAGATCAGCAGTCCTCTCATCCACTTGCCGCTCCAAATTTGCCTGCTGTTCCGGAGTAGGGTCGGGATCGGCAAAGCTCGAACGCATGCTCTTCCACGCTGACGCAACCGACGGGTCGACGTGTGGGGTTGAACCTAACAGCATATCGAAGATGTTTGCCATAACCTTAAATTTGTCGTTGTGGTTGGCTATGGTTCGGTTGGCAGTTTCCAAGTCCCTCCGGAACGAGGAATCTTCTTCCCGTCTAGCAGCGTGTTCAACTCTCGCCCTCGGAACATCGTTCACACTCCCGATTCCTGGTATACATCCCCTTTTCTTCGGAGCGACCTTCAATTTATAAATATATATTAATTAGTACATATGTAAAAAATATGTAAACATAAATTAAAAATATCGAATATCGAATATTTTACCTGCTCAAAAATTTTGTCTTGTTCGATGGGAGAAAGCTCGACCGGTGCACCATCCGGATTTTCTTGCGTCAGCTGAGTCTGGACCTCTTGAATCCGAGCATCTACATCATTGCAGAGCTGCTCTGCTCGAGGATGAGAGAAAGTGCCATCGGCATGCTGGTGGGTCAACTTGTAAAGTTGGGCCAGAGTCGGTGGTGCTCCTTTTGCGGCAGCCTATATTAAAAAAATGAATTAAACTAGCAATTAATAAATACTTAATTAATATATATGTCATAAAAAATAAGAAATATCAAAAACTTACAATTTCCAGCGCCCTTTGGGCATGTGGAATCTGTCCGGAAGTATGAGGTATTGGCAGATTACCCTCAGCATCTCGGGTCACGAAAACCCTAGCTCCGATTTGGGTTTGTTTTTAAATCGACAAATTGAAAGTGTAAGTGCTAAATCTATGCAATTCTGAGTTTTTATTACACGTTTTTAACATATATTGTTTGATTGAATATTAATTTTGTGCACTGTTATCTCAGTACAAAAAGGACATCAGTGAAGGAGGAGAGAAAGCTTCTCTTTACAAAGAATCTGACAAGTTCTGCAAAATGATATCCGGGAACTCTCACACGGAATGTTAGAACCGAGTTCGGTCAAAACTAGTAAAAGAATACGAAGAACTCGTCTGTGGGTCTAACAAAGACGTTTTATAGATGAGTAAGAGTTCGTCAGTTACAAAGGAAGAGTAAGGAGGAAAACAAGACGGTGCTCGAAGAGCTAGCCGGGAAACAATACAAGATAGCAGATAGAGAGGAGTGAAAACCCTAGATCTAGCCGCCTTGTGAGTGTGTAAAAGTGTGGATCCCCTTTACGTCGCTTCTCCACTTCCTTTTATAGACAGTCTTCTCCAGTTCGCCCTAGCATCCACTGATCTGTATGGGTTTTAGTCGGCAGGTCGGCTAAATGGGCCTTTGTCCTTTAGTCGCGCGAGCGACTAGAAGCCTCTCTCTTGGGCCGTCTTCTCGGCCCATCTTTATGCCTTCCTCTCATGACCGACAAGCCGGTATCGTTGTTCGCTGGGCCTTTGGAGGGGTGTAATCCTCCTCCTACAGTAAGTCCCCCCCAGTTCGTCTATGGTTAGTGATAGTCTGACCCTGACTGACTGTTTGTCGGAGAGGTTCAGTGAATCTGTGAGTACTGACTTCGAGGTCTCTCGGTGCTGCTTCGTATGTGGACTCTGTCGCCATATTTTTACTGGATCAAAATGGGGAGATTTACTCGCGTGCTTCGTTTATTTAATCGCTGGCTTTGTGGCTCTCGAAGGCGATTTTACTCGCAGGTTTTGCTTGGTTTGTCGCGATGTTTCTCCGAGACTTCCGAGAGCAAATTTACTCGCGAGTTTTGCTCGGTTCGTCGCGATGTTCCTGCGGGACTCTCCAGAAGCAAGTTTACTCGCGAGCTTTGCTCGGTTCGTCGCGATGTTCCAGCGAGACCCCTAGAAGAAGGTTTACTCGCTGGTATACTCATTTAGTCGCGGTATTCCCCGAGACTTCCGAGAGCAAATTTACTCGCGAGTTTTGCTCGGTCCGTCGCGATGTTCCAGCGGGACCTCCAGAAGCAAGTTTACTCGCTGGTATACTCGTTTAGCCGCAGTATTCCCTTGTGCCTTCCCGGGAGCAGTCTTTACTCGCAGTTCATGTCGCGAGAAGCAGCGAGACACCATGGCCGTTGGGTTCATAATTTTTGCAAGGATAGTTTTACTCGTATGCTCGCTTTACGTCGCGACTAAACAGCAGACGCGTTCGTACGGTGTCTGGCTTCAGAATACAAGTTTACATGCTATGTGAGGAGGTGATGAGGCCTGTTCTTCTGTTGCTCGTAAGGCCTGCCGGAGAGAAGGACGGTGGTCATACTCGCTAGCTTCGTTCCTCATGTCGAAGAGTACCTTCGAGGCTTCAGAAGAAAAAATTAGTCGCCGACCCTGCCTGCCATGTCGCGTTATATCCTCGTGACCCCGAAGGGCAGTTTTAGTCGCTTAACTTGCTCCTTTAGCCGCAGGATACGAGTGGCAAGACGCGTTTCATCGCGAGATGCCTTTGTGGCTTTGAAAAGCAGTTGCTCGCTGGCTTTTTCTGCTGAGCCGCGTTACATCCTTGCAGTCTCAAAGAACAATTCAGTCGCAAGATTTGCTCGTCTGGTCGTAGGAATGGGGCGACGCCGCGGTTATAGGCTTCAGATCTTTTCTTTCCTTAGGGGATTTTCTTTGCTTGACTCTCGATGATGTTCTCGTCGCCTCTTCCCGGTTCACACTGGTTTGATTCCGGTACGATCCAATCCTATCGGTTTGTACCAGTTTGATTTTGATTCGACCAAAATGATCCTCGGTTTGATTGGGTAATGGGATCGTCGCGAGCAATGGAGAGGGATTATAGGCCTAATTAAGGCCCGTTTATGCCTTATTAGACCTAATGATGGTGCTTTGGGAATTGTGCTCCCCTTCTATCATTCTTCTCTGCAATCTCAGGTATTCTTCTCTGCTCTCCCTTCCCTCTATCTTTTCTATTTATTTCTCTCTCTAAGTCTGTAAGTAAGACTTGTCTTCTGGGAGTCGTAATGCCTTCGGGAAAGAGGTTATCGCGGGAAGAGAAAGGAAAGGCTGTCGTCGGTGCTTCCGTTCCGAAAAAGGTTGGGGCGCCAAACGATCTCTCCGGAGGCGATCCTGATCCGTCTCGCCGTGATATCGCGGGGGATGCGACAGTCGCGACTTTAAGGCGGGGTCCGGAAGCCGGCGACACGCGAAGGGGAAACAGTGCAGAGGGGGTAGAGGAAAACGTCGGTTCTTCTCGCGAAGGTACTGGAAACGAGGGACTCGAGGCGCAGGCGCGGACCTATAGAGTCCCGATTAAACGGCTTCGCAAGAAGAGCGTAGATCCCCCGGAGTACAAGCCTACGCGCTATCGTTCCGGCGACTTTTTCGAAGAACTCCCGGCGATTCCTCGCGACACACTGCGTGATCCCAGAATCGAGGGACAGTGCTGGAAGAATGTATTTCCAAGTTTTTCTACTCCCAGCAGCATGAAGTATCTGTTGAAGAGCTGCGGAGCCGTCGGGGTGACCTATCTCATTCCGTCCATTAGACAGAGCCCTTGGTCGCCGCCTGTGGGATATCAATGTGTTTACGAATCTTACTTCAGCGTAGATACGAAGCTGTGGTTTCCCATTCCCCGTCTGATTATGGCGTACACAATACGTCGGGGCGTAGCGATTACTCAGTTTCTGAACGGATCATTTCGGATTGCGGTTGCTCTGATGGTCATGGCTGCTGAGGTTAATATTCCGATGAGTGTGAGGACCTTTGAGGAACCAACCTTCTTGAAGCCTATGCCTCATGGTCTACACTCGGTGAAGATGCGTCCATCTTATAACGTCTCGACTGGTCACCCGAACAAGACGAAGGATTGGCAGCATTACTACTTTTATATTAAGTCAGATGAACACGCGTTCGAGGAACCACCGGCAGAAGACTTCCCCATCCTTTGGGATCGTGAAATTGGTAGATCGTAGTTACGGGTGAGCTTTGTTTTTCCTTAGTACTAATCATTTGTGTTCTTTTTGCAGTTCGTCATCCGAATACGATCGCATATCCAGTGAACTTCTTCGAGCACGCCCAAGCTATCGCGACGCTCAGCCAGTTGGTGGCCCGATCTTAGCGTTGACTGGATACGTCGCTGTCAGGATCGCGTGGCAAGAGGTACTCGACTTTCCGCCTGCTTTATCGATTTATCGCGCCTCTTCCGTTGGTGACTTATCTATATTTTTTTGTTGCAGAGGTTTGGTGATCAAGAGTGTCCTGCGTCGTTATTCCTGGGAAAAAGTGTTTGTCGCTATTTGCAAGAAAACAGCAGAGACTAGTAAACAAGGCGAGGAAGATGAAGCAAACTCCCGATCTGAGCGCTATCCTGAAGGGGCAGCTGAAACCGTTGGGTAAGAAGAAATCCGCTTATGCGGCCGACAGCGAGTCTGCAGGTGCGGTGCGTGTTGATCCTCCTCCAGCCGCAACTTCAGTCGTAAACGAAGATGACTCCGTGGCTGCTGGAACTGAAGTGAGGATGGAAGGGGAGAGTGATCCTCCAGGGGATAAGCAGGAATCCAATCTTCCTGAAGACGGTCCTCCCGAGGTACCTGATGGAACGGTGCAGCAGAAGTAATCAAAGAAGAAGAAGGGGAAGAAGAGGTCCCGTGAAGCTGCTTCTAGGAAAGAGACTGAGGACTCGAACGTAAGTCGAGAAGATCCCGTCGATTCTCCTGCAAAGGTTCCCTCAGAGGAACGACTTAAGAAGCAAAGGAAAGAAACAACCGAGACCGAAAAAAGTTTCTCTCGCCAGGAGGACCCTCCGAAAGAGGTCACTACTCCCGACGGTCCCATCGACAGTTTTGTGCACGGCGAGACAGAGAGAGATGAGTTTACTCCTGCTCCCGATGGTGTTATCTCAAAGCAGAAGAAAGTTTCCAAAAAGAAAGCTGGCATCTCGCGAAGTGCCTTATCTCTAAGTGAAGGCGCTAGTGGAAATTTCTCCACCAGAGGACCCCAAATGAATTTTCCTGATATGGTGAACTTCTCATACAATGAGGACACTCTTTTGATCTCTAACCCGATTCAATGCGCGGAGTTGACGCGGCAAGTGAGAGGCGGCCCTATCGGTCTTCCGCCGGTCGCGAATCTCTTCTTCAGAGAAGAGTACATCGAAGCTGCTCATGCTAGGAAACTGGTAATTCTCCCTCCCTCAGAGTCAATTTCAATTTGTTACTTCACTTGCTTTTGTTGATTAACTTGTTTCCTTCCTTTTCTTTGTTGTAGAGTGACGGGAAAATGAACATTCTGGTGGAGAAGTATGAGACCGAACTGAGGCGAACGCAGGCATTGCTGGGGGTCTCTGAGAACTCGGCTCGCGCCGCGAAGACAGAAATCTCTCGCGTTCGAGGGTTGCATTAGGCTGCGGCGGCTAAATCTACTGAAGATAAGGAGATTCTTCGCGTGAAGTTTGAAGAGCTGAAGACGAAGCTGCAGAATTCTCGATCTTCTGTCAAAGGCCTTACTCGCGAGAAGGTTTCGTTGGAGAGGGAGAAGAAAGGTTTGGCAGAAGAGAGGGACGCTGCGGTTGCCAAACTTAAATCGGAGAGGAAGAGGCCCAGGGTCTCCCGGGTTTACAAGGTGACTCTTGAGAGAGCTAGAGTCGAAACAGCTATGACCGTGAAGGCCAATCGTCACTTCGATAACATTCGGGACTACTCTGTTCGTCGTGATAATTTCGAGGTGGCGCATAAGTTGTTTGGGCAGGCGTCCGGGACGCGAAAATGTCTTGAGTTAGCCAAAGACGAAGGCTACAATGTTACTGAGGAACTGATCGATATGTTTAAGGCGTAGGAAGAGTTATACAAGATAGAGAAGGACAAGCTTACTGTTGGTGACATTCCTGATACTGACCTGGGAGTTGATTTGTTTAATCGTATCTTCTATTTTTCGCAAAAATCTTCGAAGCGGGTAGAGATGAACTGGGATCTGTTGTCCGTTACTATTTCGTACGGGATTCCATGTCTGCAGATAATGTTTTTCCATACGAAATTTTCGACTTGGACGTCCTTTATACTTGCGTATGATTCGGCTTCCACCCATTTTGAAAAGAAATCTGTGAGGACCATCATAAAGCGTTTTTGCTTGGAATTGTGAAGATTCTCTACGATATCCATAGCCCAGCGCATGAAAGGATATGGCGATGTAATGGAAGAGAGTTCTTCCGCAGGTTGCCGAATAGTCGGAGCATGCCTCTGGCATTTTTCACACTTTCGTGTGAATTTTTCGCAGTCTCCGATCATCGTTGGCCAGTAATACCCATGGCGTTTGATTTTTACGGCGAGCGACCTTCCGCCGGAGTGATTTCCGCAGGAACCAGAGTGAACTTCTTCCATTACTTTTCTAGCCTTATGTCCTTCTAAACACGCCATGAGTGGTCCAGAGAATTTCCACTTGTAAATTTCTCTGTCGACCGTTAGGGCTTGGGTTCAGGCTTTTCGAGCTGCCTACTTTTCGGGGGGTAATTTTCCGTCAATGATATATGCTCGTATCGCCTCCAGCCATGGCGTATCGCAGCCATATTCGTTTTGTTCTGGCGTTTCTTCTGATTGGACTGCGATTTCCTCTTCGTGATCATCTTGAATAAGATTGATGACGACGGGAGGCCCAATGCTTGGATGTTCAATGAACTCCACCGGGATTACTCTTTTTAGTCCTGGATCCGAACTCGAGGCCAGGGCTGCGAATGCGTCTGCATGCGTATTTTTGGAACGAGGAATTCGAGTGAGAGCAAATGAATCAAATTCTTGGGACAAATTTTGGACTAGTTTGAGGTATGCTTCCATCCTTTCGTCCCTGGCTTCGTACTCCCCGCTATAGTGGCTCGCAACCAGTTTAGAGTCGCAGTAAGCATGGATATTCCGTATCTTCAGACTGTGGGCTAATCGTAATCCCGCAATAAGGGGCTCGTACTCTGCCTCGTTATTCGACGCGTGGAACTCTAATCTAAACTATTGTTCGAGAGTCTCTTCGGTCGGCGATGTCAGGCGGATGCCGATTCCGGATCCTTGTTTTGACGATGATCCGTCAACGTAGAGGAGCCAAGTCGAGTTAGGCTCTTTGTTAGTTATGGCTTTGGTTGGTAGCTCCACCAAGAAATCCGCGAGTACTTGAGACTTCACACTCGTTCTGGGACGATAGTCTATATCGTACTCGCTGAGTTCGACGGCGCATTTGGCTAATCTTTCCGATTGGCTCGGACTATGCAAGATAGTTCGGATGTGGAATGTTGTAAGGATGATGTTGGTGTGGGATTGAAAATACGGTCGAAAATTCCGCGCAGATGTTACGACTGCGTATGCTAATTTTTCCATCAGGGGATAACGTATTTCGGCGTCCCGCAGTATTTTGCTTACGTAGAAGATGGGTTTCTGATCCCCACGTTCTTCCCGGATCAGGACGCCGCTAACGGCAGTTGCTGATACTGCTATGTAAAGGAATATGGGCTCCCCTTCTACGGGTTTGGCGGGAACTGGGGTAGTCGCCAGATAGTGCTTTAGTTGTTTGAAAGCGTCTTCACACTCATCCAACCATTCAAATTTCTTGTTTCCCCGCAAGACATCATAGAAAGGTAAGCATTTGTCTGTTGATGGGGATATGAACCGATTGAGTGATGCGACCCTCCCGGTCAACCTTTGTACTTCTCGCTTGTTTTTGGGAGAGGTCATCCCGATGAGTGCATCGATCTATTTTGGGTTGGCTTCTATCCCGCGATAAGTTACCATGTACCCGAGGAATTCACTCGATGCTACGGCAAATCTGCACTTGGCCGGGTTGAGTTTCATGTTATGTGAATTCAGCCGAGCGAAGCATTCCTCAAGATGATCGACATGGTCGTTAGCATAGAGGGACTTGACGAGCATGTCGTCGATGTAAACCTCCATTGTTTTTCCGAGTTGATCGGCGAACATTCGATTGACGAGTCGTTGATACGTTGCGCCGGCGTTCTTGAGGCCGAAAGGCATTACTTTGTAGCAATAAGTTCTGCGGTCTGTAATGAACGCTATTTTCTCGCGGTCGTCGGGATTCATCATAATCTGATTGTACCCTGAGAATGCGTCCATGAAGGATAAGAGTTCGTTTCCTGCCGTTGCCTCAACTATCTTTCGGGCACGCTTTATTGAGATCGGTAAAATCAACGCACACTCGCCATTTTCCGTTCGTCTTTTTGACCACAACGGGATTTGCAAGCTAATCGAGGTAACGGACTTCCGTTATGGACCCCACTTTAAGAAGTTTTTCGACTTCTTCGTTGACTACGGTTGTTCGTTCGGGGCCTAACTTTCGCCTTTTCTGCTTGACTGGTTTGAATGTCGGGTCATTATTCAGTTCATGGCAGGTAATGTTAATATCGAGTCCTGGCATGTCCTCCGCAGTCCACGCGAATGTGTGGAGATTTTTCTTAAGGCAAGTTTCGAGTTTTGTCTTTAAAAGTTCACGGAGATTGGCTCCGATTTCGACGCATCGGTCTGGGAATGCTTCATCGAGACAAACCGTAATTACGGGTTCACAGGTTGGTTCGCGTTTTTCTTCTAGGGCATCAGCCCTTCGAGATTGCCAGAAGAGTTCAGCCAAATCATGCGTGTCTTCGTTTGAAATCGTTTTCTTAGTTTTCCTGGGAATGATGTCGAGATCGGACCTCTTGCGTTTGAGTTCCGCAGCGAGGCATATCCGCGACATTCTGGGATTTCCCCTGATTGTTTCGATTCCATGGGGGGTCGGAAACTTAATGCACAAATGATACGTCGACGAAACTGCTCTCATGGAATTTATCCAGGGAGTGCCCATGATTGGTTATACGATGCCGGGAGATCCACTACTAGGAATTCCATGAGTCTTTCTGTCATTCCGGCTTTGACTGCGAAACTGATTGATCCCGAAGCGATAGTGGGTTCCCCTTAAAGCCCTACCAGCGGGCTGGAGTCTTCCGTGATTTTCGACGGATCGACCTGCATCTTTGCGAGAGTTTCTTTGAAGATGATGTTAACCGAGTTTCCGGTGTCAATCAATACTCTCGCAACGTCGATGTCCTGGATTATCAGCTCAATTGCCAGGAGGTCGTCGCGAGGTTTGGTCCGTTCGACCGCTGCTCTCTCCCTGAATGAGATCTCCTCTGGAGAAGATGAGATTTCCATCTTGTTTCTGATTGTTGAGTGATTTTTGCGGGTAAGATTGATCTGTACCCCTCCTCCTTCTAGCGCCAAACTGTGGGAACCGAAATTCACACCGTCAATATTTCGTATATTTTAGGAAAGTAGGAAAACCCTAATTTCCCAGATATCCCGAATTTCTGAGAAACCACACGTCAAGCAATCAGAACACCACAATAACGGAAAATAAAATAAAAATCATAAAAAAGAGCAAGAAGGATTTTATTCCAAATCTGCGTATTAGCGTAACCAACAACAGGATAACGTGCTTCGGCTACGAGAGCTATCGGCGAGATCCTAGTTCTAATACCCGAAGGTGGCTAGACCTAATTGAGTCGCAGCTCGAAAAATAAAAACGGAAAGTTGCCTAAAATGCTCTAAGTGCTAAGTTGTTCTGAAAAAAGTGATGCCTCTATGCCTCTCGCCTTGAGCTCCTTATATACTCCCTCCAAGGTTGGTTTACGCTTCCCCCTTTTGCCCTTAAGCCGTCATAGTCGAAAAATGGGAAGATTCTATTTTTTCCGATCTTCATGATTATCTGCGGAAAGTTTCCATTTATCCGCAGAAACTGATTCTTATCCTCCAAGCATAAACCGTCATAAAGTTTATGGGTTTTTAAGAAATCGTAAGTGGGCCTCGAATCAAGTTTAAGATCCTTTGGGCCATCTTTCTGATTCGAGACGTATTTTACGATTTCTTTGATAAGATTAAGTTTCCGCGGTTTTATCGTAAACCGAATGGACGATTCCATTTGATCGAGAGATCAAGAAAAGGTTAGTCGCGGAGAACGGCTATACGGAGAGTCGAGAATGCATAGTTTTACGTCGTATCGTCGTTACGGAAGACTTCGGACGTTTCAGAAAATGATCGATATACGTACAGCCGATCGCTATAGCGACTGAGCTTCGTATGACCCTGCGATTGTCAAGCCCTTATTCTCGCGTTTTAATGATTCTTCGTTATTTCCGATGATCGTGTTTTAACGAGAACTTTATTTAATCGCGGAACTTTTTGCAAGGTAACAATTTTTACGATTTCTTTCCGTAAAAAATAAATAAAGTTTTATTTTATCGAATGTTACGATACTAACTTCGTAACGAAGGTTTTTGACCCCAACATCAGCGCAGACGTTCTCTCCTCGCGGGACTTTGGTGAGTTCGAAAAATTCGAACTCTTTGGTGAGTTTCTGAACGAGCTTATGGTAGGCGTCCATACGTGCATTGTGAGCTTCGTACTCGCCATTATATTGACTGGCAACGAGTTGGGAGTCGCTGTAGGCGCTTAGTCGCTTGGCTTTGACGGTTTTGGCGAGACGTAGACCTGCGAGGAGGGACTTGTACTCGGCCTCGTTGTTGGAACAGGAAAACCGAAGCTAAAAGATTGTCTTACTAACTCGCCTGTTGGAGATTGAAGTTGAACCCCGGCCCCAGACCCTTTGTTGGTGGAGGAGCCGTTGACGTGCAGAATCCAGTTGCGAGTCGAGACGGCAAAATCTTGTTCGAGTTCGGGTGTGAGCTCGATCAGAAAATCAGCAAGGACTTGGGACTTGGCTGCTGTTCGGTTCTTGTATACGATATCATGTTCACTAATCTCCATCGCCCACTTCGTTAGTCGTCGAGAGTGGTTGGCATTTTGCATTATCGTCCGGAGGGGCTGATTGGAGAGAACTTCGACCGTGTGAGATTGGAAGTATGGACGAAGTTTTCTGGCTGAGTGTACCACTGCGAGCGCCATTTTCTCGAGGGTGGGATATCGGGTTTCGGCTTCGGTCATGCGTTTGCTCGTGTAGAATATGGGCTTTTGCTCCCCCCGATCTTCGCGAATGAGCACACTGCTGACGGCGATAGATGTGACAGCGATATAGAGGGTGAGAATGTCGCCTGCTTCTGGTTTCGAGAGGTCCGGAGGAGTAGTCAGGTATTGCTTAAGTTGACCAAAGGCTTCCTCACATTTGTCGGTAGATTGCGAAATTAACCTTTTGAGCGCTGCTATTCGGCCGGTGAGGCGTTGCACTTCTCGGCTGTTCTTGAGGCTTGGGAGATCGAGGATCGCTGATACCTGTTTGGGATTAGCTTCTATACCTCTCTGAGTGATGATGTATCCGAGAAATTCGCCGGACATAACGGCGAACGTGCATTTAGCCGTGTTAAATTTCATACCGTACTCGTTGAGCGTTGTGAAGCAGTCCCGGAGGTGCGTGAGATGATCCTCGGCTCGGAGTGATTTTACCAGCATGTCATCATTGTAGACTTCCATCGTGGAGCCCAATTTGTCGGCGAACATGCGGTTGAAAGACGTTGGTAGGTTGCTCCTGCGTTTTTGAAGCTGAAGGGCATTACCTTGTAGCAATAGGTTCCTCTATCTGTTATGAACGCCGCCTTTTCCCGATCGTCGGGATGCATCATTATCTGGTTGTATCCAGAGAATGCTTCCATGAACGTTAGCAGTGCGTTTCCGACAGTCGACTCGACTAAACGGTCCATGTGTGGAAGAGGAAAACTGTCCTTTGGGTAAGCCTTGTTGAGATCCGTAAAGTCGACGCAGGCTCGCCATTTTCTGTTTTTCTTTTTAACGACGACAGGGTTAGCGAGCGAGTCGGGGTACTTGACCTCCATGATGGAACCGGTGGCGAGTAGGCGGTCTACCTTGTCGTTGACCGCCTTTGATCGTTCTGGGCCTAGCTTTTTGCGTTTCTAGCGGATAGGCTTGACGGTGGGATCAACGTTTAACTCATGGGAGGTAAATCGCTGGGTCGATCCCTTTCATGTCAGATGTAGTCCAGGCGTAGGTGGCGACGTTTTGGCGGAGAAACTCAGCGAGTTGCTGCTGCATATCATTCGGCAGAAATTCTCCAATGCGGATCACCTTGCTGGGATCAGTATCGTCGATAGGTATGTCGAAGACCTCTTCTTGTTGGGGGAACACCTTCTGCAACAGATCTCTAGCGGCTTGCTGATCGCCCCGTAGTGTTCGGATCTTACCGTCTGGTTCTGGAAACTTGACGCACTAGTGGTAAGTCGACGGGATTGCTTGCATCGAATGTAGCCAATGGGTGTCTAGGATCGCGTTGTAAGGGGCTTTAGAATCGACAACCGAGAACTTGACGGTCCGTGTCGTGCCACATGCGTACACTGGAAGGCGAATGGTGCCGACCATAACTTCGGACGAGCCATTGAAACCTGTAAGAGAGCGGGAGGACAGTTTCATACTTCCTGTGTCAACGCCCATCTTGTCGAGTGTGTCTCGGAAGATCAGATCGACAGAGCTGCCTGTATCGATTAGAATTTTGGTGACTTGGCAATCGCCGATTCCGAGTTCAACGAGGAGAGGGTCGTTGTGTGGCATGTGGATGCCAAAGGCGTCGTCAGGCGAGAAAGTGATTTGATGGTCGTTCTTGGGTTTTGTCGGCCACTTACGCGAAGATGTTGTCTGGCGACGGTAGTCTTTAATGGACCTGACGGAATCACCGCAAGGCGGGGATCCGCCCATAATAACGTTGATGACGGTGTCTTTTTCATGGTTGGAATGCTGAGTTCTAGAGGCTTCGAGCTTTTGTCGAAGATCGGAGTACAGAAGACGATCGAGCAGGCTTCGCAAATCCCGTTTCCTGGAATTGAGCTTTTCCCGTAGATCTACGGGGCGGGGCTTCATGGGACCTGGGTTATTCAACCGGCGAGTCTTGGAAGAATTGATCATGTCGCGGAGATCGGGGGCGTGACTGACTGTATCTGCTGCTGGTTTCTCCTTTCGCTTGAGGAGGTTCCGCATGTCGCTAGGTGACTCGCGGCTTAGCTGAGTGCGCATGTTTGGAAGAGAGGCTTGTTCAGATTCGTTGGTTGTAGGCTCCAGCTGCTTCAGGACGACGTTGATGCGCCTTCTCGCTCTCGGTAGCTCGCGATTGTCTGTATCCCTGGTGGATCTTGTGAAAACAGTCTTGACGCGTCGCCGGTTTCTCGGTGTTTCCTCGTCGCTTGATGAGTTGCCCTTTTCCGGTGACCCTGGATTTGCTTCTTCGGGTGTTGCTCGCCTCTCTTGTTGAGGGGCTTTGCCTTGTGACTTATGCGTCTTCCTATCCTTGTTCTTGCTCCCGTTCGCGGGTCCCCGGGCTCCAGGTTTTGGAGGTTCGATTTCGAGCTTTCCGCTTGCGACAGAGGAGAGAAATTGCTCAAATAGCGTTTTGCATTTTCTCGTGTCATGCTACTTAGCGCTGTGGTAGTCGCACTACTTCTCGGCTCCTGGGTGCCGAGAACTTACTGCTGCGGAGGAATCCGGTGGCTTTCCGTCGGTTTCGCGGTTGTAAACGTTCCATCTTTTCTCGCGAACGACGGTTGTTGACGCTGGGGAGCTCTCTTCGTCGACGGCATACACGGAATTCTTCTTTTGAGTTGCTCTGTCGCCCGACGAGTGTTGTCGCGGCTCTTGTCGACTGTCTGCATTCTTCACGCCGGTTTTGTCGGCTGTTACAGCTTTGGAAGCGTTCAACTTGCCGATAAGGGCCTTCGTGTCTTCTTCCATGCGGATAAAATTGTGGGAACTGGCGATGGCGTCGGAAAGGGACGTCGTAGGGTTCCTATAGAGGTCGTCGCAAAAAACGGAATGAACGTACAACGTGTTCTTGAGAGCAGCAACCGCGACGCTGTCGGGCAAAACGACCTTCGAGACTATAGCCTTGAACTTCTCCATGAAGCTGCGTAAACTTTGATCTTTTCCTTGGGCAAGGTTGAAAAGATCGGATACTGTCGCGTCTTCCTGAGTGAACATGATGTAGTTTTTTAGGAAGGCCGACGACAAGTAATGGAAGTCTTTAATGGGGTTCTCGGCAAGACCCGTGAACCAGGTGAGAGCCGGTCCTTTCAAGCTTTCGACGAAAAGTAGACAGTAGCCAGCGTTACGCTCTTCGTCGGAGAAGTTTGCTCTGCGTACCGCGATGTTGAAAGATGTGTTGTGGGCCGTTGGATCGGTGAGGCCTTCATACGTCGGCAGTCGGAGCTTCTCGATTGGTCGTAGTCTGACGCTAGTTATTGCGGGAGATAACGGGGTTCGGAGGGTGTTTGCCAGAACTTGTTCTATCTGCGGTGCGGAGGTGGTAACACAGTCTATCTTGGAGTTTATGTCCAGAAGCGAGTGTTTGAGTGCTGCGACTTCGTGAACCATCTGCAGATCTGGGTTTGCAGGAGTGAAAGGGGCGGCGTCTGGGTTGAGAGTGCTGGAAGGAGCGCCTTGATTCGTTGGGTCGGCGGTTATGTCGCTGGCGAACAGCTGTCTCCGGATGGTAGCAGTAGCTGCGTCTGGAGCGCCGACGAGAGGAGCAAGGAGCGCGGCGATTGCGGCGATTTGCTCGGTGGCCGCCTTTTGGGCAGCGTCTTGTCGGGCAAAACGCTCCATGATGGTATCGACAAAAGCAGGGGCTATCGGGATAGCCGTGACTGGGGTTGGGTCCGCATCGTGTTCATCGCCGGAAGTTGAACCTTCGGGGTTCGGACTCATCTTGGCTAACGTTACTTTGCTAGCCCTACGGTGGGCGCCAACTGTTAGAATCGAGTTCGGTCAAAACTAGTAAAATGAGACGAAGAACTCGTCTGTGGGTCTAACAAAGACGTTTTATAGATGAGTAAGAGTTCGTCGGTTACAAAGGAAGAGTAAGGAGGAAAACAAGACGGTGCTCGAAGAGGTAGCCGGGAAACAATACAAGATAGCGGATAGAGAGGAGTGAAAACCTTAGATCTAGCCGCCTTGTGTGTGTGTCCACTGATCTGTATGGGCTTTAGTCGGCAGGTCGGCTAAATGGGCCTTTGTCCTTTAGTCGCGCGAGCGACTAGAAGCCTCTCTCTTGGACCGTCTTCTCGGCCCATCTTTATGCCCTCCTCTCATGACCGACAGGCCATGTATCGCTGTTCGCTGGGCCTTTGGAGGGGTGTAATCCTCCTCCTACACGGAAGTAGCTGCTACGTCAAAGGCGCATGGAATATTATTGCTGTGGTTTTTGTTATCGCAGTAACCACTGCTGCACTTGTTATATTGTAGCTGAGCGTGTTTGATTATTTGAAGTTGTGGTAACTGTAAGGGTTTGTGTTTTTATAAGTGAGAATTGGAGTACTAACCAAAAGAGTAAGTATTGATTTTAGGACCAAGAGTATGAAGTTGTCACAGTATTCGAGTACTAACCACCCAGATTAAAATTCAAATAGAAATATAAGCAGTTACTTGGGAAGGATGGTAATAACATATCTGGTGGTTATACTCTTCATTCATGATGTTGAAACAGAGAATCACATTCTTGTTGATAAAGGAACATCTTTTACTTAAACTTTAAAGTAAAAGATATCTACTATCTCATTCCTCAAGAAGACAAAACAAACTAACCTACCAACTTGATCATTATCTACTTCAAAATACTATTTTTTTCAAATCTCCATTTTCCATAGACGAGAATGATGTGATCCATGTTCCCCAATCAATAAGGATTGAAATAAGTGATTAAACCACCATGAAAAAGGACAACTTGAAAAAGAAGAAAAGAGGGATAAAAGAGAATGACGATAATTAACAACAAAATTTGCTTAATTCTGAGTTTAGTTAGCCTAAAAATAAACCAAATTTGGAATTAATGTAAACCCGTCGAAATTGAAATTGGTTTACATAAACCCATATTTCCGTTAATAAATCTGCCACAATATAAACTAAAAAGTTTGTCACTACATAAACAAAAAAATCTGTCAACAATTTTATGTCAGATATATAAATCTGCCGTAAGAAAATGAGTAGACCATAAAAAATATATCGGTTCATAAGAAAATAAATTGACCACATAAATCTACCATTTATAACAAATCTGCTACATCATTCGACAGACATATTCTTAAAAATCTATTTTTTAATCAAATCGGATAATTAACTATGTTGTACAAACAAATCTGATGTTTTTTAAAAAAATCTATCACCATTTTAACGACATTTTTATTTTTCTGCATAGATTTTATAAACAAATTTACTACTCGATAGATTTATTATTTGAAAATAAATCTATCGTCGATCAAATATTAAGAGTATTTTGGAATGTTTTTTTTCATAACTATGTGAAAGGGCAATTATGACAAAAAATATTCTAATAATTTTCAAAAAAATACGAGTCATTCTAGTAATAATACAATTAATTTGTGTCATTGTAGTAAATTTCCCTTTGATTATTGATGATTTTGTTTTCTAACGTCTAGTTAATTATACTATTACAATGCTAAGAAATATTACAAAAATGATTATACAGTCCACAATTTTATGACCATATGAGAATATACGTCCGATGCCATCACATCGAACCGTCATATGAGATCCATGTTCGTGATACGCCATGCACCATACTGAAAATATCTTGTAATATTTTTTTCATAATTTGCATTTTCTTTTTTTTTGTACAAAGATTATTGATGATCTAATACAACGATATGAGAGGGTGTTTATATTGAAATCAAGTCGGTAAAAAACCGAGTACAAAGAACAAAATAAAACTTTTACTAATATTTTATGTAGGTATTTTTAATAGATAAGCATAAATATTATCTAATACTCCCCTTTGTTTATCTATTTTTGTATTACATACTTTCTCGTTAAAAATCTAACAGGAACCATGACGAAGGAAAAAGAGTAATGTAACATAAGATTCTCCTGAAAATAATCGGACATAACTTTTCTTTCATAGGTTACGCAAACATCGCATTCCAATACTATAAACGTGTTGTGGAATGTTGTAGTGGGAAGAGCCTTTGTGAATAAGTCACCGGATTTTCGCTTGATCGTACATACTCGATGTGCACTTCTTGATTTTTCTCGAGCGCCCATATGTATGAGAATTTTTTTGAGGGATATGCTTTGTTATGTTGCTCTTGATATAGCCTTCTTTAAGTTGAATGGCACAAGACGAGTTATCTTCAAAAAATTTCGCCGGTTCTTTCTTGATAACTATTCCCCTTGCTACTTGTATGTGTTGGCTCATTGACCTAAGCCACACACATTCTCGAGATGATTTGTGAAGTGCAATAGTTTATGCCTTATTTGAAGAAGTCGCAACTAGAGTTTGTTTCTGGGAACGCCAAGAGATCGCGGTTCCCCCAATTGTAAGAACATGGCTGGTTTGCGATCAAGCTTTATGAGGATCTGATAAGTATATTGCATCTGCAAAACCAACCATACTAAACTTGAGTTTTCTAAATAAAATTAACTCTAAATCAATTTGTACCTTGAAGGTAACGAAATATATGTTTTATTCCGTTCTAATGTCTGTGGGTAGAATCAGAACTATATCTTGCAAGAAAGTTAGTAGCAAAAGAAATATCGGGTCTACTAAATTTTGCAAGATATAAGAACCCACTGATAGAACTCATATAAGGTACTTCAGGACCTAAAAGATGGCTCTCAACATCGGGACATCTTATTGGAGTACTCAAAGAATTCTGTTTCCCCATATAAAAGCGTTTTAATAACATTTTCATATAATTTTATTGATGCACAAATATTTATTCTCGGATATGCTCTATCTGGAGCCCAAGACAAAAATTTGTCTTTCCGAGATCTTTCATTGAACTCTTCTTCCATATGAGTTTTAGCATCATCAACCTCCTTTTGAGTTCCAATTATGTTCAGGTCATCTACATATACAACAATGATCACAAAAGTAGATGAAAGTTTCTTCACAAAAATGCATGAACATATCACATTATTCACATATCCTTTTTACAAGAGATATTCACTTAAATGATTGTACCACATGAGTCTGGATTGCTTTAATCTGTAAAGTGACCGCTGTATTTTGACCGAAAAATCTCCCTGGATTTTGTTTTTAATGCTTATGGCATTTTCAAGCCTTATATATATATATATATATATATATATATATATATATCCAACGATCCATATAAATAAGCTGTCACAATGTCCATGAGATGCATTTCAAGATTTTTAGATGCTGCTAGGCTCATCAAAAATGTAAATATAGTTGCATCCATTACCAAAGAATACATTGCCTCAAAGTCAATTCCCGGTCTCTGAAAAAAGCCTTGGACAACTAATTGGGTTTTGATGCAACCCTGATCAGCTATGCCACCTTGGACGAGCAGAAACCACTTGAGGAGACTAAGGATGAGCTGGGACAAGCTGAAGAGAGTGTGTTTGAGCTGAAACCAGCTGAAGAGAGTGTGTTTGTGCTGAAACCAGCTGGAATGAAAGTAGATGAGCTGAATGAGCAAAAGTGACACTACCTTGGAGCTGGGTGAGCTGATTGACACTTATTTGGAGCTGGGTGAGCTAAGTAACACTGAAGATGGTGCTGGTTTAGCTGCTGGGTGAAATAGGCATTTTTCAGCCCAAGGAAAAGTTCATAAAATGATCAATATGGGTCTGATTCTTGCCAAATTCGACCAGCCCATTCCTCAGTCCATTTCAAGCCTTTCTCATCAAGAAATATCAAAGAAAAAAAGTCCTGGTCGTGCATGGGAAAGAGAGATTCAAAGAAGAACTCAATTCTGGTCAAAAGTCAAGTCTTGCCAAGTTTTTACACAAGTCTTTGTTTCTATTTTCTATGTTTCTTATTTTCTGCACAATCATTCTTGTTTTCTACAATCTGTAAACTTATAAAAGGCCTAAGTTGCCTAGAATAAAATCATTCACTCTTGTTATCAAAAATCTCTTAAACTTGTGAATCCCTTGTTCTTCTTTGAACATTGATCTGCTGAGGAGTTCATTCTCCAATTGCAACTTGTCTTTGATCCCTACCTGAGTTCATTCTCTTGATCAAAGACTCATCTATCCAACGATTCCCATCCATCACAACCCATCCACGGATCCATCTATCACTATCCATTACCAATACCATTCCGCAAATCAACCATCACTCCATTCAAACCACGATCCATCCTTCAAAGATCAGGGAAACAGACCCTAATACAACCATGGTTCTATCAGGTGGTATCAGAGCAGATAGAAGGCTCGTGATCTAGGGTTTGTTTCGCAAAAACTCTTTAAATTCTTCTCTCTTTTGGGAACCTCGATTGATCTCTGTTTGTCTGTGAAACTTCATTCTCTTATCTACCTATCTAATATTGCGGGGGGGGGGGGCAACCAGTTAAAAAAAAAAAAAAAAAAAAAAAGATCAAAGTATCTGAGAAAGCTGAAGAGAAATCCAGCTAGACTGAAGAGAAATCCAGTCTCTGGTGGTAAAGCTCCCTGCCCATTAAATCCCTTAATACTGTCTATCTCTTTCTTTAGTTGGGGTTGGGGTTTTGTTCTTTGAGGCATTGATCTTTGTTGGCTGCTGAGCTATTGGATTCACAGGAGTTTTCACCACAAAGTTGAGAGAAACACTTGAGAGAAACACTTGTGAGGCTTCGGCTATATCTATTTGTGTACTAACTTTTCTTGTTGAGTTGTAACAGGAAACCATGGCTGGAGATGTCAGTAAAAGAAAGGAGACACCTAGTGTGACTTTGAGTAAAATCCAGATGGAAGCTGTGATGGCTACACTGATGAAAGAAATGGATAAGAAATTTAAAAGAGCTTCCTTTGCTACTGATAATATTTTGGGTACTGTTTCTCAGGTTCAGAAAGATGCTAAGGAGAAAAGGAAGAGCAAGATACCATCTTTCTGTGGCAGAAACGACCATGATGGCTACTTGGCTACTTGGAGTGGGAACACAACATGGAACTTGTCTTTGATGGCCAAAACTACTCAGAAAGCAAGAAGGTTAGATGGGCTACATCAAAGTTATGTGGTGATGCCATTCAGTGGTGGAATAAGCTTGTTACTACCAGAAGAAGAACAGGAGAAGCACAAGTTGGGTGCTGGTTTGAGCTCAAAGATGTCATGAAGAAACACTTTGTTTATGGTAGCTACAGAAAACAAACTGAGCCATGGTGCCCTGATTGTGATCAGCAAAGAAAATCTCAGTCACTTAAACAAAGGAGGGCAAAGCCACGTCCTATCTCAAGAGACAAAGAACCACTGTGTTCTAAGAAGGAACCAGCTAACCAAGAGCTGAAAACAAAGCCATCTAAGGTCTCAGAAGAACACTCACCAGAAACAGAAGAGGAGAGTCTAGCACAAGGTGAAGTGATGGAGCAGCTGAGCAGCTTTGAATCAGAAATAATTCCTGCACCTTTCTCTCCCAACCTGCAGGAGCAATCGATTGTGGAACAAAGTGAAGTGTTGGAGCAGCAGATAAGCTTGGAACCAGAAACAACTCCTACACCTTTCTCTCCCAACCTGCAAGAGCACTGTAAGGAAATTCATCTGGTTAATTCTTTTCCTGAATTGTTTGTTAAGGTTAGTTCCAGTGATGTCAAAAGATTAGGTCTTGACAAAGTGAAAGAATTTTGTGTTTCAAACTGTGTTTTTGATAAGATGATTCATTCTTTTGAGAAACTTGAACCAGATAAACTTCTTGATCAAAAACGTTTTTCATGTGGCAGTAACATCAGAACTAGTCTTGTTTTGAGTTTTGATCAGTTTAAGGAACAATACAAAAGCTTTTATCACCCTGCAAAGTCATTGGAGTTTGTTCTGCAACAGTCTGATTTTTGTTTCAGAAAACCTTGTGATTCCTTTGCTTGCTTTGATGATAATAGTTTTAATCTGAGTTTTTCTAGACATAAGCTGATCACTGGTGGTTTGTTTTCATCCTCATGTGCATTAAACGAATTCATGGTTAGGAATTTTCAGAAACCTAAATCACCTAGTGCTGAAATCAATTTTATCTGTAATTCTGATTTAAAACTTGATATTTTGTGTTGTGAATCTGATCAAGTTAGGCATGTTTTGCAAAAGTTCTATGATATTTCGTGCCTTAATACCATTCTTGTCTACAATACTTACTTTGATGTCCATTTTGAAAGTCTGAAACTGGTGCAACATATTTGCAGAAAGAAACTCTTGGTTATTGATCAGTTTAAGAACATGTTTTACCTATATGACACTGGGTATCTAGTCTATGATTTTAGTGTCTAGGAACAACAGGTTCAGTCTCAAAGGAGTGTAAGGGACGAGAGCAGAAACCATGCTTATCAGCCTGAGATTTGGAGATGGAAGTACTTGAGGAAAATGGCTTCAAAACTCCAAGGAAGTTTCTGTCCAAAACCTTACTTTGATATTGCATTCTTCCTTATTCTCTTGATCATTTGTCTTGCTTCTTACTTATTTCCTTTTGATGTAGGAGATACAGATTTGAGGACAAATCCTTTTAAAGGAGGAGGGGATGATGCAACCCTGATCAGCTATGCCACCTTGGACGAGCATAAACCACTTGAGGAGACTAAGGATGAGCTGGGACAAGCTGAAGAGAGTGTGTTTGAGCTGAAACCAGCTGAAGAGAGTGTGTTTGTGCTGAAACCAGCTGGAATGAAAGTATATGAGCTGAATGAGCAAAGTGACACTACCTTGGAGCTGGGTGAGCTGATTGACACTTATTTGGAGCTGGGTGAGCTAAGTAACACTGAAGATGGTGCTGGTTTAGCTGCTGGGCGAAATAGGCATTTTTCAGCCCAAGGAAAAGTTCATAAAATGATCAATATGGGTCTGATTCTTGCCAAATTCGACCAGCCCATTCCTCAGTCCATCTCAAGCCTTTCTCATCAAGAAATATCAAAGAAAAAAAGTCCTGGTCGTGCATGGGAAAGAGAGATTCAAAGAAGAACTCAATTCTGGTCAAAAGTCAAGTCTTGCCAAGTTTTTACACAAGTCTTTGTTTCTATTTTCTATGTTTCTTATTTTCTGCACAATCATTCTTGTTTTCTACAATCTGTAAACTTATAAAAAGGCCTAAGTTGCCTAGAATAAAATCATTCACTCTTTTTATCAAAAATCTCTTAAACTTGTGAATCCCTTGTTCATCTTTGAACATTGATCTGTTGAGGAGTTCATTCTCCAATTGCAACTTGTCTTTGATCCCTACCTGAGTTCATTCTCTTGATCAAAGACTCATCTATCCAACGATTCCCATCCATCACAACCCATCCACGGATCCATCTATCACTATCCATTACCAATACCATTCCGCAAATCAACCATCACTCCATTCAAACCACGATCCATCCTTCAAAGATCAGGGAAACAGACCCTAATACAACCAGGGTTCTATCAGGTTTTATATTGTGTTACTTTATTCTTTTCATTTACTTTTCTCACGAATACCCACTTATACCTGGTAGCTTGTTCAAATTACCCTAAAGAAACAATTACTCTCATAAAAAAAGGTCAAGTTGTAGTAATTAGGGATCGAATCCACAAGGATCTGGGGCACACACTATATCTTATTAAACTAAGTTAGGTTGAAGATTGAAAGACTGTAAATTACAAGTAAACTAAACAGCGAACAATACAATTGCTCAATTGATTGATTTGAGGGTTAAACAGTTATGATGAAGGCGCTAGACTTAGGGTTTGTATTCAGGTAATCAGAATTATAATGATATATATGCTATATGAGATGCTTGCATGATATTAAAGAACTCAACAATAACAATAACCGATCAACTTTCGTCTTCTAAGTTATCTATTACTAGATCCAAAGATTCTCCAACTCTCGTGGGTCATGATCTAGAAAAGCATCGATCGATGTCTCTATAGGAGAATCGACCGATATGCATTTCATCGTGTCGATTGATGTCTTTGTAGGAGAATCGATTGATACGCTTCTAGTAAGCTTTTAGCGTGGATTGATAACGTGTTCACTAGGGTTACTAAATCAGCTTTCACTTGTTTCTAGCAAGTCTTAACTCAGAGAAGATAGATCAGTGGATGAGTCTACTAAGTCAAGTTCATGTTAGCTAATCATAAACAAGCATTAAGAACAATCTTCAAAGATAAATATCACAACTCAGGAATCTATAGTTGGGGCTAATCCTTCATAACCTCTTTGAACCCTAAACCTAACAAGTGGTTTACTCAGACATAGTTAAGAAAAAAATCATAAACATTAAATAGAATTGCATAGAATAGATAGATAGATAAAAATAATGGAGTTCCAATAACAAATATCTTTGGGTCTTCTCTCCAACACTCAAAATCCTACAAAACCTTTTGCCTAAAAATAAAAATACAAGAAAGCTCTCTCCGCCTCAAACACTTTGGCAAAGTATAAATATTAGGTTAAAACTCGTCAGGGGTAGTTTGGTAATTAGATACAATCTTGGGCATCAATTCGGCTGTGACCAAATGGGCTTCTGTTTTCTTGCGATCGATGTCACAGTGTGCATCGATCGATATGTATATCTCTGTGTCGACCTCTAATGCTGTCGATATGGTCATCTCGGGTAAAATCTCTAAAGTGCTCCAAAATGCTCCAAAATCACCATCTTCTATCCAATTACTCCTGAACATATAAATATGGTATCTAGTCTCTAAAACATAGTTAATCTATCTTAAAAATCCTATATACCATGGGTAAAATCATGTCAAATCCATGGTAAATCAGCTCCTTCAGACTTATCATTTTGCTTGTCCTCAAGCAAAAAAAAACTGGTAGTCTCTCTAAAAGAGGTTTGAAAACAACATGGACTCAAAAGATTTTAAAAACTCAGTCATCATCTCTCTAGTAGCGCAAACCAAATCATAAAAATTTTAACCTTAGAAGCACATCATATGATATCCTAGTATAGCAACTAAGTTCTCCTAGTTCAACAACTTAACTAATCATGTCTGACAACCCCCTCTACTAACCTCATTTTTTGCATAAAATAAAAGTGTAAGCTTTACTTTGGGAGTATAGATCAAAGGACACATGGATTCAGCTCAAGCAAGTTTCCGAACACACATGCAGTCTTCTGATCCCTTTCTCCCCTCTTTTCTCTTCTCTGAATCTCTTATTAGTTTCAATTGCAATGAATTTTGATGCTGATGCAGGCCATCTATTTCATCTCATTGACATTTGTAACTCATACATTTTGGCAAATTGTAGCGAATAATGGGGTCATAGGTAATTTACCTACCCCTCGTTTCCACAATTTGTGATCATCCTTGAGATTTAAAATAATGGGGTCATATGTAATGTACCTACCCCTCTGCCTCTCAAGAAATCCTCTAAATCTTTTATTATAACTTAGATCATTGAGATGCCAAAGAGAGAGAAGGAAGGAAATCAGAAACACACAGACTTTTACCTTCCAGACTTGTAAGAAGATTTCGATCCTAGGGAACACTCTGCACTTTGATGTCAAAAGAGGTGATAAAGAAACCCACTATTCAAGGCCAAGTGTTCTACATTGATGAGATGAAAACTCTTACTGATTCCTTGAAGAATTGGCACTTGAGGACTCTCTACAACATGCCCTAATAGTTGATAGAGAGATCCAACTGGTGGAAAAAAGGAGAGTGTTGAGTTGGTGAGCAAGCTGGATTCTCACTAGGAGAAGGTTGGAGAAGACCGGTTCATAGAGCTGCCACAAGTGGTTCATCATGCTGCCTCGGTTGGTCTACAAGAGAACATCCAACAAGATGATTGGAGTGAGCTCAAGGCACCAAAAGAGGAGCTTAAACCTCTTCCCTTTGGTGTAAGGTATGCATTTATTGGCCCTAATGATACATATCCTGTCATTGTGAGTAGTGAACTAAATGAAACTGAATTGTCTACACTTTTGAATGAACTTAAAAGTATAGAAAGGCAATAGGGTACTCACTTGATGATATCAAAGGAATATCACCTTCTTTGTTAATGTATAAGATACATCTTGAGGATGAATCCATGACTTCTATAGAACATCAAAGAAGTTTGAATCCCAACTTGAATGATGTTGTAAAGAAAGATATTTTTAAAATCTTAGATGCTGGTGTGATTTACCCAATTTCTGATAGTAAATGGGTATCTCTTGTGCATGTAGTCCTAAAGAAATGCGGTATCACTGTAGTTAAGAATGAAAAAGATGAAATTGATACTAACTAGAATCATAACAGGCCATAGGATGTGTATTGATTACTGAAAACTTAATTCAGCCTCTAGAAAAGATCATTTCCCATTGCCATTCATTGATCAAATGTTGGAGAGGCTTCCAAACCATCTTTTTATTGTTTTTTTGATGGGTATTCGTAATTCTTCCAAATCTCCATACACCTGAATGATCAATAGAAGATAACATTTACATGCCCCTATCGTATCTTTGCTTATCGAAGGATGCCATTCTGGTTATGTAATGCTCCAGCCACCTTTCAAAGGTGCATGATGCCTATCTTTTCTTATCTTATTGAGGATGTTGTGGAGGTATTCATGGATGATTTCTCTGTCTACGGAACTTCATTTTCTGTTTGTTTGTCTAATTTGTGCAGGGTCCTACAGAGATGTGAAGAAACCAACCTCGTGCTGAATTGAGAGAAGTGTCACTTCATGGTTAAAGAAATGATTGTGCTTTGGCACAAGGTTTCTGAGAAGGGTATTGAGGTGGACAAGGCCAAGATTGATATGATGGTTGAGTTAGCTCCACCGAGGACAATGAAAGACATTAGCAGCTTTCTTGGTCATGCCGGGTTCTACAAAAGGTTCATCAAGGACTTCTCCAAGATTGCTATACCATTGAACAAGTTGTCGTGCAAGGAAGCTACCTTTAGCTTTGATGAAGAGTTTCTTGAGGCTTCAAGAAGTTGAAGAGTGAGCTCATTAGTGCTTCCATTGTTCAACCACTAGATTGGGATCTTCCCTTTGAGATTATGTGTGATGCTAGTGATTATGTTGTGGGAGCAGTTTTGGGGCAAAAGAAAGACAAGAAGACACATGCATCTACTATGCTATTTGAACTCTTGATGATGCCCAAGTGAAGTATGCTACAACTGAGAAGGAGCTGTTTGTTATTTTTTATGCCTTTGAGAAGTTTAGGAGCTACTTGGTTGGTTTTAAGGTGGTTGTCTACACTGATCATGCAGCATTGAGACACCATTTGGCCAGGAAAGATGCCAAACCGAGACTGTTTAGGTGGATTTTGCTGCTGCAAGAGTTTGATCTTGAGATGAAAGACAAGCCAGGAGTTGAGAATTGTGTAGCTGATCATCTGTATAAGATGAGAGTGGAGTGTGGGATTCCTATTGATGAAGGACTTCCGGAGGAGCAGATCATGGCCATTATAGAAGTTGTTACAGTTTGTGAGACCGGGAAGAAGCTTGAAGAGATGAAGGCAATTGATGAGGGTATGATGATTTGGTGAACTACTTAGCTTGTGGAAAAGAGCCATTTGGGCTTGAAGGATATGCCAAGAAGAAATTTTACAAGGATGTGAATAGATACTATTAGGATGAACCATACCTCTACATACTTTGTAGGCATCAACTCTATAGGAGAGTAGTAGCTGAAGAAGAGATCAATGAGATCCTTACACACTGTCATGGATCATCATATGGAGGCCACTTTGCTACATTCAAAATAGTTTCTAAGGTTCTACAAGCTGGATTTTGGTGGCCACATATGTTCAAGGACACACAAGACTTTGTATCAAGATGTGACTCATGTCAAAGGAGAGGAAATTTCACAAAGAGGAATGAGATGCCTCAAAACCCGATTCTAGAAGTTGAAGTGTTTGATGTGTGGGGGCATTGATTTCATGGGGCCATTTCCATCTTCTTTCGGCAATGAATACATCTTATTGACTGTGGACTATGTCTCAAAGTAGGTGGAAGCCATTGCTAGTCCAACTAATGATGCTATAGCTGTTCTAAAGATGCTCAAGAGCATCATCTTTCCAAGGTTTGGGGTCCCAAGGGTTGTGATCAGTGATGGAGGCTCTCATTTCATTAATAAAATGTTTGAGAGTGTTCTCAAGAAGAATGGTGTGAATCATAAGGTTGTAACTCCTTACCATCCTCAGATAAGTGGGCAAGTTGAGATATCCAACAAGGAAATCAAGACTATTTTGGAGAAAACTGTTGGGACAACAAGGAAGGATTGGTCTATCAACTTAGGCATCAATGATGCACTTTAGGAATAAAGAACTGCTTACAATACTCCTTTGGGCACTACACCATTCAACCATGTATATGGAAAAGTTTGTCATCTTCCAGTTGAGCTAGAATACAAGGCATTATGGGCAGTGAATTTTCTCAACTTTGACATCAAGACAGCCAAAGCGAAGAGGTTGATTTAGTTGAATGAGTTTGATGAGATTAGACTTGATGCTTTTGAGAACTCAAGGATCTACAAGGAAAAGACTAAAACCTTTCATGACAAGAGGATCCTGAAGAGAGAGAGTTCAATGTTGGAGATCAAGTTTTTCTCTACAATTCTCGGTTGAGGTTATTTCCTGGGAAACTTAAGTCTAGATGGTCCAGTCCTTTAAAGATCAAGAAAGTAAGGCCATATGGGGAAATAGTGTTGTAGAGCACTGATGGAAAGGACTTCACAGTCAATGGACAAAGGGTTAAGCTTTACATGGGAACCACAACAGAGGAGGAAGGAATCTCGGTTCACTCTTCGATCCCATCTCCGCCAAGCCAAAAAGGAAGGAAGTCAAGCTGGAGACTTAAAACAAGCTCACTTGGGAGGAAATCCCATGTTTATCTTTGTACATACTTTTATTTTGTTCTCTAAATTTTATTGGGTGCAGTTTTTTGTCTATCAGGTTTGCAAGCTAGTATGAGAAGTTGAAGACCAAGGAAAATGGCGAGTTTTGTAGGAGAAGTGTTCCAGCGGCCTTCCGCAGCGGTTAAGGGAAGCATCTGCGTTTCGTCGAGTGATTTGTGTAAATTTCTGCAGGAGTTGAATCGGCCTTGTGTATCAGTATTCAATGCCACTGCATTGATTCTATTGAACCGGACCGATTCCCCCTCTAAACCCTAGACCCATTACTCTCTCTCTCCCCACCTTCTTCTCGCGACGGCACAAACTCTCAAACTCTCTCTAAAGCTCAAGAACACAACTTTCTCATCTCTGAACGAAATGTTGATTCTTGTTTCTGAGATATTGAATTCACCCCTCTTTCATTATCTCTAGTCTATTTCCATCAAAACAACCTAAGGTATATAGATTTCGAGCTGCATTCTCTTAGTTGCAAAATCTCCAAATTTTAAAAAGAGTTGCTTGGTCGATTTCTTGCTCTAAAGTTGTTTCTTATACTATTGTTAGCTTGTTTAGTGAGTTGGGTTGATGAATAACAGATTCAGTTGCCTTGAATTGAAATTTCAAAAAAAAATTAGGGTTCATAATTTCGGAAATTTTGAAATTTAGGAAACGTGATTGTTTATGCTTATAATTACTCTGATAGGATAATTATTGCTAAAATTTAGCATTTGATTAGGCACTATCAAATTAGTGCATGAGCTTGATAAGTTAGTTTAAAAGTTTTGTCGCATTTATCTTTGAGTTTATCATTATAAGTTTTCTGATGATCAATCTTCATGTTGCTTACATGCTTCCAAGTGCTTCTTTTGTAGGAAAATATGCAAGAAGTCTGGCTCCACACAGCCCTCATCTGAGGCTTCTCAAGACCCATCAGAGAGAGAGCCTCGTCACTCCATGATCACAAAGCAGAAGCCTGCTAGGAAGCATCGAGTAAGCCGCCACCAGAGCAGGGAAGAGCGTTTGTCTGAGATAGAGATGGAGATCAAAGAAGGTCTTAAAGCATACACTGAAGCTGAAAAGGAAGCCACAGTTGTAGAAGAGGAAAGGCGAGTTGATAACATGCCCTCCTACACCAAGTTGTTTGCACACATCAAAAACATCAAGTTGTCTTCGATGAGATGTTTGGCCATTGCCTCATTGATTTTCGGACATTTCCTCATTGCAAACATTTGGGATTCTTGAAGATGTGCGGCTTCTCCTCCGCAACATGGGAATGTAATCTTTCCTTGGAATGGCTTATCCAGTTCATAAGGAGGTGTCTTATCAGTTATTTGCCTCCATTGAAGCATTGTTTCATGATGAGTATGATGAGGAAGAGGGGTATGGTCAAATTTTCTTCAAGGTAATGGGGAAGATCTACAGAATGGGTTTTAAGAGACTGAGTTCCATATTTGGGTTATCGAATGGTGCAAAATCACGTTTACCCACTTCGACCTTGATTTCAAATAATATTTAGACTTGGAGTGCTGACGAAGCACGAGACCCAGTTGGTGATAAATGCAATGATATCACAAGTCCAAGAGTGGGATATGCTGCAAATGTACTTAGCCACACCTTTTATTGCAGGAGAAACCCCGAATCAATGAATGAAGATGAGTTGAAGTTTTTGGGGCTTGCAGTTCTTCCTCTGGATGAGAATGGTAAGATGGAGAACACAGAGCTGAATGAATATAAGGATTTGGGTTTGATAGGAGTCTAGTAAGGAGGTTCATCTACTATAAGTATTGGGCATCGACGCAAGTTGACAGCACCCCAAGGCTATTTATAGGGAACCTGATCACACCTATCGTAGCAGCCCTAGGGATTAATTTAGGGCCTTTGTGGAAGGAAGCTAGCTATATTGATCTCCCATATTTGAAGAATACTCATTTTCTTGGGTGGAAGAACAGGAGACAGATCTGCTTATCAGTTCTATTCAGGCTATGACCCGACCATTCATTCTTTCATCTTCCTGCCAAACGAAGCTCTGACCTCACTCCCTGAGCACATTGAGTTTGATCCGACACCTTGCTATTTGGTTCCAGCAACCCACCCTGAGTTTGAGCCCATCACAGATCTACGAAAGAAGAGAGCACGGCCAGGATCATATAGGACAGCTAGGCACATCAATGCTGATGATGAGGGACCAGGAACACCAGCTCCATTATATGGAACAGAGCTGTACTACTTCCATCCATATGGAGGTGTCACTACGAGCATCGATTTGTGCGAGTCCCTCTCTCAGAATGCTAAGCTGCAAAGATGGAACAAGATGCAGGATAGGACCATTCACAAGCTCAAGGAGTTAGTTAAAGTTCTTAAAAGACAGATGAAGAAGGTCACTTCGCTAGTAGCACAAACCAAAATCGGTTCAGGCTGTCTGAGAGATGATGTGATGAGTGATTCTGGCCCTTCGATGCTGCCTCGGCCTTCCTACTATAAGGATAGGAGCGAGCCAAATGAACCAGCCCGTCCTTCTGATTACGAGCTTCGCAGAAGGTGCAAAAACCCACCTCCACCTGCCTTGAGTCCTCCAACGAGTCTCCTTTCGTCGCCACTGCAGATGACTGGGACACGGAAGGTACCTCCTTCTATCCTTAATCAGGTATCTTCTCACCTCACTGTTGTACATACCATTTTTTTGTTTGCATTTTATTTCCTTTCCGGTATCTTTTCCTTCCTTGATCACATGGAGACCGTGTGATTCAAGTGTGGGGGACTGTAATGTGTCGCTGATCATGTTTATTTTGATGAAATTCAAGCATCTGAGTCTGAATTGTAGATACTTGTTTGCACAAAATAAAGAGAAAAAAATAAAAACAACAAAAAGAAGCATGTAGTTGCATTTGCATATTTAAGATTGAGTCTAGAGCATTCATTTATCTGCATATAAAATTCAAAAAAAAAAATCTAGGAGTCTAGAAGCATGCATACAGGGTGCATTCATACATGCATAGGGGACTAGGATTAAAAAAACCTTGCAAAGAACTCATGCTAAGCACTCAATGTGATACCCTTTGTAATCATGGAAAATAGCTTGAGCATCCTTTGAAAGACTTGTAGAATTCGAGCCTTGAAAACTCTTCTTGAAACTCATTGATTGCTGAAACTTACCCACCTTTGAAGCCAAATCCGGTCTTAATTGAACTAAATGGACTTAATTCATCTTGCTTATGATCTTTTGAGTACTGAGTCATGGCTGCACATACACTTGAGTTTGTCTCACCTATTTTACCAATCGTTTTGATAACTCAAGTGGTAGTCCATTCACTTAACCCTTCTCTCATTTCAAGCCATCATTAGTTGTTGAGTTAGGCCTTTTATGAAAGATTTACATGTGCATAAGGTTGAGAGTAATTAGAACGGCAATGCTTTGTCTCTATTACTTGCTAGCTATAAGACTCATGTCGTCTAGCTTCTAGGATGGGATGGAATTTTTTTAAAGTTTGATCTTGGGAGTACGAAAAGGGATGAAAGGAAGAGTGTGCTAAGATGCTTAAAGGAAAGTAAGTCACTAGGGATAAGTTAATTAGAGGATTAGTTCATAAGTGTGGAAAGAAACCAAACCCCATAAAAATAAAAAATAAAATAAAAAATAAAAAGAAGAGAAATAAGGTTTGGTCAAAGGAAAAGAAGAGAGCTAAAGAGAACAAAAATAGCTAAAGAATCCCTAGTTGGCATCAAAGAAAGAAAAGTTCTAATTGCAAGAGTGTTCTTGAGTGATTGGGAAGTCTTTGGGTGAGTGATGAGAGATTTGGCATTGAGAAATGAGGGTAGAATTTACTTTATGTTTAGGAAAATGGTATAACAATGGAGTTTGAGCATTGTATGCATAAGTTGATCCTTTACTTAGATATATTATGTGCAATGTCAAAGCTACTAAGTTTTTGAGAGTAAGTTATCTTAAAAGATCACTTTAGCCTCTTGATTCTCTATGTTCTCAAGCCACTTTTCACCTAACCAAATGACTTGGACCAATTGACCATTTGCAAGCATTCACTTACGATTTTGCTTAATGAATAAGAGGGGTTGGTGGATTGGTTTGTTTGTGGATTCATGATGATGAGTGTAGAGATCAAAGGAGTTAGAATAGGCCTTGAGAAGTTAGAGTTGGAAAAATTCTTTTCTCTAGCTATTTGATATGATTATGCAATAATATCATGTTGATGACTAAGAAGAGTTTCTTTTGGTGAAAGATTAAATCTTTAGCTTCTTTTCATCTTAATCTCTTGTGTTTATTGGTTTGTCTTGATCACTAAGCATGAATAACCTTCAATCATCCATGGTTTTGGGTTATTCATGTCTATTAGTGAGTAGTTACCTTTTGGATTCATGAGTTAGGGTGATTAATGTGATTAAGTAAAAATCTAGGGTGTTTAGTGTTAGATCTTTATATCTTTTTGTTTATATACTGTTCTTCATGCTAGATTAGTGTTGGCCTTTCTAATTTAGATCTTTTGACATTTCATGTCTCGAAGATGTTTGATGAAATGTCTGATCCAAGTGGATCTTGCTCTAAACTTGCCTTACCAAAGACATTTGATGTTAATGGAGTGTAGATAGTTAGTAGACGTATTCTTAATGATTGCTTAAGTCAATTAGGCCAAAGACATTTGGTGTTTAATTGATTAAAGCAGATGAGCATTCATCTTGACAAAGAGCTTGTTTAAATTAGTGTTCTAGACTTAAGGAAGTCTTTTGATTGATAGTTTTTCATCCTAGTTTGAATCTTAATCACCTGAAATCAAGTCCCTAAACTCATGAGTCCTCTTTTATCTTATTGGTTGAAAGTTTAAGTTTGCTTTAGTCTTGTTAAATCTGTCACTTGTTTACATCATTCCCTCGGTTGCATTTAGATTAGGCATTATTCTCTGTGCTTTACAATGTCTTAGGATTGGACTAGCATCCTTTCTATATTACTTTGACTAGGGTTTAGTAAAATTCCTTATAACAAACCCATACCATCTTCCCATTCCTGTATAAACAGAATCGGTTTGGCAACATGTGGAACATCTACATATCTACCACGCATTCCTCTGTATTGCCTACCATTATTCACATTGTCATCAATGTTTTGATCCACATTTACTTCTTCATCAGCTTCTTCCAACATCTCCTCAATCGCCACTATCCTCCCTCGGATTGTTTATCAACTTGATTGTTGCCACCATATAAACTTATGGCTTTATTTTTGATTTCATCGTGGTTTGTATGCCACACCTCATAGTTCATACCTAAAGAACTTGGTTTGCCCGCCCTTAAAAGTTCCTCAGGGAGTTCTGAACTTTTGATGACCTCACATATAAAATGCACCTACAGTTCTCTTTATAAGGGACAATAGATAACAATAAAGGTCCTCATCATCAGAAATAAGAAAAAGTTTCCTCACACCCAACCAGCTGTGAAATGCAACTCAATTTCAACTTCACAATACTTTCATCTAGCACGAGATTTTTGCATATTCATGTTTCTACCATTGAAAGACTTATCTCATCCGTATCATTTTTCAACACTAAAATATACATGTGACATTCGCATCTGAAATATATGATGAAGTTTTTGTTCATTGGATCCTGCCAAAATCATTGAATACCATCCATTATGCATAGCAAAATCTTCCCTACAAAACTAATGCGTAAGCGGAAACTTTTAAAGTTATACCAGCATTACTAGTAGTTATACTATAATTATATGTAATAATAGTTTCACTGGTTGCATGTCGTACCACTATTGATTTTGAAATCTACATTCAAAGCACTACGATTCAAACAATGCAACCAATCTCCTACTCAATTGAAGTTATAATGGACTCAAAGACCAAGGTGCAACATCTAAGTCCATTGCAATCAGGTTTCCCAACTCATTCAAGAGCCTTGCAACCGTAAAACATACTCGTTTTGAACCTCTTACGGGGGAGGATACACCAGCATTGGACAGGGGATACGATTGAGCCATATAAGGTGGCGGTGGACCAAGCCAGAGCAGCTTTCGATTGGGAGGGTAGAGCCAGAGAAGCCACGTCGTCAGGTTTGACTTTTTCACCCTCAAACGCAAAACTGAAACCCCAACCTCTCCCGCAACACACAAACACTTTTAATTTATTATTTTTATTTAATTTATTTTCTTTTTCCTAAGGATAATTTTGTAATTGCAGTTACCTTAATAAATAAGAGGGATAACTAGTGAGATTTGTAAAGAGTATAAGTGATTTTGTTTTTGTTTTTTTTGGTAAAAAGACAATTGAGATGATGTCTCTATTTATAGGTTTAGATTGGGAGCATTTGAGCAAGGTAAGGGTCCATTGAATGATGGATAGTGGGAGACGTGGGTTGGTGATGTTAAAGCCATCATAAATGACGACTATTGAATGCAAACTACAAACAGTTACGACATCAGTCGTCTTAGCAAAGTGATGGTACGTCGATAGACAATAGTAGTGGACTTCTTCAAGGGAGAGATGAAGTTATTGGCAGAGCCGGCCTTTGACGGAAGCGAAAGAAGCTATTGCTTCTAGCCGCCAAATAATATGTATATTACCGACCACATTTAGACAGGCAAGTCTTAGTAGCATAGCTGTTGTGTTGCCGCTGAACATACAACAGGTTGAGTGTTCGAAACTCCCCTCTTGCATTTCAGCAACTTTTTTTGTTTTGGTTTTGAGCCCTTAGATTTGTAGGACCGGCTCTAGTTATTGGGTTTATACATCAGAACATCACGAGCTTGTATGTGATATCACTAAGCTGGCCCAAATTGTCAAATAAAAATCTAAGTGTGTGAATCCAATAAATTAGCCAACCGAAAAATATAAATTTAAATCTCGTTGAAGATCCAAATAATACAAGCTATAGTGAACGAAAAAAATATGAGTTAGAAGAATTAAGAGCTGCCATGCAGCAAAAAATGTCCCATGCTATATGCTGAGGTGGAAGGTTTAGAACAGAGAAATATCTTTTATTATTATAAATATGTAGATAAAGATTAAAATGATGAATACAAATAAAAAAATGTAAAAATACAAAAAGAGGTTACTTAACAGAGAGATATACTATTAGATTAAAGAATTAACGAATAAGAACGCTTTGTATCGCCACGTCAACACCGCTTTAGTGGAAAAGAGTGAAACTAGACTTTTTTGTGGGCTTTAAATTTTCTGATAGCCCAGATGAAATCCAACACCACGACTAATCTATTCAGTCGAGAGCATCTTCGAACTTAGCCTCTTGCATTTTGTCTTCCAACTCCGCCTCTTGCATTTACGGATATATCATCTACTTTGTTCAATACAAGTTTTTTACATAATATAAAATAAAAAGTAAAGACTGGTGAAACTATATTTTTCATAAATTTAAAAAATTAAATAATTTTGTATAAAACATAAAACTTTATAAAATTGTAGTTTTATTTTATTTTCTTAATGTAATACTTTTATAAGTAATTTATTAAAATAGTAAAATTACATGTTAAAATAATAAATAAAATAATACATGTAAAATAATATATTTAATTGTAGATGTACATCTATTCATATAAAAGTCGGAGAAAACATATATCTGACTCTAATTGTTTTAGTATTTTTGATTTGTTTAGTTTTTAACGGATATTAATTGTTAATTTTGCTTTACTCTAAAGACTTACATATAGCAGATTTTTTTGGATAGAATAAAAACGAATAACGAATCGAATTAAAATTAACAGACAAAATATCCACCTCTAATAGAAATGGTATTCTGCTTACATTTTATATGGTCTTTGTGTCGCCTTAACTTTTTAATACAAACATTTTTTATGTTTATATTACTAACAAAATATCGTTTTGTTTCCCTTTAATGTATCCAAAATTGCGCGGGTAAGGAAACATAAGCCAAAACGGTTCTGCTTCTAGGTCAATTTTTTGAGACTCAACCCGCACCCGCGGTTGAACCGGTAAACTCGGTGATCCAAGATAAATCCGATTTAGATTTTGTTAAAAACCCAATAAAATCCGAAAAACCGCTAACCTTGGTCCGGTTACTGGTTGAACCACTAGATAAATTTTACTTATATTTTTAGTTTTTAAATATGTTTTTAAAATCTATTTTGTATTTTAAATTTTTAATTAAAAGATTAGGTTTTTCAGTTTTATTGTTTTCTACTCTGCTGACATCTGCCGACGCTATATCTCCTTCTTATTTTTTTTTTTTTGCTTTTTGATTATTTTCTATTATAAATATTGTTTACTATGTTTTACATGTTAATAGTTTAGTTTTATTACTCAAATTAGACATATAAATATTTGTGAATTTTTAGGTCTTGATTTTTTTATTGTTAGATGTCATAAATAAATCTTAATTTGTTACAAATGTTTTTAAAATAATCTAAAGTATCTTGTTATTTTATATGTAAAATAAAAATAAAAATAAAGAAACTGGAGTTGTGTATTTTATAATTTATATAAAACGTAAAATATATACATATACAAACTAATATTTTTTGTTCTATTAAAAATTACAAAATACTAATTTTAGTCTTAATATATTTAGAATATAGTTAATATATTATTATATTATAATATAAATTTATTTATTAACCTGCGGTTCATCCGTGGTCGACCTGGTGACCCAATGACCCATACAGTCATCTGGTTCAGTATCCGGGTCGGTTTTCAAAACATTTGATCAATTTCATTTCTTTTAAAATTTCATAAAATAAAGGACATTATATAGAAACTCATAAATGATTACATGAGTAGACTTCTAATGACTGCTGCTTCAGGGCTATTTTCATCGACGGATTCGAGAAGTTGAGCCAAACGTTCGCTGAGGTTGTCAACTTCTCTGTTCAAGTTTCGTATGTAGTTGCATGTCTCTTGCAGCACTTTCGAGGCTGAGACCTATTATATAATTAATCAAAAGTGTCATGACTAATGTATATATATCTACATCCATGCATGTTTTGAATATATTTCCATCTTTTAACTAATGAATATATTCATTAGTGTCATGACTAATGAATATATTTCCATCTTTTAACCCAAAAGAATATATGTTGCTCACAAAAAGTGAATATGTTTACTTATAATCTATGTGTGTGATACCTTATCGGAACGACCACGTTGGCCAATCTCCGGCAAAATCTGACGGAGCTTAGTTACAAGGTCGATGATTTGATCATCGGAGATCCGTGGAGCACTTGTAGACTGCCTTGATCTTCTGTTTGACATATTAAACAATGTAGCAAAAAAAAGCCTTAAGTTGTTTGTTTATACTCTGACTGGATTGTAGAATAGTTTAGGAAATTGAGAAATGAGCTGTGGCAAGTAGGTATATAGCTTTTATGATTTTATAAGGTTTAAAGTTGAAAAGAAAAGACTAAGAAGAAAAAAAAGAGAGGAGGTATCTATGAGAGTGTGTTGGGGGCTTTGAATACACTCTTGAAATATATAGAAACTGAGACTGTGATAAGAGAGATTTAAATAGTCCTTAAGGACCACAAGAGAGAGCAATAAACCTCGACAATGATGTCACGGGGGAAGAAAGCGATAGGTTTGAATGCCACTTTAACCACAAATCTCGAAATCATTTTTTGTTTCTTTTTCTATAGTCACATATTTCTGAGCATTACGTTTTTATTTCGCATCAAGTCGACTATAACGGATCCTAGAACCAAAGTCAGTGTCGAAGTCAAGCTTTTCCACTACATATCATCTCATACTCATTGTGTGTCTTGGATGATATATATATATATATATATATATATATATATATATATATATATATATATATATATATATATATATATATATCATTTTCCATATATACATTCTGAAAATTAGTCTTCTATTAGTTGTTTATCTTTTTTAAACTGATAACTAAATAATACTAATCAAACCCATAATCTGATATATTCAATGGTTATATTATTAAAAGCTACTAATTGTATATGCTTAGAGTATCTACAGTGTATTACTCTGTTTGTTTCTCTTAAAATGAGTAATTTCAAATTAAACTAAACTTTATTCCAACTCCACTAAATTTTGGAACAAATAAATTGAGTAATGTATATGATTAGTTTATGTCCGAGTAATTTAGAGCATCTCCAATGTAAGACTCCATTTTTTCCTCTAAAATGGAGTAAAAGTGAATATGAAGTAAAATTGCTTCAACCCTACTTCATTCTTCATTCCATAATAGAGTTATGAACAAAAAAAAAATAGATTACTCCATTTATATAGTAAACTTCAAAATGGAGTGAGATATGGAGTTGGGTTGAAGCATGTGTTACTCCATATTCACTTTTACTTCATTTTGAAGTAAAAAATGGAGTTAGATTGGAGATGTCCTTATGTCTATTCGACTTAAAAATGGAAATGAAAATTGAATTGAAGTTGGAAATGCTTTTAGTCCTTGTTATAAATTTTACACTTAGATATATTAAAAAATTATATGAATGTTAGTTGGAGATTGTTAGTTCTTATACTGATGTAGTTTCCTATTTAGGATAAATAAAAAAAAAGTGGGTACTAAAAAGGTTGTAATATTTAAAATTTATTGAATAATCGACGATGGAGTTTTGGAATAGTTAAATAACGAAAAACGAAGAGTTCCCAGAGATGGGGTTGATGAACGTCAAGAGGTTTTAAGATAAGTGTCTCATGTTGATCTAACATTGTGGCCCTTCATCTGCAATGTCACAATAAAGCAAATACCATGTGATGACATGACTTTTCATTTCATTTCATTTAAAATTTTCATCACACTAGAATTCATATTATGGTCTGGCTAATTACTCTCAATCTATAGAACATTTTACCAAATTTGTATCATAGTATTAGAGCTGGGATTTCGGGTATTCGGATCGGTTTTGGATAAGAACAGTTCGGTTCCGGGTGAATCAGTTAGTTAGAAACTGTATCCAATGAGTACTTGGTTGACTTACGATTCGGATTCGGTTCGGTTTCACCCGATTCCGGATCGGTTTGGATATACAATAAAAACTCCGAAATAATATCTTTTTATTTATTTATCTATTTATCTATTATTATTTTATTTTTTTAAAGTAGAAATAAATTGAAATCGATTACATACTTTTAATATGTGTGTAATTAAAACAAATTTGAAAGTATCCCAGTGGTATTGCAAGCGTTGCGTCCCCTTCCAACTCGAGTTCGACACCCACAATATGAAATTATGTGTGTGTTTTACATAGAATCCGGTTTAAAATGGGTATCTGTTCGGTTCCAGATAAAAATCGAGCCCAACCCGATATCCGTGGTTATTTATAAAATTATCCATCGAATAAATTGACGAATACCAAAACCGTATCAAACTGGTCCATTTTGGGTCGGATCTGGTTCGGGTAACCGGTTCCGGTTAAAAGTTGCAGGCCTACATAATACTGGGAAGTTCGCTCTAAGCCTCTAACTAGTATATTAATTAGCCAACTTGGTTAAGATTTATGCCTTGCTCGTAATGAACATTATGTATACAAATTATTTTTACATATATTATTTATTTTATGTTGATTTACATATTTACATATATTTGATAATTTAGAATTGAGTAACTATTATGTATTTAACTAAATTGGAGTAGATACATAAATCAAAGCAATTGCAATTTTTATTTACATTTTTTTTGGTAAATAAATACAAACAATTATTATTATTTATTTTATATTGTATATAATTAAACTTAAATAATATTAAAATAGTTATATAGTATGTTTTAGTTTGGATATTTATTAGTTGAGGGTTCCTACCTATATGATTTTATTAACATTTGTATATTTGCTATAACAAAAAAAATTAATCGAAAAAAATTCAATGAGAGATTTTTAATAGTTTTAGTAATTTATAATCATTTGAAAGAATTAATGCAGATTTTTAAGTTAAAATAATAAGGTCTCAACACATTTTCAATACAAATTTCTAAATTAACATATTTATATGATATAGTTTAATTTAAATAATATATATTTAATCTAAATATCTATAAAATAGATTTCATATTCATATGATTTTTTGATCATTTGGATATTTTCATAACCAATAAAAATTAAACAAGGATTGGGGTGTTTTCAATTTCCTATTTGTTGTGCGAGCTTATTACTCATCTAGGGTAAGATACGCGCAAGCGCAAAATGAGTGTTTTTTTTTTTTGTCATTGACTATTACAAACTCATATAGACTCTGACAAAATGAGTGTTAGATGTATAAAAATAATTTTCAAACTATTATTTACTTGTGTTCTTTTACATATTATAAAGTAAAATAAAATAACAAACATATTAAATAACTGAGAGGTCAATAACTATTACATATATAATTAAATTGGTATAAACATATATCATTGTTATTTACTTATAATCATCTTATGGTAAATAAATCCAAACAATCATTTCTATTTATTTTATATGATTATAAATAATTTTAATTATATTAACATAAATGTATAGTAGATTTTAAAATGATTATTTATTAAATAATTTTTCTTATTCATATGGTTTTATGATCATTTGTATATTTTTATTATAACTTTCTTAAAATCATGGATAACATAGTTTCAATTTGGAACTTTTAATACTTTTTAGTAATTTATAATCATTTTACAAATTTAATGAAAATTATGAAAGTAAAATATTAAATTCTTAGTGACTGTTCAATATATATTTTGAAATTTAATATTTAAGAAAATTTTATATGGTAAATAGATTATTTTAAACAAAATTAAAAAAATATATATATATATATATAATCTGAATATCTATTATATAAGATTTTCTACTCATACAGTCTTATGAACATTTTTATCTTGTTATAAAATAAAGAACTAAACTATTGTTCACAAAATTTTCAAAGTTGAAATTTTAACAGTTTTGTTAATTTATAGTCGTTTAAAAATATCAAAAAATAACATATACAAAAAATTAATTTTATTATATGATTAATGCGATTTTTAATTTATTTTAATAATATAAAATTAAACAAATATGAAAGAGGATGTACATATTATTATCAAATTTTTATTATTTAAAATCATTAGTCGTTATATATTTTGGTCAAATTTGGTGATTTTGTATGTTTTTAAAGAAAGAGTGACAAATAATTTTTATGCATTAATAGTTAATTATATAATTAGTTTAATAAAAATATACTACATGTTTAGATAAACCATCTTTTTAAAAAGGATTTTGAAAATCATTATTGTGATGACACATGTCATATTTAAAGTTTTTCTCAAATAATATGTAGAAAGTTTTCCTGCATGCAGTACGCTTCAGCCTGAGCTACATCTTTTTTTTTTCCAACTGAAATTTCTGATTAAAAGAACACAAAGTTCACAACTACAAATACACAAACAAAAGATCTCACAATCCAGTCCATAACACTGGCCTTGTTCGATCAAAACTACAACTGCTCATCCACCCAAGCAAAGAAAACAGGGAACAACATTAGAGGAACCGGCTTTCATTAACAAAGAATTCAAAAAGCCTAGGAGGATGCCCGTTAGCCACATACGACTGCAGCCTCCCTTCCCTCGTAACACTTTGAGCAATGATTGCCGCTCCTCTGTTTTCTCCCACAGAGACAGCTTTTAGCTGAAACACATCCATCAAACTCAGCACTCTAGACACCTCTTCCACTTGGAACTTGAAAGCAGGCCATAGAGATGGGTTCTGTACCGCCAAGAAGATCTCTTTAAAGTCCCCAGCAATAACAATCTGATTGTAGCGCATACTGGTCATGCTTTCTAGAGCCCACAGGAGAGTGGTGAGCCTGGCTTCATCTCGGTTCCTTACCTCAGAGAAAGCCCGCCGACTGTGAGTGAGAACCACCCCCTATGGTTTCTTACGATCCACGCAACTCCTAGAAGATTTTTCTTTTGGTCCCAATCGAAGCCTACATTGCACATGAGCCACCCCTCTTTCGGTGGAGTCCAGTGTTTCTTTGTACAAGTCGCTATCCTATCATCCTCTATCTTAACCTTGTCTTCCACTTGCTGAGCCAAAAACCACTCATTTGACTCTTCTTTTGCCTTAAGTATGATCTCTTCTGGATCCCATCTTCTTCCCTTAAAGGTCAAATCATTTCTGCTCTTCCAAATGCACCATATAACCCATGGCCACGCCCTCTTATCTTCCTCAAGCCCCGGAGATGAACCTTTCAAGTTCATCAAGTAGCTGAAGTTAGCAAATAAGGATCCTTCTGTGAAGGCAGAAGCCGGAAAAGAGATTCCTGAGAGAGCCCACGCTTGTCTAGCTGGGTCACATAGGAATAGAGTATGTAGAATCGTCTCTCTCTCCATTTCACATAACTGGCATCTATCATCAATCTTCATGCCTCTTTTAATAATCAAATCAGCCACAGGCAGAGCTTCACTCAAGGCTTTCCATAAGAATGTTCTTATCTTTGGGGCCATCTTTACTTTCCAGACCTTCTCTTTAATGGGATTAAGAGAGGGAGATGCGAGCACTTCCGGGAAGATCTCCTTTATTTTCTGATTTCTTGCCAACCAATAGGCAGATTTCACCGTCATGTTCCCCCTTCTGTTAAACCTCCAGGTATGGCTATCCTCGTGAGAAATCGACGGTTGATGAGCCAAGATCATCTCAACATCAGCGGCTACAAATGTCTCTTTTAGCACTGCAGTGTTCCACTTCCTGCTCTGGACATCAATCAGTTCCTTCGCCATCAAGTTGACATTGAAGGTTGTGTTCTTTCTCCAAGGAGCTCTCATGCCTAAGACAGGGTCCTCCACCCACTTATCCAACCAAAATCTCGTTTTCGATCCATCCCCCACCACTCGTTTCAGACCTTTTTCTAAGAGTTCTCTTCCATGTAAGATACTACGCCACGCAAATGAAGGTCTAGCTCCTGGTCCCGCTTCAAGAAAGTTAGTATGGGGGAAGTACCTACTCTTTAAGAAAGCTGCCATCAAACCGTTCGGATTGTTCACCAGTTTCCATGCTTGCTTCGCAAGCAAAGCTTGGTTAAAGCATTCTAAATCCCTGAAACCCATACCTCCAAGGGCTTTTGGAAGACAGAGTTTATCCCAAGAGGACCCAGTGGATCTTTTTTAAATGAGGTTCTGAGCTCCACCAGTAATTCGACATCAAACTGACGATCTTCTTGATCACTGTCTTCGGAAGTCTAAAACAGGACATTGCAAATACAGGCAGCGCCGAGGCCGTCGACTTTAAGAGAATCTCTTTGCCTCCTTGGGAAAGTTTCTTGATAAACTAACTCTCGAGCCTGCACTGCGTGCGTTCTTTAAGGTAGGACAGCAGCTCCACTTTAGATCTTGAGAAAGCTTCCGGTAGTCCAAGATATTTGCTGGAACCTCCCTTCTTGAAGATGCCAAGAATGTCTTTTATCTTATTTTTCTCCTCTTCAGGTATCAGACTGCCAAAAGAAATCGACGACTTTTGGAAGTTGATGCACTGTCCAGAAGCAGCTTCATAGAAGTCCCATATTCTCTTCAGATTCTTGCATTGTTGGACAGAAGCTTTGCATAGGAACAAGCTATCGTCAGCGAAGAAGAGATGATGGATGGAGGGCCCTGCTTCAGTGAAACTCATTCCCGTAAGTAGATTGTTCCTCTCTGCCATATTCATTAAGTGCGACAACCCTTCAGCACAGAGCACAAATAGGAAGGGTGACAAAGGATCACCCTGATGGATGCCTCTAGTCGGTGAAATGATGCCAAAGGGTTGGTCATTTTTGAGAACTGCAAAGGAGATAGAGGTAACACACATCATCACTCAACTTATCCAAATATCTTCAAACCCCATAGCCTGCATTAGTTCTTCCAAATATCCCCATTCAACACGGTCATAGGCCTTTGAAAGATCTGTTTTGACAGCTAAGAAGTCCGACGCCATCACAGGATGCGATTTGAGGGCATGGACAGCCTCGTGTGCAATCACTATGTTGTCTTGGATTAGACGATCACTGACAAAGGCAGACTGATTGACCGATACCAGGTCACTAAGAAATGGTTGGAGCCTCTTGACTAGGATCTTCGAAACTATCTTATACAGGACCGAGCAGAGACTAATAAGCCTAAGGTCCGACATGATCTCAGGGTTTGGTATCTTGGGAATGAGACAGAGGAAGGTGAAGTTCCAATCATCAGGAATGGAGCCTTTCCGATAAACTTCTTGGATCTCAGCTGTCACAGAATCCCCTATCACCGCCCAAAACTTTTGGAAAAACAGTCCAGTCATGCCATCAGGACCTGGAGCACTCTCCGGACAGATGGAAAAAATAGCTTCTCTTACTTCTTCCTTCGTGATAGGACTAGTAAGGCATCGATTCGATTCATAATAGGCGTAACTTTTGGCCTCATGCTCTGAAGAACAGGTTTGTAAGAAGGAGGGTTGGAGGAGGTAAAGAGTTCCGAGAAATACTCAATGGCAACTTCCGCTTTAGCTGCATCAGACCACTGATCCTGTCCGTTTTTGTCTTTCAACTTGACGAGGAGGTTCCTTGATCTGTTTGCTTTGACCGATAGGTGGAAGAATTTTGAATTCCTGTCACCATGCCTAAGCCATTTTTCTCGACTCTTTTGCCTCCATAATAATTCTTCTTCCTTGTACGCCAACATCAGTTCCTTCTTAATATTCTCAATCACAAACCAACATGGATAAGGCTTGGATTGAAACCACTCCAGTCTCTCTTGCAGTAAGCTAATTTTATCTTTCGCATTAAAACGCCTCTTTCATTTCTAATCGCTCAAAACTCGTCTGCATTTGCGAATTTTCACCCCAACCGATTCAGAGCCTCTGTTTCTTCCCCACAGTTGCACCACTTCTTTAACTGCATCAGGGTGATGAAGCATTCGCCTATCAAACCGAAACTGACCTCTATGTACATCAGGAGATGCTCTCAGGTTGACCCAAAAAGGCCTATGATCCGATCCCCTTTTATCCATAAAGGTTTGGTTAGAGTTAGGGAAGCTTGCGAACCACGCTTTGTTGCCAAAACAGCGATCCAGGCAGCACTGAATGTGTTTTTTCCATCTGGTTCCGCTCCACGTAAATCTGTTGCCTTTACCATCAACTCTTCCATCTTACAAAAGCTTAGCATCTCAGCAAAGGGTCTGAACGACGCTTCCGGTCTTTTCGGTCCACCTATCTTCTCATCATTATTAAGGATTTCGTTGAAGTCCCCAACAATACTCCAAGGCTCCATTCTCCACATCCCTAATCTCATAAGGCGTTCCCAAACAACACTCTTGCCATCATAGGCAGGCTCTCCATAAACGCAAGACAAAAAGAAGGATGCATCTCCAAAATTGACGAAGCAATCAATGATATTTTTATCCAAACTTTTAATAGAAAGGTTGACAAATTTCTTCCACAAAATTGCTAATCCTCCACTGTATCCAATCGGATTGACAGTGTGGACTCGCTCATAGCCCAAGCAAACTTGCAAATCAACTACAATATTCCGACATTTTTTTGTTTCCATGAGAAATAAAATCTCCGGGAAGTGGTATTGACGCAGTTCCCGCAGCCGTTGAATTGTCAAACCTTGAGGCCGCCCCAAGCCCTGACATTTCCAACTAAGAAAGCTCATTGATCTTGGGGCAATCCCTCATGTGGGATCGCCTTAAAGCAAGCTGCCTTGTTGAATGGTGTGGCCTTGTCATGTCCCTGATCCTGGATATGATCCTTAGGATCGACCATGGTGCAAGGAGAAGCACCAGTCAGCTCATGTGACCTAAAAACAAAGGTATCATGGCCTGGAAGTAATTTTAAGGGCATCAGGAAGCTAAGATTTAGCTAAACCAAGAAGGAGACAAGTATAAAGGAGCTGTACAAAGTGTATGGCAGCTGGGCGATGCAGTGAGCAAGCTCGACCAGCTAGATGAAGTGTAGTGCAGCTCAGTGTAGCTCACTGAAGAGTGTGTCAGCTCCCTGAGCTGGATGAACTGGCTCACTCAGCTGGGTCAGCTGGGGATCAGCTCAACTCAGCTAGACTGAGTGTTCAAGTCTTTGGCAGTTGGGCCAGGTCCGGACAGTGGTCGGACCATGTGGACCACCCGGGTGTGCCGGTGAGCCGGTGGGCACTTGGGATCAGACCAGGGACTTGGGCAACCAGTTAGGACTTATTTGTGACATGTCTAGAGGCAGTTAGGGCTGTCAGGGACGTCTGGTAACTGCCATAGGCGAACAGGTGTGATCTGGACCATTGATTAAATCAATGGCCAGAAATGTTAATGAAGGGATGCAATGGTTAAGAAGTAACCACCCCTTCTTCAATATATATCAGGCAAGTCTGTGCCTTTGAAGGCACGCCAGGGCTTCATTCTTCTTCCTGAAACACAAAGAAAAACAGAGAAAAACAGAGAGATGGTCGGATTACACAATCCAAGACCAAGAGAGGCTTGAAGGCAGCAAAGAGGCAGTTTTGATGGCAATCAAGAGGGGAGTTGAGAACGATCCTCTGGTGTGTTTTTATTCTGGTTTGCCACGCCATAGGCTTCCTCTACATCCTTACTACACATCCAAATAGCCAGAGAAGAAGGGAGATGACCGGAATCACTCTCAAAGTCCAAGAGCAGCCTTAAGGGCAGTGGTGTGTAAAAAGGCAGTTTCATGGGTACTGAAGTGGGAAGTGATGCACGACCCTTGGGTGGTGTTTGATCATGGATGAACACACCCTAGGCTTCCTCTACATCATGGTAACACACGCAAATGGCCAGAAGAGAATGGAGAAGGCCGGACTCCACTCTAAAGGCATGAACAGCCTTGAAGGTGGATGCAGTGCAGAAACTGTTTTCATGGGAGTTCCATGGAATGGATGATGGGTGCGACCCATGATTGGTTCTTATCAATACTGGAGGTATATGATAAGACTTGATAGAGGCGTGCAATGGAGGAGCATGGCCAGACATGATACAGGAAGCACAAGATCTAGTAAGATCAAGTCTAAAGTAACATGTACATATGATTACTTTGTGGTTTATGTTGGTGTCTCTTGAGGTGCATATGAGGCCAAGTGTGGCACGCCCTTGGAGACCATATATTGTGATGTATTGTAGGGATACAGGACCCTGGAGAAAGGGGCAGATCATAGTTGAACTAATTCATCCATATGGGATGGTAATTAGATGCTATACAGCAACTAGTGATTCATGGTGGTTCATGAGTGAACCTGATCTATGGTTTTGCATTACCAATGGCTTCAGGCCGTGGCAATGAGGTAATGGAATCATATGGTATGATAGGTATCAACCTTGGGTTGGTACAGGATTGGCTGAGAGCCATGAAGAAGAGCAAGACTAATCAGGTTCTGTGGGACATAGTTCCATGGCCGGTTAGGTATGTGTGAAGACTCATCAGTTCTGAGTCATGTGGGGTGGTTGGTTGATTGACTCAGGAACTGGTGGGCATTATTAATCATATTCTATGTTGATCAGACGTGGAGGTACTGAACCATGGAGTGGCCGGTTCAGAGAAATCTCTCCATAGCCTTGGTTGGGCAGGTAGGTTGAGATCTGATAGTTCCTGAAGGAATTGTTAGGATCCGACTTCAAATATCTCTTAATGGGTATTTATCATGAATTATCATGGTGAAAGATTAGTTTTATCTCATTGATTTAGAGGTGGTCAGTTATGGCCATATGGGCTGTTCATGGGCGAGATCAATATGATCGAGGCCAGTTCTGAGAAATCTGACTTGACCATTCTCTTATTTATGAATTATCATGAATTATCATGAATTTTAATTAGTTTTTGGAGCATGTTTGCTTGTGGTTGGTTTTGCAGCTGAAGACTTCCCAAAGGTACTTGGTCTGTGGGGATGGTTGGTTGACTGACTAAGTAACCTAAGGGGAGAGTTTATACAGGTATAAGGGAGTTGGACGAGTGGACGGGGAGCTAGGCAAAGCTACCTCGCAGCTCGATCAGCTGGAAGAGAGTTGGGAACCTCAAGTGAAGTGGTTCAGTTCAGCTAGCTGGATGAGCTAGCTAGACAGCTAAGGAAGCTGAGACAAAGAGCTATCAAGCTCCATGGATGTGGCAAAGGTATGATCTAGCAATATTGCATAGATCTAGATAGAATGGTTAGGGGAATGGAACCTCGGTTATTGTATGACCTGGATTAGGTTGAGGATCAACCTTGGAGCTGGTAGTAGTTGTGTATACTGACCATGGCTAAGGTGATTCGATCTGACCAGTGTTAGATTGGTTTTAGACCAATGTTTAAGTAGAGAATATTCCGCTGTGCATAAGTTGAAAGGATCTAAGCTAGGAAATGACTAAGGTAGTCTTAAGCTAAGGTCAAAGATAGCTTTCGCCCTTAGGTGAAAGTATAGATAAATATCGAAAAATTGAGTGGTTCGGTCAGGGTATGGACCGAGCGACGTGAGGCATCGACCGTGGCCTAGCCGGCGGGGTTCGGGTCTTACAGGCCTCCTCTGCTTCCATCGTGCACTTCCTCTTCTTGCACCCCATCGCCTCCTTTCCTTCTCTATGTTCAGCATGCAAGTCCTCAGGTACCTCTCTCATCGCTCTAGCTTTCTGCTGACGAGTCGATTTTGGTGGACGTCTTCTCACTGGAGGTCTTTTCTTAACAATCCCGGAAGAACAAGGAGCAAAATTTGGTGAGAATTTTGCAGCCTTGAACACCATTGGACAGTTGGAAGAGAAAGAACCCTAAGTGTCAAGGTTCTGGTCCCCATTGCCAAGTAAAAGCATCGGTGGAGAAGAGCGGCTGGCTAGGCGAGCATGAGCTTTAAATGACGCAGACAACAGCTTGTACGGGTTACTTTGAACTCTGTAAGATTCACTCTCACTGTTATTGTCTTCATATCCAAAGACCAATCCTTTGCCTCTGTTTAGATCCGTAGTGAATCTTGGAGGAGCCTCAAGCCTTAGCGCGATCCTTTACAAGTTTGGATCATTTTCAGCAGCTTTAACTGATTTTTGAATCTTGTCTATCTTGATCCCCCTACTTTCGCCAGTCTCAGCTAACAGATACCTCCTCATTTCCTCAAGGACCTCCTTTGCTATTTTCCATCTTCCCGTGGCATGGTCTAGACCCACATGTTCCTCCTCCAGGACTCCAAACAGAGCATCGTCCTCCAAAATGACATTTTTCTTCCTCTCCAAGTCAGCGCTTACCCTCTCTCTACGGACTCTTGACTCCTCATGTCTCTTCCTGACAGTCAGCAGACAAAAATCCTTCTCATGATTCAGCCTTTGGCACGTGTAGCAGCGGTTCTGAACTTTCTCGTAGCTAAATCTCACCACCGACGATTTGCCCTCCGAGGTCACAACCCTAGAAGTTTTAAGAGGGTTTGCAACATTGAATTTCACTAAGACCCTAATGAAATCCTGAGTAATAGGCTTCGACGGGTCAAAAACCACCAGCTTTGTCTCCCCAACCAGGTCTCCTAACGCAGTTAAAGTCTCCCTGGTGTAGAAGTTAACTGGAATGTCACGGATCTGGACCCAGAGGGGGATATACTGCAGGTAGTCGTCAGGTGGATTTTCAACCCATCTCTCCACCACTCTCACCCAGTCTTCAAACGTCTGGACTCCTCTCTCTAGAATGTCCAAGAGGTCGTGTTCATTATTGAAAATGAACTGGAACCACTCCTGAGATAAAGCCACTCCACGGACTTTGCCTTCTTTCTGCCATTTCCTCGGCATTCTTATGATGAGGTTTGACATCTTTTGTCGGTCAGGGTTTAAGATTCTACCCATGAGGCTGAGTTTGTTCTCCTCCGCCGAACTGAAACCAGGGAGCTCCGGCATGGCAAAATGAACTTCTTCTTCGTCAAGTGATAGAGCCATTAAGGTTTTATCCATTGCAAGAGACATGATTTTAATGCTTGGTAACCGTTGAGATATTCAGTAACTCCTCACCCACCTTCTTCCCTTATCTTCAATGAAAGATGAACAGGAAGAAAAAACAGGTAACATTTGAAAAAAGTAGGCTTTCAGTATTCCAAAACCCAATAAAAGGTTGACAATTTCTCTCAAAATCGTGTTTAGATAGCTAATCGCAGATAACAAAGTGACAGCGCTTTATTATCTAGTGTATAATCCCCTGAGCCCACAAATGGGTCACTTTTTTGAGAGAATATTATCTCTCTACTTTCTCACTCCAACTCAGTAAAAAACTCTTTCCTGAGCTGCATCTTCTCTTCAGGTTTTCTAGCTAATATCGTTGTTATTCTTTTTTTTTTTTGTAACTAATATCGTTTTTATTCTCGCTATGGATGTTTACAAGCTGAATTTTTTGAGAGTAAATATTTGTCCTTTGCCACATTTTTAATTTTTTATACCATGAGACCATTTTCACATACATATCGAAATTCTCTAACCGCATATTATAACATCTCAACTTTATTTTAAAAAAGATATTTACATTTTTTATCAAATAAATAAATAAATCAACCACATCGATTCTCAATTAATCCAGCTTTCTTGCCATTGCATTCTTTTGGAGATATAAAATCCCATTTATGTTTCCAATGTGAATTTTTTTATCTCCAAAACTATTTCTCTAGATAATGGTACAGATAATAGTAAATCTCTACAAAATTTAATATACTCCATCAAAGATAATGTTTTATTTTCCAGGAACCTTTAAGGAATTGAGTCTTCCTTAGAGAAGCCGCAACGGAGGCTCACAACGAATCATTAGCGATTAATCATAAGTGTATTAGATTAGAATAATATTATTATAGGCAAATGCTTTAAGGATCAGTCTTTAAATAAGGAATTTAAAGATTCAATCCTTAGCCGTGTGGCGTTTTGTCATTGAATAGATCTAAACATGTGTTTCATTTGAAAAAAATTAGATCTCATTCTCGACTGAAGCCGAGAAAAAAAATTTGCTCTCGACGAGAAAAAAAATAGATCTCATTCTCAGAATTATCTTCACGATACGCGTATACATGAACAATTGAAAAATGATTTAGTTGAAAATATTTGGAACAAATTTAGTGATGAAGATTAATAATTACTATATCTTTATATTTAATTATGCAATAAATAAAAGTTTAAATTTTACATATTTAATAAAAATTAAATTTCACTTTAATAAATATTTTTTTTATTTCTAAGAACTCTTAATTGGGGAACACTATTGGACCATATTAATCATTCAGGTTGTGGATCTATTTTAGTATCATAATAAGTTAGATGAACTTCCAAATTAAAACCAATTGAGGTAAGTACAGTTAAACACTTTTCTTATAAATTCCCTATATTTCATAGTATATGATGTTTTAGATTAGTGCCCAAATTTAAAAAATCATTTTCTAGAAATCAATTTTAAAAATATAATTTTAAAATCGTTCAACTTATTGGTTAAATAATTTCCAATAAAATTTAAGTTAATCTTAAAATATCAAAATATTGTATATTTTTTTTAAAAAATATAGACATTATAAAATGTCATATAATTTGAAACGAAAAAATTATTATTTAAATCTCATTTATATTTCCATTGTAAAATCTTTTATCTGTTACATTCTCTCGGTTGCCGGCGAAACTGATTATGGGGAAGAACTCATGGTAGCCTGCATTAAATTTATAGAACAAGTAGGATATAGAGAAACATGTTAATCCTGCCTTTTCAAACTTGAATATTTTTAGACGGAGGCACCAAAGTATGTGACGCTCATGTGAAACATTCATTGCTGCTAAGCCATATATAGTAGTTTCAGTTCAAATTAAGAATATTGTGTATTGATATTTTAAGAAAATAAATAGATATTAAAAAAATTATCGAATATATAAAACAAAAATCAACTTTAAAAAAGGCGCGACGATCAAGTTAATTGCAGAAAAAGACATCTCGGTTGTTTTTTTTATAAATATGCTTAAAGAAAATCAGCTCAACTAACCAACTGATCAACAAAACCGTTAACTAAACTTGACTTATATTGAAGTCATATACATTTTATTTTTAGTATTAATATCAAACCAATTGTTTTCAGCTTTCGTAACTTAACGTTTGACCAAAATAGTTATATATGTAACTAAAGTCTGATTTTGAAGTTATAATAGCTGTTTATATATAATGTATCATTCATATAAATTTTAAGAATTGAGATGGATTGGTCCATCATTGGTTTTGGTTGTGTATTAATAAAAAATCTCATAACAATCGACTATGACACGTGTTACATCCATGTCTCGTGCTACATGCTGCCTTCGGGGTCCATAAATCAAACTTTAGATCTCTTGTTCTCCAATAACATTATCAATAAGAATCCGACAGGTATGCAACACGAAAATATGATTATTTTAGTGGACATATTATATCGTTTTTTGGAAAATAAATATCCCTAATTCTTTTTTTTAGACCAAATATCTCTAATTCTCTTATAATATATTTAATTTATATAACCATGGCCGAGTGGTAACGACCGAATTACAAAGTCCACCATTCAAGGAGACAAAGGTTCGAATGTCGGCCATGTCAAATGTCACGCGTGGCCACGGAATGCTTTACGCCCTTCCTAAGTTGAGTTAAGCGCGGCGTAGATACCATCGCGTCCCTTGGGTAATGGGTATTAGTGCTGGCTGGTTCCGGGCCAGGGGGATTAGTCGGTTGAGTTAAGCGCGGCGTAGGTGCCATTGCATCCGCCTTCAAACCTCCTGTTAAAAAATATATATATATATATATATATATATATATATATATATATATATATATTTAATTTATATGACTTATACAATACCTCATCTATTTCACAAAAATAGCACTCTAAGATTTTGTTTCAAAAGAATTTTATTCTACATTTCTAATATTATCTTACACATTTTTTGCATTAAAAACAATATGTTTTATTTGAATTATTTTCATTTAATTAGTTATATATTAAATAAAGGTATACTAGTATATTTTACAAATTTTAAACCACATAAAATGTGTCAAAGTAACACTTTTTGAAATGGATAGAATATATTTATACATTATTTTTCAGTGACATGTTTAATAATAAGACTTGCTAAGACATTAATCGTAATTTACAACAAAATAAATGTTATTTATTAAAAGCACTTCACACTTAGAATTATGTAAAGTTCTAACTATCTTCGAGTTTGTTATATAGCCAAATTTTTCATTTACTCTGAACTGATATCATCTGACAAGAAATTCGCATTGATAAGAGAATGACATGCCCATCATACACTTATAAGTCACTTAAAATCTTGCTACCACATAAATGAAACGAAAACTTTATTTATATTATTTTCTTAAAATAATACACATACTTTTTTCATCAATAATGCACTTAATTGAAGAGATGTGAACATAACTTATATACAAGATTAAGTGCGTTTGCGTGTGTGTTTTAAATATACAAGATTATTAGAGAACTTGACCATTCTAATAAATTGCAAAGGGAGATTTTACATGTTAGTCCATGTGGGTTCGGGTACTAAATGTTTGGTCTCATTGGCCCCACGATGTTTTTATGTCTAGATTTCTCGCAATTGATTTCACATCTTCAAAAAACATGCATGTTGTGACTAGTAAAAACGACTAATCATGTGGAAATGAACCAATATTTAAATTAGTAACATGTGAACACTCATCAGATAAAGTTACTTTTGAAAATAAAGTTGGGGATGTATTTTTCAATGAATAGCAAAAACACTATATAGTACGGATATGTGCATTAATAACACCAATCATATTGTCGCAGTGAGAAAAATAACATTGAAAAAGTCGTCAAAACGCATCTTCTATTCTACGCTCTAACTTCTAAGATCCGGATTATTCAATTATGCTAATGTTTGTTCATTTCGGAATATAGATCAAACATTATATTAACATTGTTATCATAAATGTGATGCACCATGTTTTTCTTAGCATTAGAGATCCTGATTTCATTAAAATGTTCAACTAATTTCACGGATGAGTATATCCGTTTAAACGTAATGTGTGCACATGTAAAAAGTATACTTATGGAGTGTTATCACAATGACAGTTAAGGAGACAGTGATACATCTATATCGATCTATTCATGCAGCCGTCACACCTTCGATCATGATTGGGGAGACATCATCTCTAGCTAGGTGATCCAACTTTCTTTCTAACTACAATTTGCTTACCGTAAATATCTTTAAAAGGGACTAGATGATGATAAACTTCTCTAGAATAGTATTCACACTAACTAGACATTAAACAAGTCTACACAAATTAATACTGTATATATAGAAGGGAAGACACTTGTTTGTTGATCATGAGATAAACCGGTTGAGAGTTGTTATTCAGTCTGTTAGGTGCTGCACTTTACAACTGTTCTTCGGATTTGGGGGGTTGAGAATCGCAGAGATTTGCTTTGTATTGGTTTTGATCCTTCTTTGAGCGACGATGTAGCCGAGGAAATCGCCGGACATAACGCCAAAAGTACACTTTTCTGAATTCGGTTTCATACCATACTCGCTCAATGTGCGGAAGAACTCTTTCAAGTGACCGAGATGGTTGTTGGCAATCAAAGACTTGACCATCATATCATCCATATATACTTCCATCGTTACCCCGAGTTTCTCGATAAACATCTTGTTGACCAATCTTTAATACATTTCTCCACTGTTTTAAAGCCGAATGGCATGACTTTGTTGCAGTATGTTCCTGAAGACTCCCGATTTTCTGGGTGCATCATGATCTGATTGTAGCATAAGAAAGCATCCATGAAAGTTAACAGCTCGTTGCCGGCTGTTGAATCCACAAGGAAAGCTGTCTATCAGACATGGTTTATTGAAGTTGGTGAAATCGACGCCGACACGCTTGCTGTTTTTCTTCTTGGTGACTATTGGGATGACCAGCCACTCGGTATATCAGACCTCAATAATCGACCTTGTGCCGAGCAATCGATCGACCTTACCGTTAACTGTCTTAGATCTCTCTGAACTCAATTTCCTTCTTTTCTACCTGATTGGATTGAAGGTCGTGTCGATATTGAGCTCACTACAAGAAAACACGAATGTAATGACGACCGTTTTCTTCGTTAATTCGTCGTAAAAGAGTGTTTACAACGAATTACCGAAAAAACGCGTTTCGTCGTTAACCATTTGTCGTAACGCATATTTCGTCGCCAATTCGTCGTAAGATTACGAGGGACCTATTTCGTCGTAAAGTCAAGGTTAAAGTTTCATCGTAAAGAAGACGTGGATTTCCACGTAAAGCAGACGCTTACTTTCCATGTAAAGAACACGTAAATATCCCTCGTAAAATACGCGTAAATATTTCACGTAAAAAACACGTAAGTTTCCCCGTAAACTCGACGTGTATATTCCTCGTAAATTTGACGTAAATATTCCTCGTAAAGTAGACGTAAATTTTCGTCGTAAATTACACGTAAAGCGGATCACGTAAATTCGACGTAAACGATTGCTCATTAAGACATCATAATACTTCCTCGTTAAAATGTTGTGAATTAGCTACGAATTTGCTTCATTTTGTATAACCGAATTTATTTTTAAATTTATTTATAAATTTTATTTTATTTCAAAAAATTAGAAATTTAAATAATTAATTAATCTGAAAATATTTTATATAAATAATAAAAGTTTGGAATTTATATTAAGGGTTTCTGTGAATCGTCTCCCGGTAGAGGTCTTCACTCCTCATCTGTACTGCTTACTCTTCCTCCTGTGTACGGGAAGGCTCGGGAACATGATTCTGTCGTCGCATCTCTGCCAACAACCCCTCCCATCGCGGATTTCCAGAAGATATAACTTCCAGAAACCCCTCCACTCCACCCATACGAGCTTGGAACTCAGAACGCGTCGACGCCAACTCAGAACATGTCGACGCCAACTCAGACCGCGTCGACGCTAACTCAGACCGCGTCGAGTCCAACTCAGAACGCAGCTCAGTGACTTCATCGGCTCGTCTCTGACCATAAGACGATGTCGCTCTTGGGACATCGTTGACGGAACCAATTCCCAACGTACGTCCCTTTTTCTTAGGGACAACCTATAAAAAAATTAAAGTTTAATGTTAATAATTAAAAATAGGTAGATTAAAAATTTTTAAAAAATTTTTTACCTCTTCGTAAATCTGATCCACTTCTTGAGTGGATAATGTGACCGGTATTCCATCGGGAGATTGCTGGGTCAGCTGGGTTTGGCGGTCTTCAATCCGAGCAACCACATCGTTGTAGATTTGCTAGGACCTCGGATCCACAAATTTCCCCGCCTTATTCTTGTGGGTCCTCTCGTGAAGCTCTTTAAGAGACGGGAGTTGTTCCGTCTCTTTGGCCTGAAAAACATTTAAAAATAGTTAGAATCAATATACATATATAAACATATTAATTAGTTCAAAAAAAAAACATATTAATTATTAAAATATTTAATATGAAAAAAATTATTTAATTACCATTTCCAAGCAGATACGGGCATGGGGTTTTTGACCCGTACAGTGAAGCATCGGACCATTGCCGTGCTCGCCTTTGGTAAGACGAGAGGCGGAGCAAGCGTTGGAGACCGCGATGGATGATGGCAGCTTCCAGTAACGAATGAGGCCATCCCACACATCCGTGGCGAGCTCAGCGGGTTTCCCGTCCTCGTAACCCTCGTAAATTCAATCCTCCTTCCAGTTGCCTACGGTGTCCAACAACCGCTTCTTCGCCTTTCCGATGAACGCCGCCTTTACGTCCTCGTGAACCCCGATGGACAAATGATATTTTTGCTGTAACACAAAAAAATAGATTAATAATTAGTTAAAAAATATTAATCAAATAAAATTTAATAATAAAAATTAAACATATAATAATTAATTAATAAAAACTTACAGCAAACATCTTGAAGCACGTGTTTCTAACGTGGTGCGGCGTCTTAGACCAGTTCGAATGAGGCTCGGAGAAGTAGCCTTTGATGATATCGGATACGCTCCCCGCGACAGAATTGTCGATCCCAAACCTGAAAAAAACAAAGTTAAAGTATTAAAATTATTTATTATTTTTAAAAATAATTAAATTATAAAAAAAAATTTACGTACCACAGAGTTACCTCTGTAGGTCAGGGTCTAAAACTGGTAAACCGGCTCGGCCTGGTTGAGCGAGAAGATCCTCAACCGTGTACCTAGCAACCGGAGCATTCGGCAGCACCCTCAACTCTGGATGAACGTATCCGGGTGCCACCGGAGGAGGCACGTCATCTGGAACATGCTGAGGTGCAGCAGGTGGCGGTGGTTCACCAAATGGAGGAACTGGTGGTGGCTGAGACTGAGACTCTGGGACAATCTCCGGCATGGAGGAACCTGGAGCTGAAGAAGATGATCCAGCAGCATGATCACCAAACAACTGACTGTAATGGGGGGGGGGGGGTTTTCTTCTTGTTCTTTCTAACCATCTGAAAAAAAAATTCAGATGGTTAGAAAAAACAAGAAGAAAGTCACAAATTTAATATTTTAAAAATTAATCAACTAATCAGAAAATTCAATAAACATATCTAAATTCCCTACACTAACCACCTAATCAACACTAATTACCCTAAACTAAATACCTAAGCTAAAACTAGAGAGAGATTAGAGAGAGAATCTTGAGAGGTATAGGAGATGAATTAGGGACGAAATGAAGTGAGATGGTTCTCGCGTGTATATATAAGAAAACATGGACTCGTAATTTCTTCGTATATTTACGACGAAATAGCAAGGCCCGTGTTTTATTTTACGACAAATTAGCAAGTTCCGTGTTTTTAATGTTTACGACGAATTAGCAAGGCCCGTGTTTTTTGCGTGGTCTTTACGACGAAACGGTCCTACGTGGATTTAGCGATTCTTTTTTTCCATTTCGTCGTAAATCACACGTGAAATTACGAGTATTTAACGTGTAATTCCTATAAATCCCTAACCCCAAATCCCAATAATCTTAACTAATAAATTATATATGTGTTTAAAATTACATCATCATTCTCTTCATCACTAGAAACATCATCACTTTCATTAAACTCGTCTTCAACAGCTTCGTCGGTGGTATCGTCGGGAAGATCTTCATACTCATGATTATGCAGATCAATGAGTATGATGTCATTCATTTGTTGTTCTGGTTCTTTGACTTCACTGATGTGTTCTTCTTGCAAAGGTTGTTCTTCTCCACCGATTATTCATCCACGGGGTGTAACTTTGATAACGGATAACCAACTTATTCCTGATTCTCTCATCCTCGGGTATGGTAGGAAGCTAACTTGGTCTGCTTGCGAAGCTAATATGAAAGGCTCGAATTTGTTGTACCTCCATTCACCATTGACAGCAACTACACCGAATTTGTTAAACCGAACACCTCTGTTGACCATGGGGTCGAACCAATCACATTTGAATATGACGCATTTCAGCTTCAATAATCCAGGGAATTCCACTTCAATAATCTCCTGCAAAATCCCGTAGAAATCGGTTTCGCCTTTCACACAAATTCCATAATTACTGATCACCCGGTGTTTACCATACTCGTACGTATGAAAAGTAAAGCCTCGTGTGAAATACATCGGTGATGTGGTGACCTTTGCAAGTGGACCCTGAACTAATTCGTGAAACCATGTGGGGTAATCTGGATCCTCATATTCAACCTGCAAAATTAAAGAGAACATTGAAATTAATGATACTAACGGTGAATACATATCATGTATATGCCAAAAATAGCGGATTGGAGTAAATACCTGACTCTTCAACCATTTAATAAAGTGTTGATCTTTTCTTTTATCTACCTCACTTGTAGATATACCTGAGATTGCTTCTTGGACTTGAGTAACAAATAGGCTGTAAAATGCACATAATTTTTATTAAATCATTTGAAAAGTATATTTTAATTAGAAGTTTAGAAGTTTCCATATATGTTACCTTTCAAAATAGTGCATCAATGGATCCTCACAATTAAGTAGAATGTAAGTGTTTGCACTATGGGCGTCTTCATAACTCGACCACCAAATCTCTTTCGATTTCCCACCCATTCGCCCAATCTGGCTAAAGATATCCGGAACACCAGCAACTGCATATGTTGGCGCAACACCACCATCATCATATCTTCTTGGAGCTCTTTTTCGGGTCCGTACATTAGGTGCAAAGTAGTACGATGTGAAGTGAGATGTTTCTTCCGTCAAACTTCCAGCAATTATAGAACCTTCAATCTTTGCGAAGTTTTTTGCCTTTCCCTTCAAATATTTCATGGTCACTCATACTGATACATCCATCCATAATGTACTGGTCCCCGAAGCAATGCCTCATACGGGAGGTGGACAGCTAAATGCTCCAAGACGTCAAAAAATACAGGAGGAAATATCATCTCCAAATTGCACAATAAGATGAGAATGTTCTCGTGAAGTTGTTCTACGACATTCTCTGTAAGAGTGCACATGCTCAAATCCCTGAAAAATGCTCCAATGCCTTTGTATATTCCAAAAACAATTAAACAAATTAGTAGTCATATTATTTATTAGTGCATATTTTTGAACAATAAATCAAGAAATTAATGAGTAATAATATATTACCTTCAAGTGCTTCATGTACTTTTGTTGGAAGTAGCTCCGCAAATGAAAAGGGAAGTAGTCGTTGCATAAAGACATGACAATCATGACTCTTCATCCCGGAGAACTTTTGCCATTTTTAACACATCTAAGGAGGTTTGAAACATACCCATAAAAAAACTTCACTGCTGATGCCACCCAGTTGAACAAAACCGACTTTTGTTCTTAAGATAATCTGAATATCGGTACAAGAACTTGTCCATTGCTTTTTATATGTAACTCGGGTCTTGAGAAAATATCAGGCAAGTCCAACCTCGATTTTTGACTGTCGTTTGTCTTCCTTGAGACATTCAATATTGTATTCATGATGTTCTCAAAAATATTCTTCTCTATATGCATCACATCGAGATTGTGGCGAAAAAGAAGATCCTTCCAATACGGCAGCTCCCAAAATATACTCTTCTTGTGCCAGTTGTGCTCAACTCCGTAATAATCAGGCACATCACCGGGAACATGCCAATTACCACCACGAGGAACTTTTTCTAGAGCTCCGTAGTAATCGATTTGCTTTTCAATTTGTTCTCCGGTTATTTGCTAAATAGACTCCAAAACATAATAATTATATCTTAAAAGACTTATATACTATGGTTAAAAATGGGTAAAATCCATGGTAATCATCGATCGAAGAGAGATGACTTCCGTCGATCGATGTATGACTATGAATGTCGACTCTGGACTGCTTGATGGTCACCTACAAGTTTCTTCTAACTTTATCTCCAAAATGCTCCAAAATCACCACATTGCTCTAAAATCACCATATTGCTCCAAAATATACATGAACATGTAAATACTCTAAAAAGAATCCAAAACAAGGTAAATAGATTCCAAAACACTTATATACCTCGCTAAAGATGGATAAATTCCATGGTATATAAACTCCCCAAGGTCGAGCTGGTCTTGTAAAGATCGTAGGATTCCATGGATCTATCTCTCATTCTCTCTCTCTCTCTCTCTCTCTCTCTCTCTCTCTCTCTCTCTCTCTCTCTCTCTCTCTCTCTCTCTCTCTCTCTCTCTCTCTCTCTCTCTCTCTCTCTCTCTCTCTCTCTCTCCCTCCCTCCCTCCCTCTCTCTCTCTCTCTCTCTCTCTCTCTCTCTCTCTCTCTCTCTCTCTCTCTCTCTCTCTCTCTCTCTCTCTCTCTCTCTCTCTCTCTCTCTCTCTCTCTCTCTCTCTCTCTCTCTCTCTAGGGAGGTGAGGAGAGAGAGACCCCTGATTTACCCTTCACTTTATTAGGTAGTATTAAATTTTCATGATTTATAAGCAAAGGAAGTCACATGTGGGCTTAAGGAAAAAGAGCTGTTATGAGCAGTCACCATCACTTGGACCAGATGCACATTTGTTTAATGTTTTCTCTTTGTTTATTGTTTATGTCCCCTGATTTATCCTTCACTTTATTAGATAGTATTAAATTTGCATGATTTATAAATTCATCTGGTTGTTCACATTGGGAGTCATTATCACATTGCATATAACTACGTCTCAAATTCCTCATGACCATAAGTTACCATGTCCCATATAGGTGACGAATCTTTGTGACAAATTGATTCAAGCAAAGGCTTGCAGCTTTGTGGTAGTTACCATTGTTTCAGGTTCACAAAGAATATTTCTTGCGACACAGTAATCTAAATTAACTGTATACTGTCCACATTTGGTGTAACTCCAGAAAAACTTGTCATCTCTATTGGATTGGCTAACGTCAAACTCTATATGTATTTAGATGAAGAACCAAGAGAAGAAATTAGATAAAGAAGAGGCGATCTGGAAGAGAAGACTGAGACTGACCGTACATGCTCTACAACTTTACTTTAAGTGACCTACCTTGCTTTGGAAGGCAATGCATTAATGGAATTCGACCACTATACTCTCCAGAATTTAATCAGACCATTGGAGACATTCTGGAGCAAGTTGAATTCTAAATAAGGAAAAGGAAGTCACATGTGGGCTTAAGGAGAAAGAGCTGTTATGAGCAGTCACCATTACTTGGACCAGATGCACATTTGTTTAATGTTTTCTCTTTGTTTATTGGATTGGCTAACGTCAAACTCTATATGTATTGAGATGAAGAACCAAGAGAAGCAATTAGATAAAGAAGAGGCGATCTGGAAGAGAAGACTGAGACTGACCGTACATGCTCTACAACTTTACTTTAAGTGACCTACCTTGCTTTGGATGGCAAGGCATTAATGGAATTCGACCACTATACTCTCCAGAATTTAATCAGACCATTGGAGACATTCTGGAGCAAGTTGAATTCTAAATAAGCAAAAGGAAGTCACATGTGGGCTTAAGGAGAAAGAGCTGTTATGAGCAGTCACCATTACTTGGACCAGATGCACATTTGTTTAATGTTTTATCTTTGTTTATTGTTTATGTCCCCTGATTTATCCTTCCCTTTATTAGGTAGTATTAAATTTGCATGATTTATAGATTCATCTGGTTGTTCACATTGGGATTCATTATCACATTGCATATAACTACGTTTTAAATTCCTCATGACCATAAGTTACCATCTCCCATATAGGTGACGTATCTTTGTGACACATTGATTCAAGCAAAGGCTTGCAGCTTTGTCGTAGTTACCATTTTTTCAGGTTCACAAATAATATTTCTTGCGACACAGTAGTCTGAATTAACTGTATACTGTCCACTTTTGGTGTGACTCCAGAAAAACTTGTCATTTCTATTGGATTGGCTAACGCCAAACTCTATATGTATTGAGATGAAGAACCAAGAGAAGCAATTAGATAAAGAAGAGGCGATCTGGAAGAGAAGATTGAGACTGACCGTACATGCTCTACAAATTTACTTTAAGTGACCTACCTTGCTTTGGAAGGCAAGGCATTAATGGAATTCGACCACTATACTCTCCAGAATTTAATCAGACCATTGGATACATTCTGGAGCAAGTTGAATTCTAAATAAGCAAAAAGAAGTCACAAGTGGGCTTAAAGAGAAAGAGCTGTTATGAGCAGTCACCATTACTTGGACCAGATGTACATTTGTTTAATGTTTTCTCTTTGTTTATTGTTTATGTCCTCTGATTTATCCTTCCCTTTATTGGGTAGTATTAAATTTTCATGATTTATAGATTCATCTGGTTGTTCACATTAGGAGTCATTATCACATTGAATATAACTATGTTTTAAATTCCTCATGACCATAAGTTACCATCTACCATATAGGTGACGAATCTTTGTGACACATTGATTCAAGCAAAGGCTTGCAGCTTTATCGTAGTTCCTATTGTTTCAGGTTCACAAATAATATTTCTTGCGACACACTAGTCTGAATTAACTGTATACTGTCCACTTTTGGTGTGACTCCAGAAAAACTTGTCATTTCTATTGGATTGGCTAACGCCAAACTCTATATGTATTGAGATGAAGAACCAAGAGAAGCAATTAGATAAAGAAGAGGCGATCTGGAAGAGAAGATTGAGACTGACCATACATGCCCTACAACTTTACTTTAAGTGACCTACCTTGCTTTGGAATGCAAGGCATTAATGAAATTCGACCAGTATACTCTCGAGAAGCTAATCAGACCATTGGAGACATTCTGGAGCAAGTTGAATTCTAAATAAGCAAAGGAAGTCAAAGGAGAAAGAGATGTTATGAGCAATCACCATCAGTTGGACCAGATGCACATTTGTTTAATGTTTTCTCTTTGTTTATTGTTTGTCACTTTCCCTTCTCTCTCTGATTTTTGTCTATATATTGTAATGTGCAAGCAGAGAAATAAACTAAGGAGAATTAATCTCCCATTCGGATTACACACACTCTCTCTCTCTCTCTCAAATTCGTCCATTCTCTCTCTACTTGTTCTTCAACATTCTTCTCTGTTCTTCATCAAATATTTCACTGTTTTTCATTATACACATCATAATCTCTCATTTCTAACATGGTATCAGAGTTCTAAAATCTTGAGACCTTTTTGTTCTTATTTAAATTCCGCAAATTCATACCCTGTTTTTTCACTCTCTTTTCTTCTTACTTTGTTTTCACTCTGTTTGTCTCAAATCCTCACTTTATCCCCATTCATTTCCATAAATTCATGATTTAATCTGCGTTCTTATATTCTCTCTCTGCTCGAAATTATATTTTCCATTTTCTGGTTCCATAACCTTGCTGGTTTCTTAATCATTGTCCACTAGATAAAAGAGAACCAGCCATAGAAATGGAGTCAAGAATTCCTATTCCAGTAATCCTTGAGGGTTCCAATTATCTACTGTAGTCAAGAGTGGCCAGATTTACCTTGGGGAATCATGTATTTTGGGACATCCATATCATAAAGGCTGAAGCTTCAAATAGGATGGCTGTTGGGGTCAAAATCGGTCTCAACGGGATCAAATGCTTAAAAGTCCCCGAAAAATATTTATCGGAACGCAGGTTGTGTATAATTTTTAAGATAGAAATTATACGACAAGTTCTCAACTTAAAAGATCCAATCTCTTCAGTGAACAACTATCGGGAAACGAACGACGAAACAAGAAAAGGGATTACCAACACTTCTCAACCGTCAGAATCATCTGAAGAGGGTGATCTCGGTTCGTCCCAACCAGCTCGCCATATTGCTAGGCCGAGCTCGGTCCGTTCCGACCAGCTCGCCATATGGCGAGCTCGGCCTGCTCCGACCAGCCCGCCATATGGCGAGATCGGTCCGTCCTGACCAGCTCTCCATTTGGCGAGCTTAGCCTGTCATGACCAGTTCGTCATATGGTGAGGTCAGTCCATCTCGTCCAGCTTGCCGTATGGCGAGCTCAGTCCGTCCCGACCAACTCGCCATAGTGCGAGGTCGATCCGTCCCCAGCTCGCCACCATATGGCGAACTCGGTCCATCCAAACCAGATCGCCATATGGCGAGCTCGGTCCATATGACAAGATCGCCATATTGCAAGCTCGGTCTTTCACGACCAGCTCGACATATGGCAAGCTCGGTCCATCCCGACCAGCTCGCCATATGGAAGCTCGGTCCATCCCGACCAGCTTGCCATATGGCGACTGCTTCCACAATCGTGCATTATCGTCTCATCCTTGTAGCTCTTCCCATCGAGCAAAGACCGCACTATCCCTTGTTTCGGCTAGATTGGGATTACTGTTGAAAATTAACGATAAAAACCTCGAAAAACTTATTTTCTCGCATAAATTCAAATTGATCGTGTCAAACTCGAGAGTTTATTAAACATAATTTTTGAAAGGCAAGAATTGACCATTTGCCCAAGCGATGACACCCTCCTTAAGATATTCCACTCTGATTTTGATTGAATCAAAAAATGACAAATGATAGATGGTCGATTTTGGGTTTGATAGATAAAAGGTAGTTTCTGGATAGATAAATGGATCGATAGGTCACACTGAGATTGCGAAATGGCCTCAGATTCACCACTCTCTTGTTCTGGATATGACACACCAGTCAACATGAGGGATTGCTGATTTGCTTTGGGTTTACACACCTCCACAATCAGGTTGTTCATAAGAACAATAAATCATCAAATAAGAAAATAAATACTTTTATAAAAATGATGATTGAAGTTTCTACTAAAGACTTGACATACTTAAATAGAAAACTAAAAATTTGTTGCATGATTAGCATAGAAAACAAAAGACTTGTAGCATGAACAGCATAGAAAACATAAAACAGACAAGAAATAACTAAACTAGATGTTGTAGGGGGCAGCTGAGTAAATGAAAATGGTTGGGGAGGTGGTGGTTTGGCCAAGTAGCTCTTCTTCACTTACCAGATTCTGAATAAGGCCAACAATCTTCTCAATTAGATTATGAATCAATCTTCCCATCGAAGGAAGAAATTTAGATTGATCTTTTTCTTCCTCGCAGTGACGCCTTTGTTGCTTTGCGCTCAGATTTCTCCTCCTGGTTTCTCTTGCATCCAAAAGACATTTCTCCTCCTGGTTTCCCTTGCTTCCGAAAGACATGAATATCCAGAAAACAAAATCGAAAATGAACCCAGAAAAGATGAACTTGAAATAGGTTAGGAATTGAGAATAAACCCAGAAACAATAGAGAAAAGAAACCCAGAAAACAGAAACTAAATTAAAACCCGGAAAACATAAACTGAATTAAAACCCAGAAAATGGATCAAATGCTGGGATAGACCACATGGAGTCAAAAAATTCTCGAATGGACCTGTTTTATTTTTATTTAAAAATGAATTAAAAATAAATCATAAATAGAAGGAGAAGACCATGAAACCTAAAAAGTTCTACTTATTTACTAACCCACCCACTTACTACCAATTCAATTTGGATTTTTTTCCAAATCCCTTCTTCTCAAACATCACTCTCACGTTCTCCATCTTTTATAATTTTTTTTTGTAATACTCCATTTTTCATAACTTTTTTTTAACACTCCATTTTTCATAACTATTTCTCAAAAATCAAACTAAGAATTATGTGATATCCAGGTGATCTATGTTACTCCATTTTCATTTGTTCTATAACAAAATCCAGATTCATAATCTTAAAAACCCAGATTTTAAATTTTTCATTTTATCAAAATTTCTTCATCTCATTATCCAAATCAAAATCGAAAAAATTCTCCAGACCTTACAAAATTTTATTCTTATTCCAAATCGATCAATTCCTCATCATTCTCAATCCACTTTCTCTCTTATAAAATCGAATCTCGTCTTCAATGTACAAAATTTCCGACAATGAAGAACACCGAGTATTACTAGTACAACTAGTACAAGTAGAACTAGTATAACTGGTACAACTAGAACATGTATAACTAGTACAACTACAACAAATATAACTAGTATAACTAGTATAATTAGAACGTGTAGTTATTTTACAATAGTTATTTGTATAGTTATTTACTTACAATTTGTACCAGTTGTATATTTACGAAAACAATTATCTTTATTTTTTTGCTTTCGAAGTCAAAGAAATCGATTGCCGAACCGAAAAGGTTGCAATAGAAAAAAATTGGAAGAGTATACTTCAAAAGATGATGCAAAAGCCATCATGCATTCAAAATGATACATAACTGTTCATGTTTGGTGTTTGAATTATGATAATAATAGTCCAACTAATTTAACCACAGTAGTAGTATTAATAGCTTGATTGTAGCAACACGTCGAGCTTTCTTGGCTGGTACATCAAGCATATCAGTATATTGCTTCTCAGTGAGTTTTGTTGTTTTAGTATTGAGTGGTAGGGCTTCTGTCCAAAGTCTTTTTTTTCTTCACATGGACACAAAATATGATAAGAAATAGACCAATTGTAAACACATATACAAAAATAACCTGATGCAACTTGCATTTTTTTATATGAAAAGATGGCATATCAGTGTTTTGTTGTATTCTTATAATATGATTTAAAATAGCTTTTTATTCTTTTTTTTCCAAATAAACAAGGTCCACTCGGTAATATCTATAACAGTTGATTAAAAATAATATTTCCATACACAAATAATGACAAGTGATAATGATATATATGAATGGTGGTACAACTAGTTCAACTACTTGATATTAATGTTTAACCACAATATTTATAACATGATACATATTTAAAACGTGATGCCCATTTAAAACAATATTGTATAAAACAACAAGTAGTTGTACTAGTTTTCTAGTTGTACCGACTGTACATAGTTGTACTAGTTTTTGCGTTGTACAATTTTGTGCATAGTTGTACTTTGGTAGTGAAATAAATAAATATTAGTTGTACCACATAATAAATACAATTACCTTAGTGGTACCACTTGTTTATGTTTACATGCCATTGCCCCGTTACAATGAAATCATCAATTTCGTAAATATACATTTCATGTACGTTTTCCAAAAATAATGTGGACAAACAAGTTAACAAACGTTAAAAGTATAAGGTATATCATGTAAACTTATGGAGTTGTGTAATAATTTTCAATTTTTTTCTAAAACTTCAAATAAATTAAGAGAAACTATTTGAGTACATACCAGCTGAGATATATGAGTGTTTTTCTTATATAGAATACCAATTTCGTTTAATCAATTTCTGAAATATCAAAGTTGTACCAGTTGTACTAGTAATACTCGTTTAATATATAATAAAAAATTATATCAATTTTTAATATGTCTAGTTATAGGGTTGTATTTATATTTTCATCATAGCTTTGTAAAAATATGCTTTATGTTTGTTTATCATAATAATATGGCTAATATATTAATAAACCTTAAAAATTTAAAGTAAATAGTGTAAAATTAAGAGTGTAATGTAATAACTTAACAAAAAGTTGAAAAAACTCAAATAAAATAGATGAAGTTTTGTCATCATGTATCAATTAGAATATTCATTTTTTTATTTCATGTGTAAATTATAACATTTATATACTAGTTATACAATTTTTTAACATGTTTAGTTATACGAGTTATACTAGTTGTATCAGTCGAATGAGAGAATGAGATAAAGAAAATTGTGTGGTTGTGAATGGTTAGCGTTAAATAAAGAAAAATAAAAATAAAAGAGATATCATGTGGTCAAAATTTAAAAATAGAATGAAGTTGAGAAGAAATAAAAAAAAGGAAATATATTAATTTTTTTGTGGGACCCGGGCGAGAGAGAGATGGAGAGAGATTTTGATGAGAAATCCGACGGTTCACATTAGAAGGAAGATGATCTGATCTAGTGGTTGATATTGAACTATCATTAAAGGTAAAATGGTAATTTTGCACTCCTTGGTCCATGTAGATTTTTTTTGGATGTTGTAGACTTCTTTTTGGCCATTTGGTCCATCCTAGATTTTAGTCCCCAGAAAACGGAGACTGAATCGAAATCAAAAACCCCAAATACAGAGAATCTGTAACAAAGAAAAGATTGAGAAATAAACCCAAAAACAATCGATCTTCAGAGTGGTGCTCTGGTACCACTTGATGGCACCCTCCCTAGGATAATTCACTCAGATTTTGGTTGGATATGATAGATGGTCGATTTTGGGTTGGATAGATTAAAGATAGTTTCTGGATAGATAAATGGATTGGTAGGTCTCACTGAGGTTGGGGAATAGCCTAAGATTCACCACTCTCTTGTTTTGGATATGGCACACCAGTCAACAGGAGAGATTGCTGATTTGCTTTTGGTTTACACACCTCCACAATCAGGTTGTTCATAAGAAAAATGAATCATCAAATAAGAGAAGAAATATTTTTATAAAAATGATGATTGAAGTTTCCACTACAGACTTGACATACTTCAATAGAAAACTAAAGACATGTTGCATGATCAGCATAGAAAACATAAGACCTGCTGCATGAACAACATAGAAAACATAAAACAGAAAACAGACAAGAAATAACTAAACTAGCTGTTGTTGTGGGCAGCTGAATAAATGAAAGTGGTTAGGGAGGTGGTGGTTTGGCAAATTAGCTCCTCTTCACTTTCCAGATTTTGAATAAGGCCAACAATCTTCTCAATTAGCTTCTTGGACCTTGATCTCGTAATGGGCCTATCGGAGATTACAAATGAATCTTCTTTCTGAACATTGGAATAAGGCATCCACTCAAGTTCATCCACATAATTTCATCCACGGGGTTGCATCCACTCAGATTCCTACAATAGTTCTTCTAAGGTTGACTCGTCCATGGTTTGTCCTCAAATCTGACCCTTCTCCAATCTCAAAAAAATTAGTTGTTGAACAGAAAAAACAACTCACTAGATCCACCTCCATCACACATCCATTGCTCCCTTGCTAGCTTTCTGAAAGTAACACCATGCCCATCTCTTAGCTTATCAATCAGAGGATGGATTCCTTGAGCTGCTGTTCAAACTTCAGATTTCTTTAATTGAAAAGAACATGCATCTTGATTCTGCAACTCGTTCTGATACGTCTTTTTATAACAGAACTCCACAAGTTTATCCTTCTTGAATGACCAGAGAATCTGAAATCCTCTTCCTTTCTCAAACAACCAAGTTTGAGCTTTGATTTCTGTATTCCAAAATGCTGAATCTCCAAAAACAAAATCCACATCTTGTTTCTTCTCATAAATTTCCAAATTACATAACTTGAATCTTTCGAAATATGATCCTCGAAACTCATATCCACTCAGTGATTCACAAAGCTTTTTTCATATTCTACTTCCTTCAGAAACTAAAAACAGGGAATACAAGGATCTGGTTGTAGAAAGTACCTCTTGGATAGTTCATCACATATGCTTCTGGTTTTGTTCTGCAACCGATTCTCCATGGTGGCTTCTTTCTTTTCATGCTGAATTTCCTCCTTAAACCCACTTCCTCTTGCTGTATCCACATATTGCACACTCAACACATGCTGAACCTTAACCAAAGTTGTAGGAAGCTTAAACCCTTGAATCTGAGACACTTCTTGATCCGACTGCTCAATGTTTTCAGATTTTTCATTGTATTCTTCCTGATCTGAACACTTCTCAAGCTTTGTTCTTTCTCTATCCAATCTTATTATCCCTAGCTGGTTGTTGATTGACCATGGATCTGCATCTTTTGGCTTCTTTTCTTTCATATCTATTAAACCTAAATCGTGAGAAGAACGAGATTTATTGCTGCTGCTACATTGTTGATTAAACCTCTTGGATGAACTTGATGGAAAATAGCTTCTGGATACAAATATTTTCTTCATGGTCTCTTTTAATTCAAACCAAGGAGAAACTTGTGGTTCTCCATTGAATCTCCTGGTCTTAGAAACTTTATCCCACCAAGTGAGTGCATATCCACAGAAATCAGTGACTGCTAGATGTACCTTCTTCTCCTTGGTGTAGTCATGGCAGCAAAAGAATAACTCCATCTCTTTCTCCCATTCTTGGTATTCATCTGAATCAATCTTTCTATAGAAGGAAGGAATTTGGATTGATTTTTTTCTTCCTTGCAGTGAGGCCTTTGTTTTTTTGCGCTCAGATTTCTCCTCATGGTTTCTCTTGCCTCCAAAAGATATGATAATCCAGCAAACAAAATTGACCACAAATATACTAGAATATCTGGAAAACAAAATCGAAAATGAACCCAAAAAAGACGAACTTGAAATAGATTAGGAATTGAGAATAAATCCAAAAGCAATAAAGAAAAAGATATCCAGAACATAGAAACTGAATTAATACCCAGAAAACGGTGACTAAATCGAAATTGAAAACCCATAATACAGAAAATCTGTAACAAAGAAAAGATTGAGAAATAAACTAAAAAACAAATAGACCTTAAGAGTGGTGCTCTGATACCACTTGATGACACCCTGCCTATGATACTCCACTCTGATTTTGGATGGATAGAAAAATGACAGATGATAGATGGTCGATTTTGGGTTGGATAGATGAAAGGAAGTTTCTAGATCGATAGGTCACAACTGAGGTTGCGGAATGGCCTCAGATTCACCAGTCTCTTGTTCTGGATATGACAAACCAGTCAACAGGAGAGATTGCTGATTTGCTTTGGGTTTACACACCTCCACAATCAGGTTGTTCATAAAAACAATGTATCATCAAATAAGAAAATAAATACTTTTATAAAAATGATGATTGAAGTTTCTACTACAGACTTGACATACATAAATAGAAAACTAAAGACTTGTTGCATGATCATCATAGAAAACATAAAACTTGCTGGATGAACAGCATAGAAAACATAAAACAGACAAGAAATAACTAAACTAGATGTGGTAGAGGGCAGCTGAGTAAATGAAAATGGTTGGGGAGGTGGTGGTTTGGCCAAATAGCTCTTCTTCATTTTCCAAATTCTGAATAAGGCTAACAATCTTTTCAAATTTTTGTAAACCATCCGGTTTAAGAATGCTTATAACCGACTTTATATTAAACCGGTCATCCTTATGTGGATTGGGCCTTATCTTATTTTGGTTTAATGATGGCGACTTCTCTATTTGTTAATGAGAGTCCCACAACGCCTAAATACATGTAATAGGCGGCTACGCTCTCCATATATAAGGAGACCCTTTGCTTGATATATCAATAACACAACAACACTTTCACATCTTATTTACAACACGTTATCAGCACGAGACTCTAAACCCTAGCTAAAATCCGGCGACCACAAAAACCCTAATTTCGGCCGCAACTTCAAACCGCCATATCTCCCTAACCGTAAGGATCCAGACGGCGAGTAATATATCAAACTGAAGCTCTGGACGAGAAGAATCCAGCACAAGCCGCGGCGTCAAAGAACATCCAAACCCTAAGCCGCCGCTTTCTCTCTCTAAGATCTTTTGACATCTGATTGTTCTTAGATCTCATATACTAATCCTACTTTGAATCTTCTTTGTTGATTATTCAAGGTTTCTTAGAGAGAAGCCAAGGAGAAAATCGGCTAAGAATAAGGTAAGATCCAAAACCTTTACCTTTACCTTGCGGATCAAGCATGTCTCGGTTTTAATTTTTTTTTTCAAAGTTTGAATCCGATTTTCTTGTTAAAATTTTATGGTTGATTTCAGTTCTTGTTTTAGAATTAAAGATCAAATAAATTAGGTTGCTAGATGTTGAAATTTATTTTATAAACCCTAAAAATAAATTAGACCTAATTCTTGAAATCTAAATCGGTTTTATAAATATAAATCTTAAATTCGATTTTATTAAAACTTATAAAACCCTAATCGATCATATATGATCAAATACGAATTTTTAAAACCCTAAACCCCAAAATTCGGATTTCAAAACCCTAAACCCTATATCGTTTTACATGACTTCGTTTTGTATGGACAACAAGTGATACGCGTTTAGTGACACGCTATATGTCTAAACAAAACATAAGGTCAATGTTTAACCTAATTCTAAAATCAGGTTTGAATTTTTAAAACCCTAATCCTTTAAAAGTTTAAATCTGATTTTGAGAAACCCTAAAATCTAGCTTGTGATTACATGACTTTTGTTTTGAATGGACAACAAGTGATACGCGTTTAGTGACACGCTATATGTCCAAACAAAACACAAGTTAAATGTTTTCCACATTCTTGGTCAATCATCCGCACCATAATGTGGCTAGACTTTGTTTTTTTTTAGGTCAATGATGCATACCATAGTATGACTAGACCATGATGAGAATAGGTCAATGATACGTACTAAAGATGTACGATTAGACCATAAACAAAATCAATGGTCGATGATGTTCACCAAGTGGTGCAACTAGACCTTCACCCGTGATTCACGATGATTCCCGGTGATCACCCGCGTTGATCGTTGATCCGCGATGATCGATGATTCCCGGTGATCATCCACGTTGATCCATGATCCGTGATGATCTATATTTATCCGTGATGATCCACGATGATCCACGGTGATCCATGATGATTCACGATCCACGATGATCAGTGATTCCCGATGATCAATGATGCGCACCACAATGCGGCTAGATCATGATCCGTTTCTTGGTCGAGGATGTGTACCGAATGGTACTACTAGACCATTAAACCGCATGGGTCGATAAAGCATACCATATGGTATGGCTAGACCATGCACTCGTCCATCTCATTGTTTCAAGGGATTTATAAATCAAACAAGTTGATTAAGAGATTGATGAGTTATGAGAAAGTAAATTTCTAAGGAGAATGCAAACTGGCCGTGTGGCCCTTTTATTTGTTTGCTGGCCGTGTGATCCTGATTGTGTAATAGCCGTAAGGCATTGATCACACATAAGCTGGCCGTGTGATCATGAATACATGAGTGGCCAAAAGGCATTGATCACACACACAAGCCATATGGCTTTATTGTTTACATACTGGCCGAGTGCCTTTTATTTCTTGTATAGCCGAATGGCATCAGAAATTGTATGTACTAACACTTAAATCATTTTGATATGATTTCAGATGTTGAGATTCCAACCCATGGACTATGATACCCTAGATATCTCTGGAGAGAACTATCTAAGATGGACAATAAATATCTCGGTTATACTAACGATAGAAGGTCTTAGTGAATGTATCATCAAGGATCTCACGTTGTGAAACATGTACACAAGGGAAACTCAGTAGGCTTCATTGTTCCAACCAACACGAAAGTATAATCTGATCATGAGGGTAGTGAGGGCAAAACCCGACCAGACCACAAATTCGTGTATCATGGTCTACAACCATGCTGGCCGTCCAAGCATTACGTTTAAGTGAGGACAAACAAACATATTTTATAGCATGTTCATGAGGGGGAGAATAAACACTCCGTGTGGTCCATGACCATACTATAAAACCCGAACATTTATAGCTTGGCCGTATAAGGCATTATAGCTTGGCCGTATAAGGCATAACCTATAAGGTTGAGACTTCAAAAGTCTATAAGCTTGGGTACACCACAAGAATACATGTATGAAAGATAAGATACATCAGGCCATATAAAGTGAGCATAGATATTCCCGTCTAAAGATGATAAAGGGTCATAATCCAGATATATACCATCCTAAGAGTTTATGAATAAACCACCACATACCTATGTGCAATCTAGGATGTAATACCTCATCTAATGATGAGATGAAAATCGGGAATATATGTTGGATAAGAGAACATGATCTTTCTCCCACGAATTCAATGAGACCATGAGCCAAACAAAGGTGATCATATTGTGGCCAAGGTACACGGATTACATACAAGATGAATACGACTATCCAACATCATGGAGAAAGCTATAAGCTGGTAAATAGAAAGTGAAAGTGGAATGGTTTTAACCATCCAAGTCTTGGCAAGGATCCTCGGACCAGATATATATGTACTGGACGTCCATAAACAAAGAAAGAATGATAGCCAGACAAACCCAAAAGAATGACTAAGTCATACAAGCTTAGCACCACTATATAAATGTCCTAGTAGAGACATAATCAAGTTGCTGTAGAAGTCTATACAAGATAGACCAGTATCTTCCATATATAAGGAACCACAAATAGAAAGAGTTAAGGTGCTCATAATGATAGATTCGGGTTCATGAAAGAAAAACCATACTAGACAATGAGATAAGACCGGCCGGTCCTAAGGTACAGGTATCATACAATGTAGCCATGCAAACTACAAAGTATTCAATGATCCTGATAAGAATAAAATCTCAATCGATTGTATCATGTCTAGAACGCGATAGAACGCGAAGGAACATTATATAAAGTGTCGACACATACACACACTCATAAGTGATAAAGAGAAAGCACTTGAGCATAAGAGATATGCGAGGATCACTAACCCACGTAATAGTACTCATAGAGAATAAAATGGGACGTGGAGTTAAACCCAAAGAATGTATGAGATGGAGGTATTGGCCAAATAAATAAGATAGACGCCATCTAACCAGTGAACAGATGAGTCTTGTGAGGAAAAGAAAATCGTGAGCAGTAGAACATGAAAATACAGACAAGTGGTCGTACATGTTGCTACATGAAGCATTCAATGGAATGGCTAAATCACACAAGGATACTCACAGGGACTAAGGAACAAGGAAATAAATTCCTATGTGGTGAATGCTACTACCCAATATCGAAATTGATAAAGATCTGGGCATATAAGAAAGATGTAGTAGACAATTGATATCTCACTGGATATATATAAAGGTAATATAAGATACCTTGAAAGATGAGAAAGAAGTTCTCCTGGAACAACATCGTTCCTGCGTTGTTCATGGACTGAAATGCAGTTGCATATATTGCACGATATGATAAGACTAAGTTTTGCTTATTAAGAAAGTTTTATAAGAACGTTTCAGAGCAGTCCATATAGTAGTCATGAAAGAAATTCTTTGTGGTTATACTTAAAGAAAGGATGATTAAGATGATTGATTCTTGGAAAGGCTATGAAGAGACTACGATGATCTATAATAAAGATCATTAGCCGTGTAAGAGTGTTGGGATCTATGATCCAACATACCAAGAATAAGAATGTAATATGGTCAGAGAGAATCCATCAGATTCACGACCAAGGGGTCCATATCGACTAGGATCATGTCCGACCTAGCTCGACCTTAATCATCATTGGTCCCGACCATTTCGTTCCGACCAGTCAGTCCCGTCCAGCTCGTTCCGACCAGTTCCTCTAGGCCATAATCCGACCTAAACCATCCAAGTAAGAGGAACGTCCTATTGACCCAAAAATGGCACAGTTTTGATTGACATCAAACTATAACATTATAGCCATTCATGAATAGACCATGGACATATACTAAAAGGTTCATGAAGAGTTTTGGTCAAAGGTTATGGACAAGATACATAGTGGACGAGGACATAATCCGGATGGATTATGGACGAGAGCATGATCCGCACAGATCAGCATTGGACAAGAACATAATCCGGATGGACTATGGATGATGTCATGATCCGGACAGATCATGGACATACAAAGACATTCATGGTCGAATTTATCTAAGAGAGATAAATCATATGATCCGAATGGACCATGAATATCATGAAAGCATTTTGCTGATGCAGGTTACCAATCCGACCCACACAGTGCTAAGTGCCAAACCGGCTACGTTTTCACATATGGAGGCACGGTCATTTCATGGAGATCAGTCAAGCAGATCATATCAGCCACATCATCCAATCACTCAGAAATATTGGCGATCCATGAAGCAAGTAGAGAGTGTGTCTGGTTGAGACTCATGACACATCATATTCGGACAGCATGTGGGATTACGAATGGTAAGGATGGGCCGACCATTCTTTATGAAGACAATGCGGCCTACATAGCTCAGCTCAAAGATGGATACATCAAGGGTGACAAGACCAAGCACGTTCTCCCAAGTTTTCTTCACCCATGATCTACAGAAAGAAGGAGAGGTCAAGGTACTCCAAGTCAGATCAAGCGAGAACTCAGCCGACCTCTTCACTAAAGCATTACCAACTTGCACGCTCAGGAAGCTTATGTAGCAGATTGGTATGCGTTCACTGAGAGACCTTCAGTGATATTCACTTCAGGGGGAGTAATGCGGCTGTACTCTTTTTCATGTCCATGGCTTCCTTTTTTACCACATTGGGTTTTTGGATTTACCATGGAAAGGTTTTAACGAGGCAGTATACCAAACGCATTACAAACCCTAGATGGTTATGGCATTCAGGGGGAGTGTTGTAAACCATCCGGTTTAAGAATGCTTATAACCGACTTTGTATTAAACCGGTCATCCTTATGTGGATTGGGCCTTATCTTATTTTGGTTTAATGATGGCTACTTCTCTCTTTGTTAATGAGAGTTCCACATCGCCTAAATACATGTAATAGGCGGCTAAGCTCTCCATATATAAGGAGACCCTTTACTTGATATATCAATAACACAACACCACCTTCGCATCTTATTTACAACACAAATAGCTTTTTGGACCTTGATTTTCTAATGGACCCATAAAATATTACAAATGGATTCTTTCTAAATATTGAAATAAGACATCCACAAAAATTCATTCATATAATTGCATCCACGGAATTGTATCCACGGAATTGTATCCACTTGAATTTCTCCATTGGTTCTTCTAAGGTTGACTCCTTCATAATTATTTCCTCCGTTGGTACGACCACCGATTGCATCACCAAGACTGATCACTTGATTAGTACGCCAACTTAATATGGCCATTAAAAATAAATAACACAGACGAAAATATAACATTTGTGGTGAGTACAAACTTAAACCATTATATGCATATTTACTACCTATGGATTTTTTATTCAAAATGTCCTACTACTATATATGCATGTACTTTGATAATCACAGCATTAGTAAATAAAGGTATAAAATATATAGGTTGATGAAATTAATGGACTTTCACATATAAAGAGAAGGAGAAAACTTAGGTTAAAAGCAATTGACCAAACTTCTTAACTTGCGTGGGTCAATAAACCCGTGCTTTTTTGGATTTATCTCATCTTGAACGTTGTTTGTTTATTAATCTTCATTTCTTTTAAATTTACCACGAGATCTTCATTTCTACATTATGTTTTTACATGTCTCAAACTTGGAGACACACATAGCAAGCTTAAGCAATGGATTCGATTGAACCGATGACCGATTTGAATTTGGCTTAACTTGAATTTTGTTTAACTCAAGAAAAAATATTTCTACGTTTAAATTGTTGATTACTTGCTTACTAACGAGGATACGCAGTATAATTGTTAAATAGATCGAACAGTAACTCTTTACTTCTCTAAATTCTATGAGAATAAATGGTTTGATACTTTAAGATGGCTCCCCGAATCTAAATTCAAGCTTTTTAGATATAGATTAGATAATACTCCTTTCGTTTTTAAAAGATTCATATTCTAAAAGATCTATTTTTTTTGCATTTTCAATACATGTTTTATTAAATAATTGTAAATTTTAAAAAATTTAATTGCACTTATTGAATTTTTATTGGCTTAAAACTGTGGGAAAAAAAATAATCACAAAACTATGCAAATTTAATATGTATTCTTAATATGTGTGAAAATTATAGAATATGAATCTTTTATAAATGGAGCGAGTAGTACTTAGATAAACACATATAATTCAAGAGATTGTTAGAAAAATATATACATTTCAATTTTTTTTAAAAAAATATATGTATAGCCTTAAATAATCTAGCTAATATTCTTATAAAGAGATCAGATGTTTCACTAAACATACAAATGACATGCAAAAATTTTATTATTAATAACTCAGCTGGGATCGTTTTTTTCATGATATGCTCATTATTGCTTAATAATCTTCACAAACCTTCTGAAACTTTTAATTAAGTCTCGATTCTGATAAATATTAAAAAAAGTAAATAGATTTTTGTAACCCTAATACTAGAGTTGCATCTACAATGTAACGCTGATTTAGTTTTTGAAATATGTTAATGATATTTAGCTCTAATAATATATAGTTATTAATTTATATAATGTAATTTGATATGTTTATCAATTTTAATAATATAGTTATAAAGTTATACAGTGTAAATTGGTATGTTTATCAATTTAAATATCATGACTTTTAAACAATTTTATGTTATTTCACTACAAGAAAAATGTCAATCGCAGCGGGAAAATTGATCAGATATTCGTTGGGAAAGAGCTTTCTTGAGAATTCATTCATTGGGTCTATCTCGACGAGAAAAAAATTATGATGGAAAGTCATCAGGAATTAGTCAGAAATATATTTTTTGGGAAATCGTCAAAAATTAGAAAAAAATACTTATAGAAAAATAATTAATGATTTTAAAAATAAATTTAAAATGTTGACAAAAGATAAATTAAAAATTAAAAAATATTAATTGAAAATGTAAATAAAATTAATCAAAATTTATATATATAACACCAAATGTGTATGTTATCTCTCCACGCTCAACTATATTATCATACCAATCACAATTAAAAACATTGCACCTCATTGCATTCATTCCCGGAAACTAAATTTCCAACTGGAAAATGCTAAGTGTCACAACATGCAGATGGCAACAGGTTGGAGTACCCGTTGTGGATTAAGCGACCCTCGTAGCATGGGATGAAAAGGTCAAGTGCAGCCGTTGCAAGTGATGCATAATCGTGCATTATCAAGACATCACCAAGTGTCAGAGCGGGTATGCGCAGCGGCTTGGAGCACCCGTTGTAATCCTTGCGAGTCTCGTAGCGGTTTTGTGCAACAGGTTTGTGTACCCATTGACGACCTTAAACTTTATCTTTTCTATTTTTGTACTGGGTTGATAAGGTTTTTTAGGTTGGCCCAACTCATTTTTAGAGGCTTACAAATATTTTTTTAGTCAAAAACTCTAATTATCTTGTTTTTCTCGTATGACAATCATCTTTTGGTTAAAGTTTGAATCTTTAATCTATTTCATCTGTCTTCTTTGTGTTTACCGAGTTATTCTTTGTTCAAACCATGATGAGTGTTATTATTTGTATGGATTTAAGGTTTTTCATGGTGATTAGTGAGTAGACTTATTTGAATCTATGGACTAGGGAGATTAAGGTGATTGGGTGAAGAATTAAGATGTTTTGTGAAACATTTAAATGTTTTCTTGCAATTCTAAGTTGATCACTTAATGCTATATTTTAATTGATCACTCTCAATATTGATTCTAAGTTGTTTGATGCAATGAAGGTGTTCGATGAGGTGCTTGAATGAAGGGATCTTGATTCTATATTTGATTCGTGATTACATAGGGATCATTGTCTTGGGAAAGAATAGATATATCTTGTGTTCTAGACTTAAGAAATCTTGTTGATTTATATTTTGCCATCTTATATTGGATCTTATTCGCCTTTAATCAAATGCCTATGGGGTCTCTTTTAATCTATTGATTGAAAGCCCATGTATACTTGTATTACCAAAGTGTTTCTTGTTGTTTGATTTAGATTTCACTCTTGTTACTTGATTACTTCTTTAATTACTCAATTATTGTGCTTAGATTAAGTTGGAGAATTGTACTCTTGGTGACTGAGATTGTCTTTGGTTGGTTTGACCCACTTGTACTACAATTATACTTAGGTTAAATTTAATCCTTATCAAGTTTTGGCACCGTTCCAACTCTTAGATTGATCTTGATTGAGATTTTCTTATTACTTAAGACTATGTATTGATTCTATTTGGATTACTAATTTTCCCTCTTCATCTTTTTGTAAATGTGAGGTGAATGAAATTGAGAATTAGAGGCTCAAAATACCTACTACCTAGATTGAAAGACATCAAGGAATTTGAAAGGGGGATTGCAAAAAACAGAAGAGAAGAAGAGCAACATGCTCAGTAATAACAGTTTTGTTTTGAGATGGAACATCAACAACACCAACAACACAATGAAGAATTCCATGAAGATGATATCCATGGAGTAAATGTTCAAGGAGTTTCAAAGGTAGAAATGGTCGATTAGCGGCAAACCATCAACCACACCATCCACCACATAATTTTCGGATCACTATAACCTTTGATGAGCCTAATATATATATGAAAACAAAACAGGAATTCTCGCACCAGCTGTTGAGAAAATCAACTTTGAGATCAATTCATGCTTGATAAACATGGTAAAAGGTAACAAGTATCATGTTCATGCAATGGAAGATCCACTAGACCACTTAGACAACATTGACATGATATGTGGGACAGTGAAGATCAATGACATTTCTTAAGATACCTTCAAATTGAGACTCTTTCCATTTTCACTTGGATACAAAGATCATATATTGGAGAACAATCTACCCCAAAGCTCAATCACTACTTGGGATGATTGCAAGATATCTTTCTTTTCAAAGATATTCTCTATTTCCTGGACTGCAAGGATAAAAAACGAGATTTATGGTTTTCACTAGAAGAATCTAGAGAGCTATGGTGAAGCTTGGAGAGGTTCAGGTGTTACACCATACAATGCCCTCATCATGGTTTTAGCAAAGAGAGTTTACTTAGTACACTCTACCGAGGGGTCCTACCCAAATACATAAGCATGCTTGACACTGGAAGCAATGAGCACTTCTTGGAAACGTATGAGAAGGAAGGGGTATAACTTGTTGAAAAAATTGGCATATAGTGACTATACTACAATGATGAGTATTATATGAACAATAGAGGAGTTGGAGGTGATGATATATGCACACCATGAAAGAACTGAAGTTCGTTCAAGATAAGCTAAGCTTGCTCTTTTCAGACATAATGCAACAGGGCAAGGCTAACCTCATTAGTGAGAACTAGCAGTAACGGACCATAGAGTCTACAGAGGTTGATAGTTTAGAGGGTCAAGAAGATATGTTCTTTTCCAATGAAAATTGTACATGGTACAAGAAGGATCAGGGATATCAGTTTCCACAAAAGGATCAAGGTTATCATTTTTAATAGAAGGACCAAAATACTCTTCAAGGAAACTTTCAAAGCAAACCTCAATACCATAACAACTACCAACAAAAGTCATTCTACTCTAAACAACTAGGTGGCTTCCAACCCAAACCCAACTCTACCCACCCAAATTCTACAACAAAGGAAATCAACTTGTTCAGAACTAAGCCAATTATTCTAAACCGCTTCCACAAGAAAGTAGCTCAGATTTTGTTCTTAAATAAATCTTGGAATCTCAAACAAGACAACATACATGCAAACTTGGAAAAAAAGACAACTTGGAGGAGAACATTGAGTCTGAACTCAACGGACCTACACGTCACATTTAATGGAAGTTACAATGACCTCAACAACAAATTCTTCAACCTCTCTTAAAACTTCAAAGCATTTGAGAATCAGTTTGCTTCTATGAATTACAACTCAAAGCTCCTGATGGGATCTTTACCAGAGAAACTAGAGCAGAACCCCAAATAGTATCACAATGCCGTATTCTCTAGTGGTGTTTTTGAGATTGAATTGAATGATCACAAGAAAGATGAAATCTCAGGACTCTTGTATGGAACTCAAATTGAACAAGTTGAAATGTAAGTTGTGGAGGAGGTTGAGGCAAATGTTTTGGAGAAATCGGAACACATCGCTGAGAAACATCTTAATGGAAAAGCTATGCAAAACATTGAAGGAACAAATATGGGTACTTCTGAAAAGGGATATCAATTAATGAAAAACCTATGCAAAACATTTATACTTACGAAAGAAAGAAAAAGTATAAGTAATGAATCCTACTCAATTAAATGACAATTAATTCAATATGTTAATATAAGATATATCTGTATCATGAACATTTCGTGGAAGTAGTTCAGAAAAGGCAAATTAAAGAAGATGTTACATCATTACAACAATTGTGGCTCTTCTTATCAATAAAATTTCTTTCATTTTTGTCGACACAGTTACACAACTTAGATGCATACTCTTCTGGAAACTTGACGCTGTGTATAATCAAATAAAAGAACTCTTCCTTTGAAGTTGCATCAAATCCATAAATGGGAACATGACCTTTACCATGTACATCAACATAAATATCCTTTCGAGAACAAATACAACAAAATACAGTCTAGATTTCAAAGTATCCTTTTATTTTACCTTGGACATTAAGGATAATGTTCTTGTAAACATGCATGACATCTAAATTATGATGCAATTCATGATCCTACCAATATGGAAAATCTCATAAATACACTTCTTATGCCAATTGTGTTGTTCTCAAACGTCAACTGAATTGTATGTTTCCACCTACATCAGGCTTCCTCTCAGCATTCAAATATCTTAATCATTCCACCAAAGAACTGCCACTTAATTGAGGAGGGGACTGTCGAGCACTTTCTTGTTCTTCGTAATAGTCAAATCAACACGTTTTTTTGTCCATGTTTTAGTTCAGTGTTGTACTCCTACGATATTGATGATCGTATGGTAGAAATCTTATGTGATAGTCAAACCAACACGTTTTTATCCGTGTATTAGTTGGAAATCATATGTGCTATCTTGGAAATAAGGAGATCATAGCCTTCCATGAGTTTTCTATCCAAATAACATATCATATGTTAGAAAATCACTTGTTGTCCATATAATTACTGCTCTCATCTGAAATATTTCTTTGCACAAAACATCGTGTGTAAGAACACAATGCTCATATAGTAATTTCAGCTCATATACCAATGGCTGAGAAAAACACATCAAGTGACTCTTAGGATGCTCAGACACGGGACGAGAATGGACATGATCAAAAACTCATGTGGCATGCACTAATCTAACTGTAAGTTGTAAGGTGTCACAATTATTGGCCACAATGAATATTTTCTTTCATGATTTATGAATGTGTTGAAACCATATATACATAGTCCAAAGTAGAAATTTCTTTTCTCATAAGCAAAGTCCGGATATTTTGATTGGAAATGCTTCAACGCTTCTGCATTTGAAAACTGTGTAATCTCACGATCTTCTTATCGTTCTCCATACCATCTCATTGGTCATGTTGTACGTTCAGACTAATATAGCATCTTCAATCTTTCTGTCAATGTCAAATACCACATCCATTTATATGGAATAAATTTGTTTTGGCTTGTCTCCTAATAGCGATGTTTTTGACAAAACTTACATATACTGCCATTTTCATTTGCTCTTCAGTAAATTATGTAACTATCAATGTATACATCGATCACCTGATACGGTAAACGAAGACCAGCAACCAGTTTTTGAACATCATAGTATGAACCATATTCAAGATTATTTTCAGGTAGAATATCTCTCACAACACCAATCGCATCCATACATTATTCAGCCAAATTAATCTCCATCAATCTACAATGGCTGCTTAGCTACATCTAACATATAAAAAGTATATAAGCTTCTAAATTGGATTCTTCTCGTTTATCTTCTTCATTTAGAACCGATGTTAATTTTTTATATATTCATCATTACCATATGAACACTACCTACACCAAAATATACATTTGTGTTAGGTTTATTAACTAGTGCGCAATATGAGGTTCGCTAGTATTACTTAATCTTATATTTGTCCATGATGATACCAGACCATGTAACCCATCATAGACCCTTTCAAATGGTTCCACACATTTTTTTTAATATTTCTATTATTCATACAAGTAGAATAGTTACGTTTCAACTTACCAGTTATTACTTTCGGTTGTCGTTGAGTTAACATCATGAATTTGCTAATACCTTGTGTGTATTCATCTGTAAGTAATATTTGTATCATGAACCATATGAATTTATCCATCCACAAACAAAAATAATTAGGAGAAGACATGTTTTTTGCTTTATTGTGACTTGTGAATGAATGAAGAGGAGATTATATTTATAGATAAATCTGAGTAAATTACGGATGGATTCTTGAAGGAGAAAAAGAAATCCGTCGAAATTTTTAAAATTTTCAAATGGAACAATAACGGCTCCAAAATCCATCTGAAATTCGTCAGAATTTCCCAAAAAAATCCCTATTTCATCGGGAATCCGTCAGGAATTACAATGGTTATCTAATGATATGTTTTTCTCAAAACTTCAACAAAATTTTTCAATAAACATATTTCCTCGAGAATTCATTACGAAATGTTCTGTTTTCTTGTAGTATTTATATTTTTAATATATAGTCACTTAAAATTATTTGTGTCGAAATTTATGTCGTATGGATTGACACTTGTACCCTCATCATTAAATCATTAGTCATTTGTTTACCATCTGAATGAAGCCAATCTAATCCGCCTATCGCAAGAAAAGACTATAACCTTCCATCACCTAAGACACAAATTTCTCAAGCAATAAGATTGAAGTTTGATGACTGTTTTGAAAATGATCATGGGAAAATTCTTAACACAAAGCACATTCAGAAATACACTTAAGGAAGAAACGATAACGAGACTGGTCAACGGATAGAATAAAGTTGGTAGAATTTCTATATATACTTCTTCTGTTTCATAAAGAGTGTCATTTAAAATTTATTTTTTACTTTTAAAAATGTCATTTTACTATTCTAAAATAACTTTGTACATTAAATGTATTTTTATCCTTTTGAGTAACCAATAGATTTAAGGGAAAATTTCCAAAATGAAACAAAAAAATAGCATGGTTGTCATTTTAGTATAAAACCATTTTTATCTATTTTGTCTCCTTTTTACCCTTTTAATTTCTGTAAATTAATAAATAAACAATTTTTTGAAAAAAAAATATAAAATTTAAACAATTAATAAAACACACATATAAATAAGCGGATATTTTTTTTTTGAAAAACTTAATAAATAAATATTTAAATTACGTTCTACTAAAAGTAAATTGCGTCTTCTACAGAAAAATGGACTAGTAGAAAATGAATTCTAGATTAAACATGTTCATCTATTTTTTTTTAGAAAGAACAATCTACATTTTATTAAAATTATAAATAAGGAGAATGTGAATTCTAATATTCGTAAAGATAGCCACTTTCATGTGGAATGCAGGTTCTACTTTTATGAAGTATTCTAAAATTTCGGGAATGCGAAATCTAGAATCTACTCATACTTCTACCTGAGGTAAAAATTGCATTCACGATTTTTGTCATTATTCTAAAAAAAGTAGAAGGTGCCTTCTACGGATAAGAAAAATCTGTTTATTAAGAAAATTAAGAAAATTTCAGTTAAGTAAATATTCTAAAAATATCCTAAAAATATTATAACTTCCTAAAACATATTCTGATCTATTTGCTTTGACAAAATATATAAAAAAGGTTATTTTGCATTTTCTTCTTCATCAATCTATGATATCTCCATAGTTTGTCTTGTGATTTTGACAAACTCTTGTTCTATTTTTTAAGTTTAATAAAACTAAAATGTTTACAAACTTTTTATAAAAATAAAACTTTGTAAACTTTTTTATAAAGTTTATTTAATTTTTTTACTAAAACTTTTGTAAAGTTTTTATTTTATTTTTATAAAGTTTACAAAGTTTATTTTTATTAATATATTATTTAAAAATTTAAAAATGTTTATGTTTATTAAAATGTTTGATAGAATTAAAAACTTTACAAACATTTTAAACTTTTTATAAAAATAAAACTTTCTAAAATGTTTTTATAAAGTTTGTTTAAAGTTTTTATTAAAAAAATTTTGTAAAGTTTTATTTTTATTTTTATAAATTTTACAAAGTTTATTTTATAAAAAATTTATTAAAAACTTTTAAACTTATTATAAAAATTATACTTTGTAAAAAAAATTTATAAAGTTTATTTAACGTTTCTATTAAAAATATTTAGTAAATTATTTTTATTTTTACAAAGTTTACAAATTTTATTTTTATTAAAAAAAATTTAAAAATTTTATTTTTATTTTCCCTTTTTAAACGTTTTAATTATTTTTTGTAAAATTATATTAGTTTAATGTGTTTATTTAGATTAATCAAGGGTTAGTTTTGAAATTATGAAAAAAAAAATTTAAAAGGAAAAAAAGTCTTATGCCACTCTGATGCAGCATGGTCAAGAGTATCAGGAGCTGCTGGCCTAGGATGGATCTACAACTACACCCACTCGCATGAGAAAGAAGGTTTCTCGAAGCGACTTATGCATGTTTCCTCTCCTCTTATGGCTGAAGCACTAGCGATGTGTGAGGCACTCCTATCCGCAAAGCAACGTCTTCTCTCCAAAGTCTGGTTTCACTCCGACTCTCAAGAGCTCATTAGAACTATCAACTCGAAGACATATCCGATGGAGCTCTATGGAGTTCTCACAGATATCGAGTTTCTATCCATGCAATTTATGTATGTCTTGTTTTCTTTCATTCATGGAGCTCAAAACATGTTAGCAGATTTCCTGGCTAAGAGCGTTATGTATGCTTCTCCTAATGTTTCTTCAGACTTTATGAAATATGAATCTATTTGGTGTTAAAAAAATACTATATAGACAATCATGCTGAATTTTTGTTCTATTTTGGTAATTTTTAAACCGTTCTTATTTAATTTATCATATATTAAATAAAGATATATTATGCTATTATATTATTTTCTTAATTTTCTTGAAAATGTTATAGTGATTCTTTTTTAAAAAGGGAGAGGGAATAAATTGTCGAAAAGAAAGATGTTTTTCCATAACCTTTTATAAACTTAATATTTAAAGTACATTTTTCAGTTTGACTCATACCCTCAGTTTCAAGAAGCACACAGTCATAACTTTGAAATATGAATCACGCTCGAAATTTGAAGAAAATGTATAAAATGAAGAAAAAACAAAGTTCAAGAAACACATATCATATCTTTCTTGCAAAACTCTTCACTTCTCCTAGAAACATTGGTCTTATAATGCATCACTTTCTGGTCCAATTATCGTTTCCCCATGAAAACATTTCTTGTCATCTAAGCAACCTCTCTCTCTCTCTCTCTCTCTCTCTCTGAATTTCTATAAATGTCTCTTCATTCTCTTTGGGTCGACTTATTTCATAATCCCAATAGTACTAAATTATCACTACGTTATGGTTCTAGTTATGGATGATGAAGAGAGCAACACCGTAGAAAGATTCGATGACGTCGTTTTGCCAGGGTTTAGGTTTCATCCCACAGATGAAGAACTCGTAAGTTTCTACCTGAAACGGAAGGTTCTACACAAATCTCTTCCCTTTGAACTCATCAAGAAAGTCGACATTTACAAATACGATCCATGGGACCTACCAAGTAAGCCACACTGAAACTCTTATTTCTAATTTTTTCTCCGAACTTATATATGGAAACCAAAGCCTTGAATGCATTTTCTTGAATCAATGTTTAAAAAAAAAAGAGCTTGCGGCAATGGGGGAGAAAGAGTGGTACTTTTACTGTCCAAGAGACAGGAAATATAGGAACAGCACGAGGCCTAACCGAGTAACTGGAGGTGGATTCTGGAAAGCAACCGGAACTGACCGGCCTATATACTCATTAGACTCGACTCGATGCATCGGTTTGAAGAAGTCGCTTGTGTTCTACCGTGGTCGAGCTGCTAAAGGAATCAAAACCGATTGGATGATGCATGAATTTCGTCTCCCTTCTCTATCCGACTCTCATCACTCATCGTCTTACAATAACAAGAAGCAACACCATAACATCAACAATAAAGAGATTCCTTCAAGCGTAAGTAACCGCACTTTCCCTAACTTTCTTTACACCCAAGAGAAATAACATTTCTTTATGGGTGTTCAGTCAAACTTCAAATCATGGTTTGTGTTTGTGTTTGTGTTTTTCTCTTTCTTTTGTAGGATGCTTGGGCTATTTGCAGAATATTCAAGAAGACGAACTCAGTATCATCACAAAGATCAGTCCCACAATCATGGCTTTATCCGGCGATTCCTGACACCAGCCAATACAACTCACTGTCACAAACCACAACTCTTTTTGCTTCAACAGACGTTTTCAGCAACATAGCAACAAGACAAAACCTTATCTCTTCTCCAATAGACGAACCCGCAAGCTTCACAGAGTCAGCTGCTGCTTATTTTGCGTCTCAGATGCTCGGAGTTCCGTACAACATAGCTAGAAACAACGGAACAGGGGATACTATCTTTCTGAGGAACAGTGAAACAGGGAATGCTCTGTTTCCTAGCAACAATGACGATAACTACTTCCATAACTTGGCCGGAGGATTAACTAATGAGCTTCCGAACGTAAGATCAATGGTCGAGACTGGTTTTGAGACGACCACTAGTGAGATGTCGGCAACGTCGTATTCCCCTAACAATTAAGATGTACTATTACCACTTAACTAGTGTAGGACATCGCTAATATGTATTAGTTTATAATTATCGTTTTAAATGTTGCTTTGGTTTTGGTTTCTTGGAGACCAAAAAGAAAAGAAAAAAAATTAAGACTTGCTTTGCTTTTTGTAGCCTTCGGCGTTTAGAAGTAACCTAATCTTGGACAATGTAACTTTGGTTTACTTTCTTTATTTGTTAAAGACTTTTGCTTAAGATTATTTCTACTATGATTTCAGTTCTAAATTTCTAATATTACACAGAAGTCAAGAACTCCAGATGGCAGAGTTGCTCTATGGACATCTCTAATGGTTGTGTCCATAGTAAGAGTATCTTCATGTTCAATCAATCTATATATTTATCTGTATAATAGTATTTAGAGATAAATTTACTCTAAATCTATTTATATTTTCTAAATAGAGATTAATTTTGAATTCTATAAATAAAGAAAGAAATAAACATTCTGTATTTTTATCATATAATTAAAAATAAAAAAATACATGGGAGTAAATTCCGCCTCTATATTAAATTTTTCTTTATTTTAGAAAAAAATAAAAAAATATATCAGAGATGGTTTAAGTGTGATGGAAGTACTAAAATTTTTGGTTAAAATATTAAACAGAATTTTTTAACTTTTAGATATAAAATAAAAATTTACAAAACTTTAGGGATTAGTGTAGTATCACTAAATTTGTGATTAGTGTCTTTTAGAAGTTGATGCACAAATATTTTTATTTTTATTTTTGCCTTGACCTTGTAGGGGCACAATGTAGCATCCCCGCCCCGTTCCACAGTCTGAGCTGGAACAGTCCATGAATTGGTTTAGCTAGACCGATCAGACGAGCCAGTTAGACTTGTCGTATGGGTAGTATAGGCGGATTAGACCAATAATGTCGGGTCCGGACATAGCGGTTGAGCTTGTCGGACAATGCTGGTCGGTTTCAAACAAGACAGTCGGACTTGTTATCTTAGATCAGTTAGAAATTGCATGGACTGACTAATATACGCTTTGACGGGAATGGTTACTGAGCCATAAATGAACTGATAGGCTAAGTAAAATGTCAGGAACATTTATCTAGCGGTTACTAGACAATTATTGGAACAGTTCCAGAGCAGTTACCATAGCAATTGGAAGCGGTTATAGGTCAGTTACTGGAAGAGTTAAGTTCGGTTACTGAATTTCTTAACTGACAAGGACAGTTATTGGATTCTGGAAACAGTCCAAAGCATTGGCAGAACGAGAGCATTTTATGCTCAAATGGGAAGTTGAGTAAAACGGTTATGGGCAGTTAAGGCCGAGAAGTAACCAGCCGAACTCTTTTTTATCCCGATTTTAGTGGGGACACTGAGACACACGGGTTCGGGGAGAAAAGAACATAACACACAGAGAGAAAATACCGAGAGAGAGAGAGAGAGAGAGAGAGAGAGAGAGAGAGAGAGAGAGAGAGAGAGAGAGAGAGAGAGAGAGAGAGAGAGAGAGAGAGAGAGAGAGAGAGAGAGAGAGAGAGAGAGAGAGAGAGAGAGAGAGAGAGAGAGAGAGAGAGAGAGAGAGAGAGAGAGAGAGAGAGAGAGAGAGAGAGAGAGAGAGAGAGAGAGAGAGAGAGAGAGAGAGAGAGAGAGAGAGAGAGAGAGAGAGAGAGAGAGAGATGGCCGGAAGGCCGATCCAAGTCTCTGTTGGTGGGTCGCGAGTCCTGGCTCGACGGCAAATGGTTCCAATAGGCAATGGATACTGGATCGATGGGATCGAGAGTGGACACTTATGATACACCGGCATAGTATGTAGCCGATCAAGTGATGAAGTGAATGAGCTGATCGAATGCTTGTACGACATAATTCTGTGGGATGTGGAGTTTATGGTTTATACCTCGAATGTGATATGTACGGGAGTCTTTTCTGATGGATCGCGGGTCCCAGAGTGATTGGTTCAGTGATGTCTGGATCGTTTATACATACATGATCGAAAGGGGTAAAAACAGTGTATGTCCGACTGATTGAAGAGGATGCATTTACATATGATGATGATCGATAGTGTGGATCACGGTAGGTGCTGAACATACTAATGATCAAGGATAAAAGATGGGGACATAGGTTTTGTACGAGACTGTTATAGGCCGGATGGGTGTGGATCGTGTTACTGGTGGTTATGACTCGATTGAGTCTTAGTATTCTTTACCGACGATGGTACAACCCGGAACATGGTTAATCGGCTGGATTCAAGGCGTCTACATTCTGTTGCAGACTGAATGATGGTTGGACCGAGAGTGGACTAATTTTATTTGTGTTCTAGAAGGGCTGGAAGGTAGCTGTAGAACATGCTACATGTACTGGGATCTTGATGGTATTGTTCACTACACGAGACTTGCATGGAACGTGTAACATGACTGAGTAGAACGCGACTTTTTGACTGGATGGATGAGTGTTGTACTGTCTGATCAAGATGTGGTCAATGACTGATTCTGGAGTGCTGAGTATGACTAGCATACTGTTTGTTCTGGATGGTTGGTACTAAGCCGTCCTTTTTTGTTTCTTGGTGACGTGGAGATGGATCTTTCTTTCTTCTTGGTCACGTGAGGATGGTTAGTTGAGTGTCTAAATAATAAAAAGATTTGGTAGAGTGATCGAAGATCTCGATAGGATGAAAAAGAAGAATGATAAGACATTGGAGCACTAAAATGGACAAATAGTCAACTAAATACTAAAGGTAAACGTTTATTCTTCGTGATTTGCTAGAATGCTGATTAGATTTATCGAACAATTGAACGAACCACACAAATAAAAACTTTAAATTACGAAAAAATAGGATTACCGAGTTTGGTCGGAAGAAGACAACCAGACTACCTTCACACAATCCCTCTCCAAGAGAATCCTCACTGTATACTTTTGTCAGTGTTGCTCAATGATCTAAATCTACTACTCCGTTTAGTTATTTAATCCATTTTTTTCTATCAAATAGAATATATAAGCATTAGCATTAACTAAACCATACACAAAATCTCCAAAAGGCTTACATCACAATAATACAACCGACAAGATAACTCAAATCTTTACAATGGTTCCGACCGGTGACATGTACTATTAAAATCGATTTGTAGTATGTATTGTAATTTGATGTAACTTACAGTAAAAATAACTTGGTAAAAACTGTATCTTTATGTGGTATGTCCGCAGTAAAAATAAAAAAATATTTTTTATTATAACTACTGATTGATAACTTATTTGATGTATAAATTGGAGTAAGATTTTAATAAAATAACTAATGTACAAACAAATAAAAAAATATTTTTTTAAAAAATTAAATAAATTATTAATAATTGCTATTTTTAAGAATTATAATTGATAATAATATAATTGATTAGTAATGTGTTTAATTTACAAATTATAAGTATTTTAAACAAATAAAAATTATAAATACGAAAAAAATAATAACAATTATTACTAATTTAATAAGCAAAATAGATTATAGAAAATTTAAACATATAAAACTAATAATTATTTAAATATACATAAACATATAATGTATAATAACCAATAAACTCTCATATAAGAAAACATGTTTATGTATGTAAATCTTAATTACCAAAAAATGAAAATTTTAAATTATAATTTTTTTTGTTTAAGTAAATAAATAGAAATAAAGTTTATAATAAAATTGACTAACAGATAAATAATTGTATACAATCGTTGAGAATATTTGTTAATTTAACGAAAGTAAATGTTAGACCAATTACCATGTCTGAAAGTTTATAAATTTCTAGAAAAGAAAAAACAACCGTGGACAACTAACAAATCAAACTAACTCAAACTCTAATACATGCTATTTTCTTTGACGTTGATCTAACGTTTGATTTGTTGATTTTGCAAAGGAGATAACTCAAAAATATAACTCAAGTTTACTACATTATAATGCAAACACAAACTCAAAGATTTATAACTACATCATGATTGGTAACATTTCTGTTTAATACCACTTCTAATACAAACTAAATCAAGCGTACATCATGTTACAAATCAAAGCAAATAATACATTTTATTATGATTATCTTCACAAAACTCCACAATACCTTTTACAAAAAAAAAAAAAAAAACTCCACTATACCTATCACTCTAGGCTTTATTTTATTCGAAATTTGGAAACAAAGGTGATATATAGAACACACTCAACACACAATCCATTCAAGAAAATTGAGCATTCACGTGATCTTCGCGTAAGACATGGCTGAATGTATCCCTTCCCTTCCCCTGAGGATCCTTCTTCCATTCCATGATTTCTTTGAACGTCTCTATGAATTTTTTCTTGTGTAGTCGTTTCCACTCCTAACAAAACCAAAATCCAAAACACATGGCGATCATACCACATTGTCTTACCTATGATAAGTTAACAAAAATAAGTTAAACCTCGAAATCCCATTCTCCATCAAGATCAGGATCATTCTTATTGATCCATATATTTGTTTTCACAGGCATCTTCTCTGAGTTGTCCTGTACATGCAAAAAGAATAAAATCAATCTTATCTAAATGTTATTTTTGTTGAGATGAGAATGAGATACAATCAGTCTCATCTAAATGTTGTTTTTTTGAGATGAGAATCTTAAGACTCACCTCTCGTACAACACCAACTGTCACTCGCTCAGATCCATTACCCTCAACAGCATCTAAATTCCCGAGTTCTTCATCTGTTAATCCCTTTAGTACCTGCACCAAAATTCTCAAAATCTAAACCCTAATAATCTAAACAAACACAAAAAGGAAACCCCACGAGAATAACTCAGTTAAATATCACAAAAATAATCAAAAATTTAAACCTTTCCATGGACTTCTCCTTCCTCAGACGGCACAATACATGGATACAAACATCCTTTAAGCCTCATCCTCTTACTGAAAAAAATCCAAAATATTCCTATACAGAGGCAGTAATTATCAAGAGTATTGAGAGAGAAACAGAAAGAGAAAAGTACAAGCCAGGGAGTGTGGCAGATATGCTTTCAGGAGTACGCTCAAGCATGACATAAGTGACGTCAGGCTCCTGTAAACTACCATAGACGAAAACGTTGTGAAGCTGCGCGCCGGAGCTACTCATGGTTCCTATGTTTTTTTCTTATTTGCTTCTGTTGGTTCTCTCTCTCTCTCTGGAGATCAGACTAAATAACATTAAGAGGGAAAATCTTGAAAAAGAACACGAAGCCGGTTAAACACGTGGTACGGATTCTCTTACGACAACCTTCGTTATCGATAGTCCTTTTTGATTTTTTCTTATTTTTTTGTCGGCAATTATGATACTTATCTCAATTAAATGTTATTCTAATGACAACAGTTATCTAATAGTAGCAATCTGTCAAAGGAAAAGACAGACTGAAAGATGATTCTTTTTAGAGTCAATTGGCTGAATAGCTATAAAGAAGTTTGAAATTAGTCAAATACCCACAACGGTAAAATACGGACTCTACAACGGAAAAATGAGATACAAAATTACTTAGAAAGCCTCACGATGGTTTGCTCAGTGTTGAGAATATAGGATATCAGCAGAGTCTTTAATTTTTAAGCACAGTTGGTAGTGTTAAATGATAGATCACAAAATAGGCAATATTGTGTTTGTGTGTACAATGCAAATACTCTTCTTTTTGTTATGTACCAGATTGTGATCGACATAACCGGACCGACTAGGACCGTACCGACCGAAGGAGATAATGCTTATCCACTTAGGATAAACACGACCTGATGTATATATATATGTAAGACTCTTGGTCGAGATTAATAACAAGAAACATGTTTCTCCACTTAGTTTCATAACACGTTCACTCTAAAATTCCGAGCTACCTCAAAAACCCTAATTGACGGCGCCACTTCAAACAGCTCGTTCTCTCAAACCGTAAAGATCCAGACGACGATTAATATATCAAATTAAAGCTCTTGACGAGAAGAATCCAACGCTGTCGGCCTCGCCTCTATCTGACTCCGGACGCGCCCTCACGCTCTATTCTAAGACGCGCCGTCAAGTGACCTAAAACCCTGAAATTCTAAAACTCATCCAACGACTTCAAACCGTTCGTTCTCTCAAACCGTAAGGATCCAGACAACGAGTAATATATCCAATTGAAGCTCTGGACGAGACGAATCCATCACCGCAAACCTCGTATCAATCTGATCTCAAACGCGCCCTCAAGATCTGTTCCAACACGCGCCGTCAACTACCCTAAAACCCTAATCAAAAGCCTAAACTGCAGCCTCTCTCTATACTTTGTTATTTTCTGCGATTTGCTTTATCTATCTATACTAACTTGTTTTGATTCAGTTTTGATTTAGGTTTCTAAAGCTACAAGAGGTTTTTGCTCAACCTAAAACGCGACCAGCTCCTGATCCGTTCCAGTCATGCAGTTCGCGATCCGACTTGTTCCAGCTCTCGGTGGTCCAAATCTACACTTCGAAGTTCTAAAGGTAAACTTTGAAACCCTAAAAAAACACATAATCGAACGTGGTTGATTGTAAAGGAATGACCATTAAAATTTTGCAAAACCCCAAAATCAAAAACCCTAGCAAAAGTTTAATAGGTCCTTACCCTTCCATGAGTAAATCGAAGCTCTTAAACCAAAAGTTCGATATGAGATTGTTCATCAATTAAAATCACAGCCTCAATGACTTGCTGAATCTCAAAACCCCTTGATCTGAATGGTCAAATCAAATCATTAAACCTAGAAATCGATCAATCCCCTAAAACATAAACAAGATCGGTTTTCATCCAAAAACATCTAATTTTTTTTTATGATTCCGACTTGAATATTGATCTGATTGTCTAGTTTTAATTTTTTTTAAAGTTGTTCTTGATGTTTATAACTGCTTAGGATTGAAAATTACACAAACCCTATATTTTTGAAACCCTAAACCCTATTTTCTCTCTCTAGAATTCGATTACTTTTAAATCATCTAGAATCAATTGTTTGATCTGATTTATTTTTAGCTCATCTTGATCATATATACACTGATTGCTAAGGTTGCATCATAGAACAATTTTTTTTTTAATTGATTGATCATATGAGAAAATCGGATTGCTAGATTGAATGGAAAATCGGATTGCATTGCATTGCATAAATTCAAAGGTTGAAAGAAACCAAAACTGCATTGCTATATTAACTCAAAGAAATCGGATTAAATTATATAATTGAGAGGTTGAAAGAAACCAAATCATATTGCATAAATAAAAGGTTGAAAGAAACCAAAATGCATTGTTTGAATCCGATTATAAGTCAAATAATAAGACTCTAAAATCTATATTTTCAGATGTCGAATTTGGATTATCCAGCCCTTAATCTCTCTAGACCTTAATCTCTCTAGAGATAATTATTTAAAATGGGCAATGAACACTGCAATTGTACTGAAGATAAGAGGACTTGACAGATGTATCATCAAAGGCGAGTATGCAACTGAAAATGAAAAATATGGGGCAATAACAATTATTCGCCAACATCTCACTGAGGATCTCAGAGATCAGTATCTAAATATTGAGAACCCTCTAGACCTTTGGACAAAGTTAAAATCCAGATACACAATAGTGTTATTACTAAAGGCTAGGCATGAGTGGATAAATCTCAGATTTCGGGACTTTAAGTCCGTAGATGAATATAACTCAGATCTAAATCAAAATCGTTTCTAAATTGAAACTATGTGGTGAAGAGGTAACAGAGGAAAATTTACTGGAAAATACATTCCTCACAGCTGATCCAAGGGATCTATTGTTACAATATACCTACAGAAAAAAGGTTTCACCACTTATACGAATTTGATCTCGTATCTATTACAAGCTGAGAAAAATAATGAGATACTAAAGCAAAATCAGTGAGATGAGACTTCCTGAAGCCAATAAGGCTGGAGAGAATAAGGATGAATCCAAAGAAGCCACGTCCAGAATAATAAAATGAGTGGCCGGCATATACATTGCCTAAGAATCGAGATTTCGACATTCTGATTTTATGTTTTGATTTGTTTGTCATTTACGATTTTTTTTATATAATAAGAGTTGTTTTAGTTTTATATTATCATGTTTGACTTGCTTGATAATTTCTTGATTGATAAATGACAAATGAAAATTTAAAAGTGAGTATAGTAATTAAAATTATCCGACCAAAGGCATTGCCTAAAGGGGCATGAATTATTCACCCAAATAAAAGACCCATTTGAGTTATAAAATTTTGAAAATGAATGGTTTCCACATTGAACCAATGGGCAAAAGAAATAAAAAGTTCCTTTAAAATTATAAATAAAAATCGCCCAAGGCATAGAAATGGTCGAGACTATACTCCCGACTGATATAAACTATGCTAAAAGATCAGTATGATAAAGGCAAAAGGCCTAGGTAACCAGATAGGTTGACCACGAAATTTTATACAATTTATGGCATGACTGGACTAGCCATCCATGTCTTTAAAATTGATGCAAAGAAAGATATCGAAAAAAGGCACAAAAGAGTTATCCCATATAATCTCACGTTGTGTAACATGTACACAAGGGAAACTCAATAGGCTATAATGTTCCAAGCATCTAAAAGATTTTTAGCATGTTCATGAGGGGGAGAAATGACACTCCTGTGGTCCATGAACAACACTAAAAATCCGAGTGACATTGTCTATGACCATGATAGAACTTGGCCAAATTTTTTGGGATACAAAGATCACTAGCTAATGCTTGGGAACACATGGATTTACATGTAATAAAAATATGCATCAGGCCATATAAAGTGAGCATAGATATTCCCATCTAAGAATGATAAAGGGTCATGATCCAGACATAGACCATCCTAAGAGATTATGTATAGACCACCACAATAATATGTGCCGTCTAGGATGGAACCTCATAAGAAGATGAGATAAGATTGGGAATATATGTTGGATATGAGAATGCTTTCTCCCACGATTTTATAAGAAACCTTGAGCCAAATATGGGTGATCAAATTAAGGCCAGGTTTACGGATTGCATGATTAAATCCGACTATCCAACATCAGGGGGAGAAAGAAATAAGCTGGTACAAGTATAAAGAAATGGAATGGTATTAACCATCCTTGTCTTGGAAAGATCCTCGGAACAGAGAATATGATTTAAGACGTCCAAAGAAAGATCATACAAAGCTAGCTAAAAGAATGCCAGACAGATTAGACCCGAAAAGAAAAGAAAAAGAATGACTAAGTCATACCAGCTTAAGCACCACGAAATTAATGTCCCAGAAGAGACATAATCAAGTTGCTATAGAGTCTAAAAATAGACCAATATGTTCCATAAGATAAAGAACCTCGGAAATGAAAAGAAAGGTGCATAGAAATGACATATCCGAGATCATAAGGGAAACCAGACCAGACATTGAGATAAGGCTGCGCAGCTAACATCTAAGGTACCAGACCATGTAGTTTGGGACGCCAAACTGCAAGGTAAATAAAGGTTCTTAGTAAGAATGAAATCTCTAATCGATTAGTTCATGTCTGGAACACAATGGAACACTATAAAAGAAGTATCGACACATAAAAGATAAAGATGCATAAGGAAATAGCACTTGATTTTAAAAGATATAAGCGAGGATCAGAACCCACAAGAATACAAGAATGCATTCATAGATTGAAAGATTGAAACCGTGGGGATTTATAAAAGAGATGGGTGTATTGGCCATATATAGAAACACCATCTGATAAGATAAAACCAGTGAAAATAGGTTATGTGTGGGAAAAGAAAAGAAATCGTGAGACATAGACTAAGGTCTATTCCTATTTAAAGCATTCAAGGAATGGCTTGATTACACAAGGATACTCACAGAGACCAAAGGAACATATTATAAGGAGATATACTCCTATGTGGTGGATGCTACTACAAATTCGAAAAGGTCTGGATATAAGTAAGAAAGAAATGTAGTAAGTAGCATATTGATCACTGGATAAAGAAATGATAAGAGTATCATAAAGATGAGAAAAGAAATTCTCATAGAATAGTTTTGTTCATAAGCTATTCATGGACTGAAACAAGGCAGTTACAAATGATATGAAAGACTAAGAAAATACTTAGTACAATCAGTCCATAAATCCTTACAAGAGATATTATAATTCCTTGTGTATATGGTTATACTAAATCAGCCCAAAGAGGAATGAATTGGTTCAGGCAAATTATAAACCATTGCTGCACATTAGCCAACGAAATTCTATCAGTGGTTGGTCGATGTATCAATATGAACCGACCAGATCGACCATATCGACCAACATATGTAATACGGCTAATGGGAAAATCGACCAGCATATGGTAGTACATAAAACGTATGGTCAAGGACCATCCAAAAGAGTATATGGGACTACTAGATGTCTATACATCCGTAAAGAAAGAAAGAAAGAAAGGAACCAATCATGTCCAAGTTTGGTCGAGGTTTATGATCCGACCAAGTTCCACCAAAGTATAAGGTGGACCACGCCATATAATTGCAGTATCATATCCGGACCATATCATTATATCAGGCTGCAATACCTTAGCCATATATGAGTATATTGGCGTGTGATGACAAGGTCTATGACTTAACATGTATGTTTTCGAAAACATAGCATTGTCTACGACAAAATGAAAGAAGTCATGAGACATCATCCAGAGATAGTGACCAGAACAATGTCTGAGTCAATAATAAAATGAAAGTGTCCACGGTATGGCAAAGCCATGAGACTAGAGGAACCGTGGGACATGAGAGGACTTGCAAGAAAGGTTTAATCGCAGGATAGAGGTACATTCAAGTACTGGTCGAGTACTATCCGAGTACTAATTGAGCATCATCCATCCGACCAGAACATGAAGCCATTGTCGAGTGGTCAGTATCAAAGGAGCACGTCTTGACCATGTCCAAATGAAATTCCAGAAGGCCGGCGAAATTGCAAAATATTACAAGAAGCACATCGACCAGATAGGAATGCATCGTCCAAAGATCTACAGTGATGCATTCATCAGGGGGAGTTCATGTGTTGTACTCTTTTTCCTGTCCATCGTTTCCCATTTTGCCACATTGGTTTTGGGGTTTTCCAGGAGAGGTTTTAATGAGGCAACATTAAGCATGCAACGAACCAGTACCGGATGTGTCGATCAAGGGAGAGTGTTATGTACCAGATTGTGATCGACTTTACCGGACCGACTAGGACCGTACCGACCGAAGGAGATAATGCTTATCGACTGTTGTACTTATCCACTTAGGATAAACACGACCTGATGTATATATATATGTAAGACTCTTGGTCGAGATTAATAACAAGAAACATGTTTTCCCACTTAGTTTCATAACACTTTTCTTTTATTTGAAAGATTTTTATGTATTACTTGTTACCCTATAATATATCCTAATAACAACCTGTCATAAGAAACCTGAGAAGCAGTTCTAAGAAGAAAAAAAAAAGAATCTGAGAAGCATATTGTAAAACATGGAAATGGGTCTTTTATTTGAATATTTATGTGCTGGGTATTCAGAATTAATATAAAGTATATACAAATTAATAATATTAAAGTTTAAAATTTTATTAATTATAAAAATATTAATATCATAAATAAATTGATAAGTAGTTAATAGATTATAATTTTAGTTCATAATTTTAGAAAACAAATCTCGAATATATTTAAGATTTTGCAGAATATTTATTAGAGTATAGATAGACAATATGGTACCACAATTCTATGATACGTAAATGATTAAATTTTAAAACAAAGCAAAAATTATTTTAAAAAAATCATTTTCTTTCCTTTAAAAACAAAACAGAAATTATAGTAAAAACTCTATAAATCAAATAATAAAAAATAATAAAATTATTTAAAATTTGACACAATTCAGTAATATTATTATAAATAAATATCATATAATTTTATTTATTCATAATTTATCTATTTCTTAATATTCCAAAAGATTTATATTATTTTCTAAATTCCATTTAAATACATTTATATTAATTTATATATTTTTAATATACCAAATAATTTAACAAGAATAATATAAAAATTAGGATTTGAGAATTAATCAATATATAAGCCATAAAAGAACTTAGTGAACATATCGATTAGGATGATAACATTTGCCTAAAGAAGTATCGATCGATATCTAGTCAATAGAATTTAGTGAACATATCAATTAGGATGATAATGTTTGCCTAAGGAAGTATTGATCAATATCTAGTCAATAGTATCAATCGACATTCAATCCTTGTTTATGCGAGAGCTGGAGCATAGGAATTAGTCATCTGTTTAGACTCACTGCAAGAGCTGAATATCTTTGCATTAGAATTCGAGTTCTATGATGGTTATTCACACATCCTTAGCATCTATAATAATGTAATCCTGACTGTCTTAAATCCTAGATCTAGCTGTTTTCTCTTATATTCTCACAACCAATCATTTATTGCTTTATTTATTTATTGCTTTATGATTGTTTGCTTAGCTTAATCGTGACATTATTGAGTTTATTGTGAATCCACGCTCCCTGTGGATTTGATTCTTAAATACTACAATTGGACCTCTTATTGAGAGAATAATTTTGCTCATAGGATAATTTGAGTGATACCAAAAATCACAAATACTATCTTGTTGTTATTGATCACTACACAAAATATACCTGGCTATTCCCTCTGAAGCAGAAATCACAAGTAAAAGAAAAAATCATCACATTCAAAAATTTGGTGGAAAACTACTTACACACAAGAGTTAGTAGCTTATATTCGGATAATGGAAGTGAATTTGTGGCCTCACGACAGTACTTTCAGTTGAATGGTATCTCTCACTTCACCTCACGACCTTACACTCTATAACACAATGGCATCTCAGAGAGGAAGCATCTCCATATAGTTGAAACTAGTCTCACACTTCTGCCTCAAGCATCAGTTTCGAAACAATATTGGCAGCATGCATTTTCTGTTTCGTTATATCTGATTAATCGCTTTCCAACTCCACTGTTCTCGATGAAATCCTCATTCTTCAAGCTCTTTGGAAGCTCGCAAAATTACCAGAAATTATGCATCTTTGGTTGCGCGTACTACCCATGGCTTAATCAGTACACCAGAAACAAGCTGGAAGACAAATCAATACGGTGTGTGTTCTTCGGTTACAATCCTACCCAAACAGCATACCTTGCTATGATGTTGGAGATGATCAAATGTACATCTCCAGACTTGTACAATTTGATTAAAGGGAGTTCCTGTTTTTGGAATTGAGGAAGAAATCGTCTGTAGCACTGCAAAATGATGATGTCAATTGTCCCTTCTCAATCACCTCTCCAGTCATCGCTGTTTTTTCTCCTAATCTGTTGGGATTGGAGTGTTTGTTTTAGGGCTTTTATTGGGGCGTAGAACATGCGCATTGAAGAGTGTTGCTGCCGTATCCGGAAGAGGGTGTGGACCATGTGTGGTTCTTTCGTATCAGGTAATAAAATTTAAGTTATGTGGGTTGGAGAGGAGTACTTTTAATGTTACTAAAGGTTGAGGTTATCGTTCGGTGGGCTGAGGGCGACAACCAAAAAAATCTCGTTCAGAAGCGTTTGAAGGTGTTAGGAGATGAAAAGCGTAGTAAGCTAATATCGGGTGGGTTCTATTTTACTTTTCTTTTTTTTGTAATTGTAGATTTGTGTATTTTTGTAAGTTGCTACAGTATGGATTTTAGTTGCCTCTTTGTAGGTTATTGTTTCTATAGATATCTTGTTCTTCGGCCAACTTATGTAGTAAAACTTTGTATCTTGTATGATTGGGCATTTCGGTTCGAGTAATTTGGTTATTGAGTAGTTCGCATAGAGGGCTAGAGGATCCATTTACTTCTTCACTATTTTCGGTTCAGATTCGGTTTTGATTCGGTCCGGATAGTTTTTAGTTAGGTTCGGTTCAGATAGTAAAATTAGGAACTCGAATATACCCGGAAAAAAATTGGTTGTCCTTTGGTTACCGTTCTTGCTCAGTTATTTCCGATAATTCAGGTTAAATATCAAATATTTTGGAAATATCAAAAAAATAGAATGGTTCAGATAGCAAAAATTTGGATATTTTGGATAAAAATATTTGGATACTTTCGGTGGTTCGAATACTTTATAATAATCTAGTTTTTAAAATATTTTAAGATATTTTATTAGATTTTTAAATTATAAATATATATATTTAGTTATGTTATATGTATATATAATTAATATTTGTATATCTGTTTGGTTCTTGATTTGGTTAGTTCAGAAATATAATTAGAAACCATTCGAATATTTGAGGATTTCGTTCAATTTTTTGGGTATTTCGATTCAGTTCTAGTCAGGTTCTGGTTCTGGATATTATCTGGCTTTCGAATAAATAGTATCAGATGAGAAGAAAAAGAATAAGATTTTCTCGGCATTCCATATCAACGTAAGGGTGGTCCTCTCTCTCTCTCTCTCTCCTCTTTCTCTTTTCTCTCAAAAGTTGCAGAAGGTGTTCTTCGTATTTTGCTCCAGCGTTGGCTTCTCCGGCGTCGGAAGCTTCCTTTTCTCCTCGATTTAGTTTTCTTTTTGCTTCCTGATTCTAAAGAGATCCATCTTCGATATGTTTTGGGATTCTGGGTGTTTCACCGCCGATGAGTGGTTCTTCTCTGTGAAGGGCTAGCTTCGCCGGCGTCTTGAGCTTTCTGGTGTTCCGACGAGTTGGTGTGAGCTTGGTAGAGCAAGGGAGTCGGCTTTTTGTTGGTGTCACCGTCAGATCTGGTTTTCTCCTTCAGCCTTTTGCGGTGTTCTCCTTGTTACGGCGGTGCGCGAGGTTCACGATGGATTCGTCCAGTGTTCTTGTCACCATTTCTTATTCAAAGTTGGGTCTTTGTGGTGGAGTGGAGCTGAAGCTTGCTCGTTCCATTCGTTCAGGGGTTTAGTCATAGTGGAAACCCATCTTTTGTATTTTCAGCTTTGGTAATCTGCGTTTTGATAGGGCTCTTGTAACTTTGGGTTCGTGAGTCTTGATCAATCTGGCCATGGTGTAAGCGTCGTGATGGTTGTGACTTAGCAGGTTTTGTTCTAGAGGTAGTGTGCCTTATGGTTGCTAGCGGTTTTGTTCTTCTCCTATGAGTGCTGGAGAGGTTGGCAAGGCTTCATAGTGGTGTTTGAGTGAGCTTCTTCTTTGATCGTAAAGGTTTTATTTATCCAAGGCGTGTGGACCGAGCAGCGAGTTCCCCTTGTCGAGTTATGAAGAAGTCTCTGAGTCTTAGTCTTATCGTTTGGCGGGCGAGGCAGCAGCGATAAGTTTGTTTGGGTGAAGAAGTGGAAGGTACCGGGGGGCGAGCGATATGCAGCAGCGGTAATTCCCGACCATTGACATTTGCTCTTCTTTTAAAAATCTGCTAGGTGTTCGAAGTGGCTTTTGTGGATGTTATCCTTGCTTTTGGTGTTAGTATCAATTTAGTTTGTATGTTTTATGTTTGTTCTGAAGTCACCCGATGTGGTTTTAGTCGTCCCCAGTGTAGGCTCTAGCTGCCGCTTTTTATGGGTTCTTGTTTCTGGGGCTATTTCGTTTTGCCGCCAGCTTGTGTATGGTATTGCTATTTGGCATATGAATGAATTTCAATTTGGGAAAAAAAAAATGAGCACCCGAATAGAAAACTGATGATGTTCAATCAATGCCAAACCGAGTCCATACCGGAAATCATATTCCCGGTCTAATCATATTAAAGATAAAACCCTACTCAAACAAGAAAATAATTTGAAACAGAGTTTCTTCTTCTCCGTTAAAACCAACCAGGTTTGAGGGTTTTGGTGATTTGCGGATAAGGAGCAAGTTTGGTGCAATGTCCGTCTTGCCTCTGGAACGACGAGTTGTAAAGTTGAACAAGCTTACGTCTTTATTACCCAAACCAATAGAAGCTCTTCCACGGGTTGATCACCTTTGTGCTCACTTAAAAGTATGTGCGAAATCAAGTTATCTGATGACTGGTGAATCGATTCACGCTCATTTGATCGTAAGGAACCAATCATATCGAGCTGAGGACGCATGGCAGATCACATCTCTGATCAACCTCTACATGAAATGCGGGAAAACTGTTCGTGCACACAAGATGTTCGATTCAATGCCTGAGAGAAGTGTTGTTTCTTGGTGTTCGTTGATGAAAGGTTACCAAGATTCTGGGTTTGATTTCAAAGTTCTGAAGCTTTTCAAAAGTATGGTTTTTTCTGGTGAATCGCAGCCTAATGAGTTTGTAGCCACCATAGTTTTTAAATCTTGTTCAAGCTCTGGGAGGATCGAAGAAGGTAAGCAGTGCCATGCATGTTTTCTTAAACATGGTTTGATGTCACATGAGTATGTACGAAACACTCTTCTCTACATGTACTCTTCATGTTCTGGAACAAGAGAGGCTATCAAGGTTTTGGACGATCTTCCGTCTTGTGATCTTCTTACTTTTAACTCGGCTCTTAGTAGATATTTGGAGTATGGTGCTTTACAAGAAGGGCTTGATGTTTTGAGAAGGATGGCTGAGGAAGATTTGGTGTGGGACGTCTTCTCCTGCATGTCTTCTTTAAAGCTTTGCTCCAGTCTCAGAGATTCGCAGTTGTCTCGGCAGATTCATAACCGAATGTTAAGGTTTGGTTTCGACTGTCATGATGATGTTAGAGGTGCACTCATTAACATGTACGGAAAATGTGGTAACCCTTTTTATGCTCACAGAGTTTACAATGGTACGAAAACTCGAAACATCGTCTTGAACACATCGATCATGGATGCTTACTTCCAGAACAAGTCTTACGAGGAGGCTCTGAATCTGTTTGCAAAGATGGAAACCAAAGAGGTTCCACCCAACGAGTTCACCTTTGCTCTTTTGTTAAACTCAACCGCAGAGCTTTCTCTTCTAAGACAGGGAGATCTTCTACACGGCCTTGTCGTGAAATCTGGTTTTAGGAACCATGTAATGGTTGGCAATGCGTTAGTTAACATGTACGCCAAAAGCGGCAGCATCGAGGATGCGTGGAAAGCTTTCTCAGGCATGGGTTATAGAGACATAGTTACCTGGAACACGATGATATGTGACTTCTCACATCATGGACTAGGGAAGGAAGCGCTTGAAGCCTTTGAGGAAATGATGTCTGCGGGAGAGTTCCCTAACCGTATAACTTTCATCGGCGTGTTGCAAGCTTGTAGCCATATGGGTTTTGTGGAGCAAGGTCATTACTACTTTAACCACTTGATGAAGCAGTTTGGTGTTGAGCCTGATCTACAGCATTATACATGTGTTGTTGGACTTTTGAGCAAGGCTGGATTGTTCGAAGACGCAGAGTATTTCATGAGAACAGCTCCTATAGGATGGGATGTTGTTGCATGGAGAGCTTTGCTAAACGCTTGCTACGTTCGCAGGAACTACAGTTTAGGAAAGAAGGTGGCGGAATACGCCATTGAGATGTATCCGAGCGATTCAGGGATCTATGTATTGTTGTCCAATATCCATGCCAAGTCCAAGGAATGGGACGGTGTGGCTAGAGTGCGTTCTTTGATGAAGGGGAGGCGTGTTAAGAAGGAACCTGGAGTAAGCTGGATAGGTATACGAAACAAAACCCATGTATTTCTTTCAGAAGACAATCAACACGCCGAGATTGTCCCGATTTACGCAAAGGTGAAGGAAGTTTTGTCAAAGATCAGGCCGTTGGGGTATGCGTCTGATGTTGCTGGAGCGTACCATGATGTAGACGAAGAAGAGAGAGAGAATAACCTCTCTTATCATAGCGAGAAGCTAGCTGTGGCTTACGGTCTGATGAAAACCCCTGAGAAGTCGCCGTTGTACGTGACTAAAAACGTGAGGATATGTGATGATTGTCACTCTGCAATCAAGCTTATCTCAAGGCTCTCAAACCGGTTAATAGTTGTCAGAGATTCCAACCGGTTCCATCATTTCCAAGATGGTCACTGTTCTTGTTGTGATTACTGGTGATGATTTAAACCCATCATTTGCCGCCTCACAAGCTTTGATCATTGTAAGCATTTTCTTAATGTTCTCTAGTTATATCATTTTAGGTGTTAATAGTGTCTCAAAGTTCACACTATAGAAAGCTTTTTGTTTTGACAGATTTTTTTATGTAATTATTCATCATCTCATTGGTTTTGTTCTCTATAGGAGCTTTTGATATTGAAGTTGCATAGTTTTTCTACAAGAAGATACAGCAATATTAAGAGACACAGTCTCCAAGCTTAAACCAAAGCAAGAAAGAAAAGAAAAAAAAGTGCAGAAGTTGATAGATTCTTACTCCAGAAACTATGATTTCAGCAGAAGTTGTTCTCCATGAATTTCACAAATCCATGGAAATCAATTCTTCCATCCTTGTTTCCCTCGAATGATCTGATCATTCTCCTGCAGTTCTCAAGGTTAGATCCTTGCTTTAAACCAAGGATTGTCAAAATTCTCTGCAGATCTATGGGATCAAGAAACCCATCTCTGTTTTCATCAAAGACATCAAAAGCTTGCTTCACTTCCTCCAAGCTCGGCTCTTTATCTTCAAACAGATTCGAAAGCTCCTTTGAACTGTAACGTTTCTGAAGTCCCTCGTTTTCTGGGTCAGTGAAAAGTCCTAAGCTTTGCATCACCATCTCTGCATCTTCTATGCAAAGACCATCATCATGTTTGATCAAACTCTGGACTTCGAGATCTTTGCTCTTCTTCTCGGAAACACACTGCTGGTGTTCAAGAAGAGGACAGAACCTGAACAAAATTATCTGAGTGAAAGAAAACCATCTGAAAAAAACGATGAGGAAAAAATCCACCAGACCAAACAAAGGGAAAGAAGGAGAAGAAGAAGAGTGTTTGCATTGGGACAAGGAACTCTTTTCCATGGTTAGAAGACAGTATAAGTGGTTTGCAGTCATTAACTTTTGTTAGATTTTAAAACTAAAAGACTAGCTAATGAATGAAGTAAATGTTGTGGAAGAGATGTGGGAGGTATGAGTTGTGTTATAAGGTTATATATATACATGATGAACGAGTCAATGTGGACATAGTTTTTGGTGGAGAGGCAAAAGTGAGGAAGTTGCAGTTGGAAGAACAGACAAGGAAGGATAGGGAAAGACGAAACTTACATAGAAACTTAATATAGGTAGAAAAGAAAACTTAATATAAGAAAGAAGAATAAAAAGTAAGTTAAGAGGAAATTTCTTGCGCACCATTTCATGTGGTATACTAATATTCTTCTATGAATTTAACAATATTTTTCTTTTTGGAAGAACTGTATTTTATACATATAAAGTAATGATTGTCAATAGAGATGTCACGTCTCGCTTCATCGTGTTCCTACCGTGCGATACATTTCAGTTTTCTTAAAAAATACTATTTTCAGATATTTACAAATTTCCACGTTTGATTTTTCTTTTACGTTGTATGTATGGTTATCATATCACGCATAATGTCCCAACTGATTATACTAATAATTCGACAAACAAGACTGTTAAAATTTGAAGAAACAATTTGCTCACCCTTTTTTTCGAAAGAATCCTATCATTCTCTTTTTCTTCTCATTTGAAAGATAATTTTCAGAAACGCTAATACCGACCTTGTAAACCAAAACCATCGTTTAATCCTCTGTTGTCGTAGCTGTTACTCGTCTTCACTAATTCTTTCTCTCTTCTTCACGCTGCACATCTCTCAAAAAGGGTTTCTAAAATTATCCTCTTCTTATAAAGACTTTAAAAATCGTGCTACTCTTCTTCTTTGGACCGGGAAAAAAGTATACATAAGGCAGAGACGGTCGTTGACTAATCCTCTTCTTATGTATACTAAATTACTAATTAGTCAACGATCCATATTTTTGGATAATCCGATTTAAAATTATCCTCTTCTTATAATATTTTTTTCTGGCAAAAAAAATTAAAATTGAAGACCTAAATTTAAACAAAGATCCATATTTTTGGATAATCCGATTTATTTGGAAAGTGAAAAATGACAAACTATTTAAAGGAGTGAACATGAATTTTTTTAAAAAATTGTTAAACATGCTAAATTAGAACGTCATATTTGGTTTGAGGCTAATAGAAAAAGAAAGGAAACAGCATAGATTCATGCAATCTCCTAGACAAACCACAACATCGGAGATATTTTTGATTGATGTGTCATGGACACATAAGCACTCTTAAGTGTTGTGGATGGACATGAAAAATTCAAAATTCAACTGATGGGAGCTAGAAATTAGAAGAGAAGAGTTTCATCCCTACATACTGAGATTGAAGCATTGTCTTAAGCTATGGAATGCATGGCTAAGTTTTTCCACAGAGTTAAAAGAGCTTGTAAGACTGAAGAATAGATTTAGTGATTTTTTTATTGTGTTTAATCCTCAGTCAGAAAATATCTTCAGATTCATTAGTTAAGATAACAAGAACTTTTTATAAGAAATTTCATTATATTGGTTGTTCTGCTCAAGCGTAATTTTCCAGGTCCTCTCAAATCTGAGCAATAGAATAATCGTTTAGTGAAAAAAACTAATGGTTGTATACTCACCATCCATGACTTAGTCGACTAATTGTAAAATCTTCAAACCCAAACCCATAACTTTCCCCTTTTCTTAAGAGAAGCTCACTAAAAATGCAGCTCATTAAGGTAAACCTAAGGTCTCCCACTCTTTTTTCTTTAATATAAATAAGAGATCATCCCTTTTATTTTCTTCCATCAGAAAAAAACTAATGAAACCCTGCAGAGATTTTGAGCCACCAGGCGTCAACACCCAAAACCCTAGTTGTCTCTTCTCTCTCTCTCTCTCCTCGTGCCTGAGCCTCATGTTCAGTCGTGGCTGTAGTTGTGCATTCTTCAGTTTCATAGTTTTTTGGATTTATGTGGTAAGCCTCTGATCTACTTCTCTTTCTTCATCCCCTCAACTACTTGTCACTATGTCTGATAGATCTGGTTCCTAATATATTTTCTCATTTTCAGTTGAGTGTGAGAGTGCAAATATGTGGTTATGTTTTTGTGGTCTTCTTCTTCTTCTAAATCTGGATCTATGACGTCGAGTAAGGCTAAGGTGAAGACCCGGTCATGAACTTATCTCATGTGGAGTAATCTATTGGAACACTATTCCTTTGTTAACTGGATCTAGGTTTTTATGTGTATGATGTCATGTATGCTAGATCTAGGTTTCCTGAGATGTTGTGATGTATGATGTGAAAAAGAATCTAGATAAAATAAGTTAATGACGAGCCAGTGATGATTTAATGATGAGCTAATAATAAGTTAGTAATGAGTAATGTGTAATGATGAATGATGTGATGATTGAGAAACCGAGAACGGATGGTGTTTAGAATGAGTTAATGTGGTGAGACCGCAAAAGGACGGAGTTAATGTAAAGGGCGCCCTAAGATCGAGTCATGCCAAGTCGAGGCATAAGTGATCATCAAGACCACGAGGCCGAAAGTGTCGTACGGGGCTAACGGGCTGCGAGCGGGTGGTCAGATAGGAAGCTGTTGGACGGTTGCATAACGTATGCGCCGACACAAGGTGAAATGTCTTTGAACGAGTCATAGGTCCTAGAGGTCTAGGATGTTTGCTGCATAATGGATTTTACAGATTTTATTATTTTATGATTATGTTTACTTATCATGAGCTGAGGTTGTAGGTTTCTTGAACCCGCCCTCACTGGCTAATCTATGTTCACCTTTCGCTTTTTCGGATAAGGTTAGAGGGAGCTAGAGTAAGAGTATGTATGGTACATCTATTTGGGTTTCATGATTTCAAAAGCTTTTACTATGAATTCTATTTATAGTTATTTGGGTCTTCATTGAGTTTGACTACTTGTAAAATGATATGAGTTGAAATAAATAAATTATTAGATTGAGTTGAAATGTATTAACGTTAAAGTAGAATCTTAGGGATAGATCTATTACACTAATGATAGGAAATCAATTAAATGATGACTAATACATCCTCTTACTTATTGAGGGCATGAAATGAAACACATGAATTAATGTCACAATTGCAACTAAATTCCCTAGTAATTTCATGGAAATTGCAAATGAACAAGATAGCTTGAGTGGGCTGTCTTTTTCTTTGAAAACTTATTATTTTCTCAGATAAATATGTTCCTTCATTGGTGTTTTGAACAATATGGGCTCAGTCTTCTGTCAGTTTCGGTGAGGTTTCTTTTTTTTTTATATATTATACTAGCGGTGTGTTACGCGCGGATTGTTCGAACATTTATGTTATTCAAATTTGTATTTGCTTGTTATATAATTTGAAATGCATATCATGTATTTGCTATCTAATTTGATGGGGACGCATTGTAAAAGTGTGATCCGATTGCTTAATGGAAGTGGACTTCTTTGTGTTTAATAGTGTAAAGTGTAAATGTGCACATTATAAAATATATATGTTGGATAAAGAGCAAAGAAGAAACATGTTATCTGGGAGTGATAATTATTTTTTGATGGCGAACATAAATCTACTAATATATTTATTGGCATTTAAGATATAAAAATTATTGAACGGGTATCAATGAAGTATACGAACTTACTCATGTACTTATATAAATTGTAGTGGTGGCATCTCTTGTTAATGTTGTATGGAAGCAGAATGCAACCTTTGTTGCTTGCAACCTTTTTTTGATTCCCGTTCAAAGGTGTTAAATATATGGGTTAAACAGAGTATACATCTTTTACAGCTGACAAGATTTAGCAGAGTGAGGCTCTTTCAAATTAGCTGGCTGCTAGTCTAGGAGCTATGCGTGGGTATAGATTAATAATTTACATGTTAATTGGTGGATTATTACTCACTATAAAAATTATATGCGTTTCCTATATGTTGAATGTATTAGTTAACTGGAGTGTGATGCATGGGTATAGGTTAATCATTTGGTCAATCAATTTTTAATTAATTTTGAAAATTCCAAAAAATATGAATTTGTAAAAGTAATTATGAAAATATGTTTAAGACTGTGTATCATTTCTTTTTTAATTAATTTATAAGACGATAGACCTTCTTCACTTAAGAAAATTAAGTAACTGACTTAAATTACTTGAGTAATTAATTTACTGAAAATCCTAACATATTTTCTAATATCTTTGGGTTATATGCTATTATATTATTTTATCAGTTTATTTTAATTATTAATAGTATAATTATTGTTTCTCAGTTTATTTTAATTATTAACAGAGGGACACAGCTTTAAGGTTTTCTAATATTATTTATTTTAGTTATTTTAATAACAATTTTTAAATGTGACTATCTAATATATTATTTTTATAGAATTATAGATGTTTAAGCTATTTTCCATAGCGATTTATAAAATATAGTGCTTAACAAAGATATGTAAACATATTAACTGTTTACACTTTTGTATCATTGTTTTTTTAATTACAACTTAATTATCTTATACAATAAAGTTAAGATATCTGCCATCTCCTGTGTCCACGTCACTTTGGAAAATGGGGCTTTCTCGCCACGTGTCACTTTTTCATTCTGTTTTTTTTTCCGTTAACGTATGGGCTCATCGATTTATTAACGTTTATAGCACGGCATGTCATTTGTTTAGGCTTCTGTGCTATATTTTTGTTCTGGCCCAGTATGAATAGAGTTTGGACATTTTAGGAATATCGAGAAAGCGGGCCGTCGCTTCCCACCTCTTCATATGATGCCGCTTCTGAGGAAATTTCAGTAACGGTGTGAGATTCGATTTTATATACTCCTTAAATCCATGCATTAACGTAATTTATTCCAATCGTCCTATTCTCTTGCAACTAATCTAGCTCTCCATCTTCCACAGTAACCAGCGGCGGCTCTCCAATAAATATGCAAGCTCCCAGCAATGAACAACACAACTCTACGAAATCGAGAAGAATAGTCACTGCTAAAAACCAAATTCACTACTGGTGAATTCCTTCAGCTTGCTTCTATTATCTTCATATGATGAACAATGGATTTTAGAATTTCCTATCGATTTCTTACCGGTAATTGCATATCACAATATTATTTATGGAAACATTTCGTTTCATAGTTAAACAGAGTTTAGATTACTTCTCTAAATCTCCAATTATACTTTAAAAAGGGTTGTACACTTTAGTTTAATGCAACACATTTTTTTAAAAGGGATACAACTCAATGACACATAAGCTTGGGAAGAAGTTTGCTACTTGAGCTTCAGTTGTCAAGGTTATCAGAAGATGGATTTCAAATATGAATAATAGGTTATGTGCTTAGATATATTAGTGATATTGGATTCTTTTGATCTTGTGACAGTGAGAACATATATGAACTAAGTTGAGAAGCTTATGGTTTTGAAGAGTTTGCTATGAATTTTAAAGTTTTGGATCTCTAATTTCAGAATTTGCATTTACACAACTATTGATCCCTAAACACATCAGAAACACTCTGTTTGTTTCATTTTCCTTTCTCATTTAGGTTTGTAGGGACCAACTGAAAATCAAAAACTTGATGCTCAAGGAGATATAGTTTAAGACAATTTCAGGACTTGCATAGCGCAAGTACGACATTCGAGCATGCCGGGTTTCATCTGGTCATCACTTTGTCTTCTAATGCTCTCAGAATTTCCAAGGTATTTTCTTTTGCTTCAATCTGTGAGTCAATGCCATCACATGTAGGGTAACATGAGTCATCCTTTATGTGTGGTAATCTAGAAAAGTTATTTTGATTTTTTTATTAATTGAATATTTCTTTGCTTGTGTAGTTTAATTTTTTTTTTGAATCCTTAGCTCTCACACTTTAATCTAACCCACAATTAGAAGACCAAGAAAGTTGTCATTCAGGATCCTGTAGAAGACTCAACAGATACACAGCCGGAGATATCTGATTCCTTGCATGGTATGTTGTGTATTTTCCGTGAAACTGTTTGTGTTTCTTTCAATGCTATATGTATGTTACTCTGTCTAAATTAGTGTCCCTGCAGCTAATGATGGCCTTCACGGTTCACTTACCAAACTGAAGAAAAAGAAGAAGAAGACAGTGAGTGTTTTAACATTGTGCATATTCGAATCTGGTGTTTGCATGATTCTGTTTAGGGATGGCAATTGGGACCTTAGCCCGCGGGCCTAGCCCGTAAAGTCCCACTGCGGGGCGGGTTTGGGCTTACATATCTTAGGCCCGAGATATTGCGGGTCTTGCGGGTTGGTCAAATTTCGGTATGGGCCAATGCGGGCGGGTCGACGCGGGTTTGCGGGTCATTAGAGTAAAATGAAGCTTTGGTATCAGTATCAGACTGATACGAGTCGTATGATACGATCTTACATTTGATATAAAATAGATGTCATTGAATATAATACACGCATATATTCATCCCTTTTGGCGTATTGTTTTACATTATAGACAGAAAGCAGTTAGTTTCAATCTTTAGTAGAGAAACCAAAGAAACCAACCAAAGATACCGTGTTGATAAAAAGAAGTAGAGAAACCAAAGAAAACCGTTTAGGCTAATATCATGTCTCATCTATCTATTTTATCATCAATTCCAGAAGTGATAGTTCTTTTGTTTATAAGTTGTTTGATATAATCACTGGAAATGGTTCCCCGCTCTGATCCACTTCTTGACTGTTGTTTTGGAACTGCTCATATGTTTCTCCAATAGAAACTGATCTTTTGCTTTACTGTCTGCCTTTCTTCAGACCAAGCTCCTTTGAACAGAGAGCAGACACACATGAACCACCACCACACGAGTCAAGCAACAACAAAGGAATGAGGACTGCATTTTCACTACCCGCGGGCCGGACCGCAAACTCCTATGTAGCAAGCGGGGCGGGTTTGGGCAGAGGTTTGGGAACCGCGGGTCACGGCGGGCTGACCCGCAAAGATTTGCAAGAAAGAAAGACCGCAGCGGGGCGGGTGGTCACAATTGCCATTCCTAATTCTGTTCCTCACACAATTTTTTTTATGGATAGGTTGAATCAAGATCATTTAATGAAGAGAGGATACTGCAGAGGATTTGGATGGTTTTCTTAAATTCATTTCTTTGTTAATTAAATGTTCCTATCAGTTAACATTTTACAGAGAGAACTAGATAGAGACCTTCGCTCCGCGCAGGATGAGAAAATTTATAAAATGTTTATGATATTAATTTTAATTTTAAGATATGTAATAAATCAATGATTTTGAAAGTTAGTCATATAATAACTGGTGGATAAATATAACAGGTTCATAAATAATATATCAGGTCTTGTGCCTAAGTGATGGACTTAAACTATATTTTTATTATATAATTTTAGTTTAGTACTAAATAGAATTTTAATTCCATTTTGCACTAACATAGATTAATGCTGTGACGGGGTATTAGTTATCCATACAAAATATCATGAAGAAACCAACACCGTCCCCAGAGCCGTGCGAGCTTATATAGCTACCTGAAGCGAAAAATACAAAAATAAAAATCATTTAAAAGAAATACATCAAAACCAGTAAATAGTATAGTTGTTGATAAAAAAAATAGCACATCATTATATAACAAACAACTAAAGAACTAAATTAGCAAAACAAAATTATAACAACTTTATACTCATCCTAGAAAACCATAGTAAAACTTTAAAATAGAAAATAAAATTTTATATTTATTTTATAATGAATTTCATAATTATTTTATTTAGAATTGTAGAATGAGCAAATCGTAAAAAAAAAAGTATTTATAGTCGAATGGTTTCTATGATTAAAAATAGCCTTAACCAAATATTTGTAGCCATATTAATTTATTCTTGTCCTAAATTTAATTCTTGATTCAATGCAATTATTTATATAACTACATTCACTAATTTTGAAATATTTGATCTTTGTATTGACACGCAAAGATTGCATGATTTGAGTACCAATTAAATCTCAGAGCTAAGGAGATTAGGAAACTAATAAAGTTTCTAAGAAATATTTATTAACCTCGAGAGATTCGAAATCCTATTGACGTGATTGACAATAAACTTTTATTTTAGGAAGCACACCATTCTCATAGTTAAAAATAGTAATAGCAATAAATTTATTTCTTTAACATAGGTTACCTTCTTTATTTTTTTCCATCTCTTTGAATCGTATAGCAAGTTCCAAAATGGTTTGGTCTCCTTTAAAAATTATAAGTTACATAGCTAATCGAATAAGTTAGTCATAAAATGTGATTCATAGAATGGCTTCATTTATAGAACTCCTTTCTTTTAGGACATATATGTTTAACCGGTTATTTAGAACATAGTTCGGAAGCAAGAACACAAATGTAGAGTGTAGACTCAATTCACCAAATATGTAATATTTTCCTATTAAAAAACTAACAATGATTTGTAGAATAAATAACTAATAGAGTTCTCTGAGCCGTGGACACTTTTTTTGCATTGAATATGTTCATCTCCTCCAACATAATGCAAAATCATTTACATGAACTATGAAATATTAACCACACATTCAAACGAAATAAGAAAAAAAAGGAATCTTTTTGCTTGATTGTTTATCAGCTCCTCTAATATACTGCAAATCATGTCCCTGACAGATGAATCTATAAAATTTGACCAAAGGAACATCCATGGTATACAAAACTCTGCTTTGCTCGATAGTTGTTCATCTCTTCTAATAAAAAGTTAAATTTGGTTGCGTGAATCAAAGTACAGCTCCACTTATATAACTTTTTCTTTTAGGACATCTATATACTATTTTCCATTGAATGTGATTGTCTTCTCTTCTGTTTTGCTCGATTGTTGTTCATTTCCTCTAAACTTTTGTTTTTGTAGGTACTTCTTATATTATCATGAACGGAGGTAACATAATTAATACTTATTCTAAACATGGAACATGGAAAATAAGTACTAACGTGTTATTAAAAGATATAAAATATACAAAGCAATTCATATTAGTTGTACCAATGACATTCCTTGTAATTAATCTAATGAAATAAGGATAATTGTAATAAAAGGTTGACGAAGCTTGAGGAGCTGACACGTCAGCAAAATGGCATGCGTGTAAATATATTATCAATTTAAGGTTACTATTAAAAATTGCTTCTCTTTTAATAATATACTTATAATTTATAACACGTTATCAGCACGAAGAAACTCTAACAAAATCCTATCGATCATTCTTATACCAACCAACGTTAAAGAAATGAAGTGATGTTTAAATTTATGCCTTTCAATATATTTAATTTATTTAAAATTTTATTTATTATTCCGGAGTTAGAGGCTAGGCTTTCTCCGTTTATTTTTCGGGATGATAGGCGTTGCCTTCCCCGACTGATCGTTATGGTAGGCTATGCCTTCACGATCAGAGAAACACGTGGTAGGCTTTGCCTCCATGAATAAAAAGAAAATGTCAAAATGGTAGGCTAGGCCTCCGAGATCTTGAAATAAGAAAAAGTCAACATAGTAGGCTAGGCCTCCTCTGACTTTGATAAAATGATCAATATGGTAGTCTATGACTCCTCAGATCATATGGGCCTCCTATTTTATTTATGCTCTTTAAATTTCTGCAATTTAATTTAACGCAATTTATTTTTTGTCTTTCATTTATGCATTTAAATTATGCATTTAATTTTTTTGTCTATATTTATATTATTATTTTATGAATACATAAATCATGTCGAATTTGAAAAAGCTCGAAACTAATGCCCTGAATATTACGGGAAATAATTATATGACCTGGGCAGTGGGTGCAAAACTGCACCTGAGAGGAAACAAGCTTTTGGAAACCATAGATAGTTCAAAAATGGTGTCAGATGAGAAAAAAGCTAAAGCCATGATATTTTTACGACACCACATACATGATGGTTTAAAAGATGAATATATTATGAAAGAGTTTCATGGGGACCTTTGGCAATCTCTAAAAGAGAGGTTTGATCACCAGAAGTATGTGATCTTACCGAAAGCCAAACACGAGTGGATCCATCTCCGGTTCCAGGACTACAAAAGTGTGAGTGAATTTAATTCCGCTATGTTTCGGAATTACATCTAGGATGATGTTATGTGGAGAAAAAACAAGTGATTATGATATGATTGAGAAAAGTCTTTCCACGTTCCATCCTGGAAATGTAGTCCTACAACAACAATACCTGGTGAATGGATACAGGGGCGGACCCACTTGAAAGGTTGTGGGGTCAACTGACACCGCATAAATACAATAACTATAAGTTTGTAAGCTGATGCTTATTAAGAAACTGTGGCTCAGTGGTTGGAAATGACAACTTTGAACCCACAGATAATGGGTTCGAGTCCACCAAATGACATTTAAATAATTTTTTTTATATTATGATCCCACAAAAAAATTCTGCTGGGACCGCCACTGCATGTGGATGCACTGATTTGGTTAAGACCGAGTGCATATCATAAGTACTCCACATTACAATTGGCATATGGTCAAGAGCCAGATGTATCCCATCTCCGTGTCTTTGGGTGTGCGGTCTATGTTCCGATAGTACCGCCACAAAGAACAAAAATGGGACCATAAAAGAGATTGGGAATATATGTGGGTTATGTGTCACCAAATATAATAAAATATCTGGAACGAGTAACTGATGATATGTTTATGGCACGGTTTGCCGATTGTCATTTTAATGAGGATGAATTTCTAGTGTTAGGGGGAGGAATTACAGAAATTCCTAAAGAGATTACATGGTGTACACCGTCGTTATTACACCTTGATCCCCCTACGAATCAGAGAGAGCTGGGAGTTCAGAAATTGTGCATTTGCACAATTTGACAAACCAGTTACCACTTGCATTCACAGATACAAGAAGGGTGACGAAATCATATATACCCGCTGAAAATGTTCCATCAAGAGTTGTTGTTCCTTGGGAACAAACTGATGGAAACAAAATAAATATATGTTGAGAGTGATCCTCTTGGAGTACTCCAATGGTTGGTAGATCTCTCAAAGTTGAGAGTGATCCTTTTAGGCCCTGTAAAGATAGCGAGACGATATTAGGTCCAGAAGTATCTTATATGAGTGCTATCGGTGGGTTCTTATACCTAGCAAACTGTACAAGGCCTGATATTGCTTTTTCAACTAAACTCCTAGCAAGATATAGCTATGCTTCTACTCACTGGCATTAGAATGGAATAAAGCATTTATTTCGTTATTTACAAGGTACAGTTGATTTAGGATTAATGTGTATATTAGAAAACCCGAGTTTGTTATGGTTGGTTTTGCAGATGCAGGATACTTATCAATCCTCATAAGGCTCTATCGCAAACCGGCTATCTTTTTACAATCGGTGGAACCACGATCTCTTGCTGGTCCCAGAAACAAACTCTGGTTGCAACTTCTTCAAACCATGCAGAGACTATTGCGCTTCATGAAGCATCTCGATAATGTGCATGGCTGAGGTCAATGAGTCACCACATAAAAGAATCAAGCGGAATAGTTGACAAGAAAGAGCCGACGAAAGTTTTTGAAGATAACTCGGCTTGTGCCACTCAACTAAAAGAAAGTTATATCAAGAGCGACAGAATAAAGCACATCCCTCCAAGATTTTTCTTGTATATTTGGGAGCTCGAGATAAATAAAGAAGTGGACATCGAATATGTACGGTCATGTGATAATCCAGCTGAATTGTTCACCAAATATCTTCCGATTACAACATTCCGAAAACACGTCTACGGTATCGGAATGCGGCGTTTGCATGATTTTTGAAGAAAAAAGCTATGTTCATTATTCTCAGGGGGAGATTACGTCACAATACTCTTTTTCTCATCGTTTTTATCCCATCAAGTTTTTCTATGATTAGTTTCTTAACTATGTGTACGTAATACAAGATGAATAATCAATGGGGGGGGGGGGGGGGGTATTAGAAAATGATTATTCATAGAGAGACTTGTCTCATTCCTATGAATGATGTATTAGTCGCTATCCAGGTGTCAGCTTTATGTTCTTCCCTTTCTCTCCAATTTGATTAAGTCACTGACTTGATACATGTATAAATAGGGATGATGACCTTTGATATTTGAATAACAAAAAATAAGAACAATACAGCTTTTACTCTCTCTCTCTCTCTCTCTCTCTCTCTCTCTCTCTCTCTCTCTCTCTCTCTCTCTCTCTCTCTCTCTCTCTCTCTCTCTCTCTCTCTCACCAAAAGCAAAATGGTCCCTCCATCTCATATCTCTCTCTCTCCATCGATTAACCTATATATATAAATAATAAGAATAAAAATCAGTTCCTCACTTATAATTTATAACACAAAGGTAATTATCCGAAAATATTAAAAGAACCGACAATCCCAATGCTTTAAAAAATATTGGAGCTTAACACAGTTTACCTTAAGCAATACAAAGACGAGCGGATCCATCTTCAATAAGAACGGAACAAGGACTAAATAAAAAACACACCTAGACTCTAGCATCGAAAGAGCATCAGAGAAAAAAAAATCAGTTCACATAATAAGTTTGACAAGAGAAACACACTTAAAATAACTCGGCCGAAGATTGAAGCCCACACACTGTTCATCAAATTGTTTATACAAACATCAAAAGAATCAAATCAATGTTGCAGTCTATATGTTAACCACTGCAAACTATTGTAATGCTTTGAGCGCTCACGGTTAATCGGTCTCTACGCCCGCTTTCTCGGTCCATAGGTTCCATCCTGTTTCAAGATCAGTACGTAAATTTTCCAATGTTCGAATTCATTGTTTATTGACCCTACAATCACCACATGAACTTTTTCGTGCTTTGGCCTCACTCGCATGCTATCACGAATCACTTCCCGATAGGTCACCTATCCTTATACTACTCCAGCTCAAGCACGCTTAACTCTGGAGTTTAAACGAATGTGTGCCGGATAAAGGTAAACGCATTTTGGTGATATAGGTAGCCAAATCAATTCTCTTAAACCTTTCTATATATCACAACTCGGGATGTTACAATTCATCTCTTCTCAAAGAACGCAACAAGGACATTGCACTTCACGACAAGTCTCAAGACGCCTCTCGTATCAGAACCGAGATGGCTAACCCGCTCTTATACCACTTGTAATGCCTCGACCGTCCATGG